>CM065314.1:16140610-17457714 GCA_033032175.1 Saturnia japonica
CCACATAATCTACTAGTTATAGCATGAAACACATATGTAGTTTGAACAACATTGTTTGATCCGCTAAAATTTCTGATTATATATTCACTTTTTTTAATAAATAAATTTAAAGTATTTTGATCACCATCGTACTTGGGAATTAAACTTAAAAGTTCTTTTGATACTAATTGAATTGTTGATTCATTGTTGCGTTGCATTTTGAATTGTATTTATTTAATTAAACACACACAAAGTAAAATTCACAAAATTAAAATTCACAAAATAATATTTTCAAAATAAAATTCACAAAATAAATCTTATAACAAAATTATCAAAATCAAAATTCTCAAAATTAAAATTATCGAAATTAAAATTATCAAATTAAAATTCTCAAAATTAATATTTATTATTAATATTTCTCAATATCTTATAATCTATGAAGTCAAATAACTTTCGACGATTTTTATTCGAAAATTATGAAAAATAATTTTCAACGATGTTTGTTTGAAAATTATAAAAATTTGTTAAATAATTTTCAACGATTTTTGTTTGAAAATTATAACAATGTCCAACGAAAAATACAACCACAGAAAATAACAAGGACGAGACAAGGATTGTAAAAATGGTCACTTACAGTCTGCTCGTTCCCATGTCTTGCCGTATAGCTGCTTTCGCTTTTAGGACAGGATCTCTCGGAAATAGATGTGGAACCCGACGTTAACTTATTTATTGGTTCGTAGATACTCAAAATCTGCACATGAGACCGATTTGTAAGACTCGAACACAGACTTTTATTGTTGATTGAGTATCCTACCGACTGCGCCAGTTAAATTTCGGGAGCACTGCCGAGGGTTTTTAAAAAGTCTAAGACAAGACTGATTCTCAAGAAGCTTTATTAAGAATGCTTTTATTTGTTACAAATGTCTCTTTTATAAACTCTTATTCTATAAACACAAAGTGGGGCTGTTTACTATGAAATAATGAGAAATATGTCGCAATACATTCAGTCAAAACACCAGGTGTCTATCAGTAGTTTGCAGACATAATATGGGTTAAAAACGTAACATCAGCATTTCTAACGTATGTACCAATTAACAAGACGTAATAAGAGAGGGTACAGACTGCATAACTAGATATATTTTTTGTCTTAATTTATTCGCAAACCTGTATGAAATCTCAAAAAGTGCGAATACTTTTCTATAATGTTTGTGTACTGGTAATAAAATTCATATTATTGTAATAATCCAATAAATACAAGAATTTGATTGAAATATATCTAATGAAATTTGTATCTCGGCTATTGTTCAATAGACGAAAGTATATTTCCATAGTATGTACCTTGTTTTTTCTGGCGTTGAGTTCTATATTAATCCGAAAACCAAATGCTGATTGATCTTGTCGTTTTCAATTAAGGTGTCCCATTACCGAATATCTACAGTACCTAATTAGTTTTTTCTCGTATTTTTTTATTCTAATTTCAAGTTTTATAAGGTTGTTTTTTGTTTTTAAGGCATTTCAGTGGAAAGAAATCTCAATATAATATTGAAAAGATATCGTTTTTCGTCTCGCATTTTTAAATTTAGCCCGATAATTGTTGTTTTAATATTGATAAATAACCAGCATTTAATATTTTTTATAAAGCAAAAGAAAAAACGAGATTTAAATTGATACTTTTTTTAAATAAATTTTTGATGTTACATTTTTGACTTATTTTGAAAAAAGCTAAAAAACATGATAACTCAAAAATGGTTCACATTTGCATAATGTATGGGGGTTAAAATTATCGCAAATAGTCATCCTTATCACCTCCTAATGGAAATTTGTTGAATTACCAATAACCCTGTATAGATAGATATACTCGTACTTTCTGTGTACTAAATTTCATAAAGATAGATCAACCCATTATCTGGGCATACAAACAAATATATAAAAAAGTAAAATATTCGTGATCAGTTATAATAGATGTTTATCAAGAAATTTGGAAATTACTTCATGTACATACAGGACTACAGATATATTATCTTTTATAAGACGATTACTCCCATAAGAGATGCAAAAATTCCCCTCTGATTCCCTACAAACGGGTGTCTTGACTAAGGTTTTATATATATCCATTTCTATGCAGGTATGGTTCCAGAATCGTAGAGCAAAATGGCGTAAGAAGGAACACACGAAGAAGGGTCCAGGTAGACCGGCTCACAACGCACATCCCCAGTCATGTTCCGGAGAACCAATTCCCCCACATGAACTCAGAGCGCGCGAGAGGTGAGGAACTTACAAAATAGATTTTTGAAATGAAAACTTCTTTAACATCGTTGTGATTTGAAAGTCGATGAAACGAAAACGCGAAAGCGACAGTAAAAAGAGACAGACACATAAATTCATAAGATTTAACGTAAGAGAAAATGAGATAGGAAAGTTTTAGGCAATGGTAAAATGGTACAAAAGAGGTTTGTTACCACGCAATAATGACAACACTTATGTCATTCTGTTACTGATTGATATTGTGTTAAGTTACCATAGATATTTCAAATTGAATTTTATTACCTCGCCAAATAAATTTTATACATTTCAATTATTTTAATAATAACAAATAACGCAATGAATAAGTCGTTACTGTGATAAAAAAAATTAAATAGATAATGTTCCAATCGATTTAGAAAACTGGTAATAAGAGTAGCTAAAAGGACATTTATTCAGTGATCTTGGAATATAGAAAACAAAAACAATATTGAAAAAGAAACTAAAAATAAACTGTTATCTTTGATTGGCGTCGAACATCCTTAATACAACATTGTTAAGCTCGCGTCTAGAGGTATTTTAATATCGACAAAAATAGGCATACCTACCTACCTAATTTAAAACGATTTCGTAATTTATTAAAATATCCTAAATATTATACAGTATGATTTGTTGTTTGTAGTGAAATTAATGGTTAAATTATTACCTTGTTATTATAAACATTTTTAATTAGATTTTTTTTCATAAATGTTTTGTTACATAATTAAACAACTACATGTAATCATGTTATTTATTTTATTAATTGCTTATCTTCCAATAGCATACTTTATTATATTATTTTAAATTTAAAAATATTTTCCTTGTTATTATATTTATAAAACATAAATTGTCTCATTAATTGCTTGTAATGACGACAATATATCTCGTATCTAAATAAAAACAATGTTGCATCAGAAATAGATAAGTAGGTAAGATGTGAAAAATTAACAAAACCTGAACAAACTCGAACGGTATTGACCTGAGGGTGTTGCATATTTTAAGATATAAAAAGCTATAATGTCATCAGTTTTACTTAATTTAATTATGTTAACATCTTCAATTCCAACAACAACCATAACTTATCCAATAAGTTAACTTTTATAGTTAGTGACAGATTGGAAATTTAGTCCAATACTACTTACAACTCTACAATAAGGTTCTATACTAATTTGGCCCTATTTTAATTAACAGGGCGAGAAGAAGAAAGAAGTTGGCAAAAGCGCTCGACAGGCAAGCGAGAAAATTAAGAGCAAAAGGTATAGCAGTTGATCTCGAAGCATTAAAGGCTGAATATTTAGCGCAACATAGGAACACAGGAATTTACTCCGATTCCGACGACGGTGAAGGGGAGGAATGCATGATAGATGTCGTGGGCGGTGATTCATGCCATGATTCTGGGCCGGAAGACTTCTCTTTAGCAGGAAGGCTACGGGCTCCGTCACGAGCAGACGGTATCAACAATTCAGATAGCTCGACATCCGACGCGCACTCTGGGAGGAATTTCAGCCCTCTGCCTGATCCCCAGCCGTCGTTTTTCAAGAATTTCACCAGCCCTGGTGGCAATTACGATAAATTCGATTTCGATTCAGGCAGAGCTGTATCTTTAGATCTCAGCGGCGGAGGCACGGCCACGGAGCAAAGCCTGTCGAAAAATGGAGGAACTAGAAAACACAATCCGTTCAGTATAGAATCTTTACTTAACACGTGAAAATGACTTCATTTATGTCATAGAGGCTTTTGATTTAATGGACTTTTTACATGCATTTCTTAATGTTCCATTACCATGAAGCTATAGATCCGCTGCGCTTGGGTAACATACACAAGATAAAAGATCATTTATAGCTAGCTGTACGGAGTACGATTGTACCAAATATATTCTAATATTTTTGAAATACTATCAAGAAGGCTTAAAAAGTTAAAAGTATTGGAAATACGCTCAGTTTGCTAACAAGTTTATGTCTAACGGCAGTGTTGAAAATCGGTATTCTAAGCTCAGCAAGTTACAAGTGCCTAGTATCTTCAAACCCAACGTTATTTAACTGCAGGAATGATTGTACTTAAGCACTAAATGCTAGCCTATATAGATAAGTAGAAGATTATTTATCCGATGGACATTTAAGGCCAGACATATTAAATTCGTCAGAATTTGTCAGAAATCCGAGTTCGTTCAGAAAAAAGTCAACTTTCAAAAGTTCTTAATTAAAAACCATTTCTCAGTGTATTCCTTCTCACACATTTATGAAGGCAATTTATAATGTTAACAGATTCTTCATTGGTTTTAGATTTAAACTAAGTACCTAAATACTATTACATTTTTGAAGAATACCTTTATAATTTAAATTCTATATATTTGGAACACTAATAACCATGTAAGAAAATGTGTTATATTACCTACTAGGTTAAATTTCTCAATTCGCAACGGATCTCGAGTTTCACGTATAATTATTATTAGTTCTAATCAGCTTCAATAAAGACTTGATACCATTTAACATATCCAATGTGAATATTAGACGTAGTTAAGTTGTATAATATAGACATCAGTGTATATAGTCTCTCTATCTCTCTCTTTATATTTATTTTAATATTAATATATTAATTTGGGGCAATAATTTTTATTGTTTGTTGATAATTGTGTATTTTATTTTTTGATTTTTATTAGATTTTATTATTATTTATAGATTTACGAATAAAGTTTATATAGATCTGTCTTTTATCGTCTTGTGAAATTTATGTAAAAATCAAAGCATCAATGAAAAGTGTCATATAATATAAAAGCCCTGTGTTGAGGATTTAGATTAAAGCGATCTTAACATCATATTTTTTATATATATTCGTTTTATAAATAGAGACTGTTATTAGTTAAACATATATATAATATAGGTATTCTTTTTCCAAACATGGGTCGACTGTTCATGATTAAAAAAATGTTTTAGTGAAAATTTATTAAGTTATACCAACAAAAAAATTATTTTCATTTCTGTTTACTACTACTCCGTTAAACACAAACTTCACGTTATGAAATGTATTTCTGATTGCCGGTACTTCCTACATCGACACCTCCAGTATTGACTCATGACGAGTTTTGATGAACCGTCATAAGCCATCTCATCAGTTGACGCTAACAATCGACAAATTAAAAAACATATGTTATTTGCAAAATATCAAAACTTCGCTGAATTGACTATTTGCCAAGAAATTATTTTCTACATAAAGATATAATTTCACCCGGCTTAGTAAGTAACCTTAATTCTAATGCTGTTTTTAATCACAAATTTATTCAAACTCATAAGCCTACAACAAGAACTAGTTCTGATAAGTGTAATGTAAATTAATTCATTTCCATAAATGTTAGGTGTTGCCACAATCATTATTTATGTTTAAGGTAACATATTGGTACTTTTCTTTGTTTCAAAGTTGATATGTATGTAAGTAACTACATAATTGTGTTTTAATTGTTACAAAAATAATTTATTCAATGGAATCTGAAAGTGATCTATTTCGTAATTATTTAATAGTTCTAATTAATTATTTAACATTATACCGTCAATTTGAAATCTATACTTTTTTATTATCATTTTTTTGGAATACCAAAACTATAGTTTTATTCTATAAATTAAGGATAGTTCATCAGTTTAGTTCAATTAAATCATTTAATACTATTTAGTACTTTTGATATCCAAAGTAACATTACGAACATTTCGTTATTTTCAGCTTAAATTTTATAACCATATTAGTTTGTTTTTTTTACCGGCAATATATATAATAAATACACAGTCTTTTGTCTTATCACTTTTTTCAAATTCCAAAACCTTAGTTTTATCCTGATAATTAATGGAATTTTTACCTCAGAAAACTCCGTTTTTATAGTGATTTAATATCAAAAATAAGTTTACGGAAATATCAATATATAACGTTAATTTTAGTTAACATTTTATAACGTTATCAAACTGCTTTTCCTCGCCATACTTTACCTACTTGTAAACATGCTGTGTTGTACCGTGTACGCCTTCACGACCATTACAGCTGCGTGGCGGTACCGAACGAAGTAAAATTACTATCATTATGTTTGTAACTACTAATTGTGATTGATTTCTTTACATGTGCTAATATTTTAGGTGGTGTTAAGCTTGAGGATATAATTATAACGATAATAAAATGTTACTCTTAAATATCTTGAAAATATAAAATTTATATCAGCTAGATACCTACCTAATATGTAGGTAGATATGTCAATAGTTTGACTAACATAATTCTATTCTTAAAACCTCCATGATGTTTATTCCTTGATTTAATTTAATATATTATGTGTCTAGTGGATCGGATTTATCGAAAAGTTTTAGTGCCCAATAAATTAAGGTCAAAAAATTGTAGGATACACTATGTGTATCTACTTAGGTATTTTTTAATAAATTTTTAATTATTTATTTAAACTGCCTCATTTGCCTAGTGATCGTAATCGCGACTGGCGAATCGAAGTCCTGGGTTCGATTCTCAGGTCGAGCAATGTGTTAGGTTTTCCTATGAAATTTTCAGTAGCAGCTCGAAGTTTGGCTTCGTGTCCGATTAATGCAATAGGCTTGCCCCCCTTTTTCATTGGACCTAAAACATACCCATGCGAATTGTGGGTGCACACTAGTATCTACACCTCTGCCTAACCTTTCGGGGATACATGCGTGATGGTATGTTATGTTATTAACTTATAGCATATTCAAAAAGTTTTGTGAAATTACAAATATTTAAAAATCTTGAAGACCGCAAAAGGTAAGGATAGTTTTATAAATTTCAAATCAATGCAAATGTAATAAAATACAGATCTATAAATGTAGTTTTTAATATTGCTATTCCAAAACACGAATATTAGATAATACCATTTACAGTCATAAGCGTGTACACTCATACTGGGTCATCATGACAATTGTGTCCACCATACACCAAGTTTAGTGCAGGTAACACGCATAAGTCGTATACAGTAGTACAACATGAAATCGTGTACAGGAGATTCTCTATAACGTAGAATTCAATAAAAAGTTCATTACAAACACAATTAAAGAGTAGCAAAAGAATTACAATATCTCAATGTTAAAATAACAACAATTAATGAATATATAACGCGGGACGAGCGATAAGAGAGCCAATTAGCAAAACAATATGGCCGACTCGGTTTTATAGCCATTTTTACTTACGTCGCTGCGGATTTTATAGGTATATAACGAAGTGCGCGCCGATTGGTCACGGGGCATTGTCTCCAACTGCCAGCAAGTATAATAATAAAATTATTCTACTATTGCTATTTGTATTTTATAAAGTAACAATTATATTGAGTTTTACAACTAGTTACAACATATAATTGCAGTTTAAGAGAGGATAAAATGAAGATCTCATCACTTTTTTAATTTAATTTTTTTATATTGTTTATTGGTTTAGCGTAAAGCGCCGTTATACACGGTGAAGATGATATAATATTTTACTTTAAGACTAGCTGAGCCCGCGGCTTCGTTTACGTGGAATACAAAATGCGTCCATCGAGCACACGCACGAATCGTTTTACCCCTGCTACCGGTTATTTGCCTATTGTGACTGAACCTTAGAAGATTCACATAATCTCGCTGAATTTTTTGTAGGTCTTTTTAAAATTTATAATTATATATATTACATAAATTTGCTATATATGTTATTGTTTACTCAGAGTAAGCCATTTAAGCGCCTGAATTGATTCACCATGACCAGTTTTTTTTTATATGTGCGGAATCTTAAATCTTTTTTCTAGATGCGCTTAAATCTCACCTCACTACCTCACATGTTCCGTTCAAAACATGTCAAGTTCACAGTTTATCTTTCGTGTGTATAATTTTTCTTTTTCATGTGAAACATCTATTTGCACACCTTGGCAGTAAAATTTAACCTATGCCGTGACGGCAAACGGCATGACGCTCTCTCATGCCGTCACGCCTACTCTACGCCGCGCCGCGCCGCCGCTCACGACTCACTTGCGTTTGTGTGTGCGCATACTACACTTTTTTATTTTACTTCATATTTTTAATTTTTTAATTTTTATTTATTAGAAATTTGATTATTCACTAAAATTTTCACATCTGTCAGGCGTCCCGCGATGGCAACTACCTATTTTATTTGTTCATAATTTCTTAATTTTTTTCATGGATCGTTTATTTTCGAAGTTTGCAATTTTAAATTAATGAATTATAAGCAAAATCCAAATTAATAAATTTATCTGTTTTACTTATATCACTTTCCTTTTTTGCGTTCCTCTAAATTTGTCCATGTACCTATTAGGTACTTACGTATATCAGATCAGTGAAGTTGACTACTTAATACAATTTGGAAAAATTTGTGATTGACATCGATGTTGCTTTGATTTTTATCTTTACTGATAATGTTATTGTGCTACTTAATAATCTGCCGGCCTAAAACTATTTTTTAATAATAGATAATTACTATTTACCTGTTAACGAAAATGAGTTGAAAAAGTAGACGTTTTTAAAAACGTAATTTATTTTAAAACAAATGAATATTCATATTTTTTATTAATGAATCTATTTTGAAGTTATATTATGCGTATTTAGTAGATTGTAAAATTGAAAACTTGTCGTGTATCAGAAGCGCTGATGAAATTTAATGAAGATTGATAATAATGTATTAAATTTAATTCAATGCAATAATGGTTCAGTCGGTACTCCGTCTACCCTGCAAATCCCTGCAATGAGCCTGAACGCCAGGTGAAGGAAAACATCATAATGAAACCATAGCAAGGTGGCAGGGCTTTATCTAGTACCCGCCTGCCTGGCTTGCTACCACCCTCAAGTTGAAAATCTCTCGCCAAACACCAATAGATGTATTCCGGCAGCTGCACTTGAGAGCCAATCTTCCACTAGACTTAACGTGGTGCCTCATCGTCACTTAAGATCAGGTGAGATTGTAACCACAACAATTATTTATAAAGAATTAAAAAAATTCAAAGTCGCTGTAATGTTTATTTTTAGATCAGAGTTATTTTTGTTCTGTTAAGCCAGTTAAGTGTAACTTCTTACGTGCGTATCTACTTATGTACAAAGAATATTTTTATGTTATCCTTCAAGTCTTCAAACAGAAATATAACAATTATTAATAAGTCGTTTGTAATTGTACATTTTGTAGTAGAATTGGTTAATTTAGGTACAAAATTATATTAAGTTAATTTATATTTGTGTAAACTACAAGGTGTGATAAACTGATATTTGTAAAATTGATTATCACATTTTATGTAAGATGTAAAAAGTACGTTATATGAGTAACTTATTGAATCAAAATATAACACGATTAAATAATAAACTGACGTAATTTTATTTTAGAATAAACCTAATTTTAATATATAACAACCTCGTGACACGAAGTTTGTTCCCGCTAATCTCCGAAAGCACCAAACCGATTACTCACCATGAAATTTTGTGAATGCGTATGGTTGGGTTCCAACTTGAGAGGATAGTTTTGGTCCCGACAAAAGACGCAGTTGTCGAGATCTTTTAGAAGTACACGCACCCTCAATAATTTTAAATGCAATTTTAAAGATGCTCTTTGGTTTTAAATGGGTTGTAATACGTTTTTAAATCGTGTAAACTTTCAGTGGGTGGCGATTTAAACAAAATTTTATTCCGTTTTTACTACTACAATATAAATTATACTTAAGTAGGTATAATAAAATATTCGTTGTCAATTACGGTGCAAAAGAAAAATCTCGACAATATTTTTCCTACCCTATTCCTTTTCTTCATTATTAAATTGCACCAATGCGAAGCCGCGGCGCTAGTATTATATAGATATATATATTTGTACAGTCTAATGCAGGGTTTCTCAAACTATGTCCCACGAGCACATGCCAAAGGTGCCGCAGCGGCAATCTTTAGAAATCTGTTCGAGATCATCGTTTAAAAACAGATATACTATGCACAAGTATATACAAAAAACAATGTTATTGCAAAGTCTTCAATTAAAAAAAAGTTACTAGGGAAGGGTGATACAAAGTGACAGTATTAAGGGACTAAATACATAAAACGTACATTGTCACTGCAACACCACAAACCCACCGATCTGGTTGCTGGCTTTGACAACGAGCCACAGAACCGAACCGCCGCGCCGCGCCGCGCCGCATTGCACCGTCCGTACCACCGCACCGCTCTCCTTTATCATCTAGTTCGTGGCCTAAATAATGAAATAATATTAAAAAACTGTCATTCATTGCATTATATACAACTAAGTATTAAAATTCATAATGATTTTGTTTTTCTATCCTAAGTATTCTAGGCACTCAAAAGAGGGCACAGAGAAATTTCTTTGTCGATTTCTATTTACATGGGGCAGCTCGACTGGTGGAATATTTTCACCCTACAGAAGATCACAGCAACTTTATGTTGTCTTACTGCGGTGAGTAGCTCTTAAAGCTCCTTCGGGTAGGGGGGTTGAAGGTCAGCAACGCGCTAGTGATACATTTACAAGCATCCACAGGCTATTGTAGCAGCTTACCATCAGGCGGGCCGTATGCTTTGTTTGCCACCTTTGTAGTATAATAAGAATACGTAAATGCCGCAATTTCTTTCCCCATCATAAGTGCCGCGGTGAAAAAAGTTTGAGAATCCTTGGTCTACTATACTGACGGTGCATCTTGTTTATTTTGATTTATACCATTAATATAATAGTTTATCGCTGGTAAGTATGGATACAAAAAAAGCGCCAACCGTTGTTAGGGGACAATTCAAAACGGTCTGTGACGAACCTACAAAAAATTACTTAAACTAGCGGTCGCCCTAAAATCGATATTCGTCCAGCGACTTTTTAATCATAGACTATTTTCTGTTTGACATTTACAGTATGAAACTAAACAATGAGTATTTTCTACATTAATTGCTGTCACTTTTCATTGAGTGACAATGTCAATGTTATGGGGGGTTTAAGTTCAATGTCACTGGTCAGGTTAGGATACGTAGTATTAATTAATTTAATTTAATATATTAGTAACAGATATTATAGACATATTTTAGCTTTCTGCACTCCTTCTCCATATAAACTTTAACCATATCAAATCTCACAGACTTTCGTGCACGCAATACGCTTAAAAAGGAGTACAAAGTTCTTTCCTCACATATTAATATAATGATAACAAGGCTCACCTTTATTAAATGTTTAAAATACATATTTGAATATAAAAAATACAATATTTAACTACTTAGAACTTTATTAATGCATCGATTTCAATGAGAACGTTATATAATATATGAAGATACTTGTTTTTGTCCGAGACTTCGAATGCGTGGGCTTCAGATTTGAGTCCAGGTGTAAATGAAAAATATTTCATTAACCTGGATAAAAAGTATTCTATGTGTTAATCCAGGTTATAAAATATATGAGTATCAAATTTCATCCAAATTCGTTCAAACGGTTTTGTGTGATTAATTAACAAACATAAAAAGTTCACATTTATAATATTAGTACGATTATAAGAACAGACCAACTCTAAGATGCAAGGTTCTTACGGTTATGTGCCTTACTGCATTGTATTAAATCCTGACACTTATTGACTGTGTTTCTTGATAAAATAAATGCGTCTGTCTAGTTCATTGCTTACTGGCGTCAAATTGCACATTTTACAACTTCAAAACTGGTTAAATTTATGTTGATTACCCCTGCGAGTGTAATAATGAGATTTAGATTAATGATTGAGCATTTTACTCAGTCCTTGAAGGAGAGTTAGAGAAATGTATAGAACAATTAATTATGAAAATATTCTTTACAAAAGTAAATCTTATCAAACCTCGTCTAAAACGGGATGCAGTTCCAATAAGAACTTATTTTTTCTAAGATGTCCACCCGCTAACCTCAAACAAAGGGCAATAAAGAGGAATCAAAGTTTCTCTGCGTGATTTAATCAGAAATGATGTTCCTGGTGGTATGATTTTTTTCTAATGCCCGCCTAGCTAGCTACCACCCTCAAGTTGAAAATCTGTTAGTCACCAAGCACCGTTAGGTGTGTTCCGGCAGTTGCACTTGAGAGCCAGTCTTCCACTACGCTAGAGTGTTTACCTTTTGGGCCAAACCGTCACTTAAGATCAGGTGAGGTTGTTGCGATAACGCTATACTTATTAAAAAAAAGAAGATACAAAGTCACCGATATAGCTTTTAAAATTGCTAGTCTTAAATGGCAGTGAGTGGGTTGAATGGCAAATTTCACGTATACAATATGTATTAAAAACCACGTCGGATCCGTGAAGGTATTATTAGGTATCGAGAATATATTCTTTTTATGTTCTCTATCTCAGATTATAAGTAAAAAATTACCCCTAATAAAATGTAAAAAAAAATTAGTTAAATGAGGAAACGATCAAACATAGGTACGCTGCGCCGCGCCGCGCCATGGATAGCGACGGTGTTATCACGTTTTAAAGATTTGACAAATTTTAGGGAAACTAAATATGTTAATTTTAAATCGCAATAACATTTTTATTTTCATAATAAATAAAATTTTGATATTTTTTTTGGTAATGTCATTGGTGTACCCCTAATACGCTTTTCGGATTCGACGGGGTTTTTATACATATTGTACAGAACAGACGGTCGATGGTGCCACAAAGTTTTCGAGTGCTCTTCTCGTTGGTTATTAGGACACAACGATTGTATCCGGACCATATATCAGGTGTAACATCCACCATATATACTTCGACGTATCATGGTCTGAAACTGTATCAGGCGACCATGATGCACATTGTGATAAGCCCATCACAATGAAAAAATTTTGGGATCTCTCGGTGGTCGCAGTTGTTTTTGGATTTCACTGTGCTTACCATCATGCACAGTGCAACGAGTTTCTTCTGCCTATATAAAAAGAGAGTTGTGACTACACATCGGAAGACGCAGCGTGAGCAGACCAACTGACGGCTTGGCGAAGGTTGCGGGACGCCGTTGTGCGAGCAACGTAGGACCATTTACTGTGACAATCTTTATGGTAGGCATAAGTCTTAATATATGTGGAAAGATTGGTGATGTGCATCACTTAGATACTGATGCAGTATGCCAAGAACAAAACTGAAAAGGAGTCGCTGTTGAACAACATTAATTTAAACTGTCAAAATATGGGTGTTTTACACAGCATTTTAGCAAAACCTTATTCGGACGATGCTTAGATGTTATAATCTGTCCTGGTAGTGCCATCTCATCAGCGAATCTCTCTAATTTGATGCTATAAAGAATAGAGTACAATGGGATTGATATATTCAGTAAAATAAAAGTCCCTACAACAACGAAAACAGGCCTAGGTTCAGCGTTAAACATTTTTCAGCTAAACGGATTGAAGATTTTTATTGTGGAAATTTTAACTTGTCTGGAAAGTGTTACGAAATGTGAAATGTGTGAATTACATCTTACCTTTGAACTTTAGATGAAAATAATAAAAATAACATTCTTCAAGACCCTTTAATACACATGCATCCACCAAACCGTGACGAAAGTAAGCGCAGCGGTAATCATTTTAAGCGTGCACAAATTATCCGCCAAATTTTTCGAGCGGCACGACATCGGCTTTGATATCCGATAGCCGTGTAAACTGCGTGTTCCGAACGCGCACCGTGACATTTGCAATAACATGAGAAACACTCAAATAATTTTATGCTAGTACTTTAAGGTTTTATTCATCGGTGAGCACGTTAAAAACAAACGAGTGCCGTTTACCGAAACAGATGACAAAAATCTTTATTAATAAATATTTAGTTCTGTCTGTACGTGCAATTATTTTCCAAGTTTCATGATAAAGATCCTATATAAAAGACACTGATCAAGAATATGACATTTAAAAAGAACAGTATGTCCGTAAGTATATTCGGATTTAACTCAAAAACTACTTGACGGATTTTTATGAAATTTTGTACACGGCAAGCTTATGTAATTGCTCATATTTGGTCTTTACCTATGAAATTGCCGTTTTGTATGAAAAAATTTAAATAAATTTTTTTAATGTATTTTTTATTTGTATTAATCGAAGTAATCACCCATGCAATCAATGCATCTTTGCCAGCGCGGTGGCAGTTTATTGATGCCCTTCTTAAAGAAATCAGCTGGACGGGAGGCAACAAATTCTTCAAAGGCATTTTGTACTGCCTCTCGGATATTTAATTTTTTTTCCCGCCAAGGAGTTATCCAAATTCTGGAAAAAGTAGTAGTCTGTAGGCGCAAGGTCTGGTGAGTACGGCGGATGACGGAGAACTTCCAATCCCAGTTCTTGCAACTTGGAGACTGTCTGCTGTGCAGTATGAGGTCGCGCGTTGTCGTGCAGGAGCAGCGGAGACGAGCGATTGACCAATGCTGGTTGGAGATGTGCCAGCTTCTCCATCATTGCGTTCAGTTCTTCACAGTACACATCTGCAGTAATGCTCACCCCGTTTGGTAAGAAGCTGTGATGAATCACACCGGCGCTAGACCACCAAACAGTGACCATCACTTTTCTAGGGGTAAGTTTTCGTTCAGGGCATTGTTTAGGTGCTGAACCAGGGCCCAACCAACTTGCTGAGCGCTTGCGGTTATCAAACAGAATCCATTTTTCATCGCAGGTAACAATGCGGTTCAAAATTCCTTCATTTGTGTGTCTGTTGAGCAGTGCAAGGCACGTCTCGACGCGTACTTCGCGCTGGCGATCATTGAGTTCGTGAGGCACCCATTTATCAAGCTTTTTTACCTTGCCAATTTGACGCAAATGGACCAATATTCTTTTGACGCTAACGTCGAAAGTTGCTGCTAATTCAGTCGTAGATTGTGTATCATCAGCTTCCACAATCGCCTTTAATTCGTCATTGTCGACCAAAGTCTTCGGACGACCGCGAGGTTCATTTTTCAGGTCGAAATTTCCAGTACAGAAGCGAGCAAACCAATAACAGGTGGTGCGTTGGTTTGTAGTGTTAGCTCCGTAAACGTCGTTGATGTTGCGTGCCGCTTGTGCCGCGTTGCTGCCACGACGGTAGTCATATTCCATAATTACTCGAATTTTTAACGTATACGTAACGTAACATTAATCAATAAACAAATGACTACTTTTGGAAAAAGAATTCCATGTTTTTAAAATAAAATTTATTTGAAATTAGAATTCTTAGCCAAACAAAAATTATTTTGATTTGAAATGGCCAGTACTGCAGAACGGCAATTTCATAGGTAAAGACCTATTATTATGATAGAATATATCTATGCTATAAGAATTTTTGATAAGAATATTAGAAATTATAAAAAAAATCCAAAAAGTTAGATGTTTATTAATTCCGATACCCAATTTTGATGAAATTTTGTACAGAGGAATTATATTATTTCATTTGTTACGCATATTAACTATTGTAAATAAATAAATTATATATTAAATTAAAATTATGGGATGAAAAGAATTACTTCGTAACAAATAAATGTGTGATATTTATATATTTATTTACAACCCAAGAGTTCCTTAGCGATAATTATATATAAAACAATAAAACAGCCTATGAGAACTATTTTTAGAATCGGATGAGTTGTTTCGGAGCTTACCTACTCCCAATAAAATATACCTAATATTCACAAATGTCATAATAGCTCTTTATTTGTTGTAGTGTAAATAAATATTATTTTGTAATAAAATCAGTTTTCTTTGTGGATCTGTATAATTTTTTAAGTGAAATTTTCTATAGGCATGTTGTGCGATTTTATACAGGGTAAATCTTATGAGTTCGCGTCACTGATACCGCCAGTAGGTGTATCTAACAGTATATCAGTAGCTATAAGTGAATTGATTGTTAAATTATATATTACTTTTTAAGTTAAGACATCGAGCGAGGCACGTTCGCCCAGATATTATAATTTTATGTTAAAAAAAATCTATGAAGCATTGTTCAAAGTATTCCCACAGTTAATGCATAAGCTTCGTATTTTTCATTTAATACAGCAAAATCATTTTATTTATAATCATTAGAACCAATCATGTCATCAAAAAGATGTTAAAAAGAAATAAAAATCACCGGCGTCCATTTATCAAGTTATTACATCTTTTGTGTTGAATAAATGGTACCTACTTCTTATTACCTATGTATTTGACTTTGAAAATGTAAATGTTTAGTTTCCAACCTCATAAACTTGGTTATTACTTTATATAGGTAGGTAACTTGTATTTATAAGTATGCCTTAGATGGGATGTAAAATGTTATTGGTATATGAAAATAGCGCTTTTCCCACGGCATCACTCGTTTTATAGTTGAGTTATGTCCTATTCTAAATGAATTGCTAAATACCAATTTTCATAGGATAATCTTCAAAAATAACGAATTTTTATGTAAACTTTTATCCGCTTGTTCACCAATTTAAGGTGTACATTTCTAAAAATCCTTCCTTTAGTGCTCACCTAAATTGTAAAAGAAACCGTCATGCAAATTTTCACGGTCCTAGCCACTGGGCTACTGAGTTTCAGCTGTGCCTTTATATGTCAGTCAATCATTTATCCATTTATATAATATAATATTATATCCAATATATCTATTTATAAGAGTACCGGGATTCTGCATCTTAATGCTTCTGGATTTATTTACAATAGTTAATAAGAATAACAAATGAAAACAATACAAAGTAAATTTTTGAAGTGAAAACTTCTATAGGAAGATTTGTATAGGGAGTAAATTAATGTAAGTCGTAATCGACATGGTTAACGACTATCAAAAAATATTTTCGTATGTTACAGAATTATATTTTACAAAGTTAGTATTTATATTCTTATTTCAAATTATATTTGTATTTTCTTATTTCTATTATTAATATTAATAATAGTAACTTCTATTATCATTTGAAGTTTAGGAAAAATGTATATACTTTTAAGTTTTCATTTCTGTCGGCAGTTCTCATGACAGCTTTGAATTTTTTATTACTTTTACTTTTTTATACAACGATGGAACTGCACCTGATGGTAAGCTCCGTACAACCCAAATATAACGGTAACTACCGAGGGATCAGCAACCCATTGCTGGGCATCGCTGTTTGATTTAGATCTGACTATACTGTTAGCCTTAGGGGCCCTGAAGCCGCAGCGGCTTTTACAGCTTCACCGAACTTGGGGGCGAGCGCAGAGGGCACTCAGCCACGAAGGTCATCGCTGTCATGCCGGCCTTTGTAAATACAAGCTGAATATGCACCGCTTGATCCCGAAACGCGTCCTTCTCGTAGGTACATATTAGCGAATCACTATTACAAGCTTTTAACCATATGCACGGACGTTGCACGATATCACCCTGCAAATTTCTATAACGATTTTTCTATGAGAAATCAAGAATATAATGTTTTTTTAAAGTCGCTCGCCAAAATGATGGCACTGTCCTGTGTTATCCGGTAATAATATAGCGTATGTGGGTATGCTAATAAAACAGTTGTGTCGAATGCGCTCGATTCGCCTTTATATTCAAGGATGTTTTACACATTAACTTTATATGACCTTTAATACCATATGCATTACATAAATAATTTTTAAAACATGGCTTACATCCAGATCCAAATAATATAAAGGCTATCGTGGAAGCACCAGCACCAAGTAATGTGACTCAACTAAGATCTTTTCTCGGATTTATTAATTATTATTCTAAGTTCATTCCTAAATTAAGTACTATACTTTACCCTTTACATGTACTACTTCGTAAAAACTGTGCTTGGTTCTGGTCAAAAGATTGTGATAGGGCTTTTCAAAATGTTAAAAATGCTATATCGAGTAACAAAATTTTAGTGCATTATAATCCGCAGTTACCGCTTGTTTTGGCTGTAGATAGTAGTTCGTATGGCATAGGCAGTATACTATCACATAGATTTCCGAATGGTGAAGAGCGACCAATGTTTCGCGTCGCGGACTTTGAATGCAGCCGAACGATCATACACTCAGTTACACAAAGAGGCACTCGCTATTATTAGTGGAGTTATTAAGCACCATCAGTATCTTTACGGTCGACATTTTATTATCAAAATAGGCCACAAACCATTGACGTTTATTTTCGGCCCCAAATTAGGGTTACCTCAGACGGCTGCCAGACATCTTCAAAGATACGCAATAAAATTAGCATCATTTGATTTTAATATAGAATTCGTTAAGTCAAATGATAATGGCAACGTAGATGCGTTGTCCCCTTTTACCATTGCCGTACGAACGTAAATGCGAAACAGGGCTGGCCTCGAAGTTATATGTTATTTATGTCGAAGAGGCGTTTCCAATTAGTGCTAAAGACATAGCAACAAAAACGCAAGCGGATGATGTATTAAAAAATATTTATCGTTATATAATCAACGGTTGACCTAGTACGGTTAAATCTGAAGAAGAAAAGCCGTTCTGGAATCGTAAAGACAACTTGTCTATCGATAGAGGCTGCATATTGTACAATCATAGGATCGTTATTCCGAATGTATTAAGAATGTCAGTATTAAGAGAACAAATATAGACCGAGTCAGCGACACAACTGTTTTATTAGCATACCCACATAAGCTATATTATTACCGGATAACACATGCCCCTGATAGCAAGTACAGTAAAATACAAACGCAATGGCGACCACCGAGAAATCATGCCGGCCTGCATAAATATCTCTTCAAGTTACGCACGAAGATCCTGATGTCATAAGAAGACGGGAACATAGTGGCAGAGAGATTGTTCGAAAGCTTCACGGTACAGCAAAAATAAGACATAGACAACATTTAGGTTCGTCATTTGAGTAGTAAAAAACATGTGTGCAGTTTCACACGCGGTAGAAGTGAATGAAGCGATTAGATAACATAAAAATATATTCTTTAAAATCTCTTTTTAAGAATCCTAAATCAGTTGGATTCCTTACTCGACAACGATCATAGTCGTGATGCCTTATCCATACGTATGCCACTTGCCACAAACTTCAAACCTCTACAAGCGCTTGAATAAAATAGGCAAGTCAAACATAGCTATCCACACGTTTGCTAGTGTGCTAGTGTGTTTGGGATAAGCAAGCATGATGGACGTCGACCTTGTATCGGTTATAACATTTGGTTTAATCTATTTTATCAACGAAGATAGTTAGAAATTCGCAGACACTGTACCAGGTTTTTTCAATTATTTATCGATTATTTATTTCTTGCAAGCATTATTAATTACACGCAGACGTTTGGACGCATCGGAAGCGCTTGCCACAAGCTCCTTTGATTTGTGCGTCAAATGCCGACTTTGCTCGGGTCGGTGGCAAGCCAAGGTAAACCTTCGCAAGCCAAGCAGGTTTGGAAAGCATGTGGACGGGGCTTGAAAATCAGGACTTGCATTAGCTGTGTATACGAGTATTGTATCTCATTCTCTCGCAGGCTAAATCCTATAGATGTTTCACCGAGTTTCAGATCAAAACGGTGCTAAAGAAGTGTTCACTTCAGAAAACTGAAATGTTACAGAGGAATACGTAGAAAATTAATTGGATAGTGTTTTTATTGGCACACCCTGTCGTAACATCGTTTGTGTATTCTATTATAACTGAAACTTTACTGCCCTTTAAGACCGGTAATAAATACCCTCGTATTTAGTCCAATCGCAATTAACTAAGATGTTGCGTTTCAACTTATTTTATGGCTTAATAAGTCTCTTTATGAACTATAAAGTGTTTTTAAAATGAGTTGGGAGATAAATTTGTTGATCCGATTGATTTCTGTGTAACGGATTTGATCGATACTCTGCCACGGACAGAGTTTCAATATGCGTAAACTTTTCTTTAAATGCTTCCTTGTAATACTTTAGATTTCAGTTTTCGGGTGCATGAAAAATCTATTCTATTTTTGTCTTGTTTGATGTAAATTTTAAAATCTCATGTGATTATAATTATTGATCTGAGCTATCATGTATGTATTACGGCGTTACTTACCACAACCCTATGTTTATGTGAACCCTATTTTGCATGATGATGGCTAACCTCAACTGTTAGCCCAGTCCTTCTAAGAAGTCCACCCATAGGGGAAATCGATGTGAGTTGGAATCCCTGCAATGAGCCTAAGCTTTTAGTTAAGTAAAAACATTGTGATAATGTCATAGTATGGTGATAGGGCATTTTGAAATGCTAGGCTAGTTAGTTACCATCCTCAAGTTTCAAATCTGTCGACAAGGCCCTGAATATGTGTTCCGGCAGCTGCGCTTGTGGGCCAGTCCTCCAGTAAGGCTTAGTGTGTTGCCATCTTGGGCCATATTGTCACTTAACATCAGGTGAGATTTTTTGTTATACACTAAAATCAATTTATAAAAACCTTGGAAGAGTCCTTGGTGTACCAAGGTCTTTAACCCGCTATTGTGTTTATTGTAGTTATTGCTTTAACTCCAGTAGTAAGTGTCTGTCTTTCTCTCCCTTTTCCATGGACGCCCGACATCTAGATTAAATAGATGTTTGCCGTAGTGCTCGTGTCCTGTTAAAGTTTCGATGACCATTCCTTCTTGGTATATCTTTAAAACGTAAAATGGCTTTAGAGATTTTGGGGTTTGCAGAGCGAAGTGATTCCGTTGATCTGAGTTAGTGGATGTTGAATAAAATTAGTCCTCCGTATTCCTCACTAAAAGAAAATATATCCGGAAACTCTATCTTTTTTATACGGAAGTATTATCTGAAACAAAAAGAAAGAAAAAAATTAGCTATTATAACAAAAAAAACCTGATCTAAAATTATTAGTGGTAGAGTTTTAGCTAAAGCCACTAAATTAATAATAACGTCTTCTCTATTCACTGTCCTTAATTCGTTCTGTTAGACAAATGGTTTAACCGATTACTTATTTTACTTCTCCAATGAAAGGTACGGTGCACATCTCACATTCTTAAAAAAATTTTTTTTTGGAATTCGCACGCTTTTACTAATTTCATTGTAATGAATCTGCTATCTATAAATAACCTGAACCGTTTAAGAAATCGTATTGTGATTCTAGTAGAAAAACAAATTTATCGAATTTTGACATCGTTAATTCATCGTGAGTTGTCGTGGTGATTAAACCAGTGAGTGCGTTACTCTAGGAATAATAGACTAACCATCACCTACAACACTCCGTAAAAATGAAACAGCCCACTTTTATACCAGAGAATAAATCAAAATTATCACTATGTACTTAATAAGCTTCTTAAGACTTAGTGACGAAAAACGCACTGCTTAAATTGATGGGTCAAAAAGCCTGAAATTCTGCATATGAATTCCCTCATATACTTTAGGTGAGCACTAGAAAGGATTTTTGAAAATTCGTCGTATAAAGTAATTAAAAATATTTAGAAACTGATGCAAAATCCCAAAGATAGGTAAGTAAAACAATTTGTGGATAATCCCTAGATAAATACGGCTAGTAAAAGATAAATTATTCAATTTATCAAACAGCTTAATTCAACTCTTGGAGTCCATTGAAATGCAGGGCATGTTTAACAAGCTCGCAAGTATGTACTTAACTGTCGACCCTTATACGTTTAAAAAACGACATGTAATGATTGGTCTACGTATTCTGAAGACTGGTTTCAAACGTTTGCTAAACATGGTCATCTCAGCAAAGAGCACCTCTATATCACAAATCTGCACTTTTGAGCTTTAAAGTATAAGTGGTAGTATTTTGCATGGTGATAGGGCTTTTTGTAATACCCGCCTAGCTAGCTGCCACCCTCAAGTTGAAAATCTATCATCAAACACTAATACGTATGTTCTGTCAGCTGCATTTGAGACTCAGTCCTACCCCTAGATTTAGCATGTTACCTTCTTCACTAATTTAGGTGAGGTTATGGTCGTAACACTAAACCTATAAACGACAAAAAAATGTCAGTTCGTTCTACTTCCTAGGGTTCCGTTCCCACAACAGAATTTTAGTACAAAGCCTACGGTGTGCGTCAAACCTTTAAGGGACCGTATCATTTGAAGCACAATATACAGCCAATTCAATTTTGTTTACAAAATATGTGTTATTACGAAATATATAAAAACAAGTAATAAGAACGTCAAAAATGTTAATTAAGACAGGACTTTTTTGTTTTGCTTTCCGATTAAAACCTCTGCAAACATCAAACTTGGTGTGATTACACAGAGAACCTTTAAGTAAAAACAATTAATAAAAAGCGGTCAAGTATGCATCAGGTTCGCTAAAGTAAATGTAAGGAAATCTTTTTATTTGTTTTTAATACTAATTTGGCTAATTAAAATTGAAATTAGTTGTAAAAAAGTCTAAAAAACTTTTCTTACTTATTTTTCGTATATTTTCTTATCTATCATATCATAAAATCAACATTATTATTATTATTATTACGTGTTGATAATACTCATTTAAATTCAAATTATCACATTACATTACACTAACAATAATCTGCGTTGGAGTGAGTTAGAAGTCCTTCTGTTACATATTTTATGATGCATATTAGTAGTATAACATAAAACACAGTTCATTTGTTAACTTTTCAACAATCGCTTTTATATCAATAAAAAATAAAGCTAATATTCAATTCAATATTAAATCCACATTTGGTATTCATTTTTCACTCTTCCCCGTGATTATATTGATTAAATTCATCACATTCCAAGCAAACCATAAATTAGACGATACAATTAGAAAATGCAAGGAATAATAACTTCAATTATTATTTACTATTACTGAACAAAATAATAGTGATAGAAGGCTATTTACATTAATAAAGCGTCTTCACAAATTGCTGGCAGCATTGATAAATCAGTAATTATTTTCGAAACAACGTGTTTGTTTTTGTAAGATAATAATATATGAAGTAATTTTGGGAAAACATAAATAGTTCATTTTTAGGGTACCAAAGTCAACAAGGAACCCGTATAGTCAGATATAGTTAACGTTATAGTTATAGTTGTGCTATGTCTGTCTGTTTGTTTGTGGCTTAGCTCAGAGTTTCTTAAAGAAAGCTGTAATTTGGTATATGTGCATACATATTAATCAAGCCGATAAAGTGGTAATATAAAAGTCTTCAAAAAAATTGTTTCTGGTAGGTACCTCTCCTACACGAAAAGTGTTTTTTTTTTGTATATCCCATTGTGTGGGATTTTCTTTTGGATAGGTCGTTCAAAAATATTGCGGGTGTGTTAAAAAACCATTTTTCGATTCAGAGATCCGTTGGCGAAAAGTTAAGCTTTAAAATGATGATCAAGTGTGTCCCCCCCCCCCGCGCCATGGCACCGGCTATAGGTATGGCTGTTTTTGGAATTGTGAAAAATTCATGGCAGTGTTATATATATAATCAAGCTAAAAGGAAACTCTCAGAGGTGAGTAGGCTTCACAAATTAACGAGTAATAGTTAATCAACTAAAATGTTTTCGGAGAAGTAATTCGTACAAATTCGTTCATTCATAATAATACTTTTTTAGAAAAAAATAAAACATAGGGACTTGACAGTAGCAGATTTAGATTGTGATGTAAAAATATTTGCTCTTGTGCCCTTATCCTGAATACAAATAGAGGAATAAGTTTGTATGGATTAAACGCCACCCGCTTTTCCTCTTAGATGGGACCTTCGGAAGTCCCTACATTTCTGTTAGAAAAAGACCTCTTTTATAGAAAACCTGCTTTATCTGGATCTTATTTCTTAGATATTTTTGTAATAATGAAGTACCTCTATAACTCAAATACTTGGAATCGATACTCTACCTACTTACATGTAACAATGATTAAAGTTTGAATCATACCAGGTAAAATGTATGTTATAGGATGAAATCTTGAAAGACTTAACAGGCTAAAACTGGGTTTTAGTAAGATACCAATTCAAGTGAGAAGGATTTATTTTTCCCTAAAGATTCCACTTAACCAGGCTTCAAATAATATTAGACCATAATTGTGTAATTCAGGTGATCAAATAAAAACTCTCGAAATAGGATTTCATTGAAATGATGATGGTTTGGTGGTAGTATTTTTGGACAACGTATCGATCGACATAGGTTCAGATTTTAAAACAAGCTCGAATTTTCGAAGAAAAATCATAGTATGAACATTTTTAATGAAAGTTGAAAATCTTTCTCCGATTATCTCTAGGTATATATTAACACCTGCATTTAAGAGCCAATTCCGCTCTTTAGGTTTAGCTTATTAACATTTTCGATCGGTTCGTCGTCACTTAACAACAGGTGAGGTTGTAGTCAAACGATAAAATCTTTAAAGTAAAAAAGGTGAGTACATGCTTCAAATAATCGCATAAGCATTACAAGAAGTATAAAACGATCGCTCATATATTTAAAAAGATTAATCTTTAAAATGATTCAAAAATTTGTATACATATACCTACCTACTCTATATTATTTTATAGATTTTTTTCTATACAACTGTACACAAAAGGTATGACTTACAAACTAATTACAGTGTATGCAAATGAAGGCATTCATTCCCAAATGATTCAATTCGGTGCCCGTGTAGCTTTTCATTTAGACGGATTATCGTAAACCATTAATCTTTTACTCAGGGTGGGTAATTAATATGGTTACGTCTTCGTTATGTGCTGGAGAGGAAATAACACATTTTTTGTTTTGTTAAATTTATTTTTACATTATTTAACTTTCCTCCGATCCTCTAGTATGAAGTTCAATTAGAGCGATAGTTTGAGGTGTTTTAGACTCGTCGTAAATCATTAATATTTTACTCAGGTTACATAAGATATGGTTACATCTTTTTTATGTAGTGGGCACGGAATAACACTTTTTTTTTTCTTTACTAATTTTTTGACATTACTTAACCCTACTCCGTTCGTCCACTATGAAATTTGATCTGATTTTGAAATCCGTTTAGTTGTTTATTAAAAATTTATATAATAGAAGTTTTTTTTTTAATTTAACTTATATTTAACTAATTTTCTATTAATATCTTTAGAAAATGGATTAATCAAAGTCAACAGAGTCTACAAGCTATACAAGATATATTTATATTGTATGATGATGCTGAAGCTTTATTAGAACATCGTTTTTCCGCTCCTACCACTCCCAACGATAACATGAAGTAACTAAACAACAAACAAGCTAGCAAAACGTTAAATTTTTTGATAGATGCCAATGCTAAGGATGTTGTAGTTAACTAGTTATCTTAGGCATTGTTTTATTTTAAAATTATCCTTTACCGAAAGCTCAAGCACGATGTGAGACTCAAATCTGCATACACCGAAGTGGCATCATAGATTTCTTTTTCAACTTACATAATAACTTAAAGAGAAAATGCTTTCTTAGTATGTGCGCTAGTCCGGTGTACAGTGCTCTAATGACCGGCGTGGAACGTAGATACAAATCACTCCGCGCGGTCGACACGCGCTCCTAACGTAACCACTTCATTATTAGGCGACACCTTCGCCCTATCGTAGGGTTGTCGAACACTTTTTAAAGATAAATAATATATTTCGTAATCTAATACAAGACTGTTAAGGTTGACTATGCAAAAGCCCATCGACAAAAAGATTATTTTAAGAAAATGGCGAAGGCCATGTTTCGTTTTATTTTTTATTTAAATGTCACGGCATATTGACGGTACTGTACCTGATGGTAAGCACAGCACAGTCCAAACACAACGGCGGCCACCGAGAGATCTAAATCTGTTACCTGGAAGCGGTCTGTTGAAAAGGAGACCGGTCTCGGCTAAAAAGTACTACAGGATTACATTATCATCAAATAAACCACAATATATTATTATCTACAGGATAATCGTGTTGAGGACAGTAGTACTAATAAAGATTACCCACACTAAAAGGCTATACTAATATACGAAAAAATTAATAACTCACACAAGAGGTGTAAAGGGTATTGAATTAAATCTTTAGAGCTGAGACGCTCAAGACAACCTCACCTGATGTACTAAGGTACAACCTATGAATAGCGAGCGAGGAAATGGTGATAATTCAAAAACAGCTCGACCGATTTTCATGAAATTTTGTACAGGATATGCCTATGTTATTCATCAATAGATAGGCTATAAAAAATTCAATATACTATTATAAATTTAAAACAAAAAGTATATTTTTGTTGACTATTAATCAATTTCTATAAAATTTGATGCACGAAAAGTAGGTATAAGTCATTCCATTGTTAATGGGCTATAATAATTGTCAATAATACTTTTAGAGTTATAATTAAATTAGTTTCAACTTCAGCCGATTTTGATGAAATTTTGTACACGGGAAGTTTACATCATTAATTGATTGATAGGTTATAAGAATTGTCAATAATCGTAAAAAGGGTTAATTCTCAACCGTATTTGATTAAAATTGTACGCTGGAAATAAATATCATCCCTCAATTGATAGACTATATGAATTGTAAATAATATGTGTAAAAATAAAATTACGGGTGTAGTACCTACTGCATGATAAGACTACGCGTTTGGAGCCTCGGGCACTCCGATTGTTCTTCAATATATTTTTCTGGATTGTTTATACATTCATAGCGAAATGAATTACAAATCAATTTCTTTATTTAAATTATCCTTACATTATTTCTCCTTTAAAATTTTGGCGTCCCGAAGATTTTGCCGCCCTAGGCCAGTGCCTCTCGGGCATAAGCGCAAATCCAGCACTGATTATAACTTAATGTTCCTGTAAAATATAAGGATGCACTGTTAAAAAAAATTGTAAAATTACAATCGTTTTATATAGTAAAGTACCTATGAGTAAAATTACATAACATGACATGTGAAGAAACCTACAAAGAAGTGTTGTAATTTTACGAAACGTTTGTCAGTTTCAGATGAAAAGCTTTTCAAAACAAACAAAGTTTTATATTAGGTATTACAATACGCGATTTAATTATGACTAAAATGTTTTGCATATTATTTTCCAAAACAATATGCTTTGTAAAACAACCGATAAAATTTTTAACAGTGTACGATGAGGTAAGTGGTAAGAATACGTTAATAAAGATTCCGTTCCCGGTGAAAAAGTCGTGTTACTACTTATCCCTGTTGTAACAAGCCCCTGGCACTTCTGAAGTATCTTTTTTCTTTTTTTACGTGGAGAAACCCGTCATGGGTACACACCCGCCTGGGGGGACTATTGGTTATGTGAGACTCCACGATGTACCATCCGCCGCCTCGATGAGGTGACGCGGGACCTGCGGTAGCATACAACCGCGTCGCCCCGGAAGCCGGCCTGGCAATTCCAGGCCCCGGCCTAAATAGGAGACAGCTCAGTTCACCCTAGCTGTCTCCTCCGTCTGCCGATCCAGTGCAATGGGAAGACGAGCCCCTGACCCGTCTCCCCTGATTCGGCTAGGGGGGCAGGAGTTGGCGTATAAAACGCCTCCTCCGGGAACCCATTCGTCTTTGGCAGAGAGGGCCGCTCAGGGCATCCCCTTCGCTAACCACCTCCACGGCCTCCTTCTGCGAATTAACGTCCTTGCAGAAGGAGACCATCGCCGTCCATGCCCTCTCGCTGCCGAACATGGCTTTCACCACACTCGGCAGCGAGAGGTCCCCTCCAACAGCTACGGCCAGAGTGCGGCGCTGCTCCTCCCACGCCGCACACTCAGAGAGAGTGTGCTGCACCGTATCATCCACAGCCCCGCACTCATGGCACGCAGTGATGGGCTCCCTTCTGGCTATTCGGTGCAGGTACCATCCGAAGCAAACATGTCCAGATAGCACCTGCACGAGCCTAAACGTAAGGGAGCCCCGTCTATGAAGTAACGTACATAGCGCGCGTCCGCCAGGTCCTCCTCCCACTTCCTTATTATCACGCTGCGGCCCTCTTGCCGCAGCTGCGCAATCTCTGTAGGAGCCGGAGGCTCCTCTATCTCTTTCCTCGCCGCTGTGAATCTATAGACGGCCATGCTCCTCACGACTCCCGCGTGTAACCGGCGGCAATTGGCGCACGGTCCTCCCGAATTCGGGAGGAGCCGACCGAGAGCCGCCGCCACCGCTCCCACTATGCGCGGTCTGAGTCCCTTGAAGTGCGACTCGAACCACCACCGTCCGTCCAGAATGAGGCCCAGATATTTCATCTGGACCCCAACCCGGATCCTAATACCCTCGACAATAATGTGGGCCCCAGGAGGCAGCCCACACCGAAGCCCATGAAACATTAGGGCCTCGGTTTTCTACGCCGCCACCCTAAGGCCCAACGCCTGGATGCGCCTGACCACGAAGGCCGTGCCATCCGTGGCCAGGCACGCCACTTCGACAAAACTGTCCTCCCGGGCTACGACCAAGGTGTCGTCCGCATAGCATATTATTCGAACCCCCTCAGGGAGCGCTACGCGAAGCACCCAGTCGTAGCCCATGTTCCACAGGAGCGGCCCCAGCACCGACCCCTGTGGAACCCCACACCAGACGTGGCGCCTGACCACAATGCCTCGTCCGTCCACAAAGGCGATCTCTTGATTGACAAGATGGTTGAAAAGTATTTGTGTCATGAAGTTGTAGTGTGTAGTTTTAATTATATCAAATATTTTTAAAGAAGCAACGTTATACATCACTCCGTAATATAAAACTGGATTACAAAGAAAATAAAAACAATATAAGTGACAACCCTAATTAAGCTACGGCAGAGTTATCCATAGTACTTTTTATTATATCAATTTGTGCCCATTCAAGGCGCAATTTCAGACTAATTCTTTTATAATTGCAGAATCGACCCTTTCAGCCGTCTAATGCTATGTGAACACAGTTTTATCAGATTTTTGAAGTCGTAAGCGTTCGGTACATTAGGAAAAACGGAAAAGTTACTTTTAATGGCTTTCTTGGGCGTGACCGACGAATGAGTTCACATGTAAAATTAGTGTAATAAAATATTGGTAATGATATTAAAAACAAAAAATTCCTTACGTTTTATAGTAATGAAAAAAATTAAGAGGAAATGCGAAGGGCGTTTATTCCTGACAAACTTAGGCCAATGTTTTATCCCTGGATGATGGCTCTTAAGCAGGGTTGGCAAAACAGTCGACCGGAAGAGCTTTTCAAGTCGATCGCTGGAATTTCCGAAAAGTATAAAATAGCTTAAAAGGTTTACACCGGCTAACTACATTCCAGTCACATATCCCAAATTAGGTATTACTGTAGATTAATTTCCGATATAGCTATGTATCTGAGCCAAAATTTCATGAATATTATGTGTTTTTGCACTTATATAGAAAATAATTACTTATTAGGTTAGCAGTCGATCTAAAAGCTAAATATTTTGTGGTATATCGCCGACGCTCTGTGTTTGACTACTCCCTGCACTAGAGCAAATATTGTTGTAACATACATTGTACAATGTACATACATCTACCACCGCCATGTCCCTATATGTATTGTTTTTTTCTTTAATAAAAGAATTAATTTAAGAACCAGGACCTTTATGAAATTACTAAAATTGTTATAATGTTGTAGTTATCAGATATCTAGCAAAATATTCACAAATATAAAAAATTAAAGAAAAAAACATAATCATAACCAAAATTCAACTTACATTGTTTCTGAACAAAAACTGGTCCAGTTTTTGAAGAGGAAATAGAGAAATACGAAGTTATGAATTCATTTATTTTACGTAAGTAGGTACAGTGTATAATCAGGTCTAGTTGTAATTGTCTCTCTCGTGCTCTATACGGGAAAAGTGCGACAGCAATAGATTTTTTTTTAAATATATTCTTCAAATGTCTTTCCGACCGCGTTTCCACTTGCGTTCTGTGATATTACGAATACATAAAGGTATGTGAGCTATGATTGAGTAATAATTCTAAACAAAAAAGGTAGAATATAGATAGTAGAGTTATTTTCTAAAAAGAGGTTTTATTTTCCATGTGGAGCGAAGTTGGCAACATCTATCAGGCAATTATTGTACACCAAACATTCAAATTCAGTCCTCAGGAATACTGAATAACAAACAACTTAGCAGTTACTCAACTCGGGTTAGAATACGGGTATTTTTTAAGTACATTGTCTACTTTAGCATCCGCAATTTTATATAGGTAGGAATAAATAAAAAAGTGTATTTATTTTACAATAGTAAATATTCGTTACATATTTTTTAAACAAGCTTTTGTAGACCTCTAGAACGACCTAGGACTATAGTTCTTATCGAGGTGAATCAAACAAAACCGAAACACGACAAAATTATCATGTTTCGTTGAGGCGTTGCTATGAAGAGCATCCGGGTACATCATCAGATCAGTTCCATAACATGTTATTGCATTGTCATCGAAGTTACATAAGTGTTCCAAATGCTAGTTCAAACGATTAAGTGGAAGTAGTTAAAGCAATTTTGAAGCAATGATGGCTCAGTGGTAGTGTGTACGGACATCGCGTCGATGGACATGAGTTCTAATCCCATGCAATAAACCTGAGCTATCGGTGAGTGAAATGGTGGTAGGGCTTTTTCTAGTGCCCGCCTAGCTAGCTACCACTTTCGGCGGTCTTCCACTAGGCTTAGCGTGCTACCATCTTCGGCTACGTCGTTACTTATGATCAGGTGAAATTGTGGCCATAAAGCTAAGAAACCTATAATGATAAAAAAAGTTCAAAATCTATTTGCAAAATTTGATCAACACATACGAACATTATAAGTTAAATAGAAACCTGTAATTAAAAAAAAATAACCATCCACATCATTAACGTAACCCTAAAATGTGTGCCGCCGATAACATAATTAAATACGTGACTCAACGCAATACATAAAAAAAAATATATATTAAAACTGAAATTTATTCCAACAGGAAATTAAACGTGAAAGAATAATGTTTCAGGGTTGAAATTAAATAACAAAAAGTTCATAAAACTTAAAGAGTTGGTGATTTTTTTAAATTTAATTTTATTGTTCTAAGCATGTAAACAGATTATAATAATGGGCAATGATTGTTATCTCAAACGATTTTCTGCCAGCGCACAAAAAAGTATTCTCATTAAAACATAAATACTTTTTTTTTTAAGTAATTTAATAAGCAGTGATTTTGTTATTAAAACGGAAAACAGTTCTAGTGGCATGTTTTCTGTAAAGTTATAATCCACTATAACCCCTCTCCAAAAACTCCGAGAAAAAGATACTAAGTAGATTATATTATTGACATTATTTTACAACCGAGGACGGACTAATGTTCACTTTCTAATAGTCTCTTAATATCACAATGTAACAATTTTTTACTAAAACAAAATAATAAAATAACGAAACAAAATTGCTTTATTAGTCAACACCGATATCACCCGCAGGACCGCGACCAAATCGCTCGATTGTTTCAAACAATTTCAGTCCACAATTCTGTATCCAAATAATCGTATCTAACGACTGCCAACCGTATAATCAAAAGCGTATCAGCCGAAATCAATTTTTCATCGCCGAAGTCGATTCAAAATTATCATACAGACCGGACCCGGCGCCGCCCATTCTAACAAGGCACGTCGTAAAATTTTAATACAAACGGTTTTGTATTAAGTTATTAAAAAACCAGAGACCCAATTAAATTTGGCATTGGTTAATTGCTTAACAAGAGCACGACGCTATAGTATCGAAGAATAAAATTGATTTAGATAACCCGATAGTAATAATTTCGTAATCTATATTTCGAGAAAATCTCTGTATCTATTATACCTACCTATATTTTAAATCACTAAGATTTTTCTACTCTATACTGTTCTGTTCTGTCCTATGTAAATTCTAATCAATCCAATAGGGGGCTATTTATATGTGAATTGAACACATAGATTTTTTTTTTTTTCATTTATTTAACATAAAAATACATAAATATTTTATTGAAATGTCCCGAAAACTCAAAACTGGTTTATGCCGAGACAGTGATTCAACTCGTTCTATAATATCGTAGGTACACAAAAATACTCTATACATAAACAAATAAAATAAATTGTAGGTATTAGATAAAATTATAGCCACCGACTCAAAGTTAAAGATTCTAGCTACTTCGATTGCAATTATGATTCTAATTCTTCTATTTTGTCAAGTTTTCAATATCGCCTTCACACCTGATAATCATAGGTTTATCTTTGTCGCCTTTTCGTGCTAAAACCTTACTGTCTTGGAACCAAACATATTTGTAAGCTGGTCTTAATTGTTGTTGTGCCTTCCACAATAATCCTTTGTAATATTTAGTTAGTGATTTCCTTATTATGATTTTGGAATTTGTTTCCATGGCAGGCGCGTCTCTTATCACCGTTCCAACAAGGATGTTTTTATTTTTAGCGGCACGTACCCACATCTCCGCTTGTTCAGCACTTTTGAATTGCAATTGGGCATGTCCTTCGTGACCTATTTTGCCTTCTATCCATAATATACTATTTACTTGATTCTTGTTAAATTTAAGATGATCTGCCAGATTTTCTGCCAAATCTTCAAGTACCTCCACCTTAGGTATTCCGATTATTTCAACAACGCTTTTCAAACAGTCTTGCTCCATTTTTCGTACTCGCTGCTGCAGTGAATCAATCTTCAACTCAAGATGTGTATTTTTATTTGATAAGTTAGTGTACTTCTTTTCCATATCTCTTACCATTTTATTTTGCATTTCTAAGGCTTCTGAGAGATCTTCTATTATTTTACAACAGAAATTAGTAGATGTTTCGATTGGCTCTAATTCTTTTTTCATTATTCTTTTCATTTCACTAGTTATATCACGCATGAATTTATTGACATCTATAGTGTAGTTGGTGCTCAACTCCTTCTCATTAATGTTATTTAATTCTTCTTCCTCATCTTCACCTGGTATAATAAAGGAAGATTTTCTTTTTGGCGAATCACGTTGGCATTCCTGACAAAACCACTCCAGATTCTCAGAGTTTTTTAATGCAACGAGTTGTTTTGCAGATAGGCCACTACAAATTTGACTTGCATGCACTATTTTCCCACATTTGCTACATACAAGACCTTGTGTTCTTTTGGTGATGTTTTTATTACAATTGTCGCACTTAGACTTTTTTTAATTTTTTAATCGCGAATGTAGGTAGATATCGCACGTAATTGAACTAGAACCGGCTCAGTCGACAGACCGAGAAACGAGATACATAGCTATCTTCTAGAATATTCGTTCTTAACTTAAAACTTTCGTTTGTTATTAATCTAATCTCGTAAAGTTTTTTTTATACTACAATCTTTGCAAACAAGCATACGGCCCTTCTGATGGTAAGCATTTGGACTCTTGTAATAACAAATGTATTAGTTTCGTATTGCCGACCTTGAACCCCCCAACCCCAAGGAGCTCTGGAAACCTTACTCACCGCAGAAACACAACACAAGGTTATTCAGCAGCGATCTACTGATAAGTAGTAAGTAGATGCAATCTCCAAAAAAAATTCTCTGTACCCTACTTCTCATAGTCATGGTGGTTTAGAGCGGCAGAATATTAAAATTGATTAAAATTAAATGCTTGATTTTCAACAACGGGAGAGGCAATTTCATTCATTACTCATTGTACAATATTTTTATACACCGTTAATATATATATGTTTACGCTATTACAAGACAATTTTTAACAAGAAAGAAATACGACTTCAATGATTTAGAAGAGTTCATTGTGTATCTTCGAATTGGAAGGTCCAATGTACCTTGAGGTATCTCCTTTCCAACAAAAAAAGAATCATCTAAATCGGTTTATAAACAAAGAAGTTATGACTGAACATTCATTTAAAAATACATATATACATTCGAATTGAGTAACCCGTCTTTTGTTGAAGTCGGTTAAACAAGAGTCTGTAAAATTAATTCACATTGTTATTATTATTGACGGCTAACTTCATCATGTCACACATGTCATGTTATGTCACAACTAAAGGAACTAAAAGAAGCTAAACAACTGAAATATTCGTTGACCTATAAATTAAAATAAATAATCGTTGAACATAAAATTAAATTGAAAGTAAATATGACAGGTCCCTCTAATTATCTCTATTAGAGTCGCAGAACCACAAACTATGTTGCTAGTAGTTGCGTGTTATGTTCGTTTTAGTGTGGTAATTTGCACGTCTCGCGTCGGCTGATCGGGTAATTTTCCCGTCACAGTCGGGCGCGATTCGACGCTATTACTGAACGCGTCTAGCCCAAGTTAGCCCTTGAAGCTGCTGAAGAAACAGCCGACTAAGCTGGATACATGAGAAATAACTTGTAACGAATACTTAGAAAATTACCTTATCCGTTATTTTCTCTAACTGATAGTTTAAAATAATATTTCCATCCATCGAATGTATGTTTTTCTATTAAATATAGAATTCTGTGGAATCCAATGTCATAATTTATTAATTGTAATTTGGAAAAAATAAACCCCTTTTTATTTTCTTTTACGATAACAAAACACCAATAAATAAAATATTCTGATAAATTTTGTAAATATGTATGTTATGAAACACTAGCTAATAATTTTAAAACTCTTTGTCACTTTTTTTTTCAATAGCGAGGAACATAAGCTTTTAAATTATGTTTCATACATTAATTTTGGTGATGAATCATGAGAGATATGGCGTTGTCACAAATAATCATCTTTGAGAAATAATACATAGGTATTACATAGCAAAACTCATACAAACTTTAAGTAGGTTTCCAAACGCTCATAGGAATAAAGCGACTTCAGCTAAGTTCCGTTAGTTCTGCACCTAATTAAAATGTTCGTAGCCTTAACATATCACTCTTTCACTCGCCAACCGCGCTGGCTAGACTATTATGAATTAATTTACACTTACAAATAAACAGCATAAAGAATTCAGTTCACGCATTCATATCTCTGAAGACTTACGTTAAAAAAAGACTCACACAAATTACAACCCAATTACAACGAGTCAACAATAAAAAAATCAGTTCCGATAACATTGAGTTACGAAAGTGTAGAGTACGCGATCGACCGAACGAACCCGACAATTTGCCCACCATAACTTTCAATCACCTCAACCTAACGACCGGCCGCAAAAAACGTACGACAGACTCTCAGGAAGTCGGGCCAACAATAAAAAAACAAATAAGTAACCCGGGCAAATTAAGTTATAACCTAAAACACGTATGAAGCCATCATCCCAATGGTGTAATCATATTAACGACTACAAAAGGTACGGCAAAAAACCATAAAAATTAGAGGATCGGGAAATGTGGGCCAAACAAAAACGTAACGTATCGCCTAATTATAGCTGTTGTAGGAAAAAACAATTTTATGTTCAGCCTGTCGGTGCACACGGGTCGACTTTATGATATTTGATTATAGCATGTCGACTACTAAGCTGCCATATTATACAATGATAAAAATAGTTTGGCGTGAGGAGCGTGACTCGCTCGGCGTTTACCAACCGATACTGAACGCAAGTAGGTGTACCTCGATTAACTAAATAGGTAGCTCGTGTTTCAATTTTCTTTCATAAATGTGGAGATATTAAATTAAAAGTATAGCTGGATATTTTTACAAATATTCAAACCTCTGTACAGTAAAGAAGAAAATGAAATTATATCGATTTTATAATACATATTATAAAAAAGTTTATCGTGATAAGAGAACATTCTTAGAAGTTGAAAAAAAATGAGACTTATGGTGAAAATACATGACGACAGTGTCATGACGACATTTTGTATTGATGGTGTCTACACAAGTATTTTTTGTGTCTCAATTGGTTTAATTAAGCCATTTTCCTTGCTCAAGTGTCCAAAGCGTACGATCGTCTCCATGGCAGCGACAGTGACACTCGGTCTATTGACTGAGTGTTCAGTGACGAGTGTCGTGTTCCGAGATTAGCTGGTGTATATTCAGCTGCTGAGCTTACTGGCCGGCCGGCATAACATCGACAACCAGCAATGGATTGCCGAACTTTCGGTGTATGGTTTTTTTTACTGTACTTTGCTGTGCCCTAAAAACAGCAATTAGCAAAATTGATTGAAATATCTACGAATGATCCAAAATTTATAAAACATTCGACATATTAATATATAATTTTATACATTAATAATAATAAACACATTGCTTTTATACCTTTCATTGTTTCATATCATTTTAACCATAATACCTTATAAAGGACATGGAAATTCGTGAACAGACGGAATAGGTAAAGTAAAAAATATATTTGTTAATTCCTCGATCAGTAATCCGAAAGCGACCCGTATGGAACACAGTTTCCGAAAGAATCCTTTATTATTTCGACGTGTCTAATATTTTTATTTTGTTCCCTACATGATTATTATTTATGAATTATTATTATTTGAGATTTTATTATTAGTTTCGAGGGCGCATGCGCGTCCTTTTTCAATTTGCCACAAGCTGCAGGTATTCAAGATTCTGCCTCTTTTTTTATCATAATACCATTTTGACATAATCCCGTATGTATAATTAAATTTCTGTTTAACCCTGAGACGCTGCAAATTGATTTGGTTTATAATTTAATTATGAATTTAATATAGCCGGTGCGAGATTAAAGTCGTATTTCGTTATTATGACTCGCAAATGAATATTGGAATGTCTTGGACAGATGTTTATGTATTCTGTTAATGTTTTATCAATTTCAATGGACCTTAATTAAGTTCGCTGTGGGATCAGATGCTTATTTTGTTTTGCATATACTTATTAGTTAATACAAAGTAACTTCGAGAAATAACGTATTCTTTCGAGATAGAAAATTTTGTTATTTATTATTACCTACTACGAGTTTCTACCGCAATTCATAAATGTCGAAGTTTTTATTCTGTTTATTTAATTATATTCCGAGATAATCTTTTAGAGGTTCCCATATTAGGAATAGGTAATAATATGCATTGACGTTATTGACCAATCCATATCTTTACAATTCAATTCCATGAATAATATATGAATGTAATTATTAAATGTAAATACATATATTAAAAAATAATTAATAAACCAGATCGAGTTTACCGAAATTTCTCGATGACTGAGATGTCTTCTCAGCCGGTATTAGGTAGTATTTTAGCGTTCATAAGCCTTAATTAATTAAAGAATATTTTGATTTAGAATAATTATGAATATAAAACCAAATTTCGTACCTTAAAAGTATCATATTACCTCCTAAAAGATACACCAATTAAAAATAATTTTACAAATAAAAGCTATGCAACTTTATTTAATAATGAGTTGGCCGAGTTGAAAATTTCGCTTAATATGGAATGTATTATAACAGCTGTCTTGTTAGTAACAGATTGTTAATAGATGGTGCTTTGAATATATTTTCATTAGTATCAACAAATAGCATTCCTAATAAAAAAGCATTACGGTTTTTCAATGTTTCGTCAATAACAGGAATAGATTGCATCATTAATTTTGATGAAGAATTAACGGAAATATTGGGTTGCTATAGGAAAAAACACCTTTGAGAAATAATATATGATATAACCACAATTATTTAAATCTATACGTACGTACGTTCATATATTATCACCTTGAACTAAGTATTATATGAGTGCCAGTACCTTGGTAACACAAGTTCGTAAATTTTTCTAACCAGTGCTACGGGCGAGATGTTTAATTGAGAAGTCGCCACAACGAATAAGCCATACATTGTTATAAGTTAGATGTAAATTACTATAAGTTTATTCAATCGATAAATACGCTGTGTCGATTATTATTTTAACTTTATTTTATAAGCTCCATTCATGGTGTAAAGAACAGCCTGTCAGTGTTTAGACTGAATGCCCAAGTTCTAATTAACGTATTGAGGTACCGTTATTCGCGGAGGCTGGTAGTAGGAGTCACTTCTTTTATACCGTTTCCTTTTTTGATAAATAAAATTGATTTTGAATAAATATAGATAGATTTATCCCAGTCTGATTCGATTTTTGATACCTCGGTTCGTTGACCCAACTTGATCGCGACATATGGAACTGATGATTTAGTTGTCGTAGTCGTACTATTGACTATGTACCTACTAGAGGATTTTTTGACGGAATCTTAAACTGTCATGTTGTGGTTTTTATTTCATTTCATAAATTTTGTTATTTGTCCCTATACGTAATTTTACAGGAATTTTACGTGATTTAGTTTAGTTATTAATTATTATGTACAAACAACATGCATTTTAATTTGCCAGGAAAACTCCCTGGACAATTTTAACAAGAGAACCGTCATCTTGTTTGAAGATTACAAGATTCATTTGAAAAATATTGTAATCAAGTGATATTGGCAGAATTGTGGATAAACACAGTTGCCATTGCATAAGAAAAAAAAGATAAGAGTATACTAGCCACTATTGACTGGACTTCTAAGTTGGTCGACGAGTAGGGCAAAGACATACTCACTTGAATCGTCAGACAGTCCACATCTCTACAGATATTCTGTAACTATATTAAGTGTCAGGTATTTGTTTTTAATATTTTTACAAATAGTTTTAATTATTAGTTTTTGTTAATATTATAGAACGTAGCTTTTTGGGTGTGAAACATGGACAATGACAAAGAGAGATGGGGAATTATTACAAGCATTCGAAACATGGTGCTGGAGAAGTATGTAGATAATTAGATGGACGGAAAGGAAACCGAATGAAGAGGTATGAAACATGGTAAAAGAGAGGACGATATTACTGAAAATTATTGAACATAGGAGAGGAAGATTGGTAGAGCATTTGATTCGACACGACGAACTATTGAAAACTATAATAGAAGGGAAAATTGAAGGAAGGGGGAAGAGAGGCAAACCAAGGAACGTATATATTCAACAAGTGAAGGAACAAATATGCGTCGTCTCGTATAAAGATATCAAGAGGAAGGCGTAGTGTAGGGAGAGTTAGAGATCATTGCTCCACCGACGAAAGCAGCACCACTCTTAAAATTTACATTTATAGTGTAAACTCTTCCAAAGTCAAGTAATTTTGACGTTTTAAGGAGTTTGTTGTTAAATCGATCGGCGATAAATGGAGTTTACAGCTGTATTTATAAATGACTTGTCTTAGTCGACACTAACGATTAATGGTAATGATGACGTCGTACTTCTAAAACTGATCCGTTTATGTTATCCCGATTTTATGTATATGGGTGCATGTCCAGTTATGCTTTCTGATAACATATTGTAACGATTTGGACTCTTTTTAATTTATAGAATGTGATAAATTTCATATTTTATTAAGCAACGTTATTAATATGGGGGTGGTAAACTTCACACTTAAGTTCGCTATCGGATCGAACTCGCTCGCCGACTCTCGCGCAGCGGAACGGAGGTGCAACGCCCCATCATTTATACTGTATGTTGTACTGCTCTTAAGCGAATGTTCACCTTTTTAATCCTTACTCGTAAATTCCCTAAAAAGACTAAAGAAATTTGTTGGAAAATATTTAAAGGTGTCAAACAAACGCATGGCTCACCCGATGGTAAGCAGTTACAGTAGCCTATTGACGATTATAACATCATAGATATCAATAGCCCGTTGTCGACTTGAAACGCCCCTTACCCAAGAAGCTCTAGAACCTTACTCACCTCAGAAATATAAAATCTTCTTCTCTAGGGCCGAAAAATTTCTACAAATCAAACAATTATTGGTATAATTAAACACATGTAAATCTAAATAGTGGACATTTCTTGGAATTCGAATTTTCTTGGATTATTACCATTGTCTCGTTAATTGTACGTTTTTATTTTGTAGGAAGTCGAAAACTACTGTTGTTCTGTTGAAGGCGGGAGTAGCTAAGACTTTTGGATTAATTATATTATATGAACAGATATAAGATATTCTTAAATTCCATTCTCAATCTCAGAGTACGCAATGTTAAACGCTACAGTTATCAGCACCGCGGTGTTGTTATTTCACATTGTTACTGTTATTACAAGCAAGGCTCATTACGCCGCGCGTTATGTCGGTTAGAAAACTATTAAGCGTATTCCCTTAACACAATATTATAAGATAAATCCGCACGATTGTCTGAGGATTGCCCCGCGGTGCTCTTTCTGGTTCATTCTCCCTTACAAGACAATGGAAACTTCTGTTTTGTTTTTAAGATCGTATCCCGTGTATTTTTAGCACTCGTAATATTATAAAGCTGAAGAAATTGTTTGTTTGAACGCGCTAATCTCTGGAACTGCCAGTCAAATTCGAAAACCTCTCTTTGAATTTTATAACCTGCTAGCGGTGTGCCCGCGGCTCCGCACGCGTTTATAGTTACGCAGTAGTTATTTACACACTCGATTTTTATTTTTACCCATATTGTTGATAATTCATATGTCGTATCAATTGAGGAATGGCGTGTATTTCCCGTGTACAATTTTTATCAAATAATTATTTTTATTCCTTTCTTACCAAAAGCATAAATATGAATATCCTTAATTTGAGATATGACGAGTTCTGGAAACAAACTTTCACCCAAGTTTTATTTTGCACCATATGTGGAATAACACAATGAAATGATTCACTTTTAGCAAAACTGTAAAATCCAGATAATTTACAATAGGTATATCGCTTAGAATATATAAACTCCCGCGAGCCAATCGTAAAAAGAATACTGGACTATCATTTAATAGGTAATTATTAGAAATACAATACATTTCTTATTACAATGTCAATATGTCAACAAACCAGATTAACAATCAACAAACTGGTTGCTATGGCAGCCGATGTCATTTCACCATTATCGCGCATGCGCATTTGATGTTCCCATATTTTGATCATAGAAACTTTCATCCCCTATTTTCTACCCTTAAAGTTTTATTTTCGCAAAAAAAGTTCCCTATGTCCTTTCCTAAGGTCCAATCTATCTCTATACCAAAATTCATCAAAGTTGGTTTTCGGTCTAGGCGTGAAAACGTAAAAGACAGACAGACAGAGTTACTTTCGCATTTAAAATATTAATATGGATTTGGTGAGATAGGATATAGGCTATATAACTTTACGCAACGATCCTAAAGAGTGAAACAGTAACCATGAATGTCAAGCAATCTAGAAAACTGTACTTAAGTACCTTTTTTTTAGAACTGACTATACTGTTAGGCATAAGGGTCCTGGAGCCTTAGACGGCTTTTACAGCTTCACTGTGCCTTGGAAACAATTACGGGAAATAAGAACAACGATTACAAGATTGCGTTAGCGGTGCAACGATGACTCGGTGGATAGTTGGTCGAATTAACTTAATACAGGTGAAACTGCGAGGCACAGCTAGTGGGTAAGTATATAAAATTAAATGTCTTGATAGACTTATCATCTTCTAACTTAAGAAACTAAAGATAGAATTTTGATATTTAGAGAAGATGTGGACGTCAGATTCCAAGAATCGTTTACGATGGGATTTCTTGAAATCCAATCCCTAAAAGGATGAATGTAGTATCAAAGTTTGTATGGGAAATAATATTTTTCCGATTAGATTCCTTTTGAACGTAGTATTAATATTTATCGCCACAAAAAAATATTAGTATTTCATCGAAATGGCTGGCAAAGTTTGTATGACAAATATATTTGTTGATTCAGATTATAAACAACATTTATAAATCCGTTTACAACCAAAAACTACGTGAACATAGCCACGGACGGGAAAATAGTGTCATTGTCACATTGTATGTTTTAATAATTCTTTGTTTGTCATACATGTATTCTTACACCATTCATACAAACGATGAAACTTTGGTAAGTTGTGTGCACGCCCTATGTAGCACATTATTTCAAAATTACATGTATTTCTAAGAAACTCTTGCAAACTTTAAGTATACTGTGTAGAAAACTATTTATTTTAAATCTAAAGAATTCTCACAGTATCTATAAAGCTTGTAATCCGTTCAGTAAATAAATCTTACATAATGTTTATTAATAAATAATCTATTATAAACGGTCCAGTCTCCGAACCAACCGTCATAGACGTCGTTTTTTATTTATTTCTAACGTGTCAAAAGCTATTAAGTGAACGATTTATTTTAGGTTCTTTTAACAATTAAAGATTTAAAAAATGTCTAATGTGTACATTTTTATATTTTCATATTTAAAATTTAGTAATATTCATAATCTTCAATAATAATGCTACGTTCTAATAAAAAACAAAAAAATAACAGTTTTTCAACTAATTTCTCTTCCTTTATACATTATGAAATCTATTATTTTAATTTTTTATAGGTTTATCAGATGGTATCACGCTAAACTGCTGACTCTCAAGTGCAGCTGCCGGTATACTATAGGTATAGCTTGGCGGCAAATTTTCGACTCGAGAGTGTTAACTCTAGCTAGACGAAAATTAGAAAAAGGCCTCTTGATCCTTTGTTGTAAATTTTAAAAATAATATCTGATTTACACAAGCAAGAAAAATAGTAAAATATATATTTTTACCATTCAATAAAATCTTAAGTTACTTTAAATCGCTAGTTGTATAAATCAGAATGCAACCCAACGCGATCGTATCGCACGGGGTCATACAATAACACTCCGCTGCGCCAAATGAAACGCTTTATGTAATTGACCAGCGTCGCCCGTGCAGTGCACTGTGGGACAAAATACGATGTCCGTGGACAAAATAACTAAAAAACTTTTGCTTATGTCTTCTCCCGAGCTGCAATAAATCAATATGTGGGTGTAATTATCGAATCTGTACTAAAGACCCACTATTTGTATTATTGAGTAGCGACTAGCTACTATTGACTGTACTCTTCACCCGCACTATGGACTGGATGCCTTAAGAGATGACCGAGGACTAACAGAATAACATAAGAGAATACTTTGCTTTGTGTTTGTATTTAACCCACAAGACGCCGAAAAGAACTGTCATTAATGACGATATGAAAAAAAATTCTCCATCTTTGACAAATAAAAATGGGGACTCAATTTTATACATGGTCATTTAATTGGAAACAAAGAAAAGCCTGTATGTATTATGGTAACTAAACAGGTCGTACACGACCTTTAGTTTAGTACACTATAACATTATACATATAAATACATAATTCATAGACATTTAAAATCCAGACACACTTAATTCACAATTATGCTCATCACACAAAAGTTAGTTACATCCGGTAATCAAACCTAGAACCTCGGCTCAATAGTAAGGCTTACTACCAATACACCACGAGGCCTGTGATATAATGATGGGGCCAAATATAATACGATAATAACGACAGAAAGTACACAATATCATAACTTTATTTCTCTTCTTAAATGCTACAATGCAAGAATTACAAAGTCAGTCGAGAATTGAAGATCCATCAACAGTAGTCATTATCATTTCAACACAAAAAAACATTTCAGAAAATCAGAAGCACTTCAATAAAATGAAATTATTTTCATCTGAAATCTGTTTTTTTATTCAAACTTCATAGTTATTGTGGTCGCAATTCAGTTTAGCTCGAAAGTTCTAATACACTAACAATTTACACAAATAAAATTAGTTGCTAGCCTATCTGGTTCTAAAAGTGTCATAAGTTAAGTGATTAATGTAATTAGGCCAGTAGATAAAGTACTCCACCTTATAAACAAATACGTTCATCTTCATCTTCCAGCAAAACGAGTACTTTTAGACCAGAAGAGATCTGCTACTTTATTACCATGAAAGTTAATGATTAAAAGTTATTCAAGATTTATTTTTACCTCCTTAGTCAAGAGGTGATAGATACCTTATAACTGAGTAAAATGAAAGAGATCGTAATTTTGGATATTGTTAAGAATGACTAAAATTATAGTAAGTATTTGATCTAATCAGAGGGCTTTCTAAATTAATGAAAAGATGTCCAAAAAAAATTGACCAATTAATTATAAGGCAAGTGGACCCTCATAGTGGATAACGACCCGCACTCTTCCAAATCTGAAAATTATTTGAAATTTAAAAGTACGTAACCAAAATAATATAAAGTCCGTGAAATTATACGATAAATATTGAATAAAAAATATATTGCTCATAACAAAATTATACACACTTATAGAGTTTCTATACGAATACAGAATTAGAATGCCCTTACCACTCAACTTTCGGCGCCTTTATACGAGCACCGCTGCCATTGTATAACGACCGATTACGAGCCCAGTAGAATTTGACACTTCGAACGATAGTCGGGGTCCTGTGCTACGGGCGAAACTGTACCATAGCCCGTGATTTGTGGATAGAAATCCTGGACGTCTTCATAAACAACCTTACTAAGAACATGCTCCGAAAGGTGGACATGTTGGCGCATGCGCATCTCCGCAACATCGCGCCGCTTCATACAAGACCTCCAGATGAAATATGAAACCTCTATCCTTGTTGCAAGAGGAAAAAAAAGAAGCCTTAAGCGCGCGAGATCGTCGGCGCTGTCACGTCCGACTGAGCGCGTGCTATAACACACAGGAAAGTTCATACAGCCGAGCGCTCAATCCTTGGCTTTCAGAGACACACACGTAGCTGCGAGTAGCGTAGACAACCACCAAAGAGGGCACAGTCCTAGAATGGTTTCCCCATGTATCTTTTTTGTCCGCGAGAAGATTTCTACTGTATAACGAGCGATAAAACGATGTTACGTGACATTCGATCGAGGGGAGTCGGTTGACCGTCTTTTAATGTGGTACAAAGATAACTTGATTTCAATAAAAAATTTTTTTGTTTCGGTGATATTAGTTTTTGCGCACTGTGCAGTAGGTACAGTACAGCAGGCGGGACACGCTGTTTTTTACGATTAGCATCGAACGTGCCTCGGCCGCAATGCTTGCTGTCCGACCCGCATAAACACAATACATCATATTTTACAATAATTAGTAATACTCTTATTAATTAAATTACCGTCGTGCATTTAAAAGAAATATAATGAATTCTTTGGGTATTCGACAGTTAATATTTTAAATCTTTATATCGAAGTAGTTTAAAAATGGAATGTAAAAAATACGTTATGCAAATTCAGTGAATTAGCGAAACGGTCTATATTTTTATTTCACTCTAGCAGTGTGCCCGCGTTTCCGTACGCGTTTGTTAATATACAGTAGTTATTTATGTACATCCCGTAATTTTCTTTTTACTCATATTATTGACAATTCATATGCCGTATCAATTGAGGAATGGCATGTACAATTACAATGTATAATTTTGATCAAAATCGGCTGAAAATTATTATTCTGTTCTACGATTTCCAATGCATTATTAACGATTCTTATAGCCTCTCGATTCCCATCTACAATATATATATACATACACATAATACATAAAATAATAATATCTAGTATAATGTGAGCTAAATGTAAAACAGAACAAACATCATGATCCCAAAACCCAAAGTTCGACTACTCGTAAAATTCAAAGGCGAAGGTGAACTTGGATAATTGAAACGTAAGGGAAATCGTTAAAAATCAAAAACATTTTAAAATGAAACAATCAAAGTAAATTACAAAAATAAAATACATCGATTACAATTACAAAGATACCATAATGTTTTCAACTTCGAAAATCAAAACATATTTTCGTTTTTATTTTTTATTAATGTTCCAATATTCTTACACAAAACGTAAAGTATTTTGGAATCAAATAAATTGTCACGAACTAATCTAACACACGCTGTGTTGTATGATTAAAGTAAAAATCAATTTGTTTAGTGACATCATTTACATTTAACAAACAGTTGATCACTTCATCGACGAGCAATCGATCCTGATGAGCAATTATTGAAAACCGAGGTTGTATTTATTACACTACATTTGTGTAAATAGTCTTTGAGATAAGCGTGATCTTAAATTCTTCAGACAATGCACATATCAAGTTGATTCATCTGGACGCTTACAATTTTGCATTTTGTTCGTTAAATAATGTAGGTGAGCTATTACGAAGGGCAGGTAAATTTATACTATCCACGTAGAATATTCCATAAATAGTTCAGCCGTATTTCATGTTTTCAGATTCTCTTAAGTTATCAGTCGGATTTGAAAATATCATTTAGCATTATAAAAGTTATTATTATACAATACAACAACGCATTGAGGGTGCTGATAGGGTTGCTGCGCTGCTGCAGCGCTTCGGATATGTTCGCAGAGGCGATAAGTGATGGATTTCACGCCATCATGCGTAGGTTACGCGCCAGCCCCATCAGTATCTTGAGAGCTGTAGCAAACAGGACAGAGAACAGTTCCGTATTGGAACATTGGGTAAGCCTACATGCCATTGTAGCGCTCAGTAAATAAATATTTACTATTTTCCTGGTAGATAAATTACTTAAATACTAACACTAGTTTCTAAGTTGTGTATATACTAATCAAATGGACTTTTTGTCTGAAATAAAAGATTTTTATTATATTATTTATTATATAACCTATATTACTTTATGCTAAGGCTCTAAGGAGCGGAGCAGTAATCTGGCAAGCTGTAGGCAAGTACGGCAAGTGAGACCAGCGACATGCTACACGAGAGCGTTGGATGAAACCGTGGGACATACTTAGTAAGAAATATAATTATAATATGTACGTTTATATAATAAATCTCACGACATAAGGCAAACTCGCACGACGACTTGCCCGATGGCGGAAGGAGTGGTTAACCTCGCCAAACGATTTGGCTGATTAATTATATCAATCAATTTTGTTCATTGTAACTTAACTAGATTTAAATAAGCAATCGTTAACGAGGTTTAACCATTTTCCAGAGAATATATTATAATTTAAAAAATTATATACCTACACAACAGCAGTGAAGATTTTACCGCAGAAGCGCAGTACCACAACTTTTGTACCTAGAGCAGAAATAATTCAAACAATGACACCACACAAGTATTATGTTAACGTCAATAAAAACTAAACGTATCGCCTACCATACGAATATTTATTGGTAATGCTTTTTACGGCATAGCGTGGTAAAGGGTGGGATGAGAGAAAATTTGTTTATTATTTATTTTTATAATTTCAAATAAAATTATTTTAATTATAGATCAAATCTTAATCGTTTTTTTTTTGTTGTTTAAGGAATATTTTTATGAAAAAAAATGCCATCAAAACTGGCGGGAAATATATCCTATTCCTTTTCCCCCGTTAATGCTAGAATCTAGACAACTACAAGGTGTCCAGAAAGGGTATCGGGTATTTGTAAGTTCAATGAAACAAAAATTATTTGTATGCAATAAAAAAGTTTATTGTTTATTATTAGCATATGAATTGGAGAATTATTTGGAAAAGATGATGTTATCCAAATGATGACCGTTACGTTGCTGGCACTCTTCTAAACGGAAACGAAGATTGGCGATAACACTTTGACACATAGCTATCGATATTGCTGCCATTTCTGACCTGATGTTTTGCTTTAACTGGGTTAGATTCGTCGGACTGTTTTGATAAACCTTACTTTTAAGGTATCCCCATGCAAAATAGTCAAGCGGGCTAAGGTCGGGGCTTCTGGGAGGCCAGTTGATGTTACCCCTTCGCGAAATGACTTTATTAGGGAATAATTCGTTAACAACTTCCATTGAGTCATTTGAGGTATGGCAAGTGGCCCCATTCTTGCTGGAACCACGTTCTTGAGTTGAAACCTGCAAACTCCTGCAACTCTGGGACCAAAAAATTTCGCAACATATCGCAATAACGGTCACTATTCACATTAATTGCTCGGCCTCGTTGATCTTCATGAAAATAAGGACCAATTATGCCTTTAGCAGACATAGCGGCCCAAACAACGACCTTTGGGCTATGCAGGGGTCGTTCATGCTTTCGTCTCGGACCATTCAGGTGAAAATTTGCTTCGTCACTGAACAGTATGTTGTTAAAGTTGTTAAATCGCTGCAGCATTTCGTTCGCAAAATTCAGTCGATTAGCATAGTCCGTATCCTTCAATTCTTGAACCAATTGAATTTTATAGGCTTTTAGATGTAAGTCTTTCTTTAAAATCGAATGTAAAGACGATTTTTTGATTTTCAACGCTTGGCTTCGCTTTCGGATGGATAAAGACGGATTTTGACGAACCGACGCCTCAACTTCTTCAATTGTTTCTTCATCGCGAACTGAACAAGGACGACCAGAGGTTTGAATTTTAACTGTCGCACCTGTATTCTCGAACATCCTGATCCATATCCTAATGCTATCGTCACTTGGCGCGTGGCGTGTACGATATTCCGCACGATAGAGACGTTGAGCAGTCACTATTGAATCACCATTACGATAATACGCTCGTACGCAAAATGCGCGATGCGTCCCCGAGTACTGTTCCATCGTGACTAAAACTCCACAAAATGGCGGACGCCACGAGCCCCTCCCCGCGCCCTTTAGACGCCCCGTTTCGAATATGGCGCGAAAACAAATACCCGATACCCTTTCTGGACACCTTGTAAAATAAATATTAAATATATGTTTATGTTCACTTTTAGTTAAATAAACAATAATAATAGGTTAGTGTAGTATTGGTGATTTAGCATGTCATGCAGTTAAAAGCCATATAAGTAACTAGAAAAGAGTTTACTATGAAGGTGGACGGATACAGGAGTAGAGGGAGACCAAAGGTGGTATGGATATTTGTTTTAGAAATTATATGTGTATAAAAGGTTTGAATACTGAGATGATAGCTGATAGAGAAGAGGAAGAGGAAAACATGTTACAGATGTTAATTTGTGACAAGTTTTTGGAAGTGTTATTTCTCTGGAACAGGAACAGATGAAACAGGTATCTTATTTTACCTGTTATAGGTCAACCTACTAATATACTATACTAACTATACCCGAGTGATCCAGACACGCATCAAATACACATGGAAAGCCAGTCATGGCTGGAGATTGAACCCACAACTTCTTTGCTCAATAGTAAGGCTTTGGTACTATCACTATACCAGGTCTTTCTCTATACATAATAGATACATTTCGATAGAAATATCACAATATATTGTAATGAGCGACGATATATAGACATAGTTGCGCGAGCATCGAATGCGGTGTCTTATTGATTCGGACAATCGAACCGATTAGCCGCCTTTCAGATGATCTCAACAAGAAATAGATAAAGGTAATCGGAGACGGCGCAAAGTTTATTATAAAAGAGTTCATGGGTCATCGTATAAAGAATGTTGAAATATGGAAACGATTTTCTGTTTCTTTACAGATTTTTTTATGAAAGTACATTTTATTTATATATTATTTTAACCGGATGAGGAATGATTAATTTCTTTTAAGTTTTAAATTTCCCTGTGCAATTTTTTTGTATAAATAAGGTGACAAACAAACATATGATCCGCCTAATGGTAAGCGGCTACCGTAGCCCATGTACGTGTATAGGTATTATTAGCTTATTGTCGATATTGAACCTCCTACTCCAAGAAGCTTTGAAAACCCTACACACTTCAGGAACACAACATAAGGTTATCTGGCTGCGATCTTCTATAGGGTGGATGTATTTGACCAGTCGGACTGCCCAAATTAGAAAGAAATTTTCAAACATATTATTTCTCTGTATCCTATTTCACGTAAATTAAAAAACTATATTTATATATAAAGATATTTAAATACAATTATGGTTAATCTAATCTATACGTATCTATCGCTTGCCTTATAAACCGTTAAACACGTTTCATTATCTTAATTATTTTCATGTCTGATACATTAAAACTTTACAATGATTTAGATTATCTTCGTACATCTCAATCTGTTTAACACCTCACGATGAACCGCCACGGCGCGGCGCGGCGCGGCGCGGCAAGCCGCATTCACAAAGCCGATCGTAAACTCAACATGAGTAAAAAAACAACAACAAAAGCAAAACCTCATGAACATAATAAAGAGAGTCAATTCGCCCGTCCCGTCCCAAGGTGTGAAGCTGTCATGAGCGAAATGATGACTCCATTATTAACCGGCTAAATAATAATATCCACCGGTCCCGTTGCGTTTGGTTGATGTGTTAATATGTTCTACGCGGGGACTTGTTATTTTTGTTTTTAGGTTTGTGTGCACGTATATATGTATTTAATTAGGGTTGGCGCTGCGTTACAAATACTTTTGATACGTTTCATTGTTAATAAGTTTTCATTGTTGGTGGTATTTATTGTAACGGGTCTTATATTGTATTGGATATCTTTTGTGTTACTTTTACCTGCGAGAAAATATATCATATTATACATAATTTCATAATTATTATTTATTTTTTAGGGTAAGCAAGTTATCCTTTTCAATCAGTTTTCGATTTTAATTACCAGTCATTTTTTACTTAGAATTTTTGATTGGATACCATTTAATTTTATGCCATAGTGAAGATTTACACTAAAAAGTGAGTATAATTACACATACGCGAATACACGCTTTGTTTTGTATATCTATCATCCAAGTTGGACAAAAATGATATTTCTCTGTACCTGATTTTTTACCCAGTAGACCACATCCATGGCCTTTAACTTCTCTTTTCCAACTAATGCAAGTAAGTTATTGAAGTGCAGTGAATTTTTCTTATACTGAGAAAAATGGTAACCATAATCTACCACGAGACTCAGATTAATCTCTTTTAATTAAAACTAATTCGTCAAGCTGCGTGAAAATCAGACCAAAAACAATATAAAAGATTAAGGGCCGATTTTTCAATCGTCATATAACTTATTTGAGGAATAATTTTGTTGTTTTAACATATAATGTATGAAGAACCTGTGAAAATTCAAAAATTATTCCACAATTAAAGTTAGATTTTGATTGAAAAATCGGACCTAAAAGAGAAATGGGTTTAAGAATTCGGCTGAAGTATAGTTATTGGAAAAGCAGTATAGGTAATGAAAGGTATTTATTTAAATGTGTCACTTATGCATTTTATATGTCAAAGGACAGCAAAAAGGTGGACGGTATACCTAACGGTAAGTAGTTACCATCGACTATGGAAAGGTGCAACAGTAAAAGCATTACAGCCAATTGGCTGAATTTGGAAACCGTATTTCAATTCTTTTTTCAAGTGAGAAGTGAGAAAAAAGTACTAGGTAACCCATTTCATAACTCGCGATAAGAAGGTTCAAGAGATCGCACGCTTCGCTCTTTAAAATAAATTTTATTTTTGTACTAGCTGTGCCCCCGCGACTTCGTTCACGTAGTATATTTCGTGTATGAAAAACAGCAAATACTAATAAAAAACTCACCTCGCCTCAATCTCACCATACGGTATTTGACTCGTTTAAGCTTTGATAATACCCAACTAAAATATTTTTAAATGTCAATCCATATCAAAGCTTAACAAGGTCGAGGTCCTGGGTCCGATTCCCAGGTCGAGCAAAGTGTTAATGAAATTCTCAGTAGCAGCTCGGAAATTGGCTTTGTGCCCGTTTAATTGTAATAAGCTCACCCCCTCCTTATTACTTACATGGGACCAAAAATGTACCCGACGAACTTTGGGTATACATTAGTACACCTCTGCCTAACCCTTCGGGGAATATATATGCATAAAGGCATACAAACATGTTGAGTATTATTTTCCAGTATATCTACGATTTATACTATAGAGTTTATAGTATATCTGGTTACTGTAATTTAATATAATTATTGGTAGCCAAAAATACCAAACAACGACATGTATCGTAGAAATGTAGATAATATAGATTTTGTTACTAATTTAAATATTTAAAAATATCGTTCATAGTTATCTAAATAATAATAAAAGCTAAGCCTTAAAAAAATATTAATATACGTGCTTTCAGAAAATATACTTAAGTGTAACAATAAATATCCAATAAATTTTGTGATAATTTAAACCAAGCCGTACACGTACAGTGCTATCTATGAATACTGTTGGATAATAAAAAAAAAGAAAAAGCAGTCACGAGGACTGCCGACAGAAGCCAAAACTTAAAATTATACAAACAGTTGTTATTTTTGGATATCCAAATTAATTGTTTGATCTTAAATTAAAACTTGTAAATGAAAACTGTTTCACACAACAAATTTGTTTTATCACGTTAGTAAAATAACTCCTAAATTACTATAAAATACGCATTGCATAGTAATTGTAGCTTTAAAAAACATGATAATGTTCTTAATTTTTGGATTACATTGCTACAAAGACTCCGTTTATTATTAACACGTCACGTGACCATGTCGATGACGACTTACATCAATTTACTCCCTTCTTAAAGAAGTTTTCTCTTCAAAAAAACTTATATTCCTATTTATTGATTTTATTGAAAATTATATAAAGATAAAATAATGTCATGTACAGACAGAGCTACCGATATATTCTTATAGATGAAACTATCAGATCATTAATTTTTTAATGTGAAAATATTATTGTAGTAGAATTGCTGTTGCTGTGTTCAGATTCCAAGTCTGTGGTTGTAAGACACACAATGGCACTGATGGTATTTTTTACTGGTCTGTTTAAGCCTTAAGAGAATGAAAAAACCTGGCATGCGTCCGGGTATATGTAACAAAGTGCCTAAGCAATCTTCAGTATTAGTCAAATGAAAATCTATTGAAGGTGAAAAACTCCACTGTATAAATTATTCAATTTAGTCTACCAATAATAGTAGGTTAATTATGATTTGTCATCTCTGACATACTCGATGTCACAATTGTTGTTGTCAGACAACATAATGGTTTAGATTATATTTGTTATATGAAATTTTTTGGATTATTGAATTCGTTTACTATTACTGACCGGCCTTAAAACTGCTATACTATTAATAGAGTTTATCTACACATAGCTATAGGCTGTAGTGAAAATTAATTACTCTGATTTGTAGAACTTTCTTGTAAAGTTGTTGAGACTAACTAGTACAGTATCTACGTTAACTTTTAAAGGTAAAACAATATACAAACTTTTTTATGAATATACTGTGCGCGTTATGTTTTTTTGTTGCGTGCTGTGTGTGTGATAATAAATGAAAGATAGAATACCTACCGATACATCCGTTTATTAGAGTGGTTTACAGAGGACTCATCTGGTAATCAGTGATCGATACAATGGTCTTTGTAGTGTTACACAATAATAATTTATTCCTACACGACGTACATAGTAGGTAGGCACAGTAAAAAAATCTTCCACTGAGTTTCTCAACAATTGTCCTAATACAACTGAATTGATTCAACTCCCATAACCAACTAATAATATTAAATTGGTTTTAAAAATACTTAGTTTTCATTTTGATGTGTATGATTTATAAGGTTTTATTAAACTAAACACCAACAGATTATCTGTAGCAATTACTTAATTTCCTTTAAAAGACTTAAACGCACGCTCCTGTGTCCCTCATCTAACATTCTTTTTTTGTTATTTGCAAGTAGTCTTATATATTATAGGACATCGTTATAACATTATTTATTTAATATTATGAGGGGCTGACTGGTGCTTTAAACTGTTTATAATATAAATATTCTATTATCTATCTGATTACTTAGTTATAGCATTAAAATATCATAAATTATTATTTTATATTTTTTTAAAGTTCCTATTTTTATTATGACTAAAAACGTATTTTTATGTATATTTTATGGTGCATGTACATATGTATATTAGTTATATGTATACGTCCATAGTTATTCTTTAATATTTTTGCTATTCTTTCTATGTTTCGCGTACGGCCACAATTGCCCACAATTTCACCTGATGTTTATGTGACATTTATGACACGCTATATATAGTGGAGAGACTGACTCTCAAAAGTAGCTGCTGGAACACACCTAAATGTATTTGGCAGCATATATTCAATTTAAGGGTGGTAGATATCCAGGTGGGTATTAGAAAATGTTCTACCACCATGCTATGGTTTCATCATGATATTTTCCTTCAGGTATTCGATCCCATATCAATTGACATGGTAAACTGATCCATTATTGCTGATGAAGGAACTGATAGAAGCACAACCTCTTCTATATAAATAAGTAACTGCAATAGTAAATCTAACAAATTTAAATAAATCTCATAAGTTAAATTAATTCTTAAGCTTTAGCAATACGCCACGACATTATAAATGAAAACATCCAGACGAAAATTAAACGTCATTGAATTCATAGGGGCTCAATGATTTGGAATTAAAATGATTTCACTTATCTCATTCGAGTTGACAGACGTATCGCGGGGAGGCTGTGAAGAAGACTAGAGATGGAAGGCGGGAGGGGGGGACCCGCGGCTCGCTTTTGAACCACGAGGTGCTAATAACGAGGCGCCCCGTTGCGCGAAGTCCCGCAGCGCAAAGAATGCCGACGCAAATCGACTCGCTGTTGATTTCTAAGATGTTATACAAATTATTTAATATGTAATAATGTCATTTTTTTCATGATCGATGTAAATTTATAATAAATAAAAAAAAATAAACTGAGTTCTGCAATTCACATCTTTATCGTAAATCAATATACTATTGAATCATAATTCGTAAGCATTAGAAAATTCCATCATCTAGGGCTCCTCAGGCTAACAGTAAAGTTAGATCGAAAAAAAAAAAACATCCATTATTTTCTTTTTGTTTGTCATGTTCCGAGATCATTCTGTGTATACACAATAATATGCAGACGAAGTCGCGAGTACCAGCTAGTTATTTTAATATATATGTATGTGTAGCAGTGCTCCTACCGAGTGCCGCGTCGCGGATCAAACGCGCACTATTTTTATGTGGTGACATGTATGTACATGACAACTGTAAAAGCCGCAGCGGCTTTAGGGTCCCTAAGGCTAACAGTGTAGTCAGTTCAAAAAAACGCGTATATAAAGCCATTTAAAAGTAATACCAAATAGCAATAGTTTATGGTATTTCATTTCACCCGCAGTGTTCGCAAGCCGTAGTCGACAGCGCACGTCACGTTTTAATAAAAAAATAAAACAGTAATTATGCCGTACTGCGCAGTTAAAGAGTATAAAACACAGCCAGTCTTAAAAAGAATACTGCACTATAATTTCATAGGTAAAAATTGCATAAAGATGTTGATATTTTGATTTTAAAAAAGGTTTTGTGGTGATTTTGCATATTCTGGTAACACTGGTAACACTACGCACACAATCACAAACTTATACATATAGGTACTACCGCTACGCACACAGATATCTTAACTCGGTTTCTCCTGTTTGTACTATGCGCGGTATCTATACTATTCTTTTAATCTAAGGTATGTCCATGTCGATTAATCAACAAATCAGTTGGTGAGGCAACCGATGTCATTTCACCATTACTGAACGTGCGCATAATAAATCAAAACAAACCAGTTGGCGTGGAAACCGGTGACATTTCACCATCATTGCACATGCGCATTGGTGTTCCCATATTATCTTCTTACAAACATTCATTCCCTATTTTTATTCGTTAAAGTTTCATTTTCATTTTCGCTACGTCTATGTCACCTATGTCGTTTCCCAAGGTCCTATTAACCAAAGTTCATCAAAATTGGTTCAGCTGTTTAGACGTGAAAACGTAACAGACAAAAAGAGTTACTTTCGCATTTATAATATTAGTATGGATTATTCATTTAATTTAAAAACGTACTGATAATTTTTAAACACATAATAATAATAGCGTTTCTAAAACATGAAGAAGTTTTATTCGAACTCCACACAGTTTCAAATTTCACGAACTCACAAACTGTTATTTATTTCACTGTGGTTTCGCTTCTTTTATCGCTCGTTGTTATCGCTTTGTAATTCCAAACTGAACTACTTCGGCGCCGCGCCTGAGCCGCTTAAATACCTACTCTAAACGATTGCAGAAAAATCGTGAATCATCGCTAACTTTCTCAACGTTTAGTTGCTATGCCTACTCGATAACGTAATCGAGGTGATAAGCCCTATACATGTGTGTGTAAACTGCGATGTTTACACAAGCATACACCGCGGTTGTTTTACGACGCGAAACATTTCGAAGTCCTGAGAAGGTTGTAGTTGCTTCGCAATATTTCGGGAACAGGATTTTTCTATCTTTTTAATCGGGATGTAACAGGTCCTAACAATAAGATTACGGGAGATGGTAAGATATGTACTGAACATATATTTATATTCCTAATTAAGTAATTATACTTGGTTATATTAAAATAACAAAATAATATATTACTCATAATGAAGAAAATACAGCAATATAAAATTTTTTGCTCTATTTTTATGAAAATCTGCTATTCAGTCAGGAATTATGTACAGCATAATTATTATGATAACAACGTTATCATTCATGTACTTGTAACTTGTACTTTCTTCTTCTTTCTTCATTGCTCTTCTTTTTATATCTTATATATATATTAAAATCTCGTGTCACGGTGTTTGTAGTCGCACTCCTCCGAAACAGCTGGACCGATTTTTATATATATTTGGTAGGTATGAGAATAGGTCGTAAAGTAGTCGTTAGGCGATTAGGGTGTCCCTATCCAGATTTTTGAAGTGAAAACTTCTTTTAGCGCTATATGCATATTTTTAGATGGACTCGCGACACTGTTACGAGACGCAACTATAGTGTGTGCCTAAATGCATGTACATATAGGAGACCGCGAACGCGTCTTTCATAAAAAAAAAATTAAATGTATTTTAAAGTTTCTAATAATTAATAGAATACAATTCATAATTAAAATGCAATTCATAACCCAATAACCCTAGAACCCATCTAAAAATGTCTAACGCGCCAAAATAAGTTTTTACTTCTGTCGGCACTCCCGGAGTGCAACCCGTAATTTTTTTTTGTTTCTTTCGAGTTCATAGATCAGTCGGTTTACATAAAGTAATAAAGCGAGATAGTAGGAATCGCGACCACCATACAATAGTGGTAAGCCTATCACTGATTTTCTTTTAATTTCTTGCGTTCCGGGATCACTCGGTGTGTATCCAATAATACGCAGACGAAGTTGCGGGTACTAAGTTATATATAAAAATCGATACTTGTATGTATGTTTCCATTAGACTCCAAAACGGCTGGAGTGATTTTGATGAAATTTTCAGACACTTTTCATTTTAGTCCCGCTGGACTCCAAAACAGCACAGCAACGCGTGGCCGGGTTTGCTACTATGTATAACATAAATTTGAATGTTTTGTGTTAATGAATCAATGTCAACACTTTTGTCAATGAAAGTGAACATTGCTTACAAATATATGACTCACATAATAAATATGTACATTTACAAAAATAAACAGACATTTAATTTTATATTTCGCTGCAGTAGAGGGAGAATCAAATAACTAACAAAATCAGATTAACGAGAAAATGCCTGATTTAGTTATTGTTTCTAAAAAAGCGGCGGGAAGTTTTTGCTTTCAACTAAATGTATTGTCAATGTTTTTTATGTCATACGCTGGTACAATGTTTATTTACCTTTTGAATGTATTATTACTAAAGTCCTCGTTTCTTTTCATTTATGAGAAAACGTCTAAAAAGAAATTATCAAATTTATCCGTTTCTAACGTTTTGACATTTAGGCATATGCAGTTATTTTTTAGAATACATTTTACACATGAACTAAGATATCATAGCATGGGTAAGTTAAGACCAAAAGTCGTATCGTAGTGTAAACTTTATGAAAAAGCAATAAAATCAATTTCGATAAAAGTGTAGTTATCTATTTGTACCCCTATGGCAGTGGTATTGCTACCACTATATTGCTAGGTATTGCTACATCGTACAAAAACCTTCAACCAATCAGTTCAGTAGTAGGATACTTGCACTATAGTATGAGACATATCGTGACAAAAGGATATAAAAATAAATATTTTATACATTCCTCCTCAGAAAACACAAACTCTATTGTACCGTTATACTTATGACCGTAGACTAATACAAAAACACCAAGCTATAGAATCTCGATTAAGTCATTCAATTCAATTTACAAAACATGAACATAAAAACGTACTATAAAAGCCTGTTAGTAGTTAAATCGAACTCGCATCGTCCAATAACAATTATACATGAAATTAATAGATCCCCAGTTAAAGAAAAAAATATATCTTAATTAAAATCTCTTGTATACATAAATTTTAACGCCTCAGTATCGGAATCGTACGAGCGTCTAACAGATCAATAATATAAATTTTAAGGTTCCGTACCTAAAATGAAAAACAGAACCTTAATATGATCATTTTGTTATTTATGGCATGTCAAGGAACTCTTTCTCAAAAACAGCTTAAGGTATAAACTTGAAATTAATATCGAAAACTAAGATTTAATACTTTATACTGCTATAAAAATCTTTTTTCTAGGTTATCGCAATAAGGATATATGGCCCTCCAAGTCATAAATCCTGATCACTGACCAATTTTCAAAACGTACATGAAAAATTCCCGGGGACCTACATTATTAAATATTGGCACAAAGAGATGTCTTTTGGCATAAAGTTATGTAATAAGCCTGAAAATAATATAAGTATTTCAGATACCGGTTAGGATTAATACCGTGCAAAGTTATATTTTTTCTCAATTTCATTTAAGGTTATTATTAAGCGGGCACTTGCACAATAAAATTTTGTCACTTAAATTGGCGTCGTAGAGCGTAAGAAATATTGGAGTATATAAAAATAATTTGTATAAACAATATTTATGTAAAATACGGAACCCTCAGAACACGAGTTCTACTCGCCACTTGTCATTTTTCTATGATAAATTAAAATCGTTGGTATTTTTATTCTTTAGCAAATATAAGCAATACCAATTATATTTACTAAATTTCCAAGAGAAAAATATTTATTATTTTTAGCACGTGAATAAACATAGATATTTTTATTGAATTGAAAATTTGTCTGAGTTTTCATATAAGCTAAGGTTGGTATATGTATATTGTAGTAGTCAAGTTATGAAATATTTTTTTTTAAACTGACTTTCTATACTTTAGGCCATTGGGGCCCAAGCAAACTCCAGCCTCAGAAGGCTTGTACAGCTTCACCGGGCTTGAACTATGATAATATTTGTGAGCGATTTATTATAAGAACTCATTTTGGTTATTAGTGTTGTCAGCAATAAGATTATTAAAAATGAAAGGCAAAGTAATCTACATGAACAAATTTGTGGTTTTGTCTGTGCCTGTAACTTTTTTTCCAAATTCTGATATACGTCCTAAATAAACGACACTGATCACGGATATGACGCAAGATTTTTTTCTTCTATTTGCTTTATGTCTGGATTGACCGATATTTAGGAAATGTTGTAAACAGGATGCTTAGGCTATAAGAATATGAAATATTACTTCTATAAATCGGAAAGAAGATTAATGTCAATAATATCATATGATGTCAATAAAATGACGGTATGAAAATAATTACTGTGTAACAAACGCGGGCGTAGCCGCAAGACACCATATGTATAATATAATGCTTTCAATGAGGTCGTGACTTGCATATAGTCACCATCACGTGGCTTAAGTATCGTAATTGTTAATTATGCTAATTTTTAATTAAACCAGTATCTTCATACTGGTTTAATAACCCCGGCAGAGTAAAATATGTTTTGGTGATCTTAAAATCTGCATAATTAATTTGATTACATGATAGTAATATGATATTATATTTTATCGCTCTCGATTTTATAACGACTGCATTAAATATTGCTAATTAAATTCTAATTATTAGTATGCATAGTAATGTGTATATTAAGTAAACTGGCAGTTCCAAACGAAAACTTCAATACTAAACTAGCTGTGTCCCATGGTTTCATCCGTGTTAAATTTATTCGACGATACTACCTTGGTTCCACTTCCCGTGCTTGCCTACAGCATGCCAGATTACTTGACGTTCATAACTGCATCTCGGCCCGCTCCTTAGGGTTACACCGTGAACCTATATAGCGTATACTATTCATAATGAATCTGGCTATCATATACACAAAATAATTTTTTGAATCCGATTCACAGTTTCAGAGATTAGCGTTTTTAAACAAACAAACAAAAATGCTATAGATAGGATTAACATTACACTAGAAATTCTAAACGATATCCTGACTGAGAAAAAATTAGATTTTTCTATTGTAGTATTTAAGTTGTAAAATACCACCACTCTCCACTCTACAGAAGTTTGCAGCCAAACAATCCTGTGTCGTGTTCCTGTGGCGAATAGTGTTGCCAAAGCTCTTTGGGGAGAAGCGGTTCAAACTCGGAAACGCGTTAGCGATACCTTGATGTTAAAAGCGTCCATAGGCTATGGTAGCCATTTAACTAGCTGCCTTAAGTATAATTCTACGCCGAGGTGCAAAAAAATTCGTTTTGTGAACACAAATTTAAATAATAATAAAAAAACCTTTTGGAGAATCCTAGACTAGGGATGCTAATTAAAAAAAATCGATTAAAAAATAATCGATTTTTGTTTACAACATAATCGTTTTTTCTTAATAATTGATTTTTCTTCATATTTTCTTGAAAAATTGAATTAAACACCTGAAATATTCACAATCTTAACTCGCTTAATCAAATAATCAATTTAAATAAGATAAAAATTGTTGTTAATAACGGAGAATAACTACTCTTGTACCAAATTATGTTGTTTAACAAGGTTGAATAAAAAGTAAACATTGTTTTTTCCTATTATTTTACGACCTTTGTTCTCGGAATATATATATATATATATAAAAGAACGGAAGAGTTTTTATGTTCTTTTGTTTGTTTAAACACGCTAATCTCTGGAACTACCAGTCGGATTTGAATTTTTTTTTTTTTGTATACGATAGCTTCGTTCAAGAGGAATAGTATAGTACAGGGTATCTAGCTTCAAGGTGTACATCCCAGCTAGCTTTTAATATTGATTTTTGTTAAGTAAGTTGGAACACGAAGCTCTCCCGAAGTGCTTTATCGGCGTACGCTGCGAAAATTTTTACTGATACGTAAATACAATGTTGTACAAAAATATTTGTCCTCAGTATCTTTAAAAAATAATCCGCGATAGCATATACCTATCTCTTATATATAAGCCACAAGAAGCTATTTTATGACAAACAACTGTTAAAAATTAATAAAATATTTATGTTCATTATTTTAGACATGGCATTTATACACAATTATATGAAGTTAAATTTTTATCTTTATAGAATGTTATTTGGACACATAGTTTATGGGTTACCTAATGAAAAATTAAAATAATTTGTACTTGTGGGAAGAACAATTATGATATGGAACACGAGTGCGTTGGCGTTGCGGTGTTTGTCATATAAAATTAACACGGTTGATACTGTGGATCACAGCTACAAATTATTATACACTGCGTGAAAAAAAAGCAACACATTATTTAATTACAAATAATGATATTTAAGGGCGATTGAAGTTTTTGGTAAGATCTTGAAGTGATATGTTGTGGTTTTTATTTTTAACTAGCTGACCCGCACAACTTCGTCTGCGTCACACAAGAGAAAGAGAGAGAGAGAGAGGGTTACAAAGTGTGGGTCGTAGGTACCTATTCAATTCTGAAGGAGCTGAAACTTTCTTTAATTTGCTGCGGAGTTATTTTAAAACTGTGATATCTCCTAAGATATTCATTGAAATCAAATGATGTAAAGGGCAATTTTGTCCTAAATTAAATACTTGTGATTAATAAAGTATTTATTTCAATAAGGATTAAAATACCATGTTTATAGAAACACCTTCTCAATTAATGCATTATTTTAGAACAAATTTTATTACCATAAAATTGGTTATATTGAGTCAACCATAAATGACAGCCAAGTGCTATCGCAGACTTTTTTTTTACTTTTTAAAAGAAACATTCCGTCACACATGGTTTTTGCGTAACTTTAACAATTTATGCAGCGTATGCAATGGAAGCTTCCAAAAGCAATAAATATTCCTCGTTTTTGCAACATTTTTCATTGATTCTCCGCTCATATTGGTCGTAGTGTGATGTTATATAGCCTATAGCATTCTTCGATCATCAGGATATCCAACAAAAAAGTATTTTTTCCATTGAAACAAGTAGTTCCTGAGATTAGCGCGTTCAACCAAACAAACAGACAAAGAAACTCTTCAGCTTTATAATATTAGAATAGATTCATTAACCTAGGTTTTAGACCCTGTATTGTGTAATATTGATAGAGTTTTGTGTGATATAGGTTGGTTATTGTGCTTATGTGAAGTTGATTATAAATATAAACTGGAAGCATACATTTTGATGTGCCACAAAAACTACCTAGAAAATTCTAACAAGGGAGCCACCATCTTGTTGGCATACTGAATTCGTTCTAAGACAGGACACTATATTCACTTGATAATGACAGTAATGGTTTTCAATAAAGAGTACTAGTTGTCAAGTTAGTAATGAGAAGAAGGGTGATTGAATACCAACTGTCACAAAAAAAAATTATATCTATCAACAAAAAATCGACAGTGAAAAAAAAATCGATTAATAAAAGTTTTTTTTTTCAAATCCATATCCTACACCACAACTGTACTAAAATATACTATAATACTCCGGAATTTCTAAGATAAAAGTATTTTAATTTATTAATCTTAACACGTCTCTATTTACAAATACCGTAGTTACATTTAAAAAAAAAAAACATTTTACTGTTAATGAATTTAACCGCAACACAATCTTCAAATCCCACGCAGATCTACATGTTGGAACATCAAAGCGATATAATAATAATAAAAAAACAAGGAATGCAGCTCACTCCCGTCCAACGTACATTGTAAAGCAAATTGTTTTCCTGACGACACATCCAAACACCCACCACTCGTTCCCCATTGATTGAGCCATCACCGTCGCTATTTCAACTCCTTTACCTTATATTGCATAATTACTAATACACTTAATAAACATCATTCTAAATAATCAGAACCTTAAATATATATATAAATAAGATTCCATTTATATATCTTGTTACTTTTGAACCAATGTGATAAATTTGTAATTCTTAAAGTATGTTGTCGTAACTCAAATGTACAGTCGGAAACTATTATTTGTTGCGGTTTGCTTACATTGTACTGGAAGTTAAATGGTTGAACGTTTTTATGTATTAAAATGAGAAAGTAAGCTTATGTTCTTGTATCTCATTATATTTTATTTACTTTTACATTATAAGGAGGTGTTATAATTATTTGCATGGCGATAGATCATTTTTATTCTTAAAAATTAAGTCACCATCTAAAATTGTGCGGTCAAGTAAGTAGGCGAAGTCTTCAAGTGATTAGGGTTCGGATGTTATATCAACTGATTTACGTAAACTCAAATCCTACAATAATTGAGATTTTGAGCTTCGTCATGTTAAAACTTTGTCAAATAAAAATCAATTCAGAAAAACGATGATTTTGGGGCACTTGAATGGCTCACACTGAGTAAACCATAAAATATATATATCATAAAATGTAGCAAATAATTGTAGGTCCTAAAAGGACCTATAAAAAAGTCAGCGAGAGCATTTATCTAAGAAGTAACCACAAATACCACTATAAGCATTTTTGTCTTCAAAATAACCGGTAGCGGAGTTAGTACGATTCAGGCGTATGCCCAATCGACGGCTTTCTGTAGTTCACGCGAGCGTAGCCACGAGCACAGCTAGTATAAAATAGAAAAGTTAGTATACCTTATGTCTGTTTACTCCGCATGAGATATAGTATGAATCTCATAAAACGAGACTTCGATGAACACAACAAATTGAATACCATCAACGTTTAGCGCTCTGTAATAAACTACCTTTGATTACATTGATATATTGCCTGTACAAATCGTGATTACACTAGTGAAAATGTCGTTTCAACAAAACACTGTATGAAAAAAATATGAATAATGACTTCTTTGCCGACAACGTCATTACGAAGCACTCGCTAAGTTTGTGGTGAGGTTTCTAACTTCCTAAACACTTTGCGTAAATATAATATTTTGAACTGTTTCAACCCTATACTCTCTCATTTATAGTCCATATTTCTTTATCGTGGCCACGAAAAGTCTACAAACGAATTTAAAATGTATTCAATACAAGTAAAGGCTATTTTTTGATAGCACCATCATGTGTTGATAAATATTTGAGCCTTTATACAATTTCCATGTGATTGTGGCATAGCGAATCGGAGTTGAGAGGTGAAAAGGTTATTATTATCACATTCTACTAGTATAGTATTATGAATCTACGTAACAGTACATTGTGTCTTTAGGGCGGTAAATAAGATATTACAAACAAGAGTCTATTAGAAGCCCGAAGTCGAAGACTGAGGATTTTAATGAGTCGATGTTCGTAATTCCCGTACTGCCTGTACTGCCCGTATAACATACAATGATTTTCATAACATTTGCGAGTAAATGAATGAATATTGCTTCACAATACTAGTCAACATTTACAAAATTTGCAAATAGCTGAGCTTTTTTAATGCGTTTGGTGGGCTAGTGTTCCATAGATACCTAATACAAATATGTTGCGTTCCGAAACGTAAAAAGCGCAAAAACTCATACACCCAAATGGATTGTAAAAAATACCATCAACTGCAAAAGCCATAACGCTCTCGGGCATTAGCGCAGAAAGGCCCTCGGGTTTTATTTCGGGCGCGTTACACCCAAGATATCCTGCATATTATGACACTGTTTACATACGAGTGTCATGAAAAATAATATTATGCATTTCGTTTGTTACTAGTTTTTGTAATAATATGAATTATTTCTATTTTGGGTAATGCTGCGATTGCTGGGTTGTACGACAATGACTGTGTCAGACTAAACCAGAACTTAGGAGTGTCGTGTTTAGTCCAGTAATAAAGCAGTGTGGCAGAGATCTATACTCGACTGGGTCGCGAAAACCATGCACACAGTGACCCTTCACAGTAACTCTATTTTGATTTATCGCGTTTCGGGTTCAGCCAGTATATATAGAAGACTTGCAGGCCGGCTCGGCGTGACAATGACGACCGGCGATGAATTGTCAATAACTCAGTTGTTGTTGTTGTCAGTTGTTGTTGTTGAACTATACTGTGCTCTAAATCAGGCAGATTGCCACTACATTGCTGTGCTATCATTAAAAAATCACTACGCTCGCCATTCGCAGGGACTTCATCGTCGCACTTTGGAACCTAAATGGTTACGGACAGTTCGCTTTCAGAAGAATTTCCTTGAAAAAACGCTCAAGATGTTGAATGAACTCGCTGCTGAGGTTTTCACAAGCGACTACAGTATGGGGTTCATCAAAAAAGTAATGAACAGATCGGTAACCGCCTACTGTCAGGTGGTCCACATACTTGTATAAAAAATGGTTTAGGTCCTTACATATTAAATTATCGTTTTGTCGTACTGACCACTTTGAACTGAAATACCTCCTCTTTGGTTAAGAATTCCAAATTCAAATTTATAAATTCATTTAGCTGGTACATTTGAGCTTTGAAAAAAGTAATTCATTTGTTTTTTCCTCATTATTTTTTTCTTTGGCGTCGCAATGGAAAACTTGAAATATCGGTATATTTACGAGTACGAGTGCTGCAGAAACAGCTCGAAGGATTAATGATGTGTACGGCGCTGGTGTCGCAAAAGAAAGCACGGTACGTTTTTCGTTTCAACGTTTTCGTTCTGGAAATTTCGACTTTCGGAACCAACCCCGTGGACGGCGGGAGACCAAAGTGGAAAATGAAGAATTAAAGGCTATTGTGGAAGCAGATACATCACAAGGCACTTCAGAGATAGCTGAAGCCTCGGGGCAAGTGATAAAACTGTATTAATCTACTTGAAGCAAATAGGGAGAGTAAAAAAACTTGAACGATTGGTACCTCATGAATTGAGTGAATCGAACTTACAAACACGCGTCAACTGCTTTGTTACTTTGCTCAACCGACACAATAATGAAGGGATTTTAAATCGAATCATTACTTGTGATGAAAAATGAATATTGTATAATAATCGGAAGCACTCGTTGCAATGGCTGAACCCTGGAGACCCAGTCAAATCCTGCCCTAAACTAAAATTCACTCAGAAAAAGTTATTTGTGAGTGTTTGGTGGACTAGCGCCGGTGTTCTTCACTACAGCTTTCTAAAATCTGGCCAAACGATTACGGCAGATATCTATTGTCAGCAACTGCAAACCATGAAGGAAGAACTAGCTGCTAAACAACCGAGATTGGTCAATCGCTCTAGACAACTGCTGCTTCACAACAACGCAAGACCATACACTGCACAACAAACAACCACTAAGTTAGATGAGCTACAATTGGAATGTCTGCGACATCCACCGTACTCACCGGACCTTGCTCCAACAGATTATCATTTTTTTCGGAATTTGGACAACTTCTTAGAAGGAAAAAAATTCAACTCCGATGCGGCAGTCCAAACCGCCTTCAAAGAGTTTATTGATTCTCGCCCCCATGGTTTTTTTACTAAAGGGATCAATGAACTACCTATGAGATGGCAAAAGTGCATAGATAACAACGGTGCATACTTTAACTAATTAAATATATTTTACAAAAAAAAATTACTTTATATTCCTCCCGAACAAAACGCCAATTTCATATGTAAAGACCTAATATTTTACTTTAAGTTTCGTACTTGACTTGCTACTTACGTACTTTGTCCAAACGATTATTAAAAATACAAAAGTATCTCTAAAATATCCTCTGAACTGATAGGAATGAAATTTGGTAGCTTGTTCCAGTATGAAAAGCAAGCAGACGGACTCGCGGGAAAAGCCAGTAAGTATTATATAAGTATATATATAAACGCCTTTTCCAAAGTCATGAAGTATTATACCATTTCCATTTCTTTATTTTCTCGATGACAGGTCCTGTAAAAACTTGAACGAGTGTCTTTTTTACATTATGTATGTATTATTTTATAAAAATATGACGTTTACACTCGTACAAGGTTATACCAGAGTCGGAGAAACTGATAGGGATGGAGCTATATCGATAAACGTAACACGATAACAGACCCGATATTTTTTTACAATATGTAAGAAACTAAACTACTTTTGTACAAATTTATTAACTAATATTATATTTCATTACAAGATGTTACACATATTAATACTTGATTAATAATGCCAACTTCTTCAAAATTTTCGAAGCTGTTGTAAAATAAGTAGGTATAGGTACTCGACAATGAAACGAAATAATTATAACGACAGGTAATCTTTATTTATTTATTTTAATCAAAATCTGATGAATCGTCACTGTCATAAATATATGCGATCGATATCATTACTTATTTGGTCACAACACTAAAACTGTCAAATTAGAACTGTCATCGAGAAAATAAAGAAATGGAAATAGTATAAGTCTACAGTTATAGTAACGAATACAACTAAGGATAATCTCTTTTGAACAGCATATGAGCAATGCAAACACAATTGTATTGGGGGAATTTTCCACAAAGCCTACGAAAGCTACTGTGGGTACCACAGATGAAATAATTTTAAAACTTATAATTATACCTTACACCGTATTATAATCATAAGCGGGCATAAGCAAAATCATACAACATCGAAACCAAGTACGGTCTAACCAGCCGTCAGGTTTTGTTCGTTAAACCTTCACATATAATTAAGGAGGCAAACTCCGCCGGCTTCACTAAAACACATAAATCATAATAATTTAATGCGCGTCGAGCCTTTCTCGCGCCGCGCCGCCGAGTTCGTAACCGTTTTTGGAGTTCCGCACCATACAGAGTGCAGCGAACTCAATTTGCTACAGTATTGTAAAGATAAGGATTCAGGCGGCCGCGTCGCGCTGGAGGCTGATATACGATTACATCCGTCACTAGCTTCTGTCCGTGAATTCGTCTGCTTGGACTTCAAAGTTGGGTCTTTATTGGGATAAAAAGTATCCTACTTGTTTGGATACCTTTTGGTTGGAACCTGGATAGGTTATGAACTATCTGTGTACTAAATTTTAACGAAATCCGTTCAGCTGTTTTTGCGTGATTGAGTTAGGAATATCCAAAGTACATATTATATTAAATTAGGATTAGCACACTACATCTTAGACTATTTGTTTATTTCCTTCACTGAAGTATTTGTCAGGTTAATGTCCTACATGAAAGTAACGTCATGAATTTACATTGGCACATAACAGTAACCATATTAAAAGTTACTATGTGGAGGAACGTCCCATGCTATTAATTCAAATACACTTTAGGTAGGTACATGTGCATAATACATAATACTATGTTATATATATATACACACATTTATATCAATATTTAAAAAAACGTATGGATTTGTACATATTGGGTTTTTTGAGAAGGCGCTCTTAATGTTGTGACCATCGACCCAAAACCGTGTTCATAATGTTAACTTTAACTCACGTTTTATCCTTCACAGATCATCAAAAACGTCCAAAGATGCGTTCGTATTAAATTTTTATGCCCTTATTGGAAAACCTAAACAAAATGTAAACACGTATAACATTAAGTTTACATATCTCCATATCTCCACAGCAATAAAATAAGAGATTTATCAAGCAGGCTTCATTGTGTAGACTTTTTGTTACAATGTTCATTCTCTTCATTTTTTCATAACGCACCTAAATAATTATAACTTCAAAAAAGAGAAAAAATCCAGTCTATTTAACGGAACTCAAACCACGTCCCAGTATCACCCTTGACTATTTTTTTTCCTTAGTTACACGATCGTCCGTGCATCTGCGCTTCTTTCCACTTTAACCCGAAATGGTTTTGAAATTGACAGCTTTATAAAAATACAAGAAAGACGTTGCATTATTATATTAATGTCTGTATAAACTATTAACCGTTAAAATTAAAAAAAATATTGAAAAATAACAATCTACTACGATTACTACTACTATTGGAGGTTGATATTGAATAACTAAACTGTTTAGACTAAGTAGTCTGCTGTAATCTATAAAATTAATAAAATTGAAATGTTTGTTTGTAATTACAAAATAACGACTTTTTACTAAATGCATATTAAAGTACATACTTTATTTATTTATTTACACATTATGCGTTAAATACGCAATGGCGAACTTAATGCCTAAGGTATTCTCTGCCAGTCAACCATTAGGTGATGCAGAGATAAATGTTGTTTACTTTACCTATAACACAGAATAAATAATAATTATTGTCTGTCTATCTATTTGTTCCGGGTAATTTCCGAAATGGTTGGACCGATTTTGACAGGAATTTCACTGGTAGACAGCTGATAATTTAAGAAGTAACTTAAGTTACTTTTATTTAAAAAAAAATAGGATTCCGCGCAAATAAAAGAAACAGGCCATGGTGAATCAATGCGGTCGCTTAAAAGGCTTACGGTGAGTAAACCATAAGAGATACTTAAAATTAATGTTTATATAATTGTAGACCTTAAAAAAACGTACAAAAGTCAGCGAGAGCATTTGTCTATCTTTTAAGAATCACCCACAATAAGCTTTTTATAACGCTTTTATTTATCTTTAAAATAACTGGGAGCGGAGGCAGCACGATTCACGCGTGTGCCCGATCGACAACAATCTGCAGCCCACGCGAGCGCAGTGGTTTTTGTAAATTTAGCGTTTGTCCACACAAACTCTCCTAACATTAGGAGCCGATTGGGCCAAAGCTAGAGCTAACCAAATTGAAGATATGTTTTCTTAAAACAGCTCAGTTGGTAGCGCGTTACCGACTTTTAACTTTTTAACAAGGAGTTCTGGAAAGCCTACTCAACAGAACACAACACAAGATTATTTGGCAGTGCCCTTCTGTAAGGTGGATGTATTCCACTAGTCAGACTGCCCCAAGTAGAGATAAATCTCCAAATAAATTTATCTGTGCCCTACCTCTCTTTTTGATTAACCGATCCATAAATACTACAACTGTCTCCCCCATATTCAAGAAGAAAAAAACGCCCACCAATATAAAATACACCTGCAGTTAAATGTTAAAACTAAAACAAAGTTTATTCACGATTGTTCGATGTAAGTTTTCGATTAAATTCTTTAAAATCAAATGAAATTTTTATTAAATTAAATTCGATTAAAAATATAAATTTAAACTTAAAATGCATATTATACAAGAATTTTTTCGTTAAAAATTAACACAACCCTATTTTGAACACGTAAATCCAAAACAAATAAAATGACAATCAATAAAATATATAAATATAATCCTCATAAGGTATTAAATTATATTGTCGACTGGAGTGTTGTGAAACGACTGTGCACATTCAGTTATAATTAAAGGGGGTAAAAACATTTCTTATGTTTATTATTGTTTTGAATTCTTTGTAGAATATTATAAGAATGATTAATGACATGTTTATGTTTTATAGGTATGTTATTATAAATATTATTTTAAGTCTAAGGTAACATCTATATTAATAAAACTTTAGTTACTGTAATTTAATACTGTAAACATGTATTTATTTTCCAAAATTCCTGCCAGCATCTAATAAAAAGGCACTGATCACAAATATGACGATATAATATTTTGTGGCTGTCTGTCTCTCTATTTGTAAAGTCCTGGTTTAACTAAAAAACGGCTCGACCGATTTTTATGAAATTTTCAACGGTAATTATATGTCAATCATAAGAATCATCAACAATAATTTAAGAAATCGTTTTTTTTTTATTCATGCCCCATTTTCATAATATTTTTTACATAGGAAATATTTATTGGTATAAGGCTATAATTTTTATTTAATAATATAAATAAACATAGTACTACGATTAGAAAATAATTAATGCGTAATAAACGTGCACTGCTAGTTTACTGTAAAAAAATATCATAATACTACCTTCAGATACAACTTGTTTTACTTTATCACTGCTACCAGTGAAAGTCCTGTCAAAAAATTAGCCGAAACAAACAGCCAGACATTATTTTTTTAAAGTGGTGTTTTGTTATATAGTTTCATATGCATTTAGTAAAAAACTGTTATTTTGACATTACAAACAGACACTTCAATTTTATTTATTTGTATGATAACCTCTTTTACAAAGAACATATTGTTTATAATTCCTAATGAATATAAATATATGAAGGATAGTGAATACTTGTTCAATAATTGTCGATTGTCAAACATAACCTAAAACAAAAAAAACCAACATACAAATTTGTGATTAACTATTAAATACATATTTTTCGACAATTCTAAATTTAACATTTTAGGGGGTCAGACTCCTATATCGCTTCTCAGTACATACCTACACGGACAAATGTAAAAGATTTATGATCTCCGAAAACTAGAGCCCGTTATCGTCGAATTGAGGTGTCCAAATTAATACTTATAATTCATTGCAGTCTATTTAAATTCTTTGGAATAAATCATGTTGCTAAACAAATAGCCTAGTTGAGGGCTTTGAACGTTTTAAGGTCACTTGCTTTGTAATGGTTGAGAAGTTTTTAATTTGGCCTAAAAGTTCATCGATCATTAGATAACTTGGTATGGCATGACATTTAAAAATAGATTTCAATAGAAATTAAAATTATTATTATTATTAAATTTAAAAGTGTCAACGCTTACATGTACAAAATTTAGCCTGCGAGAGAATGAGATAGAATACGTTATACAGTGTATCCTATTATTTCCGTCTCCTCTTTGTACGTGTTTGTGTGACTACGTATTACGAAACCTTGGGAAAATGCGTCATAGCCAGCGTGGTGTATTATTCACGTGTAAACGCTAATGTTGTCTACTGCGTGTGAACTGTACACATGCTTTTGTTTATATAATATATATTACATACATATATAGAACAGACCTTTCCTTTTTATGTGTCAGATTTGTTTGCTGGACTTGTGATAACGGATATAACTGGGAATTTTGTTAATTTTAGAAGGCTTCTATTACTTGTAATAATTAATTTGTTATGAAATCAAAACACAGAAACATGTGAACGGTAGACATGGATTATATGATACAAAAATATTGGCTCTAGTACCATTATCCAGGAATAGAACAGAAGACTACGTTTGTATGGACTAAACGCCACACCGCATTTCCTCGTAAAGAATATTATACAATTTACTCTAGTTGTTTAGTTTACTTTTGGGATTGGTGGGTTTACTTTTTTTCCACTACAAAGGTGGTAAACAGGCATACAACCCGCCTGATGGTAAGCGTCTGCCGTAGTCTATGGATACTTGTAATACTATAGGTATTACTTGCGTGTTGCGGACCTGGAACCTCCTACCCCTAGGAACTCTATAAACCCCTACTCACCGCAGGTTTACAACACAAGGTTATTTGGGTGCGATCTTCTTTAGGGTGGAGGTATTCCACCAATCGGACTGCCCCGAGTTGAGAAAAATCACCAATGAAATTTCTCTGAGTCTTTTGTGGTAACTTCTTGTTTTCACCCCCACAATTAATAATATGTGTCTGTATATGTTTAAAAGTTTAAATAATTACATACACATTATTATTTAAATGCATTGTTTATAATATACAATATAAAACAAAAAATATGTACCTTTTAAAAATTCTGTGCTAACACTATTACAACACAACGACAAAAGTGTAAAAGGAAAGGATTTCATTACAAAACAATTTAAAATTCTTAGCTCATTTACACTAAATCACGTTATAAATTATTCAATATTAATTAAACACGTTGGTCTGTAAGCGTGGATGTCGAATCACTAAGACAAATCGATACGCGTTTCAGCTCATTAACGCTGCCGTATTAAAATTCGTAATGAGCCCGTGGAATATTCAATTAATTAATAACTTTTATCGTCTGTCGATTCGGTGCGTCGATACGATAATTTATTATTAAATTTCATGTTAATCCCTAATACTTAATTAAGATCCTTTTGAAATAATGCGACTAATTAAAAAAAACGTTAAGTATTAAATTGAATCTAATGAAGCTATGTGTTTTTAATTTTGTTATCACTTGAAAATAGATTAGAATTTTGATTATAATTCCATATGCAATACTATGTTTATAGGATTAGATCACAATAAGGCATTAAGAAAAACACTATCAAATAATACAATAAAAATCAATAAAAACTACGACATGAAGTTAAATTTAGCTTTTTTTACTAATTATATTAGAAGTGTAACGATACATAATTTTGCCGATATAATGCTGATACCGACTATTGTAGTGAATAATAGGCGATGCCGATATTGAAAATTTAGTAATAAATAATGAAGTAGGTAACCTCCGACACAATTTAATACAAGTTTTTCATGTGATAATAATCTTTTTTTTATAATAACTGGATATCTGATATTACATGGTTTACAGAAACCCATCTTTAAAAGGAGTATTATTGAAAACAATGTCAAATCAAAATTAACAATACATAAGCAGAAAATAAGACAACGGTTTTTTTTTTTTAACTGACTATACTTTTAGCCTTGGGCCCTATCCAAAAACAGAGCCGCTGCGGCTTTTACAGCTTCACCGGACTTGGGGCGAGCGCTTAGGGCACTCAGCCGCGAAAGTTTTTGAGGACTCGCACGAGGGTGCCAGAGTGGCCGAACCTCGGCTCGAGCGGTCGTCGCGAATGCGAAAAGGTCGCGATCTAGCTAATTCCCTAATTCTAAGAAAATTCGAGCTAACTAACATATACTAATATGCACGTTCCCCTCCTCCTGGGAGGAAGGAGGGAACCATGCGTATGTGTATTTAGTGATCGGAATGGTTTTTCTACACTAACTAGCGCATTAGTCTAACTAGCGCAAAAAAAGAAAAAAAAGGTCCCTTACAGAACCTATGTACCTATGCACGTGTGTGTGTTCATACGTGTGTAATGTTGTGTGTGGGTAGCTAAGTGTTGCACGTATAGTGTCACTTGTATCACGCGGGCGGCTGCCTGACCCAAGGGCTTCACGTCGAGGAACGGACCTAGGCTTGGGTTGCCGCTAGAGAGGTTGGACGTGAAGGGTGTGCGGGAGCGAAGTTGACCACCCGTCCTCTGCGGAGAGAACGGTGGTTACGCGGGCGTGGGCGGTAGCACGCTCTGTTTGGAGAGGCGGTGGAATAGAACGCGTTTGCTGTTTCGATTTGGTCGAGCGGGTCAGTAAAAATGTTACGCGGCCGGCGTTTTCTCCGGCAGGCATTGGGGTCCGGGACATAGGAAGCTGCCGCTTTGATTAACGAATTCGCGTGGTTCGACGCGGTGTCGAAATAAGAGCGAGAAAGGTGTTTGGCATAAGCATGTATCGAAGGAAGGTCCATATCTCTATGGAGATATTCCATACGAACATACCAAGGGGCGCCGGTAAGGCGGTGAAGAAACCTATTCTGAATGGTTTGTAAACGTTCCCAATTATATCTTGACATATGTGCGAACACAACGCAGCTATATGTCATAATCAGTCGGATACACATCTTGTAGAGCGTAAGCTTGTGTCTCGTAGACATTTTGCTTGCAGCACATAACAGAGGATGCAATCGGGCGAGGATAACACAACGGTCAGTAAAGACTGTAATATTGGTGATATTACTAATATATATAATATTGGTGATACTTCGAAAGGTGAAAATCGTCGCTTCGTGCGCTTTTCAAATGTTAAATATCGTTAAATAATTAATCGTCAATCCTGATATATCGGCCTGTCATTTATATCGGTATTGTTACATCCTTACGTAATTATATATTGACTAGACACAAAGATATGCCCTCGTTTATAAGTACAAGATATTATCTTAATTTTATGATATTTTTTAGATAATGTCTATTAGTGTAACTTATTGCGATGGACTTTAATTACTTCTTTTCCCATAATTGATTGAAACTGATTTGAAATTACACTCATATCGCAATGTAGAAACTAAAAGAAATAATCTATTCAATCAAATTCTTAGCTCAGCTTACACCGGTGGGTAAGCTTAAAATGTTACACTGGAGTCTTTTATAACTTAGATATAAAACGTCAATGAGCACTAAAGGTTTAAAAGTTTGAGGAGTCAAAAATAGTATAATAATACCTGAGAAGATGCTGATGTGAAATTGTATCGGATACTATACACGGTTAGTTTTACATACTTCAGTAAAACTGTTTCAATCCACTACCTAGTTTCCTAATACAACCTCTCATTTTTAGATAGTCTGTAAAGTAAACGTAAATTTCCCATTAAGAAAAAAAATTATGTTATAAAGTACTAGCTGTGCTTCACGGCTTCACCCGTGTTCTTTTTATTAGGAAAGTATTTGTTGGTACTGCCTTTGGCTAATAAATGTCGTTACTTGTATTATTCAAACTTACACCCTTAGTTACGTAATTTAAAAAAATTATGAAACACGTCTTTTTTACTTTCTAACTGAATTAATAAATACCAAAAAAAATGTAACTACGGATTTTCATATAAACTTTCATCACCGTTTTCACCAACTTAGGGGTTGAATTTCCAAAATTCTGTCCTTAGTAGATACTCATAGAAAGTATACAAGAAACGCGTATGTAAACGTGATAAGTAATTATACATATATCAGTAAAAACAACGTTCGGGGTAGTCGTTCTCACCGATAAACGAGCTGAGATCTAACGGGTGCCAAGTTCTATAGCTGTCCTTTTAATTAGAGCTGTAGGAATGTACGTTTTTCAAATTATTTACAAAACAATATGTTACATTCTTTGATATGAGATTTCTAACTTGGCAAGTCTTAATTGTCAATAAATTATGACTAAATAATTTGAGTCTAAAGGAGGAGAAATTAACGTAAACATTTATTGACATAATAAATATACTAGCTCAATAAATAATAAGTTAACGTAAATTACATTTTTAAAGTTTACCTATTGATTTTTTCATTTGGATCCTTTGTATAATATGTTAAATGATCTACCTTGATTCCAAATTTAAGTTTCTTAGCCATCTAGAAGTTGTCTAGGATTTTGATGAGTGAGTGAGTGATAAAAAATGCTACTTCTCAGACCCTAATAACTCAAGAACTGTAGTAGTATATTTATTCATGAAATTTAGAATTCTAGGTATTCTAGGAAATTTTATTAAACGTACAATATTTCAAGTGTGTAGCTTGAATAGTTTTTGATATACGGAGGAGTCAAAAGTACCTCGAAATTGTTAGTGTAAGTATACTAACTGGCTGGTGTCGCTGGTTCCAAACTTGGCTGATACATTGCCGCGCCGGTATGTTTAGATAATATACCAGCTGTTTGTTTGCCATAGTACTTACATTATGCCATAGGTAGTATATTATTTAATGTTGTCTCAGCAATAAGGCCGCCCTTTGTACTTATTACATAATTTCTAAATTAACCATGTAGAATCAAGTTTAAATAAATAAATCCGTCCACCTTAATACTTAACATTCTAATAGTTAGTATGACTACTTATCATACTTCCTCTAAAATACTAGTGATATACTTGTAAGAATATATATAAAATATTAACATTTAGTCAGTAAGACTAATCATACTTCCTCTAAAATACTAGCGATATACTTGTAAGAATAGATATAAAATATTAACATTTAGTCAGTAAGACTAATTATTGTAGCAGATTATGAGCCGGTAGCGCAGTGGAAGTTATTTGTAGTAATAAATAAAACCAGCATATAAAAGTAAAGAACAGGAAAAAACATATATATAAGGTAGCAAAGATCTTTACACAACAAAAGACAACTGTCTGACACATACCAAATTTAAAATATGGAAGATACAAATTTATTATAAAAGAGTATCTACTCAACACGCTCCCTTAAATTGTACCTTCTAAAACATAGTATAACTATCTACTATATACTTAGAGAAACAAACAAGGTATATAAACATAACAGCACATTAAAAATTTAAGAAACTAAGTAACGCCTAAACCTTCCATACAAAAATAATGTTTCTGCTTAGGCAGTGGTTTCGTTAATATATCACCAAGCATCAGTTCTGTTGGAATATATTTCACCACAATATCTTTGTTAGTTTTTAACGTATCTCTCAAAAAATGATACTCGATACTAATGTGCTTACTGCGGGAATGGAATACGGGATCTTTCGATAACGCTATTGCTCCCTGATTGTCCGCATGTAATTGTACCCTGCTCACAGTCGCTAACCCGATTTCAGTCAACAAACTATTTAAGTAGATAGCCTCTTTCATAGCTACCGATAAACTTACATATTCTGCCTCACAAGTAGAAGTCGCGACAGACCTCTGTTTTTGTGACTTCCAAGATATTGCTGCACCAGCTAAGGTAAAAACATAACCTGAATAACTACGTCTATCTATAATACAATTGCCCCAATCACTATCAGAATATCCCTTAATAGACTTACCAGTTTTCTTATAAACAAGATCATAATCACGCGTCCTTTTTAAGTAACGCAGGATCCTCGTTGCCGCTTTCCAACATTTTTTATCTGCTTTATCGACAAACTGACCCATTTTTGCTACTGCATTTGCAATATCTGGTCTGGTACCTACGGATAAATATATCAAACATCCTATTAACTCCCTATACGGAAAAATAGAACCACTATCAGTATCAATATTCTGTAGTTTTAAATTAACCTCCATTGGTGGCATTTGTATCCTTACAATCTTGGAGTCCAAAACGTTGTACTATTTTAATAATGTATTGAGATTGTGTCAACTTTATGACGTTGTCACTTCTATCAATATCTATTCCCAATATAAACTTTGCAATTCCATAGTCTTTCAATTCGAACTCTTTTCCTAATTCCTTTTTAAAATCCAGAATACAATCTTTTTTCTGACTTGCAATCAAAATATCGTCCGTATATACACAGACAAAGAGTTTTGATCCGCAGTCGTCAACCTCTTTAAAATACAAACACGGCTCATTTAATGACTGCTTAAAGTTCATATTCTTCAATTTTTCGTCAAGTCTTATGTTCCACTGGCGTCCAGATTGCTTTAAGCCATACAAAGACTTGCGTAAACGGCAAACATTGCCACCCGCTCGTATGTCCGCTAACATTTGCTGCGCCTGTTTCTTGACTAAAAAATCTTCCGTTTGTAACTATTTAACGAGACTTTCTTTTAAAAACTCCGGTATTTTCATGTATACCTCTTCGTCTAGATATCCATTCAGATAGGCTGTGTTGATATCTATCTGATGTATTTCCATATCTAACTCAACAGCTAAAGCGGATAACAATCTGACAGTATCAAGCCTCATCACTGGCGCAAAAGTATCACGATAATCAATACCGTATCGCTGACTGTAACCTTTGGCAACCAATCTGGCTTTTTTCTTTTCAGATTTGTCCACATTTATCTTTGTAGTCAGAACGAATCGACATCCTACTACATCACGATTTGAGGGCTTCTTGACGATTTCCCACGTCCGGTTTTTAACGAGACTTCTTATCTTTGAAGTAATCGCTTTTTGGAGGTTTACCAGTCTGGAGATAAATATGAAAACAATCCTTCCAAATTAAATCTTTTATTTCTGTATTATTACCGCGTGCAATGTGTGTGCCGACCGAGACTGGACTGTCGGTGCACACAATGCACAAGTACAACATCAAACATTAATGATGACGCTACATCATTCCCCCCTTAAATATAAAGTTTAAAAAATTAAAATAAAAAACATAATACAACAATTAGAAACATAAAATGGAAAATTATTGATTTATAAAATTAATTAAAAATTATTGAAAAATTACAAAATTATAACATGGGGGTAAAATACGACATTACTATCCGTAAGCGAATATATACCTAGTATAAACAATACAATACGAATGAACGTTCACTAAGGAAATACAATGTTTTACACAAAAAATAAATCATATTACACATTAAAAAAATATTTTTCCCAAGACAATACAAAAATTACAAAATAAAAATAACATTGTAGTTAAAAAAAATAGTATTAATAACACTTATGTTCCAATATACATATTGTGTTTGCGCAATGCATTTTCGAACGTCAAGCAATTATTACTCGAGGTGGTTTCGTAATCGTTCCACTCGTAGAATCCTGAGTCTGCACATTACTTATTGCGACGCGTGCGACTTGTTTGAGAATCCATTTTTTAATTCTGTCCTTGGTGCGATTTATAATAATGTAGGTGATTATGAGGCACAAAACTCCCAATATGACGACAGCTACTAAACCGAATTTATTTACCTTGTTGTCTACGGCAGCGGTGTTAGCCTGAACTTGTAGTATCACCACATGTTCGCTAGAGTCTCTGCTATTATAATTTCCCATAATTAACTTAAATAACAAATAACACGTTTGAATAGAAATAGTATTAGAGTTTGAGTGTCGAAATATAATTGCAAATTTGAAAATAAATAATTAGAACAAACAAATTAATGATTAACTTGCTAAATTTGAAAACGTACGGGTTTTGTTACGATACGGCCGCTACGCGTAATGTAGCGGAGCGGGCGATTATCGCTATCCGCTATGCTCGTGAATTGTGTTGAATCCTTAATACTACTATTTGTCTTATCCTTATTATCTTTGTCACTTTTATCCAAATTACTGCTACTAAAATTTTCCTCGTTCATAAATGCTGGTTTTAACCTATCCACAGAAATATATGCGTCTCGACCTGACATTCGCACTAAATATACCTTATTTTTCCTATCTAAAATTTTAAATGGTCCATCGTAAGGTGGTTGTAATGGTTTTTTAACTAAATCACTTCGCACGAAAACATGTTCGCATTTACTTAACTCTGGATATACGAATAATGTACGAGAGTCTTTATGCGTTATCGGTTTCGGTTTCAAGTTACTTATCATTCTGCGAAGGTGTTCGACGTATTCACAATGGTTACTAATATTACTATTACTATCTATATTAAAAAAATCTCCGGGCAATCTAAGTGTTTGTCCGTAAGTCATTTCCGCGGCACTAACACTAGTGTCATTCCTTGGTGCTACTCGTAGTCCTAACAATACTATGGGTAATTCTTCGACCCATGTACTGGAATCTAATCTTGCCATAAGTGCAGCTTTGAGAGACCTGTGCCATCTCTCAACTATACCGTTACATTGAGGGTGGTAGGGTGTGGTACGCGTTTTATTAATACCTAAACATTTCATTAGTTCTTTAAAAACGTTACTTTCAAATTGTCTGCCCTGATCGCTTGTCAGCTTAGCAGGACAGCCAAAACGTGATATCCAGCCTTCAAAAATAACCTTAGCTATGGTTTCTGCTGTGATATCTCTAACCGGAAATGCTTCGGGCCAACCAGTCTGTCTATCAATAATGGTAACAAGATACCTAAAATCTTGCAATGAAATTGGCAAAGGACCTACTATGTCTACATGTATATGCATGAATCTTTCAGCTAGTGGAAAATTTCCTAACTCTGATTTTACATGTCTATGAACCTTCACACGCTGACACTTAATGCACGACTTAGCCCATTTGCCTACGTCACTGTTCATATTTACCCAGAAAAATCTTTCTTTAACAAGCTTTCGCGAAGTTCGGATCCCTGGATGGCTAATATTATGAACAGAGTCAAATGCTAGTCGTCTGAATTGTTGTGGCAAATATGGTCTGGCTCGCTGTGTGGTCATTTCGCACACAATAGGTAGGTCACTCCCCGGTAACAGTATCTCTTTAAAATTCCATTTGTTTGAATGCTTACGTAGGTCAACAAGTACCTCGTCACTGGCTTGAGCTTGCGCAATTTCAGCGTAATTAAGTAAGGTGGGAACGGAAATTGACTCTACTCGCGATAGCGCGTCCGCTACAACATTTTTATCGCCTTGAATATGTTTTATGCACGTAGTAAACTCACTGATGTATAATAATTGTCTAACGCGTCGTGGTAATTCATTTACACTGCCTATCTTTGAAAAAGCAAAGGTTAATGGTTTATGATCTGTAAAAATTACTAAATTTCGTCCTTCAACCATATTCCTAAAATACTTAATTGCTAGATATACTGCTAATAATTCTCCGTCATAAGTACTATATTTAGTCTGCGAAGCTGTCATTTTCTTAGAAAAATAACCTAACGGCTTCCATGCGTTATCTGTATAGTGTTGCAAAACAGCACCTACACAAGTATCTGAGGCATCCGTCATGAGTGCAAGCGGCGTATCGGGTTTCGGGTACGTTAGGCTGACTGCGCGTTGCAAACTCAACTTACATTGAACAAATGCTTCATTTGATTTTTCTGTCCAATTAATTTTAGATTTGTCATTTTTTTTAGACTTAACTAAATACTTATTTAGTTCGGATTGGTACTCTACTGCATTAGGTAAATGTAAACGGTAAAAATTAATCATACCTAAAAATCGTCTCAGTTGATCGACGGTTTCGGGTTTCGGGAAAGAGCTAATTACATCTATTTTCTGCTGAAGAGGACGGATCCCTTCGGTAGACACTTCATATCCTAGAAACTCAATTTTAGATTGACCGAATGTGCATTTGTTTAAATTTATTGTTATACCGAATTTATTTAGTCTGTCAAAAACTTCGTTTAAATGTAACTTATGCATAGACATAGATTCACTAGAAATTATGACGTCATCGATATAAGTATATAAATAATCTAGACCTTCTAACACTGTGTGATTCATAAACCGTTGAAAAGTTTGTGCGGCATTCCGTAAACCGAAACTCATACACGGGAATTCGTAAAGGCCAAATGGTGTTATGATGGCTGTTTTCTCCACATCCTCTGGGATTACTCTTATACAATGATACGCTCGGTTTATATCTATACGCGAAAATACCTTTTTGTCCGCTATTAAATATGTAAAATCATGAAGACGCGGTATAGGGTATCGGTCTGGTTTCGTGATTGCATTAAGAGCTCTATAATCCCCACAGGGTCGAATTTGGCCATCTTTTTTTGCTACCACATGTAAGGGGCTCGCCCACGCACCTTTCGACGGTCTACAAATCCCCATCTCCTGCATAATTCGAAATTCCTCTTTTACCTTGGCATACCGGTGTGGAGGCAACGGCCTTGCCCTAGCATGTACAGGTGGTCCGTTGGTTTCGATATGATGGTAAACAGAGTGTTTCGGTGATTCTTTAAATGAAACGGGCTTCGTAATATCAGGATATTTTGACAGTAAATCGTAAAAAGGGTGACATTCATCAATAGTATTAATAGATTTTTCGTTACAACTGACGATAGCAGTTAACACATTTAAATTCGTAATTTGATCGATTAGTCTACGTGAACTTAAATCTACTATTAACTTATAATGAGATAAAAAATCAGCGCCTAAAATAGGCTGTCGAACATCAGCAATTACAAATGTCCAACGCAATGCGCGACGTAACCCTAAATCTAATTGTAAACTTTTAACACCGTATGTCTTAATTTTTGTGCCATTAGCAGCAAATAACGTATAGTCTGTGCACTCACTGTTCAACTGGTTTCTACGAACTTGGTGTCGGGGTAGAACAGAAATATTTGCCCCCGTATCTATTAAAAAATTTAAGCAACTTAACTTATCTGTAACACACAGGCGGTGGTTTGCGATTCCGATGCAGTCGTCCGCCGAATTCGACTGCACGGATTTTAGTTTACCTGCTGTTCAGTTTTTTTCCAGGCGCAGGGTTGTAAGCATTTATATGCTTGATCTTTGTATTTAAAATGGTAAAAACACAGCCAATCCTCGGAAGCTGGTGTGCGACGAGGTGTACGGGCACGAAAACGGGTGCGAGAGCGATGGCGCGATGACAACCTGCCGCGACCACGTGACCTTGATGAGGACTGGAACTGTATCTCATTGAGTCGGACGTTGATTTTCGCTATTTCTGTCAGTAAGGTAGCGGTATCTGAACAAGAAGAACTAACTTCCTCTACAGTAACAGATTTGGTCGACTCCATGACTTTATCTGCAACAGTCGCCAGGGTGCTGAGATCCTTGCTTTCCGTGACGACCAGGACCGCACGTACCGATGCAGGCAGATGGTTTTTCCACAAAATTAGTAGTGTGTCATCCGAAATCTTGTCTCTAGCCAAGTCTTTCATACGGCGCAGTAACTGTGACGGCTTTTGATCTCCGAGATCCATTTCGCCAATAAGCTTTTGAAGTCGACGAGTCTCAGATTCTTCATAAATTGCTAAGAGCCTAGTTTTCAGAGTTTCATATTTCCCTTCATCAGGTGGTTTCAACAGAATATCGGTCACCTGCTGAACAACTTGTTTTCCCAACTTAGCAATGACAAGATGATATTTCGCTGTGTCAGATAGTTTCTGGCTATATAAAACTGCTTCAACCTGAATAAACCATGTCCGTGGCTGGTCTTCCCAAAAATCTGGTATTCGCGAAGAAACTGTAATCTGAGCTACATCTACGTTGGTAATTTCCGGTTCCGGTTGAGTCATTATTTAAAATATTTAACGTACAGGTCACTAAATGTTCTGATGAAACTTGATATGAAAAAAAAAAATGTATTACGTAACTCGGTAGTCGGCACACAACAAAAAAAATCGGCACGTTTAAAAATCACGTCGGGTGGTCACCAATTTGGAGGTTTACCAGTCTGGAGATAAATATGAAAACAATCCTTCCAAATTAAATCTTTTATTTCTGTATTATTACCGCGTGCAATGTGTGTGCCGACCGAGACTGGACTGTCGGTGCACACAATGCACAAGTACAACATCAAACATTAATGATGACGCTACAGCTTCTTTCCAAAGCTTTTCTTCACTACTCGATAACGCCTCTTTTAACGAAATTTCCATTGCATTGCCCACGAAATCTTCACAATCAGTAAATTCATCTAAACTTACAGCTGTTTCTTCATTGCTGGCATTATTTCCACCTACTTCACTCCACTCATCTTCGTCTTGCTCTCGTTCGCTTCTCGTTGCACTGACAGTTCGCTACACCTTCTTCGGCCTACCTACTTGGCCTCTTTGAATTCTAGGTCTGCCTGGACCTCTTCGAACTTCTTCTAGGACAGTACTATCACTCAAAGGAGGCTCATGTTGAGCTGACCCTTCAATATCAGTCTTTGAAGTCGATGGTTTAATTTCTAAGTCCACATACTTGACTGGCCTCCCTTCTTGTGATTCAGTCACAACCTGTAATGGGTCTATGTTGTTCTCTTTTTCAGATGTTGATGAAGCGATGTGTAAATAATCTCTTCACCGCGGTGATCGTACTTATGCAAGTATGATTAATTTAAATGCTATTTGTATTGATATCCCTTGGCCCAATCTAGAATATGGTTTCAAAAATAACATTTAGGTGCATTGAACGCTAAGTATGCCCACTAACCTTTGAATCCAGCAACCCAGAGCACTTCTGCTCTGCTAGTCTTCGGCAAACGTTCTTTCCATCACAAAACCACAACTTCTTCAGAACTCAATGTTCTTTACCCGGCCGGGAATCACACAAAAATAGACACAAAGAGACTGTCACATACAAAAATTTCATCGGTAAAAATTATCCGATGAGAGTTCTAGGCACAGAGCAAATGCAAACCGCACGTCGCTCGTTGATTACGGTTGGAGGTAGTTCGGCAATATATATGGGCCAATCAGATGCGCTTATATCACACGACAGCGAGAGTTTCAGCGAATCCAAGAGCTACATTCTAGGATCGCGGGAACACTAACATCCAATGCATGTTAATTTGAAATCCGTTAAGTTATATACTTTAGTTAAGTATGCCCAACCAGATGTGTTCACGTCTAAAAACCTTACATCTCTTGCAACAATCAGTTTACGATCATTCGGCAACCATTCTCTATATCCTTTTTGGTCTCTAGGATATCCGACAAAAATTCCTTCTATACTACGAGCTGTAAATTTATTCTTATTTATATCCTTATCTAAAATAAAAATTTTATTTCCAAAAGGTCTTAAATAATTTATATTTACACGTCTATCAAAGAATTTCTCATATGGTATTTCGCCATTAATCGCGGTAGATGGGCACCTATTTCTAACATGACATGCCGTCTCTACAGCATCCGCCCAAAACCCGCCTGAAAGTTTAGATGATAACAACATGCATCTTGCCATCTCAACCAGTGTTCTATTCATCCTCTCAGCTACACCGTTTTGCTGTGGAGTATGAGGAATCGTTTTTCTTCTAGAAATTCCTTCTTTACTCAAGAAGTCATCAAACTCTTTATTACAATACTCACAGCCATTATCAGTTTGTAAGTATTTTATTTTCTTGCCAGTCATATTTTCTACATATTGCTTGTATATTTTAAACACAGTAAAAACCGAACTCTTCTTACTTAATAAATATACCTCGCACCATCTCGTAGAATCGTCGATAAACGTCACAAAATATTTCGCGCCTCCTAAGGCTGCATTTTTCATAGGACCACATACATCGGAATAAACTATTTTTAGTTTTTCATTACACGGTCTGCTCGAGTAAGAAAAAGGAAGAGAACTCATTTTACCACGTATGCATATTTCGCAATTACGCAACCTATTGACGGTACTCGTATTAGTTCCGACACGTAAATTGCAATGGTCTAAGAGTTTTGTTAGATCGTTTGCATTTAAGTGACCCAAACGCTCATGCCATTTTAAAATATCGCTTTCATTAGAAACCGATGAAGCTTGAGCACACTGTTCCTTTACATAATAAAGATTATCTTTTCGAAATGCGATTAACTTCACATTACCATCAGTATCAGTCACTAGAGCCCTATCATCCCTAAACGTAACATGAAACCCCTTATCGGTAATTTTTGCAACTGAAATCAAGTTAGTTCGCATATCAGGAACATATAACGTGTTAGGTAGTTCAACTACACTTTTGAAGTTAGTATTATATGCAGACAATCTTACTGTACCTTTACCTTGTACTAGAGCACTCTGATTAGTAGCCAGAGTCACTTTACCGTCAGAAGGCTGTAAAGTTTTTCCAAAATAGGTTTTATCGTTACATATATGACTCGTACAACCGCTATCGATAATCCAGTTTCCATTCTCGCAGTTTCCAAAGTGACAATCACCTGAAATACAATTAAATGTTACAAAACTAGTATCGACCTTTTCTGTTGTTAATTTATTTTCTGATACATATTTTACCAAATCTTTCTGTTTTAATTTATTACATTCCGAAGCTTTGTGTCCTTTTTTATGACATTTAAAACATTTGTAAACAAACTTAGACATTTTATCGACAGACTGTACAGAGTTTGATCCAAATTTCTTCTTATTTCTCTTCAAAACATTGAAAGTATTATCGCTACTCGATCTCCTAGCATTACTTTCTTCAAGAATTTTAATTTTTAATATCTCCGGGTCCGGAAATGAATCTCTAGACTCAATTGCACACCTGAAATTCTCGAAACTTGATGGCAAGCTAAACAATAGCATTATCGATGCTAAATCATTGTGAATTTCTACGTCCATCTCGTGTAACTTGCATTTAGCGTCAAAGAACTTGGCCAAGTGTTTTGAATATCATCACCTTCGCTCATTTTACATAATATGAGCTGCTTCAGTAAGCTAGCCTTCCTAGCTGGTCCTTTCGAAGCATATACCGACTCAAGTTTCAACCAAACATCGTTTGATGTCTTACACTCTCTTATATGACGTAACTCGCTCGGGCTCATCGCTAAAATTAGCTCTGCCTTCGCTTTTGAGTCTTGTGACTCCCATAAAGCCGCCTCTGGTAATTCGACTGGCTTTGGTTTACTACCATCTACGTATTCCCATAAATCGTTCTTTATTAAAATCGCCTGTGCGTGTACCTTCCAGGAATCATAGTTATTCCTACCAAGAACCTCGATCCTCATTGTAGTCATGGTGCCGCCCTTTTCGCTGCTCCACTTACAATTGATCTCTTTGCACTTTTATTCGACGATCACATATGATAACTCTTCTTTCGTTATCCACCGATTTTATTTACATACTATTTATCGGCAACTGGGCCCATAACCATTGTAGCAGATTATGAGCCGGTAGCGCAGTGGAAGTTATTTGTAGTAATAAATAAAACCAGCATATAAAAGTAAAGAACAGGAAAAAACATATATATATAAGGTAGCAAAGATCTTTACACAACAAAAGACAACTGTCTGACACATACGAAATTTATAATATGGAAGATACAAATTTATTATAAAAGAGTATCTACTCAACAATTATCATACTTACTTCCTCTAAAATACTAATGATATACTTGTAAGAATAGATATAAAATATTAACTAACAGTAAAACAAAGATGGAGTAGTAGCACCCTGTTAATTGATAGGTTGCAACGGAAATAATCTCGTTATATTCTGTGTAGATAATTTAGTACAAAATACTTAATGCTAAAGAATCATTTAATAATTCGATGACATATTTAACAAAAATGTATTAAAATTAATAACCTACAGACCGTTCTGCCTCAGCGGACACTTAAAGGTATCAAAATTAAATAATATTCTCACTAATCCTAAAAATATTCTGGTCGTAAATTACTGAACGCATTGCCTCCTGTCCAAACCCTATATTAGTGATGAGAACGTCTTATCGATAAACTATTTATTTTAAATATTTTGTTGAAGTTGCGATTCCCTCAGTACAAAAACTAATAACCGACTTCAAAAAAGAGAAGAGGTTCTCATTTGATTGTATATTTTTATTATGTTTATGGACGTTCAGGTATAACTTATTTAGATGATTGTCTTTTCGTTGGAAAGGGTAATGCCACTTTAATTTAATTCGCGCTGATACCCCAGGATATTCCTCAAAATCAATAAAATTGGTCTACTTTTTGTTAAAAATTGTATTCTTAGCAAGTTTAGAAGTTTATTTAAAAGAAGCAATTTTAACTGTGTATTTATCTTTGTACTTACAAAGAAATCGAAAGCGGCTTTTCAATATACTCTTTTGGCAAAAAAATTCCAAAACAACTGATGTTATATATGTATAGGTAAATCAGCTTGCAGACGTTTTTGCGTTTGTAGTAGTGTAATATACAAAGTGAGTAATAACGAGACAAACCAGTTTACGCTCGCTACCACGTGCCTCGCACTCTTAACTACAAATATACGCTACACAACACCTATCTACATGTATACTATACCGTACAGTACTACAAACGCAAAAACGTTTCCAAGCTGATCTATCTGTAACCTATTTACTATCTATCCATTTACCAATATCAACTGCGTTGGATGAAAGAAAAGTATCAAATGACATTCATTGTGACACTGAACTGATTATTTTTCTTACGTGATGAACTAATGCCCTTAATGCCAATTAGTGGCGTAAGAGTAGCATGCATTCCAGCACATTTTAAATATTCACCACACTTGGACCGCAATCCGCACTCCGCAGTTCTAAGGCCAGGCAACAATAAGCTGATATACCTGAGGATTAAGTTGAAACGCCTTGTGTAGTGCATCTTGCCGTGCGGTGCGTTTGAATGTTTGAACTGGAATAAAGAAGCGCGAATACTGCAGCTTAGCGGCAGAAATAAGTGTGGTGGTCGTTTTCTCGCAGTCCAACCTTGCACAAGTTCAACCTTTTTTTATGATAAAAAGCAAGCAAACGGGAAGGTGGCGCACCTGATGAAAAGTGATCACTGCCGCCCACAAACATCCGCAACACCAGAGGCCTCGCAAATGTGATGCCGGCCTTTTAGGAAAGAATAAGCTCTCTTCTTGAAGGTCACCACGTCATAACGACTCGGAAAGATCTCAGGCGATAGCTGGTTCCACAGAGTGGTTATGCGAGGCAGAAAATGCCTTAAGAAATGCACTGTTGTGAAACGCTGGATATCGAGATGGTATGATTGGAATTTACGATTCTGTCGCGATGTTCGATGGTGAAATTTAGCAGCCGGGATCAATCCAAACAGTTTCTCGGAACACTCCCCATGATAAATGCGGTAGAAGATGCAGAGTGAACCAACATCTCTACGCAGAGCAAATGGATCAAGCCGATCGGTAAGAGCTTGATCGTCAATAACTTGAGCCTCCCTACGCTGAATGCGGTCAAAAGGAAGTAGCTGGTACTGGGGGGGCTCCCACCCAGAGATGAGAACAATACTCCATGTGGGGTCGAATTTGCGCTTTATAAAGGTTTAGGCAATGAGCAGACGTGAAGTACCGTCTCGCCTTAATGAGCACACTAAGCTTCTTTGAGGCCAATTTGGCCTTACTTTTCAACTGACCGCGGAACTGGACGTCACTCGAAATGACGACGCCAAGAATTCCGATACTGGCTGTGGTAGACAATGGAGTGTTCTCAAAACGAGGAGTTGCGACAAATGGTATCTTTTTAGGGTTGAAGTGGACTAAGACTAACTAACTGGACTCTCTTGCCGCTTAATATTTCTCTAAGCCCTTAAATATATGATTTTCTATTTTCATTGAAAAAAAAATATCAATAGTAAACAGTGTAAATATATTATAAGCTTACCAAAAAAAAACTTATTAATATGGAAAAATAATAATAAGAAGTTTAGGGTTATATACCGCAGTAAAAGCCATTTAACATTATATTTCCTGGTTGAATTTATCGTACGTCGTATTTGACGTAACGTCCTAATCACTATTAAACATTTTTACTAAATGTATTTTATGTTCACCAATTCTTTGTTTACTATAGATAAGGCTGGCTTGAATATCAAAGGTGCTATTAAAACTTTTTCAACCTTTTCTCAGTATAGGATATCTTCTTTCTTTCTTACCTTTCAATTTCGTGATGGTCTATTTAATCTGGACCTTAGTGCGGCTTAGGACCTGGATATCTCTTACTCGGTCTCGTGATTTGATGTCCAGTATGGCGCGCTCCATGGCTCTCTGTGCCACTTGCATTTTGGGTACTGCCTCAAATTAGGACACACAACACAACATAAGGTTATTAGGCTACGATTTTCACCATTCTTTGGATTTGGACTGTTCCAAGTAAAGAGAAATTTTCTAAGAAATTTCTCTGTGCCCTACCTCTCTTTACGTCCATGACAGTTAACCAATAAAACAATAATGATTATGAACTCAAAATATTATTACTTGTCTCAACTTTAAGCCTCTATTCCTAAATCAAACGCGATAAACAGCGCCGCTCTAGAAACATAGGCAATTAAAAAAGTAACATAAACTATATTTAACTATATAAAAGCATTTATGTTTTATATTTTAATGATAACACTTTCTAAGATTAGGCTTATTTACTTTTTGTGTTATTTACAGGTACATTTATAGGTACACCAAAGTTTCACGACCTTTCGCATTTAGTCGAAGAAAAATGAACAGATTGATTGCTACCGTTTGTTTGTACCGCGAATACTAGTTTTAAACTTTGTTACAGGTAACTCAATAAATTCGAGAATACTTTGAAACTTATCTGGTTTGGATTAATAGTGGGTTGTCATTGAATTTTTGAAATGAATATCTAATACTAAGTTGTATGATGTCATCTACACAATTATTAAAATTGAAGTTTCTGTTTGTAATGACAAAATAACAGCTTTTTACTAAACGCATATGAAAGTATATACGATACCTATAAAAAAATTTTTTTTTTTTAATTTTTGTCTGTATGTCTGTCTGTTCCGGGTAATCTTCGAAACGGTTGGACTGATTTTGACGGGACTTGCACTGGTAGATAGCTGATGTTATAAAGAGTAACATAGGCTACGTTTATTTTAGAAAAAGAATTAAGATTACGAGCAAATAAAAAAACTGGTCATGGTGAATCCACTCGGGCGCTTAAACGTATTACGCTGAGTAAACTATAAGAGATATATCAATGAATGTACTACACAATTGTAGACGTTAAAAGACCTACAAAAAAATCAATAACTGCTTATTATATCTATCTTCTAAGGAGCACCCACAATTCGTCTACAGCGTATCTATTGTGAATAAAAGGACGTCCACAATATTTTAATGTGTGCTAAATTAATAGCGTTTTTTTTATTCTTGTTTCTTACAAAGTTACAGTAGTTCGTAGTAACAATGTGGTTTCTTAATAACGTTCTTGACTGTAGTTTGCTTGTAGATTCGCTGCTTGCTGTTGCTGGTGTTGTGGTGTTTCTCGAACTGATCGCAGTACTGCCGCCCTCTCCGCTATATTTATCCTCGCCCTTTGCCTCGCAACCGGTAGTGCGATGGATTCCGTGCGGGGCGTCGCTCAGCCAATGAGCGCGCACGCCCTGTGTGCGCGCTCTCGGCAGTACCATGAGTCACCATGCCAGATGTTCCGAGTCTGGCATCGTTCATCCTTACAACTAGTGAAATTTATACATTTAAACTTACAACTAGCTATATTCTTATTCTAATCGTTTTAAAATACACATATTCACACATATTCAGTTCATATTATTATATCTATTCCTAACACGTATTATTTCATTTATTTGTTCATTCTATACTATTAGACTATCGTTATTCGCTCGCCCCGCTCGCTGTCCGCAACAGTTCTCCCCCCGGCGTAGCCTGCGCAGCCTCACTTTCCTCTCAGGACGGCGAGCTTCGTCGTCGGGCGTCGGAACATACCGCTCCTTGTCTTCACGTCGGCGCTCCGCACTCCTCCATCTGGTCCGGTGTAGGTTCTCGTGAGGATTCCGCGTGGCCAGGTGTTGCGCGGCAAGGCGGAGTCGACCACCACGACCAAGTCCCCGACGTTCAGAGGGCGCGTGCTGTCGGCTAAGTTCCCGCGTGGCACCAGTGTAGGGAGGTACTCCTTAACCCAGCGCCGCCAGAAATGATCTACGCCGACACCGTCTCTCCAAACAGAGCGTGCCACCGCCCACGCCCGCGTAACCACCGTTCTCTCCGCAGAGGACGGGCGGTCAACTTCGCTCCCGCACACCCGTCACGTCCACCCTCTCTAGCGGCAACCCAAGCCTAGGTCCGTTCCTCGGTGTGAAGCCCTTGGGTCAGGCAGCCGCCCGCGCGATACAAAGTGACACTATACGTGCAACACTTAGTTACCCACACACAACATTACACACGTATGAACACACACACGTGCACACCACACAGGTACATAGGTTCTGTAAGGGACCTTTTTTTTTCTTTTTTTGCGCTAGTTAGACTAATGCGCTAGTTAGTGTAGAAAAACCATTCCGATTAACAAATACACATACGCATGGTCCACTCCTTCCTCCCAGGAGGAGGGGAACGTGCATATGAGTATATATTAGTTAGCTCGAATTCTCCTAAGATTAAGGAATTAGTTAGATCGCGACTTTTTCGCATTCGCGACGACCGCCCGAGCCGAGGTTCGGCCACTCTGGCACCCTCGTGCGGGTCGTCACAAACTTTCGCGGCTGAGTGTTCTAAGCGCTCGCCCCCAAGTCCGGTGAAGCTGTAAAAGCCGCAGCGGCTCTGTTTGACGATAGGGCCCCTAAGGCTAACAGTGTAGTCAGTTCAAAAAAAAAAAAAAAAAAAAAAAAAGGCAGTACTGCGATCAGTTCGAGAAACACCACAACACCAGCAACAGCAAGCAGCGAATCTACAAGCAAACTACAGTCAAGAACGTTATTAAGAAACCACATTGTTACTACGAACTACTGTAACTTTGTAAGAAACAAGAATAAAAAAAACGCTATTAATTTAGCACACATTAAAATATTGTGGACGTCCTTTTATTCACAATATTATCTGGTCCTTCGGAAGCCGGATCGGAAGAAAAAAGAACAGAACATTTCGCCGATCTACAACAACGCTTGAAGAAGAAACGACGTGTTATCAAGACATCTGTATCCATGAACGGCGTACCCAGATCAATGGTTGTTACGAGAAGCCAGGGAGACGCAATGGAATCACAAAACAGAAATAACACAGTCCGAGTATTCGAAGAATCGCCGCTATCGCCAGACACACAGAGGGCTGAGGGCACACCCCGACCGGAGGGAACACCCTCTGTACCTGTTACTCGCACTGACGTCAGAACAGGCCACGTTTCCCCGCCACGCTCATACAGGTCGACGACGAGTGCGACTATGCGATCACGCCTCGCCGAGCTACAAGCGGAAGAGAAACTAGCCGCAATTCGCAGTGAAGAACTCCGTATGGAGGCGGAATTAATAAAGAAACGCCTCGCCGTGGAGTTAACGTCGATACAGGATAAAGCAGAGGACGTAAGTGAGCAAACGAACGAGGAGCCAGATGAACGTATTCACCAAGTGGATGACTGGCTCCGCTCACAGCCCGAAGCTACACGGGGGGAGCAATTACCATGTACCCGTAACGACGCGCGGCAACAAGACGAACGCAGGCCTGAACGACGTGCCCGTTCGCAATCACCGTCGCAATCAAGCAGTGATATTAAACAGCTCGCCGCGATACTAAAAAAGATGACGCATACTCATCCACCGCCACGCCAAGCCGCCGACTTACCTGTATTCACTGGAGCGATCAACGAGTGGCTGCCATTCAAAGCAGCTATGAGGGACTCTACGCAGCTGTATCGTTTCTCGCCGATAGAAAACATAGCGCGCCTACGTAACAGCCTGCGTGGGGACGCCCGCGACGCAGTGGCAGCGCTACTACACACCGCGAACAATCCAGATGAAATCATGCGGACACTGGAACAATGTTTTGGCAGGCCGGAAGTAATTATAGACAAGGTGCTGGATGATATGCGGAAATTACCACGACCGGGAGCTACCGCAAGCGAACTGAACGCGTTCGCAGTAAAACTACAAAACATAGTCTGTGTTTTACTAAATCTCGACAAGCGGAGCTACCTGTACAACCCGATGCTGGCTCGGGAAGTATTAGAAAAACTTAGCGCACACCTGAAGTCCCGGTGGTGCGACTATGCGGAAGAGAACGAGGGAACAACGGATCCAGAGGTCGTTGTATTATCACGCTTCCTAATGCGTGAAGGGAGCCGTGCTTTAAAACACACATATGCGCCCGCCACCACTTCGACAGCGACCTCTAGACGCGAAGTATTGAAGCCTGCCGCACCGCAAGTCGCCGCCAGAAAGAGACAGAACGTCTTTGCTACGGTGGACACAGAAACTGAACATCTGTGTCCTAGCTGCGATAAGCCCCATCCGTTGTCTCGGTGCCCGCAATACAAGGCACTGAACGTCGAGCAACGGTGGGAGCTAGTGAAGAGCAAAGGCGTCTGTTTCAAATGTATTGACAAACGCCATCGTCGTGTGTACTGCAAAGGAAAGCCGTGCGGTATTAACTCCTGTCGTCGTCCGCATCACTCGTCGCTTCACAACGACAGACCAAGCGATAGCGAAGAGCAAGCTCGGAACAACGTGACACCGTCAACGAGCGAGACGGTAATGGCTGTCGCAACAACTATAGAACCGAGACAGGTTATACTAAAAATCTGTCCGGTGACTATATCGGGCCCCAAAGGAGCGGTGAACACGTACGCTCTGTTGGACGAGGGCTCGACTATATCGCTAATCGACGAGGACTTGGCCAAGGACATCGGAGCGCATGGACTGTCACATCCACTGCAACTACAAGGCGTCAATATGGGCAAAGAGTACACGAATAGCCAAATTGTACAAGCGAAGTTGTACGAACCGGGCGGCAACAAGAAGCACGAGTTCCGAGCTCGAACGATAAAAGGACTCCGACGCCGCCAGAAATGATCGGCGAGCGCCTGGGTTGCTCGCCAGGTACGCCGGTCCGCCGTGTCGCAGGTCCCCGTCATAGGCATACCCGTCGAACTCCCAAGCAGAAAATGGTTGGGAGTGATCGCCTCTGGGTCCCGCGGGTCGACGCTCACGTGCGTTAGAGGCCGCGCGTTAATCGAATGCTCGGCCTCCGCGAGCACAGTTTGGAGCACCTCTTCTTTAGGCGCACGCTCGTTCAAAGTGGCGGCGAGCGCGGTTTTTTACCGCACCAGCCGCTCCCATGCACCTCCCTGGTTAGGCGCGCCGGGCGGGATGTAGCGCCACTCGACGCTGTGCCGTAGCCCCTCCCCCCGTAGCGCAGGTGCCCATTCGGCGTAGGCGGCGCGTAGCTCGGTGTCCGCCCCACGGAAGTTGGTCGCGTTATCGCTGTACATCAGTGCAGGCCAACCTCTTCTCGCTGCCATCCGTCGTAGCTATCCACCAGGTCGTCCATGTAGTGGCTCTGCGTTATTGCCTTGAACGCGTCTGGATGCGTTCGTGCATGATTTTCAGCGTTGCGGTCGCGTACACTGTGTGCTATGAACGGTGAGCTTGCTACGCCGAATATCAACGATCTCATTTTATATTTCTGTGGCGGCTTGTTCCGGTCGTTGCCTCGCCACAGAAATTGTTGTGCCGGCTGGTCCGCTTCGCGTATTCGTATTCTCAGAAACATTTCCTCTATATCAGCAGTGACGGCGACGGGCTTCTCTCTGAACCGGAATAAAATCCCCTGCAGCGATCGTAGCTGGTCCGGTCCCTCTAATAACTCGTCGTTTAAACTCGTAGTTCCACTGCGTGCCGCGGCATCGAATACTACTCGTAGCTTGCCGGGTTTGTTCGGGTTGAATACAGCGAAGTGAGGTAAAAACCAGCTGATGTTGCTAGTCTGTTCGTGTCCCTCGCAGCGTACGGCGTAGCCCTTCTTAAACAAGTTTTTGATCTGACTTGTATACGCTGCCGCAAACTCTGTGGAACGATCCAATTTCTTTTCTATCGAGTGAAGTCGTCGTAGCGCCATTTTGTAGCTATTAGGTAGTACTACGTCGTTGCGGCGCCACGGTAGACCTACTTCGTAGCCTTCACTGCGTTGTTGGATCGTTCCGTCGAGTATTCGCGTCGCGCGCTTGTCGGCGTCGCTGATTCTCGGTTCGCGGGCTACGCCGAGCGCGTCTATTTTGAAGTGCCGTTCTACGAGCTCGTGTAGACTTTCGTTCCGGATCTCGCTGCCAGTGTTGCGTTCAGGTTCGTATATGTGTAGCAGGTCTTCGCTGTGGCCGATGATCACGTGTGGTGCGGTTCCGTGCACCACCCAACCCAGTTGAGTTTTCGACGCCGCAGGCTGGTTCGGTTTGCCGACGCGTAGCTCTCTGGATACGATCATCTCCCAGTGGTCCGTACCTATCAATATACGCGGCCTCGCCTTCTCATAGCACACCTGCTTCACTTTCAAATTGAGCAAGTGAGCGTGTTGGAGTGTGCTTAGAGACACTGTTTGTTCGCGCAGTCGGAGTCCTTTTATCGTTCGAGCTCGGAACTCGTGCTTCTTGTTGCCGCCCGGTTCGTACAACTTCGCTTGTACAATTTGGCTATTCGTGTACTCTTTGCCCATATTGACGCCTTGTAGTTGCAGTGGATGTGACAGTCCATGCGCTCCGATGTCCTTGGCCAAGTCCTCGTCGATTAGCGATATAGTCGAGCCCTCGTCCAACAGAGCGTACGTGTTCACCGCTCCTTTGGGGCCCGATATAGTCACCGGACAGATTTTTAGTATAACCTGTCTCGGTTCTATAGTTGTTGCGACAGCCATTACCGTCTCGCTCGTTGACGGTGTCACGTTGTTCCGAGCTTGCTCTTCGCTATCGCTTGGTCTGTCGTTGTGAAGCGACGAGTGATGCGGACGACGACAGGAGTTAATACCGCACGGCTTTCCTTTGCAGTACACACGACGATGGCGTTTGTCAATACATTTGAAACAGACGCCTTTGCTCTTCACTAGCTCCCACCGTTGCTCGACGTTCAGTGCCTTGTATTGCGGGCACCGAGACAACGGATGGGGCTTATCGCAGCTAGGACACAGATGTTCAGTTTCTGTGTCCACCGTAGCAAAGACGTTCTGTCTCTTTCTGGCGGCGACTTGCGGTGCGGCAGGCTTCAATACTTCGCGTCTAGAGGTCGCTGTCGAAGTGGTGGCGGGCGCATATGTGTGTTTTAAAGCACGGCTCGCTTCACGCATTAGGAAGCGTGATAATACAACGACCTCTGGATCCGTTGTTCCCTCGTTCTCTTCCGCATAGTCGCACCACCGGGACTTCAGGTGTGCGCTAAGTTTTTCTAATACTTCCCGAGCCAGCATCGGGTTGTACAGGTAGCTCCGCTTGTCGAGATTTAGTAAAACACAGACTATGTTTTGTAGTTTTACTGCGAACGCGTTCAGTTCGCTTGCGGTAGCTCCCGGTCGTGGTAATTTCCGCATATCATCCAGCACCTTGTCTATAATTACTTCCGGCCTGCCAAAACATTGTTCCAGTGTCCGCATGATTTCATCTGGATTGTTCGCGGTGTGTAGTAGCGCTGCCACTGCGTCGCGGGCGTCCCCACGCAGGCTGTTACGTAGGCGCGCTATGTTTTCTATCGGCGAGAAACGATACAGCTGCGTAGAGTCCCTCATAGCTGCTTTGAATGGCAGCCACTCGTTGATCGCTCCAGTGAATACAGGTAAGTCGGCGGCTTGGCGTGGCGGTGGATGAGTATGCGTCATCTTTTTTAGTATCGCGGCGAGCTGTTTAATATCACTGCTTGATTGCGACGGTGATTGCGAACGGGCACGTCGTTCAGGCCTGCGTTCGTCTTGTTGCCGCGCGTCGTTACGGGTACATGGTAATTGCTCCCCCCGTGTAGCTTCGGGCTGTGAGCGGAGCCAGTCATCCACTTGGTGAATACGTTCATCTGGCTCCTCGTTCGTTTGCTCACGTACGTCCTCTGCTTTATCCTGTATCGACGTTAACTCCACGGCGAGGCGTTTCTTTATTAATTCCGCCTCCATACGGAGTTCTTCACTGCGAATTGCGGCTAGTTTCTCTTCCGCTTGTAGCTCGGCGAGGCGTGATCGCATAGTCGCACTCGTCGTCGACCTGTATGAGCGTGGCGGGGAAACGTGGCCTGTTCTGACGTCAGTGCGAGTAACAGGTACAGAGGGTGTTCCCTCCGGTCGGGGTGTGCCCTCAGCCCTCTGTGTGTCTGGCGATAGCGGCGATTCTTCGAATACTCGGACTGTGTTATTTCTGTTTTGTGATTCCATTGCGTCTCCCTGGCTTCTCGTAACAACCATTGATCTGGGTACGCCGTTCATGGATACAGATGTCTTGATAACACGTCGTTTCTTCTTCAAGCGTTGTTGTAGATCGGCGAAATGTTCTGTTCTTTTTTCTTCCGATCCGGCTTCCGAAGGACCAGATAATATTGTGAATAAAAGGACGTCCACAATATTTTAATGTGTGCTAAATTAATAGCGTTTTTTTTATTCTTGTTTCTTACAAAGTTACAGTAGTTCGTAGTAACAATGTGGTTTCTTAATAACGTTCTTGACTGTAGTTTGCTTGTAGATTCGCTGCTTGCTGTTGCTGGTGTTGTGGTGTTTCTCGAACTGATCGCAGTACTGCCTTTTTTTTTTTTTTTTTTTTTTTTTTAACTGACTACACTGTTAGCCTTAGGGGCCCTATCGTCAAACAGAGCCGCTGCGGTTTTTACAGCTTCACCGGACTTGGGGGCGAGCGCTTAGAACACTCAGCCGCGAAAGTTTGTGACGACCCGCACGAGGGTGCCAGAGTGGCCGAACCTCGGCTCGGGCGGTCGTCGCGAATGCGAAAAAGTCGCGATCTAACTAATTCCTTAATCTTAGGAGAATTCGAGCTAACTAATATATACTCATATGCACGTTCCCCTCCTCCTGGGAGGAAGGAGTGGACCATGCGTATGTGTATTTGTTAATCGGAATGGTTTTTCTACACTAACTAGCGCATTAGTCTAACTAGCGCAAAAAAAGAAAAAAAAAGGTCCCTTACAGAACCTATGTACCTGTGTGGTGTGCACGTGTGTGTGTTCATACGTGTGTAATGTTGTGTGTGGGTAACTAAGTGTTGCACGTATAGTGTCACTTTGTATCGCGCGGGCGGCTGCCTGACCCAAGGGCTTCACACCGAGGAACGGACCTAGGCTTGGGTTGCCGCTAGAGAGGGTGGACGTGACGGGTGTGCGGGAGCGAAGTTGACCGCCCGTCCTCTGCGGAGAGAACGGTGGTTACGCGGGCGTGGGCGGTGGCACGCTCTGTTTGGAGAGACGGTGTCGGCGTAGAACGCGTTAGCTTTTTCGGTTTGGTCGGGCGGGTCAGTGAATATATTACGCGGCCGGCATTTTCTCCGGCAGGCGTTGGGGTCGGGAACATAAGAAGCTGCCGCTTTTATTAAGGGGTTCGCGTGGTTCGACGCGGTGTCGAAATACGAGCGAGAAAGGTGTTTGGCGTATCCATGTATCGAGGGAAGGTCCATATCTCTATGGAGATCCTCCATACGAACAAACCAGGGAGCACCGGTAAGGCGGTGAAGAAACTTGTTCTGGATGGCTTGTAAGCGTTCCCAGTTATAACTTGGCATATGTGCGAACGCAACGCAGCTATATGTCATGATCGGACGGATACACATCTTGTAGAGCGTAAGCTTGTGTCTCGTGGACATTTTGCTTGCAGCACATAACAGAGGATGCAGTCGGGCGAGGGTCCAGGAGGCCCTTTTCCTAACCAGATTGATGTGGCGTATAAAGGAGAGTCTACTGTCTAGGGTTACACCTAGATATTTGGTCGCCTTTTCCCAGGGGATCGGATTACCGAAGAGTTCAAGGGGATTGTCCTTGAGTTTTTGCGGTATCTGTGTGGCGGTTTGGTCGAAGAGCACCGCTGCGCTCTTCGTGGGGTTTATGGCTATTCGCCAGTCGTTAAACCACTTCCCGAGAGTGGTCACGGCTCTTTGGATTCTACATTTGAGGTTTCTCGTTTGCCTTTGAGAGGAGTATATGACTGTATCGTCAGCGTATAAGCCTACTTCAACTTTCTCTTCAAGTTTTGGTAGGTCACTGACGTACAGATTGAAGAGGCTAGGTGCCAGAATGGAACCTTGGGGGACGCCTGAGCGTATGGGATGGGGTGTGGATAGTTCACCTTCCACTCTGTAGCGAAAGGTGCGGTCTTTGAGGTAATCGCGGATGATTTTAACTAATCTATCGGGGACTTCGCGGGAGTACAGCTTGTAGACTAATCCTTCGTGCCAGACCTTATCGAAGGCCTTGGCTACGTCGAAGAAGACTGCCAGTGTGCGACGGGGTATAGATAACTCGGAAAAGTTAAACAAAATGAGCTCCGTGAGGCGGTGCACTTGATGAGTGCAAGAATGTCTAGCACGAAAACCGAATTGCTCAGGCGGGTAGAGGTTTTTCTCCTCTATTACGGATTTGAGACGGTTCAGAAGGATCCGCTCATAGATTTTACCAAGGGTATTTAGAAGACTGATAGGGCGGTAGCTGTCGGGAAGCGACGTGCTCTTGCCGGGCTTGTGAATACCTATGACAATGGCCGTTTTCCAGACGGCTGGAAAATGGCAGTTGGCTATGGCTACATTGAATATGCAGACCAATAGAGCTATGAGGTGATCGGGAAGAAGTTTGAGTACTTCGTTCCTGATACCGTCGGGACCTGGTGACTTTCTAAGCTTAAGGCTTTTGAGAATGGCAGAGATCTCCTCAGAAGTGACTGGGGACAGGGATTCTGATACCGGGAGCTTATTCAGCTCCTCCACGCGGGCTTCGATGTCTCTGACTCGGTCGGTGTTCTTGACGCTGTTCGGGGAGCACTGGCTCTCCAGACAAGCGGCAAGGCACTCCGCCTTGTCGATGATATCGAAAGCGGGTGTAGTGCCGGGACCCCTTTCGAGGGGGGGCATGCGAGGTTGGGCGTCTATTTTAAGGGCGTGGGCTACTTTCCAATAAGTCAGATGTGACGGCCTTAGCCCTTCGACTAGGGTGTCCCATCTGTGACTTTTGAGCTCGGTTATACGGGCTTTAACCGCTCTCTGAAGTGCGCGTAATCGTGCGCGGTTTACATCGGTCGGATAAGAGTCATGCGCACGAGTCGCAGCGTTCTTCTCCGTCATCAACGCTCGCACGTCGGCAGGGAGTACAAAGCGGCGATCGTTCGCCGCTTCGACCTCTCTCGAGGCCTCTCCGATGCCGACTTGGAGGTGGTCAACTAGGGAGTCGATTGCGAGATCTACGTGCGCAACTGACTCCAACACGTCCGGGACCCTAACGAGACTGGGCGAGGACTGCCTATCCGCGAGGTAGTGTTTTAATTTTGCATAGTCAACCATTGTGACTGTAGGAGGGCTGGAGTCATCTAGTTGTCCTAGCTGTAGGATGACCGGGCGATGGTCGGAGTCGAGTTCGTGTACAACCCGAATGAGTCGTACCTGAAGCGCGATATTTTTCAGGAGGGCTATGTCAAGCACTGTCGGTGTACAGTGATCTTGAAATTGGGTGGGAGTGGGAGGCGCTATGACGTCAAAGTTTAACTCGTCCGACAACCCTTCGAGAATAACCCCATTGCTGGTGTCTCTCCAATTGTTGAAGGACGTGTGTCCACTGTTGAGGTCACCTGCGATAATGACCGATGTGCCGAGCGAGAGTAGCTTCTCTAGGTCAGACCTGAGAGGTACTTTCGTCGGTGAGAGGTACGCGGATACGATCGTTATGGACGGATGATCGGTCATTCCTAGTCTACACACGGATACTTCCATATTGGTAAGTATCGGAGGATCTATCGGCATGCAATACAACGAGCGCTTGTAGTAAATGAGAGTGCCGCCCCCTCGGCCGTCGCGGTCATTTCTAACGATGTTATAGTTTGCGATACTCGGATTGCGTTTAGCACGCTTTAAGAGCGTTTCCTGTACTAAGAGAACGTCTATTTGGTGATCTTTAAGATAAGTCGCGACGAGATCACGCTGCGGATATAGGTTCCGCGCATTAAAAAAGGAGATGTTTAAACCTCTCGGCTTGAGTTTAGCCATTGAGAGGCCTGAGGTTGGCGGCTTCGCGATCGAGACGCTGTAACGTCTCTACGAGCCGGGGAAAGGCAGCTATGGTTTCGACGAAACCGTACTGCTCCATATGGGCCTTGTATGCAAGGATTTCGCGTATCTCATGCTCACGAGTGAGCGATAACATAAGGTCATCCATTGTGGTGGTGCGGGACGCTGGAGCGCGTGGTGCTGGGGCGCGGGGCGCTGGAGCGCGGGGCGCAGGGATGTCCATAGCCATAAGGGGCTGCGGTTTGGGGGCCCATGCGTTCTGAGTCGAACGCACGGGTTTGGGCTGCACCTGGGGTGCGGGGGGGCCTACGGTCGCCTGAGTGCGGCGGGGGGCAGGGAGGGACGGAAAGACCTCTGGATTGAGCAGAGGTTTCTGCGCCCGGGACCCTGAGGCGGGGGGTGCCCGCTGAGGGGCAGCCTGCCCAGGGCGGCGGGGGTGCATGGCGTGCGGGGCCTTGGGGCATCCGCGATAGTTCGCAGGATGTCCCTCCTCCCTGCATAGTACGCAGCTCGGGGGGGTGTTAGAGTCACGCTGACGCGTGCACTCCCTGGTTGGGTGGTCTTCGAGGCACTTAACGCACCTCGGACGAAGGAAGCAGTTGCGGGCAGAGTGTCCGTACAACTGGCAGTTGTGGCATTGGGAGGGCTTCGAATTTTTGTATGGAGGCTCTACGGTTATTCCGGAGAGCTCGCATACAATTTCTAAGTTAAATATCTTTTTGCCCTCAGGCGTTTTATCTAGGATTAACACGAGCATTGGAAGGGCTCGTTTCTCTTTATTATACATCCGATGGACCTCTCGGATGGGGAATTTTTGTGCTTCAATGGAGGCAAAGACTTCCTCTGGTGATATTTCAACTGGGATGCGCCGAAGCACAACCCGTAGGACACGCTCCTCTTCGAGGGCGTAAGTGTAGTAGGGAATGTTCCTACTACGGAGGAGGGTGGTCAATCTGCGATGGCAGTTTGACGTGCTCATCGTCAGGGAGATACCTGTCGCGGTATTACGGGCTTTGGTGTAGCCTATTTTCAGTGTTTTGAGCTCATTGGTGAGCTTTGTCCAGACAGTTTTGTCGTGGATAATTATCGGAGGGGGTTTTTGCTTTTTACCGACGACCGGTTCGTCGGTATTCGAGGAGGGTGCGGGGGCGGCAGAGCCGTTCACAGTTTTTGATGTTTTAGCCGCGTTTTCCTCAACGGGGCTATCACGGGGTGCGCGTTTGCGGGATTTGACGACCGTGAATTCGTCATTTTCCGCGGTAGGTTCGGTCGGGATTAGGACCGGTTCTTGGAAGTGGAGCGAGAGTTCCATTTCCGAGGAGGGGGTTGGACTTAATGGTGCATCCATATCTGTTTCGGCTGGAAGGGACGAAAAAGAGTTGTACACCGGTGTTGATTTGGTTGCCGCGGGGGCAACGGGTTTAGCGGGGCGGCCATAGGGACCGGGGGTAAAAGATCGCTGTTGCGATTTTGCTCGGGACTTAGGGGCGTGGCTCGCGCTTGCGAGGTTAGTGGGGTGGGGGTACTCGGTCGCAGGGACCGAGGCGGGTCGCGTGAAACCGGGTGGCGCGGCGGCGGGTGAGATCGCGGCGGAGGTGGAGGGGATGGCGTGCGCGGTAACGGCGCTCTGGTTGGCTGACGGCGGACGTAGCGAGTCCGCCATCTGTGACCTACTTATATACTCATTGCTGAGCTCGGGCATGTGAAGAGACATAAAATTAACTAGGCGCTGGTTTTCGGCTTCCAGCTGCCTAAAACGGATTTCTAATTCCGCGAGTTTTGATGCAGTACTGCCGCCCTCTCCGCTATATTTATCCTCGCCCTTTGCCTCGCAACCGGTAGTGCGATGGATTCCGTGCGGGGCGTCGCTCAGCCAATGAGCGCGCACGCCCTGTGTGCGCGCTCTCGGCAGTACCATGAGTCACCATGCCAGATGTTCCGAGTCTGGCATCGTTCATCCTTACAACTAGTGAAATTTATACATTTAAACTTACAACTAGCTATATTCTTATTCTAATCGTTTTAAAATACACATATTCACACATATTCAGTTCATATTATTATATCTATTCCTAACACGTATTATTTCATTTATTTGTTCATTCTATACTATTAGACTATCGTTATTCGCTCGCCCCGCTCGCTGTCCGCAACAGTATCCGTCTCAGGGTTCTACTCTCTTGAAATTTTGCGTAAGTCAAGGAATAGTTTTAAAGTAAAATATTTTGACTGTTAATTGCATATTGTGTGTACTAACTATACGATCGTAAAATAAAAGTGTATCGCTTAAAACACGCGCTGTCATACATTTGATACATTGGCGATATTTAACAATATTCATGTAAAACACGAAATCCTCAGATTCTTCTGGCAACTTGTTGAATTTTTGTAAACCCTTCCAGTCAGTCGACAGCGTTACCAAAACTTACAGTAAGCGATTGATACAATTCTAAATTACCATGAATTGGTATTTAAGGAGATCTTGATAAACGACCATGTTATGTCCTGTTAAACATATGAATTTTTAAAGGATTAATCTTCTAAATCCATGATTATTACTTATATATTAGAAAATGTACTCTTCATATGTAAATATTTTAACAACAAACCGTACACTTGTATATTCTGATCGATTTACGACACAATTATCGTTTACTTGGAATTAAACGGAAATAAATTAATCAGATGTCATGTTTTAGAAAATTTCCTCGACTAATGAGAAATTATTCTTATTAATCTAAATAAACATTTTAAAATCTCAATACAGAATATAAAAGCCACAATAAACTGTAATAAATTACACATTATATTTTAAACATAATTAAGTTTTAAATATAACAGTATACTTATTATTTTTTTTGCGCTGACCAAAAACTGAAGTACCTACAGAAAAAATAAAATGTCAAAAATTCTAAAATACTTATTACTTTACTTTTTGTAAGAGTACCAGAAAAAAGTGGCAACTATATATCTTTATATTCCTTCCTTTATATAAAATTAATTTATTATTTTCAAGTTTTTTTTACACATGCATTATAACTCTATGATTGTAGGTATATAATGTATAAACCTACCTTCCATGCCAAGAAGGTAATTCTAGTGTCTAAAAATGCTAATAACAGTTTAGTAGATCGTTTAAAAACCGTATCAACATAATATCTCTGAAAGTTTATTTTTAAATCTACTATCAGAAAATTTCTTCTTTTTTAATGGTTTACCTTAATTTTTATCTTTATTTACGAACAGCTTTTCTTTGAAAGACAAAAGTGTAGACATAGTTTTAGCAGAAAACAAAAGCAAAACGAGCTCTACAATCAGTATTTTGTAAACACGGCCTGCCTATACACGCCCTATTCTATTCTATGAGCGGTTAATAGAGCAATATAATTTGACACCTCAAGGCGTAGTGAATAGCCAATTATTAATATGGACCCTTGATTAATTGTGATATCAGCATTTAATTTTCGTGTTAACACTCGTACGGCGCGCGGTCGTCCGGCCTCCATTGTGTGCCGCGTGCTTTTGTGCCCCGTGACGTTTCAATTTTGAATAAATTAAATTTCGAACGCTTTATTTTTTTTTCAAACCTCCTTTAGAGTATGCACGGGACGAGCTCGAAGGCAGTATTAATAATTTATTGTCGTTTTCGAATAAAGAATGATAGAATTAGAATATTTATACTACCATTTTGTTATTTATTGTACTTTTTTTTTTCAAAATCTCGTATTTAATTTTTGTTGAGTTAATATACTAATATCCTAGTCCTAAAAACGGTACCATGTCTTTGTTATTTCACCACTGTGGTGAGGTGAGTGTATAATACGTGTAATGGGATAAATAAACACCCTTTATCGACACTGAGCTTATTTACATAATTAATATTAGGTTCTTACATATTATAACTGGCTACTTTGATCTTAAATATCTGGCGTTTGGTTAGGAATTCTAAAAAAAAAATATTTCATATTTTAGGCTTGTGTATTTGTTTCGAATTTAGTGATTAATTTGTTTTCGCACCATTTTATTTTTCTTTTAAATCGTTCTTTTCACAAAACGGAAAACCTTAAATATCACGTTATTTACGAATATAAATTCTACCGTGGCATCAACGCTGCAGATACAGCTCGAAGGATTAATGATGTGTATGCGGAAGCTACTGTAAAAGGAAGAACGGTACGTTTTTGGTTCCAACGTTTTCGTTCTGGAAATCTTGATGTACGAAACAAACCCCGTGAACGGCCGGAGACCCTAGTTGATAATGAAGAATGAAAGATGATCGTGGAAGCGGATCCATCGCAAACCACGTCAGAGTTAGCAGCAGGCTTCCATGTGAGTGGTAAAACTGAAGTAATATGAAGTAAGTTTCAGCTTAAACACATTTATTTATTAACCTATTAAGCAGATTACAGTGGATATAAATTATAATAAAACCGACAAGCAACTTTAGACGACATACGAAAAACGGACGTGTCACACAGAGAGGGAACATAGACAAAGAAGAAGTATGGATAAAGACAATATGACAGATTATACAAAAAGGACACAGACTGATTGAGTTTAGTCTCCTACAACCTCCCTTAAACACAATCCCATCTTCGTTGAACAGGACAAGCTTTGAATACGGCGTGGCTTTGGTTAGGATTTAAACCCAGTGCCAATCGAAAGTTGACTCAGAAATACGTACTGGTGAGTGTTTGGTGGACCGGTGCTAGTGTCATACACTACAGCTTCCTAAGATCTGGCCAGACGATAACGGCAGATCTGTATAGTCAACAACTGCATACCATGAAGGAAAAGCTAGCTGTTAAACAACTGAGACTTGTCAATCTCTCTAGCCCACTGCTGCTTCAGGACAACGCATACCCCATATTTCACGACATTCGGTCGCTAAATTAGAAGAACTGCTGTTGGAATGTGTACGACACCCACCATACTTACCAGACCTTTCTCCAACAGATTACCACTTTATTCGGAATTTGGACAATTTCTTGCAAGGAAAAATTCAATTCCGATGAGGCTGTCCAAACCGCCTTCAAAGATTTTATTGATTCTCGCTCAAACAATTTTTTCATCAATGGAATCAATGAACTACCTATATAATGGACAAAGTGCATAGATAATAATGGTACATACTTCGACTAATTAAATGTATAATTTCATAATATTTTTTTTCGTTTCGTCACTTTTCCCATATAAAACGCCAATTTCATACGTAAGGACCTAATATAAGCACCACGATACAAAATATATAATAGATACTAAGTGGAGTGAGCCCGACGTCTATCCTTCTGAACGGCGCGGCGAGCAGAATACAATATCTCCTATTATCTCGCTCTCCTCTTTGTACATATATGTGCGCCTGCGTATTACGAGTATGGAAAAAGGCATCATAGCCAGCGTGGTGTATTGTTCACGTGTATCATTTATGTTAATATTTTTCATCAAGGTTTCACTTCTACCTCGTGTGAACTGCATTCACGTTTTATATAGCAACACATAAAGTTGACGGCACAATCCCTGATGATAAGCACTGTGAAAGATTGGCAACTCATCGCTGGCAGTTGCTATCATGCCGGTATGCAACCTTCTCTGTAGTTGGATATACGATGGCTGATAGTGAAACACGACAAACCAAAAAAGTCACTGTTATGGTATTATCACTGCATAGTAGCTTGTTGCTCCTAGTATATGCTGGTCGGAATCTAATCGTACATAATTGTTGTGTTCTAACCACTCAGCAGATTGTTTGATATAAAAGAAAATCCCTAATCTTTCGCCTTGGATAAACCACGAATATTCTAAAATAATGTATTGATATATTTAAAAAAAAACATCACAATTTAAAAAAATCAGTAAAATGAATTTACATTATCATAATTGATGGATAACTTTATCATGTCGTAGTTCCGTCACATGATGCGCGCGCAGCTCTTAGTGTTACACTCTACTAAATACGACAAAAGTACTATAACTTTAATCAATTGATTTCTTGCTGAGTTTAAATTACATGGCTTAAAAATCATTATATTAATACGTGAAGTAAAAACTTTTTTAAGCGTATTGCGTGCATGGAAGGAGGGCAAAAAGCTAAAATTTATCTATAATATCTATTACCAATATATTAAATTAAATTAATTAATACTGCGAATCCTAACGCGTACAGTGCCATTGAACTTAAAATCCTCAAAATATTGACATTGTCACTCAATGAAAAGTGACAGCAAGTGATATAAAAGTTCATACTGGAAACGTCAAACAGAAAATAGTCTATGATTAAAAAGTCGCTGATCGAAATTTGATAATTGGGCGACCGCCAGTAATGCTTAGATCTCCGTAGGTTAACATAACACATAAATAACATCTTGCCTGTATTCCCCAAAGGGTTAGGCAGAAGCGTACTAATGTACACCCACAGTTCGCCGAGTATGCTTTACGTCCCATGTAATAGGGGCGAGCCTATTGCTATTAATCGGGCACAAAGCCAAACTCTGAGCTCCTACTGAGAATTTCATAGAAAACCTCATTATCACTTTGTTCGACCTGGTAATCGAACCCAGGACCTCGAGCATAGCAATCGCGCTACAACTCCTAGGCTAATGAGGCAGTTCTACAAATGAGTAATGGTAGTAATGAGGTAGGTTACAACTTACAAATAAACAAACATTCAGTTTTACATAGATACCTACCGTACGACTTATAAAATACATTGCTACAATTTTGTAATCAAATGATTAAACACAATGTCATTCTTTAAAGGTACAAAAATAAATTAATTTAATTAATAATCAGAATTAAGTTGGGTCTGCTTTAACGGACTTTGATTAAATATTAAATTAATGGTACCTTCAAACATTGTGGTAATTACGGTTTGTCAGGGGCGCCTATTAGGTTTCATGTTACTTTACTAGCTACTGTATAAAAAAACATGTGATTCTAAACTGTCCAAGTACCTACTATATAATCTTATAATATATGATTTTAATCTTTTGAAGCGGACCTGCTTAAAGCTTCTATTAGCATAATTTATAATTATATTTACATAAAACATTAAACTGATGTCATTTCTAACCATAAAAAAGAAATATTTTTGCTAATATAATTGTCGTTAAAATAAATTACTAAACACAAATTAACTTCTGTAAAATGACCGAGCAACAATTTTATTTGTTAAAAAAAAACATTTGTGCATTTCACACGCTGTAGAAGTGAAACCTTCAGAAAACATAAAAATATTCACGTAAGACTTTACACGTGAACAATACACTGCTGCTGGCTATTACGCCTTTTTCCCAAAGCTTCGTCGTACAAAGAGGGGACCGAATTATTAGGAAACCCTGTATAATGTATTCTATCTCATTCCGTCGCAAGCTAAATTGTATATAAGTATGTATGTGTTGTCTCTTTTTAGTGTCGCTATTTCGCTTCATCGAGTTTCAAACCACAATGGTGTTAAAGAAGTTTTATATTTTTAGAGTTAAAGGAATTTGTTATAAGCAATTATAGTTTTTCTAATAGTTTTCTAACAGGAACCCGGTAAAGTAACGGCATGTGCCTAATGGTAAGCAAAAATTCAATCTAAAAGAACGGCGACCACCTAGACATCGTCAATCCATCGCTGGTCGTTGCTGTCATACCAGCCTAAGGTTGCCAACACCATAGTATATATAGTATCCTAATTAGGCGTCCGACTCCATTAATGCTATAAAAATATGTAATAGGCGATACTACTATTTACTATATTTTTATTGCATAATAAATATAAGCAAAATTATTTATCCCATAATGTTTTAGTATGAAACGGCCTCTTTGTCTCTTTCTGAACCCACTATATTGCTTTTTGTTTGTTAAATATATTATTCAGTTAATATTCTCAAAAATATTATATTTGATTTAAACAACTTGGCAACCCTATACCGGCTTACAAGCATCTCGGCAGCTAGATATACATTGACTGATCCCGAAACATTACAAAGCAAAATATGGTTTATCATGGTGATCGCGACCTAGTCGGGAACAGATGCTCTATCATCTCACCTGATTACTGGATATAGGTACACCGGCTGGTTTTGATACGCGACACCATACCTACCTATTCGGCAACGTAGGAATGTAAGACTACTTTGCCTTCTTTCCTCCATATTTAATAATGCATAATCTCCTAAATATTTAGAAATACTATTTCAATCTCTCGCGGATATGCGCAAACGAGAGTTATAGACCTTCTTTCTGAATATTTATTTCTCAGTATACCAAGTCATAACACTCATTTCTGGGACCGATATTTAACCTTAACAGCAGCACGACTTTAGCGACATCTCTCGCTACCACTGACGCATCTACATAGCGACATCTATCGAGCCACATATGACGCATCCTACATCGCGCTATAAAAATTAACTCTTCAATTAAGTATATATACAAGAACCCGACTACAACCGTTGAACAAGTCCGGTGAAGCTGCAAAAGCCGCAGCGGCTCTTTTTTTGGATAGGGCCTCTAAGGCTAACAGTGTAGCCAGTTCAAAAAAAAAAAAAAATCCTCCTCCCTTTGCAATAGTTCTTCTACACTGGTGACCCCGAGCATGAACGTCAGCGCAACCTTCTTCGCACAACTATGGAATGGAATTCGCTTCCTATCAACATCCAGCTAACCAAATCTCAGTATTCCTTCAATCATTCGCTACGTAGGTTTTACTTGTAGAAGTTGTATATCGACTACGTCTTTTTTTATTAAATATTATGCACACCTTGAATATACCTTTCTCTTGCTCCCCTGGAAGACTGGTAGAGAACTGACTGACTGACTTTTTTAGGTGCAAATAAGAATTTAAATTATTAAACGTGCAACTATGGTTACACATGGTTTTAGCGTATGACTACAATTTCATCTAATATAGAGTTACGAAGTGACCTAAAATGGAACACGATAAGCTTAGAGAGGAATTGGCTCTCAAGTGCATATGCTAGAACACAGCTAGGTATATGTGCTTGGTCACTAACAGATTTGTAACTTCAGAGTGGTAGTTAGTTACTTAAAACTAGAGTAGACCAAAATAATAAGACCAATTAATCAAAAATAATCATATTAATCGTGTGAATCGATAGTTATGCGAATGTAAAGTAATTTCTACATTTTTACTGCAGCAATACGCAACGAAGAATATTGTTTGGAAAAATTAATGTTCCAGATTGCGATCTCAATTGTTAGTATAGTTTATTTTTGTTACTTCATTTCCACAGATTACACAACCCTCAATTGATTTAATCATAATCGTGTTATCAATTATATTTAGCTCAAAAAAGATTCGATAATCGTACATCAACTCCCAATTTTTGTTATGCTACGAGCACATCTAAAGAAAATATTGATATAGGCAGGTCATGCAAGCTTTCTTAGAATGAACCAAGTATAGAACTCTAATTCACATTATAAGCTTACCTTCGTACCATCTTCGATTACATCGTTTATTTTAAAATGGATAATTTTCAAAAGAAGACTATATCAATCGATGACATTGTCCATAAAAATCCCCGAAAATATAATAAAAGCTCACGAGTCGACGCCACAACATCAAACTCAAATCAATTTTCTTCACGCAATCACATCATTAAACTTGAATTAAAGTCATTCTGTTCCGTTCGTGAGAACAGATCTTGTTCTTTGGCTCTTTCGTTCACTCACGATCTGCTAATAGGGTGCGCAAGAGTTTATCACTGTCGAGGATAAGTACCCGGTTTGATAAAGTTTATGTGGAAGTGATTCATCTCCATGATATTCCGCAGTTATTATATTGCAATGTAGTTAATTGTATCCACTTCAAGCCACTATTCTATACTTAATAAAACAAAATATATTTTATCCACAGGTATCGTTACATTTACTTTATAGAACTTGCTACATGTATTTCCAAAATCTTTTTCTATATCAGTGTGATTAATAATTAATTTATTAAGACTGTCTGACCAACTTAAACTCGTGGATGGGATATCAAGCACGTGGTTTCTACTATATAAATTATTCTAGGATTTACACATTTTACATCAGTGGTTCATTTGGAAAAGTGTAATTAACTTGTTGTTAGCAGGGACCACAAGGTTCAAGAAAAATAAACATTGAAACTTTTAACATATTTGACCATTTGCTCTAGCCCCTGCAATCCGCCCTCGCCTGCGCTTTAAGGAATTGATAATTTAAAACAAGTAAAAATTTAAATTTTCAAACTTTGCCGGACCATAGTTTAGCTTTTACGACCAAGTAGTGGTCTGCGGACCACTGGTTGCGAGCCACTGTTTTATAGTAATGGAGCGATGAAGGCTCAGTAGCAGTGTGTTCAGACGATAGACGATGGTCGCGATGACATTATGTTACGGTAATAAGAAATTATCTGGCTGTTCACGTGGCTAGCTACCATGCTTAAATTGAAAATCTGTCACCACGTAACTACAGATACATTCCGACATTGCACCCGGCAGCCATCCCATTTAAGTATAGCGTGTTAACATCTTCGGGCCGATTGCGCACTCAATACAAAAATGAAACATAATACGTGTGTAAATTCATATAGTATGTATATGTAAATGTACCTAAATATTTAAAACAAGAAATATCTATGTATTTCTTTAATTTGACTAGTATCACGTCTTATAATCTACTCAACCCTTTTACTGAGTAGAATTCCACTGGTGGAATCTCTCGTAATGTATTTATTAAGTTAGTATCTTTTTACGTTTTCTGAATGTGGTTGAACATTGATTACACGTGGTTAAAGCAGTTCGGGAGGGCCTCGACTTTCGACTTACGTAAGAAAAAATAATATTTAAGGCCATATAAAAGTTGTAGCCTATACTATTTCATAAGAGTCTGACTATCATATACAAAAAGAATTATTCGAATTCGAATGGTAGTTCCAGAGAATTAGCCTGTTTAAACAAATAAAAAACAAAAAATCTTTTCCAATTTATTATACATATTATAAGTATAGATAATCCTTTTTTTTTTTCTTTTTTTTTTTGTTAACGTGGAGTGGAAAACCCGTCATGGGTACACACTCGCCCGGGGGAACGAGTGGTTATGTGAGACTCCTACTCACTAAAAAACTCCACGGTGCACCGTCCGCCGCCATGCTGGGGCGACGCGGGCACTGCGCTGGCATTCAGCCGCGCCGCCCCGGCGGCAAGGCCCGGAAAGGCCGCCCGCTGACGGAGACAGCCCGGTGACGAACTGTCTCCCCGTCCGCCAAACCAGTGCAATGGGAAGACAGGCCCCCGACCCATCTCCCCTTGGTTCGGCCTGGCAGGAGAAGGAGGCGGATGAACCACCACCTGTCCCCCACCCACCCGTTGTTGGGTTTTTTATAGAGGTTTTCTCCTCTGTCTCTGCCATAATGTTTGGCATATGGCGGGGGTAAGGGGCGAATGAACGCACCCCCACCCCGCTAGCCCGGCCATGATTTTTTGCCGAGGTTTTCTCCTCTGCCGTCCTGTAACGGCAGGAGAAGGAGGCGAATGAACGCACCCCCTCCCCCACCAGTCCGTCGTTGGTTTTTTATAGAGGTTTCCTCCTCTGCCGTCATTAAACTCCCGTCCGTCCTTGTCAAGTCCGTCTTTGATTTTTTAACGAGGTGCTCATCCTCAACCATCCGGTTATTTTTTTAAGTAGTTGTCTTCCACCGTCCGTCCGTGATTTTTTAAAGGGTGGTTTACTCCACCACAGTCCGTCCAAGGTTTTTTAAGGTGGTTTACTCCACCGCCGTCAGCGATTTTTTAAAGAGGTTGTATCCTCTCAATTTTTTAAGGGGGTTTTCTTCCTCCTCCGCCGTCAACGACGAGTCCGTCCGTAGTGGACGAGCCGAAGCAGGTCCACTCTTGCCCCATCCCCTGTCTCCTCTGATGAGCAGAGGGGTACAGGGGAGGAACGCCGTCGGTCTGGTATTAGCCGTCGGCCGTGAAGCGGCCGCCGTTGCCCGGGGCACACCACGAGGAGGTTCCAGACATAGTGCCCCAAGTATAGATAATCCTAACTAACAAAAATTAACCAGAGCTTTAACTAGAGCTTTAACTAACTTTAACTAGCTTTAACTTTATTTAACTAGAGCTAAGGAATAACCAATTTTCAAATAATGATATTCGAAAACATAACATTACAAAACTAAGCCCATGGTCACTCTAACCGAACTGTCAATCGGTACAGACGTTCCCATATTAATTTAGCGGTTTCTGTCACAGCACTGACAGCTCATAATGTCCAACGATTTGTCCGCTCTACTGTACATGTCATTACTCCATTGTGTGAAATTGAGGGTACTGATAAAGACACATTTCATGTTTGTTGAGCCGCTTTTGATTTTAAATTACGAAAGTTTATTTTTTATTTGTGACAAGAAAAAAGAAAGTATTTATAGTAATAAAAATAATATTTCTGAATGTAAAAAAATTCAAAGAGATTTAATAGTGAGGCACAGATCAGAAGAGACCGATATCCAGCAATAGGCTGCAGATTCAGCAGTTTGCGCTGAGTACTGAAGTGATGGGGCTAACTAAAGTGTTTGGTAGGTTATTCCGAAAGCCATTAAGCCTGCGCAAACGTAGACACTTTTTGTTTCAGACACGGGTCACCATCACAAGAAACCGTGGTTGCTGTTTCCAGTATCGGCAACTAGACAGGCTCGGCAACCGTCAACTTTTACACATTGTTCAGTTCACCTATTGCGTCATGTGTAGGTAAAAAGCGAAACTGAGAAATGTATTAACGTTTCCTGTGTCTTCAACTGATATCATTTAGTTTCTACTAAACACTTTTGGACTGGCAATCAGTTTGTGTCAAGTGGAAGCAACTGGACATAAAAAATGTCTATGTCTGCGCAGGTAGTAGTTGAAATAATATTAGTAGTAAAATGTTCACTGGAAGCTCGTATCCGACAAAATCGTCTACGTTTACGCAGCGCCTTACATACCCTCTTCTTCGTAACTTGGTAACCTCTTTAATGAAGACCATTACTGCCATTATCAAGTGTATAAAGTGTCCTGTCTTATGACGACTTTAGTAGCCTAACAAGGTAGCGGCTCTCTTGTTAGGACTTTCTAGGGAGTTTTTGTGGGATCTCAGAATGAATTCTTTCAACTTATATTTATAATCCACTTCACTTATGCTCAAAAACCAACCAATATCACTCAAAACACCACTAATATTACATTTTATAGTGTTAAACCCCTAAGTAAATGAATTAAAAATTAAACCACAACAGATCACTTCAAGATCCCGCCAAAAAATCCCCTTACATACCTACAATTTAGCAAGTACTAACAACGGCCCGCAATTTTGTTCGCGTTAATTTATACTAATATTATAATCCCCCACTTCTCCACGGCAAGACAACACTTTATACACTACTTTACATATTTTTTTTATTAATGAAAATATTGTGATAATTTTTCTTTTTCATAAGAGAAGGAAATTTCTAATTCTAAGGTGAAAAGCAAAGAAAAAAAAATTGTCAAAGTCTATCCAGTAATTATCTATTGCGTGATGCGCGCACTGCATGGCCAATTTCAATCATTTTATTTCTATAGAAGATAGGTATGTATAGAGGTTTTCTGAACACAAACTGATTAAGACGAAAAGAGCATAAAATTTTGTCATAACGTCCATTTGAGGAACAAATAGACGTTTTTCCAGTAGCCTCTCATAGACAATACGGTAATAAATATATCACATGTTTCCAAGTCAATAACTAGACACAACAGGCGTTAACAACTCTATAGGGGAAACAATGGGGGCCTTTGTGCGACTCCGGCGCATAGGAGCTGAAACTTGTTTGCGACCATCCCGCTCGCACTGATACCCGTCCGGAACACCTGTCTCTTTCATATTGACATGTTAATAAAGCCTTTGATGGCAGCCCCGCCCCCGTCTGAAACATATTTCTTGTGGTTGAAGGCATTATATTTTCCTATTACTGTACTTCCATAAGAAATGTAAGCTTGCAATAAGTTTTCTTGCTATTTGTAATGTACATTTGTTAAAATAGAAAATGACTTTATTTAATTTATGTGACATTTTAAAGGGTAGTTACTATATATAAATTTCTGCCAAAAGACAGAGTTATTAAGTCTCTACATATGAAGGACTTTATATTCGTATCTGGTGATGTACAGTTTTTAAGTGCACACTTAACCAGTACCACCCCTCAGTTGAAAATCTTTAAGTATTTTTATTTTCTTTTACACCTTTTCCTTTTGTTAGTATATTTGTAAATTTTTAGTAAACAAATAACATACTGGTTGTATTTAAAAAAAAAACAGTATTTTGTATCTCCGAAATATATAATATAAACATTCTGTAAAATTTATAAATTATGTTTTTGTTTGATGTTAGCCACAGTGACGTTAATTATAACCTTTATATTCTTCTAATTGCTTAAAGATCTTAATAAATAAACGTGACAGACATGGTAGGTACTACAGCCTAAATCGGTAGGTAGGTCTAGAACTCTAGAAGCATGAAATTATGAACAGGAGTTATTATTTAAAAATGATTAGCACTGAGAAAAGATTTTGAAAAAATAATTCCCTAAAAGGATATTAATTTCATTCCTGAGATATACTGGTGGAAAATTCTATAACACTCATGGCAAATCCATTCGTTTGTTCAAAATTTTAAATCTTCGAATATAATTCACCCAACCGGTGAAATTAGGACAAAATATAATTGCGAACGAATATGCGCCTGTGTTATATAGATACTTTAAAAAAAAATGTGTACCTACTATGTATACACGTAAGAAGTTACCTATAGCGAAGGTAACAAAGCAAAAATAACTCCTAAAATTTTATCCCATGTGCGAAATCAAGTTGCAGCCGCGGAACTACGATTTTTCCGAACCGAGGCAGAAACTTGATAGTGGCGTCCCCCCCTCTCGCCAGCGTTTGAGATAATTGTTAAAAAAAAAATGTGTGTGTCATATCATTTTTCTACTATTTGCAACTTCACGAAAATGGGGTAGATAAGGCTTAAGCCTTAAGAAAAATTTTTTTTTCCGTATTAAATTAAAGCTATTTTATTATTATAGACATGCATACAATTAATGTGTAATTTATTTTATCATTGTTCTTATTATAATATCATTGCTATTTATTTATTGTATTATATTTACAAGTTATGAATAAATAATTGCCATTATCTTTTCAAAGTAATACAATTATATGATGACAGTTAATCTTGTAGAAATGCAACGATTTTATAAAATTAAAAATGAATAAATAAATCATTAAAAACGAATAATTAAAAATGATGTACGTATACATATTTTTTTTTCTAATCGTGTTTTGTTTTATTTTTAAATTATTATTTAATTTATATTTTTTATTGTTTTTAGAATTAATAATGTTCACTAGATTTACAGTCATATTTATTAATACTTGCTAATTTTAACAGATTTATATACATTCACTGATACTTACAATCAAAAAGTGAGGTTAACCTCAAATAAATATTAAAATCATGCTCATACCTGTTGAATTTATAAAACGAAATATATAATCACTCTCACTTTTCTTGTAAATTCACTTAAATTTGAAAAGATGGCGCGTAACGGAAAAATGTGACGCGTAACGAAAAAATGTTACACTAAATTTTTTTCCAACCCCGATAAAGAAGTTTCACTTCAAAAACTCACAAATATAATAATGGGTATGCCACCGCTTGGTAATCGGGATAATAAGAACCAATTTTTTAACCTGTGAAATTTATTAAAGAGTGGCCATTATTATCGTCTCTTGATAATTAGAGTGCTCGTGTAGAAAAAAGACTTCTAAATTTTTAATTTGTGTGACTTCATGTGTGAGAATTTTTTTGAAGAAAAAAGTATGTTTTTTTTAAAATAATTTCGAAACCCTTCGGATGTGGGTAAAAAACCAACTGGCCATTTAAAAATCAAATAAATAATTGATAAACGCTGGGTGGTAAACACTTTGTGCATCAAGTTTTTTTTTTTGTTCAACTATATTTTTATATAGTTTTGATACCCCATGAAACTACCAACCAGGTCGGGTGCCACGATATGCCCCCTCCCCCTAGATTCGGGCTGATAATCATAATCAGAAGTTGGTATAATGTTGAATTATTTTCCGTTAAATATTTTTATACAACAAAAAAAGTCAATAAAATAAAGTCACATTATTATCATTGATGAGTTACTTGATTTAATTGATATGCACGTATCACTAAATGCGACAAAAGAAGTATCACTTGAATAATAACAGACTGATCCAAAGAAACGCTTTTTTTTATGACTGAAAATACTGTTAGCCATATAGGCGCAAGAAAACTCGAGCCTCAGACGGCTTTTATAGCTTCAACCGAGCTTAGCCAAAGAAACGCAGGTCCGGTTAATATATTGCTTAGTTATTAATAAAAATCTTCTCTCACAATTAATAAATTCCTGATTTCTCACTTTACCAGATCACAATTATGCAAATGGACTACAATATCCTAGATGAGTTTAATCTATCTCCCATCAATCACCTATCAGGATAAGAACTTGTTGTTACAACTCAATTTATTAATGTAATCATGCGATACAATTCTATTAGACATTAATCTGGGCTGAAGCGTCGGAGAGCGCGCTTCCCTAACTATGTTTTAATTATAGTCTACGAGCGAAATAACTGAATGTTTGTAATAATTACAGGGTCCGCGCCGACCGGTGCTTCGTTTGAATGTTGCGGTCACTTAACTATAATGGAATAGTCAACTTGAATATAAGTAATTTGAGGTAATACGACTGTGGTTAAGCACTAAGTAACCTATAGGTATTCGTAACTCGTGACACGAATCGTATAAAATGAAGATATCAATCTAATTATCTATATTAATAAATCTTAAAAAAAATAGTTATCTATTAGAATATATAAATATAGGGGGCATATAGCCATTTAATTCTAAACTAATCAAAACTTATTTTATGGTAACTAAAGAGCTGATATACTAAATTAACTAAAAATTAGGGTGGTCCATAAAAAACATATTTTATTTAGTATACTTCTCATATGTAGGTAAATAAAATACGGTTTAAAATCTTACCAAAAATCAACTTGATTAAAAAAAGGTCGCTCAAGTAATTTAAAGCCAAAATGGGAAATATATGACAAAAAAAATCTTATAATATTAAAATAGCTTTTGATGTTTTCGAGCGACCTATAAAAGTAAATAATGTATACTTTACGTTCTGGAAGTGATTATTCAGTTACCGCTTAAACTCAGAAATCCTCAATAACTAGATTTAGATATACATTATCATAACAAAAGGAAAAAATCTACAAGACAGACACACCCACTGAATAGTGTTGTAACCACATTGTTAGTGTATAAACATTTTCCCTGAACTACTCGTATCTACTGCGGCGACCTGAAATAGTTAGGTACTAAGTTTGTCCTACTTGTGTGTGTATTGGTAAAAAATATTTCACTGGAAACGGAATTAAATTACCTACGTATACAGTAATAATATCAAAGCCGTTTTTACTGGCGCAAGTACTGTCACTAATGTGAACGAGCCAACGCAACGCAGGGGCGGACTGACGCCTCTGGATGACGAGCGCTAAGATTCCTGGCACAGTTATAATCGTAATTAGAGTAGACATTAACCCTCAAGTGATGTTCGAGCCTCTTTAATTACTTATTAAATAGTCAGGAAACGTAAGACGTAACATACATGTCTACTAATTATCTTTTAGATGTTAATGCTCGTACAATTTACTTTACGTAATTGTGTATTTTAATTGGTAGATTTTTTTTTGTATTTTTAATTGTACCGTTAACTCATTTTTTTGTTTCGAATAATTGTAACATTAATTTATCGTATCTGCAATTGTTTTCTAGTAGAAAAAATAAAAGGAAAGAAAAAGAATTATGTGTGCAATTCACACGTGGTAGAAGTGAACCTTCACATCTATGTTTTTTAATTCAGAAAATGATCAAATACACACTAATTGAAAGTTTATGAAAATGTACATACAAGTACTCACAATCATTATTCACAATATCATTTTCAATTAATGCATATTTGAAATATCCATGGTAACCTAACACAATATCAATCAGTAACAGAATGTCATAAATGTTGTCTAAAAAGTTTTTGTTTCGTGCCTTTTTGGTGAGGTAATTAAATTCATTATTGCGTGGCAACAAACCTCTTTTATACCATTGCCTAAAATTTTCCTATCTCATTTTTTCCCACGTTAAATCATATGGATTTATGTGTATGTCTCTTTTTACTATCGCTTTCGCTTTTTCGTTTCATCGACTTTCATATCACAACGATGCTAAAGAAGTTTTCACTTCAAAAATACATAGTAGTACCTACGGCAAAATTACAGAATAGTGCCTGATGGTACGCACAGTACTTACAATCCAACAACTAGGCGATCGCTGAGAGATCAACAATCCATCGCCAGTCGACACTATCACGATGACCAGCGTAAATAAAAACTGGATATGCACCGGGGGATCCCGAAACGCGTCCTACATTTAAGCGAATTACTATCACGGCCCTGTAGGATGGCTGTTTCAGCCCAACCTCCATCTTCATTTCCTAGTTCGTTACTTAGCACTCACCACGTGCAGGTAAGGTTGGCTTGGGTGTCTCCAGTCTTATGATTTTATTTTATTCCAATTAAACTCCAAAATTTCACGCGCGTCATAGATATGTTGCAAGAGTAATACCAATTTTCATAGGTCTATCTTCAAAAATGACGGACTTTCATACAAACTTTCATCCCCTTTTAGTGAAAAAGGTAGTGTACCTTGGAGGTTGAATTTTCAGAAATCTTTCCTTAGTGTTCACCTACGAAAAGTACCTATGTAAAAGGAACCTACTTCGTGCGTACGTACGTGCGTTTATATGTCAATCATTCAGTCAGTTACCCTTTTATACATAGGTATAGGCGTATGAAACAATAACAGTTTAATATTAAAACATCAATAAAAGATATACTAGAATAAAAATCACATAAAAACTTAAATAGTGTACATCCGCAACCAAACATTATCGCATAACTCAAACAGTACAACGGCAGTAATTTAAGGGTCTTACCGGCGCGTCAAATTGAGATATTAGCGCAATTTACGAGGTCTAACCACCGCGTATCGGGCCGAGCGGAATAATAACACCTAGCCTATATCAATAAAAGCTATTAGCATCGATCAACGTAAGTGTCTATCCGGGTATTATGTAGTTCAAATTAAGGTAAACGCCACGCCCGTCGCGGCGCGGGCACGACGCGGCGCGGCGCAAGCGTTTGTAATAGCATGTTCAGATCGCCGCTAGCACAAATCTCATACCTGCCATAAACAGCATTATAATATGCATATCTTTTACTTATACACATAATATAACATCTGTTATAATACATTGATACATATAAAATTTTAATATGTATCTTAAAAAAAATCCAATCTCTTGTACGTTATAAATTGACGAGACTTAATATCAAAACTTGGTAAATTATACATATGAATATAAATTATAATGGAAAAAAGCAAACTGTAGGTATATATGTAAAAGGATATGACTGACTGACATATCAAAGCAAAGCCCAAAGTATTGTGGTTAGGGCATTGAAAATTTGAATGCGGGTTCCTTTTAAACTGTATAGGTTAGCGGAAGGATTTTTGAAAATTCAACCCACAGTTTGTGAATAGTAACCTAAGGTGGTGAAAAAGGGGACGAAAGTTTGTATGAAAATACGTAATTTTTGAAAATAGATCTATAAAAAATTGGTATTTAGCAATTCAGTTAGAATGGGACATAAAGGCATGGGACACAACTGGTTTATAAATATTATTTCTCGCAAAGGCGTTGTTTGTGGCAATCATCAAAATAAATTAGTATTAGTAAGTAGGTAATTATTAGTAGTTTGTCTGTCTGTTTAGTCGGGGTAATCTCCGAAACGGTTGGACCGATTCTGATGGGACTTTTCATTGGTAGATAGCTGATGTTATAAGGAAGGCTACTTTTATTTTAGAAAAAAAAATTAGGGTTCCGCGCAAATAAAAAAAACTGGTAATGGTGAATCAATTCAGGCCCTTAAATGGCTTACGGTGAGTAAACCAGAAGATATAAATTAATTTACTACATAATTATAGAAAAAAGACCTACAAAAAAAATCACGAGAGTATATGTCTATCTACTAAGGAATACCCACAATATGCATTTTTTTCTTTAAAATAGCCGGGAGCGGGGTAGCAAGATTCGCACGTGTGCCCGATCGATGCCATTTTGTAGTTCACGTGAGTGAAGCCGCAGGTACAGCTAGTCAAAAATATCTACGTCGATTCAAATTTAGAATGTGAAATTCATTAGCCCCCGACCTTTAGAGGACGATTCTCCTAAAATCTCCCCACGATCATAATTTGGCCTGAAACACCCACACAAGTTCGCTATCTCTTTCGCACTAATTGGCTGCCGGAGTCCGTGAATCCAATTAGTAGCGAGCGCGAGCGGGTGCCCTGAATTTATTACGTTGCTCTTGTTTAGTTTGTTCACTTTTATAATTGAAACGTAGTGCGTAACTCGCTGCTCACAACTAATGATCACGAATTGTACTGCAGACTTTATTAATCTAAAAGCTTATTTACTCATTACACACACGTATGTATCTATAGATACATATTATAAAACTCTCTCTCTGTTTCAATTCACTCATTAGAATTACCTACTTACATGGTTCTTTTTAAAATTTATAGCTATGTTATCTGGCCAGATTATAAGACATATTTTGTTACATAAAGTAAAACAAAATACTTAAGCAGTGACGATAATGGTGTTTCAATTCGAAAATAAACGCTTTTGGGGTTCTTATATAGCTAACACTGAGTATCTAAATCGTAACAGCTATATCAAAGTAATGTACTACATATATTGTGGATCTTAAAAAAGGTCTACAAAAAAGTCAATGATAGCAAAAGTCCATCTTCTAAGGATCACCCACAATAAACGTTTTTGTCTTTGAACTAAATAGCACAGAGAGCCGCTGCAGGTCACGCGAGCGGAGCTGCGACACAGCTAGTGTAGGAGAGACAAACATCTTAGCATTCCATGGATTCACCGTGCGGGTGACAGGTCCATCGTTTGGCAGACAGAGGGAACACGAGCAGCCCCCGGGACTTGCGACCCAGCTGTAGGTTTAAGGGTTATGAAAGTTATGATGCACTTCAGTCCTCACCTTGACTACCCGCGATATCCTCCCTGCCAAGCCAGATTTGGTAAGAGCCTGTTAATGCTGCTTTAGATACCCGTTGTAAAATAGAACTTACTGCAGTTCTCGACAGGCAAAGGTCTATCAGCAAGTTATACAGAGATTTCGCTGGAATATCTCTCGCTCCCACTTCCACCGCACCGTTCAGTTATCACATTTATCACCGTATAATACTACAAACTGTTAGTTTATAAAATATCTAGTGAGATTGTAAACTCCTGATAGATTGCGAACGGACACTAATAATTTTCAATTTTTGAGGCTATGTCCATCTATAGGTACTAATATAATAAAGTGGAAAAGTTTTTTGTTTGTCTGTTTAAACACGCTAATCTCTACCAGTAGGATTCGAAAAATTCTTTTTATATATGATAGCCAGACTCTCGAGGAATAGTATAGGCTCTTTAGGATTAGGCTACAACTCTCAGATAACCTTAAATATTGATTTTTGTTATGTAAGTCGGAAGTCGAGGGCCTCCCGAACTGCTTTAACCGCGTGCGCTGCCGTAATCGTTAATGATACGGAAATATAATGTTCTACAATGTTATTGGTCCTTAGTATATCTGAAAAAATCAACGACAGCATATGCCTATCTCTTATACATAAGCCACAATAAGGTATTTTGTGACAAAGATTTATTGAACATTAAAAAGCTTATAGCATAATTTTTTTTTATTACTTCTTTTTCAATTATATGAAGTTAAATTTTGCTCTTTAGAGTATGCTATTTGGATACACAGTATAGGTGATAATGAAGAATTAAAATATTTTGTACTTGCGGGAAGAACAATAATTATGATAGACTACACGGGTGCGTTGGCGGCGCGATGTTAGTCGGATAAAAGTAACACTGGTGAAACTGTGGGCAAGGGCTAGTTACATAAATAAAATCATGATAGGTACCTACTAGGACTTGAAAAATTTGAATTTACAAGGTATCTCATTCAATTTTAAATTTTATACAATTATCCAATGACATATTATCATCATTTCAGCCGAGAGATGTCCATAGCTGGACATAGGCTTCCCACAAAGATCGCCAAAACGACCGCTTCTGTACTGTCCGCAGCTAGTGGCTTCCCGAAACCTTTCATCGTCGTCGCGTCGATCCACCTTGTGGTGGGTCTGCCCACGCTGCGTTTTCCGGCACTGGGCCGCAACGCGAGAACTCTTTGGCCCCATCGGCCATCCGTTCTACGAGCTATATTGTCCTTGAGGTAATTACTGTAAACGATAAATCAAGTTTTCAATATAAAACACAACTATTTTAATTGGTTAGTATATAAAAATAGCTTCATTGAAAGTTTGCCGTTGTGCGCGCATCATGCAGTAACTACTGTATAGATTTTGACAATTTTTCTTTTTTGTATTACTCCTTAGATACATGGTACTTATAAAAAAAAATCAGGATATCTTCAGAATTCATTAAATAAATAGTTAAAAAAATTAAGAAAATTATTTTTTCATAAGCTTTATAATTCAATTTTATTTTATATTTATTATTTTATTTCAATAAATTTAAGTCTACTTATTAAAAAAATTATAACGACCAACTCGGATTTGAGAAAAAAGCAGATGGAGACTTCAGAACAACAAATTTGGGACAAGCATTTAGCTCTATATCTTTGACAGCCAGTTAAACGACACGTGAGATCGTGTGAATTATGTTGCCAGGGCAGTTAAAATAAGTTTCACTGTTTTTTTGCCACTTTAACAGTATAGTAGTTAATCCGTCATCTGTCATCAGATATCTGCTCTTTTACTTGAAATAAAAGGCCCCAAGAACTTTCACATACCAATTTTTAATTAAACGTACTTATATCTGCCGTCTTGATTTTTTCACTATCAATGTATATTTCTTGATTCTCTTTTTTATCTTTTGTTTTAACTTGCCATCATCATATCAGCCGTAGGACGACCACTGCTGAACATAGGCCTCCCCCATATATCTCCAGAGCGACCGATCTTGTGCGGCCTGCACCCAACGGCTCCCAGCGACCTTTATTATGTCGTCTTTCCATCTAGTGGGGGGCCGTCCTACGCTGCGCTTTCCGGTGCGTGGTCTCCACTCGAGAACCTTTCTGCCCCAACGGCCGTCAGTTCTCCGAACTATGTGCCCCGCCCACTGCCACTTCAACTTGCTAATCCTTTTGGCTATGTCGGTTACCTTAGTTTGTCTACGGATCTCCTCATTTCTGATTTGATCTCGTAGAGAAACACCAAGCATAGCCCTCTCCATAGCTCGCTGAGCGACCTTGAGCTTTCTTATGAGGCCCACAGTGAGCGACCACGTCTCTGTGCCGTATGTCATCACTGGCAACACACACTGGTCAAAGACTTTCGTCTTGAGGCACTGAGGTATTTTGGACGAGAAGACGTCGCGCAGTTTCCCGAACGCTGCCCAGCCGAGTTGGATTCATCGACTGACCTCTTTTTCAAAGTTGAACCTACCTAACTGGACTGTTTGTCCCAAGTAGACATATTCTTCAACAACTTCTAGACAAGAGTTCCCAACTGATACTGGGGTGAGCACCACATGGATATTCGACATGATTTTCGTCTTGTCCATGTTCATTTTAAGGCCCACCTGTTGAGAAACTTTGTCGAGGCCATCGAGCATTGTGCCAAGATCTTCCAGCGATTCTGCCATGACTACGATGTCGTCAGCAAATCGAAGGTGAGTGATGTACTCGCCATTGACATTGATGCCGAGTCCTTGCCATTCCAGGAGCTTGAAGGCGTCTTCTAGAGCGGCGGTAAACAGTTTTGGAGATATTACGTCTCCCTGTCTAACGCCTCTTCTCAAAGGAATACTTGCCATACCTATCCATAATGGTTCCAATAACGTAAAAGTATGAAATTTATGGCGGCCGTCTTGGATTTTAGATTTTTGCTTGAGACACTAAATTACCTAGTGTTCTTTGTAATTTTAACTTTGAAACCATATCGCTATCTCTTTCAGTGTTTGCAGATCGTTAATAAACAAACAAACTATTACGTAAGCAATATTATCCTCCTTTTGGTTTCGTGATAGTCAGATTTTAAATAAAATTACCTTTCAACGCTATCTATATACATATTATATTTTACTATAACTTCCAGGAAAATATTTCATTGTAACCTAGCAACATTTTTGTAATTTTGTTTTCAATAACATGGACTAGCTGTGCCCTTGGCTTCGCTCACGTGGACTACAGAATGCCCGCGCGAATTTTGCTCCACCGCTCCCGGCTATTTTAAAGACAAACATGCTTATTGTGGGTGTTTCTTAGAAGATAGATGTATACTGTCCCGGACTTTTTTGTAGGTCTTTTTAATGCCTATGATTATGTAGTACATTAATTTGCTATATCACTTATGGTTTACTCAGCACAAGCCATTTAAGCACCCGTTTTGATTCAACATGACCAGTTTTTTTTATTTGTGCGGAACCCTAATTATTTTTCTAAAATAAAAGTCGCCTAAGTTACTTCCTATATCAGCAGCTATATATCAGTGAAAGTCCCGTCAAAATCGGACCAACCGTTTCGGAGATTACCCGGAACAAACAGACACAGACAAAAAAAAATAAATGGGCTTTTTTTTATAGGTATCGTATATACCTACTTTTATATGCATTTAGTAAAAAACTGTTATTTTGACATTACAAACAGACACATCAATTTTATTAATTGTATAGATAGATATGGTTTGATACCAATGAAACGATACTCCGTCTCCCTTTTTTTGTTATTGTGAAGAATTTTTACAATTTAATATACCTAGCACATAAGACGGCATATTTTTAAAATTATTACTAAAGCCCGCGGGGTGCTGACATTGCATGACATATCCTTACAAAATGTACAGAATTGAATACTATTATGGGACATTTTCGTATCCATCTGCGTTATTCTTAAATCTGGGACTCAAAGAACTAAGAAGTATTTTTGTACATACCTACCGTAGGTACATAAGTACAAGCGGGCATTTTTTTTAAATCATGTTAATAGAACTCATAATAATATATTTATTACAAAAAGATTGTTTCTTCAGGCATCTTTGTAGCAAAGTTATGAGCGGTCCTTGCAGTAGACGCGGAGCAGAGTGAGTATAATAATATAAATGTTCCTTGAGAGAGTTTGAGAATGAGCATTACGTGTATAATGTTTAAACAATATCCACTGTACTCTAGATCGAGTTTTTAAGTGGGTCACTTCCTCGTATAACTCGTCTTTAGCCCACAGCATTTATGCCTTCATAAAGCAATGGGAGAGAAGACGCGAATGAAAAAAGGAAGGGCCTACATTTCACTGTTTGATAGAAGTTTACACTGCCATCTATTAGCGAATAGTAAAGATAAATGTAACTTTAACAAAACACCATCAAGTGGGTAGTAGTTGAAGGTTGCACTTTTAAATAAATTGTGTTACAAACTGTGAATAATAAATAATATGATAAGCAAATTTTTTAAATCTCAATGAATAGATTAGAAATTCACTACATTGATCATTAATTTGGAGATCAAATTATTAATGCACATAAAAAGAAAGAATGATAAAAGTTTAAAGGAAATTTTTGTGGCTATGGTATCTTTAATCATCTATGTCTTTTTCATTCATTCGTTTTGTCTAATAACCTATGCCAGAGATAAATAACCTATGCATGCAAATTTATGTTGATTTCGGATTTCGTTCATAGCCTCTGGTTATTTATTGGTCCATGGTTCATAGCCAATGAATTGAAATAACCAATGTTGTTTTGCTTTTGAAATTAAAAGTTATGGCCTAAAACTTAAAATCATCCAAACAAGAAAAGTTACAAACAACTTACAAAATGTAAGATTACTGACATGTCTTTATATTATGTACCTTCTTTTTAAGGCGCTTATTTTCTGAATATATATACATTATTTTCAGGAGTTACATAGATCTCGCCATGATTACAATGCATCGAAGAAACGAACTGGAAGGAAGGATTAACCAATTCTCGGAAAAATGTGACCATGTAATTAACCAAATAAAAAAATTTAAAACTAAGGTAGGAATACATTTTTGCTTTTATGTGGTGGTGTGTCAGCTTGTCTACTACCTGGCCACCACCGTGTTTTATAAACCAGAATAGGCACGATTTAGGTCGACCAGTGAGTATCACGCAAAATAGGCGCTTATAAATGTCGAATTGTGGAAATTAAGCCCGTATTATCTGATACCTAATAAACCAGGCATATTTCACTTTGGGTAAGTCACTAGCCATGGGTAACTCAGCAAAATTACATCCGCCAACTCAATAACTCAGGTGCAGCCTACTACGCCTACGCTTAATTTGCGCCATGGCGCACCAAAATACCTAGTACGCGAAGCAAGCGAGTTAGAGAAGTGAAGGATTCGGCTGACCAGGGCGAGCGGTGGAGAGTGACGCTGTCCCTTAGTCGGCTCGCTGCGTTGAAGTGCGCTGTGCGCCAACACATTTGGAATAAGTGTGTTAACACATCCAGTGAAGAAAACTGAGTTGATGCAATTGCACAGTGTGTTACCCATGTTTACAAGTCACACTTAAAAACAATAATTTGTTTTAAAATTTAGAATCATTTTGCTCACCATGGACTTTAGGAAAAGACTGCCACTTTTTCTCTGACAACCCTTTTAAAAAGTTGACTCCCCTGACAGGAGATATTGGGGTTTAAAATTACATAGTCAAAGAAAATTTAACATTTAGTAATTTGTTTTTGGTTGGCAAGTGGAAAAAAAAACCGTGCAGTGTAGGACAGCCCCATGCCCTCTGGTACTAGTCCCATGATAAGTTAAGCCCCCTGGCTGGAATTATAAAGGTCAAATTAATTTTTTTTCTTAGAACTAGAACAATTAGCAAACATTTTACTTACAGGCTCAAGGATTTGTTCTTCACCTTAATTGTGAACCATCGCAGTTGAAAGAACACTTCCTCAATAGTATGAAACAACTAGATGAGTACATGTACTTGATGACCGATTTCAGTCTTGCTGCTACACAATTAGGTAATCTTTCTCACCTCAATATTCAAACTATAATAGATTATTAACAATGGTAATGTCCTAAGCCAGAACACTCAAATAAGTTATTTGGTGAAAAGACCTTTCAGTTCATCTCTGTAAACCATTACTTTACCCCCTTCCTATAACACCAAATTATTCAAAAGTCCTTCCCCTGGATTACTAGTATTTTATGCCTATCTCTCAGTAATTATGTTGATTTTGGATTGTTCTGTACTTACCATTAGGTACAGTGCCATCGCCTTGCTAAAGCTACTTTAAAAAAATTAAAACACTCAATACTAAGTTGTATCTTCATAAAGAGACAAACATCTTAGCATTCCATGGATTCACCGTGAGGGTGCCTCCAGGACTTGCAACCCAGGTGTAGATTTAAGGGACCCTTCTATGATGCACATCAGCGCTTACCTTGACTGCCCGTGTAATCCTCCCTGCCAAGCCAGATTTGGTAAGAGCCTGTTAATGCTGCTTTAGATACACATTCTAAAATAGAACTTACTGCAGTTCTTAACAGGCTGGAAGTCTTTTAGCAAGTTATAGAGAGATTTCACTGGAATACCTCTCCCTCCCACTTCCACTGCATACAAGTTAACCACATAGCTATTTCTGGATAGCTCATTACATACATAGTAAAATTTATTCATTTTTATTGCCTGAGATAAGATAAGATTTGAGCATACATCCCATGTGGCCTTAGCAGGATACCACTTAACTATTATTAATTTTTAGTGTTATGACTTGATAAAGGACTATAATTAAATGTATCTATTAAAAAAAATTATAGAAGTTTCCCCTGTAAACTGCTGAATAGATTTTTTTTTTTTTTTGTTTTACTCCCTATATGCTGGGTCCTTATCTTAAAAAAAATATCAGGATATCTTCATTTCATAAAAAGTTTTAAGAAACTATGATTTTTAGGCACTACACGTTCGGCAATGTGTTTTCTTGCCATGGAGAAGTGGGGATTATAACATTAGTAAAGATTAATGTGTACAAAGTCAGTCACCGGGGGTGCTAGTTAAAAATAAGAATTTCAATTCTATGTATTTTACAGAGGACGTTTCAAGTGTTGATATCACCCCAGTACTTGATACTTCACACAAAATACTTACACCACAGCACAGCTCACCATACAACCTTCTAGATGCACTGAGCGAAACAACGCCCTCCACTTCTAAACGTTTCCAATCACTTGAGAAACCTAAATGCATGAAGATAAAAAAAGAGGATCAAACACTGATTCAATTCTCTAGTACATCATGTTCATCGGAGAGTGTGCTAAAGAGTGAAGTGGCAACCAAAGAAGTGCAGTGTAATATTCTGGAAGAGATAAGCCATATGTCTATAAACGGTGAGCATTCTTACTCATTTCAAAGTAGTTTTGTCATTATAGATCAGGGATGTTATGGATATAAAAAGATTTTGTATCTCAATGTGGATATCTTCACTTCATGTAAGAATGGCGACATGCGTTAAGAACACAATTCCGCCAGTGTCATGTGGTTAAAATTAAAACAAAGGAGATTGGCCGGTGGAGAGCTCTGGTCTGTTCTATAGAAGTTGACCATTGTAATTTTACCCCTAAGCCGAGTTAACCAAAACAAAAGAAACAACACAACATTTAACAACCCAACCACCATGCACTATAAGTCTATATTACAACTAATAATAATTTAATACACTACAACTAGGGCTAATACTACATTATAATATATAAGATCAAAGTTTTATTTTATTAATTTCAATAAATTTACACAGAATTTTAATAAAGGGAGTGCTAACTAAGGACAATACACAATTTATATTAGTAGGAGGAGAGACATTATTATGTAAAACATCATATAAGGAGAAAGGTAGATTGGAGCAGCTAAAGAAAATATGGTCTGGGGTACCTTATCCAAACCACATTCACAAAGGGTCTTTATTTTGGCTAAGTGCACCGGTTTACATGCATTACCTAACAGTAGGCGACATATAGTGGGACAAGTGGACTTACTGGCATTCCTAAATTTGAAGAACCAGGGTTTCGCTCTCTACGAATCTCTGGTTGAATATTCACATAGTGTTTACCTATTTTATTCCTTGAGGACTACAGATATAATATTTAAATATTTCAGATATCCTATAGTTTTTGATAATAATATGTGATATGAAATTCTTTGAAGAATTGTATTTATCTATTACAAATAAATAAAATTGAAGTGTCTGTTTGTAATGTCAAAAACAGCTTTTTAGTAAATACACATAAAATATATATAGGGAACATAACAAAACACAAATTATTAAAATTTTGTCTGTCTGTCTGTCTGTTTGTTCTGGCTAATCTTGGAAACGGTTGGACCGATTTTGATGGTACTTTCACTGGCATATAGCTAATATTATAAGGAGTGTAACTTACGCTACTTTTATTTTAGAAAAATAATTAAGGTTCCAAATAAAACAATAAGTTTTTTTTATAATTAACGGCATTCTGTAGTCTACGAGAGGAGCCACGAGCACAGCTAGTTTAGAATAAAGGTATTTATTATTTAAACATTTCTTTTAGGTGAACAATGTTAACTTTATTTTGAACTAGTTACAGGTAGTAGTTACTAGGTAGAATACAGATTATCGCTATTGTGGTGAATCCCTTCGACCCACGGAGGTCACCCACGGATTATTTTAAAGATAAAGATATAATTATTTTTTGCGCGGTACCCTACTTCTTTCTCTAAAATAAAAGTAGCCTAAATGACTCCTATATCATCGGCTTTCTGCCAGTGAAAGTTCCGTCAAACTCGGTTCAACCATTTTGGAAATTACCCAGAACAAACAGACAAACAAAAAAAATGTAAAAGTTTATCTAATGAATTGTAGAGATAATTTTATTGGTTAAATATTAAGTGATATTTGGTATTCGGATACTTTTTATTTTGCTAAATCACTATTTTCAGTTACCTTTATGAATGGAACATCCCTGAAAAAAAAAAATGGAATTGACATCTGATCACATGATTTGACGTTGAGATATGACAATTCCATACATTTTTTTTTTGTTTTATGTTAACATTAATGATTGTAGAAAGTGAACTTGGCTAGGGCCCCTGTTATCTAGCCTTGGAATTCACGTTCATTTCTATGTAATAGATGTTGCATTCAATCTGGTTGGTGTATTATTATATTACGTGAATTCATTCCATGTTAATTGCATTCCATTTAGATCCAGAGAATGGCGGTAATTCTAATTCCGGTCCGGAAAATCCTGATGCTGTTGATAATACTTGGATAGAAACACAAACAGGTTCGTAAACATTAATATAATTCTTTTGTTGTATGGCTAATAACTTTGGACAGTAGAGACCACGTGTGTATGAAAAAGTGTCCGTCGAAAAGCGTCAAATTAGGGTGACGCTGACGCCACTGTAGCAAGTGGGTTTAACTTTAAAGATAGTACCAAAAGTTATTATTTTTTAATTTTCTTCCACTTGGACGACTTTTTTATTCCACAAACTTTTCCCATTATTATTCAATTTTTTTTAAAAGTTTTAATGCTAAAAGTAAGACCGCAATCCTAGGTTCTGCACCTGATTGGACTATGTTAGTAGACACATGAAAAACATAAAATCCCAGAGGATATGGGTGTTTCGTCATTCAGACGGACATATTTCTTTATTCTCGAGAAATCAATCGTATAGTACTTGTAGAGCTTACTGTACCGTGGGAAACTAATATACCTAAAGACCACGAAATAAAAAGAATAAATATTACGATCTATGTAATGAGCTAACCAAAAATGGCTATGCGGTGGAAATCGGAGCGAGAGATATTCCAGCGAAATCTCTGTATAACTTGCTAAAAGACCTCGGCCTGTCGAGAACTGCAGTAAATTCTATTTTAGAACGGTATCTAAAACAGCATTAACAGGCTTTTACCAAATCTGGCTTAGCAGGGTAGGTATCGCGGGCAGTCAATGTGAGTGCTGAAGTGCATCATAAGGGGGCCCCTTAAACCTACACCTGGGTCGCAAGCCCGGAGGCTGCTCTTGTTCCCTCTGTCTGCCACATGACGGACTCGGAACTCCCACGGTGAATCCATGAAATGTTAAGATGTTTGTCTCAGAAAAATTATAAAATCACGGAAAATTATCATTCCCTCTTGCTACACTAGCGCCATTTTGGTGGATTTTGAATTGTTTTTGCTGCTTACAGATGGACACTTTTTCAACTTGGCCCCAAAATTGTAAACATTTTAGGTTTAGTGTTATGGTAATCTCTCCTAATCTTAAATGACAATGTGACCAAAGATGGTGATACGCTAAGCTTAATGAAGACTGGCTCTCAAGTGCAGCTGCCGGAACACACGTATCGGTGTTTGGCGACAGATTTTCAACTCGAGGGTGGTAGCTAATCAGGTGGGTATTACTAGAAGAGCCCTACCACAATGTTATGGTTTCATCATAATGGCTCCGAAAGCTCAGGTTCATTGCAGAGATTGGAACTGACGTCGATCGACGCGATACGTGACATACACTCTACCACTGAGCCATTATTGCTTCGTTGCATTGCATCATTGCTGGTACTACAAAAGATTTCATGGTCTTGTGAGGCAATTGGTAGCCCTCACAAGTTACAGTCTTATTAAAGAAAATCCTTAAATTTATAGGTCCACATTCACCTCAACAAGCACCAGAGTCTTGTAAGCTACCTGCTCAAAAAATGCTGGAATTGGATCATCCTTACACTGGCAACATAATGCATATAGATGGTGGTCATTTTTGGGTGGTCACGGACGACGTCAATGATATTTACGGGTACAAGATTCTCCTTTCTTTTTCCAAATAAAAAGAAACTTGCTATTTTTTTTAAATCAGTTCAAGTCATTTCTTATATGCTTATCAATTATGCTTATCAATAATATATTATATATACTTCTCATGTATAAAATGTCATTATAATACGTTAAAAATTTTATTTCTAAAAGTATTGTTTATAATTATTATAGCCCGTCAATCATGGAATGATTTGTACTTCCCGTACACAACATTTCGTGAAAATAGGTTAAGAATGAGTAAACACTTTCTTTACATATTCTGAAAGTATTATTAAAAGTTCTTTAATTGACTAATGACATCAGCTTCCCGTATACTAAATTTCGTAAGTATTGGTCAAAGACAATTTTTTTGTTCAAGGGCATATTCGTTATCGGTGTCCTTTATATAGGATGTCTAGCAGGAAATTTGGGGAAAACTTACTTTTACAGACAGAATTACAGATTTTATTAATAAAGATAAAATAATAATAATAACGAGCAAACATTAAAATATCAAATAATTATTGTTCTTCAATTACTTCAAGATTGATTGTGGCAATGACGGAGTACTACAAGGAAAACCGTACAGAACTGAGTGCAGAGGAATTACAGGCTCTCTCATATTGTGCTTACTTAGAAGACAATTACTACTACCGAGGATTGTTTCTTAATCTTACTAAGGTATATTTTGTTTTAAAAATATATTCTTTCTATTATTTATTTTTTTATATATGTACTACAAAGGTCGCAAACAAGCATACGGCCTGGTTGATGGTATTCGCTTACCTGGTCTATGGACTCTTGCAATACCACTACTATGCACTACACACTGGACACTAGCATGTTGCTGACCTTGAACCCCTCTAGCCCAAAGAGCTTTGGAAACCCTACACACCGCAGGAACACAACACTAGGTTAATTGGCTGCAATCTTCTGTAGGGTGGAGGGGAGGTATTCCACCAGTCAAGCTGCCCCAAGTAGAGAGAAAGAAATTTCTCTGCCCTGCCTCTCTAATGATTTCTTTTTCCAAAGGTTATTCCAATAAGCCCCCCACTGCAAGCTATTATTATAATAAAGCCGAAAAGTTTTGTGGTTTAAAACACTGCTATAAAGTAAAATAACGAAAATGTATTATTACATTTAGAAATGTAGTAAGTACATTAGACATAACATTATTGTATTAATTAATGATATTGAAGGTAAAAAAAAAAGAAGATAACCCGATCGAATTTCTTACCGGTTCTTTCCGATGGCTGGAATGTTTTCCAAAACGGTGATAGCGTTTTGACGTTCTTATTTGCTTTCTTAGGGCCTAAATTGAATAAAGACTTTTTTGATATGATTTAATTTAGAAATTTTATACAACGGACAATATCCTTTTATATCTGTTTAATGTATAAAGCTTAATGTTTGTAAAAAAAAATTTACATTGTCCATGATAGTTACAACAAAAACAGTGTTTAATGTGTTTTTACAGCAAAGTAAATTTTACAATTTCACTGGTCGCGAGCACCATATGCCATAGTGATTCGCTAATGCGCGTCGCGTGTCGCAATTAAGCGGTACATATCCAGTTCCTATTTCCGCAGTCATGATAACGGCCATTGTTTTTTAATTGTAATGAAGTTACCATATGGCACAGATCCGTCTTTTTGCCGTGTTACTATACCATTTCCATTTATTTATTTTCTCGATGACAGTGCCTGTGAAAACTTGAACGAGCGTCTTTTTTACATTATGTATGCATTATTTTATAAAAATATGACGTTTACACACGTACAAGGTTATACCAGAGTCGGAGAAACTGATAGGGATGGAGCTATATCGATAAACGTAACACGATAACAGACCCGATATTTTTTTATAAAATGTAAGAAACTAAACTACTGCCGGATACTTTTGTACAAATTTATTAACTAATATTATATTTCATTACAAGATGTTACACGTATTCATACTTCATTGATAATGCCAACTTCTTCAAAATTTTCGAAGCTGTTGTAAAATAAGTATATATAGGTAGAGGTACTCGACAATGAAACGAAATAATTATAACGACAGGTAATCTTTATTTATTTATATTTGAATGCTTTTGTTGTATTTGACTTTGTTCAAAATATAATAAATATATTCGATCGGTATCATTACTTATTTAGTCACAACACTACAACTATCAAATTAGAACTGTCATCGAGAAAATAAAGAAATGGAAATACATATGTAGTATATAAATGTAAAAATTAATAAATAAAAAAAAAACCTTTTTAGTAGAGACGGGACGAATGTTGTTTCCACCGAAGCTGAACTTGGGTCGAAATCATCTGTTTCGTCATACAAACTGTTTCATTCGTTTCTTTCTTCTATATTTTACCTTTTTTTTTATTTTGTTAGCACTAACTACATACCAAAGTTCAATAGAACTTCAGTTCAATTTAACAAAAATGATCCGAACTTCGGTTAAACCGAATGTTTACCGAACTTCGATCTATCCCTTATTTTTAAATATATTGAAAATTAAAAATTGTATGATAATCCAAACATTTTCCAGGACGACAAGAATGTAGCGGAGATATTTTTGGTGGACACGGGAGAGACACGGTGTACGCGCGTACGCGACATCCAACCTTTAGACCAGCAGTTCTGTGAAAAACCACCCCTCGCACGCTGCTGCCATCTAGCGGGAGTAAGTTATGAATTTTTAAAAAACATTCGAAAACCAATTCTTCAAAGAATAGAAACGTCAGAGAATACAAAATATTATATCTAGTTACACAAGTACTTTTAATAAAAAAGAAAACCAATTTTTCAGAGAATAGAAACGTCAGAGAATACAAAATATTATATCTAGTTACACGAGTACTTTTAATAAAAAAGAAAACCAATTTTTCAGAGAATAGAAACGTCAGAGAATACAAAATATTATATCTAGTTACACAAGTACTTTTAATAAAAAAGAAAACCAATTCTTCAGAGAATAGAAACGTCAGAGAATACAAAATATTATATCTAGTTACACAAGTACTTTTAATAAAAAAGAAAACCAATTCTTCAAAGAATAGAAACGTCAGAGAATACAAAATATTATATCTAGTTACACAAGTACTTTTAATAAAAAAGAAAACCAATTCTTCAGAGAATAGAAACGTCAGAGAATACAAAATATTATATCTAGTTACACAAGTACTTTTAATAAAAAAGAAAACCAATTCTTCAGAGAATAGAAACGTCAGAGAATACAAAATATTATATCTAGTTACACAAGTACTTTTAATAAAAAAGAAAACCAATTTTTCAGAGAATAGAAACGTCAGAGAATACAAAATATTATATCTAGTTACACAAGTACTTTTAATAAAAAAGAAAACCAATTCTTCAGAGAATAGAAACGTCAGAGAATACAAAATATTATATCTAGTTACACAAGTACTTTTAATAAAAAAGAAAACAAACTTCGATGAGTTTGAACAGTTCCCTGGTGTATCTTCGAAGTCGAAGGTCCAAGGCCAATGAAATTAAAATGTGATCCCCATTGAGATATTCCTTTCCAACGAAAAAATAATCGTCTAAATCCGTTCATAAACAAAAAAGTTATGCCTGAACGTCCATCCTGATTATACATTTAAATTGAGAATTTCTTCCTTTTTTTGAAGTTTGTTAATAAAAAGTTAACTAAGTGACTGACATATCAACGCACAGTCCAAACTACTGGGGTGAAAATTTGCCTGTGGGTTCTTTTTAGATTATCAAGTGATCGCTAAGTAAGATTTTTTGCAAAAGAGAAAAGGGAAAATCCTTCCTTTATAAAGATAAATCTATGAAAATTGATATTTAGCAATTCAGTTAGAATGGGACAACATATTTCAACTATGACGCGAGCGAAGCCACGGGCAAAGCGCTAGTATACAATATAACAATTATTACTTAGGTTGTTTCGTATTTCGAGCAAAATGTTCTATGTAAGTTTTTGTCTTTCGATAATAAAGATCGCATTGATTTGAATGTATAGAAATAAATAATAAGATTCGCTTAAGTATTAATTATAATTAACGTATAATTACAGATTGATTTGTTATGTTACCACAACGAAGATCTTATGGAGGAATTTGAAAAGCTTATGAAAAACTTCATTGGACGCCCTTGCAGTATCAAAATCGATGACAAGTAAGTACATATAGACAGAGCTGGATTAACAATATAGCAAAATTTGTAAGTGTTACAGGCCCCGGGCCTGGCATAAAAGTAACATATATGTGGGTCTCCCTGTTTTTAGTGTGTTTTACTAATGCTAATGGTTCTGTGTCTAGCGGAAATGTTTAAATATTTTGCTTCTCCCAGGTTAATAACCCTTTTTTAGTTTCTTATCTAAATAAATGCTACTGGCTCCAAGACTAGCAGAAAAGTAAAATTTGTGTAAGCGTCTCCCCGGTGGATGAATCACTTTTATAGTGTTTTCTCTAAGCAAATGCTATGAGCTCTGTGTTTCGTAGAAAAGTAAAATGTGTTGGACCTCCCAAACGAATAACTCTTTTTTTAATATTCTCTCTAAACAAATGACATTGGCCCAGTACCTAGCAGAAAAGTAAAGTTTTTAGGTCTATCAAGTGGATAACTCTTTTTTTAGAGTTTTATCTAAGTAAAAGGCCAGGAATAGTAAAATATGTGCGGGCTTCCCAGGTGGATGGCCCTTTTTTTCACAATATGCTCACTTGTTTTATTATTTATACAGTACCTAGAGGCCGCTTAGTAAAATTTACTACAAGCCCCACATTGCCTTTAATCCGCCTCCGCATATCCGACGTATTGAAAGCGATCTTGTCAAAAATGTCAAGTAACGGAGATAATTTTATGTTTGCAGTTCATCAGAGTCGCTCGGCGTTTACATCATATTACATAATAATGAGGTTTTGAACGATATCATCATAAAACAGGGATTCGCATATGCAAGTAAATTATTAATTTTTTTCTTGTAATTTGAGTACATTTACTAATTTGAATTGGGAACTTTGTCGCCTTTAATTTTATACGACTCGTATGGTAACCGCGACTCAGTCGAACACAATAGGGAACCGGACAGTAATCACAAAAAAAAATGGTTGTAAATAATCTTCCTTTTATTATAATCATCAATTTAATATTATATTTTTAAATTAATAAATAAAATCGAATATTTTGTGCTGGCATTAATGTCAAACGAACACCAATAAAAGCGCATGACGTCATACGTGAAATTATACTTAATTTTGAGGGGTCATGGTCCATATGAACCACTCCCCTCTCGGCTGGATCCGCGCCTGAGATAAACCGCTGAGGTTCAAGAGAGGATTAAAAATATGTACAATAAGTGCGCGAGTTGAATGCAGTCGGAGCCCGAGGTAAAGAGCGGGAGCATCTTCCCCTGCCGTCTGCACGCCTCGTCTCGCGCGCCATTACTGTAGCATACTGATCGCGATAAGCCAGCGCCCTTGAGCATATTGTCATGCTTTCGCTGTTGAGTGCCTTAAGCGCTTGCCTCGAAGCCACGGTGAAGCTGTAAAAGCAGTCTGAGTCTTCAGGACTCTAATGGATAACAGTATAGCCAGTTCTAGAATAAATAATTTTACGTTAATACTCAAGTTGCGGCCCCGTGTTATTTTTTACTTTTAATGACTAATCCGAGTTCATCAACTTCTATTACAAAAAAGAAGATACATTCGTACCATCACGCCTGTATCCCCGAAGGGTTGGCAGAGGTGTACTATTGTACACCCACAGTTCGCCGAGTATGTGTTTAGGTCCCATTTAATAGGGGGCGAGCCTATTGCCGTTAATCGGGCACAAAGCCAAACTCCGAGCTGCTACTGAGAATTACATAGAAAACCCCAATAACACTTTACTCGGCCTGGGAATTGAACCCAGGACTTTGATTATAGCAGTCGCGCTTACGACCACTAGGCTAATGAGACATTTTAAAAAACATGTTTATATAGGGTTTAGGATGATATGGTGGTAAATGAAGAATTTTTATACCATATTGCTGTATATTTTTTCTGTCACCTATTGCTGAATATCTATCAGTTTTAAATTAGAATTTAGCGTTTTAATATTTTGATCATTGCGGTACGACGCATTATAAAGGAAAACTACACTGGTCAGGTGTAATATTTTTTTCTGTGACGAACCGGACATTTTTATTACTGAATGTACCCGTAGAACAAAGCGATAAAAACATGCGTTGATCGGAAGACGACTGGCGCGTCACTGTCATACAGATAAAAACTGCACATTTATTACTTCACGCACCCATAGGGCTGCGCGCAAAGATGAATAGGAGTCTCAATACCTTGTTTTTTCTTTATGTTAACCAATAAGTAAATGTTAAAGAAACAACATTTAAATTTATCGACAGCAATAATTCTAATTAGGTCACAGGACTATCGAATTCCTTAACTGCGTTCAACTCGCGTGTAAAGTATATACATATAGTTTTATAGAGTAGATCATAAATAAGAAATTATCGTCAATTGAGAATTTGTTTTCAGCGGACAAAGCAGCGCAGGAGGAAGTACAACCAAATGTAGACGCGGACTTGCAACAGAAGCTCGAAATCACGCAAGGTCCGGAATATGAAGATCCCGTTGAAGCTGTTACCGTATTTTTTTTTAAATATACTATAATAACTTATTGCCCCTTCGGCTTGGATGGTGTAAAAAAGTATCCCTTGTCGCATTCAGCGATATAATCGACTTGAAAGCGAATTTTCATTAGAATCCATGCAATTGTTTGACAACGTTATAGGTCAACTTGGTAACCTGACCATTGCCTTGAACTTTGTTGAATATGCTTTTCAGAACTTCTACTGTAAAATTCTTGTTTTTCAATGCATACCATCAATTTTGATGAAAAAGAGAAAAGATACAGTGTAGGATAGTTTAGGCTCAATGTGAATGTTTTTAATATGATGAATTATCGCAATTTATAGTACTTTCTTCCAAGGGTTACCATAACCGAGACGAAGCCGATATCTGCAAACATTACAAGGGTGGACCAAAAAAAACATGTTTCAAAGGTTCCAGATGTACTAAGAGACATGTCGTAAAACATCCAGGTAAGTTTTACTCTACATTTGTACAGTTGGTTTACAAAATAGATTTGGGCAAATAATATGTAAAAATTGGTTGTGTCGAATTAATCCATCAAATACTTCAAAAAATTTAAAATTTCAAAACAAATTATAATAGTCATCTTGGATATGAAACAGGAACAAAGGGTAAAGTCTATTGTATGGTTTACATCACATTTCACAACTTAAAAAATTCATTCGCACATAGGTACAATACTAAGATAATACGCACACGCTCCACACTTATACCTACACTGAAACTTTCACTCACACTCACATTAAGATATAACAATACGTATACACTATAAACTACAGAGTAGGGCCTTAGATTGCACACAAAATGGAAATTATATCTATTACTAGCGGTGTGCCCGCGGCTCCGCACGCGTTTGTTACTACGCAATAATTATTTAAATCCCTTCATTTTTACTCATATTGTTGAAAGTTCAAATGCGTATCAATTGAGGAATGGCATTTATTTCCCGTGTACAATTTTCATCAAAATCGGTTAAAAACTATTATACTAATGTACAATTTCTAATGCATTATTAACAATTCTTATAGCCTCTCAATTATAGTCTTATGATGTATGTTTTCCATCTACAAAATATGATCAGAATCGGTGAGAATTGATGAAAATTAAACTTTTTGAATTATTATTTTTTTATTCTAGAAGTAATATTGACAATTCTTATAATCCATTAATTATGTAAATAATCAGATTTATGTATAAAATTTCATCAAAATCGGATAAGAACTAATAAATTTAAAATTTTTGAGAATTAATTTTTTTACGGTTCTCAAAAGTGTTATTGAAAATTCTCATTACTTGTCGTTCATGGAATGACTTATACTTCCCGTGTACATAACGAATTTTTTTTTTTTTTTGCTTTATCTATAAGTAATATTGAAATTTCTTATACCCTGTCAACTGACCGATGATATAAGCATCCCGTGTACAAAATTTCATAAGAATCGGTCAATCCGTTTTTGAGTTAAATCAGGACATACAAACAGACAGACAGACGACACCTTTTATTCCTTTCTTACCAAAAGCATAAATATGGATGGGTTTTTCATACAAACTTTCACTCAAGTTTTATTTTCACCACATGTGGAATAACACAATGAAATAATTCACTTGTAGCAAAACTGATTAATCCAGATAATTTACAATAGGTCTATCGCGTAAAATGTATAAAGTCCCGCGAGCTGCGGCTTGACAGCGTCATAAAATAAAACAGTCATTATGTTGTACTGCGTAGTTAAACAGTTTAAACACACTTCAGCCAATCTTAAAAAGAATACTGGACTATCACTTAATGGGTAATTATTAGAAATACAATACATTTCTAATTAAGTATAACACTGTCAATAAAACAACATTGACAACGCTATCATTTCAAATCAACAAACTGTTTATCATGGAAGCTGATATTTCCCTCTTACATACTTTTATCTCCTATTTTTTACCCTTAAAAAGTATTATTTTCACTACAAAAAGTACCCTATGTCCTTTCCCAAGATCCAATCTATCTTTATACTAAAATTCATCAAAATTGGTTCAGCGGTTTAGGCGTGAAAACGTAACAGACAGACAGAGTTTCTTTCGCATTTACATATTAGTATGGATATGTATAGTATAAACATTTAAACGCTGCATATTGTTATGCAAAATGTAATAATGATTGCTTCGTAACTGGCACTACTTGATAGATAAACATGTCAAATGTATGTATAGTGTATTCTTTAAACATGCAATCGTTGGCGTATATAAGGGGAAAAAGGATTACAACCGTGCTCACTCTAGAATTTTCTGGTACCAATTCAAAATTGAACTTCATCTTCATCGGCCATCGCTTTTCTGATTATATATATATTCTGGCTGGATATTTAAAAAAAAAAACTATTTATGTATTAATTGTTTCTTAGTAACCATATTTAAAATCTAGGCCACCGAGGCGAAAAAGGTTCTGTTATTCGCGTGATCTTTGGAGATTTGTTACAGTCAGAAGTCTACCTACCTTCCTTATAAATTACAACCATATTTATTTAAGCCTGACTATTGATTGTGTTCAATTATGCAAATTACTATCGATTATGTAATCGATATACTTTGAGGATCTTTTGGAAACTTTTTTTATGGATGTTCAGGCATAACTCCATTGTTTATGAACCGATTTAGATGTTTCGTTTTTCGTTGCAAAGGGGATTCCTCAGGAATTTTAATTTCATTGACATTGGACTTTCGACTTCGAAATTCACAAAAGGGAGCTCCTCATAATTATATAAGTGGGTTCGTTTTTTTTTTTATCTTAACCTAATCCGAAGGTTCTATGAATAGAAGTTTGATTATTTAACAGATGGTTGGACGTTAGACCGCGTTGAAGTACCGGTGAAATGCAAATCGCTGCCACTTCCGCAACCTGATACGTGGCACAAGGTGCTCGTGACCTGTGTCTGCCACTTCGATAGGGTCTACGTGCAGTTTGTGAAGGATAACGAGAAAGGTGCGTAAAAACAAATCTGTGTGGGTGGGTGACTCAAATAAACAAAACTGAAGTGTCCGCTTGTAATATACAAAATAACAGCTTTTTACTAAATGCATATGAATGTGGGAATGGGATAACTAACATCCTTTATTGACACCGAGTTGATTTTCAGTGTACAGACTAAATATAAACACGATACAAACGAAATAGTATCACTGAAGTGGATCGCAAGTGACGTCCGGCCTCGTGAATGTTGGGGAAAGTAGACCGAAAGAAAGGCTGCCGGATAACGTTTCGAGTGATAACAGTACTTTATCTATCTCAACTTAGACCGCTCAGTATTTACAAACAAATTTTACAGTTAAACAGATAACATTTTACACTGGTGAATACATGGTGAACCACTAGTAAGTTATGAAACGTGTGTAATGTTAATTGATTGTTTTGCAGAGGAGGTGCCCGAGTTCGGTGTAGTCTTGCCACCGATGTCTCTGCCGAGCCTCGTGCGCGATATGAACAGCGCTGCGGCACGGCAAACATACAAACCCCTTCAGGTACCTTGCTTGTTCATAGTACCGATGTTACGGACTTGGTATTCCGGTTCTGGATGTGAATATCTTAAGAGTATATAATCGGTTTCGGTTATGTATACGAATGTGGAAATATTTCAGATACCCGATAATTACAGTTATACACATTATATTTTTCAAAGAATTATAGACAAGTAAAATGGATAATATTGATTGCATGCACTGTGTTTTACAAATATTTATTTTTGTTCATTAATCATTTTGTAATATTATTATTACATAAACATAATCTTAGTAAATATAAATATTTCATATATGTTATGTAGGTACTTAAGTATAATATTGTTGGTGGAGGTACATCTAAAAATAAACTAGTAGTTGTCTTACAGACTCACTGAAGGATGTTTCATTATTCTCATTTAATACATAACATGGTGTCAGGTGTAAATACATCAAAGTTACGGTGACTATAGTTACAAAATTACGTCACATTATATTATTAGCTAAGTATTATGGCTAAAAGTGATACAATCGGACCGTCACAAATAATGTACGGCTGCATTAAACAACCGCCGCCGATGTCGAAACTCGGTAATATTGCCGACAGCTGGCGTGATTGGAAGGGGATGTTCGACTGGTACTTAACAGCATCAGGTCGTGAATTGGCTTCTGGACGAGAGAAGTGTGCAGTTTTTCTACATACAATAGGAAAGTGCGGCCGAGATATATACGATGAGTTGGATTTCAAGAGTAATGAACGAAATGATTACGAGGTATTGTGCAAAAAATTCCAGGAACGATGTAATCCTCAAAATAATATTAATTTTGAAAGTCATTTGTTTTTCGAATGTTATCAAGATTCTGAGAAATTTGACAAATATCTATCGCAGTTGAAAGTAAAAAGTAAATCATGTAATTTCAGTGACCTACGCGATAGTTTAATTCTCACACAAATGATTCGAGGAATTAAAGATACACAGTTACGAGAATGAATGTTACAAAAAAATGATTTAAAGTTACAAGATGCAGTGTGTTGGTGTCGAGCGGCAGAAACAGCAAGTTAGCAAGCTGTTGTAGTTAACACTGGTCCCGGTCCGGCGAACTCGGCTGATATCGAGCCGGTAACCGCCCGCGCCGCGGCCGACGGAGTTCGAGAGCGCGTACGTTTCGTTTCACAGCGCAATACGCCGATACAAACTCAAACGTCACGGAAGCGTACTACGATAACTCGACGACGTTGCACTTTTTGTAATTATGAACATGAAATTAATCGTTGTCCGGCATACAATATTGAATGTTTTAAATGTAACAAGCGTGGACATTTTGCAAAGTGTTGCCGATCGAGTAATTATGTTCCAGAACTTTGTCAATTACCAGATAGCATCGAAGAAGTTGAAGAATTGTCATTGAGCGGTATAGAAGTAAATTCAGTACAGGATAAAGGGTGGTACGAGATTATAACAGTAAACGGGATGCCCGTTCGGTTCAAATTGGATTGCGGTGCTGACGCAAGCGTGATGTCAATGGATAGTTATATACAAGCGGGATTTAGTAAACAATCTTTAGAACGTAATGTAACAATACTTAAAGAGGTTAGTAAGACTGTATTACCTGTAGTTGGCTACTTTTTGGCAAAGTTATCGTTTAATAATATAACAATAATTCAAATGATTTATGTATTAAATTTAAGTTGTCACAATTTATTATCTAGGGAAGCCTGTGTTGATTTAAAATTAATAATGAGGCTGAATGAAGTATGTTACGACACAAATAATTTATTGTTAAAATACAGTTCAGTATTTGAGGGCATCGGTTGCTTACCTGGAAAACATAAACTAATCATAGACGAAGCAGTTCCTCCTGTTGTAAGAAGTGCACGTAAAATTCCAATAAAACTTAGACCTAGATTGCGAGAGGAATTGGATCGTCTAATAAAACTTAATATTATAACTCCTATTGAGGAGCCGACAGATAGGGTGTCTAATATTGTTCTCGTGGAGAAATCAGATGGTAGACTCCGACTGTCTTGATCGTCAACATTTAAATACAGCAATAAAACGTAGTCACTTTCAATTACCCACCTTCGATGAAATAACGGCTAATTTATCTTCTGCGAAATTCTTTTCAGTTCTAGATACCAGTAAAGGATTTTATATGGTATCTTTAGATGAAAAAAGTTATGTACGTTCGCCACACCCTTTGGTCGGTTCAGATTTTTAAGATTACCTTTCGTTATAGCAAGCGCATCCGAAGTATTTCATAATTTAATGTATAAATTATTTTTAATGGAAGGGGTTGAAGTTTACATCGACGATCTCCTGGTGCACGGCCAAACAAGGGAAGAATATGATACTAGGTTGAAGGCGGTACTACAACGTGCCGCAGAGTATGGGGTCAGGTTCAACAAGGAGAAATGTACTATAGGTGCTAGCAAGGTAGAGTTTCTTGGTCATATTTTTGATGATAAAGGTATGCGTCCAGACCCTGAACGAGTGCGGGTAATCAATGATATTCCGGAACCTAAGTCGAAAAAGGAGCTTGAGAGATTTTTAGGTATGTCTAATTATCTTTCTCGATTTATTCCTAATTATGCAGATGTAGCAGAACCTTTGAGGAAACTTTTAAAGAGAAGTGCAACATTTCAGTGGTATAAGGCTCATGAAAATAGTTTAAAAAAAAATTAAAAAATACATTTCAGAAGCCCCAACTTTAAGGTACTATAATCCTAACTAACTTACCGGTGACTGTTTCGGTAGACGCGAGTGCTCGCGGGTCAGAGGCCTGTTTAATACAAGATGGTCGACCTGTCGCGTTTGCGGCACGCACGCTAACACCTATCGAGAATCGCTGGGCGCAAATTGAAAACGAAATGTTGGCTATAGTTTTTGGATGTTTTAAATTTCATCAGCTTATTTATGGTCATAATAAGGTCATTGTTGAATCACATCACAAACCTCTCGAATCTATTGTAAAGAAATCTTTAAACGACGTGCCTATTAGACTACAACGTTTATTATTAAAGATTCAGAAATATTCTCTTATTATAAAATATGTGCCTGGTAAATTTATGTACATAGCAGATACTCTATCGAGGGACGCGCATACAGATATTGAAGAGGAGGCTAGTACAAATATTTTGGAGCATATTAATAGTCACATTAATTTGTTGTTAGAGAATTTAAGCGTTAGTAAGGAAAAATTGGAAGAAATTAGGGTTGCCACTTTACAGGATGGAGACGTGTTTGGCGATAAAATACTACAAGGAGGGCTGGCCACATACAAAGAGCGTCGTCGATAGAAATGCGAAACAATATTGGGAAATTAGACATGAGCTACGTTCTGTCAGTGGCATTCCCTTTCGCAACAATAAGGTAATTATACCAAAAAGTCTTAGAAAAGATATGTTTAACAGGATTCATGAAAGCCATTTAGGTATTGATAAATGTAAGAGGCGAGCTCGAGATGTGATGTGGTGGCCAGGTATGGCGGGTGATATCGAGCGTACTGTGGGCGCCTGTGAGACTTGTATCGAAAGACGCGTCGCGCAGCCGAGGGAACCGCTAGTACCTCACGCACAACCGGGAATACCCTGGGAATCCTTAGCTGCCGATATATTTCAGATAAAAGATAAGTATTTTCTATTAGTAGTTGATTATTTTTCGAAATATATAGAGGTTGTATCTCTGACCGACCTGAGGCGTGTAACCGTCATAACTAAATTAAAATCAATTTTTTCGCGTCATGGAATCCCACAAAATATTATGACTGATAATGCTAAACAGTTTGTTTCTGAAAATTTTAAAGAATTTGCTAGACAGTGGGAATTTGAACATATAACTAGTTCACCGTATTATCCTCGCTCTAATGGGTTGGCGGAGCGTAATGTCCAAACTGTAAAGAATATTTTAATTAAAGCTCAGAATTATAAAACCGATCCTTACCTGGCATTATTGAACTATCGTAACTCTCCGATTTCCGGAGAAGAATATTCACCTGCTCAGCTTCTGATGTCGCGAAGATTAAACACTAGATTGCCTGTTAGTGAAAAGTTACTTCAGCCAAAAGCTATTCGTAAAGCCGATATAATAAAATCGCGACAATTAAAAAATATAAATGCTAAAAAATATTACGATCGGGGTACAAAACAGTTGAAACCGCTAGAAAAAGCTGAACAGGTTTATATGCGCGATGCAAATCGGTGGGTACGCGCAACGGTGGAGAGAGAAGCAAAAGAGCCCCGTTCTTACTGGGTTCGAACTCGGAACAGCTTATATAGACGTAATAGACAACATATTCTCAAACCATCAGTAAGAAAAAATTACGATTATTTGAGTGAGGAACCAAAGACCACAGAAATGCCATCTGGTCCTCCCACAGATCCTCCAGTTCGTTGCACTCGGTCAGGTAGAATAGTACGTACGCCAGAGCGATTTCGTGTCTAATGTTTAAGCTTATGTTATGTTATACTATGTTAAGATTTAATATTTGTACCTTTTGCCTTTTTCTTAATATTTTTTGTTCGGTTTCTTTGTTTATTTTACTAGTGCATAAAAAAATTAAAAAAAAAAACCACACCTATAGTTTTATAGATATAGAGGTAATGAGTAATTAATGTTTTGTTTTATAAATCTATCTATAATTATTATTGTAAAAGAAAAAAGGAGGAAGATGTTATGTAGGTACTTAAGTATAATATTGTTGGTGGAGGTACATCTAAAAATAAACTAGTAGTTGTCTTACAGACTCACTGAAGGATTTTTCATTATTCTCATTTAATACATAACAATATATTTATAATGTTTATCCTAAATAGGACGTCAATTATTCTAAACGCAAAAACAAAACTTTTCAGAGGGAAGCCCTAACTGGAGTTAGAAGTTTTTAACTATATGTTGTCTTATCTAACTTTATGGAATAATAGTGAGTGTTATTAAAACACCAGTCATAGATAGATTTTTAAAATGCAAATTATCTTCGATAACTACTATCATTTAACTAGAACTAGATTATTCAGGGCGGCCGTAAAACAATTGAGTGTTAATAAAATATCAAGAATAAACTATAGTAATTGAGATCACAATCGGAAATCCCGAGTGACGTCATCATTCAGTAAATAAAACTGAGGTTAAAGGCATTACACACACACACGGACACACATTGAAACACTCATGATACTCTACAACTATAAATATTTCTCATTTAGTGGAAAAATGTAAAAATGTTGTATTTTTCATTGTATTGTGGAACGCAGATCCTACTGTTAATATAATATAATGTAGGTAATAACCTGGGGAAGTGGGCGCTATTGGCTGCGACACAATCTTCACTAATGTTTTGTTTTTGTTGTAACATGATTTATGGTTCCAGTAAATTATTATGATCAAAGTTGAGTTTTAAAGTCACTATTTTTACACTTAGTAATAATTTTAGTCACTTTTCACAAGAAAATCTAATAAAAATAGCGATTGGAGTTTCCGATCATGTGACTTCCAGATAATAATATAAATTTACCCAAAGCAAAATGAAATAATTGAACAATTTTTTTTTTTCAATTATTATTTTTTATGATTTTTATCAATACACCGATATGATTAAATAGTTAACTTTAATTTTTAATCATATTATTATCAACTCCCGAATTTAGGAATTTTGAAAACCTACATTTATATTGTAATTTATTATAATCATCTGAAATATTTAAGACCGTTTGAACCACTGTCTAGGGCATTGAGTGATGCAAAAGTTTCAGTGGCTATTTTTTCGTGTTCCAGATAAGTCCAGCACAAGGCGAGATGGTCGCTGCTGTATACCCGTTCGACAACAACTGGTATCGCGCCCGCGTGTTGTCCCTCACGCGTTCCGACCAGACTGTTGAGGTAACTACTATATGTTTTTTTTTTTCATGGCTATCAATTTTAAACAGAATTCTGCCAGTGTCACATGAATAGAACTTTTTTTCTAATTACCCTTGTAACCTTCAAACATAGCTCTAATAACCAGATGACGGCTTCCTCGTTACAGTTGTCCAGGGTGTTTTTGTAGGAGCTTAAAATGCATGTTCATAATTATGAACATTCGTCAACATTTAAAAAAAAGTTGGGGTTCAAGTGCTGCCGGCCTTCCAATCGCGATTTGTATCCTACTATATTAGGTGTCCGACTACTATAATATTTTTATTGAATAAAAAATTTGGAAACATTATTTACTCTAAAATGTTTAAGCGTAAAACGGAATGCAGGCCGCATCCTTTACTCTTTCTAAACGAGACTTGGAATATCATCAAACAGTAAAAAATATTTATTTGAATCTTAGTTGTTTTTTTTTTTTTGTTTTTGGTCATCCTCTTAATTTTTTTCACGTAATAGCCTTGAAAATAGCACATTTAATATTTAAAAAAGTTGGCAGCCCTAACTTACACACAGATTGCCATTAAATAAGAAGAATAAAACCGGACTGTAGTGTTTTATTGATGATCAGGTGATGTATGTGGACTACGGTACAACACTGTGGGTGAAGGAGGACCAGGTTCGAGCTCTCGAGACGAAGTACATGCTGCTGCCGTCGCAGGCTGTGCGGTGCGCTATCGCCGGCGTCGTGGTTCGTTCACACAACTCGCTAGACTGGGCGGCCGTTAAGAAAGCACTCTCTGAACTCGTCCAGGACCACGTTATGGACGCACATATCGTGTGAGTTTTGATTTTTGATGTGTAACATATTTCTTCTCGCTTTCCTGCAGTCCGTGAGAGTGATTTCGTGAAAGTTGATGGAAGTGTGAGAAGGAAGCCTGCGAAAGCGCGCGCATTTTTTTTTTTATTTGACCAATGACCACGGGCTGTTTGATTTAACTAACGAGAACGCACGCTATTTGATTTGACTAATGAGCGCTTACGTTACAATGCTGTGTATAAAGTGTGCTTGTTATATACGACTGTTGTACATACTTCTTATGCGACTACTGTAAGCCTCACTCGTTTTTGTTTTTATCTGACTGCTCAAAACTATGTATGTAATAATCAAATCATAATCAAAAATTCTTTATACAATTTAGCCAAAAGAAGGCACTTATAATCGTCAAAACAATTCAACCATCAAGAAGAACCGGCGAGAAACTCGATCTGGTATATCTTTTTTACATCAATATTACACGTGTATGTACGATATAACCTTACTAATATAATAAATGTGAATGTTTGGATGTTTGTTACTCAATCACGCAAAAACGGCTGAACGGATTTGAATTAAATTTAGCAGACAAATAGTCTATATCCTGGAATAACACATAAGATACTTTTCATCCCGGTAAAATCATAACTTAACCACTGTTATCCTACAAATATAATACCATGTATGATTTTTTTGCTTTTTCGTGTTTGAAATCAGCTGGTGCATATACAGTAATATAGCGGAGTGGTAGACTTTCGATGTGTCTGGCAAGATGTAAAAACCATTAAAACTGTCTGGCTATTCAGGTAACGTCTTTTCATAGGTCCCCAAGTAACATATATAAAATTTAGCTTTTATACTATAACAAAAGTATAATTATAATTTATTAAAGTTTAGGGGTGTCTGGCAGGGGGTAGCAACTGTCATAAGTGTCTGGCAATGGACGATGAGATTTCTAAAGTTACCTTTAATAAAATATAAAAAAATTGAGCTTTATACGTTAACGAATGTAAGGTACTATTTTATACACCTTTACTACCGGTTACCTGTCCAAGTAACCACAACCCAAACTATATAGTCCCTGGTCGTTCTTACCTGTATAGGGGACATGCATAGATGAACTTTCAGCTTTTATAAAATAACGAAGGTCTGGCCCTCGTGGGCTCTTGCTCTATATGTATCGTATATACTTTAATATGCATTTAGTAAAAAACTGTTACTTTGACATTACAAACAGACACTTTTTGAAAAGTTGTCCATAAAGTATTAAATCATTCATCTATTTATTGTAGGGCTCGGGAGTACGACGAGCTAGTTGTGGAGCTGTACGACGACAAAGGTTATAACATTGCGGAGCAGCTGGCAACACTCGATTGTGTCGAACTGACTGAGTTTGAAGTACAACACGACACCGACTTACCTCATAAAATAGTGGTGCCTTAAATTTTGTACTATTAATATTAATCCCACGGACTAAAATGACATTTCATGTGTTGCTAGTTGATTGTTTTAAAAAAATAATGATGTCCACCGATCCGAACAAATCGTAAAACCGTAATAGATATTATCCCTATTATTGAGTTTTTCTAAAAAAAAAAACCGAAAAAGGTAGGCAAAATCGCATCTGTCGTAGGTCAACCGAAACGTTCTTTTTTTGCAGGTTTTTTTCATATGTAATTCCCAGTGTAGTAAGTTATGTTATTCATTTTATAGTTTGCTGAATTATTTTAATGATAATAGTAAATTATCGGGTCTGTTGAATAATATAAAATATTTCAATGAATAAATAAAAACTCTCAATTTGGTATTTAAAATCTTAAGATTGAAATAATTGGATGGTTAAATATTTATACGGTAGCGCAACACTACAAAAATGAATATGGTGACATTATTTTCAAGTTTGACGTTAATGCTTGTCAATTTACTTCATGGGATTAACAAACTCTACATTTACTATAGAAAATCTCGCTTAATTATCTTGATAATATATAATCACCCATCATTAATGCCTATAAGAGGTTGTCAACCCTTACTTCATGAAAATGTAGAATGAAGAACACGCTCTGCTCTATGGGGTGTGCATTTGTGATATATATTTTTATTCTAATTATAATATTAATATTGTTTTATATCCGAAGTTACGCTGATTTGATAAGGGAATGTTTCTGTTTAGATGTTAACAGTAGAAACAGCTCTTTCGGTTTACAGATAACAGTTCCCAGCTCTTACTTGTTAAATACCTGGTTTCGACAGTCACACTTGAGAACCAGTTTCCTTTCTGTGCTTAAATAAACACGGAGTTCTGCGTCACTAACTCCGATTATACGATAACATGAGACACTGTGATCCGATACTGGTCTAATTGATTAAAATTCGTGATTTAATTAAATTTTAATAATTTGTTTATAAACTTTGTTCTTTTGTATTCTTGTTATTGAAAGAAGTTAGTTTAAGTTTTATTACATATCAAGTATTATAAACTCTAGTGCGTTTTTTATTCTTAAGGAGTAAAATGACACTTCATGTGTTGCTAGTTTATTGTGTTTTTAAAATAGTAATGTTACCAATTGAAACTAACCGTTAAAACCTTACGAGTGAATATGATGTCTATTGACTATTACAAATAAAAAGGCTCAATAAGCTAGACAAAATCACGTCTCTTAAGGGCTAATCGAAACATTCTTTTAGTTTTTTTTTTTTTTTTTTTAATTTGTTCGTCATATTTACATTTTATAGTTTTCTAAATTATTTAATTATAATTATTGAATAACACAAATTATTTCAATTAATATTAAAACCGTCAATTGAGTATTTAAAATCTTACTATTCAAATAATTGTAACGTAAATTATATGGTAGCACAACACTAAAAAAGTAAATGTGGCATCATTATTTTCAAGTTTGACATTAGTGATTGTCAATTTATTCTATGGGATTAAAAAACGCATTATACAGGTTAATTTTAAGTTCAATAAAATGTACTGCTTATAGAGAGCTATATTATTTAACAGGTCTCTTGCAGGGATGGTAGCCGTACTAGTTTCCTGGTACACATACCAAGATTCAGGGTTTTGTACTATGTTAGTTAAAAATTATGCTAATAGCAATAATATAAACTTTCAATATTGATCAAGGCCCCAGGTGTGTTTTTGCTAAAAAGCATGTCTTACGGGGCGGAAGACAGAATAAGGCCTAGGACTTTAGCTAATTTTGTGCAGCAATGAGATAAAAAAAAGGTCCTCTGGGGCAAAGACGAAATTATAGCTAATTATTATTATTATTGCTATTTGCTTGAGAGTATAACTTTTTCTTTCCAAACAACTTTTAGCGACATCTGTACCAATATTATTACCATCCCTGTTCTCTTATAACATAAGGGAGGGTACTTTCTTTGTAAGTAATAAATAAGGGTAATAAATGTGCCTAAAACGTACCCACTAAAATATAATTATATAAAACATTTAATACAAATGAAGCATTTATTTTTAAACTAGAAAGTTTAATTTTTTTAATCAAGCATTGTTAAAAGTGCTATGTTTATGTTTTACAAGGCGTAAATAAATTTTGTTTTTCAATGCATACCATCGTTATATTTATTTCAAATCATATTAATAAATTAATATACAATACATAACAAGCCCTTCACTGTTAAGGCACATCTAACATTGAAGCATATCTCATATACGTTTCATAGTTGCTAAGTAAATTTTATTTCACACAATAACACACATAATAAATAGTCTTTGAAGCTGACATCAATAAAAAACACATTAATTTTATTCATATCCCGAATCGAATAGTATCTTAATGAGTATACTTTAATAATATCATCGTAAGTTATTTTTTTCTTCAAACATTCCTTTATTCAATTCGTGAAGAACTGAATAAGGGAGTGTTCCAGTATTACGTACCTGTTGCTGGCCGAAAATAATTCACATCGAGCTAAAGAGGATGATAATCGGTTTCTTTAGGTTTCGTAGAGCGTCGTCTCTGACGCACGGTGCACTAACAGTCCAAACATAGGCAAAACGTCACATGATGTAAAGGCGATATTACATGGTTCAATATGGCTTTCAATAAAATGGTATGGTATGTAATAGTATTTATCATCGCTCACAGTGGTTGAAGCGTGTAAATATGAAAATTGAACGATGCTCATTCCGCGCACGGCAGTGAAGCGTACGCACGCGTACCTACATCCCATCCCTAGTACTTAACTATCTGTCCGGCGCGCTTGTTTTTTCGAAAATGGTTTACCAATTTCAAGGAGTTCATTAAATTGACTTTCTGTCATTCGCAAATGGTTCAAATATGAATTTGGATCTTCTGCCAATTCTACTAATAAAGTGCTTGAGGCTCCTTTGGTCATTCTTCGCGAAATCCACGGACGCACCCACCAACCAACGTCGAGATTTTTTATTTAACTGTTTTATTATATAGTCGCAGATTAACGAAACTCCCGTACATCAAGTTGGCGCGACATCGCAATGCATCAATGAACATTGAATGTCATTAAATTATTTACGTGTATATCGGTAAAGTCGTTCAATGGTCAATGTTCAATGCTTATCAATGGAATTGTTTCAATTTGGTTGAACTATGTAATAACGCCTTAATGAGTGACAGAGTCTACACTTTACGAGGCCGAAAGTAGCCGACTATCACCGTCTTTAGCTCGATGTGCATTATTTACTTCCGATTATTGTAGGCAAACTTTCAATGATTTTAGACCCTCTCTTGCAAAAGCAAAAATAAGAAAATTTTAGATTAAATAATTTCAAGATATTTATAGAATAAACGTAACTACATTTCTCTGTTTCAAACGATTCTAGTACGTCGGGAATTCGAATATAGGTACATTTTTATTATTATTACTATTAAACACTGTGTGGTGTTAAGTCGTTTTTCGGAACACCAATTTACCTCTAGTAAGAATTAATATGTTTTTTTTTTATAATTACAGTGTAAACTCTTTATAACGTTGTCCTTTATAACGATAAACTCCGTATAACGTTGAAGTGATACGTACGGTCGTTTATAGCAGGTCAATAGGGAAATTTTGAAAATTCAAAGAAAAACTACAATTTTTATGTTAAAAGCGAAATTTTCTATGTTTCAGATGGTCCGGGACAGCGGGAACTTGGTTGGTTTGCGTGAAAACCCACATATTGAAACACTCTTTATAGCGATACGCCATTCTCTATTATGAAGAAATGTGTTCATATTTTTAGACAGTAAATATTTATTATCGGTATTATTGTTTATTATCAGGTAACAAAAGACTTTGAAGCTCCGAAACATCCGAGGTCGGTCTAGCTTTTGTTATACTTAATTGCCTTGAACACGTGCAGTATGACGCATTGTTTTCTCGGAAGTGATGATCTTCGACCAAGCATACTGGGTACCTATCGTATTATAAGTCGTAAACCTACTTTGAAACTGTTAACATAGCCAGTAAACGGAAAGCGATTAGTGTTGACGAAAAAGTTTGATAGAAGATATGAATAGAATACATAAAATAATACAAAACAAGTACTGACATAGCAAAAAACGTCAGACAAAGTTATCAGACTATATGTGTAAACAATAATTTATAAGCATTTATTATCTAAGACATACATATTAAAAATTCTTGTTAATTTGGTTGTTTTTTTGTTCACTCCATATAACGATAACTCTCTATAACGACAAAACATGCTCAGTCCCTTTAGTTTCGTTATAAAGAGTTTACACTGTATATAAAAAAATTATCTTACGTAGTAAGATTTTGTAATATTAAAACTCCGCTGCCTAATTAGGTACGTAATACTTAAACGCCCCGTAACTAATTCATTAGAAAATTTTATTTCAGTATATTAAAACATTCATATTATTAAAATTACCAATACTACTGAAGCCTATGTCTATAGGCCACTACATATCTAAATTAGTTTAAATATATTAATAATATCTATACTTCAGACTCACAATGTATCCGCTAAATGGTTAGAGAAATTCACTACCTTACATCTATTACAATATGAATATTATCAGAAATATTGAACACTCCAGGCGAATGAAAAACATTTCAAAATTATATTCCCAGTCTATATAAATCAGCAATTAATGAATGATTTATCAATGACTAGAAAACTTATCACGGGCATCATAATTATTCATCATATTGGGTCCTTCCATGATTAAAAAAATGATATAATATTATCTATAATTTACCTAGAATTGTTTTTTAGAACCCACAATAGTCCTTCCATGATTAAAAAATTTACAAATATTATCTATAATTTTCCTACAAAATCATTTTATTTTATTGGAGGTCCTTTGACTGTTATTGATGCATCTATAATACTTAAAAACCTTTAAACTTTACAATGTTCTCTAATATGTGTACAATTAATATTATATTTCATATAAATTAATGATTTGTAAATATTTATTAATGATCTTTCCTCAAAAGTTTTTATATCTAAATTAATAATATTTTCTCATAGTGGAAAGATGAGATAACATTGTCTTATTCCCTTTATCAAAATCTTCATTACAGTAAATCACTTTTGTTAATCAACTATTGTTTAAAATATAAGTCAATTAATCGTCAAAAACAAACAGTTTTGGTAATACTGTTTCTAATCTTATTACTTTGACTATAGACTTTAATTGCCAAGTATCATCACCATTTGGTTTCTTAGAGTATTGTTGAGGAGCAACAAACGTACTGTAGTAGGAGACAACCTCATGAGAATGGTCACTGTTCAAATCTGCCATTATTACGTATGAATTTTTGTCATCTAAATAAGGTTGACATATGGGTAGGGGTAAGTTAGTGTCAATAGGTCCTTGTGCACACAATTGTACAATATCTGTTTGACTTATGTTGACATTGTGCATCTGGACTTTGTCAAAAGTCACTAAAACTATCCTCTCTGACATACTGTAAGCTGTGAAATTTGTATATTTAATATAAGAGGCAATCGAAGGAATATTTATACTTGGCTGATAATGAAATATATCATAAGGATTCTTCGGACTCTTGTTCTGAACATTGTATCTGATTTCATTAATCTTTTGTGAACCTGAGGCCAACTGAGCACTATTCCATTGCCGTAATTTGATCATAAACCCATTTATAGTATTTGAAAAGACAAAGGAGATTGGTTTCATTGCAAAAACATGATTTGCGGCATACTCCCAAGTGATATTTGTGGCACCATCCTTTTCAAAAACAAGTTTCAGATTCACTCTGCATGACTCTGGACATTCACCAGAATTTTCCATAAATAGTTTTCCAATTCCAAATTTGAAAATATCTTTTCCATTTTCTTTCCAAGTTGAATTATAATTTTTCTTAGGAATAGCAGGTGATATTGTTGGTGTATGATTTGTGGTTTCATTCATTTTCATAATTAATGAATATGATATTACCCTAACTAATTCTGTTGTACTATTTTTGCAAATATAACTGACCATGTCTGCCTCGGATATCAACTTCACAGATCTACAATTGTCTAATTTCACAAAATCACTGATTATATTACCAGTAGCTCCAGATATTAACAGTAAGGAGTTATGATTTATGTTTGGGTAAATTGTGGCTACAGTCAATAAATCATCCACTTTATCTTTATTTATATCTTTTATAGCTATTGGAAAGTCTATCATTGTTATATTTAAAAACATTCCCTGTTTATGAACATACCAATAATATGTGCCAGATAATGGATTCAATGCTGAAAGTAGGCCCTCAGTACCAGACACAATGCAGTCCTTTTGATTGTCTTTATTAACATCAATTAAATGACAATGTATATAAGTTGGTATTCTGTTTTCTCTTGTATACCAACCAACTTTTCCAGTATTACCAACAATTAGTAATACACCATTCGCATTATCATTAGGGTTAACATTTTTCTTCATCAGATTACCTCGGTAAATGAAGATTAGATTCTTTGTCCTTGGTACAGCTCCATCAACAACTTGGACCTTGCCAAATAGCTCAATTTCATCGTAAGGTAGCTCCCAAGTAACTTTATCCTTCCATTGGGGACCCTCACAGATGCGCACACCCTTACACGGGATACCCCAAAGAAATATGACCATAGTAAAAAAGCAAACAAATAATGAGGTTATTACAGCACAACGCCTCGGGAACGACAACTTCTTCAAATTTTCTGACTGTAGGATACTAACATTATCCATTGTGCTGTCTAATGTATTGACATTAGTATTAAAATCATCCATGTCACTTATACTGTAGTTTTTCGAGGATTGCAAACCGCTGTTGAAATCCAAATTATTGCAACTGTCCGGAATTTTCATAAAAGCATTTTCTGCTCTGTGTTCTTCTTCGGATTCCGAATCGGACAATGTCTGCTTTAACGGCGCGTAATTAGCGCCGGTTCCATTAACTGACATGTTATATTTTATTCCCTTTTAATCACATCATGATCGTAATGTTTTTTACTATGATCAATTTTAATAGTCATGTTGTTATAGGTATTTGAGAAATTTAAAACGACTACAATTTGGCCGTTAGCTCAAGTATGGTAGGTAAGGAAACGGTTTTAATAACATAATGTCCTAATCAATAAAAACAGCAGACAAATAATACATTTAGTATTGCTAAAATATCGATTAATCGATAGTCATTAGGATTAAGACTATTAAGGATCGAATGTTGATTTCTAATACATAACTCAGGGTATTCTTGTGATTACAATGAAGATTTGCGGAACACGCGGTGACCTTTTTTTCGCTGTATCGCCTGTATCCTTCGACGACTCAATGTGAAGCGACACCGCGACGGGCTAACATGTATTTCGTACTAAAAACTAGAGTTGTGTCGCGAGCGAGCGAAAGATTAGAACATATATAATCCCGACAAAAGAGCGAGTATATCAGTAGCTCACTTGTTTCTAAAGTATATCTTTAGCTCTTTAGCTCTCAGTAATAATGTTCGCTCGGATATAATCAGAGCGATTCAGATCAGTTGAATAAAAAGATACACCACATTCTTACTTAAGAAAGAGATAGGTAGCTAATTCGATCCAACAAGCCGAGAGCGGAAAGGCGATCGGGTACTAATGATTATAAGAAAACTTATGTTACACCTTGATAATAAAGCACAATATTGGTTACGTAATTACCGTGTCAAGTATTTATGTAGTTTGAAGTGTTTTTGTTTCAGTATTTCTAATTTTGAATTTAGTTTAATGTCACGCGTGATTTGAGCCATGCACTTTGAACTTCGTATCGCTAAAAATAATTATCGTTACCTACGTATTTCGGATTGTGTTCATTATTAGGTACCTATAGATAAAAAACTTTCTGAAGTGACTAGCAAATTTGTAAAAAAATATTGACTTAATACATGTTTATATTTTAAGTTACATAATGTACATATACATTATTTCAATTCAAATCAATATAAATGTAGCCATGGCCACTGATTATAAAATACGCTAACATATTTTGTTACTCACACGATCTTCTTCAGTCTTATTGTTGTTATTACAGGTTTTAAAATAATAATTTCACTATCTGTATAATACATACTTTTGCATTTCTAGATTGGCATACTTTAGCCTGCTAATTGTTAAGAATAAAGGAAATCAAATGTTTGAACAATATTTTTCAAGATATATCGCTATTCTAAACAAAATAGTTGGCAATAATTTTATACGTTTTAGTAAATCGTAAGATTTGTTTTTGTAAGATATATCTCGCTGTTTATCAACCAAACAGCTCTGTAAATCATTACATCAGTGAGCCCGATATCTCTCGCTCTGAGCGAGATATAAAAGAGAGATATATATCTTTCATTGAAAAGATATATATCACTCTTTTCTTTTCAGTGATATACTTTGCGCAAAACTACTAAAAACAATTGACTTACAAAACAATAGATTGACCAAATAACTGATGTTTGCCAACACTACAATACTTGTCAGTTTTTCTATGCTTGTCAGTTTCATGACACTTCATGCGGGTCTTACGTAAGGTTGCTAACTCAATACCACGGGTGAGTGCTAAATGACATCTCAAAAAGTGCTACATCGCTAGGGATTTAAAAGAAGTAGTCCCTACTCAGAAAGAGAACTGTGAATTGGAATTTGAGGCTGTGCAATTACTTTTTTATTTAGTGGGCAACACATACAGTAGTATTAGTTTACGTTTTGGCCACGGCAATTATATTTGTAAATTATAAACAGCGTAGGTAATTGGACATAAATTAACATAATTTTGGCACTAATTTTCAAAGAACACTATGACTAATAAAAACGATTAACAAGTCCAATTTCGAAATAAATTAAGCCAGTACACTCTGTATGTATTTTAGTGTTTTTAACCCACTTCAACAAAAGACGGGAGATTACTCAATTTGATTGTTTTTTACCAGACTGCGAAAAAGGAGTGTTTTGTGTTTCGCGTGTATGTATGTATGTAAGTATGTAGGCATGTATGTCTATTTCTTTACCTCGCTCTGTAGCCAAAACGGCTGGATGGATTTTCCCATACGAGGTGTAGTTACATTCGTCGTAATTGTGGGAGTGACATAGGCTAAATAATATTTATTTACGACATCTGGAAATCAAATAAAATGCAAAAATAAAAACAGTCAAGTGTTTTTGTTGCAGTCGGGTTTTTTGTTTCCTTTTTACCCGACTGCGAAAAAGGAGGGTTATATTTTTTATTAGGTAATAATTTAGCTTGTGTTATATGGATGTTCAGCCACAACTTTTTTGTATAAAAACCGATTTGGAGAATTATTTTTTTGTTGGATAGGGGATAACTCAAGGGTGGTCCCATTTTAATTACATTGGCATTGGACATTAAACTTTGAAGATACACAAGGGAACTCTTCAAAATCATTGAAGTTGGTTTTCTTTTTTGTTAAAAATTATCATGTTATCTACCATCGATTGATGTGGCTTGAATTAAACCTGATGTATATAGCTCGACAACAAGATTTGCACTGGCTGATCCCAATACACAACAATCTGAAAGTGGCACTGTGGCAGATTATCACCATGCGGATAGTTGACGGTGATGACAAGTGTGAAAACCCAGACAGGTGCAATATTTTCCAAAATATCATAACAATGACATTAAATGTCATTGATCGGGGTCGGGTGCAGATCCCTACCTCGCTTGATTACTGGATATAAATCTGGTGTATGGTGATCGCGATCCAATTGAACACAATAGTTTAAAATCAAACGCTCAAGGTATTGACGGTGTCTCCTTGGTTAAGTTGTTGATGACACTGCCTCAATCCCTAAATGCAATTACTGCAATAGTTAACCATTCTATTACAAGTGCTATATTTCCCGATACTTGGTAAGTAGCTATCGTAACGCCAATCCCTCTACTCTGAAAGACTTACCTATCAAAGTTAGTATTCTATGGATTCGATGCTTCTTCTGTGAGTTGGTTTCGAAGTTATCTATCTAATTGATGTCAGTTTGTTAAATTGAGTTTACTAAACGGGTCCACGTTCAGTCCTCTTCTGAGCCTGTTTTTCGAGGAGTATCTCAAGGATCTATTTTAGGTCCTATTTTATTTATATTGTGCAGATATCACCAGATCCATTAAGTATTGCAAGTATCACTCTATACGGATGATCTGCAGGTATACCAGTCATTTCTTCCATCTAATCTAACCGATGTTGTTAAAAAAATAAACTACGATTTGGCAATCATATCTCATTAGTCTATATCTAATACATTAGTTATCAACCCTCAAAATCGAAATATATGGTAAATGGTAGTAAACGAATTATTGACAGGCTTAGTAGTGTGACATTTGACATACTAGTGGATGGCGAGACTATTGAGCGAGTTACGGAAGCCAAAAGCCTCGGTTTAATTGTTGATAGCAACTTACGTTTTGAGAAGCATTTAGCAGAAAGCATAAGAAACTGCTTTTATCGTCTGAAATTACTTTACAAAATACGCCCTTTCTTGAGCAAAGAAGTCAGGTTAACTCTTAGTGAACCTTTAGTTCTCTCCAGGCTTAATTATTGTGATGTTGTGTATGGACCTTCCTTGCTTAAAAGAACGGAGAAAATAATCCAACGCATTCAAAATGCTTGTGCACGTTTCCGATTAGATGTTCCATCACGTTCACATATTACTCCTTATTTAAACTCTTCTAATTTGTTAAAAATGAAGGCGCGTAGGAGGCTGCATCTTGGGAGTGCTTTTGTTCGGTATAATTGATAACCAAAAACTAAATTCATATTTCATCTATACATGAAGTTGGTTTGGGCTGTCTCAACAAAAAATCTCAAGAAAAACCAAAAGCTTTGTGCATAATACTCCGAAGGACCAATCCATGGCTTTTCGAGGTTTATTTAAGTTTGCGGCTCCACGATGCTGGAATGATTTACCGCCGCCACTTCGTGCTTTAAAAACGGTCCAAACCTTTAAAGCGACGCTTAATAAACTTTTGTTACAGGAGCAGAGCTGTAGCTTAGCGTAATCCTAAAGGTGTGAACTCCTCACTCTCTTTCTCTCTCATACAGTTTTAATTGTTCTTTGTCTAATTTATTTTTTATACATTGTTAGTACCTATGTATTATTCTTTTTTATTGCTGTTCGTGATGTATGTTAATGTGGCCCAGTCAGAATACCAGCGCTGCACTGATGCAGTGTAGCAATTACGCTGAGACTGGACCCTGTTTATTCCTGCACGGCACATTACTTATTATTATTGTTATCATTGGTATTTTCTTTTACATGTGTTGATTTTATGGTTTTATGATTTTTGGTTTTGATGTGTTGTGTGATGAATAAATAAACTTTTTCTCTCGTTGTTTTTAATATGTAAGGTAGAAATGAAAGATTTTTTTAGGCAGAATGTATATTTCTTTTTGTATATAAATTATTTGCAGTTCTTTCGTTATAATATTAGTCTAGATACATACATCATTTTAAAGAAATTTAATATTATGTCAACACTTATTCATTTTCGCTTCACCCTTTCAAAAATGGTACAAAAATAATTTTTCAAATTAATTACGTACAGACTGAATACGTTAAAATTGAAAAGCTGTTAAAAGAACTTGTTATACAAAAAAAACCTTAGCTTGTAACAAACATTTAATGCAAAAATAAATACCATTGTTTCACTGTAATGAAAAACGTTACCAGCCCACATATCACGAAAATAACAAACTCCAAGATAATTCAATTTCGATTCGGTTATTATATTCATCAAAATTAATGCTACATTTACAAAGTGAAACGGTTCCTTTTCTATACAAAATAAAAAGTCTTTTGTGTAAAAGTCAATTTTACCATGTAAAAATAGAGACAAGCTATGATAAGGATGACGAACATTCCAAAATTACTGTCCCATTGTAAATGCAGCTTAAACAAACCACACACATTTACGGTCACAAAGCTTTATACAGGGCTGACAAAAATCACTGTAAGAACTGCCGCGCACGAGTGACTTTTGTCACCTCGACAAAAAGGTTTTCTATCATGTCTACAAAGTGGAGTGAGCTCACGAAAGATGACAATCCTTTTTTAATCCAAGCTTTAAAAAATACGCAAAGTGGCTATTTTGTCACGGGCTTGTTTTCGAGTCCACGAAAAATATTGTCACTTATCTATGACGTTGTAACATGCGCGCATGTCCGTACAAATCCACAGACTGGACAAGAGTGACGAAATAATCACGGTGACAAAAATCACTAGTGCGGAGCTATCACTAAGACATTATAGTTTTCCCTAAAGTGCCCATACATACTACATACATACATACATACGGTGAAGACTAAATTAATCTAATTGAGATTATTCAAGGTACATATTATATTTATTAAAGTCTATTTATGTGAATTTCACTAGTCATCTAAATCCCAAACCTGCTATCCAAAACTCGACAACCATCATATGGTTCCCTTACCAATTCGTAAAACTATAATAATAATGATAATAAATAATATAACGAAAACAAAATCTTCAGCCTCAGTACCTCTACCATGGGACACAGTGCCGTTCATTTCTTTCTATGTTATGGGTACTTATTTTCAATGGCACTTGTTCTTTTTATAAACTAATTTGTTAATATAATGTTTAGGTGCCGATTTGGGACAAATACAAGCCGTCAGACCAACTGGATAGGAACAAAGAAAGAACTATATGTGTAAGCATTATACAATTAAACTAAACCTTAAACGAGAAATAAATAAATAAAAAATATAACTCTATAAAATAGTGTGATGATTTTTCTTAAGTATTGACAAGATAAGGCATTAGTGAACGATTCGCTAAAATTATAATATCATCAAGGGTTATTTATATTATCATTCGATTATATGTATATATATATATATATATATAAAGTGATGAATGTGTTTTCTTTATAACCTACAAACTTAAATTTATCTTCGGTAATTTCAATTTGATTAACATTTTAGTTAATTTAGGGTAGATTTTCAAACAACAGATAACTTTATTTGACAGATAATCTATAAATTTTGACAGATTATCTGTGAAAACGGCAAAATTTTCCTCAGATATATTCTGTTGATTGAGAACTCGACCCTTGGAAGTTATCTAAAATTTACAACTGATATTATACTAATAATCAAGATCACTCTGCTTCATTTTGAGCGAAAGCTTCTAATATTAAGATTTTTTGTACGAAAATATTACCCCAATATTTTTCGGATTTCATTGTTTAAATGATCACTTTCAAAAATAGTCCTTTGAGACGATATAACAAAAACCACGATCAATTGTTGATACGTAGAAACTATTGCTTGGGATTGAATTAATTTATAAAAAAATTCAAAGCCAAATCTATCATCCTACACTGTATAAATTCTATGAACAGCCTAAGGCTGCCTGTCCACTGAAGCGGAGTATAAAAATCTAGTGATGCAATTTTATTGGTCACAATTTGCAACGCTCTGTCCGCTTCAATGGACAGGCAGCCTTATAATTAGTAAATTATTATACAAATTCGAACAGATTTATATACAAGAATGTTAATTATAAAGAAAATCGCACATCACGAATCATAATTACAGACTTCAAGGAAATATCAGTCTTGCACTTTCAAACCAAAAACTCTATATACAAAACACGGAACGGCTTAAACAATAATCTGCGTAAATATTTTCACTAAATACCATATAGTTGAGTCCCATTTTCAATACTTATCATTTAATACAGTTAATTTTAAAACATTAAATTATAAATGTTAGTCGTTATTTATAGGATCCGGCCCTAACTAGCAACCTGTGCTATAAATGTTGTTAATTATTATACATTTTGTACAAAATAATTATATATTATGATAATGCAGACGCGTTATACTGTTATTAGTGCGATCCTTCATCAAAATTAGATAACTAAATCGACTAATATCTTCACCAGGCACCGCTCAGATAATTCCACTATACTAGTACAGATCTTGGTGTTAGATCGAGTAGGGATACTCGCCGAGATAGTCTATAAGTGTTGACGGCAGCGGTAGAAGCCTGTGTTTCGGCGCACACCACAGTTTCGGTGTCAGCGGGTTCGAGTCTAGCGCTTTGTGGACTGTTAATCTGGCCGCGTGGAGGAGCGAAGGTGGACTTTGCCGGAGTGGAGTTTTCAGGAGTACTGGAGAGTGCGGACAGCCCTCCCTGTCCACCCACACTGTGCCTCCCGCCCCCCTGTCCCCTACTCTTGTGTAGTGCTGGACTAGTTCGACGACGCATCTAAACCTCGGCATGTACCTCGCGAGTGGTAGGTCACAGTCTAACCTGAGAAAAGGAAAAATAGTTGGTTAAAATTATTTTACAAACCAGCATAATGACTTAAATTACACTATATCTTGTGGTTCACCAAAATGCAGGCACTTTACCTGATGGTTAGCATTAGCACAGTACAATCCAACAATTTCAGCCACTACCAAAGGATCTACAATCCATCGCTAGTGATTGCTGTCCTACCGGCCTGCTCAAATGTTTCTTCACGTTAACATACTTAATTTAGACGAAGTCGTAGTCGCATGTAAAAACACGTTAAGGTTAGACAGAACACCAAGTCGGTATCACCGACTGATGTGAATAAGGAATCAGAACACTCGTAAGTGCTTATCATAAATATATATTCAAGTGAGAAAGTGTCAGTAGTGCTTTGACGTTCATAAGTGCTTTCTTAGATCCTGAATAGTATAAAGTTGTTTTTTTTTATTTTGATTTTGAAACCAGAAAATAATATGCCACCGAGTTAGCTCAGGTTTAATCTAATATTCAAACCCCATACCCTCCATCGTAACGTTCGTACGCAATAACAACTGAACAACTGAGCCGTTATCACGGTTTAAAGCGTTACACTATTGATTTTCATCAGTGCGTAGGCAGCGTGGGCCGCAACCGGCACGTTTAGGGGCAGCTCGAGCAAAAAAGGTCAAATATTTGTTGATCTTTCAGAAGAATAACCTCTTTTTTTAGTTTTCTCTACATTAAGAAAACCTCACGGATTTGCAAAACATTTACGCGGTGAGCGTTACTCCGAACATATATCTAACATCATATATATGTTTCCAAAAAATATTTCAATCTAATACGCTCTGTAGATTTCGCTTGAAAGTTGTTTTCAATCACAAAAAAAATTGCGCTTGTAAACAACTTTTTACGAGGTTGATGTGAAACTTCTTTAAATTTGAACACTATCCATTTTAAACCATTACGTATTGTCCGTAACGTAACGTCACGTTACACAAATTATGCCTTGCCGTACACAAAGTAGCTTGCTTCATTACGAAGCCTTTCTTATAATTCAGTTATTAAATTCAAAATAGATTTATAAAAATTGAGTCAGACGTAAAATTTTATTTAAATCACTAAAGGAAAATAATGCAAAATTCTTGCTATATAATATTGTTGAATCACATAAAATACTTTTATTAAAAGGCAAAGGACGTCAATCTAGTCATCACCTACCTTATACATTATGACGATATTCAGCATAGGTATAATATATATATATGTGTACAAGAAAACGTTTATTTACGTATCTGTTCTTGATAAATACACTTTCGCAAATAACATGTTTTAATAAATTATGTTTTGTAAATGACTACAAAATTTACCAAGGAAATAATTAATACAAGAAATTATTTTATATAATATGTATCCAGTATTCAAAAGTTATATAATACTAACTGTGCCCGCGGCATCTGTCACGTGGACGAAGAAGAACGCGTAATCTTATAAAATTTGTAATTTCTTAAAACTTGAATTAATAGAAAAGATCGAAAAGATATAGCAATATATATATTTTTTAATAAATGGACTAAGTTGTCTATGGAGTAAAACAAAAAAAAAAAAAAAATCTAGCCAGTGGTTTTTGCGTGATGCGCGCACAACGGCAAACCTCAATCATTTGATATATGTAAGTAGGTATATAGATTACAGTTTTCTTTTTTTATACTCGTTTGTTAGTATAGTTGTTTACAAAGAAATGTAAATTGGAACCGATAAGTGGAATCCAATTAAAATAAGTGCAATAAAAAGATGATTCGTGTTAACGCGGCGATAATTCACTTATTTCTATAGTAATAATATAACCACTATACTGAGAATAATAAACAATTAAAGACTATTATTTATTGACTGCGGCCCTGCCCACATACAAATGATATAATGGGTTCTCAAAACAGACTATATTTCTGTACGAGTAGTTGCTCTCCTGCATTTTTTATAGAAGTACGATGATACGGAACTTAATCAATTCAAATTGTATCGGTTTTTTTTAACTAATAAATACGGTTTACTTATTACTATTTAACATTACTTGAAACACAGAAGTCATATTTAACGATATTTAATTAAATTTACGTAACATTCAATAAAATTATGTAATAATTTTAATACAACGATATCTGATTGAGATTGTTATCCTGCTATAAAAACGATAATTATCGGTATTAACACAGTAAATTAATCGATTTCTGTTGAGTAATATAAATTAGTCGTTAAACTTTTATACGTTCCCGATTGTAATCACTTAGATAAATTAGAACGATGATTTACAGTTTTCATAAAGTCTGTACCATGCCGAATATAGACTTAGAAAGGTATAGATTTTATAATTGTGTGATAGTTTTCTTTTGAACAATTATATTTATTGTTTGCAATAGTAAAACTTTGGTTGTGATGGACCGCAACGCTAGCACCGACGTCGAAAAATATACACGTAAAAATATTTACATGCTTACAATTATAAAACGAATGACTTTGTATCGCGAACTTAACAAAAAAAAATTAAAAGAGAAAAATTTTCAAATTTGTCACTGTAAGCGACACCCCCTCCCCGCCCATAAGTGCGAACTTATTTTATGAACGGCCCTTTAAAATATTTACATAAAATTATTGGAAATAATATAAATCGAAAATAAAAAAATTCTAGCAACAATTACGTAAGGATTCATTACAATATCCTTAAGAGACTTAATGATAATTCTAAATTGAATTGTTATGCTTGTAAAATATAACAAAATACCCAGGCTTTGCTCATTGTAGCGATGCTTTTCAAGCTATTATGGCTCAGTCGTAGAGTATCCGGATACCGCGTCAATCAACGTGATTTCGAATCTTACAATTACCCGAAAGGCCTGCGTAGACGCAATTTTGTACGTAAAAAAGAGTTGCATATAACTGTGCGGTCCTGTATGTGGTACTTCTGTCCGTTGTGTACGTTATGCGAATAATTTCTAAACGATCTATTTTGATAGACAAAAATGAACCCCAAGGTTCCTCGTTCTCGTCTGCGCAGGCCCCTAAAACTTTCAGTGAAGAAAAACATCATAATAAAATTATAGCATGACAGTAGGACATTTCCTAACGCCAGTCTGATTAGCTGCCATCCTCAAATTGGAAACCTGTCGCCACTTAGCGCTTGAGGCTACTTGACTGTAGGTATTTAAATGTGAGATTTTGCCAAACGCTAAACTTGTAGAGGTAAAAAAAAATTGCAGTCACTTAGAATTTATACAGATAATAATTATAACAGGTTAAATTACCTAAAGAAGCCTTGCTCGTAATGTAATCGCACGGATGTGGGACCCCGTTCTGTCTGCACCGACAGTGAGAAGATAAAATTCCTGTCGCCAGAGTCTCGGATTACGAACGCTCCGACGCTTGCATCTTTCAACAATGTTCTTGCACCCTGGAAATAAAATAAAAAACACGCTGTATAAAACTGGATATAATGGTATTTCTCATAAACTAGCAGGACCCTAGAGAAATATTAAAAAGCTTCAACGTGGAAAATTTTCAAATTAATTTATTTATCGCTTAAAAACTCGTTCTTGTTGTCGGAGCATACCGTAATCAAGAGACTATTTTTAGAACTTATTACGTTTTTTAAAATATCATAAATGTTATTATATTATGTATTTATGTGTCTACAAGAATGTGAAAATGAAGTGAAGAAAGTGAATTTTTTTAAGATCGCCAACTCTGGTATTACAAATGCACATAAGCTACGGTGACCGCTTACCATCAGACGAGCCGTACGCTTGTTTGCCACCATAATTATATATTTTTTGTAACAATATTACCTATCGTATAAATCCCAGGATACACAAAATCCAGTCATATGTATATCCTTAACGTTTATTTTGTTTTTTTTTAATAAGGAAAATTTGTATCTATACGTATAATATATTTATGCTTTATGTATTTCCTTAGTGTGGGAAAATAATGGAATTCCAGTGAAGACGTCATGTTTCATAATTAACCTGTTTATTCGTCACATTCATTATTCATAATGATAATTTGGAAAATTTTGAATAATACACAAGCTTTTACACTTGTAACCATTATTGAGGTTTAAGTCCAACACTGGAAGAGATATGGACTGATGATTTTTTTTTTACACAGATAGAAAGAGAAAGTGATAGAACAACTTTCGACATCGTGCAGAATCTAGGAATATACTTTAGTTGTTTTTTATGTTTATATATAGTAACTATGAACTTCAAACAATGTGGAAAGCTGTAGGTAAATACGAGAAGAGTAAACAAAGATAAGCCTACATTGGTACGTTGGTCGAATAAATTTAACACGGGTAAAAAACCCGGAGCACAGCTAGTGTTAATACATACTTGCCACTTGGCTTATACTTCAAAAGTTCAGCCTCACCTTTTCCGAATCACCTTATTAATGAAGTGAAACGTTTTTGGGAATGGTTCAGATAAAAAATGTTACGAAAAGTTACGTTACGGATGACACCTAATAGTCTAAAATGTATAATATAGTGTTCAAGTTCAAAGAAGTTCCACTTCAATCTTCTTCTTGTTTTTTCTTTTTGTTTTTATAATATTTTTTTCAATATTTTTAAGACATAAGATGATGGCTCCCTTGTTTATTTAGGGTGTTTAGTTACATCTCAAAATGCACGTTTCCATAATCCACTTCAAGTATGCATAATAACCAAACTATATCACGCAAAATACCACGTAAAAGTTAAAGTTACACGCACCATTTTTTTTTTTTTTTAAAGTGAGCAATGAACAAACCTGCCAGTCCAAATTCCCATAGTACCACCCGGACAATCGCAACGCTCTGAGAGTGTCCGCCAGCCGTCTGAGCTCATCGTTGTAAGGCGTCGGGATGACGGGAGATGATGGCGTGGCGTAGAGTGGCGAATGCGGCAAGTAAGTCGGCTGGATCGTGAACGGCGGCGGCGTGTGTGGCGACGGTAGGCCGTGGCATTTCCCACCTGCCGGAGCGAGGGACACCCTCAGCTCGTGCCTGCAGTTAGGGCAGCATGCCACACCTGTTGACCAGCTATTTAGCGGGACACCCACTTCCACGCATGCATCTGGAAAGACGGAGAAAGAATGTTTAGATTGAGTACTTTTTAAATTAACCTGTTATTTTAGCCCAAGGACAATAACCAACCTCAAATAGAATTTATTATTAACATATCATGGTTACTTAGTCATAGGATACTGCTTATGAGAGTTAAAGGGCGTCCATTAATTACGTGAATTCAAATGGGGGAGTCTGGCAAAATCACACCAAATCTCATTTAAAGAGTGGTCAATAAAAATCTCACATCAACTTTTTTAAGTTGAAGAATATACAATTTGTATTAAATATTGTATTTGCTCAGGATTTCCATAGAAGATTCCATTGAACTGTAGTAACACTTAAATAATTAGTGGCATGAAGGAAAAACATCAAACAAACATAATTAAGTATTTAAAAACTATATGGTAAATTTCACATAAAGAGAGTGGCGGCACCACATCTTATCAAATCTAAGGGTTCAACTAAAAAAAGAAACTCACGTAATTCATGGACTTCCTTTAAGATGGAACACCTCATGGGACAACATAGCATATATTTTGGAATCGATACTCATTATGGAACATTTTGCAACATATTGCTAGCACAACAAAACAATTCTTATTAAAATTTAAATTCAATCCCTATCAAGTGAGCTCATTTACAGACCAATTTACGTGACATGTACAAGTACATAACTATTACATTAGCAGTTATTATTTGAGGATTACTCAATAATTGCCGGAAATGGAAGTTATCAGTGTATAGTTTTTTTTAAATAGAAAATGATAAGAATGTGCCTTAGACCCGTGCACCAACACAAATAAAGCTGACTGCAGTGACATGCAATATGGCGTCGCGTCGTGCAGGTGTTTCATGACCGCAATAGAATGCGCCGTAATTTGCCAGGTGTTTTATTATTTGTAAATACTAAATAGCAGCCTGTCTAGTGCCTCTCCTAACTCTGTTGTAATTGGCTATATTAATAAGATAGCCATCACTGTCTACTAGTTAGAATTTCTCTTTATTATTTATACAAGTAATCATGTTTTTTTTTTATAAAATAAATCCAAAGCTACAGAAATTTATTGAAACAAAGTTCCTTTACGCAGCGTGCGGTAGGAGTAGACCTGTATAAATCGTCACATGGGGGTCCCCTGACTGCACACATTTATTTGTTTGACTATTTTATATCCCTACTATTTTAAATATTTTTCCTAAAAAAAAATACTTTAGATTTAATGGAATGTGGGTTGGCCCAATTTCATAGCCTGTATACATTTAATTCTGAGTCATTATACTTCAAATTATGATGTAAGTATATTTCATACTATGATAAAATACATACACACACACACACACATCCATACAGATATATAAATATACACATTAAAATAAAATTACATGTTATAAATGGTATATATCAAAGAGCTTACTTTCTTATTTCTATCTAGTTTCTCACTTAACATTTATAATGAAATATGAGATATTCTTATTTATTTTGCAGTTCAATAACGAAATATATTTATATATTTATAAATGTATTTATGTATCAATTTTATAACATGTAAGTAATTTCATCTTAAAGTTAAAAAGAACAAGAAAACTTAATAATATTTTAAGGGAGTTTACGATAGGAAAGAAGTTGAATGAACAAATCAACTGATAGGCATCAAAACAGATAAACAATATTTATCAATGAAATAACATAAACTACAATTGAACTTTATTGTTAAAATGTCAATATTACTGATATCACTTCCTTTATTTATTTATGGATGCTATACTTATAAATGTTGAAAATTCATTTGTGATCAGTTTAGGTTAATATTCAATAAATAAAATTAATATGTAGGTAAGTTAAAAATATATTTTTGACAGTGGTTTTTTGCGTCTTAATCCCTGAACCTTCATCATAGCTGACAGACAACTTTGAATGAACATTTACATGTGATTCAATGGGACAAACCTATTTTAAATTTTAGAAACTACAATTAGAAATTTAAATGCACAACCTCCCTAATTTTGTTCAGAGACAATATTTACCCACATATTATATATTGTTCATACTCAGTACAACTAAATTATATTAAATATTTTAGTAGACCAGATATAATAGTTTTCCTTAGAGAAGTCATATAAATAACCCTTTCAGCAAACCTAGGGGTAAATGAAGTAGTTAAATACTGCACATTATATTATTTTATATTTTGTTATTTTTAAATATATATTCACTATCAATGTAAAACATATTATAAGCATATGTAATATAAAAACCTATATGCATTAAACCAAAAAAGTTAGCAAACAAATTATTCTAATCTCAATATGGATTTTTCCTAAAAACTTATCTCATGAGATATGAGTTATCAACATACTGTCTTATCAAACCATACATATCTGGATTATTGTTTGAACTTAGCTAAAATTAGTTTGACCAAATAACTTTTATCATATACCTAAATTATATAGGACATTTAAAATGTATATTGCTATATTTATTTAGATATAAAATAGATGTTAGTGTATATGAGTCCTATAAAATAAAAGGCAGCAAAGTAGGTTTGATTGATAAATTGGTAATTGAAATAGAAGAAATAAATTTAAATTAACATGACTCTGATAAACTTTTGCAACTTTTATTCACAGAAATAAACATCCTTTCCTTTGCAGGCACACTGACAGTAAGCATATCCAACAATATAGAATAGCATAGCACTACAGACTTGACACACTACAGAGTCCTATAAAATAAAAGGCAGCAAAGTAGGTTTGATTGATAAATTGGTAATTGAAATAGAAGAAATAAATTTAAATTAACATGACTCTGATAAACTTTTGCAACTTTTATTCACAGAAATAAACATCCTTTCCTTTGCAGGCACACTGACAGTAAGCATATCCAACAATATAGAATAGCATAGCACTACAGACTTGACACACTACAGTACAATTATAGACAATACAATTTAATTTATTTATCGCATAGACTGCAGAATGCTGTAGAACACAAATCATGCTATCCCTGCTCCCAATGAAGATAGACATATGCTCTCGCTGTCTTTTTTGTAGGTCTTTTTAATATCTACAATTATGTAGTACATAATTTTGATACTCTCATCTCATATGGTCTACTCAGTATAAGCCATTTAAGCACCACAATTCATTCACCATGATCAGTTTTATTTTATTTGCATGGAACCCTAGTTCTTTTTCTAAAATGAAAGTAGCCAAAGATACTCCTTCTAAAACTAGCTAGCTTCCAGTGAGGTTCTGTCAATATTGGTCTCAACATTTCAGAGATTACCCGGAACAAACAAATAGACAGGCAAAAATTTTATACATTGACTTTTTTTGTAATGAACTTATTATACTTTCATATGCATTTAGTTATAAGCTGTTATTTTGACTTTTGACACTACAATTTTATTAATTGTATAGAAATAGGTATAGGTAAGTCAAGTAGGTATCAAACAAAGAATAAATGGTGTTATTTATGTAAGGGTATTATTTATTATTCTTATAAAGTTTATCAAATACCTTATCAAGAGTCATGACAGCTGAAAGTCACTTTTCATATTGCTATCTTAAACATTATAATCGTAATAATTAAAATGGATTTAAACCTTCCCCCTTTTTTAAGAAATACCTAAATATGATAAATTAACTACATATTCTTTAAAATACAGATGTTGTGTATAAACAACTAGCCTAACAAATACTAATAAGAGATAATTCTTTTCCTCTTTTTCTCCCATAATTTTTTGATGATTTTTATTGGGTCAATCAATTCATGACATAAGACACAATTAGTATAAATTTCGTAAAATAGAAACAACAACACTGTATTTGAAAAAAAATACAATGTTTTAATTAATTTTGAAACATTTATAAATACAATCTGTTAAAAAACAACTGGAAAATTCAGAACATTATAATCGACAAGTTATTACTGTATTGTGGCAACCGCATAGTTTAATAATTTTAATGGATATTATCATAACATCTTTATTTAGCTTTACATTTACAAAATAAAAATAAAATATTGACACGGGGAGGGGACTTAGCCCAGAAGTGGAAAGATATAAGTAACAAAATTCCTGAAATTATCTTAATATAATGGGAAAAATAACCTCAAACTTACTTTGTGGAGGTAACCTTGCAGCGAGAGTCATATTTAAAGGACAAATTGTTGATTCTCGCCTTTCAATTAAACACATTTGTTCCCAGTTCGGTGGACGGCCGCCTGATCCACCCGAGTTTCCTCCGGAGGCCACGGTTCACACAAATATTTCCATCAAAAATAAGCACTTCACAAATAAAAAGTATAGTAATACATAAACACTGTTTTTATTCAGTATAGTTGTCGATAGGCAGCGTTTAACATTTGAAAATAACTACGGTACAACAAATTTAGAATTTAAATTTCCAGTTTCATTCACTAAATTAACGTCATTGAAATGTCAAACACGTCCGAAAATAGATGCGTTCCCTAACTACCGTATCGGTATCGATAGTAGTTGTATAAAATAATAAAATAAAGTATCACACACATGTACGTGCTACTCGTTGTGTGAATTGAAGACGAGTGCCGACTGTGCCGAGTGGCGAGTGGCGCTTGCCGATCACGAAGTCACAGTATATACACTCGTGATTGCCTGCCGCCGTCTGTCGGCTCTGCGAACTGATGCGATCCGATCGAATCAACGCGAGATACGAGAGCGAGAACCTACACTACTGGTAATACTGGTATGGCCCACGGGTATTAATGTAATTATGAGCAGTAAGTAGTGAAGTGACTAGTAAACTGAGGTTAGCGGGTGGACGGAGCCACGCAATATAGCGATACTATACAGCTAAACACAAACATTCACTAACTTCCGAGAATTCATTCACCAAAGAACAATAATTAGCTAGTTATCTAGTCAACTAGCTATTTGCTATCTTTATTTTATCAAGCGCACTTTGTTGGCCGATTTTTGCGTAACATATAACTAATCAGTTTTATAAATCTTCATACAAAATCAAATATATTGTGTGTAAATTAGATGCATAGAAAGACCAGGTATATAATATGATGAAACAATAATAATTATTCCCCTCTACAGTATCTAGTAAGTTTCTATTTATTCTCTGTTAGTTGTGAAGTGAAATTTTACTATTTAGCATAAAAGGTTTCTATGGAAATAATAATTTAATAAAAAAAGGAACTTACCCTTTCTTAGTAGCAGCAGAAAAAGATATTTCTTACAAATTCTTTGTACTCATATATTTCCCAGAAAACAGTTAATCATAAATCTTAACTTGAACAGTAGTAAATTAATTTTCTTATTCAATTTCTTGTAAGTTTAATTAAAATGTTGTTGTTGTAAACTATAATAAAATATTTATAGTAATTTACATTCTAAAATGAATTATTAATTAATTTCCACTATCATACCCTATACACCATGACACTATAACAAGTTTCACTAATTATTCTGTCAAAATTGATTATTGTTTATTACCTCATAGTTTTCTTCAACTAAATTTATTATTTTATTGTACTAGGTAACAATAAAAAGAGAAAATCGTTTTTGTTGAATTTATATACATTATTATAACACTATTACTGTGTTTTAGAAGACGAGTGAAGATAAAGAACGCTTCAATACTACGTATAGAACATGTTCTTTAGACTTGAGCGCACTCTCAAAGAGTCTAGAACGAGTCACTTAGGTATTTATTTACAAGCTGTAAAACTTTACGGTATAGGTAGATAGATACCTTTCATTTGAAAATATATGAATAGGATACTGCTTACATCTTTTAAAATGAAATCTGTTAAAAGTTTATTAATTTTAAATTCGTTTATTTTGTTGTAATATTATATTGACTATTTGAACTGTAAAAACAAGTTAAATGATTAAAAATAAAACAAAAAATCTGACTGCAAAAAAAAACCCGACTAGTAAAATAAATTAAAACGTATCTAACAGTTTATCGACACCTCGTATGCTAATATCCATCAAGCCGTTCAGGTTACAGAGCGTGCCAAAGAAATAGACAAATTACGTACATATATTCAAGAAACATAACCCTCCTTTTTGCAGTCGGGTAAGAAAGTGATCTAATATAGTATTTTTCATATCTTATAAGCATATATAAATCTCGTGTCACGATTTATGTTCAGGAAAAACTCCGAAACTACTAAACCGATTATGACCAAATTTTGTAATTATCTGTAATTTCTAATTTAGTCCAACTTAAAACATAGGATAGTTTCAATTACGGGATATATAATGCGTAGTAACAAACGCGTCCGGTAGCCGCGGGTACATCGCTATATTATATGTATCATATTTTATATTACCATAAATGATTAGAGAGAAATAAACAAAGGAATAAAAGTAAATCGAAAAATAAAAATGAACGTATTGTAATTATAAAACGTCAAGCTCATATAAACACAAAGGCACATGGAATACATTTTTAATAATCTCAAGATCGATCGTTTATGAGAACTACGTTACCTAGGTATTGTCAAATGCTCAATTTCGAATATACATATTAAAAACTCCCTGAGTATGTACTTAAGTTAAACTTTTAATTATATCTTTGATACCTTCTTCGTTGCTACGTAATAATATTATGTATATATCATTAGTGTGAGCCAAATTTGTGTAAATTTTAATTTCTCAATATTCATAGGATTACTCACTACACATTAACATCCCGCTGAGTATAGTGTACTACGGAACAAAGCCACTATTAATTACTAAATAATAATAAAAAATACAAACTGATATGTACTACTAAATACTAAGTTGTTTTTTATGAAAAAAAATAATACAAACGCTTCGAAGTCCCTATGGAAATATTTCAATTTATTTTAATTAAACTCGATTTAGATAAATATAACGAGATCACAGTTTTATTTTATTTCCCACCATAAGAGACGTGAGATTGTATCCACATTGTATCTAACTTCATTCATTAAATAAATGAATGAACAATCAACATTTTAGTCATTCGGATGAAGCCAGAGGATATACTCAAAAGGAGCCAGAATCAAAATAATAATGAGACATGCGATAGTTTTCATCAACATTATTGAGTCATACTGTTATCTATTAAAATATCCGCTATATTTATATTTAGTAGACACGTACAAAGAATTGGCAGTTGCTATATTTTTAATTTTTGTACTACACTTTTTTAAAAGAGCAAGCTCTTGCTGAGGACTTGACGAATCAACGTAGAATTATAACTGCACTAGCTGTGCGCACGGTTTCGACAGTGTTAATTTTATAAAATCTAGTACGAAAGTCCCTATACACAATGATATTTTATAAGTAGACTAGCTGACCCGCGCAACTTCGTCTGCGTCACATAAGAGAGAGAGAGAGAGAGAGAGAGAGTGGGACGTAGGCAGAGACAAATAACAATAGTCGTAGGGACCTACATGTAATACATTTTATAAGTGCCGCCCGCTGCCACATCATTCCGATAAAATGCACGCGCGGTACTTGATTATTATTTTGCTGCGGAATTATTTTAAAACTGTGATATCTCCTAAGATATTCATTGAAATCAATTGATGAAAAGGTCAATTTTGTCCAAAATTAACTACTTGTGATGAATACCGTATTTATTTCGATAAAGATTAATACCATGTTTATAAAAACACCTTCGCAAGTAATGCATTATTTTAGAACATATTTTATTACCTTAAAAATGTTATATTGCGTCAACCTTAAAAGATAGACATTTTTTTTTTATTACTTTTTAATTGAAATAATAACGTCACCCATAAATATTGTGCAACTTTAACCATTTACGAAGCGCACACAATGGAAACTTTCAAAAGGAATAAATTTTCTCCGTTTTTGCAACACTTTTCATCGATGCTCCGCTCCTATTGGTCGTAGCGTGATGTTTCGGGCCTTACTTGATAAATGGGCTATCCAAAACTAAAATAATTTTTCCATTTCTACCAGTACTTCCTAAGATTACCGCGTTTAACCAAACAAGCAAACTCTTCAGCTTTATAATATTAGTATAGATACAGCATTGACACTCTTTTAGGGGTTATTTCACTGCACGATCCACCGTACCCGATTTCCGGGTGGAGGGCATGGGGAATTTTGGCCGTGGAATCGAGCCAATAGCGACGCTCGATCGATTTACGCGATATCGTAAATTATGGTAATTGCCTACAGTTCACTTAGTCGTACACGGATTAACAACAAAGCTACACGTTGTTTGTTATCCGAGGTACTACAGTACCGAGTAAACTACAGTTTATGCCTTTTTGTGTGTTTTGAAAATGTACCAATTATAGTGCAACTGTGAGAAATATGACAGATATCTCATTTCATTCGTAAGTACATAATTGACAGATAACATTAATAGTATTTTTTAAAGAAAAAGCTCAAGTCATTACATAATTATGAAGGTGTTGACGTCATCATGTAAATAATGTCTGCTGCTTTCAAAAACATAAAAAAACTATGAAATAATCTATATATGTAATAGTAAAATATTCAAATTCTGTCTCAAAATTCTTTATAGTATCACAAATAAAGATAAAAAAGAAAGTGTAAAAAAATTGGACAATGCCCATTACCCGGTAGAATAAAGAAACTCTTATAAATTCCTCTGAATGAAGCATTGATTAAGTATTCTCTTCAAGTCATATTATAGTTTCTAGACGGAGCGTCGTAAAAACTATGCATGTGTGATACACCCAAACGGCACATGCGCAGGTGTTCGATTTACATTCAAATGTGCTAGAGACGTTCACAAAATATTGGTATATCGATACTTCACAACAAATTATAGAGTATTAAAATTATAAACTACATTTTCGAACAGAAACAAATTAATAAAATATCTTTCGCTTAATTGAATAATACAGTTATTTAATATACTACGAATTTTGCTAATGTGTTTAATTTTTTTGCGCATAGCAAAAACTAACCAGTATTAAACCTTTTTATCGAAATCCATGTATATTTATCATAATACCGATCTGTGATGTAATAATTATTTTTAATACTATAATATATCGAATACAAACATATTATGTTGCCTGCAAATATCGATATATTTTAGCAAGCCAACATCACTCGAACTTGCCATAGAGAGCGATTCTCCGTAATGCTATTTATTATATTCGGAGTTCTAAGAAACCCTTACCTGCGCCCGCGCTTTCTCGACCATCTGCCGACTGTCATTGGCGTAATACAACGCAGCTGCCGCCAGTACAATACGGGTCCTAATCCTGGGTGATGATTTATTTATAGTAACTTGAATTGGAACTTTATAACAGCTTTAAGGGGAATCCTGTATTAGTACACTTAGTTAAATATCACGTTCAATAATATTATTATATTTTTTGATTCCGTTAATCTATTTATAATACGGATGCGAAAAAATGATTTCGTAATGAGTTCCTTACTGAATTAATTCGTTTTAATTTTACTGTATATATTCGTTTTTATCACAGTTAATAGTGAAAATATATTAAGCATGTACATGTTTTTATAGTTAGTCTATCAAAATAATAAATTTGAGGTATATTTGCACTTAATATTAGGTCCTGTTCTATTTATCAATACCTAAAGGTAGGTAAAAACTTTTTATCATAAAAATCAAGAAAATTTAAATACATGTTCTTTGTAAATTAGACGATTTTATACTTGGTAGGTACTAATTTAATTTAATAAGATCCAATATCTAAGAAGTAACAAATTAATTTTATTTAAAACAAATCATAAGATGTTTATTACGTGAATAAGACTGATTGCTTAGTACCTATAACTTAGATTTAGAGATTATAAAAAGTCCTTTATTAGCTTCTTCAAGTGAGAACGATGTGATTTGTGCATGTACTTGCCGACACACTGTGCCTTAATTATTTGTAAACACGTTTTATAGGCAATGGATCACTAATGAAAAGAAAAAAAATGTCGCAACTAATTGGTGGGAAAATCATTTATTTCGCATTTTAATTGGTTGAATTACGGGTATGAAACATGTTTGAAACGAGTCTCTTGTGCCATGTATATAGTTATGTTTTTATAATACACAATTTTAATATAATAGTGCTTACATTATACTTGAAGAATGTAACTTGTAATATTGTAAGACGAAGCGATAGGTGTTATTTGAAACACCAAAATCTATGTCGTTGTCAGCATGTGGCAATATTTAGGGAGGTCATGCCGTTTCACGGAACTTGCTGGCACACTCCGATTTCAATTTCACACTATACCGTTCGTTCCCGGTACTTCTTTATTAGAGGTAAAGAGAGAAAACAGTTTCGCAGAATTCATACCAATACTGTTTTGTTATGCGTGTCTATATTTTCTAACTACAGACTACAGTTATTCATACAATGCACACCCATATTTAGTTATAAGAAGAAATGTTCACAGAATTGTAATTATTTTATTTATTCAAGATGAAAGTTTATCTGAGCGTTTTAGTACTATTGTAAAATAATTTGTCTATTATAGAGCTACTAAATGGTTTATCTGTCGCTGTTGGGCAGTGCTAAGCATATTATTATTATTTTTAAATTACAATTCGATTGGAATTAAAGAAATTGATTACTACAATAATAACAATTATATATACATATATATGTATCTATATATTACTTGTGATTTGGAAAAAATGACGGCATGTAAAGACAAAAACTACAAATGTGTTAATATAACTAAGTAATTATATACGTGGGGAACTCCCGCCTAGCCAAACTTTTTTCTTAATAGTGTATTTTCGATTCGTTATATTATAGTAATTATGAAAACTAGCAGTCATACAGATTCATATTTTCATATGACAAATTATTTCCATTTCATATGAAAAATATCAATAACGCATGAAATGTTCCACGCATACTTCAGATGAACTTGAGATACCTATGCTAAAATCCCAATTCTAGGCATACAGTGTTACCATGTTCACCAACAGATTTAAATAGCTCACAATATAAATACACTTTAAAAAAAGTAAAAAGGCAATTCAACCGAAGAATGCCTTGGTGTTTAAAAAAGAAATTCAAGTTCATAACTCTGAGGTGGTTTATTAAATTCTTTAATAGGTATAGCTACAAAGTTACATACGTTTATTATAGCTACTTTAAAATATAATTTTATAATCATTTTGCTTCACGTTCCTTGTTCAGACTTCAGAAGTAGGTAAATATTTACATAGTAAAACCTCCCTTTTAAATACAAAACTAACTAGATTGACATAATTTTCATAAGTAATCCTTATTATCAAGGAAAGAGAATACTTACTTTGGTTAATAAAAGACTTGTGTAAGTAAGTACCTTTTTAAAAAAAGTTATTCATGTTGTTGGCAAGTCTTGATCGACGCATTTTCCAGTGTCTTGCTTTGTACTTAAAATATTATTTGTGATAATTATAGTTAATTGATAAATTCTTCATTTGGCGTTATAATACCAGTAAATATATTACAAATCTTCTGCTTTTAGCTACCACAATAAACATTGTGAAATTCCGTCATAGTGACATACTTCAGTAATTCACGTATCGAAATCAGTCTAATTTTTACCATAATTTTTGCTTTTCAGAATTAAATTGTTTATTTAAATTAAATTGATTTTCCCACCATGGGCATTAGTTGTACAGTAATTAAAAGTGTTAATAATTAAATTATTTCTAACCTATGTGAAGGTTTATATTTCGCTGAATGGCAGAATCAGTAATCGTGAAATTAGTATGTAAGACCTTTTTAGTAGGTATACATTTTATCTCCAATACTTATTCGTAAATTAACAAGTAGTATTAAACATTATACATAATCCTGACTGCTTGAGAAGAGCGGGATCTCAACTGTCATGTGGTGATTTTTGTTTTCTATTCATCTTGTGTTGTTTGACCCTATATTATATAATACGGGTGGCATATTGCATAATAAAGCTTAGTTATTGTTTACAAGTGAAGTGGATTGAAAATAATAACATGGACCATGAATACTGGGATGACACAAAAACTCCCTAGAATGTTCTAACAAGGGAGCCACCATTTTAATGATTATATTAGAGGAAGCCTGAAAGTAATACTAGTGACAAATAAGTTGAGGTGCAATAAGTTAGCGTGGAGGAGAGTGAAAGAGAAAAACATATTAAGCCGACCCTACACAGGTGGAATAACAATAACAAGAAACGTAAAATTTGTTTAATCACTACTATTAAATAATTACACAATTATCTTGATAATAATATTACGTAATATCAGCTGTTGAGGCCGTTAGAACAAAACAATGCGTTGTTTGAATATAAATAACAATTTTAATAATAATTTGTTCATCTACGTATCTATCATCTATGTAGCCAACTATAATGAATACGATTCACTTCATGCTTGTTTAGCTGTGTAATTGTATTATTATGGATTTCTTAGAATTCGTGCGTGTACTTCGAATTACGACGTAGGTATCGAATTGTTGAATTATGAAAATTATTTAGTCTGTCCAGCCTTGTTATGAGGGAACAATTGAGTGTTCTTTTTATGATGGAAATTGTAATTTTCTATTGTTTAATAGTCCATATGTACTGAATATAGTCAATCAGAAATGAAGAATCGGCAGATACCGCAGATATATCGATCAAAATTACTAGTATTAGGTGTCGTCGACAGGTCGTGGTGGTCGAGTGATTTAGGCCGGCGGAATATTAATTAGATGTCCTCAGGTTCGAACCCCGGCATGTAACAACGAATTTTTCGGGATTCACGTATTCTTTATTATACTTATGTTAAATGGTACCACACCGGCTGACGATGAAAGATTGTGAGGAACCTGACACGCTTGAGGAAGATCTGTTGTGTCACCTTATGGGAAATATATAGTAATGGGTTTCTCGGCGTTCGAAATTACCAATACGCCGTGGACTGACGTGGTAATTAAACCCCTCGGGAACTGAAGGCCTCATTGCGCAACAGTGGTATTATTATTAAGTGGTAGTGGGCGGAGCACATTTTCGTAGGGACGACCGATGGAGCCGAAGTATTCTCGACCACGCACGAAAGACGTAGCTTAGGCAGGCCTGTTACAAAGTGGACCGACGACCGGACGACCTGATAAAGTTTGCGGGAATCCGCCACATGCGAGCAGCTTAAGATCGCTCGTTGTGTCAACCTTTGGGACAATCTATGTCCAATGGACGTCTATTGGCCGATTGGATGGATGTAATATCAAAGAACAAAGAGTATGCGTTGCCTTGCGTTTTATTTTAATTTTATTTTTTAACTAGATGTGGGCGATTACGAATGATTTACGTAATCCAGACAAATGATTATGAATGATTTACATAATCGAGACATTTACGTATACTCAGAGGTGGGCGAATATGAATGATAACTGAATTGAGATATGTACATACTTATTAAAAATGTAAAGTGGGAAGTTAAAAAAAAAACAAGGTTGTTCAGTCGTATTAATTTTTAATCCTATGAAATTAGTAAATTACTAATATTAGTAATAACGAATAGTTATAATCAATATATCTCGCGATATGAGTATTAATAATTGAATGATTACATTAGTATATCTCATAATCGCCCACCGCTATTATTAACTAAGAACACCTAAGAACGTGCAACGTACATATATGTATAGTTCAACAACATTTAGTTGAAAAAATGTTTTATTATCGGTATTAATTTGATTTTTGATAGATGTACTAAAAACTTATTGGTTATTAAATAGATAAATATTTAAAATAGTGTCCAAACCAATATGTATGTATGATTTTGTTAATTATAAATTCAAGTTGGATTATCGTGTAAAAAAGCGAAGTATAATGTGTAAATAAATTTCCAAGTATAGGTAAGTTTACAAAGTTAAATAAAGTTCATACACGTTTGTTCACAACACGAATATTCTAGGAAAAAAACAATTAGATAAACAACTTTTAAATCCTTGTTAAAAGGTAACTATATAATAAACAAACAAACATGCCGAGTCTCAACAGATATTTTTCACATACTTAAATCACATGCATATATGTGTTTACCTACTTAATATTTACATGTTATTTTTATAATGAAGTTGCATTGAATATTGCGATAACATGTTATTGTTTTTCTGCGAAATTAAATTTTATTGTAAAAATAAAATACAATACAAAACATGTTATGTACCGTAAGCGATTACAGATTTCTGTTGATATTTGTTCATTATTTTAATTTTAATAACGTCCTTAAAAATGGCCAGTCCGTTTTAATATAGGTCCGTATAATTTTGAGTGGTAAAATTATTACACTGAAGTATAATAGTAAGCATGTCAACTTAATTATGTATGTAAGTTAGAATTTAAGAGCTGTAGATTTCTTGAAATAAATAAATTATCGGATATCTCAAATAATTTAATATTGGTATTTATAATCGAAACCGATTAAATTTAATAATCTTGAAATATACAGATCCGAATTCTCTTAACCGTACCATCCCTAGTATAGAAGTCCCAAATATGGCGAGTTGGCGACCACCGAGAGATGACTTATCCTCATAGAATTATGAACTCGGCGTCTTAGGACTTTATTACTCTATGCTAATCCTATAGGTGCAGTAGCATGCCGTATCTAAAAATAGTATAGCGAAATTCAAAAGGCAGCCATTAGATTGCAAACTGGAATTCAGGTATTCAGTTGGTTGATCCAGAAGCGAGACAGCCTGTCGGTAACAAATACTTCCTCTTTCTTATACAGCGTGTATTTGGATCCGGATGCAATTCTGGAATGGCTTGGGTTTTGCAATACTGTGTACACCCCCGCTTAGTAACGTATTTTATTTACATTCATACGAATAAGTACAATAAGTAGTACAACTTACAAGTGAATTATCTATACTTAAAAATATCAAAACATAGTATAAAGTCGCTTCCCGCTTAGCAAAGTATGCTTAGATTTTTTAAACTACGCAACAGATTTGAATGCGGTTTTCACTATAATTTGGTAATTTTTATCGGAAGGTTTATTTAAACAATACATTCCAATTAAATTTTGTGTATTAGAGAAAATTCAATGATTTGTAATCAAGTCGTCAAAAAATTATTTTCGGGCGCTTACATAACTGTATGATATACATCAAAATAATGTTGTAACGAAAAAACCCTAGAGAAAAGTCCGCGATGACATTTATGTCTATCTCCTAAGGTTGACTCACAGTAACCATTTTTATCTTCAACACAGTAGGTACTTAATTAAAAATATGTTATTTGCGAAGCAATTCCCTCCAATTCTATATTAATCTTTATCCATATAAATTGGTTAGTTAACGTGGACATTTAATTCAAGTCCGGTGAAGCTGTAAAAGCCGCAGCGGCTCTGTTTTTGGATAGGGCCCCAAAGGCTAACAGTGTAGTCAGTTCAAAAAAAATAAAAAATTAGCATTTAATGTATCTTACAATTGTTCTTTACAATTTTGGATTCAAATGAATAGACACCGTAGAAGATATAACGAATTTAAAATTACGCGCGACCAAAGAAATCCCTTAGCAAAACTGTCTTGGGCGTTTGGCCGTCATTCCGCATCTATGATTAATTGCGACTAGCGACATAAGCGCACTATTCGTAACTATGACATTACATAACATACCATCAATCATGTATCCCCGAAGCGTTAGGCAGAGGTGTACACCCACGCGGCGGTATGTTTTAGGTCCCAAGTAATTAATAGAGGGCGAGCCTATTACCATTAATCGGACACAAAGCCAAACTCCAAGCTGTTACTGAGAATTTCAAAGGAAACTCCAATAGCACTTTGCTTGACCTGAGAATCGGACCTAGGACCTCGAGCATAGCAATCGCGTTTAGGTCCACTAGGCTAATGAGGCAGTTATGTAGTTATGAACTATCTATATTAAAGCGATAAACACTAAATCGGGCTTTTTTAAACATAAAATACATCACTTTGTAAATTGTACTCGTGTGATACTGGGGCGGGTCGCTAGTTCAATTTCAAGAGATTGTTTTTTTTTTCACTCGTTTGAACGCGCTAATCTCTGGAACTACAAAGTTATTTCAAATAATTTAGTATCTTTTAACTTTATTTCAGTAAATAAATATATTACTGAGTTACATATACATACATTCCTTTTTATATGTCCATAACCAAAACGCAATTTATAGACCATACAAGTGTCCATACGTGTAAAAATAGATCCTAAATGTATCTTCAGACTATAAGTTACAATTATACCAAATTTCATTAAATTCGGTTGAGTAGTTTTTGCGTGATTGGCGTTCAAACATACCGACAGACAGACAGACAGACAAAAATTTCAAAAACTATTGAAATGTATTCAGTCCATGATCCTAAACCCCTAGTATTATTTTTTCTCAAATATCTTTATTGTACAGATTTCGACTTTTTACTCTTTTATTATAGGTATAGATTTAGTGAGGAAGGTTATAGGCTATATAACATCACGCTACGACTTTAAGGAGCGGAGCAGTAACCACGAATGTTAAGCAATCTGACAAGCTGTAGGGTAGTACGGGAAGTGACAACAACAATAAACTACACGGATGCATTGGTAATGCGCGGCGCGGCGCGGCGGCGAGGTGGACTGTGGAGGGTTAGTCGCATAAATTTAACCCAGGTGAAACCGTAGGGCACAGCTAGTTTATAATAACAGCGGAGTAGTTGCCTAGTTTATAATGTGGAATTGAAAACGTATACCGCAGTCTAAAGGTTGACATATCTTACAATGTATTGACAATGATATTTACAAAACCTTGTTAATATTACATACCTGAGTTTTATGCTATAAATACTTCATGCTCATAGTTATAAAGTACCAAACACAAACACAGTAGAGAAGGGACCATTTTGAGATTCCGCAAATTATTATCCCGTGGTTTTATTAAACGTTTATAAGCGTCAGAAACTTTGTTTATTATTATATTTTTTTTTTTATCGTACTATGATTAATTGACGATTGATGGTGAGCACAGTGAAACCCAACAACAACGCCAACCATCGAGGGATCCATCACGTTCAATTCACGTTATGTTTGTAGAACCCCATGTTGTAGGCAGATCGGAACACTCTGGACGGAAGATAGTTCCACAGCTTCACAGTACGGCAAAGATAATGACGCGGTCGTCGAGAATTTTTACTCGTGCAGAGACGAAGAGTCACAATCACAGCACAGAGATTATAGATCACAAACATAACAACATATTCCACTTCATTTAAAAATAAAAACCAACATTATAATGAAGGTGAAAGTTAAGAAACTTAAAAAAATAATTTTGCCATATAGGTTTATATTAAAAATAAAAAAAAATTTAAACAAAAAATTAATTTAAACATACATAATAAGAATAGTAAAAGAGAAAGTGATAATAATAGTAGATATTTACAAGTAGGCAGATAAAAACTAAAACAGAGTACATATTGAAAGTGTATCTACTTTGAGGAATAATTAATGATTTTAATTTGTGGCCTAAAAACTACAATCAATCGTGATTATTTCGACTTAAAAAGTATATTTTAAATTATTTTTTACATTAATTTCAAATTAATTTAGATTACTTGGATATTAAATTTTTATGCTTAAATGGCTTTTAAACAGTGAATATTCGATAAAAATTAAATTTGATTTGTTACCGGGATTCAGATATACCTATAGATTCTAAAATCCCGGGAACGATGAGATAAGGCAACTCTAATCGTAAGCCCATAATAGGATAGTACCCAATACATTGTCTGCCACACAACTCTGCCTTTACATTGTATTGTTACCAAGAGGTTTCTTGAAATTCTGTGTTGTATGACGGTATCTTTCTCGGAACTGTTCGCATCTAGCTTTTTAGATATAGATGCAATGTATAATACAGGTATGGAGTTATGAGAGGGTCAGTGGGATTTACCTCTCGTATCTAAGTCATCCTAGAATCATCCAGATTAAATTAAGTGAACCCTTACTAACAAATAATTATGTAGTCATAGATTGGATGGACCTGGATGAGCCCCGATGGTTCCACGAAAAATGAGATAGACTTCATCATGACCACGAAGAGACAAATATTCAATGATGTCACTGTCATTCACAGAGTGAAAACCGGCAGTGATCACCGAATGGTTAGAGGCACATTGAATATCAATCTAAAAATAGAAAGGTCTCGCCTGATGAAGTCTACGCTCCGACCCTCTAATGCTCAACTCCAAAACCCCGAGAGCTTTCAAGTCGAATTGGTAGAAACTGGTAGAAACTGTCCATGCGGTTGGGTCCAAGTTCTTTAAAACTCACCGTAGCAATAGGACTCAAAAGATATCACATCAAACCCGAAAACTCATGGCGGATCGGCGTGGTATGGCGCTGCAGTCTTCCGATGACGCTAAGTCCTATAGGCAGCTCAATAGATCTATTCATAAATCCTTGCGACACGATGTCCGGTCTTACAATACCAAAAGTATTAAAGAGACGATAGAGCGGAATAAAGGCTCCAAAGTGTTCGCAAGGAATGCATTTATTGGGCAGAGCCAGTTGACGAAGCTGAAAATGGATGATGGCAGCGTAGCGTCCACCAAGCCAGAGGTATTAAGGGAGATCGAAAGGTTCTATGGGCAGTTATATACCTCGTCAACTAAGCCTGTTACCAGCCCGGCTAAAGATCCGAGAGCCGGGCTGACCCGACACTATACCGAAGATATCCCCGACATCACCCTGTACGAGATTAGGATGGCCCTTAAGCAGCTTAAGAACAACAAGGCGCCGGGTGATGACGGAATTACATCAGAGCTTCTTAAAGCGGGTGCAACCACGGTACTTAAGGTCCTGCAGAAGCTCTTTAATTCCGTTATACTCGAGGGTAAAACGCCGGAAACGTGGGGCGGCAGCGTGGTGGTCCTGTTCTTCAAGAATGGTGATAAAACCTTATTGAAGAATTATCGGCCCATCTCGTTGCTGAGCCATGTTTATAAGCTGTTTTCGAGGGTCATCACGAATCGTCTCGAGCACAAGTTTGATGACTTCCAGCCTCCCAAACAAGCCGGTTTCCGAAAAGGCTTTAGCACCGTAGACCACATCTATACGCTGCGGCAGATTATACAGAAGACTGAGGAGTATAATCTGCCTTTATGCTTAGCGTTCGTGGACTACGAAAAAGCCTTTGATTCGGTCGAAACCTGGGCAGTGTCGCAGTCTCTCCAGCGGTGCCGTATAGACTATCGATATATCGAAGTGTTGAAGTGCTTGTACAACAACGCCACCATGTCGGTCCGAGTACAGGAGCAGTGCACGAAGGCAATTCCTTTGAGAAGAGGCGTTAGACAGGGAGACGTAATATCTCCGAAACTGTTTACCGCCGCTCTAGAGGACGCCTTCAAGCTCTTGGAATGGCAAGGACTCGGCATCAATGTTAATGGCGAGTACATCACTCACCTTCGATTTGCTGACGACCTCGTAGTCATGGCAGAATCGCTGGAAGATCTTGACACAATGCTCGATGGCCTCGAAAAAGTTTCTCAACAGGTGGGCCTTAAAATGAACATGGACCCCAGTATCAGTAGGGAACTCTTGTCTAGAAGTTGTTGAAGAATATGTCTACCTGGGACAAACAGTCCAGTTAGGTAGGTCCAACTTTGAAAAAGAGGTCAGTCGACGAATCCAACTCGGCTGGGCAGCGTTCGGGAAACTGCGCGACGTCTTCTCGTCCAAAATACCTCAGTGCTTCAAGACGAAAGTCTTTGACCAGTGTGTGTTGCCAGTGATGACATACGGCACAGAGACGTGGTCGCTCACTGTGAGTCTCATAAGAAAGCTCAAGGTCGCTCAGCGAGCTATGGAGAGGGCTATGCTTGGTGTTTCTCTACGAGATCGAATCAGAAATGAGGAGATCCGTAGACAAACTAAGGTAACCGACATAGCCAAAAGGATTAGCAAGTTGAAGTGGCAGTGGGCGGGGCACATAGTTCGGAGAACTGACGGCCGTTGGGGCAGAAAGGTTCTCGAGTGGAGACAACGCACCGGAAAGCGCAGCGTAGGACGGCCCTCCACTAGATGGAAAGACGACATAATAAAGGTCGCTGGGAGCCGTTGGGTGCAGGCCGCACAAGATCGGTCGCTCTGGAGATCTATGGGGGAGGCCTATGTTCAGCAGTGGACGTCCTGCGGCTGAAATGATGATGATGATGATGATGAGATTAATTATTGGTTGTCGCTCGCGCTACATCCAACGCGGAAACCAATCATTAATCTATGTATTTATAATTAGCAACTTAGAAATTAAGATTTTATTATGAGTCAGTTTAATTTTATAGCGACTTTATTTCTGGTATAGGTTAAATATAATAAGTAAGTATAAAGCTAGGGGCTAAGAATATAAAATTGTACCAATCGGATATGTTTATGTAAGTAAATAAATTACATTGCGTGTTACAGTGGGCACTATGGCCAAACGATATTCATAACATTTAAAATTAACACTAATTATACTGTTTTATACATTGTTCGATTTTGTGTTTCTAGGCAAATGGTCTGATTTAAAAGTATGATAATTTACAAGGATATTTTCTTTGGTATGGATGCGAAGTTAAAACAAAAGTTCAAATTCATCTTTTTTTTAAATGGCGTCTCGTAAATACGAATTCTGCCAGTGTCAAGTCAGCCCTGGAAGAGTCGCTTTATAGATATGTATTGTTAAAAATAAAATAATAAATAAATAGTTAGAAATAAAAACGTATTTAAACAGTAATTTTGTTCTTTAAAAGTAGATTTGATGGTATATAATATGGATTTAAAACACTTGGAATCGCAACTTTAGAATAATAATTATCATGTTTCCATCTCTCATAGAACATAATTGCGCCTCTGTAGTGTACACCAAGAAATCCGTATTCAGAAATATTTCTTATCTCGTTCCATTGAAGTAACTGTGATTAATATTATGTGTAAGTACATGAATCATTTGAACGTTGCCCCGTTTTATTGTGAATTCATTCATACAATAAAATAATATAATACTGTGAAAAGTTATCGATGCAGCTGTTTCGTGTACCTTTATTTGTTTCGGCGAATGTTGGGGTAAATAACACTGGTCTTTTACACGAGGCATATAAGTCTTGCAATCTATACAATTAATAAAATTGAAGTGTCTGTTTGTAATGTCAAAATAACAATTTTTTACTAAATGCATATAAAAGTATATACGATACCTATAATAAAAAGCCCATTTTAAATTTTTTTGTCTGTCTGTCTGTTTGTTCCGGGTAATCTGCGAAACGGTTGGACCGATTTTGACGGGACCTTCACTGATAGATAGCTGATTTTATAGGGAGTAACTTAGGCTGCTTTTATTTTACAAAAAGAATTAGAATTTAGTCGTTTAGGCTACAGAGCGTGCCAAAGAAAGAGACATACATAAATAATTGCATCGGATCGAAAAATATAACTCCTTTTTCGCTGTCCAGTAAAAATAAGCATTGCGATGATAGCAATAAATTTTACTCATTGTTTTGGTTTATAATATGCAGATTTACATAGATTTGTTTTCTCTAGAGGTAACCATGATGACAACTCTCTTTCGTTATGTCAGCGTGGATGTTATAGCATTATATGATTCTTTGAGAGAAAACTCAATCGATAATTATTGAGCATGCGTACTTTTAGCATCTCACTTTCAATCAACTCTGGGGTCATGTGTGATGCTTTGAATAATAATATCGTATCATGATTACGAGATACAAGAAAGGAGTTTTTGAAGATAGTTTTATCTTTGCTTGGCTGGTTCTTTTATGCACAGTATCTGGTGGTGAACACAGCACTGTCCAAAACAATTGCCGCCACGGAGAGATCGCCAATCCATCGCTGGTTATCACTGTCGTTCCGCCCTGCAAGCCTCGTAGTAACTAGAAAATACTAGCTGATCTCGAAACGTGGCAGACCAAATGATAGATCACTATGATGATTTTCGCGGCCCAATCAGGTATGCCCAGCAAACTTCTACTACTACCTACTCTACTATCAACTTCTCTTTAGTTTTACTGTTTAATAAGTTAAAAAACTATATGTGTTTTTATAGGCTTAGAATATTGTCGTCTTCAATGACGTCATCACTTAACATAAATATTTTGGTTATGCTGGGCTTTACCACAATAAAAAAATTATTACCGGTCAGTGACCTCTGAATAGACAGCATCGCTGACTGACCAATTGTTTCACAAGGACATTTGACTAATGACTTCAGGGTCGGATATCATTTGTTTACTATTGCAATACTCCGTTGTAAGCATATATAACAAATATGTAATTAAGTTGTCACTCATATGTTGCACGGTAACGAATGACTAATTGTCTGATCGTATTCTAAGTATTACTTTTGTAATTTTTTATCAAATGTAATCTAACATATTTTTATGATTCATTTCGATAAATACATACATATCATACCATCACGCCTGTATTCTCCGAAGGGTTAGGCAGAGGTGTACTAATGTACACCCACAGTTCGCCGAGTAAGTTTTTAGGTTCCATGTAATAGGGGGCGAGCCGATTGCCATTAATTGGGCACGGAACCAAACTCTGAGCTGCTACTGAGAATTTCTGGGATTCGAACCCAGGACCTCGCTCATAGCAGTCGCACTAACGACCACTAGGCTAACGAGGCAATCATAAATATTATTCCATAAAATTGTTTTACATTTATTTACACATTGCAGAACCTTACTATATGTATACTACACTATTTAATACGACATACTTTGTTTTTAATCAATGTATTAAAGCCATTAGCAATTGCTTAAATATTAGCTGGCAACCCTAGACACAAACTAATAATGATAAAAGAGAACGCCAATGTATGTAACAGTACTAAGAAGGAAGCAGACAATTCGACCTCGCAAGCAGCCATTTAAGTAATAATATATTATATAGAAAATATTAAGATCCTAATTAATTTTTATAATGGTTTATTCTGAGAAACAAAATGTTTTACGAGTTTATAGTAACTAGATTTTAAGTGAGCGTTGAATTAACGGATAATAAGTTAATATGCTACATTCATTTAAATCTATTTCTTTGGTATAAAATATTTTATGATTATTAGAAATCTACGACATTTTGAATTACAGTGCATTGTTTAATTAATTACAATCTTCTTCTTCTTCTTTGAAATAAATATAGGTGTTTGTATGTATATTTCCTATGGACTCCAAAACGACTGGAGCGATTTTGATGAAATTTTCAGAGAATCTTCATATTAGTCCAGCGGGTGATCCCGTAAAGTTTGGTAGCAATCGGATCAATGTTCCCTATGGGCTCCAACAATGTGTGGCCGGGTTTGCTAGTTATTTCGTAAAAAAGATTTTTTTTTAGTAATAATATGTATTTATAACAAGTTATTTATAATTACCCAATAACCCACTAGACAGCTTTAGACTCCGGCACGTCACTGCGAGTCATCGCCTCCTCGTAGGGATGCAAGTTTTTTAGAAATATCGATATATTTTATGTAAAAAACAATTTTATCGAAGGCTTTAAAATATCGATAAGTGATATATCAACCGTTTTTACTCGATATTTTAAGTGTTTAATAAAAGCCTAAAATGACATTAAAAGTAATAAGCTAAAACTCACCTATTTTGTTACCATAATATACCTATTCATAATAGAGCCATAAAATAATAATTTGGACAATTTTTATCTCTGTAACCTATTGCACCCTCTAATTAAGTATATATATATATATATATATATATATATATATATATCGCGAGAGCAAATCGACTTAAAATGGCAAACTCGTTACTATATGAACTAGCCATAATGTACCGAACATAATTTGGGTACGTAATATATGAGTCGCATTGGCCTTTAAAAAAAGTTTTTTTTTATAAGTTGAGGTAAGAACCTTGTTTAATTAAAATGTAAATGAAATTCTTTCTGTGTTTATTATTTCTATATTACATACTTACTAATTTTTCTTCTTCTTTTTATTTAATGGCTTAATTTTTCATCTAGTGTAAATGTAATTTAATTAGAATATTTTATCTTCAAATTCTAACAAGATAAAGGCTTCCTTGTTAAAACTGTCCAGAGTGTTTTTGTTGCAACTTAAAATGTATATTCCTACATAGTTATTATTTATAATCTATTTCACTTGTGCACGATTACCAAACTACATCACGTAAAATACCGCAAAACAACATAATATACGGCCAAATAACATATGTTAAAGCCACTAACCACATGACAGAAAAAGTTTTCGCCAAAAACTCGATGTTTAGTATTATGGATACCGATATCAACGTATCATCAGTTTTATCATATCGATAATGTTCTGTCGATATTTTCGGATTTTCGATATATCGTTGCAAGCCTAATCATAGCTAACTAAGGCTTGACAGGAGCGACGCAACGGTGGAAAATAATCACGAGGATTACTGACCGGCGACCACATGAGTTCATCATTCATCATAATTCTCGACGGCTCATCATTAGTAATTGCGTTACGTTTATATTTCTTGTTACAATGTTCGCGGTGTGGCGGCATGCTGTCGCGAAAACATACATAATAGATATATGTATTTAAAAAAAATGTATACCTCAATACACCCTAAAGTTTACAAACAATGGAGCGTAACTAAAAATGCCATTAATTTTTATCTCATAAACCAAGACGCCATTAATATTAATTTAAATATAAAGTTTATGTTTATAATATAGATATGATATGTTTAATGATCAATAATGAAAATAAGGACTTGATTATTCGTAATGACATGACTTGTTTATCTTTTTATTGTCACTGCTCTGGTCATTAGAGTCGTTCTTTTTTTTTGCTATCTTCCTCTAAAAGCAATTTCGCCAATGTCAATCAAGTATAGCAACCTTCCTCAATAAATATCGGCTACATAATTCAGAAAGAATTTTTCAAATTTGAATGGTAGATCCAGACATTAGTGCGTTCAAAGAAAAAAAACAATCTCTTGAACTTTATTTAAAACATTATAATAATGGTAAGATAAAATATAAGTTATTTATGCGCAAATGGATGTTATTGAAATGTTGTTTTCATATTAAAATATCAAGTCGCAAAGTTCACTCACTTATGGATTTAATTTCCCAAAGGTCATACGTAACTGGTAATAATCACAATACACTCGACTTTTTATCATATTTATAACTTTTAAGAATAATCTATCACACGCACGCGCATATGGCGCGCATTCGTTTCATAATTATGAGAATGCCCCAAGTGGAATGTAAAAAAGGCGAAACAGATGCATCGAAAGAAATAGAACCACGTTAATAATATAAAGAGAACGATAAAAAAGAGATATGTAATTTTTTCTCGTGTTGATCTTTTTCGGTTCTCGTCGAAAAGCCAACCTGCGCCGCGCTTCACGACCCGCCTACACTATTCCTTCTCGCTTAGCTTACTTTCTGATGACCCACACTTTGTATGATATTTTTTGCACTCCTAAGAGTCATAGCATGATGATGTTAGATGTAGACTATGACGTTCATCAATAATAGGCTACAAAATGCAAAAATAATTTTTCTAATCTGACTGCACGGTGATTGTTTACATTTGTTTTACATCACGTTGACATCATGTGATCATATTTACATAAAAATTACACATAATACAATGTATAGGTAATGCCTATGTTTACTGGATGGTAGTTCCACCATACACTTGAAGTGTTTGTATTTTTATTCTAATCGTAACCTTGAAATCAACTCTAGCGAACGATCATGATGTGAATCGAATCGAAACTAACTTCGACCCAGTTCTTTTTTAGGATCAAAAATGCGTATTTTCGACTCGATGCAATATGACAGCTATGAATCTAATTGTCAAATCACACAATACCAAAAAAGGTAGGTAAGTATAGAAATAGATTAGTGCATTCAAACAAACGAAAAAAAAATCTCTTGAGTTTTTTAATAATATTAGTATAGATGAAAAATAAAACCAGTTCTAGTTGTTGCTAAAGAGAAAAAAAAAAACGAAATAAAAAATGAGTTTATTGTGTTGTTGATATTTACCTACACAAAGCTTGTGTGTCACAGAAAGTTAAAATTATCTTACTGTTTCTAGAAATAGCCCAGCCCTCGTGCAATTAGTGTTCAGGTATAACTGATTCATCGAATGCGTGCTTGGTGATATTCTTCATGTATTTATACAGGCCGGTGACCTTGTAATATAAAACTGAAATAAATTTCTCAGAACACGTTCTAACGAAATACGATCATACTGATATATTGTTTCTTTAGAAACCAGTAAAAAGCTATTACCGTTATAATACTATATACGAAAGTTAATGATGGGAAGTTGAATGCAAAATGTTTTTTTTTATATGAGCACGGCAAAGTGGCAGCCACTGTGCTGTTGGTAAATACAGTTCAATCCGAAAATAACATCTGCAACCAATTATTGTCGATGGCATGTAATGTAATAAGAAAGTTAACGATATATTATCTTTCGAAATACGAATTTTTTTTTTTTTGTTCAGTCTTCATTGTAGCATATAGACTATCAATAATAATAAAAAAATCATGGATAAAAATGAGTTGGAGTCTCTTTTCTTGCAAAAAGTATTTATCTAAGCCACGATGATTTCCTACGAAATCATGGGTTCACAGGTATGGGAAAGGTTTTGTGCGATTTCTGACACTTTTAGTTCTCTAACCACAGTTGGTCCCATAGAGTTTATTGATCTCTTTATGAAACAGGATCGATTGGCATGAAAAAAAGTTTTAGTGTAAATTGCCCATTTTCTTGCTGACTGTACACTTGTTGAAAAAAAAACTGTAAATGCCGGTCGAAATATCTCAAAAAGTTAAGAACAGTCACCTTAGAGAGGTTTCGGTTCGCCTATGGTTTTGTAAGGGTAATCTAAGCAACTATTAGTCCGATTCAAAGAATTCTTGAACTATTATGAAGCTTCATTGTCCTTAAGTGATATATGTAAGTTATTTTTCTTCTTAGTATATTGTCAATAACGTGAAGTCGCGGGTGCGGCAGTTGCTAGGAAGTAGTAGTATACATCTTTTTACGTTGATTCCTAATAATGTACATATATCGCAAAAAGTTAAGTCCCTTCTTGTTATAACAGACGGCAATATAAAGCCAAGGCCGACGTGTGAAAGTCACATAAATAAGAAATAAAAATGTACAAGAATTCTAAACAATTATATTCTTGTTATCGTCTTCGGCGCCCTGTTAATAATTAATAAACAGATATATTTACAGCTAATTGGTGCCAGTAAAATGACCACTATCTCATAATTTTTAATATAATTCGCTAACGAACGTTCTGAGACTTATTGAAGTGAAAACATCTTTAGCGTCGTTGTGATTTGAAAGTCGATGAAACGAAAAAGCGAATGAAACGAAAACTTTTTATACAACACTTATGATATTCTGTTACTGATTGATATTGTGTTATGTTATTATGGATATTTCAAATGTGCATTAATTGAAAATGGTATTGTGAATAATGATTGTGAGTACTTGTATGTACATTTTCATAAATTAAAACTTAAACTTTAAATTAAATTAGATCATTTTCTGAATTAAAAAGAACATAGATGTGAACAATGGTGAAGGTTTCATTCTACCACATGTGAATTGTACACATATATATTTTTTTGTTATTTGTAGTTCAAAATCGAAGAACCGGTAAGAAAGTTCATCGGGTTTACCTTTTTTTTCAACTGTACAAGTGTTAATATATTAGGTACAATAATAATAATTTAGTGGATGCACAGAGAGGGAGTCACTTCTAGACATCACTATCATTCACTTAATCATCCAGCCTATAATAATAACCTTTAGACAGTAAAACCGGCTTGACTTGTTATTAACTTATTATTATTTCTATAATTATACCACTATTCATTTAACTATTCGATTTGTTTCTCGGGATATACCGTAAGCTATTTTATCATTATTATATTATTTACTAGCTGTGCCCCACGGTTTCACCTGTGTCAAAATTTATTCGACCACCTCACCCCGTGCCTACTGCGTCGCATGCCGCTGCCAACGCACCTGTAGTCTATCGTTGTTCTCTCTTCCCGTACCTACTTGCCTACAGCTTCCCAGCTTGACGCTCATGGTTACTTCTCCGCTCCTTAAGAGCCACACTGACTAACAGTTGACACGCAGATATTAATTAGCCTGTCAGTTAATCGTAATAGATCACACGCTTAAAGTTTATTTTAAGGTTTTGGACTGACGGCTTAAGCGAACTGCGAATGTGTAGACAGGTATCGGCCGGACAGTGTGTAACCACAAAGCCAAATCAAACACACACTTGCAGTTACCGGTGCACTGTGTAAACTGATGATCTGCTGAAGTGTTGTACTGCCAACTGCCGACTATCGCCTGCTAGTGCGTGGATATGGCCAGTTATCAGATCCGATATTCGATGCTTGTCAGTAAGCAAGAATCGTTTACTGAATATACTGACATTGGACTGAAGGCCTACTGATCAGACGAACTGTTAGTTAAATAAATAAATTGGCTATAAAATACAAAAATAATTTTTCAAATCTGACTGGTAGTTCGAGAGCTTGGCGCGTTCAGACAAACAAACGATCTCTTGTTCTTTTTATAATAACAGTATAGATTTATGTAACTTATTGTATCACACTGCGAGTTACGCTTTTACTTGTACATGAAAGATAAATAAACTGTTTACATCTACCTAAATGAAAATGTTGTCGGCTATATTCTACATAGTAGGTAACAAAAAATATGGATACGGATTGAGCCGATTGAACCTTCAAATCTCCCTATTAAAGCGGAAAGGTGAAAGCGTAGTTAGATAATTAGAAACCGTCGATCATTCGTATTATACGGTTAGTCGACATAAATCGATTTACATCTCAATTGCTGCGGCCGCGTATTAATTCATGACTTGCTTAAAATTTTTGTTTGTGGTGAAGACACCGCGCCGCCATCCATGCTGCGCTGTAGCCCTTCAATGGTTCATATAGTCCTATGCGTTTCAAATCAGAAGAAGAAGAAATAATACATAATATTAATTCCATGGATGATAATTGTCAAACAGCCATCTTTAATCACGATTCGGGGATGATTATTTTAATCATAATTTCTTTGTAAAATAAAATACACTTTCAAGATGACACACATAGATATAATACGTGTTTGTGAAAGTTGACTGTGTTTTAGTATTGTTTGGGTATTTCGCACTAAGAGAAGTTAAAAAGTGCTGGAGATATTCTTCCTGCAGCTAGGGTTGCCCGGGCCTAAAATACAAAAACTGGACTCAGCGATATATTATGAGTAGACCGGACATTTTGCACTAAAAGTCGTACATATATTTTTTAATATCCAAACGTGCCTTTATTAAAGCCGGACGTATGCTTTTGGAGCTCAATATTTTGGCCGCGGTCCACGCGTCCTCGGTCGCTCACAGCTGTGGATTGGTATAATATACTGTGTTATTCTGACAAAAAGCCTAACACAAGCCGGACAAACTTGAGATCTAAGTATTTAAGCGGATAAAAAAGTAAAAAGCCGAATACATGGCTACGATATCTACTTTACCTACAGCATTTCAAATTAACATTGTAAAAGTTAAATATGTATTTATATTTTATTATAATCATGTCTATTAAAAAAAAAATATTAAGTACATAATATTTATAATAAGGTACATACGACGTTTATATTCCAGATATTGAAAGCATTTAATATATTTAGTAGTTTTAAGAAATATATAATTAACTATTAAGATACAGGTCATAATTGTCAAGAGTTATCATTTGACCGATGCCCCGCATAAGAAAAAAATAACATATCAAATAATACTGGAAGTAAACACATACTCAGATACAGCTGGAAAACGTTATTTAGCACAGTGATAAAAATAACAGAGATAATGCCTTAAATGGACAATACGATAACAACGTTCTCTTGAGACTTCGAGAGCCTAATGACCTTTGACACAAGCGTGTGGGCGAGACAAGGAACGTGCTGGCGCCAACGATCGCCATCGACACTCACGGTCTGGTGGAATTTCTTAATGATGCCGGGTAGAGAGCCAACGAGATCGACGATAAATAAAACATCCAAGTATACTTTTCTTGATGAATACACAGCGATTGTAAGCTCCAGAATGTTCTTATTTGCCTTCTTCTTCTTATTTAATTATAACATGTGTATATAAATTATCATGCCAAAGTCATGTCCATAGAATATTTTTCTATTCTTCAGAGTTCAAACAATGCTTTAACAAGATGGTAGCGCCCTTGTTAAAATTATCCAGGGATTTTTCGTGACAACTTAAAATTCTTGCTATACTTAAGTTTATGAAGTACAATAAAAACCACAACATGACAGATTAAGATCCGGCTAAAACTCCGTCATTACGTTATGAACACTAAACAGCGCTAATGTTCGTCGTTTAAACTTTAAAATCTTTGGCAACAACAGTTTTAACACAAGAGTCGGGCATCGGGCAACCTTCGCGTTTTCCGAGAAATCCGTCGACTGGTTGGGGCGCGCGTCGCGTTCGTCGTGTCGTGAGCCGTGAGTTTCCCGGAACGTCGAACTGCGTTGTCGTGGCCGTTTCGATTTTCAAAATAGACGCGTTCCGTTACACGTGGGCCGATATGGGAACACCGATTTATGGCCAGCCAATTAGAGGTTGTGTAATCTTTGAATAAGAGTGGATATTTTTATCCGTTGAACAGACTAGTTCTGAGTGAAAGGGGTTTCCTACGCGTTAAACTCGTTCAACAGGTTGCCGCTACAAACTTTCATCCTTTGATGTTTTGTTTCGTTTTAGATTCTACTGATGTTCGGATCGTGCGTTGCAAGACTATGGATTATATAGCCCGCCGCGGAAGACTCCATGACATTAATAGTAGTGTACCGTATTTGTACTAAAGTAATTAACAGTCATCATCCGTCTAGACGCGTCACCGTTGCCTTATGAAATAAATATAAATTTCAAATTTGTCTCTCTGTGGTATTATATTAGTGTAAAATGACGTCACACAGCGTCAGATCACGCCTACTGAGAGAACGTATGGTAACAACCTCATGAGGTGACCTAATCGTTTGCCTTCACCTTATTTATTTATGTTCAGAACCGATTAGTAACTGTTTATAGATAAAGAACATTTTTTTACACTTGTAGAATAGTACAATATGCATCACTCTTTTGGTCCAAGATATGTACATACTATGCAATTTATACTGAATAGTTTTATGAAAACATTTTTTGCGAGTTAGTTTAAAAAAAAAACAAGTATAAGCCGAGTCGCAAAGGAGAACCGGCAAATTAACCAAACCGCCTGTAAATTCGACAATGGACCCAAACGCGGGCAACGTAGAGGCGGATTTTCCTGGACCCAGGTCCGGATCAAAGCAGTATTTCAATCAGTTAGTTGGACGAAACCGTCGACCGTTCGCAGTATTCCTCCATTGAAATTTAAACTAGCCATGCGTTCTGAGAAAAGTTGCGCGAACGCGCCTTTTTGCATCGCTTTGTTTTGCTTTGAATCCTAACCCAACATAGGACAGAGGTGCCCGCCGCGCCAACTGCGCAAAACTATTTGATAGGTATAGTAACTGAATATTATTAAACTCAATCATTCCAATAATATAACTCTTTCTCAAAGGTTTCTTTGTTGCAACGCCATATCTCCTTTAATTCGTAATCAATAATTATGATTCAAGCATTTTTATATAGTTTATGTACACTGTTATTGACGAAATATATTTTAAAACTAATGTTTTTCCTAGAAAATTGTCTAAAAACGTTGTTAATATATTCAACGGACTATTAAGTAGGAGACGCAATCTGTTTAACTAATATGACAGCTTTTGGCTTATTCACATTCTTTAGATGAATGTGCGAAATATTCGCATGGATCAACTTGGTATTAAAACAAACCAATGGTTATTTTTCATCTTATATTAATGTCATTTAATATAATAACTTATTATTTTTACATACTAATGAACGTAGAATGTATTAACTGTATTTTAATATGAGTATTTAAAAAGTACATCAGTTTTACGGGTCATATTCGTTAAGCATGTCATAGTTAATGAAGATGATAAAAATTCAGAACGTTTCTAAGAAGCCCATCAATACAAAGCACTTCCTAGAGTTCGAGGTCAGAGGCGAACACTGCATAAAATTTAATAGCCGCGTTTATAATATTAACCGAGGCATTGTCGGTCCTTCTGCGAACAATAACCCGCATACGATTTTCAAAATGAGACAATGCAAAAAGTAAATAAAAAAATGAAGTCATAATGCTGGCGATTTCTCATAACAACCCTCGGGTCGGAGGCTTCCAAGGATTAATTACGTGTTCCGAGTAGGGCCGCCACCAGGCCATTCGATTCTCGGTAAACTCGAATCGAAAAAGGAGCAAAAACGGACGCGGCGCTTTCTGAGAATACGCATACCTGCCTCGCGGCCGCGCAACCATTCCACCTTGTTCCGTCCGACGTTTCGAGATATCTCGCATTTTCCTAGTAGTTACTCTATCAACTAAAACGTATTCTCTTTTTCATAACGTGTAATAAGAAATCTTTCTTCTCTCTCTAACTACGTTCTTCATGAGATATAAAACCCTTAATTGTATGTTGATTCTCAGATGTAAATACATTAAACCAATACAGTGAATCAATATTATCAATTATTATAATTTCTTTAATAACAAATTTTCATATACAGTGTAAACTCTTTATAACGTTATCCTTTATAACGATAAACTCCCTACAATGTTGAAGTGAGCCCAACTTGGTTGGTTTGCGTTAAAACCCACATATTGAAACTCCACTCCATATAACGATAACTCTCTATAACGACAAAAAATGCTCAGTCCCTTGAGTTTCGTTATAAAGAGTTTACACTGTACTTTCATATGCATTTAGTATAAAGCTGTTATTTTGACATTTTAAACAGACACTTCAATTTTATTAATGTTATAGAAGATGTGCGTACAGATCTTGCAAACTGTAAATGTGGAGGAATATTGATCCAGATTTTAGCAGCAGCATATTTAAATAGAAAAAATAGAGAATATATGTATTATAAAAACAAAATATTATGATTTTTTGGATTTGTTGTAAATAAAATCTTCCAAAATGTATCCATCCTTCATCGATTGACGTAAGCGAGCTAGTGTTTACAAATATGTCGAAAAATAGTTACAGTTGTTGGTGCATACACGTTGCTAATGCATGTACGTACGTAATTCCTGATATATGGGTTTCTTTCAATGACTGTAGGGGTGTCTTATGTATATTGAAGACCACAATGTAAAACTCATCTCATTCCCTCTTACGAATGAAGTCCTACAAAAGGACCTAACTATATGTAAGAGGGAGTTGTTGACGGCATTTCAAACTGTCATGTAGTGGTTTTTACTTTTTATCCAAATTTGTGTTGTTTGATCCCTTATTATCTAATCATCATGAAATACGACACTCTATATTCACTCGATAATGGCAGTAATGGTCTTCAATAAAGAGGACCAGTTGATGGAAAATGATGGAGAAATGTAAGGTATTTTTGTGCATGTAGCAGAATTTTTTTGATTTTTCAGAATATTATTACCTATTTTATTAATACTTCGTAATGAAAAAAAAAGTATTTAATATAATAAATAAAATGGTAATAAATAATAATTTATTACATTAAATAAGACACTCAATCGTACTCTAAACAATATCTTCTTTATACACGAAATGATAGAGGTTTACGTACATTTTGATTTGATTTGACCAATGAGCGCGCGCGGTTTAAGAGTTAGCGGTCATATGGGACCAAACCATTTTCCGAGAGGTTGGTACTGTCGGCAACACAACGTGTGCGTGTGTGTGACGAGAAAGAGAAAGGGAAATAGAGAAGGAGAACGCATCAGCTGTGCCCATAACCTACAGTGTCGTGTATAAAGTGTGTTGTTATACTAATGTATATGTGTAAATTATATTAAGTCAGACGTTACACATCATATGCGGCTATTGTAAGGCTTCCTGGTTTTTTATTTGTTTTACAAACTTAGATACTTAGTTCTTGTCTAAAAAAATATATCACGATATCTTCATACACAATAATTGTATAGTTAACGCGTGCGGAGCCGCGGGCATAGCTAGTCTATTATATGCATATTCTAAACAATAATTATATTAAATCAGTCTTCAAATAAAAATAAATGCTACAAGTAGTGGATGCAGTTCAACTCGTCTCCAGAAGGATTTCATTAGTGTAGATTTATATGGCTTGCATCTACAGAGGTACACCTGAGCTCTTTACATCCCTTAAACTTTAATAAATAAAATTTTCAAAATATAATAATTTATTATTAATCCCTTAACGAAGGAATTGTTGATTAAAATAAAGATAAAACACATGAATATAAATTATAATTATTTCGAAAGCTAAGCTGATTTTACACTTCATCTTTAAAATGTTTACGTCCTTAATCTGAAATGTATCGCCATCTCTTAGCATTTATAAATAATGCCGTAGTGTACATAATAAAAGATAACACATAGCATTACGTGTTCTGAGATCTCTGACTATGAAGTAATGAAAATCCGATCACAGTCCGTCGATTGCTTTTACGTGATTCGCGTTGAAACTACTATTCAGTAAAACATATTTTTTTGTTTTATTGCTTACAGAATAATTATGACTTTTAAATACCCATTTATGCACAAAAAAAGTAGACATGGGTACGTACACATAATTCATCTCGATATAATCACTCATCATTTCATAACGCCTCTAAAAAAGTATAACAATTAGTCAACAATATGTCGAAATTTTTAGGATACCTTTTCTAATCTCATACTAGTGTATACAGGCTGTTTAATAAATTGTAATTTTGTTTCAAAAGAGCTACATAACTTCGCATCAAAATAAAAATTTTATAACTCAGAACATTTTAAAAAAAATTATAATTTCTAGGCTTTTGATGAATACATCAGTCGAAAATTTAACCGTGACATGATTCGACTCCCATTCCTTTAAAGTTTACACGATAAAGCTGTGACGAATCGTTTAGACTCTTAGATTGACGACAAAAAACAGTGGAAGCCTCCCACGAAGACGTTCAGCCCGTTGTTAAAGTTTGATAGGTGGAACTGAGTTGTTTTATTAATGCACGAACTTTTATAATTTGAATAAATATTTAAAGATTATTGACAACCCTACTTAAATAACTACGTATAGATTAAGATCGTAACCTTCGAAGTTTGTTCCTGGTTAGTGTTTCTGCGAAAAGTCTCAAAGTAGGCCGTTAAATAAAATTCTAAACTCCTTAATTTAGCAGCACGATATAAATCCTAAATCCATAAAGCCTTCTATAGAAATGCCTGTTTTTCCAAGTTGTCCTAAAGATATATTGCCTAGTACACTAATAAATCTCTAATAATGTACTCTCTAGTAATGTACTTTGCAGTGATTCCCTTACCATTTCTATTTCTACTAATCTATCTATTTGTACATCTAAAGAGCCATGTTATTAAGTTAAGGTAAAACGATAAACAGCAACATTATATATAGCGGCAGACCCAGCTATTTTTTAACCATGACCCCATAAGAATACCGATTCTTCTTGATCAACGGGTTGTCGGACCTCGTGAGGAATGATAGGCATGTCTTCTATTATAACATTATTAGGATATATGAGCATTACGAATGCGAAAAAATAGTTATACAACAATAACCGCAAAATCACCGTAGGTACGCGGGCGACAATCGATACCATTTCTACGAACGTTATCAACGTCACGAACAATTTACCGGCGACAATAAGCGCTGAGTGTGGTGTATTTAAAATAAATGTAAAAAAATTATCATCATCTCTCTTTGTGGGTAAACAAAGGCTGCGACGGGAGGTGGGTCGCAGGGCGGCGAGCGGTGCGCAGCGCGTTGCATCGCTTGAATCGCTTCCCGGTAATACTTCACCTTTGTTCCTGGTAAATGTTGGACAATGCTCGATTGTCTATTCGCAATGCTATTTACAAAGAGGCATTGAAGTTATTTTCCTATTATTTGTTTTAAATCTAACTGTACTATTGAACTAAGTACATAGTTGATTTACATAGATATTTAGTAATAAATTCTGTAAATGTATAAATATATATTAGCTGTGCCCGCGGCTTCGCTCACGTGGACTACAGAATGCTCGCGCGAATCTTGCCCCCCGCTCCCGACTATTTTAAAGACAAATGCGCTTATTGTGGGCGTTCCTTATAAGATAGACGTATACTCTCGCCGACTTTTTTGTAAGCCTTTTTAATGTCTACAACTATCTACGACATTAATTTGATACATCTCTTGTAGTTTACTCAGCGTAAGCCATTTAAGCGCCCAAATTGATTCACCATGACCAGGTTTTTTAATGGATGCGGAATCCAAGTTTATTCTTTAAAATAAAAGTAGCCTAAGTTACTCCCTATAAAATCAGCTATCTACCAGTGAAAGTCCCGTCAAAATTGGTCCAACAGTTTCGGAGATTACCCGGAACAAACAGCCAGACAGGCAAAAATTTACTAAAAATGGGCTTTTTGTCATAGTTATCGTATATACTTTCATATGCATTTAGTAAAAAGCTGTTATTTTGACATTACAAAGAGACACTTTAATTTTAATAATTGTATGTGGTATAGATTATTATATTATATAAATTAAGTTAAATAATAACATAGATCGTTTTTAAAATTCAAATTTCAAATCATTTATGCGAGTGATCAGATGAGGAAAAAAACAGTCACGTTGTATATGAAAGCCCCCTAAAACCGTAGATCAAATACATATTTGATAAATAAACCTGCTACAAACGGGCGACTTGTTTATGCAACACTGATAATTAATACAAACGTGGCGAAAACAACGTCTATAAAACCAGTTTTTTGTAATATCATCACGACATTGTTATCATCATGAAAAGCAATTTTATTTAAATACTAGCTGAACCCGTGGCTACGCTCACATACTACGGAATGCCGGCGCGAATCTTGCTCCCCCGCTCCCGGCTATTTTAAAGAGAAAAATGCTTATTGTGGGTGTTCCTTAGAAGATAGAAGTATACTCTCCCGGGCTTTTTTGTAGGTCTTTTTAATGCCTATGATTATGTTGTACGTTAATTTGCTATATCTCTTATGGTTTACTCAGCATAAGCCATTTAAGCGCCCGAATTGATTCACCATGACCCGTTTTTTTTTTTTTGCGAAACCCTAATTCTTTTTCTAAAATAAAAGTAGCCTAAGTTACTCCCTATATCATTAGCTATGTATCAGTGAAAGTCCCTTCAAAATCGGTCCAACCGTTTCGGAGATTACCGGAACAAACAAACAGACAGATAGACAAGAATTTTTAAAATGGGATTTTTGCTATAGGTATTGTATATACTTTCATATGCATTTAGTTAAAAACTGTTATTTTGACATTACAAACAGACACTTATACAGCTGGCCCGACAGACTCCATTTCAATATCAATAACTTTATCGTAGTTCACCCTATACCAATTTTTTCGTGGACCATAACGAAATTAAATATTTAAGAATTACGTATCTCCGTCGTTCGAAACGTAAGATATGGGTCTTGGAGTCATTGAAAAAAATAAGTTTTAGCTTTTTCCAAATTTTGCACTGGCAAAGTTCGCTAGAACCTTCTTATCACGTACGCTAGGTTTTGTGGAATGGGATATCCAGAACGGTTTTCCCCCAGAGCAATGACATGATGCTCTTCAAAAGGAGATTGTAATACAGTTTCCAATGTCAACATGGCGGTGTTGAAGCAGTTGTCCACAGGCGACGGTGACCATTTTAGGTGGGCCGTCTGCCCGTTTGCTGCCATTTCGCATAAAAAGTCATACATTTTATATACATATCGTCACACAATCCATCCATACTTGCTTCGGTCTTCCTCTACTCTTATATCCCTCCTCATTTACATACCCATACCACGCTAACCTATATCCTTACAATTACTCTATGAGTGGTGCTATTTTCATACTTCATTTTATATTCTCATTCCTGATCTTATTCAGTCTAGTTATACCACTCATTCATCTTAACATTCGCATCTCTGCCACGTGTAATCTTTCATCCATCTCTTTCACTCAGACTCGTACTCAGACACATACATAATGACAGGTCTTTTACAGGTTTTATACACTACTAGCTATGTCCGCCGCGGCTTCAGTCACGTGGACGACAAAAGATCGCTTAGTGCTTATATAATATAAACACTAATCATATAAATATTTGATCATGATATTTGATTTCAATGATGAAAATTCGACCAGTGATTTTTTAATCATAGACATTCTGTTTGACATTTGCAGTATGAACCTAAACAATGAATATTGTACCACTTGCTGTCACTCTTCATTGAGTGACAATGTCAATATTTTGAGGGGTCTAAGTTCAATGGCACTGGTCGGGTTAGGATTCACAGTATTAATTAATTTAATTTAATTTATTAGTAACAGATACCTATTATGGATAAGTTTTAGCTGTCTGCACTCCTTTTCCATATGAACTTTAACCAAGCCAAATCTCATAGTCTTCCGTGCACGCAATGCTTAAAAAGGGTTATAAAGTTTTTGCTAAACGTATTAAAATGATTACCAATGAACATCGTAAAGTTACACGTAATTGGTGCTGTGGTTAAACTTAATTGCTTAGAAACGATCAAAACGTTTGCCGACTTTAATATAATTATACTATGAAATCATTGGAATGTATTATAGTATTAATTAATAAAAAAATTTAATTAAAAACATAGTATAACAGTCCCGCCAGACGCTCAAATTTGAACGAATTATTGGTATATTATAATTTATATATCATCGCAAACTTAATGTACCAACTGATATGTCGATATCGATTCTCGAAAATAAGGTCGATTTTTTTTGTGACATTTTTGTTGTCAAGTGACCCCCCCCCCACAATCTGTTGTTAAGTGAGAATTAATTAATTGAAAAAGGTAATACGGTAATAACTCTAGAAAGGGACCACAAACGCCGAGAATTGCCAAGTTCTATATTATTTTTTGCATGAACACCAGCGCTACAAGAACATTTTTCTCAAGGGTTTCGGTTTCCTCACGATGTTTTCCTTTACCGTCAGCAGATAGTATTACCAATTTAAATTACGAAATACGAAAAATAGGCTGGCGTTTCGGACCTGCGGGCATCGAATCGACACACCGCTGGTCTAAACCTCTCAACCATTACGACTCATTCGTTTAATCAAAGATTATACAATACTAGCAACTTATATGATTTCTCCATACAAATTCACGTCACACCCCTTTAAGGGTTAAAGTCTCAAAAACCCGTTCTTAGAAGATGCCTACCAGCCTACGTCACAAAAACTGTGTAACAAATTTCAGCCCAAATAGATTAAGCTATGTGTTGATAGATCAGTCAGTCAGTTAATTACGGTTTCCTTTTATATACTTAGATACATAATTAATAATCAGGTATACAATATGTTTCCCAGCAACGCTTTTAAAAATAAAAATAGTTTGTTTTGTGGTATCTCGCCTACTATTGTATAAACAACGCAATCCCGTCAAGAAACAGACTACAACACCATCTATTATATACATATTTAAATACTTATGTATTTGTTAACATTATGATTACCTTTATCACTATCATGTATTATTAAGCAAGCTAAAAGTATAACAACTCTTAAAAACACAACATTTTTAGTAACAAAAATATAAAAGTTAGCAATAACAAAACTGCCAATGAGGTTTTTATACATTGTTTCACTTAGCTCATCATACCTGATACATTCATTTTAGATAACAAAATATGGAAAAAAATGTTATTCCGCAATGAATTGTTGACACAAGGAAATTTTCCTTAACAGATGGTGATCATTTAATCTTATCATAATGTGACGATTTCTTTTCGTTTAAGCTGTTTAATTGTGCTTTAGTAATCAAGCAACTGATAAGCATATTATTGTCTAATAGTTGTGTGATTACATAAAAATCTATCTTATTTTGTAATTAAACCACTCAACTGAATGTGTTCTTACTACCTTTGGTGCATGAAACTTGTCCAATAGTAATAGTGTTTAACAAATTTCAGAAGTGGGATATTCTGATTTTTTTTTAATTTACTTACTAGCGATGTGCCCGCGGCTCCGCACGCGATAACTACTACGCAATAATTATTTACATCCCGTAATTTGTCCAATAATTGAGATAAAAACTATTCTATCTTTAGTTATTATTATTATTTCGGAGTTTATCCCGAACATACATCGTGACACGAGATTTTTATAAAAATAAGATAGCTTTTGCCTACAGACAATTTCGCCAATACCAAGTGTGACAAATACACGTTAATCTTCTTATAACTATGTACCTACGTACGAATAATTATCCTTTACGTTTGACATACTCCCAAAACATTAATGATTTTAATGACATGATTTGAAATACACACACATCGATTACAACAGTAGTACGGTGACCTAGATTCAAAAAGGATGAAGTCAATTGATTTTAAATGATAATTTAATATACTTTAAGTAGCGTTTCGTAGTGGCTACCGTGTATGTATAATGCATAATATTTATATAACGATACGCAATTCAAGTTAAATTTATGCGAAATACGTCAGGAATGAAGAATAATCTATATGTTATTTATCGCAACGCATTGACCCCGAGGACCTGTGTGATAATGATAAGCCGGCGCCCCGATGACAATGTTATTTTTCGCCTGGTCGCAGCCGTCAACCGTGCACGTGTATCACGGTCGTAAACAAAATTAACACTTGTTTCATTTAACAAAATCAATGTAAATTGTTATCGCACCAGCGATAATTAAAAAGTCTCTACGCTCTACAGTGTGTAACAGTGCAGAATTAAAATTAGATTATGTTTATATCGAATTGTTTTTAAGTTGAAATGTTTATGTTTGAATTTTATAAATATAATATAAATTAAATATATCTCTTACCTGGTAGTTTAACCACCATTGGAGGTGTGAATGATCGATTGGGATCCAATGTAAACGTCTTAGATAACAATAAACACGGAAACACAAAAGCCCACTTATAATTACTTATATTTCCTCAAATCCACTTTACGGCCGTTTCGTTTCTCAGTAAAACTCTTTACAAACAGTTTCGAAGAAACCGACTCCAACGGAGAAATTAATTTGCAGAAATCAACTACACGCCGACGATGGTCGACAGTCCATTCGCAGCGACAGAAACGCTTTCTAAGTACGCGCACATTCAATTTCACCCGGCATTAGTGTTTATCACAGGTGATAATATCGCGACGGGAGGTGAAAGTTCGTGGTCGTTACGTCGCGGCGATGACGGCTCTCTCTTCCATGCACGAATTCAGACTGAACGATTCGGCGTGGACTGTAGAGTGGAGCCGGCGCGCGATGTGTTCCGACGTGAAATAAACACGCGTGAGGGCACAGCGGGCGTGCCGGCGGGGAGCGGGGGGACTGTGAGCACGAGCAGAGCGTACTTGCCGACGAGCCGCCACTTCCCAGAACGGCCAACCTTGTCGCTTCCACGAAATAACTCAAGGCATTGTCACTAATTTATAAAACTTATGTTCTTCCGTCCAAGGCTGGCGAACACGACGGCCCGGTTCTATCTTGGCGGTTCGTGACTCCAACTTGTACATGGTGGTGTGTTGACCCCGATGACCGGCGCGGCGCGGCGCGGCGCGGCGCACAATGTTAAATTAGGTAACTTGTGGTATCTATCTATCCATCAATCAATGTTGGAGGGCGGGCCCCGTCGCTTTCAGACGTGTAATAAACGTTAGAAAGTTCATTCACTTGGTCTATTTTTTGTTGGTTAGCGCCATATGAGTATATGTTCAATTCAGTGCACAGCGTTAATGGAAAAGTTATCCAACCACAACGAGCAGTAGGTGAAACAGATTGCGTAACTCGCTCGTACCTTTCGCTATATTCGTTTCGCTTTAAGCCTTATATAATAGGTACATATTCATCTATTTTAGTAACTATATATATTAAAATCAATTTCGACTGAAACTTTTTATCGACTGATTATTTATGTAAGACAAGAAATTGAAATACATAGTATAATTAATTTTTTTGACGCAACGATGTCTCCATGGTAGCTTTGATAGACCTGAGTTCGAATCCCTGCCATGAGCATGAGATTTCGATTAAGGAATACAACGACATGGAACCATAACCTCTCCCTCAAGTTGAAAATCTGTCGCCAAGCACCGCTGTGTGTTCCGGCAGCTGAACCTGAAAGCCAGTCCTCTCACTAGGCTTAGCGTGTACCCATCTTGAGTCATATCGTCACTTAACATCCGGCGAAATTGTAGAAGTATAAACAACAAGATAAATTGGGAATTTAATAAACCCCCGACAACAAGTAACCTTATATTCATTGTGATCACATTCCAATGAGCGTAAAGTACGACATCTATTCTTGTTCTCTCTCTATTATAAGTTAGATAAGGTAGGTAGTACAAAGGAGTTATGTGTCCTAGGAATTCCAGATGACGCTGCAGCATTAAGTGAAGATATTTCTAATATTATTGAATTAGCAGAATACCAAATCTCGACTCAATCAGACCTGTTAAAGATGCTCACATCTATTTACCTACTATAAAAGAGCGGATAATCTACAAATGGCTGGACAGATTTTCTTGAAACTTACCTAAGAACACTCTCGATAAAGTCACCTTATAAACAACAAAAAAAAAACTAGTTTGGTACATCGGTTCATCCGTTTGTGAGCTGCGATGCCACAGACAAACACACATAAAAAAGATACGCAGGTTAAACTTATAAAACCCCTCTTTTTGTTTCGGGGGTTAAAAATGCTCTAATAATTGCAAATCTATACAATCTATACTAATATAATAAATCGAAAAAGTTTTTTGTTTGTTTTCTTAAACACGCTAATCTCTGGAACTACCGCTTGTATTAGAAAAATTATTTGTTTAAATGATAGCCGGACTCTCGAGGAGTAGTATATAGGCTATTTAAGATTAGGCTACAACTCTCAGATAGTCCTAAATATTGATTTTTGTTACGTAAGTCGAAAGTGCAGGCCCTCCCGAACTGCTTTAACCGCGTGAGCTGGCGTAATCGTTAACGATACTGAAATACAACGTTCTACAATAATATTGGCCCTTAGTATATAAAAAAAAAAGTCAGCGATAGCATATGCCTATCTCTTATAAATAAGCCACAATAAGATATTTTTTCACAAAGATTTGTTGAAAATTAAAGTGATTTTTAAGCATTACTTTTAAACATGCCATATAAATCCTTATTAACAAAGGCTACTTCAACATAAAGACGATTTTATGAAGTTAAATTTTGTTCTTTAGACACTTAATTTTTAATTTTCCTATTTGTTTAGGGAATAATGAAAAATTAAAATAATTAATACTTGCAGGAAAAACGATTATGATAGACTACATGGGTGTGTTGGCGGCGCGGTGTTTGTCAAATAAAATTAACACGGGTGAAACCGTGGGGCACAGCTAGTTTACTATATTCTTACTATGAAATTTGCTATGAAAAATCCCTTACTTCTCACCGAGAAATGATTAATGAAATTATGCTGTTTCTAACGGCCGTTTTCAATAACATATCTGAGATCACTATCGCCGATTAGTACATATTTGTGCCAAGTAATAACTATCTTTAACTTGAAAGAGGTATCGGCTTTCCTCTTATATATCCAAGCTATAGGATATGGAAATATGTAGATTCGAAATACTATCCATAAATAGGTAATTGAAACGAAAGTAAGTACAATATGATAGATTTACGGCCGGTTCCAATAATCTAACTATCTGTAACTGCCAATTATAATAGCTAATAGTGGAATATCTGAGCATTTTTCAGTTTCAATAAACACAGATAGATAAAAATATTCTAACTTTAACTTTAAACTACCTGTCAGAGGGTCAACTTTTTACCATAGATATGTAAAGTACATAGAAAAAAAAGTATACCGTTTCAATACCGTACTTACAGTTAACTGTCAGTTGTTCAAATTAACTTTTGTTTGTATTTTGTTTATCGCCCGATTTTAGGAGATAATCAGTTCTTGTTGGATTCTTAAATAATATTTTAATAAAAATGTAGTTCATGAAAATGTTTAGTGATGAAAGTGATGTTGAAATGTATGAAGCCGGACTCCGGAGTATTTAATTTAGACTCAGATGATGCAGAATTTGAAGATGATAGTTTATATACTAGAGTAAACGTGAATTTTCAGAATCTGGATTTATATATAGATTCAAATTAAATAAAACTATAGTAAATGATTTGTTAAAGAAAATAACGGTAAATCCTTATAAACAATACTAATAGTAAAACATTAAACACTAGATACTAAGAGAAAACACAAAGAGCGGCAAACCGAGTCGACTATTTACAATAATGTCCAAAGTCTAAACCACAGATGGCAAGAAGTAAAGTGTGCCCAAAACTAGCGTTTTTTCTTATGTTTGGAATCGTGGACGTATCGCGAATTTGTAGAATTTCATCATATGACACGAGCAAACTGTGTTTTATTATACTAATATTTATTTATGTTTATTAATAAATTAAAATATTATTATAACTTAGAAATAATAATCTTAGAAAATATAAACATTTAATATACTTATAATGTTTATCCTAAATATGGCGTCAATTATTTTAAACGAAAAACCAAAACATTTCAGAGGGATTCCCTAACTCGAGTTAGTAGTTTTTAACTATTCTTGGTCTTATCTAACTTTTTTTTTTCACTGACTACACTGTTAGGGCCCTTAAGACGCTGCGGCTTTTACAGCTTCACCGAACTTGGTCATTAACTAACTTTGTGTGAATAGTGATATAGAAACACCAGTCATAGATAGATTAAAAAATGCAAATTATCTCCGATAACTACTGACATTATAATATAGATAGATTATTAAAAACGGCCGCAAGTCGGCAATAAATGTAACGCAGAAAATTCTACGAGCGGCTTTAAATGAAATGCCAATATAAGTTGAAGCGATGGCTTTCCTTGTTACCTTATTTCATTGTATTGTTGTACAAAGGTTTTATTCATAAATATCTTGATTAATATTAATGAGTTGACCCAAGTTATAATTATTGAAATATTTTACCAAGTTTACTGAATACTTAGCAATATTTAATAGCCAAATTTCAATAACATAAAATACATTTTTCAATAAAAACTAACAAACAAACCATTTTCTAACGCGTAACTTTCCTCAAGATTTTATTTTTTGTATACATAATTATAGTTAATTAAATATTGTATAAATAATTTAACTACATAATTATAAAATAAACATAATGGGCTGAACGGTCTGCATATCAATATAGTTTTATAGTACAATAATAAAGCTATGAATTTTATTAGAATAAATAAATAAATTGGAATTTGTGCGATAATAATATAATTATCACGATTTTTTTACATTTAATTCGAAATGTCTAGGCGCTCGAGCATCGCTTGGTGTCGTACAAAAAAGTTATCTTACTAAACTTTGAAAGTAAAACAATAAATCTAAATATCAAATTTCATCCATATTAATTATGCAGTTTCCAAGAAACCAATTACATAAATAATTAGTCTGGCCATACATGTTGTTTCAACTTTAACGCGTTTATTATGTTACAAACTTTGATCTATTTTTTCAGATTAACATAAAATAAGTTGTTAAAGAAAACAGAATAGTGATTGCCTTGCATAAAATGGATATGAGGCCGTCTGTTATTTCCAAGACACTTCAAAAGCTCGGTATCCCTTATAAGCCGGGTATGTTCGCTTATCGTAATATCGACAAATATACCAACACTTCCTTTGTGGGAAAATGGTAAAAAATCGTGGCGGGCGCGTACTGTTAGAATTACAAAGGCTGTTAATGCTGTTAAGTCTAGAATTCGCCGAAACTCCATAAGGTAACAAATATTTTTTCCGGGAGAAATTAAGAGTCCCGCGTATCCTTAAACAAAATCTGAGGCTTGGTGTTTGTCGTCGATATATAGGAGATGCCTTCTTCTTCTTGTTTTGGCGCCGTAAAAGCACTTGCCAGTGTCAATGTTTTTAAGCCTTCATAACATTTTCCAATATACACAGTGAGGTTTTCAGTGTCAATGTTTTAAAGTCTAAGTAAAATTTTCCAGCGTCAATGTTTTCAAGCTTTCGTAGTATTATATATTATATACAAAGTGGCATCTAACAAGATGGTGGCCGACTTGTTAGAACGATCTAAGGAATTTTTGTGGGATCCCAGAACGCATGCTCTTGGTTAATATAAAAACCAAACTATATCACGCAAAACGCCACCAATATTAAATAATATAAGGTCAAAACCTAAGTAAATGAATTAAAAATAAAAACCACAACATTTCACTTCAGGATCCCGCCAAAAACTCCTATACCTGTATACGCGGGTATGAAAAAGGAGCAAAGATTTCAGCCAATGTGACCGTCATAAATCGTGCTGTAAAAACTCTCAATACACATTTTAAAAAAAATTCGTGGTCTTTCCAACAAGGCTCCACACCTGGTCACAAGGCAAAAACTACCCAAATCTGGCCGAAGCCAACGTCCCGGACTTTATGAGAGGTGAAGACTCCTCGCCTAGTCCAGATTTGAACCAGCTCTAAACGACACGCCGATATTGAGTCTCTTATGAAGTTTCTGGAGCAATCAGTGTGTAAATCCATAAATTAATGGCCAGACTGATTAAAGACCAGTATCAAAGCCAAAGGTGGCTATTTTTAATAAAATTATGTTTTAAAATTATTGCCGAGACTTCTGAAAATATGTATGTACTTAAACGTTTTATTAATATTACATTACTACATTAAAAAAAACGCATTTTCATTAGTAACAGAAGTTATTGCCAGACTAATTATATAGAACTGACGAAACGAATAACGAAATCGATCTCAAATATCAGGTAACGGACATCATACAGTATATATTGTCGGAGGTCATGACCCGATTCTAACCGGCTATACATTGATTGTTGTACGATTGTATCATTCTAACACATTGAGTTATTATGTACTACATAACCCAATGTTCTAACATAGCGCCATAGTGGCGTGTTAAGGTGTATCGCGTTCTGAGATCAGATGATGTATATCCAGTAATCATGCTGGGTGGTAGGGTGGTAGGGTCCGACTGGATCACGACCACCATCATAACGATAAACTCGTACTCATCACCGTGATAATATGGTTTGTTGTGTTTCGAAACCAGCATGGAACATCGACTGCATATGGATGGAGACTATACTTAGTTATAGTTATATTATATAATTAGTTGGTGCAGTTCTTACGTATATTCACCAAAATGCAGCCGATAGAACACCGCAAGGCACCTTATGCCGATGTTCCACCTTTTTAGTGATTCATCACTAATGAGTCTTCGAGCTCGTCGATCGATAGTGTCCAGCGTAGCCAGCTCACTACCCGTATTTGTTTTTCCTGATTCATATAGGATAGTGGTCTTCAAAAGAAGAGTGAATTAGTTTTTACTGAGCAATCGCGAGTACCATCCTCGGCCTCGTCTTCACTTTCCATCACGTGTAACTGAGGCCAAGTGTTCAGCAGTATAATTATTATTAAAAGAAAACATTTCATTTGTACGTAGGGTTACTAGTTTTACAGTTTTGTGTTTTATAGGATTTGTTAAGATAACCAAGGACCAATGATGAAGATGAGAGACATCATAATGTTTTCAACAAAATGTTCAGTTTTGGTTTCAGTAGCAATATGTATTGTTAAAAAAACTGTTTTTAATACGCACCGTACCATAGTTCTTATTTGAAGCCAACTAAGTATTTACTCAACTTATTTGAACTTAACCTACTACCTAATTGTCTTACGCATGTATTCATTTTTTTCTTATAATAAAGAACGATATAATAGTCCTCTAATATTGATTTAAAATTATGGAACAATATCTACTTTTAGACCTGAATATATTATAACCCTACTTTTTCGTTTGTTCTCCCATAACAACACTCATGCATTCGCCATTTTGAGGGTGTCTATTCATTTTAACACGCTTCATTTTTAGGAATCGAGGCGTACTTATTACGTACGAATCCCTCCGAATACCTGTCAAGAAATAAATGAAGGATGCTTTATTAGCACCTATCTGATAATTAGGTGATGATAATTACTCGATATAGAGACGCGTCAGTCAATCAGTGTATATACAATACAAGATTCTGCGTGTTTTTTTTCTAAATAAATTATTATTAAAGGTTTGTAATACTTAAATTATATTACAGTTTACTAAAAAAAAATTTATTCCTGCAAAACTCAATTCTGGTACTATGAACACGGCTCACGCACACAGCGAAGTCTTCTAAGCGGGAACATTACGAAAAAGAAGTAATGGAGAACTTTAGTTATTGTATTAAAACGCATCCAATCGGAGGTGGAGCTTGGGGGACCAGTACGCCCCGGGTGCCACACGCTTAAGGGTTACACACGACCGTAAAAAAATGAAAACTTAAACATACCAAATATTTTACAAATGTAACAAATGTTTGCAAAATTAGGTTGTCTTAGTTTTTTGTGTACGAGAAAAAATGAAATTAATATAGAGAAACCACAAAAACATATTCGGTGTACTTATTACTGTACCAGCCGTGCTCGCAGCTCCGCTCGTCTTGACTGCTGAATGCCGTCGGTAGAGCGCACGCACGTTTGGTGCTGTTCCTGCTCCAATCCAAGGTGGTTGCCCGCCGTGCTGGTTATTTTAAAGACAAAAATGCTTATTGTGGGTTATCCTTAACTGACTATTTACCGTGTAATTCAAACAACAAATTAAGAGATTAGGATTAGGTACACAACAGAGGAATTGTTACAACGATGTTTTTATTCAGGAAAAAAATTGTGGGATGATACTTAATTTACATTAATATTGTAGCGTACAAAAGCCAAATTATTTACGAAAATATCATTTTAAAAATCTTTATGATGACAAAACCAAGCATTATTCTGTATATTCAAATTTCTTGGACCTATAAAAAAAAATTGATTTTAAAATTGATATATGATGCTGAGTTGATCCTGTGCAACGATATCTCAAATGACTAAAATTTAAATTCATATTTTTCTTTTTGATAACAACAACAAAAAAGCAAAACAAATAAAAGAATTAAAAAAGCAGCTCAATTTTTAACAAAATTCTGAAAATATAATGTATTTAAATATTAAAAGTATTAATAATTACCAGCAATAAAATCCCATTTGTAAAATGGTTTAATTTTTCAAATCAATTTAGTAAATAGTTGTTATAAAAATTATATCCAGTAATTTTCACTTTTGATATAAATTTGAGATTGATAAATTCCAAAATCATTTAACTGATCACCATGAAAGTATTATTTAATGTAGAAAGCTTTTATACCCTACTTTTTTTATTACTACAAAGGTGGCAAACAAGCATACGGCCCGCCTGATGGTAAGCGGCTAACATAGGTATCACTAGCGTGTTGTCGGCCTTGAACCCCTTCCTTACTCAACCGCAGGAACACAGCACAAGGTTATTTGACTGGGGGTATTCTGTAGGGTGGAGGTATTCCACCAATCGGGCTGCCCCAAATAGAGAGAAATCTCAAAATAAATTTTTCTGTGCCCTACCTCTCTGACTGAGTTATTGACTATGGAAAATGTAGAATAACGACTGTGGGGCCAGCAGGTAAAATATAAATATAATTATATAGTCATAAACAATTCTCGCATTTGAATGCTAAGCTAAAATTCCAATCTATCGGCCTGTGCAATATGTCAGCTAAAAACAAACGTTCATTTCCATGAGTTCTCGGAACGAATTTCCATTTGTTCGAAACGTAAATACAACAACACAATGCTATTATTTCTCGAAGGTTATATACGATAAATTTTCTACAAATTTTATATGGCTTTTAATTATATTTCATTACTAGTGATGTACCAGGGTTTCACCCGTGTTAAATTTATCCGAACGATACCGCGCCGCCGCCGCCAACGTATATGCCATCATTTTTCATACTTGCTTACTGCTTAACTGACTGCTTGACACTCACGGTTAAGTACTATTTAAGGTCGAAGCGTGAAATGATAAAGTAAGTTAAGCTATAACGAGAGGGTACAAGGGTGCGTTGGCGTTGGGGTGGAGTGTTGTTGAATTTTAACCCGGATGAAACCATGAGACACAACTAGTAGAATATAACGAGAGCCATGAAGTCATGGTGCTGCCGCTTACTTAGACCATGTTTTTAAAGGCCAAAATCGAAGATAAAAAAACAATTCGAAATACTTAAGGCAAAAGATATGTTTTTATTTTGCATTTTAAAAAAATTTACGAGGTACAAACAACCCAACCGGTAGCGAAATTAGTTTGTAAACAGGATAATTATTTGTACTTCTTATCAAGTACTATCATCATCAAAAATACTGATACGAGATTAGTTATTTCGAGCGCAGCGTGTCTTTACGTAGGCACATTGTCGATTTCGCGTTCGTCGGATTTTGCTATCGTTGAAAATGACGGGGATCGGAACAACGAATTTGCATAAAGTTTTACCCTCAACTCGGAAAGAGTTATTTAGAGACCATCGAAATAATCCAGGAGGCCTTTGAAGATGCTTGTATGGGCAAAACTCAAATAAAAGTTTGGTATAAACGATTCAAAAACGGTCGCAAGAATTTTTGGGCGAGCAGCGACTGGCTTCTACACCTTGATAACGCAACAGCGCATACATCGAACCTCTTGCAACAGTATTTAGCAACACAAAATATTAAACAACTCTTCTTCGTACAGTCGCGACATAGCTCCCTGGGACTTTTGGTTGTTCCCAAAATTAAATATGCCGCTCAAAGGACACCGGTTTGTCGACAGAGAAACGGTTGGAACGAAAGCGACGCGTTCACTCATGGTCATTCCGAAAACTGATTACCAGAACTGCATCAGGATGTGGATGCACCGAAGGGAGCGTCTTGTTCATTCGAAGGGGGACTATTTCGAAGGATGCCATGAGCTGGATGTCGATACATAATGCTGTTGCGAAGTTACAGGTACCCTATGCAGGTCGGATACTTTTGGGACACAGTAGTATACTAGGTTTGTGTGGGTGCGTGCGTGTGTGTATTATATCCGGAACTTCTTTCTCCGCGTGCGCTGGCGTAAAGGATAATGATACGTAAATACAATATTCTACAAAAATATTGATTCTTCGTATATCTAAAAAAATTCCGCAATAGCAAATGCCTATCTCCTAAACATAAGCCATAGTAAGGATTTTACAACAAAAAGTTATTGAAGATTAAAAAGTTATTTGTGAACTTTATTTTTAGGCATGGTATATTAATCCTTACGAACAAAAGTTCCTTCATCATAAAGATGGTTTTATGAAGTTAAATTTTGCTCTTTATAGTTTGTTTTTTTGACACGTAGTTTAAGAGATATTGGAAAGTTAAAAATAATTTGTATTTGCGGGAAGGGATAAAAATTATGATAGACTATACGGGTGAGATGGCGGCGCAAAGCGCTATTTGTCAGATAAAAATAACACGGGTGAAACTGTGGGTCACAGCTAGCAAGCGATAAAAAAAATTATATACTGTACTTTAATGTACGGTATAATATACGGTTCAGCTATTAATAACAATTCTTCAAAGCCATTTGTATTGTTCATTATATTTACTCAATGATCGAATTTATACCTATTATAGTCGTGAGTAAAAGAAAAAGTGTTTATTGTATAAGTTATTTTAAGATACAACAATGGTTGATTTCTCTCCAACAGAGCCGCAATCAATAAAGAGTTGATATAATCGAGAGTTCCTCGAAAAGCAACGCGTGTGACGTGCTCTGTGCTTCTCTGAATGGGTACGTGACAGGTACAATTGAAAGGAAAAGTTGCATTTATAAAATTCTTGATTTAAAAAAAATACAAGGTTTACTTCTCTAAGCAAGTTATGAACAAAATACATTTAAAAACCCCTGACACAACTAACCCTATTGTGAATAAAAAGACGTCCACAATATTTTAATGTGTGCTAAATTAATAGCGCTTGTTTTATTCTTGTTTCTTACAAAGTTACAGTAGTTCGTAGTAACAATGTGGTTTCTTAATAACGTTCTTGACTGTAGTTTGCTTGTAGATTCGCTGCTTGCTGTTGCTGGTGTTGTGGTGTTTCTCGAACTGATCGTAGTACTGCCTCTTTTTTTTTTTTTTTTTTTTTTTTGTCTGACCTTGCTGTTAGCCTTAGGGGCCCTATCCGAAAACAGAGCCGCTGCGGCTTTTACAACTTTACCGGGCTTGGGGGCGAGCGCTTAAGGCACTCAGCCGCGTAAGCGTGGGCAACCAGCGCGCAAGGGTGCCAAAGTGGCCGGACCTCGGCATGGGCTGTTGCCGCGATTGCAATGAAGTCGCGATCTGTCTAATACCCTATCCGTAAAATCGAGCTAAACTAACATATACAGATATACATGTTCCTTCCTCCTGGGAGGAAGGAAGGAACATGTGTACGTGTATTTAGTAATCTGAAATATGTTCTACACTAACTAGTGCAAAAAAAGAAAAAAAAAGGTTCCTTGCAGAACCTATGTACCTGTGAGGTGTGCACGTATGTACATATGTGTGTACGTGATGCTTGTATGTGGGTAGCTAAGTGTTGCACGTAAAGTGTCACTTGTATCGCGCGGGCGGCTGCCAGACTCAAGGGTTTCACCCCGAGGAACGGACCTAGGCTTGAGTTGCCGCGGGAGAGGGAGGTCGCGGCGGTGGGTGTGCGGGAACGAAATTAGCCGCCCGTCCCCTGCGGAGGGAACGTTGGTTACGCGGGCGTGGGCGAAAACACGCTCTGTTTAGAGAGACGGTTGAGTAATATGCGATTTGTTTCTCGATTTCGTCATCGGGATCGGTAAAGATGTTACTCGGTCGACGCTGTAAGCGGGTGGCGTTTGGGACTGGAACGTAATTCGCGGCGGCTTGGATCAAGGGATTCGCGTGATTTGACGCGGTGTCAAAGTAAGATCGTGAGAGGTATTTGATGTAAGACTCGATCGAGGGGAGTTTCATATCTCTATGAAGGTCTACCTGACGAACGAACCAGGGGGCGTTATTGATTTTACGCAGTACTCGAGTTTGAAGGACTTGGAATTTGTGTATGTTCAATTTTGACATATGTGCGAATGCGGCGCAGCTATATGTCATAATCGGACGTATGCACATTTTGTAGAGAGTAAGCTTATGTCTCAGGGACATTTTGCTTATGATCAGGGGCTGTAATCGACTTATGGCCATTGCGGCTGTTTTACAGACGGCACGGACATGAGAATCAAAGGTAAGTTTTCTATCGAAGGTCACACCGAGATATTTAGTCTTGGTGGCCCAGGGGATATTGTCTTTGAAGAGTTTGAGAGTTTTGACACTCTCAGGGTGCACTTTTCGACTAGGATCAAAGATAATCGCGGCGCTCTTCGAGGGGTTGACGGCTATGCGCCATTTGGTGTACCATTTACCGAGAGTGGTGACTGCGCGTTGGACTCTGTGTCTGAGCCTAAGTCTGTTCCTATTCGACGCGTAGATGACTGTGTCGTCAGCGTATAGACCTACCTGGACCCTAGGAGGACGAGGTAGGTGACTGACATACAGATTGAAGAGACAAGGCGCCAGAATGGAGCCTTGCGGGACGCCCGAGCGTATGGGGTGGGCTGTGGAGAGTACACTTTCCGCTCGGTAGCGGATGGTGCGGTCGGTGAGGTAGTCGCGGATAATGTGAACTAACCTATCTGGGACTTGTAACTGGTGTAGCTTGTGGACTAGTCCGGCGTGCCAGACCTTGTCGAAGGCCTTGGCGACGTCGAAGAAGACCGCGAGCGTACGGTATGGAGGATCTTTCGCGAAGTTAGTCGCTATGTGCTCCGTGAGGCGTTGCACTTGGTGCGTACACGAGTGTCGAGCGCGGAACCCGAACTGTTCCGGTTAATATAGATTTTTCTCGTCTATCACGGTTTTGAGACGGTTCAGAAGGAGCCGCTCGTAGATTTTACCTAAGGTATTCAAGAGACTGATCGGGCGATAGCTGTCGGGAAGCGATGCTTTTTTGCCGGGTTTATGTATCTCTATGACTATGGCCGTTTTCCAGGCGGCTGGGAAATGCCAGTGGGCGATGTTTACTTTGAATATGCAAACCAAGAGTGCTATGAGGTGATCAGGAAGAAGTTTGAGTACTTCGTTCCTTATCCCGTCAGGACCGGGAGATTTTTTGAGCTTAAGGCCCTTAATGACGGAACAGACTTCGTCAGATGTGACCGTAGTTAGGGTATCCGCGGGTGGGACCGAACTGAGTTCCTGTACCGAGGATTCGATTGTGTTGACATGTACGGCGTCTATGTTGTCGCAGTTTGGAGAGCACTGGCTCTCCAAGCTTGCGGCAAGACACTCCTCTTTGTCTTCGCTATCGAACGCGAGTGGGAGGCCCGGGCCTCTTTCGAGGGGTGGTAGTTGTGAGGAGTGTTCTATATTTAAAGATCTGGCTAACTTCCAGTATGTGAGATGGGACGGTCTGAGACCCTCTACGAGGTTGTCCCAGCTGTGACCTCTGTATTCAGTGATGCGAGCTTTGAACTCTCTTTGTAATGCGCGTAACCGTGCGCAGTTTTCCCTGGACGGGAATGAGTCGTGAGCGTGTGTCGCGGCGTTCTTTTCCGTCTTTAACGCTCGCAGGTCGGCAGGGAGTATAAAGCGGCGATCGCTCACCGTTTTGACCTCTCTCGAGGCCTCTCTCATGCTGACCTGGAAGTGGTCAACGAGGGAATCGATCGCTAAGTCGGCGTCTGCGGCCGACTGCAGTACGTCAGGGACCCTATCTAGGCTGTCCGAGGACGGCCTGTCCGCGAGTAAATGCTTGAGTTTCGCGTAGTCAACCACCTGGACGGACGGAGGACTATGGTCGGAGGGATGTCCTAGTCGGAGGATGACCGGGCGGTGATCGGAGTCGAGTTCGTGTACGACTTCTAAAAGTTGTAACCGAAGCTCGATACCTTTCAATAGAGCCACATCAAGGACTGTCGGACGACAGTGATCCTGAAAGTGGGTGGGTTCGGAGGGAGCTAACACGTCAAAGTTCATGTCATTGCATAGCTGATTGAGTATACTCCCGTTACGGGAGTCTCTCGAACTGTTAAAGTAAGTGTGACCGCTGTTGAGGTCGCCTGCTATGATTACGGAGGGACCGAGTGAAAAGAGTGCCTCCAGATCGGACCGGAGGAGTCTTTTCAATGGTGATAGATATGCGGATACGATTATGATTAACGGGTGGTCAGTCATACCTAGTCTACATATAGAAACTTCCAAATTGGAAAGTTCGGGAGGGTCAATTCGCATACAGTATAGTGAACGTTTGTAGTAAATGAGAGTGCCGCCTCCTTGGGTAACACGGTCATTTCTAATAATGTTATAGTTAGCGACCTTAGGGTTGCGCCTACTAGGTTTTAGAAGTGTTTCTTGTACGAGAAACACATCTAACTGACGCTCAACTAGGAAGTTAGCCACGAGATCACGCTGAGAAGCAAGGTTCCTAGCGTTAAAGAAGGCAATGTTAATTCCTTTCGGTTTTAACTTATTCATTGGAAGGCTTTCGGTTTGCGGCATCGAGGTCTAGACGGTGTATCGTCTCCGATAGCCGGGGGAATTTCCACACGGTCATTATGCAACCGTGTTCGTTGAGATAGTCGACGTATGCGCCGACTTCCGTGAAGCTGTGCTCTTGGAGCAACAGGGCAATAAGGACAAGGTCCGATGGAGGAGGAGAACCGCGTGGAGCGGAGGTTTGAGCAGTCATAAGAGGCTGTGGTTTAGGGGCCAATTCCAAGTCCATAAGGGACTGGGGATTGTGGCGAGCAGGGGCCCGCGGGGCCCCCGGGCCCAGTATGGGCTGCGGGGGCACACTAGGTGCGGGGACAACGGCCGCAGGATCGGCGGGCGGCGTTCGGGAGGTTAGGAAAAGCCTCCATTGACAGCAGGGGCTGTGGTTGGGGGCGAGGGGCATGGTCGACGGGGGCGTGTGGTGCCCTCTGATGGGCGGGTGGCCTCATCCGTCGGGGGCGCGTTGCGCGCGGGGCTTTTGGGCACCCGCGATAGTTCGCGGGGTGCCCTGCTTGACCGCAAAGTACGCAGCTCGGCTCACCGGGTGAGTCGCGCGTGCGGGGACACTCCCTAGTGGAGTGATTCTCGGGGCACTTGACGCACCTTGGAGTGAGATGACAGTGGCGGGAGGAGTGCCCGTACAATTGGCAGTTGTGACACTGCGTCGGGATTCTATTTTTGTATGGGTTTTCTACTGTGATGCCTGAGAGGCCGCACACAGTAGCTATGTTATAGATAGCTTTACCCTCGGGGGTTCTATCTAGAATAACCACTACCATAGGGAATGGTTTTCTGTCTGGGCGGTACATCCGGTGTACTTCGTGCACCGGATAGTTTTGGGAGCGGAGGGATTCGAGTACTTCCTCAGGGGCGATCTCGAAGGGGATTCTGCGGATTACGACGCGGAGTTTCTGGTCTTCGTTTAGTGTGTACGTATAGTACGCTAGTTTTTTCTCCGTGAGGAGCCTAGTGAGGTCTCGGTGGGCGTCCGACGTGCTCACCGAGACTTGTATGCCCGTGGCGATGCTACGGGCTTTCGTGTAGGGGATTTTTGAGAGTCTAATATTGGACTCTAACTTTGTCCAGGCGGCTTTGTCCTGGACAATAACGGGCGGGGGGTGGGCTTTCCTGCCGGGAGGGCCTACCACGGGCGCGGGCACGGACGCGGGACGCGTGGGAGACGTGGGAATGGGGGTGCGCGTGTCGAGATCCGGTCTCGGTGCTTTTGGGGCCCTGTCTTCGTCGCTGTTAGCGGCGCGTTTAGTTTTTCTAGATACGACGGTGGTAAAACCGTCGTCATCGTTGGCAGCGGGCCGGATGTTGGGGATTGTTTGATCCATCTGATTCGGATCAGTGGATACGGGAGACTCTACAGGGAGAGCTGCGAAGGAGTTATGCACGGGAAGTGCGTTGCCTGCAGGCGTATCGGAGCGCCTTCCGCGGGGAATAGAGTTTCGCGAGTTAGAGCGGGAGGGGCGGCGCGCACCATGGCCTTTGGACAGAATGTCTTCAGGTGTAGGCACGGCGGGATTTAAGTATGGCCGTAGTACTGCCGCCCTCTCCGCTATATTTAACCTCGCCCTTTGCCTCGCAACCGGTCGTGCGATGGATTCCGTGCGGGGCGTCGCTCAGCCAATGAGCGCGCACGCCCTGTGTGCGCGCTCTCGGCAGTACCATGAGTCACCATGCCAGATGTTCCGAGTCTGGCATGGTTCATCCTTACAACTAGTGAAATTTATACATTTAAACTTACAACTAGCTATATTCTTATTCTAATCGTTTTAAAATACACATATTCACACATATTCAGTTCATATTATTATATCTATTCCTAACACGTATTTATAAACCTTATTCCTAACACGTATTATTTCATTTATTTGTTCATTCTATACTATTAGACTATCGTTATTCGCTCGCCCCGCTCGCTGTCCGCAACAAACCCATTGAGACCATTCCAATGTGCCCAAAGTGTAACTTGGTGAGGAGGTTAGGTGGAGCCCAGTCTATTAGCGTCCGGGGGGCTAACCTCTTGGTTTATTGTATCGAAGTTAGTCACATTCGATGTTATTTTCTATAATGCTGTATAAGTGCCATCGGGGCCTTTTTAAAGAACTCGGAAATTGGAATCGAAGGGAAATCGTTTGCGGTAGATCGGACGGTGAAATAAGCTCTTAAGCCATACAAGGGTTCTTGGGCACACAACAATTGGGGTCTTAAAGTTAAAAAAAAATTGTTTAATAGATTTATTTTGTATTATATTTGCTGTTACCAAAATGTGATCTGGTTTCTAATTTATAACTTAAAAATTGTAAAGTTACAGTAAAGATTGAGCTAGTCATCATTTGGGGGCTCCGTGCGGCCGGGCCCCTGAACACGTGCCCCATGTGCTCATAAGGTAAAGGCGGAATTTAATATCATCTAAAAATAAATTAAAAATGTTTACGTAAATTATTTTTTTTAAGTTTTTGTTTCAATCCTTTTATTATTACGTAAATGGTCGTATAAAAATCAATTTGATCGTGTCAAATAAGTAAGTATGACTTATAACGCGCGTACACTACGTATATGCACCTCTTCTTTACTTTTATTGAAAGTTTTGAGTCTGAAATAGGAGCATGACTTGAAGTGGATGTAGAGGTCCATTCCTCATTTATTTATAACCAGCTGTTTCCGCGAATTAGGTCTTTACCTGGATAAAAGTATCTGGGTTATAAATATATTAATATAGATGATTTCCTTTCAAAAGAATTCATCGCTGAAGGATTTTCTATGTAAAAACTTTTCTAACCATTAGTACAGTAGAGCCAGATGTCGCGCACGTGTGCGTTCCACGCCATATTTTGTCAATAATAGCTTTTATGATAATATGGGGAGCTTTTCTGTTACCTAATGGCCGTTAAGAATATGGCGCCATACGGTCACTGTAGCGGAGTCAGCTGGTGTAATGTCGACATCAAAATATACGATATACTTGTGATACAAATAACTTCAGAGAGTTTGCGTCACGTAATTGAAATCTTTTATAAAAATAAAAATGTAATACTGTTCGTTGATAAGTTCGTTCGTTCACTTGAGAACGGCTGGGCCGATTTGGCTAATTCTTTTTTAAATAATTCTGTATTAATCCGGGTAGAGATTAAGGCTGCCTGTCTACTGAAGTGGATCGGAGCGGAGTTGTGAAAATTTTGACCAATAGAATTGCATCTGTAGATTTTTAAGTAATTCTATTGGTCGAAAATTGCTCAGATCCGTTCCGTTTCAGTGGACACTGTGTACAGGCAGCTTTAGGGAAGGAGAAATTTGAAGTCATTCAGAAAATAGGATCATTTGAGAAAAACTGAAATAACTTTTGAAGTGATAACTTCTTGTGGGAGGGTATACTGCTTTGTAACGTAACGCGTTACGGCGCCACTCTGTTTGGCTTCCCTTCTCTACTCAGTGTTCCTAATGTACATATTCAAGAATTGTACCTAAGGATAAAATATATTTTATAAGTAATCAATAATAGATTTTATTAATAAATAACCTTTCCTCACATTATCATATTAATGTACATAAAGTTTAAGTAATAACCTAAGCTTTTCTCAATTTAAACAAATAGTTCAAACTTACATTAGTTTCAGTTATCACTTCTGTCGAGCGTCCCGAGACGCACATTTTTTAAAATTGGATTTATTAATGAACTCATCTTAACCTTTGGCGTGGATAGAGGCAGGGAAGGGGGGGGGGGAATCAAGGTTGGGCACTACCCACTCGACAAAACTTATCGCCCACCCTAGAGAAATCGACATTAATGAACGAATATACCAACTTTATTCTTTTCATATTAAGAAAAAACAAATATTGTTTTCGGGCTAGCTGCTTCCGCTAGGAAAATTCGCTGGGTACGCCACTAAAGAGCGGAACAGTAGCCATGAACATCAAGCAAACTGGCAAACTGTAAGTAAGTACGGGAAGTTATAACAACGATATGCTATTAAGGGAACATTGACGGTACGGCGCGGCGCGGCATGTGGTGAGTTGATCGAATAAATGTAACTCGGTTGAAACCGTGGGGCACAACTAATAAAATAGTAAATAATTTTCTTGGAAAACATCAATTAAAGACAATTAACGACCGGTCCAATCACAGTAACCGTAATGATATAAAATGTAATATAACGCAATATTTCATAGTCACCTTGAATTTAGAGCTCGAAGATATATTTCTACGTATCTCGTTGCGTTCGCAGAATTGTGCCTTTTATATAGATTCTGCGATGTAATGCACAAAGCACGCATCGCTGATTCTCGCCACTGAAGCGTTTTATATACGTTTCATCTTAAAGGTTAAACCTTTTCATATCATTTATACATAAATATGTTAAAATATTAGTTTTTTTTTAAGGACTTTTATTCTACTGAATCCATCTGTCGCATTGTACCCATTTCCATACTAGCATCAAATCAGGAGAGTCGCTGATGAGACATCATTAACCAAGTCTTTAACATTACAACATCTTGGCTTCATCCGAACAAGGTTCTGCAAAATGCTGTGAAAAATACCTATATTTGACAGTTTAAATTCATAATATTAATCAGCGCCTTTCAATCCTATTTTGTCACACTCCATCAGCATATGATGCACGTCATCGATCTACTGGGCACTAGCTGTGCTCCACGGTTACACCCGTGTTTATATTATTCAACCAAATCACCATCGCGCCCTCGCCAACGCACTCAGTAGCCTATCGTTATTCTGTCTTCCAGTACTAATTGCCTACAGCTAGTCAGCTTTTTTATCGTTATATGTTTAGGGTTATGGCCACAATGTCACCTGATCTTAAGTGATGATGTGGCCCAAGATGATAGCACGCTTAACCTAGTGGTAGACTGGCTCTCAAGTGCAGCTGCCGGAACGTACTAATTGGAGCTTGGCGAGGAAAAACCCTACCACCATGCTACGGTTTCATCACGATGTTTTCCTTTATCGAACATTCAGGTTCATTGCAGGGATTCGAACTCACATCGACCAACGTGGTGTCGGTACATGCTACCAACTGAGACATCATTGCTTGGTGTTCACGGTTACTGCTGGACTCTTTAAAGTCGTAGCATGAAGTTATATAGCTTATACACTTCCTCAATAAACAAGCTATCAAATGTAATTTGAATTTCATAATTCTAACTAATATATCTTTTGGTCTGAGTCTAACTTATAGTTTAAGAAATTAGCGCGTTCGAACAAACAGCAAATAAATGAAAAATGTAATAAACCTCCGAAATAAGTGACCTTCTAATTGAGGTCATTACAATGAGACCAAACACGATATCTTTTCTCTACATAGGTGAGGAGTTAAGTATTCTACAGATCTCAACTGACGCAGCAGCATCAGTTCAAGGTTTTTCTATTGATTATTTAAATAACAGAATACCAAATCTCGACTCAATCAATCCTGTTGAAGATGCTCACATGTATTATCAAATAGAAAAGAACTGATAATCTCCTAACGGCTGAACAGATTTTCTTGAATTAAAGCTAAGAACAATCTCGTTTAAGTCACCTTTCAAACAAAAAAGAAACTAGATCAAAATCGGTTCAGCCGTTTGTGAGCTACGAAACAACAGACAGACACACATATACACATATTAAACACACGTTAAACTTTTAACACCCCTCTTTTTGCGTCGGGGATTAAAAAGAAAAAACATTCTCTTGAGCTTTGTAATATTAGTAAATCCATACCACGAATTCAATTCATTATAACCCAATGGAATATTCATCAGATATTTCCATTGTATATTTTTTTTTCATGTTTTTTGCATTATAAAAACTACTCCGGATTCATGCGAACTCTGCAAAATTAGGTTTGCAAAGCTCGCGGGAATTCCACATTGTTTACGTCGTTCGCTAAATCTCCTTCAACAAATACGTTAGAAAGAAAGTGTACGTTTATATCAGACGCCGGTTTTGTTTCTTGGAAATCCAGTAATAAAATCTTGACCCGGTTCCGTGGGCTCGTATAATTCGCCTGTCAACATTCGTCAACGAGGCTTAGTATTGTATATTTTTACGCATGCCTCTATAAATTAATAGCCAGTGCTTTTTATACACAGCTCGCCAAGGATTCGAAATACATATCTGCCTCGTAATCAGAAATTTTTGAAGTTCTTTATACTTCTTTTTTCTTTTTCTTTTAGTAGAGGGTAAAATTAAGAGCTATGTGCGCTTCATGCGACGAAATTGCGACATGACGAAGTTAGCCATGAATGATAACAATGTAAATTTTATTTTACTGATTTTTTTAAAAGGTATTGTCAATTTTTTTTACATTTTCTTTTTTTTGTTTGAGTAATATGAGGAATTTTGAGACACTAACTTGAATATTATACTGTTTTATGGCTTAAAACAGCAGACATTATTTTTATGATGACGTCACCACAGGCATAAATGCTTTACGAAATGAGCTTATTCTTTAAAAAAAACTACTGGTAATGTTATCTGTCGATTTTCGTGCTCTGTACTTGTGATCATACCGCAGTGTGTATACCAACGTTAGCAAATAGTTACATTTTTTGTAACTTTTTACCCTTGCGTTTTAACACGAGAGGTAAGTAATTTTTGAAATTAGCACGATTTTCGTAACTTCTGAGGATATTGAGTTTTAATTATTAAACTAAATTTGATGTTTTACCAAAAAACGGTTCACAAGCGACGAAGTTATTACAAAATCTCCTTCAAACTTAAAAGAAGTTAATACTGGCGAATATGTCTTAATAATAAAAACGGTTTTATTGTTTAAACAGCAACGATTATATAACTCTGATAGGAAAAATTGTAACTTCTCAGAAACGAAATGTACCTAACTTTTGATTATGTATTTACAATACACCGTTTTATATATTTTTACATAACAAAAAAAATGGCAGTAAAACGAACATTATCAATAATGGCTAACTACATCATGTTTTTGAAACGCAGGATAAAACTTTTGGAATTATTTTTCTTTTATTACGCCAAAGAAGTATAACTTCTTACGTGCGTACACAGATTTTACTGTTTTTGTTGCCTATTTATATTCACTAAAGTCATAAACATGAATTCTTGGTCCTACACTACGAATCCAAAACACGCTCGTGATATAAGAGTTACAATTATGACGTCACAATACACAATAAATGCGGTTGGCACGTTACTGGCAAATCAACGAAATGAGAAATAATAGTTACGCATGTTTGCATCCCTGACGTCAATTTGGCCTACAAAATCATGTGACGTTCGGTGCCAAGTTCGGGACACGTCATCATATGAAATAAAGTTAAGGATGTCGAATTGCAATAATACCTTATAATATTAGGGATCCGTCTACGACCACCTCTGTTTTTAAAAACCATTATCTAGCCGTGTGTTTGGGGATATTTTTATTCTTTCTACTAACGCGGTCTGTTTTTTACGATTTACGATCTTTGCTTAATCATCCTGCCATTCCATTTATGTAAGGATTTATGCTAGAATTTACTAGAATGTCATAGTCCACTGTAGTTATACTTAATTAACAGCAATTTTAAAATGTACTTATCGTAACTAAAGATCCCTAAATAATTATGTGATTTAAAAAAGTATTGGTCTATTGATATTTCTTCTTCATTTTTCATAATCCTCCCCATTACTACCATTATCGTGTGGGTAATTATTTGGTTTTACAGTGTCTTATGATGATTTCAGTGTTCTAATAAAATGGTGGCTGCTCTTTTAGAACTTTCTAGAGAGTTTTTGTGACATCTCAGAATTTATAGACCATGTTATTATTTCCAATTCACTTCACTTGTACACAATAACCGAGTTTGCAAAATGCTATTCCCTATTATACCTATTAGACCTATTATAGGGTCAAACGACGCAAATTTATTAATAAAAACTAATACTTGACATAGACAGACTAATATACCACTAAAAGCTCTCTCTAAATAAAGATTTAGGTAAAATAACTCTAAAAAAGTAAAAACAAGACGGTCCTAGAATCCAACCCTGTGTAGGTAAGTATTCAGTTCGCTAATAATTGAATACACGGAATAGATAGTTGAAACCACACGTTTAAACTGCCAGCGCGTGTCTCTTTATCAGAAGCATGAATCATATTTAGAATTCAAAGTATTGTTAGAAACGTTTATAATAATACATATTATATTAACTATATCCAAATATTTACCTAACCTTTATTAGCAGGAATACATAACAATAATTAATAAACTACAAAATTCATATTAAGCTAACAGACTTTTTGAAGTGAAAACTTGTTTAGCAACGTTGTGATTTGAAAGTCTATGAAACAAAAAAGCGAATTCGACAGTAAAAAGAGACAGACATATAAATTCATAAGATTTATGTAACGTGGGAGAAAATGAGATAGGAAAGTTTTAGGCAATGGTAAAATGGTACAAAAGAGGTTTGTTGCCACGCAATAATGAATTTTATTACCTCATCAAAAAGGCACGAAACAAAAACTTTTTAGACAACACTTATGACATTCTGTTACTGATTGATATTGTGTTAGGTTACCCCATGGTGCATTAATTGAAAATGATATTGTGAATAATGATTGTGAGTACTTGTATGCACATTTTCATAAACTCTAAATTAGTGTGTATTTATCATTTTCTGAATTTTAAAAAACATAGATGTCAAGTTTCACTTCTACCACGTGTGAATTGCACACATTTTCTTAATTAAATAAAAATCTTAAATAGATTTTATAAAGTTATTTACTTTATCAATTTATTAAAACTAAAAAAAAATACGAAAAAAACTTAAACGATCTTAGTGTTGTGTTTAACTTTAGCTTTATACGCCTTTATTTTGCCACCATAATAAGTACCTAGCTTTCATTAACACTTTAAGGAAAAAATATTACACTTTTCTTCTATAAATTCATAGAAGTTAATTATTTTTCTTAACCTATTTACTTTCAATGGAATAATATAAACGACGCTGAAAAATGCACTATAAAGTGACGCAACAATGTTATTCCTCTTATTGCATACAATTGTTTATTTACTTGTAGTAATTTTAACTCTTTATTGGTTTTTAACGTTTTTAGTGTGGGGAACTGGCTCTCAAATGTAGCTGTCGGAACACACCGATAGGTTCTTGACGACAGATTTTCATCGTGAGGCTCCGAGGGTAGCTAGCCAGATGGCCATTAGGAAAGTGACCTATCACCATACTATGATTTCATCATGATGTTTGCCTTCACCGAAAGTTCAGTCTCATTGTAGAGATTCGAATTTCGATCTCACGTCGAATAACGCTATATTCGTACAAGCTAGCACTGAGCCATCATTGCGTCAAACAAATGCATTTACGTGTTATATTACTTAAACAAAATATGATTTATTATACGTGAAAACCAAAATTTGATTTAATAGCTATTATAAGTTATATAATCATTATAATGACTTTTTATGCAGTGATCTTAATTTAATGATTTGAATTTAATTATAATTTCGTAACGAAACATGAAAACCTCTTACGAAATCATTGTAACCGATGACCGATTTAAAAGGCTGACAATAATCCAGTACTTACTGATACGGTCGGTTTCTTGTTATTCGTATTTATGTAAAGTTAGTGATAAGATAATACTTATTTGACTAATTACACCGTAGCATATAGTTGTTAGGTATATTAGTACTACAGCGATTTTATCGCTTCTGTGAAATTTTAAATCAATGTGGTGCTACTACCGCCACGCGTTAGCTGGAAAAGATAAAGTTTTTTTTTACATTGTATATAATATTATTTAATAACTATGCTAATTAAAGGTGACCGCGTCGGTCTGTTCATTTTTTTTTATAACATCCACCTATGTATATACAATTAAATATAAATGTAAACGTTATTCGAACTTTAGATAAAAGTAAGATAAAAAATGATATTTAATTAATTTATTATTAGCTCAGGTGAAAGAAAAAGACGGGCGGGCGTGTTTAATAAAGGAAGCGTGTTAAATTGAGAGCAAAGCGCGGGTTATGTGACGGAAGTGCGACATGATAACATTGTACTGACTTTTCTTTTGTTTTTTAATTTTGGAAAAGTAATTTATCGTTGTGTATAGGTTACATTATTTAGACTCGAAAAAAAGCCAGGAAGTTGAATTAAAATAAAGTAGCTCTGTGTAAGTAGATGATTTCACTAATGTAATGTACCTAATGTGCAATGTTAGACTGTGTATTTTTGAAATTAATATCCATAAATATTTGAAGATACCGGAATGAGAAAGGTGCAAGCGATAAAGATTTTTATGTGCTTGAATTTCAAACGACCATTTTTGAGTGGTAGAGCACGGCAATTATTCTATCCGGCTGGTTTGCGACTACTTTCTTTTTGAAGTGAAAACTTCTTTAGCAACGTTGTGATTTGAAAGTCGATGAAACGAAAATGCGAAAGCGACAGTAAAAAGAGACATAAGACAATATATTGTACATATTGTATCTATACTAATATAATAAAGAGGAAAAGTTTTTTGTTTGTTTGTTAAAACACGCTAATCTATGGAACTACCTGTCGGAATCTAAAAATTATTTTTGTATGTGATAGCCGGGCTCACGTTGAATAGTATATCTAACATTAAATTATAAACTCTCAGCTAGCCTTAAATATTAATTTTTGTTACGTAAGTCGGAACTCGAGGCCCTCCCGAACTGCTTTAACTGCGTGCGTTGGGGTAATCGTTAATGATAAGGAAATACAATCTTCTACAAAAATATTAGCGCTTAGTATATCTGAAAAAAAGTCAGCGATGACATATGCCTATCTCTTATACATAAGCCACAATAAGTTACTTTGTGACGAATATTTGTTGATATATAAAAAGTGATATAAGCATTATTTTTAGACATGGCATATTAATCCTTACGAACAAAAATTATTTCATAATAAAGATAATTTATGAAGTATAATTTGTACTTGCGGAATGAACAATTAGGATAGACTACACGGGTGCGTTGGCGGCGCGGTGTTTGTGGGATAAAATTAACACGGGTGAAACCGTGGGGCACAGCTAGTATTATGATATAACTATTATAGGGTTGCCATTCGTCCCGATCTGTTGGGACTATGACCTTCCTTACGCTCAATCCCGCTCTATCCCGAGGTCCCGACAAAGCACTATTACGATTTTCCATGATATAATGGCATTTATAAAACTCGATCTATATTACTCGGTCGCGCTAGAGAAGTTGGTAAATAGTGTGGAGATTTTGAGCGAAGGTTGCTTTCAACCTCAAAGCCTTCAATTTGGAGGATAAAGTTGACTCGGAAGAGCCGGAAGGCCAAAAATTCTGCAATAATATTAAGGTTACACATTTTAAATGATAATAATTATCCTGAAGAGTAATAAGCCGTTATATGCTAATAATACTATGCGAATATTTATTTGCGATACCTGACCATAGCGCCAATGTGGAAAGTTTATGTTCATTAATATCGATGAAAGAAATCGACAGGTGGAACTGGGAATATGGAGTCAGTATCAATTACACCGTTAGATAAGCTTCAAAACGACTTGCACACAGTTTTATATACGTGTAAAAGGAGCCAATATCATAGGAAAGAGAGAACACGTCGGCTGGGAGACTATTCCATATCTGAAAGGTACGGTATGTTCGTTCGCGCCGCGCCGTAATGGATGCTACCGTGACAATAGCTTAGATAAAATAGGTTAGTCTGCCTAATTTTGTTATGGAAAGTTAAACCGCTCTTCAGAACATCCACCATGAGGCATAAGGTTCGTGATTCAGACGAGGCGATATTTCTTCGCAACTGAAGCGGTTCTTGTGACGTCTGTATCATTAACAAGGGTATATTTAAATTAATTATAAATATTTTTATCTATTTATAAATACGTGAAACAAAAGCTTTCGGTACCTTTTTAAGCGTATTGCATGCACGGAAGTCTGTGACATTTGGCGTGGTTTAAATTTATATGGAGAAGGAGTGCAAAAAGCTAAAGTTTATCTATAATATCTGTTACTAATATATTAAATAAAATAAATTAATACTGCGAATCCTAACCCGAACAGTGCCATTGAACTTAGACCCCCCCAAAAGTGACAGCAAGTGATGTAGATAATACTTATTGTTTATGAATACTGCAAATGTCAAACCGAAAATAGTCTATGATCATAAAGTCGCTGGTCGAATTTCGACCTTAGAACGATCGCTATTCTTTATAAATACGTATATTTGTTTTCTTTTACAAACATAAGTTAATTACAAAAACATCCGATATGAATTACTCACAATATATGCAAATAAATAGCAGTTCTGCTGTCTTTCTAATTTCAATATTGATCAAAATGAATCACCTGCAAAGATTAACTATTGTTTACAATAATCCGAAAGCTTAAATCGAAGTCATGATGTCATTTAAGAGAAATCGAGAAACGCGATAACGTCATAAGCAGAGCCACTATCATCCTTATGGAATGTCACTGACGTATACGTTTGCGAATTCCAATCCAATCCAATGTGTGCGATATCCAACGAAGGACGGTTTCGTACAACTCGGGTTTGTGTGTTATTAACTCACCGTCGTTTTCGGTTTCTAATGTTGTTACTTTATGGTATACTGTAATCATTTTTATTATCAGTATGATCGTGTTAATTATAATAGTATTAGCGGACCAATTGAAAAAAATCTTTGTGTTGGTTCGTCGTATCAAATGCACTTTAATATAAGTGTAATTTTCTAAGTTTACGCCAATGGATGAATTTTGAAACCGATTGACATATTTTTTGAACGCCGTCGGTAGAATGTCTGAACAGTTTGTAAATCTGTACTAATATAATAAAGCGGAAGAGTATTTTTGGTTGATTTAGCCCAGTCATATTAGGGCTTTCACCTCGGAATGAAAGATAATAAGCTGCAAATTGGTATGAACCTTTGTTTTGTCATTCTAAATGTTGTCTCAAAGGTCACAATCGTTATCGTGTCCGCGTCTCAAGATATTCAAGGTCAAAGGTCACAAAAATCGGTTTTTCGCGAATATCTGGCTTCCTATCGGTTAAATGAGATTTGCATTTATTATAAAAGTTGTAGGCTATAAAATTCCCTACAACTTTTGTTTAAACTTTTTTTTCATACAACCAACCGTTTTGAAGGTAGAGCGCGAAGAGTGCACATCGTACAGTCATATACGGCCTAATGCAAGGTCAAGCGTGAGTTATGGTTATCAGTACGTTATAAAGTCAATTATTTACTTGGAAATTATAATTATTAAACAATGCCTATTATTTATGTACTAACTATTAATTATTTATATTTAATTTGATTTGACCAATATCCTCGTACTAAAAAGCACATTTTATTTTTACACGCATTCAGTGGCTGTGACACGACTTCTGCGCTATTTAAAAAAGGAAAAAAAAACTGTTACTAGAGCATTGGAAAAAATTCCTGATTTAGATAAACTGGTGGAAGTATTTCAACAAGAAAACTGCCCAAAACAAACATTATTAGAAAATGGAGTGCGCATCTTGTTGGCATTATATAATGCTCCAAAATCTGAGGACAACATTGATCATTTCCGCTACACGCAATTCATCAAATTTACAAAACTAAATAAACCTGTACAACTGTCAACACTTCCACCAACAAGTGTAGCAGCTCATCAACACATAAAACGTGTCTACTACCAGATTCAAACGTGGTTAGGGAAGGACTTAGAACCTCAAGAATGGGGCTGGATGCTTGAAAATGAAATCCTGGAGCCCATACGAACGTTATTACCTCCAGCACCAGCCGAACTACTAAACGTAATATTTTGCAATTGCAAAAATGGTTGTGGTTCCCGCTGTGGATGCAGAAAATCAGGGCTACAATGTTCTTTAGCTTGCGGCCAGTGCAACGGACAAGCTTGCCTCAACGCTTCACTGTATCCAAGTAATCCCGATGAAGAAAATACATATGATCCCGATATTCTGGAAGGTTTGGAGATGAACATGACAGATAATGAGGATGATGACAATGAATCGAACATTTTTGAGCGACAAGAAGAAGAAGACGACGAAGAAGAAGAAGATAATTAGCTTCCATTTCCAATTTCATTACAATTAAAATCAACAAAGATACTTTTGATATTTGAACTCACATTTTGACAAATGTATATTATGCCGTATTTAATAATAAATAAAAATATGTGTAAAATATATACTCTTACTATCATTTTAACTTAAAATAAAACTAAAATATATAATCCAGAATTAATAATATTTTATACTTAAATAGTTAAATATGAATAATTATATATAAATAATCAAGTTACTTACTTTAATTAAATATAAATAATTAATAGTTAGTACATAAATAATAGGCATTGTTTAATAATTATAATTTCCAAGTAAATAATTGACTTTATAACGTACTGATAACCATAACTCACGCTTGACCTTGCATTAGGCCGTATATGACTGTACGATGTGCACTCTTCGCGCTCTACCTTCAAAACGGTTGGTTGTATGAAAAAAAAGTATAAACAAAAGTTGTAGGGAATTTTATAGCCTACAACTTTTATAATAAATGCAAATCTCATTTAACCGATAGGAAGCCAGATATTCGCGAAAAACCGATTTTTGTGACCTTTGACCTTGAATATCTTGAGACGCGGACACGATAACGATTGTGACTTTTGAGACAACATTTAGAATGACAAAACAAAGGTTCATACCAATTTGCAGCTTATTATCTTTCTTTCCGAGGTTGACCCCTTTTTTTACCTAATATGACTGGGCTAATTGTTTGTTTGTTTGTTTAAACACGCTAATCTATGGAAATACCAGTCGCAATCGAAAAATTATTTTTGTATATCATAGCCGGACTCTTGAGGAATAGTACAAGCTACAACTCTCAGATAGTCTTAAATATTGATGTTTGTTACGTAAGTCCGTAGTCGAGCCCCTCCCAAACTTTTTTAACCGCGTGCGTTGGCGTAATCGTTGATGATACGTAAATACAATGTTCTACAATAATATTGGTCCTTAGTATATCTAAAAAAAGTTAGCGATAACATTTACCTATCTCTTATACATAAGGCACAATAAGGTTTTTTGTGACAATGATTTATTGAAAATTAAAAAGTGATTTATAAGCATTATTTTTAGATATTAATTTAAGATATTAATCCTTACAAACAAAAGTTACTTCACCATAAATACAATTTTATGAAGTTAAATTTTGCTCTTTAGAGTATGCCATTTGGATGCTTAGTTTAGGAAATAATGACAAATTAAAACAATTAATTATGAGAGGCTATATAATTAGCGGCGCGGTATTTGTCGGATAAAATTAGCACGGGTGAAATTTTGGGGCACATCTAGTACATTATATAGTGAGGCAATAGTAATAGTGAAGGGATAAGTCAATTAGTAATCACTATTGTAACAATTAAAAATGTATTGAAGTTATTACTACTAGCTGTGTACCACAGTTTCACCTGTGTTAAATTTATTCAACCGATTTTCCTCCGGAACCTAACAGCCGCCAACGCACCTGTGTTGCCTATCGTTATTCCCACTTCCCATACTTGCCTACAGCTTCCGAGATTACTTGACGTTCATGGCGACTACTCCTCACTGTTCATGGATTTATAGGTCTTCAATTAGCCTAGAGAAAAACAAGTGTTAAATGGCGAGCTGCCATGCATTTAATAGCTTTTTGATCGTTTAAAAGCGGAGAGTTTTTACCGAATTTTCCTAGAAACACTTCAGTAGCAATTTGTTGAATGTGTAATGTCCTGTTTGAAGTATAATTAATAGCGATTAAGCCAACGTTAACGGACGTCGTGTGTGTCTGACAGGTGCGCTTGCACAACCCTATTACATATTTTTTATACAATCTTTTGTCGATAAAATTAATTATCTATATTTCTATGTGCATTGCACCCCTTACTGTGGACTATGAAGTATATGAAAGGTTGGGGCTTCCCGCAACTTTTTAATTCATGGAAACCATTGAATCTGTAAATAATGAAACGTAGCAGATAATTTTTTTGTCAGGCATCCAATTTCTATATTCTATACTAGCTGTGCCCCACGGTTTTACTCGCGTTTTTATCCGACAAACACCATGCCGCCAACACACCTGTGTCTAGATATTATTGTTTTCATATGTATTGTTATCACTTCCCGCAAGTACAAATTATTGTAATTTTTCATTATCTCCTAAGCTGTGCCCAAATAACATGCAATAAATGGTAAAATTTGGTTTAATGAAATTTTCTTTATGATGAAGTAACTTTTGTTCATAAGGATTAACATGCCATACCTAAAAATGATGTTCGGATTTAATTCAAAAACGGCTTGATGGGTCAATGAAAAAAAATTATTCACCTAGAAAAAAATGTACTACGAAGTTGTTTATGATAATACATGTGTAATTTTTATAGAAATCAGAATAAAAAATCGGTTGTCTGTAAAGTCGGTTCACTGACGATAGTTGAACGTGACAACGTCATAAGAAAATACTCATGGAATGGTATCATTTTTCAAAAGAAAATTTTAATTTTATTTGTTTGATAGATATTTTGTATGGATATAGAGAAGGAGGTAAACGGAAATGACAATTGAATTGATCAAGTTACATTTATTTGTACGCATAAATACAAATAGTTCTGTTAACTTATTGTTATAGTTTTGTCAATTATAGCTTAACCTACAATCGCTGCACTAGCGGACCGATGTTATTTATTTTAATGATGAAAGCACGAATATTCGACAATATATCACTGAACATATATTTAATATCGAAAGAATCATTACCTTTATCGCCGCATTTATCGTTGCTATAAACAATTGACACCACATTCACTTTTCACTGCACTTCATACTTGACGAAAACATGTAAATGTATTATTGTATAGCAGCTGTCCACGCGGACGCATCGCTCACTCAAGTAGGAGAGAGACAGATGTCGAACGCTGCCGAACGCGGAGGCCGATTGTGCCTCTTTGTCGCTCCTTCCGCGCTCTCGCTTCCACTTCAAGCCTTAAATGGAACGCCTCAGAGCGAGGTAACGCCGCATGAGTCATGTTTTTTCGTGCGTGCAGCCGGCTCCATCGAATTATAAGACGTTGTCACGTCAAAAATATTTTAGTAATTAATATGTCGTTTTACCGCTTTATCCGCATGCGCTGATCAAATGGCTTGCAAATCAAAATTAAAATAATCTTTATTCAATTTAGGCCTTAAGAAGGAACTTATGAACGTCAAAACACTACTGCCGGTTTGGAAAACGTTTCAGACATCTAGAAGAACCGGTAAGAAACTCGATCGGGTTTTTATTTTTTTCTCAACTGTACAAATGTTAATATAACAGGTACAATAATAATAATTTAGGGGATGCACAGAGAGAAAGTCACTTCCAGACATCACTATCATTCACATAATGATCCCCTCTATAATAACCTTTTGACAGTAAAGCCCGCTTTACATGGTCCTTAAACTTGTCCGGCAAATCAGTAATGTGCTTCGGAATTTTGTTATAGTGTTATAGAACTTAACACACCTGAAAAACTTTTATTAGTCTTACTAAGTCTAAAACACGGTACGAGTAATTTATCTCTATTTATAGTATTAACACTGTGCTGATCTTTGACAAAATCCAGCTTGTCTAACGGCCGTTTTCAATAACATATCTGAGCTTACTATCCCCGAATAGTACATATGTATTTGTAATAAGTACTATCATTAACATAAGACCGATATCGGCTTCCCTCTTATCTATTCAAGCTATAACATTATTGTTCTACCATAAAAGTCCTACAAAACAGTCTGTAGCAGTATATATGTACATTTTATATAAATCCTGTATAAATTATTTAAATAATAAGAAACGATTTAATAACAACATTTTCAACAGCTGTTTATTAAAAATTTGCTTACCAACTAATAATACACCTTAAGGGCTGCGCGTGACCTATTTATACGTTGATCTTGATAGTATAGAAATCTTTACGTAGGGGCCAACTACAACTGAATAAGGTTTCAACTCAGTTGGACGAACTACGCACAAACGCGTGGGACATGAACACACAAATATAATTTTTATTTATAAGACTGCTTAGCGACTACAGAACAGCGTAATCATATACAGTCTAGATCTTTCTTCTAATTAAGTCCTGCAAACTTACCTGGATTTTGAAAGAATCTATTTGGAAAAGGATTACATGATACGAATGAAATTATATTTTCGCAGCCCACTTAAAATTACTTCTATTTTAAGCAAATTTTTAATACCTTGGGTTACATTATCGCAATTTTTATAAAGGTTTCTGATTCTTTGGAAAATAAAAAATAAAACTTATGTTGTTCGCATATAAATAATGTAGCTTTGGGAAAGAATCTGTGAGATCGGTTCAGTAGTTTTTGTGTTTACCCATTATTGAGTTTATCAATTATTACAAACATACTTAAAATCATTTTTTTTTAACTAATTCTCTTTATAATATTAGTATAGATAGTTGCATTTCTATTTATCTAGCTAACATACGTGCATTGTTCCATGCATCCATTGAGCGGTTTGCAATATCGTGACAATTTGTATTTTGTTATACTCATCATAACTTTAAAGCGAATGTACTGATTTGAATTCTCCAAAAAGTAATTTAGTCCAACGTAAACAGCATAAATGATTTGGATAAGGATTCATTTATGATGATACGGACATAATCACTTTTTGTTCGCCCTCCGTGTTTTAGTTGACTAATTTAAACAAAAAAGCGGTTATTGTAACATAACTATATATAATAATTACATATATTATCTCGCGAATTTTTGTTTACATTATGAGAACATTCAATATACAGTGACTCAAACTCAAGGGACTGAGCATTTTTTGTCGTTATAGAGAGTTATCGTTATATGGAGTGAGGTTTCAATATGTAGGTTTTAACGCAAACCAACCAAGTTGGGCTCACTTCAACGTTATAGGGAGTTTATCGTTATAAAGGATAACGTTATAAAGAGTTTACACTATATAGCATTTTTATGTAATACCAATAGTTTTGCAGCACACGCGAAGTAAGCATATTTAAGGCAATTTTTTATACTTTGTGTAAAACTATCGACATTTGTATAAGGAATAAATTAATTTTTCAAATTACAATATCGCCTATGTTCCATCCATACGAGTAAAAATGCATTCTAAATGTACCTTCAGACTATAAACTACAATCATACCAAATTTAATTAAATTCAGTCCAGTAGTTTTTGTGTGATTGGCGTTCAAACGTACCGACAGACACACATACATTTCAAAAACTATCTAAATGTGTTCTGTCCATGATTCCAAACACCCCGTATTATTTTATCTCAAATATCTTCAATGTACAGATTTTGACTCTTTTATTTTAAGTAATATATTTCTACGGCACAGAGACGTGGTAATCTCATAAGAAAGCTCAAGGTCGCTCAGCGAGCTATGGAGAGGGCTATGAGATCGAATCAGAAATGAGGAGATCCGTAGACAAACTAAGGTAACCGACATAGCCAAAAGGATTAGCAAGTTAAAGTGGCAGTGAGCGGGGCACATAGTTCGGAGAACTGACGGCCGTTGGGGCAGAAAGGTTCTCGAGTGGAGACCACCCACCGAAAAGCGCAACGTAGGACGGCACCCCACTAGATGGAAAGACGACATAATAAATGTCGCTGGGAGCCGTTGGGTGCAGGCCGCACAAGATCGGTCGCTTTGGAGATCTATGGGGGAGGCCTATGTTCAGCAGTGGACGTCCTGCGGCTGAAATGGTGATGATGATGAATATATTTCTATGTCTTGATACAGATATGAGAATTGACTGTTTCCATATATTTTTAATTATAATATGTATATCAAAGATTTGGACTTTCCCACATCGCATTTCCTTTGAAATTGAGTGAGCTCAGTTGAATGATTTTGTTCTTAGTTTCCTTAAAAATTAAAATTTTGAGATTGCAGTGTAAGCTGTCTCCGAGTGCGCACGTCACGCGTCATCTCGTATATATATTTTATTTTTTCTAAAAGTATTATTGACAGTTCTAATAGCTTATCAATTGTATGATAACAAATACTTCCAGTATACAAAATGTCATCAAAATTAGTATTACGAGTGTAATTTATAATAATTATTTTCGATTTCTAAAAGTTTTATTGACAATTCATATAACTTATTAATTAAAGAATGACATCAACTTTCCATGTACAACATTTCATAAAAGTCGGTTAAGCAGTTTCTTAGCTAAATCTAGTCGTGCAAACAAACATATATCAAAAAAATTTATTGCTTCAAAAACCAGTACACCGACAAATAATTTGTCAAATTTTACGTGTTGGTAAAACTTATTTTGAAGTGACAACTTCTTTAGCACCGTTGTGATTTGTAACTCAATGAAACGAAAATGCGACAAACATATACATCTATAGGATTTAGCCTGTGAGAGACTGAGATAGAATACATTATGCAGTGTTTTCTATCATTTCGGTTTTCACTTTGTACGTATATATTTCCTTAAATTATTTTCATCGCAGTAATATTCTTCTTTCTACTAATGTGAATACATTACTTACATAAAAAATGTGTCTGCTATTTTTATTGAAATATATTTTATTGTCTTTATTTATTGTAAACTTTTTATTTATAATATCATTGATGATAATAACATAAAACTGTAACGTTTCCTTTGTTCGTGTCTTTAAAGCTACACTTTGTACTTATAAGTTTAACATGCTATTGTTTTATGTTGTGTCATTATGTGTTTTGCTTAAAAAGAGAGAATGAATTAGACAGACAGATCGTGTAACTGGCTGTAAGATAGCGATAATGTTATCATTTTATACAGTTTTCTTTAAATTTACTATTTTATACAACCACAAAGTACTGTTCAATGTCAGATGTACAATAAATTGTTAATTTAATTTTTCTCTTACATACGAAAAAAAAAACATGATAAAACCATCGGAACATCAACTATTTTGACAACAGTTGTAGCGTTTTTAATACCAAGAATGTGGTTACAGCGATGGAACTAAAAAATCCATAGCTCTTTCTCTTCATATTTTTTGTATGTAACTCTTACAGTTCGGAATGAAACAGTAAGTAATAAGCATCATAAACTCTTTTATTTGTTTCGTCTACGAAAACGAGTATTTTTCATACTTACTTTGGCGAAATTGCCTACAAACGCAAAAGCCTTAAAAAAACGTAGTGAGAAATAAAATTTAAAAAAGGGTTTTGTTTATTACAAATATTTTTTTTTTACAATTTAAGTATTTCGAATAAAATACAAAATGCTTTTTGAAAAAAGTATTTCAAATGCAAAAATAAAAATACGTATTTTGCATTTCAAATACTTGTATAATAAACAATTCACATCTCTAGCATTCACACACGGTAATTCATTGAACAGCGAAAGTTTAGTATGGACATATGCGGCCTTGTTTGTTAAATCTGTTGAAACCGTACGTAAAATTTGACAAACGTTGGTCAACAGGCTGCCTAAGAGCTAATAGCTTCTCTGTTTGTAGCAAAAAATAGTATGCATCGTGGGATCGAAGGTAACTCCTGCTCCCGTGTATGTTATATGCAAGATCCACGCGTGGCTAGCCACAAGGTAGGCTTCCCCTCTTGTTCTAGCTGACTAACCATAACTCAAGTAAACTGAAAAGATCCGGCAAACACGTTTTAATATGCTAGATAGATTTAAACCTTTTTAGTGTAATTGTTAAATGCTAAGTCACAATGTGTGCTATGTAATATAGTGAAATCTATACTATCATCATAATATATTATAAAAACAAAGTCTCCCGCCGCGTCTATCTGTCTGTCTGAACGCGTAACTCAACATTGCCAAGCGGCTTTTCATACAGATTTAATCAATGGACGGAGTGATTCATGAGGAAGGAAGATGTATAAATCATTTAAGGTTTGTATAAATTGGCTGGAATTTGAAGATTGTTTAAGTTGTCGGAAAAAATCATGCGCCAACTAAATCAATAGAGTGATATGTATTAAAAACATTGTTTTTTTTTTTCGATCTGACCTTACTGTTAGCCGTAAGGCAAGCCTCAGATCGGTTTTACAGCTTCACCGGGCGCGTGACTGTAATATTAGGCCTATGGCCATGTATTACACTTAACTTTATGCTACCACCCTTAGGAGCGGAGCAATAACCATGAAAGTCAAGTAAACTGGCAAATTATAGGCAAATACAGGAAGTGAGATCAGCGACAGGCTACAAGTGTGCGTTTTTCAAATACATCTAAAACGGATGAAACCGTCAAGTATAGCTTGTAAGATATAAGAAGTGTGTAGCGACATCTATCTCGTCACATACGAACTAACTGATGTATCCCACCAGACACAACACCCGTCTGGTCCACAACCTTTTCAATGGTGAATGAGGAACTTTACATACCCCTAAAAGTGTTATAAATAGTACTTTGCTAAACATTGTTATTTTTCTCTTAATTCGCAAAACCTAAAGATTGCCCTGCCCATACCTGCCTCTAGATACCACATACAGATACCTGCTCGATAGACATCAGACTAACAATATAGCTTAAAGCTTACATCTTTATTAAGACCAGTAACCCATTCGCAAGTTGCATAATAACAGCTTACATAAAAACATACATTGCAGGTCTGTATATAGCGGAAATATTAGCGGTGTTTGTTGAACGTACTTTTCCCCGCTTCGTTGGCGATTCTTGGATTCGCTCCCACAATTACTAGGAATTGCTCATCAATATTTATGCGGGTTTTGAATTTAATTCCAGTATTGGTTTAGTGAAGAATACGTTCTGTTTACTTGTTTTTCTTATTCTGTCTGTTATTGTTTGTTAAGTTTTTGCGGGGAATTATAGAATGTATATATTTTATTAAAGAAAGAATATCATTGCTACTCTATTAATAACGTCATTTATTATTATTAAAGAAGTATTAAGGGCTGAAGCTATTTATGCAGGATTCGTCAGTTCCGTGTAACAAAATCTCCGAGCTATGAAATTCGAATTGTTTTTTCTCAGCGTAGCGAGTCGTTGTAGGCGCAGACGTCATAAAGTCGTAATGTGAAAGTAATGTCGTTTTGTAACATTAAATTCAAACTTTTTAACAATTTTTATTTTTAATCAATGATCTAATCACCCAGTTTTCAACAACCTTCTGTCATCTAGTGTGTAAATTTTCAATGGCGGATCGCTAAAAATGAATTGGTTTTTATGCAAAATATCTGAAGATGCCATTTTAGAAATTATTCAAATTTTCAAAATATTGCTACTTAGAAGATGCTGTAGAGATCGGAATAAATGAAAATTCGATGGTGAGTGAGGCAAAATACCTCCCACCCCAATTCATTCAACTTCCTTTTGCGTTTTGAATTATAATGCAGGACCCATTTTTCATCTCCAGTGATCAAGCGATCAAAAAATGCTACTGTATTGTGCCGCTGATGCAATAAGCTACATTTGGTGAATCGTTTAGCAATATTTTCTTCGGACTGTTTATACCCAAATACCTGCTCTGCTTACTTTCCCAATCTGCTTCAAATGTTCTTGGATGATCGACCAAGGTTGGTTGAGAGTGTTTGACACGGATTTGCTTCCACTTCCTCCCTTAACCTGTCATTGTCTAGATTTGTTGGTCTTCCTGATCGATACGAGTCGGAAATATCAAAATTACTAGATTTGAACTAAGAAACCCATCTTTGGCATTGAAAAATGTCTAATGCATTTGGATAAACATCGCAAATGTTTTGGTAGCAACTGTTGCGTTACTTGCGTTATCCTTTTGAAACTCACAATTATCCAATGCCGAATACTTATGTAACTCTTTTGGTACTTGGCCTGCCATTTCACCGTTAAATATAAGTTGCAAAAAAAAACTATAATTTAAAAGTAAACAAGTCACTGTAACGTTTAAATATCTTTGGCGTTACTTTAAAGTACAAAATGAGGTGATAAATGACGAACGAATAAGGACATGCAAAAAAACGACATTCACAACTAAGCTTTGTTCGGTGTCTTAAAAAACCATTTAAGTAAACAAATTAATATCTAAACATAAAAAACTAAACTTATATAAACTTGTATAGAAAACAAAATCTAAATAAAGAATTTCATGCAACTTGTTAAATACGTTTTCGAGATATAAGATTATATAATCTTATTTGACTTTGAAGATAAAAATAAACATTATGTGTTTCTCTGTAATTAAAGTAAACGTTTATAAACGATGCCCTCATACAATAATTCTTAAAACAATTTTAGTGTGATATCACATGTAATTAAAGAAACGACACTGAAATTTATTTATTCTATAGTTCTTAATTTTTAAATAATTACAATTAAAAAAAAAAACGAAATAGCTTGTAAAACTCTTCACAATAATCAAATGACTTCCTTCATATAAAAACCGTCATAACTGTCAAAGTTGTCACAAACTAGAGAAATTACGTTTAGAAAGTGGATAATTGTAAAGAAAATAATATAACAAATAACATTTTGTACCAGGAAATCAATTAAAAAAAATCAAACGGTCTTTTTAGGTCCTAAGAAGGCACTTATGAACGTCAAACTCTACTACTACCTACTGGTTCGGAAAACATTCCAGTCACCGAGAAGAACCGGTAAGAAACCGGTACATAAGTGTTAATTTATTACAATAATAATAATTTAGTGGATGCACAGAGAGCGATTCACTCCAAGGCATCACTATCATTCATATGATGATCCACCCTATAATAAATAACCTTTTGACAAGAAAACCTGCTTGACATGGTCCTTGAACTCGTCGTCCGTAAAAAACTTTTATTGGACCTACTAAGTTCAAAACAATGTACGACTAATTCATTTCTATTATTTTCTAGTACTAACATTGTACTGATTTTTGACAAAATCTAGCTTGACTAAGTTTTTACGAATATACTTACATTAATTTATCAAGGATGCGTTGTGAGGCAAAGTTAAGATACTTACTATATTTCTGGAATTTTCCGGCCATAATATTAAATATTGTATTGGCTTGGGATTCCCCGAATTCAAACAAGTGCCGCGCCATTTTCATATCTTTGTTAAATTAGGGAAGGTGGTGTCGCAGCCTATTATGTAATAATTTTAATTGATATTTATTTATAATGTACCTTTAACGTAGTATTATTTTTCTCCTCTTAATTTACAAAAAAAAAAATTGGTATTTAATTAGAAGATATCGTTATAAACGCTTAGGTATTTATTTAGTGGCAACAAAATAAATGACCATACCAAATAATATTTATATAACGATAGTTATAGGGTAGATAAAGAATTGAAAAATAAAACAACGTAGACATTTTCATTTTTTAGCTAATAAATACGCAAAGATCATCGTCATATATAAACAAATAAATAGTATCAGCCTGTAAGTGTTCTACTAGTGGGTAAAGACCTCTTGTTAAGGGAAGGTACGGTCTTAATCACCTCACCAGCTCATGACGTGTTGGCGATTTCAAACACAAAGAATTTTTTTCAACATACAGTGGTCCTACTAGAACGCTTCGTAGGCATTCAGGTTTCCTTCACAGTCAGCCGAAGGTATTGCCAATTTGAATGACTTAATCTACGCGAATTCCAAAAAATTAGTTGGTACCTGCCGGGGTTCCAACCTGAGGACATCGAACGGATATTCCGCTGGTCTAAACCACTTGACCAACACGACTTTCTGGCAAGTGCCCTGACGAATGGATATACCATACACTAATGACATTAAATAAGTACTTACAAATAATTGCCTTAATAAACAGTTTATTACTAGAAATCAAGAGCTGTCGGGGAAATTGGGTTTGACGCAATTTCATGGAATGTGTGCAATGTATGTGTGTGTATAATTATTACTTACAGTTTCCATATTTTACGACTGATTGTTTCATGTCCGCGGTATTCTCATTACTGTTGTTTTTTTTTTTATATATAATAAAACATTATTAAACGCAGCTTCATGGATTTTATGATATATATACTAATAAAATATCGTATAACAAATAATGAATATATGTGAATTTTTAAATAGTAGCATTGCAGAGTGACGTCACTGTACCTAATGGTAATTACTGTACAATCCAAAAACAACGGCGACCACCAAGCCTCTCGACAGCCTCGATATAAACCAACAATTTTTATCAAAAAAGAAAACAAACTTCAATAATGATGAAGAGTACCCTGGTGTATGTTTGAAGTTGAAGGTCCAATATCAATGAAATTAAAAACGAGATCGCCCTTGAGGTATCCCTTTTTCAAGAAAAAAAGATTCATCGAAATCGGTTCATAAACAAAGAAGTTATGGCTAAACATCCATTAAAAAAAATATACATTCGAATTGAGTAAATCCGTCTTTTATTGAAGTCGGGTAATAAAGTGATCGAGGTTTGCCGTTATGCTTGCATCACGCAAAAAGTACAGGATTGATTTTGACCTTTTTTTATTTCTTAGATACTTGATCCTTATTAAAAATAAATATTATCACAGTAGCTTCATTCAATAAAAAGTTATTCAAGTTTTAACAAACTATGATTTTTATAAGCACTACAAGTTTTGCGATGCGTGTTCGTGCCGCATCGCCGCGCCACGGATGTGGGCATTATAATATTAATATAGAAGTATAGATTAACGCGAACGAAATCGCGGGCACAGCTAGTAAAACATAAAATAAAATAATAAAACCATTTTGCCACGGAAAAAACAAAAATCTCATTAGGCATTGTTCTCATGACCTATTCTTATGAAGTCTTTTTCGTGAGCCAATGATTAATTTATTAGTTATTAGTAAATACTAAATGCATACATCACTACGTGATTCACGATGAACGACATCAAATACCTTGAAACACATATAGAAGTTATGTATCATCCAAATTTTCAAGATCTTTCTACATTTAGGTACCTACTAATTTTAATTCAATAGGTAAAGTGCGTCACACATGTTGATGAAGCTATAATATTTTATACTAGCTGTGCCTGCGACTTCGTCCGCGTGGAATTTGATGTATGAAAAACAGCTATAAACAAGCTGAATTATTAAAAAGGAAAAAAAAACCGACTGCAACAAAAACACTTGCCTAAAAAAAATATTTATCTATATTTGCTTTCTATTTAATTCCCAGACGTCATATTTAAATATTATATAGCCTATGTCACTCAGACAATTAAGATGAATCTAACGACACCTCATATGCTAAAATAGGCTAAAATCCATCTAGACGTTTAGGCTACAGAGCGGGCCAAAGAAATAGACATACATACACTCGATAAACATAACCCTCCTTTTTCGCAGTCGGGTAAAAACAGATATGTGGGTGTACTGAAATTCATAATTTAACTGTGTTTCGTAAATATTTCGAATTGCTGAGACGTAGCGTGGTACTCAAAGTTAGTAGTCAGCCTTGCCTCATGCTCTTCACTACTTTCGATCGATCAATATTCTGCCATACGTTTATACTATGAATTTCACCTAATACATCATTCCCTACAGGTTTCTGGACCACGTAAATTTTTTCTTAGTATCTCATTTAGCAGCACGACTCACTTCGCGGTTTTGCCTAGTTTCCTCATTACTTTTTGAGAGCAATGGAATACTGAGAAACCGCTTTCTACCAGGCATTCTACCTAAATACAAATTACAATACATTACACTCCTTCGTGGTGGTCGAGTGGTTTAGACCGGCGGAATATCGATTTGATGTCCGCTGCTCCAAAGCCGGCATGTACATACCGATTTTTCGGAATTCGCGTACATTTACTCATTTAAAATTGGTAACACTATCGGCCAACGACGGTTAAGAAAAACATCATGAAGAAACGCTAGAGAAATGTTCTTGCTGTACAGCTTGTGAATAGGAAAAATATAGAATTGTTGATTTCTCGGTGTTAGAATTCGCCAATGTGTCGTGAGATGGCGTGCTAATTAAGCTCACACTTTTCCTTAGAAAGAGGCATTTGCCAAACAGTGGAACACTTAAAGGCTGATGTTTTTACTATTATTTAATTTAATTTAAATCTACTTTATATAAAGATTTTATATTTTATACCACTATTAAACATCAAGTACCTATATGTATGCACCTATATATATGTTCTTTATGGGGTATCTAAATAATAAGATTAAATTATATAGTACGTTTTTTATTTCCATGGAGTGAAATGACATTTCATATGTTGCTAGTTTATGGTGTTTTTAAAATAGTGATGTCAATCGTAAACCCGTATGAGATATAGTCATTGATAAGTTTTTTTCGAAAAACATTGAACCTTTCATATTATTATGTATAGCTGAAATAAGGAAGACAAATTCGCATCTCTCGTGGTTTATATAATATATTGATTTTATAGTTTCTTGAATTATGTATAATGATATAATAGTAAACGCTCGGATATGTTAAATAATACAAAATATTTAAAGTAATAAATAAAAACCCTCAATTCAGTATTTAAAATCTTACGATCCAAATAATTGTACCGTAGAATATACAGCAGCACAACACTACAAAAATAAATGTGACAACATTATCTTCAATATTCACAACAGTGATTGTCAATTCACTCCGTGGGAATAAAAACGCATCAAAGGTAATTTAAATATAATGAATTTTAACGTAAGGCGATAATAAAAAAGAAGAATTAACGAAATAAGTTCGTGTATAAATAACACAGTTTCCGTACATCAGAATTTTCCATTTATATATATATTTTAACATTTTTTAACGTTATAGATTTTAGCATTATGGTCACAATCTCACCTGATCTTGAGTGACGATGTGGCACAAGATGGTACCACACTAAGCCTAGTGGAATACTGGCTCTCAAGTGCAGCTACTGGAACACACCTATAGGTGCTTGGCGACAGAATTTCAACTTAAAGGTGGTAGATAGCCAGGTGGGCATTAGAGAAAGGCCTTCTTGTCAAGATGTTTTCCTCCACCGAGAGCTTAGGATCATTACAGGAATTCAAACTCATGTGTATCGACGCGGTGTCTATATACTTATACACGGTACCACTGAGCCAGCTAATTCAAGTTCGGTGAAGCTGTAAAAGCCGCAGCGGCTTCAGGGCCTCTAAGGCTAACAGTATATATAGTCAGTTCTAAAAATAATTCTTATAAGAAATAGTTATATGGAGATGCAAATATATTTATCTAAAATCTAAATCTATATAAGATTTTTTTATGTGTGGTATGGCAAGGCATTCTGTAATATTAACAAAATATAAAAATTTAGTTGTTTTTGTCGGGATCTTGAACTTTCATGTGGCAGTTTTAAAGGCTGAATATTACGTGATGTAGTTTGGTTATTACGTACAAGTCAAGTGGATTATAAATATAATGATAACTAGAAACATGCATTTTAATTTGCCACAAAAACACCCTGGACATTTTTTGCAAGGAAGCTCAAGATTAACAAGAATAAAATTTATTCTTTTGTTTTCTATTTAATAAAAAAATAATTGTTCATTTGACTTTGGCAGAATTGTGAATGAATAACAAAGTTGTTATTAAAATACAAGAAGAAGAAGAAATGAAGAGAAATTAATACTAAAATATAAATACCCACATAAAATTAAACCATTTTCAAGAAAATTTTACTAAACATATAAGTTAGCATTAGAAGCAAAGGTCGACTTTTTAATATCAAGTGATTTAGGTATAATATAGATAGACGTTTAGAATAGCTCCTAAAATCTTGAAAATTATGGTATTCGTATTCCATATACATATATTAATATATCTACTGTGAATCATTCAAATTAATTAAATTAAAAAAAATAATTAAGCGGACCTTAAAAATGCCGATAATAAATTTTATCATTAACAGCGCTGCTGTTTTAATTAATGATAACGTAATGCTATCAAATATACTTCGTTATGCGCTTGAGCGAATAACGTTTTTTTTTAAAATACACGTAGCAACACGGTTCCGAGTAGTGGTGTATGTTGGGTCTAATTGCGAACGTTCGCGGTAAGCGGCGCGGTGCTTGTGTTGCCGTAGTAATTGAGGGGCATTCGTATGGTATGGTCATGTTTCGGCGAATTAAATGCTCATAATATAATTGAAAAATCTACACTCGTTAACGGTAGGGCTGCCATTCGTCCTGTCCTGATTTGTCCTGTTAGACTTAGACTAAATTGCCACAAAATGTAATTTATACGCATGTTTCTTCCTTCCTCCCAGAAGGCAGAAAGATGATCTATAGTTAGTTTGATTTTTCTACGGATAGGGAATTATTCAGATAGCGACTTATTTGAATATACGGCAACAGCCCAAGCCGAGGCTCAGCCACTTTGGCAACCTTGAGTGCCTTCCGCGCTCACCTTAAGTCCGTTGAAGCTGTCAAACCCTCTAATGGCTCCAGGGCCATTAAGGTTAACTGTGTAGTCAGTCCCAAAAATGGTATTGTCCTACTTCGAACTCCGGAGGTGGTTTTTAAAAAGAGTCCTGTCGAAATGCGGATACTTTTTGGACCATGGAAATTCGGCTTAATGAATTAGCAAGCAAAAAATAGAAGTGTCTGTTCGTAATGTCAAAATTACAGCTTTTTACTAAATGTATATGAAAGTACATACGATACACATAACAAAAAAAATAATAATTTTTATCTGTATATCTGTTTGTTCCGGGTAATCTCCGAAACCATTGGACTGATTTTGACGGGACTTTCTCTAACAAATAGCTGATGGATGTAAATAATGAATTGTAGATATTAAAAAGTCCGCGTGTTCATATTTCTATCTTCTAAGGGTCATACACAAAAAAGCATTTTTACTTTTAAAATAACCGGCATGCAGCGGGTGGGGGGGGGGGGGGCGCACCATTCACGCATGTCCCCGACTAACGGTATTCTACTGATGGCATTTTGTATTCCACGCGATCGCAGCCGCGGTCACAGCTAGTTTAAATTAATAATACTGTTTTTAATTTTTATTATGTTATACCGAATATATTTTCTTACTAGATCCAAATGAGTGTTCCGAGAAATGACTTACCAAACATTATAAATAAAAAAAAAAAACATTTTATAGGTATTTTAATTTCAATATTTTATTTTAAAAATTCTTACTTCTTACGCTTTGGAGGTTCACAATTTTATAATTTTTGCTTTTACATGTGCGTGGAGGATTTAAAATAATTTAAAGATTACTTACGTGATATTTAAACGCCCCCTAAAACAAACTTTACTTTTAGATTTTGCCTAAAAATATACAATTTTGAATAGATTTTTTTTAATTAATTTATATATTAACAAATAAAAGAGCCTTACTAATTACTTTTCTCACTAATATTACCCCTGAAAAAGCATATATAGGTAATTAATAATTAGCTGTGCCACACGATTTCACCCTCGTTAAATCTTTATTTAGGGACTTTAGGGGTTGATTTTTTTTTATCCGTTAACGGATACTAATCCATAATAACTATCTGTATACCAAATTTCAGCCCAATCCCTTCAGTTGTTTTAGCTATGTGTTGATAGATTATTCAAACCGTCAGTCACGGTTTCCTTTTAGATTAAAATTTGTTAGGTATTTCATGATTTATTGTAGTGAGTCGATATAGTCAAACATCACGAAATAACTCGTTAAAAAGTTGCTTAAATGAAAAATAAAATAATAGCATTATAAGCAATTTTGAAGAAGTCCGGGATATAACTATTTTTACCCAAACGTCCGTGGATTTACAATTTAGATCATGGCAACCCTAGTTGCTGGTGAAGTTTAGTAAAACGGAATTAATATGATAAATAAATATATATTTTATATTCATTAACTCGAACGTATACTTTTTTCTGATTATTTTTGTTTATTTTGTTCTCGTTTTAAAACCGTAGTCGACTTCCTTTTTCGATGTGGAATACTGATACCAATCATTCTGTTTTTTTCTTGTATTAATTCACTCCTCTTCAGAATCCCTCTTCTTCGTTTTGTCCATCTCATGCTAAGAAGTATGGTCGGCACAACATATTTTTATCTTCCACACTTTGCCAACTGTCATGTCAGTAGGTATTCACACTTTTTCTACACGTATTATACCTCTAATAATCTATCCATACCTTGTTTACTCTTTCCCTACTCCTTTATCCTGCATACTAATCACTCTTCTAGTTGTAAGACTTTCATATCTCCATAGGTCATGCCCATATCATGTTAACTTATCGGATGTAAATAACGATATTTTGTAACTATGCTAAAATTATCGGACACTGTTTTGTGATTAAAATTAAAGTTATGATTGATATAAAAGATATAAATAAGCAGCAGTACTCAGGGCAGATTGCAAAATAATCTATTAAATTAATACAATTGAAGTGTCTGTTTTGTAATATAAAAATAACAGCTTTTTACTAAATGCACATGAAAGTAAACAGTGGCAGTGGGCGGGGCTCATAGTTCGGAGAACTGACGGCCGTTGGGGCAGAAAGGTTCTCGAGTGGAGACCACGCACCGGAAAGCGCAGCGTAGGACGGCCCCCACTAGATGGAAAGACGACATAATAAAGGTCGCTGGGAGCCGTTGGGTGCAGGCCGCACAAGATCGGTCGCTCTGGAGATCTATGGGGGAGGCCTATGTTCAGCAGTGGACGTCCTGCAGCTGAAATCATGATGATGATGATGACATGAAAGTATTACGACATCTTTAACAAAAACCCCATTTAATTATTGTTTTGTTTGTTCCGGGTAATGTTCGAAACGGTAGGACAGATTTTGACGGGACTTTCACTGGTAGATAGCTGATGTTATTAGCAATAACATTGGCTACTTTTATTTTAGATGACACAACGGATATTGATCAGGTTTTTATTAAAAGATAGTACCGTAAGAATGAAGAAAGAAGTACCAAATCTGACATAGGCACCTTATAATATTAGGTCAGGGAAAACGTGTTTTCGTATAACGCAGGTATAATAAACTTGTTATAAAATTTCTTTCGTTGTACTATTTGTATCTGGCTTGTTTTGGTAACATTAAAAAGGTTGTATTAAAAATAAAAAAATAAATTTTGTTTCCCGCTATTTTATTTGTTTTCTTTCTGTAAAAATGAGTGAATTTAATGAAAAAATTCGATACATTTTAAATTATTATTACAAAAAAGGCAAAAATGCAACTCAAACAGCGAAAAAAATTTGTGATGTTTATGGACCTAATGCAGTGCCAGTAAGAATAGCACAAAGTTGGTTCAAACGTTTTCAGTCCGGAAATTTTGATGTTAAAGATGCACCTCGTTCTGGTCGCCCTGTTACGAATAAAATGGACGCCATCTTTTAAAAGGTGGAGCAAGATCGGCATATCAGTAATTACGATGAAGCTGAAAAACTGGAAATAGACCACAAAACAGTTTTAATCCATTTTAAGAAATATGGGTATACAAAAATGCTCGATATTTGGGTGCCACACCAGCTCCCTGAAAGAAACCTAATGAACCGTGTACTCATTTGCGATTCATTATTGAGACGTAATGAAACTAAGCCAGTTCTTGAAGAGATTGATAACTGGCGATGAAAAGTAAATCACTTACGACAAGAACGTGCGAAAAAAGTTCGTGGTCTAAGGTCGCCCAGGCTTCATAGACTGTGGCTAAACTTGGGCTAACTCGAAATAATGTGATGCTGTGTGTATGGTGGGACTGGAAGGGCATTGTTCACTATGCCGCCCGGCAAAACCATCGATTCGGATCTCTACTGCCAATAACTGATGAGATTAAAGGAAGCAGTTGAGAGAAAGCGGCCGGAATTGATCAACAGGAAGGGCCACACCCTTAATCACGATAACGCAAGACCACACACATATTTAGCCACTCAGAAAAGTTAAGAGAGTTTGGCTGGGAAGTGGTTGTGTATCCACCATATAAGCCCTAGCCTTGCACCTTCAGATTTTCACCTGTTTCGGTCTCTTCAGAATTCTTTAGGTTCTGTAAGGTTAGCATCAAGAGAGGACTGCCAAAACTATTTGTCGCGTTTTTTGATCAGAAGTCCTAAAGTTTCTACAGCAACGGGATCATGTTTCTACCTACAAAATGACAGAAAGTCATCGAATAAAACGGCACATATATACTGTAAATAAACTTTGAAAAAAAATGTCTTGTGTTTTCATATAAAAATGCGAAGAAACTTATTCCCCAACCTATTATTTACCGCTAAGCGCTTAGGCACTTAGTATTTAGGAAACCTGTAGGCTTCCTTGCAGAGGTGTAAAGATAAACTTAAATAAAATTTCATAAACTACATAACCATTTCAAATATCAGTAGGCAGTTTTGCGATACAGGCGATACAGCTAATAAAAATGAGTATTATAATCTATATAATAATATGTGAAGCAAAAGCTTTCTACCTCTTTTTAAGCTTTGTGTGCACGGAAGGCTGTGAGATTTGCCATGGTTAAAGTTTATATGGAGAAGGAGTGCAGAAAGCTAAAATTTATCTATAATATATGTTACATACTAATATATTAAACACATACATATATAAATCACGCCAATTTCCCAACGGGGTTGGCAGAGACCACGTCCTTCCACCTGCTACGATCCAGGCATACATCTTTTACTTCTTCAACATTCATTAATCTTTTCATGCATGCTCGTCGATTTAGAGTACTCCTGTACTACTTTAGTAGTGCTTTCTTCAGAACGTCTTCGATTTGATCGATGAATGTTCGTCTAGGCCTTTCTCTTCCAACGTTTCCTTTCACACTCTCATTATAAATTTGTTTAGTCATTCTACTTTCATTCATCATCTCAACATGCCCAAACCATCTAAGCATTCCTTTCTCAATTCGTGTGACTATATCTTCTTTCACACCACAAAGTTCTCTTATCACACTATTTCTTATCCTGTCACTCAATTTCACTCCTAACATACCTCTTAGCGCTCTCATTTCTACTGCATTTATTTTACTTTTATGATTTTTCTGCCCCACCCAGCTTTCACTTCCGTATATGAGTATTGCAACCAATACTCTTTTCTATGCACAGCCGAACGAGCTTTCATAGAAATTCTCTTGTTGCTCATAAAGGAATGTAACGCCCCATTCACCTTATTACCGTTATTTAATATATTAAATATAATTAATTAATACTGCGAATCCTAACCTAACCTGTGCCATTGAACTTAGACCCCTCAAAATATTATCTCACTCAACGAAAAGTGACGGCAAGCGATGTAGATAATAGGACAATTTGTTTAGGTTCATAAATACTGTAAATGTCAAACAGAAAATAGTCTATGATCAAGAAGTCGCTGGTCGAATTTCGACCTTAGGGCGATCGCTTGTACATTTAAATATCTTTCACTTTAAGCAACAAAACCATATAAATCCATAATTTTAAAACAATGTATTTCGGTTTGATGCCTATTACACAGAAAAAAACATTATTTATGAAATAATTAACACCAGTTAATATAAATGTCATAAAACCTTATAAAGTTTGTTTTAGTTAAATTAAAGTAAAAGAAAATATAAAAAATATTGTTGCTTAGAGAAGGGTGGCACGAGGCCGAGTGTCGTCTCCCCCTTAGTTTCGCTGAACATGAGTTAAATAAAAACGAGAAAAAAAAAGAACTTGGATTTCAAGTTTCACCTACAAGATATCTTACAATTACGACAACAACTGTTAAAGTTTCTCAGAAACATTTTAATTTGAAAAACATCATTTACGAATCCGTGGAAATTTCACTACAGTTTGGCAATAATATTATTGGTTATTTTACACAACTTCGTTTGTTATTGTAGAGTTTGTATATAACAATTGGAAAGTTATATGGAGTTAGTTATACGGAGACAGACGTTTTATGTTAACTTGTTGATACGACGACGTAAATAAATCATTTATTAACTTTTAAAATTTACTCAAGGGCCACGTCAAGCAAGTTTTATTGAGTGCATCATTACGGGAATAATGATGTCTGATAATGTATTCCTCTCTGTACATCCACTAAAATAATATAACTACTTGTTATATAATTGTAAACTGTTTTTACGCAATAATAAACCCAATCCAGTTTTCTGCGGCTCTTCTCAATGACTGGGATATTTACCTTCCCAGTAAATATGATATGTTATGACCTATATATGACACCGCTCGAACGTCATGTGTGCAATATTTATGTAAACCTGACAAAAATGATGTAAATGTGATGTCAAACTAAAGTAGTGTTCATTAAGTTCTTAGGGCTTACATTGAACAAATTTATTTTTGATTTTGATTTAATTTTTTTTTTATTGAATAGCTATTGGTAACCATCTTACCTCATTTTGTGGGTCGATGTGAGTAAAGATGGTAACACACTAAGTATCTAAGTAGGGCTGGCTCTATAGTACATATATCAAGAGAAACAAACAGGGCCTTTTTTATAATAGCTTGGCATATTGACTGTACTTTCCCTGATGATAAGCACAGTACAAATACAATCCAAACACAGCGGCGACCACCGAGATATCTAAATCCATCGACGGTCGCTTTAGGAACAGAGTTTCAATTTCAGGATGATAGAGAGCCAGAAAGGCATTTACAAATGGCCTACCGCTATGTTATGGATTCAATGCTGTTTTTTTATTGAAAGCCTTTCAGCTCTTTGTAACGTGAACACAATAAGAAAAATAATGTATTTTTAGAAATGCTTTGAGCAACACAATTATCTTATCATCTTATCTATCATCGTGGTATTCTAAGAAAATTCAAATAACTTTTACATTTTCAAGTAGGTCTAGGAAAAGCAATACTAGATTTAAATAGTAAAATTTCATGGTCTCCTTTAATTGTAAGATACAATGTTTATTCGAGAGATTTTATCCTTATCATAGACTCTATCGATTTATGCAATAACATAGGGCACATCTGTTTTTTGCATTTTTAGTTGGTTCGATACCCGGTGGAGGTAAGCTTTTTTAGAAAACTTGTGAATGCAGTTAATATTATGTATTTAAAAAAATAAAACAATGTTTCCGTAAAGTAAAGTATCTTCAATATTTAATGTACTTTTCCTCCATGTCCCGTTGGATTTTTTCATTCTTTATATAAGTAATATAATACATAAAATAGAACGTCCACTAAACATGCATATATATGAATAGTATGCATTTTATTCAACTTTAATATTTAATTAAAGTATAATTATGCAGCGAGCTGCGTGCCCGAGTAAATAATACTGTTCAATTGATTCTAGTTCAATAAATCCGTTAATACAATGCTCTAGACTTAGGGTTGTCAAGTGAATGGTTTAGTATCTATACTCCTATAATAAATCGTAAAAGTTTGTTTGTTTTTTTGTTCCAGAGATTTCTAAAACTACCCGCCAGATTAAAAAAAAAATTTGTATATGATAGCCAAACTCATGAGGAATAATATAGGTTATCTAACATTAGGCTACAACCCTCAGATAGTCTTACATATTGATTTTTGTTGCGTAAGTCGGAAGTCGAGGCCTTCCCTAACTGCTTTATTATACGCGTGCGATGGCATAATCGTTAACGATACAGAAATGCTTTGCTCTACAAAATATTGATCCATAGATATATAAAAAAAAGTCAGCGATAGCGTATGCCTATATCTTATACATAAGCCACAATAAGGTAATTTGTGACAAAGATTTATAGGTTATAAAGTTATACACTTATAAGCATTATTTTTAAACGTGGCATATTAATTCTTATGAAAAAAAGGTACTTCATCATAAAGACAATTTTATGAAGTAAAATTTTGCTCTCCATAGTATGATATTTAGACACATAGCTTAGGAAATAATGAACAATTAAAATAATTTGTGCTTGCGGGAAGAACAATAATGATATACTACACGGGTGCGTTGGCGGCGCGGTGTTCTTCGGATAAAATTAACACGGGTGAAACCGTGGGGCACAGATGGTAATTATATATTCTTACGGCATCTAAATTAATAAAATTGTGTATCAGAATAAAATTTTTTGCCTACGAGCAAGTTTGTGCGCATGTTATGCGATAGAGATGCGCTTTTCATCTGCGCAAGAGTCATGAATCTTCCGAAGTTAAAACGTGTTGTTAAAATTAAACACATATTAACACACCTTTCAAAGTTTTTAGCGGAAAATGTTCGGTGTATCACAACATTGGCTTAACAAAAAAAAACACATTGTTTCCTTAGTAAGTAGCCATTAGCGTTGTGAAAACGAAATAAATTACATGGGTAGCTGATAGCCTAAGGATTCTTTAGATAAAGGAAGTTGGTAAAACGGGCATTAGATTCTCATTATTGACGATTATATTAGTAATTATTACTAAGAAGTTTTGGTGGTCGATCCACAAATTTGTAATGCTTATCGTAACTGTCAAAACGTGGAACAAGAGGTATACCTAGTTATCCGTTTTGTTGGAGAACGTGCGTACACGATTACAAATATTTGTGAAAGAGGTCTATAACTTGTATGATGTCTCTTAATCGAAGAATGTAAACTTGAAACTTGTTTGTATTTTGTAAACAAGTTACACCGCATATGACCGTCTGTCTACACAAGCACGATGCAATCGAACTCATTTCACTCAAATTTCATTACTTTTATAAAGGAATCCTACAAACTGTTTTAATAAATACAGTCTGTGACACAACGAAATTGTCATTGTTTCCTAATAACTGGAAACATGAAATATTCGTGACTAATTACTGTTGTATTATTATGTAGGTATTTTAAGAATTAAACACTAAGTTGGGAATTACACAAAATCCTCATCATATGTATTAATGACTAACAATAAAACAGATTTTGTGTTCTTTTGTGTCATTCATTATGCAAAGAAATATAATATTTACTTGATACTGACATCTATGTCTATACATAGTATAAAATGAAGTAGCCTATGTACGTTTTATATCTTTTAAACTTCGCACCAGATTTTAATGCAGTTTTCACTATAATTTTGTAGAACTTTTTAGGGAAGGTTTTTGTATAGTGAAAAATTCAATTAATTGTAATCAAGTCGTAAAAAAATGATTTTCTGACGCATACATGGCTAACGCTGGCTAAACCATATGAGATACATCAAAATAATGTTATAAAGAATTGTAGTTCATCAAAAAGCCTAGAGAAGAGTCTGCGATGGCATATGTCTATTTCTAAGGTTGACTCACAGTAACCATATTTATCATCAACCAAAAAAAAAATTAAACATATTACTTTATTTGCGAAGCTATTTTCTCTAATTCAGTATTAATCTTTATCCAGATAAGTTAGTTAACTTGGACATTTAACGTAGATTAAGATTGTCCTTTACAGTTTTCCATTTAAATAAATACCGTAGAAGATATCACGAATTGAAAATTATTCGCGACCAGAGAAATCCTACTTAAAAAACTTATGATAAATTGCGCGACGAGAGGTTTAGGCAGGGGTGTACTAATATGTTCACCCACAGTTCAGCGGGTATGTTTTTAGATCTCATGTAATAGGGGGCGAGCCTATGTGCCATTAACAAACACAAAGCCGAATTCCAAACTTTCATAATAAAACCTAATAGCACTTTGCTCGACATGAGAATCGAACCTAGGACCTCGAGCATAGCAGTTGCGTTTAGGATCACTAGGCTAAGAGGCCGTTCAAATATAACGTAACGCAATTTGGAGGTTAGGGGGGGGGGGGCTTGTAAGACGTTATGATGCGTTACAAGGGCCGGAGGAGGGTTCGAACAACGCCTTACGTAACATTGTTTTTTTAAACTTAATTAAAAAACTAGGCAATTAAAATTTTCCAAGATCGCCAGCTTTTTCGTTTATTTCTTGCTTTATTTTATGTTTTTATGTCTTGTCTCCCTCGATTGTATTGTACGCCATTTTCATTTTATTCTCCCAAGATGGCAAGCAACCCTTTTCGTTTGTTTTACGAGGAATCCTTCGACTGTATTGCTTGCTACATAGTCAGTGTTGTTAAAGTGAGTTCATACTGTAATGTCCTCAAAACAGGGAGATTTGCATCTTTAGCTGTTCTTGGTCTATAAAAGCTCTCATGCTGACATGCTGACTTGAGTGTTACGTAACTTTTAAAAAGGAGGAGGGGGAGGAGTACAGAAAAATGTTACGGTGCGTTACATGGAGCAAGGGAGGTTCAAAAATCTTAAAAAATTGCGTTACATAATACTTGAACGCCCCCTAATGAGGCAGTTATGAAATTATAGCAATTAAAGCGATAAACTCTAAATCAGGCTTTTGTAAACATAAAATACACCACTTTGTTAATTGTACCCCTGCGAAGCTGGGGCGCGGGGCGGGTCGCTAGTAATAATACAATTTAAGAAATTATAATACAACAGCACAAAGAGAAAGAAAGAGAGACAATTCACCGCCTTAAAAAGAAAAAGCATTATCAATTCATTTGTCACAATATTACTGCAGTGAAAGCTCTGAAGATGTATCTTAAGATTAATCATAACTTTTCATGAATGTATGAAGGAAGCCAAATTTACTCTAGGCTGAACAAAAAATTATAAAGCATTGGTATGACCATTTTTGCTAACAAAGAGTAAGTAAAATATATCATTAAATTATTTTAAGATCTTAAAAAAAAGGGTAATAAGTAAACTAAATTTATTAGGCACTTTCTGAAATTCCAAGCTGTCTATGACGTAAAAGCAATTTTAAAATGATTTTATAAAGTACAGACTCATCGTTAAAAGTTATAAATTGAAAAAGCAAATATTCATACGCGAGTAAACAAAAAATAATTTAACAAAGAAAAATATGTCAGCGAGATTACTACGAATTGATTGAAATGATTCATTGTCCTGATAAAATGACCGCACGTGGCAACCTTCGTATTGTATATATTGTAGGTATCGGTGACCGTATTGATTAACACTTGATGGCTTTACAAGCAAACAGCCTCTAAAGGAACGGTCCCCAAACTGTTTTATCTCGTAGACCCCTTACCAATTTTTACTGCATTGGGTAGACCCCCACCTAAACATTAAACACATTTCTTTACAAAAGTCCGTAGACAATTGAACATTCTTTGCCTCTAACATCCGTATTGTTTGAAATTTTGGCGAATTTAACAAGTCTGTACAAGTACGTATAATTGGTACAAGTTTTAAAAATTACCTATAAAAATAATTTTATAAGACCATCCCATCATTGACCCCGAATACATCATATTTTATTATTCTATATGCAGGATTCTATATCCTTTAAATGGAGTTCATTATTTTGTCGAGCCCATTTGCAAATCGCGGCCCCCAATTTTTGTGTTAAATTCGAATTCGACCCCCAGGGAATCATATGGAACACTTTGGAGACCTACACTCTAAAGCAATGATACCCTACCTTTTTTGGAACAGAAACCTTTATGATTTACTTGTTGTTAGCAGGGAAAGCTTAAGAAAAATAAACCGTATCAATGTAAAAATAAACTAATCGAAACATATTTTGATGATTTGTTCTTGCCCCAGCTATCCGCGCATCACTAAACACTAATGCGTCCGCGTTATAAGAAATTGAAGTTTTCAAACTTCTTCCGGACTACTGGTTGAGAACAACTGCTTTATAGATATAGGCAGTATTTTAATTTAAAAGGATAAAGATAAAGAACTTATTCATTCGGAGCATTATTCTAATAAAAAGAGTAATATAAATTTAAAGCGGGTCTAGAACTCGTATTACTTTTTTAATTAAACGTCGTTTGGGCCTAGTTAAACAAACAGTGGTCTCGAACCGATCGAAGTGTTGCGGTGTCTACGTTAGCGAGGGCAGTTTGCTGTAACTACTCCCATCAGCTAATTGGCACTAATGATGTTACAGTCAAAACCCGGTACATGCGCTAAATCTCCTCTCCACAGATTACTTCTGTTATCCAAGTATAGTAAAGCTAGCAATCGAAATTAAAAAGTACCAAACATTCAATCGGGATGACGGACTAAAATTACCTTAGATATGATGATAAATCTTACGGGATTTATGTTAATCCAACTAAGTGTCAATCCATTATAATTGGTAGCTCAAAACAGCTTGCTAAAATAGACTTTAATTCATTGACTCCTCTTCAATACAATAAATGTACCATTCCTTACTCAACTACGGTGCAAAATCTTGGTATCATCTTCGATACTAAATTATGCTGGGCAGACCAAGGTAAGGAAGTTAGTAGAAAATTGTATGCTTCTCTTCATTCTCTCATGCGTTTGAAAAACTTTCTTCCTGTTAATACTAAGATTTCCCTAGTGAATACTCTTCTTCTACCACTTCTGGATTATGCAGACGTTGCTTACTTGGACCTCTCAGAAGATCTCTTAAATAAATTTGATCGTCTACTCAATAACTGTATCCGTTTCATCTTCCGTCTTCGGAAGTTTGATCATGTTTCTGAATACCGAGCCAGGTTGAAATGGCTACCTATTCGGCAACGTAGGAATATAAGAATAGTTTGTCTTCTTTTCTCCGTACTTAATAATCCCAAATCCCCTAAATATTTAAAAACACTATTTCAATCTCTCGCGGATAGGCATAATAGACAGCTAAGGTCTTCTGATTCTTTAATTCTCAGTATAACGAGTCATCATACTAATTTCCGCGACCAATCCTTCGCCGTTACAGCAGCACGACTGTGGAATTCGCTTCCTATCAATATCCAACTGGCCAACTCTCGAAATTCCTTCAAGTATTCGCTACGTAGGTTTTACTTGGAGCAATTGAATATTGGCTAGGTTTTTTCTCTTTTTTTTTTACTTAACATTATGCACACCTTGCATATACCTTTCCCTTGCTCCCTTGGAAGACTGACAGAGAATGCTTTTTAGCATTAAGTCCTCCATTTGTACTTTTTTTTTGTGCAATAAAGAATATAAAAAAAAAATCCGATGATACGGTACCTACTTAAACCTCGGATGGGAACAATGGATGCCGCCGCGGACCCAATGAGTTTACTTGATGTACTCAAAGGCTAATGATACTCGTAGTTAGAGTGGAAGTGACCACAAAACATTAGGTGGAGCAAGATCTCCACATGGGCCATTGCCACCCAATTGCCATTTTCAATACATTGGCAATGCCCGTAATGGCCGTACAATGGCGGCAACCAAGCAAAGCTAGCTAACTTAGTGAACAACAGTATAGTTGACGCGGATATAGCAATAATTTGTAAATATAACTTGAGAGTCTTTAAGAGAAGAGTGATACCTGATAGATAAGCGCAATCTATCATCTTCACTTACTAGCAGGTGCGGTAGAAGTCAAGCACTTGCCTGTACCATATAAAAAGAAATTGTTTAATTTAGACCCAAAAAGGTATTTAAAAACGTCAAAGAAATACCACCGGTTGGTAAACAACCCAGTCTTCGAGAAAAGCTAGCCGGCAAGAAATTCAATCGGGCTTACCATTTCTAGAGTGTTATTATTGTTTACAATTAACAATTGTATCTAGTGAATGTACAGCGAGGAATTCATTTCCAGACATCACTATCAATCACGTATGATCAATTATAATGTTACACCCGTGGGTATTAAATATGCCGATTATTGACGTGAAGAAGATTTATTTCAATTCCACACAGTTACAAATTACACGGACTCACAGCACTATTATTTATTACACTGTGGTTTCGCTTCCTTTTATCGCTCGTTGTTATCGCTTTGCATAGAATCGCTTTGTAATTCAAAACGGAACTGAACTTGGCGCCGCGCCTGAGTCGCTTAAATACCTACACTAAACGATCGCAGAAAAATCGTGAATCGTCGCTTTCTTGATTTTTAGTTTCTATACCTACTCGATAACATAATCGAGGCGATAAGCCCTATACGCATGTGTGTAAACTGCGATGTTTATACAGACATGCGCCGCGGTTGTTTACGATGCGAACATTATTTCGAAGTCCTGAGAAGTTTGTAGTTGCTTCGAGATATTTCGGGAACAGGAATTTTCTATCTTTTGAATCGGGTTTAACAGGTCGTAACAATAATAACGTTTTGACACTAAAACCTATTTGACAAGTTCTTGAACTTATTGTGCGCGGGTATAAACGTAACGTCCGTGATAGGACCTAAAACTATTATATACCTAAAAACTGTTATTAGTCTTACTAAGTCTTTAACACGGGATGACCAATTTCTGTTTATTTCTAGTACACCACATTTATCACATAAGTAGAATTGAATCTGTTAATTCTAACAACTTTTTTTATAAAGAGATAAAATAATATACTTATTTTTTTCTCTTCGCCTCCCTCTATCACAATCTCATGTCACTTAACAAAAGCGATGCTTGAGAGAGTGGTACAAATCGCCTATATGTCATTAAAAAAAATAACAACTAGGTACGTTTTTCTACTAGAAACACTTGAAATGAGTTAATTGACAGTTACTCATTCTGATCACTACTGAGAACCGAGGCAAATGTCCTTTCAAAGTAGTATAAAGCCCACTTAGGTAGGCTTCTAAGAAAATCTGACTGCATATTATTATCTGTCCATGACAGATTTTAACTGCGCAGATAATATTACTGTTCCGCGAATAATGATACGTCCCGATAGATTCCTGAAAGTGTTAGTAATGCTATATATTCATACAACTTGTTATTATTGGAAATCTTTTTACTTCTAAATTACCATCTATATTTGAAGTGTAATTTATGTAAAAGAAAAACAATTTTACAAGGTTTTATTTAACTTGCTTTGTTAGTATGGATCAAATCTTACAACTCAATTATAAAACATTTATCCCCAACCATTTGAGCTGATATTTTGCATACACGTTTAGTTTGGATGACAATGCATGGTTAAGTAAGTGACGTCATACCCAAATGGCGAGCTCCCAAAGGTCCAACCTGTTATTTTTATACACCCCCATGATATTGGTGTCAAATGATATGATTTCCTGAGAAAAATACGTATATGAAATTAGTACAACTGAAATATTTACTAAAAACCTGTTTTAAAAAAGTATATTTTTTAAATTATTATTGTTTGTAATAAAAAATTTTACAGACTTCAACTTTAAAAAAAAGAAAAAATGCTATCAATTCGAATTAAAAAAAAAAAAAAGTTTAACTATAACTTCTTTGTTTATGAATTGATTTGGATGATTCGTTTTTCGTTGGAAATGTGATACGTCAATAGTGGTCCCATTTTAATTTAATTGGCATTGGACCTTCAACTTCGAAGATTATACCAGGGCGCTTCTCAAAATCATTGAAGTTGATTTTCGTTTTTGTTAAAAATTGTCTTGTTAAAGACTCGTTATTTTGGTTCTTGTATAGGTTTCTTTAGTTAAAATAATATTTCTTCTGCTTTTATAAGCTCGCAATAGACTACAAGCTAACGTGATATTAAATTATGTAACATATTTTATAGATTGCTGAGTGGTAGAACACGACAATTGTGTCCGAGTGGATCACGATCAGCATACACCAGTTTTAAAAACTACCATCGCTTTGCTTCGGGATCAGCCGGTAGATATCCAGTTTCAATAGACTAGTTGATACTTTTTTAAAGTAGGTCTTAAATTATTCTATAATGTTCGATTAGAGGAAAAAAAAATATTATTATATTTTTTAGCACCTAGAAATCCGCATAACTTTATTTTAAATGTTTACTTTTCGTGAACAGGCGAAAATACTGTCAACCATATTAGTCTATATATTATCTCTGCTGTGACGTCATATGGGTCGAAAACAAACATTTGACATTTAGCAAACGTTCATCACTATAAAAATCTCTGTACTTTTTATGTCATGAATGTCAATATGTCACAGCACAGACTACATAGCGAATTTCACCCGTATATTATCTGATATGAAATTTGCTTAGAGTCCTATGACGTCACAATACGGACAGCAGAGTTTTCAGAGTTAAAAAAAAGTAGCCACTTACACTTTTAATATCTGAAATCGATAAATATTGGTTTCTTATGTTAAATACTACAGAAAATATTTATTTATTGTGCTAAATCTGATAAGAATCAAGTAGACTTACAGACTACGACAGCGGCGAACGGCGCGGCGCGGGTTTGATCTCTCGGTGGTCACCATCATGTGCGGATTGTACTACGTTTACCATCAGGTACAATGTATAAAAAATGAATAATTATTATTTACTTCTTATACTAAAAACAATATTATAGCATCTTAAAAAGTATGTTCGACATTTATTTAAAATTATTTATGTCTGTAGAATTGTTTAATACAAGTTATACAACAGGAATTAACATATTCATTATCTTGATTTTGTTTCATGTTATTGAACCATTACAAGAGATAAGGTGTTATTATCACGAAGGCAGCGTAGCGTGTTGTTTTATTCAGGGTTACCAACCACCACGTAAGAACTGGGACACGAAGGTTCTGAATCTAAGGTTCCGTACGTACGCTACTTTGATGAAAAGTTCCGCGAAATACACTATTTGTTACTGACGAACAAATAACTTTTATAAAGGATAAAACACATTGTAATTCAAGAACTGACTTATTTACATAGATACCATTTCACTACCTCTATATATGTAGTTTATAAAGGTGTTTTGTAGCAACGCCATACTTCCGATATTTCTTCATCAAAACTATTGATTCAAACATCATTTAAAATATTATGTTCCCGCTATTCACGAAATATAGACAAATATAATAATATTTTAATCGTTAGAGGTTTAGCGTTATAGCCACTCTCTTACCTGATCTTAAGTGACGATGTGGTTCAAGATGGTAGCACGCAAGTCTAATGGAAGACTGGCTCTCAAGTGCAGCTGCCGGAACACACCTATTGGTTCTAGACGACCGATTTTTTTGAGAGTGATAGCTACGTAACTACGTGGCATTAGAAAAAGCCATATCACCATGCTATGGTTTCATCACGATGTTTTCTTTCACCGAAAGCTTAGGCTCGTTGCAGGGGGAACTCACGCGAATAACATGATATCATACGCTGCCACTAATCCAGCGTTGCATAAAATATAAACTTTTACACTTTTTGACACTTTTAAGAATGTAATCTAATGGTAGTATCCCTAATGAAAATATATTCAACTACCGTGTAGGAGGCGTCATCTTCAATGATCGAAATTCGACCAGCGACTTTTTAATCATAGACTATTTTCTGTTAGACATTTGCAGTATGAACCTAAACAATGAATATTATATCACTTGTCGTCACTTTTCATTCAGTGACAATGTCAATATGTTGGGGGTCTAAGTTCAATGGCAATGGTCGGGCTAGGATTCGCAGTATTAATTTATTTATTTTAATATGTGTCCAAAGTTTTCTTCTCACCTATTAATATAATTATTTAACTAAGATGATAGCTGTTAAATTGTTTTTACTGTTTCTGCTAATTTCATGACTATATTTTTTAAAGTACCTAGGTACGTAAAAGTGTTTTCCTAGTTCCTGTATTTTTCAGAACTGTCTTGCATTTTAATTTTCTATTTCTCGTAAATCTGTACTGCATAGTTGACAACCCTAATAATATTACAAAATAAAAATTATTTAATTGTACATTGTTGGTTATAATGAACTTGTTAGATATTTAGTTAATAATTAGCAAAGTCGGATATAAGTTCTCCTTTCTCTTTTAATATAATATTATATCCCTGGTGGAAATACGTTTTTTGTTCTCGCTTTAAGTTTTTATTCATGTCTTCTCCTTTTGTCTGTCACAATTTTATTTCGATTTGTACGATATATTATGTAATAAGACTCAGTGTACTGAATCAAATGAATAAAATTACATAATTAAAGATGAAAATATTAGCTTTCAGTGCTAATAGATTACAAAAAATCCTCTTTAAATATATTATCTTTTATAAAGCACACCAATGTGTCTTTAGTAAATGTGTAGCAAATAATGACAAGATAATTGTGTGAAATTTCCAAAGCAAAGTTCAACAGAACGCACGAGGTATTCATGTTTAAGATTACTTCACATGTAAAAAAAACAGTTTTACACAATTTACTCCTAAACAGTATTCTAGAATAAAGAGTTGCCTATCAATATTTGAGGTTAGGACTTTACAATTTTTTATTTTTTTTATTTCACTTTTCGTATCTCAAAACGTACATTAAGGAGCACCATGTTTGTTAGGAAACCATATGAAAAATAATGACAAGATTCTAGTGTGAATTCTACAGAGCGAAATTCTGCAGGGTTTTCGAGATATTGATACAGTGTAAACTCTTTATAACGTTATCCTTTATAACGATAACTCTCTATAACGACAAAAAATGCTCAGTCCCTTGAGTTTCGTTATAAAGAGTTTACACTGTATTTTAATTGTACGGGATATGTATGTGATACACTAAAAATAATTTTATTAATGTACTCCTAAACTATAAGTCCATTTAAAAAAGTGTATCTTCAATATTTGTAGCTTTTTAATAGAGGAATCGAATGGCGTTGAAATCTTTGTAAAATGAATAGTTTGATATTTTAAGTGCCCTATTTCCGACCTCTTGTATGGAGATGAAGCACTGTGCGCTGCCACGCCGCGCCGGAGTTCTGCGCACCCCATACCACGGACCCTATACATTCCCTGCATTCATGCGATTGCGATGGAACTTTGTGAAATTATTGTTACCCCCTAATAGTTACGTGGGATACGAACCCCAAGCAAAAGCTAGTTTTTAATAAATACACTGCCGAAAATAAGTTGGAAAGCTATATCGGTCACAAAAATCAGCTTGGAATGAAGATACAATTATATTATGTAAAAAGCAAATTCTTGTTTGTAAAGCTATAAATGTCCAAATTAATGAAATAAACGACTATCATTAAACATTCTTAGTTTATTAGATATTGTTGAGTAACGATGTCGATAAAGTATTAACGTTTACAAAATTTACATGCTTTTATCATTTTCCATTTTATTTAAATGATTTATTCTATTATATTATACATTATGTTTCATTAGTTCTTGGCGAAGACTAATAATAATTTAAGTTAAGCTTTTAATGCCTGGCTTTTGAAGTAAATTAATATTAAATTAATGTTCATTACCGGACTGCGAAAAAGGAGGGTTATGTTTTTCGAGCGTATATATGTATGTCTATTTCTTTGGCACGCTCTGCAGCCTAAACGGCTTGGTGGATTTTAGCATACGAGGTGTCATTAGATTCTACGTATTTGTGAGAGTGAAATAGGCTATAATATCATATTTAATTACGACGTCTGGGAACCAAATAAAAAGCAAAAATAGAAGGAAAATTTTTTGTCCTGTGTTTTTGTTGCAGTCGGGTTTTTTTAATTCTTTTTTAATAATTTAGCTTGTTTTTTTTTAAATGTACGTTGTAACTGCAGGTTGTAAGTTCGGACATTGGTACACAGATGTATCATCTCCCTTTTTTTGTATTGTACCAAATATGTATATATTATTTCTTTGTACCACCGTGCAATGGTTTTATCACGATGTTTCCCTTCACCGAAAGCTCAGGTTCATTATTGGATTCGAACCCACATTTACCAACATGGTGTCCGAACATTTCACTATTGAGCCATCATCGTTTGAAAGTCTGATTCAAACATTATTAAAGATTCTAAAGAAAACAAGAGTTTCTGTTTAACCCTATTCTAACACATCGTAATAATAGACATAAAATTAAACGTTATTAGTAAACATTAACTATATCAAGAAACTGATACACATTAATGCATCATGTGATCGCTAATTCTAAGAATACGAAATCACTCGAGTTCTGGCACATTGAACATTCCATTCGCTATATTGATGTCGAATTCGCAGAACCGCCGAATATCGATTTAGTATTTCATAATTATTTATGTTACATAAATTGATAAAATAATCAGTGTATGTGAATCATAAAAATAATACCATCGGATTTGGATTATAGCCGCTTATAAAAAACTAGCTGTGCCCCATGGCTTCACCTGTGTTTAATTTATTCCAACTGGCGCGATAGCGATGGCGATGGGTAAAATTCGACCAGCGACTTTTTGATTATAGAATACCTTTGATTATATATAATAAGAAATCCGTAGTTCTGCCTGTACAGTTTATTTTTTGTTCAAATTTTCTTATAGGAATACAGTACATAAGTGATACTGATAAAGAATATGCCCATAATTTTTTTTTGTTAAGGCTGTCTGTTTGTATGACCGGATTTAACACAAAACCGCCTTCATCGATTCTCATGAAATTTTGTATACAGGATACTTATATTATTGGTAAATAACTACTGCGTAGTAACAAACGCGAGCGGACCCGGGGTACACCGCTAGTATAGAATATAATCACATACATATTATGTAGTATGAATGTAAACAATGAATATTACATAGATGGATAGATGGACATAACATCTATGTAATATTATATCACTTGCTGTCACTTTTCACTGAGTGTCAATGTCAATGCTTTCGGAGGCCTAAGTTCAATAACAATTTAATGTATTGTTATATTTCATGAAAAATTTAGCTTTCTGCACTCCTTTTCCATATAAGTTTTAACTCCAAAGTTTCTTTTCACGTAGGTACCTATCAATTTAAACGATTTGCCAACGCACCCGTGCAGTGTAGCCCGTTTTTGATTTGATCACTTCCCGTACTTGTCTACAGATTGTCAATTGCTTGATGTTCATTTTTACTGCTCCACTCTTTAGAGTCGTGGCGTGAAGTTATATAGCCGATAACCCTCCTCAATGAATGAGCTATAAAATTATCAAATGATTTTACAAATATGATACCAGTCAGAAAATGATTAATATGATTATTTACACGCATAATTTTACTTCATATTTAGTTAGAATTTAGATAATGACTTCGCTACTTAATACGTGTAAACAGGCTATTAGTTCCGGAGATTAGAGAGTACAAAAAAACAATGTCTTTAGCTATATTACATTGGTATAGATAGATGATATACATATTATGTATTAAATTAATTTATACGAACAACCGATTCAAGTCGTAGTTTATTGGATTTCGATCAGGTTTGACCAAAACTTGTTGACATTTCGGCTCAGTCGGAACTAGCGTTTGTGCGAGACTCTGTCAAGTAATGTTCGGAACAAATTCAATCACCTGTAAAGTTTTGTGGGCAAACCTAAAAAAAAATAGCGTTCCCATTGTGGGAAATTCCCCAAACTGTGGGGAATGTCAATTCAATTAGGGATTTTAGGTGTATAATTAAGATTACCATTTATTAATCTATCCGTAATTGCTAAAGGTTCGAGATCGCGAGCTAGTATTTAATAAAATACTATTTAATACAAGTTGGAAAATGGTATCAATGTTAATCTAATGAACCGCACTATTGCCATAATGACTGGCCGCGTTAGCCACAGGTTTGCTCGATTTCCTTACAACGACCGGGTTGAAGTTATTTTCGTTCAAGTTATCGGATCGTGAAGACATCTGTAAATAAAAAGTCAACTACAATAAATGCTGTTCCTGAGTGTCGTCACGCTGCGTAGTACAATAGGACAAAAATTATCATCACTTACTTGTAGCGCACTGTGTCGATCTACTAAGCGTATAATTTGATTCCCATTCACAACAGTATAAGGTAGTTAGTTTTCATAAGAGGTCACACTGCGGGTCAACCCACGTAATTATGAAGAAGCGCATGTATCAATGGCGTCGAAACGATGATAAAATCGAACCACGTACGGACCCCCTAAAAATCCCCTTTATATTCGTGCATGAGTATTCCAAGTAGATGTAAGACTGTAAAGCGAGAATATTTTTAATAAGAAGAAAAACTAGTATGACGTGATTTATCTAAACTAGTGCGTGTACACCGTGTACCGAGATCTCGCTTCTTATCAATACTACGAACCCAATCAAACAAACGTTATTCTTAGTAGCTCCATATCGCAAAAACACGTTACTGTATCTAAATAGTTACGATATTAGCTGATAGCACTCCGAGAATTCCAGTCAAGGCTGTCCGGGCTGACATTGTCGGTTTATTGGCCGCTTTATTCACGGAAAAGATGCTTTTACTATGATAATAATACCGTGTAGTTAATATAAAAAGTTTTAGTTTATTTATTTCTTTTGTTAAACTTTTTTGCTCGAAAATTTTCGGACGCATTGACTGCGTCACCCGGATCAATGAGATGACGCGACATCGCGTCGTGCGCTGTTTTGTTTCATGTTACATATAAATGTAATAATAACACAGATTTTATGTAACCTTCTTCATTTTATACCTATATAAAATGCATGTTTGTATGTACGTTTCTTATGAACTTCATAACGGCTGCATCGATTTTGTTGAAATTTTCAGATAATCTTCACATTAGCCCAACGGGTGATCCTGTAAAGTTCGGTAACATTAGGATTATTGTTCCCTTTAAAAAATTCTAGCTGACCCTTACGAATATTTTTCTCATATTGTTAATAGATGGCGTGTTAGTTGCATATATAAAGATAAAGATTTTGTAATTACTTTTTTATAGTAAACATTAATTTTAAACCAGTTGTCTGTTTTTCACCTATAGCGGGAACATTGGCTTTAAAATTATTTTTGAATCGTTAATTTTAATGAAGAATTAAGGGAGAGAAGACATTGCCACAATAACCACCTTTGAGAAATGATTTATGTAGATGATTCAGCTAATTAAATTTCAAATACATATTTATAAATTCATTAAAATCTATAGACAAAATAGATTCTTAGATTTATAGTAGGTATAGAGATGAACACTATTGGACGTTTAGTTTTTGTACAAAGGCATGAGCTGTGTGCCATACAAAAAATTGTACACACTATTTAATATCGTAAAAGAATTGAATTTGATTAGATAAAATTCTACACACAATTTAAAAAAAAATGAACGTGAATAGATAAAAAATTACAATGCCTATTGTAAATAAACCGACCAAATGCGAGTGGAACTCGCGCACCGAAGGTTCCGTAACTATACAGCTACATTCACATAAGTATTTATAATAACATCGCCATGCACAGAGATTTTAGACAGGGTAGGTAGAAATTTTTAAAAGCTATTGACATACCAAAAATACGATATTTTGGTTTTGTTTCGTCGTCTTGCTGATTAAATAATTATGTAGGTAATTCAATGACCGTAATTGTCACCTCAAATATCTATAGACAAGGCCTTATATTGACTGATTTTATAGATATTTAAATTTACAGATATTCGAGATGACCTTTCGGCATTGATTTAAGAAGTGGTAATTCAGATGCATTTGTTTGATGTTCTGTGTTTGCAAAATTAAATAATAGTAATAAAAAGATGGTGTTACGAGTATACGGTAGAAACACTGTAGCTACCCTATATCAGCCAAGTTCGGAACGACCGACACCGGCCAGTGTATATATATTACATGAATCCCTGCATAAGTCGAAAGCTATTCGACCTACATATTAAAATTTTGAAAGTTTAATAAACCTCCCTCGAAAACCTAGACTTCCAAATTTCACGAATAAACCTATTATAGTTCTTGAGTTATTAAGATTTGAAAAGTAGCATTTTTATCACTCACTGACTGACTCACTCATGAAAAACCTAGACTACTTCTAGGTGACTCAGAAACTCGAATATGGCATTAAGGTAGATCATTCACAAAATACCAAGGATCCAAAAAAAAATCACCATACTTCAAAATATACAACTTTTATCTGATTAATACTTATTTATTAACGGCGTTTTCATCACCTCCCCTTCGATGGCGTTGTGCAGTTTTAAAAGTATTGATATCCCAACAAAAATATAAATGTGAAATGGGCCCAATTTCGGTAGAATCGACGTTCGGGGTAGTCGTTGTCACGTTGAATGTGCGTTCTTTAATTCATTTATAAAACAATTTGTTACTTTCTTTAACTAAATAGACAACTACGGTTCGGGAAAATTCGGTAAGTGTCCAGTTCAGCTCCAACCCAAGCAGCATTACGAATTGTATATAAGCTATATTACAGTTAATGTTTATACTAAAAGCTGTACTGTTAGCTGAATAAAGGTTGTATAAGCGCTTATCACTACCCATATAAGAGCAAAATGGGCACAAATTATCCAGTTTTTCGCGTTATAGGAGTTGTTGAATAACTGTAGAAGCAATGGAGAAGCTGTATGTTCGCTGTATAATGGCTGTAATACGGTGTGAGAGGAAACAATAACACTACTGATAATATCTTGTAAATATATTGTAAGAATAAAAGCTTTAATTCGGTTTACGATATTTGTAATGGTTACATCAATTATAAATACTAAAAAAATATAAAATGGATAAATAGGTAGGGACTTAGAAAAGATAAGTTTTGTGTTAGTAAACAAAGTGGCATTTTATATATTTTGTGAAACTGTGTGTGTTACCCGGCACAATATTTACGTGTCAGTGCAATGAATTGAAGATAAATACTAAATACCGATAAGTATTGTTTACATTTTAAGGTTAGAATAAAAAAAAATTAAAATAATATATATAAGGACACAGTTGATCATTATTTTAACTGGTTATCATTATATGGCTTCAGTTATTGCCAAATATTGTCAATTATTTCCTAAAAGGGAACCCTAAAAACACCTTATTTCTTGAACGAAAATGTTTTTTTACGCATTTTGCCTCTTAGATTAGAAGTACATATTACACATTATCACTAAGAATGATTAGCGAAATATTGCTTCTCAAGTTGTTTTTCATCGAGCAGGAAAATGTCTTGACAAAAATTACAAAGTTAATTGATGGGTTCTGTGAATTGTTTTCCATATTAATTGCGCAGTTGAAGATAAATTTTATTACATTTACCTATTACATATTTATATCTGCCAACGCATTTCAAAATTATAAAAGGTGTGATGATGGGAAATATTATAACATTGAAGAGACATTAAAATAGAATAATATATGCCTGGGTTGATTGCTTAAATAATTACTATGAATCATCATACTTTTTAGTGGTGTCAAGCAGATACTGGCGAAAAGCGAGAGGGAGTGTGTTGTTATGAGGATGCGCGGTCTAAGAAACATTTCAAGAATAGGTATTTCTAAAATTTATTGCTGTCGCGCTGTGTCCGAAACCACACCGAAAAGAGTGCGAGAGTGACAATTGAAGTTCGGACTGGTTACCCTAAGTAAAACTGACAAAATCATAGTTTCGTATACCCCGGTTTCCTCCTCCAAAACTGAACCGATTTTAATATTTTACGGTGTAAAATTATTGTCTCTAGTAACATTATTTCGCGTAGGAATACGGTTGGTAAATTACTAGTACTAAACTAGTACGAAAGCTTTCCAAAATCTTTGCTTGATCTTGAATAAGTTTACAGTAAGTATTCTTTGAAGATCATCATCATCTCCAGTTTCAACTTTCAATTTAAATCTTTCTTTTCGTTCACACTACTACATGTTGTAGGACATGACAACTTTGTTTAACTAAATCGCAACTACCATATATATATTTAAAACAAGCTTATCTGTGTCGATCGGTGTATATCCAGTGATGAAGCGGGGTGGTAAGTCGCGATCACCATGCATCTTGTGATACACTCTTCACAGTGAGTCTTTCCAGCCACCGCGAGGCATACAGACCGGCGATGCTAATCTCACGGTAATTGTCGTTGTTTTTTTATTACCGGACTGCGAAAAAGGAGGGTTATGTTTTTCGAGCGTCTATTCGTATGTCTATTTCTTTAGCACGCTCTGTAGTGTAAACGGCTTGATGGATTTTAGCATATGAGGTGTCGTTAGATTCGTCTTATTGTGGGAGTGACATAGGGTATATAATATTTAATTACGACGTTTGGGAATGAAATAAAAACCAAATAGAGATTTTTTCGTGTTTTTATTGCAGTCTGGATTTTTGTTTCCTTTTTAATCATTTATCGTTTAAGTACTTTGCTTACACCAACAGGTACAAAAAATTCGAGCATAAAAGAAACTTCTTTATGTGTTCTGCTTAACCCGTGAGAGTTCTTAAAATATTTATTTTTACGAATTAAAAAGTCGAGATAGTAATCAAATCTTTATCGAGAGTTTAATATGTCTGTTAATCGGAATTCATGAAACGAATTTTATTTCGACGAAATGTTTTTAAAGTTTATTGCGAAATCCTTATTGGTCAATTGAGGTTCCGCGAAGAAATATAAGTGTGACATTACTATGCAGTCAAACAAACTTATCAGTAAGTAGCAATATATCTAGTGAAAATTTATTTCCATTTGTTTTATGGAGTGCATAATATATTTACAAAGCGTTATTATAGTATAGAAGTTTGCAAATTGTGTTCATTTTAGTAGATGTTAATGAAAACAGGACAGAATGACGAATTCGCGACCATGATTGACCCGAGAGTCACAAACTATCAAAACAGAAGAATATGCACTATATTAATAAAAAAGTAAAAATCAATCATAACAATGAGTTTTTGGCTCCCGCATATTGTGGTTTTAATTTAAATTTATAAGTAGACTGATGTTATTTGACTTATTTGGCCTGTATAATATGTAATATTATTAGCATTTTGTGCAGTGTACTTTACTTATTGTGCTCAAACGATTGTGAATTATAAATAACTAGCTACGTCCCACGGTTTCGTTCGTGTTAATTTTATCTGACATGCACCAATTTATTTTAATTTTTCATTATCTTCTAAACTATGTGTCTAAATAACATGCTATAAAGAACAAAGTTTAACTTCGTAAAATTATCTTTATTATGAAGTAACTTCTGTTCGTTTGTCACAAAATACCTGATTGTGGTTTATGTATAAGAGATAGGCATATTGTGTTGCAGCATTTCTTAGATATAATTATGATATTTTTGCGGAATATTTTATTTACTACATATCATTAGTCATTACGTCAGCGCGCGGGATAAAGCAGTTCGGGAACACTTCCACTTCCGAATTTACAAAAATCACTATTTAAGACTAGCGGAGAGCTGTAGCCTATACTACTCCTCGTGAAACGGGCTATCATATACAAAAATAATTTTTCAAATTCGACTGGTAGTTCCAGAGATTAGCTTGTTTGAACAAACAAACAAAAAACTCTTCCGATTTATTATAAAACAAATTAAATAGTATATAGATAAATAGAACCGTGAATTTTAAGTTGGCACAAAAACTCAATAGATAGTTTTAACAAGGAAGCCACCACCTTGTTCGACAGTCAGTACAAACTCTTTCCGGTAGCCAATAATCCAACCACAGGGTCACCTATTATGTTCATAGATAGCATAAAACATTCTCCATGAAATAACATTTAGATCTATCATCTTTCATAGTGTCGGTTCAACGGTGTTGGAATTTATCAATATCACCCAAACCAACTTACATTTATATATATACAGAAGATTATAAATATTTTATATCGCAATAGTCTGAAATTGCAAATAGACACCACTTATTTCAAAGATCATTGACGAGACTAACTACAGATCGCAAAGTATTTGCATCCGGCTACAAATAAATACGTCCTGTCAGCTGTCACAACATTCTTGGAGATATATTATTTTTAAATACAGGTATTTCCACTGTGATCAATTAAATAGTATACAGCAATTTACGTAATGAATTTGTTAAGATTTGGTAATTGGTTTTTTATAAAGTATCAATACAAAAAAAAAACCCGATAGTACGGGACCCCAATTAATTACAGATACATGAGTAACCAGTAGCAGTATAACATTTGCATCCGGTTAAAAACGACGACATCATTACGGTATCGGAATGAATTTTATTGAAAATTAGTTAGGCATTGGCCATTTCGTGTAATAACTCGAAGTCAAACAATTATCATCGAACATAACGAACTGATTTACATTCATGGAAATGTGATTAGTGAGAAACAGTAAAAGGGTTTTCGAACTAACGATGGCTTGTTTAATAAAATTAAATATACTAACTGAATTAACTGACCTAGTCTAACGCATTGACCTTACTTCACAGTTGATACTACACACGCATGCACACAGACACATGCTTCGTATTCTTCTTATAATATGGCAAATGTGTTTGTATACTTTTATGCCAAAGTCAAGTGGACTGGACAATATTTCTATTCTTCAAAGTTTAAACAATACTTTAAGATAGCGGCTGTCTTGTTAAAAATATCTAGGGAGTTTTGTGGCGAAACTCATGCGCCTAACGCCAGGTAATGCACCACGCCATAGCAGATCAAAATCCCGCCAAAAACTACTATAGTTAGTTAGCTATACATAGTTAATTTAGTTTCCAATTCATTCATTGTAAAATAGAAATAACGGTATTTAAACATTTATATAATTCTTATTATATAAGCTTCAAGACACGTTTTTACGAAAGTACTTAGGTTCCAGTGTTGTATTTAAGGAATTTTAATAATATATCTAATACTATTATGTGAGCTATTCTTGTATATGTATAATATGTATTGTATTTGGTTTCTCAGAAACCGCTGTAACAATTATGATGAAATTTTGTATTGAGATAATGTTTTACTTTACAAGTTTACCAAGTTATTTGTAATACACCGAGCTAAGCTCGATTTGTCATATATATAATATATATATTTCACTATCTGCTATTATGTCCAGTAGCTGGGCTAGTAGATGTTGTTCTGCCGTTTTAAGGTAGTTAATGGCTCGACCACAGCGCGACCTATCGGTACCTAAAATAGTCTCGATAAATATATATTGGCTTAGGTAGCCAATTTTCAGTGGAGGGGTCAACCAGTTAGCTGATCAGGCGCTATAAGTTTTTAATTTCAGTAATCGACCGAATTAGAAATCATCTAATTTTTGAGCAGGACGGAAAAAAATGCACAATACTGTAAGATTATCTTGCAATAGTAATAAGAATAATACAAGCCTATATGTACAATGTGAAAGTATAGATATCCCACAATTGTGCTAAGACCTCTTACCAAGGAATGACGCGGGAATATAACCACCGAGCCAGGTCACGATGCATTGTTAATTTCAAACTCAGATAAACCTACAATTCTGTATGTTTCTCCTAATTAAGGCTGTCATACACTCGGGTTTCCCTGGATTTCTTCTAGTTTGTAAGGCGTCTGGAAAGCAATGGAAATTATTAACAAACAAATAAAACAAACATACAAGGGAAATAGAGTTGATTATATATTTTATTTTTGTTTAAAAACAACTTTACTAATAGTTCTCGTCGTTCTGGAGAAATACCTACCTCTAATACACTCAAATACTCGGGGATTTTTAAGTTATTTTTCGGTAGTTATTAAGAATATTTTTCAAGAGTTTTAGAGATTTAATCATGATGTTTTCTATAAGAAACAGCATCTTCCGCATCAACAGAAATCTAGAACATTAGGAACATCTACCTTAAATGTCCAAGGTAGGTACCTAATTAAAATATTTATGTGAAAAAGGATTAATACTGATTTGGAGAAAATAGCGTCGAAAATAACCTAATATTTCTAATACATATTTTAAAAATAAAACTAGGTTAAAATGGTTCCTGTGAGTCTACCTTATGAGATAGATATATGCCATCGCGGACTCATCTCTAAGCTTTTTCAAGAACTACAATTCTTTAGAACATTATTCTGATATATTTCTTATGGCTTATCCAGCGTAAGCCAAGTAAGCGCTCGAAAATAATTTTTTTACGACTTGATTACAAGACATTCCTTTAATGTAAAAAAAACTTAATTTTAATGTACTGTATAAACAAACCTTCCGTAAAAAATAATCTAAATGATAGTGAAAACCGTATAAATAAATATCCGTTGCGTGGTTTTAGACGAAGCGGACAACCGAACAGACGCGGATAGTGGCTTTTTTTTTAAAACTACAGGTGGGCCAGAAAGATTTGCGAATTTTAAAAAATTATAAAAAAAAACTAAATACAATACACATACACATCTTTATTTCAATTAAAATAGACATCTGGGAAATTTATTTCTTAAAAATTACATAATTCAGGTGTGCACCATCCCGCTGCAAATATTCCTCGAATCTGAACCTCAAATTGGTAAAAACTCGCTGATACATTGCGCGAGGAATAGCTGCCATTTCTGCTCGGATATTTTTCTTCAACTGATTAATCGTGGTTGGGTTATTGGAGTAGACTCTACTTTTCAGGTATCCCCACATGAAAAAGTCTGGTGGCGTTAGATCCGGACTTCTAGGCGGCCATGCAATGTCACCTCGGCGCGATATCTGTTTCCCAGCAAACATCTCGTTTACGGCCGCCAACGAAGCATTAGATGTATGGTATGTCGCACCATCTTGTTGAAACCAGTCGCACGATTATAGACTTCAAATTGTTGTAGTCGCGGAAAGAAAAAATCCCTTAACATGGCTATGTATCAGTCGGAATTTACAGTGACAGATTGCCTTTGTTGATTTTCAAATAAATAGGATCCGATGATTCCGTGTGCTGATATGGCCGCCCAAGCGGTTACTTTCGGCGAATGCAGAGGCTTTTTATGTTTTGTACGTACGTGGGTTCTCTGGAGCCCAGTAACGGCAATTCTGTTTATTGACATGCCCATTTAAGTGAAAATGGGCTTCGTCGGAGAACAGAATATTGTTGAAACTCTGAAAGCGTTCCAACATTGTTTCAACAAAGGCTCGTCGAAAAAATGGATCATTTGGCAGTAATTCCTGCACAAGTTGAATTTTATACGGGTGCAAATTCAAATATTTCAACAAAATGCGACGCTAAGATGTTCTGAAGATCACAAGTTCAGCTGATCGCTTGCGAGTCGATAGACCAGGATTACGTTGAACTGAAGCTCTAACTTGTTCAATTGTGTCTTCCGTTCTTGTTGACCTTGGGAATCCCGCAGGCTTTTGTTTGAGAGTCGAACCAGTAGCTTCGAACTTTCTGACCAACGATCGAATCACACTTTCCTTCGGACACTGATTTACGTCATGTAATCCAAACTCACGCCGAAATAAACGTCAAACAATAGCGCACGAATCGCCATTTTTATAATAATGTTCAACGCAGAATGCACGCTTCGCTCCGGTGAAGCGATCCATCGCGACTAAATTTCCGAGAACCGAGCTTCTCATCCCCACCACCCGCGCAGCCCCCGCTCATAAGATTCAAACGCAAGAGTGTTTTTAAAATCGTACGCCTTTCTGGCCCCTCTGTATGTAGTTATTGATATTGATTTGGAAATTATCTTTTAATGTTGTTTTGATTCTATATACATATATATATTTTACTGCCTCGTTAGCCTAGTGGTCGTAAGCGCGACTGCTATGAGCGAAGTCCTGGGTTCGAATCCCAGGTCGAGCAAAGTGTTATTGGGTTATTCCTGTGAAATTCTTAGTAGCAGCTCGGAGTTTGGTTTCGTGTCCTATTAATGTTAATAGGCTCGCCCCTTATTACATGGGACCTAAAAACATACAACTGTGAGTGTACATTAGTACACCTCTGCCTAACCCTTCGGGGAATACAGGCGTGATGATATGTTTTTGTTATCTCATTTTATACATGCTGAGATTGGCTATAATTAGTTGTTCATTATTTTGTTACCTGTATTTGTTATTATTTATGAATTTTTGAATGAATGACTGTTGTCAATCCTAAATATATAAAAAATACAGCGTCTGACATCGCTATATCTGAGCCATTGTTGTTTCCAGTCCAAATAAGTGGGTCGAATCCCCTATCGTGTCTCAGTACGGCCCCTAAAATCTCAGTGAATGAAGTTTAATGTGATTTTACCACAGAACCGGTCTGTCACGTTACGTCGAAGTCATTGCTGTATCGTTCACACGTGGCTCGAGGTGAGTGACGTTCCGGAATTATGTAATTCATTCAATGTTTTTTTCTAACTATTTCCTCTTCCATAATTCGTGTGTCATGTGTCGTATTTTCCCAAATGTTTATTTATGTAAATAGAAATATATATGTTTTACAAGATATTCCCTATTTTTTTTAAGATGCTTTACTTTCGGACGTTAGAAAAATCGATCTTTATTAATGTAACAAAGTAAATTATTAAAAAGGAAAAAAAAAACTTTATATTCAACTAAAGCAAGCGTAAAATTGTATGGCAAAAAATAACACTGCTATGCACAGGTTAGATACAAAAATAGCTGGAAGTCAAAGTAAACTAAATTTTATTTTTATAGCCTGAAAGAATACTCTACCTTTTTTAAAAAAAAGCAACAGAGGCATTATCTACACTACAATTATTATAATAAAGAAGTAAAAATTGTAAGTTTACATTACAATACATTAATTTGGTTACATTCATCTATTCACGCATATATTCTAAACTATCAAAGTTTAGCAAATGAGATATCGATAGAAGCGTGCTGATCGTCCCCTTTTTATAGATTATGTGAGTTCAATATGGCGCCCTCTAGAGAACATAAAGTCCTATATAAAAAATAAATAATAATCAGCACATTTCGAAAAAAAAAGATGGTACTATTCAGATCGCGATGTTTTCTATAGTCATGTATTAGTTTTAAAACTTATTTAGGGCGGCTTAAACCAAATCGTTAAGTGCAGCTTGAACCAAAACCTTAAATCATATTTAAATCGTTAAACCAGATTTAAAATTGACAGAGTCATACATTTTGACACAAATAAACTTAACATAAGCTAAAACTGAATTTCATTTGTTTTGACATAAGTCGCCCTTTGTTTAATTATAAACTGGTGAACTGAAATATTATACACTTTACAATTTTAATAGAATAAAATAATTGGACAATATATACCTACATAATTGGATATTACGTGTTTAGCTATGGATGACATCATTAGGTATCTTCGAAAAAAGTCAAAGCCATGTATTTCCTTATAGTCATCTATATTGGATAAACCGTGAGTAAGTTTTGCCTAATTAGTCTAAGGAAATCTTGATTCCATATCCTTAAAAAGCTTAACGATAATTCCCAATTGAATTGCTATCGGTATAAAATGTAAAAAATAATAATAGTACCACCTTTTAGTGTCCAACTGCTAGGCAAATGACTAGTAACTAGCGGTCGCCGAATGATCGAAATTCGAACAGCGACTTTTTAATCATAGACTATTTTCTGTTTGACATTTGCAGTATTCATGAACCTAAACAATGAATATTATATCACTTGCTGTCACTTTTCATTGAGTGACAATGTCAATATTTTGGGGGGTCTAAGTTCAATGGGACTGCTCGTTTTAGGATTCGCAGTATTAATTTATTTTATTAAATACATATATTAGTAACAGATATTATATATAAATTTTAGCTTTCTGCCCTCCATCTCCATAATATAAACTTTACCGATGCCAAATATCACAATCGTCCGTGCACGTAAGACGCTTAAAAAGGGTACAAAGTTTTTGCTTCACGTATTAATTTAATGATTACAATTACTTACTGTCAAAAGGTCCTTTGAATCATCATGTGAATGATAGTGATTTCAGGAAATCAGTGGCGGCGCTAAGCCACGTAGGCGTCGTAAAGAAAATAATTTACTAAAAAATAATTTTTATTCTTTTACGAAATTTTGTACTAGGGATGCATGTCAATTCCATGATTGATAAGCTATATGAGTTGTCAAAAATATTTTTATAATTAAAAATTAATTAATTATCATCCGCCTTTCACAAAATTTCCTACACGGGATGGAATGCATGCGTGATTTCATAATTGATAGGCTAGAAGAATCGTCAACAATAATTTTAGAAATATGTAAAAAAGAAACATTTTTGATATTTCCTCTTTCCTCAAACAATTATGATGAAAATGATATAGGGGAAGTACATATCATTCCTAAATTGATAGGCGGTATGAACTGTCAATAAATGTAAATAATTACTGCGTAATAAGAAACGCGCGCGGAGCCGCGGGCACACCGCCAGTTTGTATAGTATGTATATTTCCGTACGCATGAGTAGTACAGTAGCCCTCTGTAAATAATGCACATCGAGCTAAAGAGGGAGATAAACAACCTTTGATTAGCAATTAGCACTATTTATCGTTTTCTTTCTGAGTGGGAAATGAAAGGGGCCTCGCAATCAGGATGTCGCCGACGTCTACATTCGGTCTAGCGCCGCCAATGCTGGAAATTAATCACTCTCTGTACATCTCAGAATACAGAAAGTACTGTATATATTCAATACCGAGACGTATATTACGTATATATTATTTTTCTAAATAGCTCAAGAGTCTTTTGTTTAATTTTTTGTTTGAACGCACTAATCTTTGGAACTATCAGTCGAATTCGAAAGAATATTGTTGTATATATTAGTCGAATTCATGAGGAATAGTTAACTTCACGCTATGACCCTAACGAGCGGAGCAGTAACTATATGAACTTCAAGTTATCTGGTAAAACGGGCGAATAAATTTAACACAGGTGAAACATGGGGTAGCTGCGCCCGTATAACAATAATTATTAAATGAAACATTATTTACACAGTAAATTTTTTTTTAAATCGATTGGTTTTTTTCGGATCTTCTCGAGTGACTGGATTGTTTTCCGATGTAATGATAGTATTTAATGTTCATAAGAGTGCCTCCTATACGGCTTAATTTGAATGATGTATTTTTTATTTTGAAAGCTTCAAATCAATCATTCTAAACGACGCCGCATTTTGATATGAGTATTGAAAGTTATGAACAAAGGTATTTAAAAAATACTTCGATATGTCCACACCTTAAGATCGAAATCCGGTTTCTTATCATGTTATCAAACTGTTATCGAATATTTAGTTTTAGCACCAAACTATAAGATGTCTATCATCAATAAATTTACATTAAATTGTACATTTATTCGGCGACATCGTCACTTACCTTCACATGAGATTTAAGATCAAGTGCGAGTGTGTAAGTAAAACTAACATGCGACTATGTAATATTTTATTATTCTACATACTATCACGCCTGTATTCCTGAAGGGTTAGGCAGAGGTGTACTAACGTACACCCACAGTTCGCCGGGTATGTAACAAGTCGCATGTAAAAGGGGGGAGCCTATTGCCATTGACCGGAAACAGAGCCTACTACTACTACTGCCTACTACCTACCTACTACTACCTACCTACCTACTACCTAGAGCCTACTGAGAATGTCATAGAAAACCCCTATAACACTTCGCTCGACCTGGGAATCGAAGCGAGTACCTCGAGCATAGCAGTCGCGCTAATGAGGTTTATTATTCTATAATTATTATAAAACCAATATTTTTTAAATTCTTAGGTTTTAAGGTTTTGGCCATAATCTCACTTGATGTTTATTTAGGTGACGATTTGGCCTATAGATAGTGACACGCTAAACCTAGTGGGAGCACTGGCTCTCAAGTGCAGCTGCCAGAACACAGCTGTATTTCGCGTTGAAAGGTTTATAGGATACTCGTATGAATTTCTAAAGTACCCATAGAAAAACTTTCAGCTGACTATAGACTGGTTAATTTTGAACACAATAGAAAAGTTGAGATGACAAAATTGATCGCCGTTGTTGTAGTTAACTCGATTCAATGGGACACAGTTTCTTACACTTCGCTTGATCATAATCAAGGATGGAGATCCTACAGAAGATCGGAACCAAGTAACCTTTTGGTGTGTTCCTGCGATGATTAGTGTTTCCAGAACTCAGATCTCTTTGGGAAAGGGGGTTCAAGGTCGGTAAAGCGCTATTGATAAAAAGCATCCATAGGCTACGGTGGCCGCTTATCACTTGTTTACCTCTTTAGTTGCATAGAAAAAGGTAATTATCATCAGATAACATTTCGAACTGTTCCTCTAACGTAAATGATTGTTTAAAGCTAATTCCTTAAGTAACTAATATGACGCAGAATTAAACTAAAAAAAGTAAATATCAATCAACGAGTTAGCGCGAAGTAATTGTAAACGGTCATTAACGTTGATAAATGCATTGCCGTTTTCCCAGTAATGCTTTCAACATATTTATTAAATGTTGAGGAAGATATACCTTCCCGTAATATGGTTCTTAATACTCTTGCGCAAATGTTCAGTCGCTTTGGTTATACAGTACACTCGCTGAAAGTTGGCGTGATCGTTAATATTATTGTACTTCAAATAAAACCATTAAAGATCAGATGTTATTAAATAAATTAAGGTATCTTCTAAACGGGAAATGTATGATATTTTAAAAGGAAAGGAAGTTACGTTAAAAGTATTATACAAATATACTTTTATATTTTGCTTGCCCGTTTTAATATTTGTGCGTCTTAGAACGTACTTCAAAATCAAAGATAGGACTCTCGTTTGTTCATAAGTTTTTGTTTCTGATATTGACTCAGTATATTGTGTACGATACATGGGCGAATAGATATTAAATAAAAATCACATTATACAAATCAAACTTGCGAGAAATTCACAATATAAATAAAATCGCGTCTATCATTGACAGAAACTTTCTGCTCACTAAAGATGTGATTACACGAAACTGGCCGTGATTGCACCTTTCAGCCTCTCTGACGACTTATCGTTAAGTAAAAATTAGTAGTAAAGTCTCTTAATGCAAATGTGCATATGTAAATTAGGCCCAACTTTTAAGCACAACAAAAAAATCACAAAATTACACACACTTTGGATTTTACGTGAACCCTAAAGCTAATGGATTGGATTATAGCGGCTTGCGAGTAAATTTAATGCACAATACGTTAAATAATTTCCAAATATATTCGTGTTTCATATATGATAACGTTAATGGTAACTGATAAACATTATCAGGCGCCTAAGCCAGTGATTTTATCAAACGATGGCGCGATCGTCGTGAACTCATCGTCACTGTTGACTAATATATCTTCTTTTTTTATTGAATTACTGGTCATGTGACTCATGGGATTTCCCAGAGGCAACATCTCAAGAATCACTTATATTTATTTCGGTATTTAATCCTCTTAAAGACTAAATTTTCAGAAATATTTTCTTAGTGATCACCTACGTTATAAGGACCTCATATGCAATATTTCATAATTATTGTAGACCCACTATTTACTACTCACTCATTATTTTTATAAGTATATAGGCTAGAGGTTAACCACAATCTCATCCAATGATAAATTACGATTAGTTATTTACACGAATATTCTACTTAGATTTGGGATACAACCAGATCGCATTAGAATACTATATTTAATGACTACGTTTTATTTAGCCCTTTATTATTATAAAAACAAAAAATCATAAAATAATCACTTTGCGAATTGTAGTTTTGGAAAAAAATTCCAATACGCGTTTACCAGCTTATGGTATTATAAGTTAAAGTAATATTGGGTTCTTCAAATTAACTGTGAAAAGGCATTTAAGCATGCCGATGCGATAGCAATAACCACTGACAACGATGACAAAGAAATAAACGAACTTAATGTCTTCTGTCTACAAGTTTATTGAACGTCATAGGCAAAAATTTATTAGGTTGTAGAAATATATGTTAAAAGAAAATCCTTAAAGAAGATTATTTCAGGAGCGTGACACCACTGACAATCCTAGAAGCACTCTCTAAATTTAATTGGAACACTGGAGGGATTTATCCAAGAATGGGGTGCGAAGAAATATGATAATAAAACCATTTTACAGTTATAACCACAAAGATCTAGTTATAAAGCATTTTATAGCCTAGTACAGTTGCGGGTATTTTGCAAATGAGAATCTTTCTTTTGCAATTGAGCGCTATTTTCAGTTGAGAGTCTTTTGTTTGGCTTGTGTCATCGAATTCGTAATCAACTGTACGCAAATAAATATTTATTTCCAAGTTGTTACATCTGCCTAATCGAATGTATTACAGATATATAAATTAATTCTTCCTAATAACAAGACACAGTTTATACACATAAATATAAAAAAATCAAATTATCGTAAAAAGTTTACTGACCTTTCTAGAGCTCAAAAATAAACTATAACTAATAGACAATCTTATGATCTTGTATAAAATATATCTATTGATTGAGACAGAAGATTAATTTCCTATTACAGAAGGTTGACCTTTGACATAGAAACTTGGAACAAAACTATTTTTAATGCGTTAACTACATAATTCTTATGCTATGTTGTTTATCATTGAGTAACAGCTAATACTCTTCTGTCTTAGTCAATATCTCAGGCAAATGTAATTACCTCATCAATAAAATATACATTAGTATATACTATTACATGTCTTATAATTATTGAGTACATAAGCTGATAAGATTTTTATTTGTCATTTAAATATTAACAACAATTTTTTTAATTCAATTTTATAGTGTCCTGCATAGTGCTTACCTCGTCCGTGGTCTAACAGTTAGGTACGGTACATACTAACTAAAATAATTAAGAATGTGAGTTCTATTCGTGTTAAAGACGCTGCTTACTAAAGGGTGGTAGAACACAACAACTGTGGCCGACTGGATAGCGACCACCATACACATGCTGACAAAACCGTGCCAGTGTCTCTCTTTTAATATTTTGCATTTCGAGATCAGCAAGTGTATATCCAGCTGCCTGAAGGCTTATAGGCCAGCATAACAGCGGCGACCAGCTATAGATTATCGATCTCTCAGTGATCGCCTTTGTTATTGAATTACCATCAGGCACAATGCCGTCTCTTTACCCACAAAAAAAAGTTCTTGTTCTTGTTTATATCGTCTTTTCTATTAAGTTCTAGTTACGTTAACTAAAAAAAATCTAAACTGACATAAACATTTACGAATACCTATTAATTTTAAATTTAGCATAGCTAACTCAACTATTCTAAAGTATTAACGATAGAAATTGTTTTTCCAGTATTATTGGAAATGCGACGATAACAAAGCACACCACGGCCAGTTCGCATGGAACTAAGCGTAGTGTAGAAAGCCGTTGCGCGGTGTTTCCACGAAGGGCGCGCGCCGCCTCGACGCAGCGCACAATACTCCAGCTGTTTGCGAGAATCGCCGCTTTCCTGGTACCATGCGCGCCATGCGGGTAACGCGTACACGTTTTTATTTGGAAATTTATAACGACATGCCTTCGATTTGTATTATAGTCTCAATTGTTAACCGTAATAAACATAAAATGCTTATTTAAATACCCCGTACGTGATTTAGCGCACTACGTAACTGATTCCCGTTCGCACGTCACTCTAATGATTATTAATAACGCGTGGGTTTTACGATGTGAAGTATATAACGTGTAATATTTTATTTTATTGTTTCTGTTATAATAATATATATTTTTCTTCCTACCGTTATCATATCAGAGTAGGGTCGGCATAACAAGTTTATCTCTTCGATTCTATCAGCTATCATCTAAGTATTCACGATATTTTACACATATCTTTCCTCAAACAATCCATCCATACCTTCTTCGATCTGCCTCTACTCCTCTAACACTCCACTCCACTCCGTCCACATTTATACGTAACACTCCTATAGATGACGAGAGATATAACCTATTACTCCTCAACTTCTCTGTGACTGGTACTATTTACATACTTCCTCGATATACTCTTTGCTAATCTTATACGTTCTAGTTCATCCATTCATCTTAACATTCACATCTCTGTCACATGTATCTTCTTACATCTCTAATCTTCTTTCACCCGTCTCGTTCGTTGCCCAGCACTCAGGTCCATAGAACTGACAGTTTTATAATGATTTAATTTATTTTTCTCTTGAGTTTCATGGGTATTCGTGGATTACATGTGATCCTTGAAACCTGTTGCTATTTCATCCGTTTTGAATTAGTAAACCGAGGTGCCAATAATGTGAGCAAGCTGATAGGATACTATTTAAGGCTAAACTTATATAATAAAAATCTTGTGTATTAGTGATTCTATAACTTCTAAACGACTTGATCGATTGATTTCATATTTACATAATATATTTGATTTGGAATGGTTTATATATATGCTAGGACCCGATATATCCGAATACAATCCTTAAAAAACCTAGTACATACTTATATTACGTCCTTACATATGATATTGGTGTTTTGTTGAACTGGCCACTTTGATCTCAAATCTCTGGCGGTTTGTTAGGAATTCCAAATTTAGGAGTGTGTATTTGTGTTTTGAATTTAGTGATTCATTTGTTTTTTCTTTGATATCGTTCTTATTACAAAGCGGAAAACATAAAATATGGAATTATTTACGAATATGAGTTCCACCGTGGGAGAAACAACAAAAAAAAAACAACTCAAAGGATTAATGCTAAAGCTAATGATTATGTAAGCTAATGTAAAAAAGTAAGGTACGTTTTTGGTTTCAACGTTTTCGTTCTGGAAATTTTTACCTACGAAACAAACTCCGTGGACGGCCGGAGACCCTAGTTGATAATGAAAAATTGAAAGTGATTGTGGAAGTAAATCCATCACAAACCACGTCAAAATTAGCGGCAGGCTTCGGTGTGATTGATAAAACTATTTTAAATCACTTGAAACAAATTGGAAAAGTAAAAAAGCTCGAGAAATGGGTACCGCATGGATTGACTGAAGCACACGAACAAACACGCATTGATAGCTGCGTTACATTACTCGACCGTCACAATAAAGAGGGATATTTGAATCGTATTGTTACTTGTGACGAAAATGGATCCTTTACGATAATCGGAAATGCTCATCACAGTGGTTAAACCCAGGAGAACCGGCCACATCCTGTCCCAAGCGAAAGTTAAAACAGAAAAAGGTACTGGCGAGTGTTTGGTGGACCAGTGCTGGTGTCATACACTACAGCTTCCTAAGATCTGGCCAGACAATAACGGCAGATTTGTATTGTCAACAATTGCAAACCATGATGGAAAAGCTAGCCGTTATACAACCGAGACTGGTCAATCTCTCTAGCTCACTGCTGTTTCAGGACAACGCTAGACCCCATACTTAACGACAGCGATCGCTAAATTAGAGGAACTGCGGTTGGAATGTCTCCGACACCCACCATAATTCCTGGACCTTTCTCCAACAGATTACCACTTTTTTCAGAATTTGGATAATTTCATGCAAGGAAAAAAATTCAATTCCGATGAGGCTATCCAAACCGCCTTCAAAGATTGTATTTATTCTCGCTCCCTCAGTTTTTAAGCAATGGAATCAATGAAGTACCTATAAAATGGCGAAAGTCATAGATAATAATGGTAAATACTTCGACTGATTAAAAGTTTTCATAATGTTTTTAAGTTGTTTTTTTTCCATATAAAACGCTAACTGCACATGTAAGGACCTAATATTTCTTATTATTATAATTTCATGTTAACTTATTATGCAAGATATTTGCTTAACTTTATACTTATGTTTAGAATGTAAAATGGGAAATAGAAATTTTGATTTAAGTAAACACTCAGAAATACTTAATTTCACACAAACTAAACTACAAACAAAAGTCACGTGTCCAGAACAGTATAAAGTGTACAAAAACAAAATTTAATTTATATTGTGTAGAAAAGAATGCGTTCAGCGTACCATATTTGATATTATACATAATCTAAAACAAAAAAATTGTACACCTGGACTTAAATAATTGTACTCTGCTAACCAAAAGTTCCCAGCGAAACAATCGACCAAACACCTATACATAACGTGACCTGAATATTAAATATTCTCTTTGTATCGTTTTTGGGCACTACAGAGGCGTGTTGCCTTTATAAATGATTTTAAATAGAAGTGCCTATTGTTCCAAATAAAATTATAACGTTCCTTTATATACTTAAAAACATTTAATAAAATATTACGTAATCTATAACCACTTATTGAACGATTCTTATATTTCCTATCTTGTAATTCTTGCGTAAATATGTAAACTATTTTTGTAGCATGTCTAATCATATATTTATCCACTAGACCAGGGCTTCTTAAACTTTTGTCATTCACGACCCCATTTATGATTGCGAGTTTCTTGACGACCCCATACAAATATAAAAGAAAAATAAATTAATATTTTTTGATCATTTATTTATTACGTAACAATATACATATGAACATATATACTTTTAGAATTCGTTTTGAAACATACAAAAATTTAAAATTAAAAATTGCACAAAAAATTATAAAACTCTAATGATGTTATAAAATTGTATATATAAATATTTGACATTAAAATCTCTCGCGACCGCAGAATCTAGACTTTTACGAATCTTGTCATGAACAGCGCCAGTTTGGATTTATCCCATAGCAAAATTTTAGACTTTAGTAGATTGCGATGAATATCTGTATAATATAAAATCTATGGTTTATATATAATAAGAGACAAATAAAAATTAGTTATAATTATATTTCTTAGCATCACTTTCAAATTTGTTCTCGCATAATGACAGTTTATAAGTTTCAGCACAGAGCATACCTACCTTTAGAGACCTACCCCTTTCTCTATGCAATAATAATCATGATCTGGTCTAATCCGGCATGTAGTATCTACTGTAGGCCCGGCTGAAAACCAATGCTATAGTATTTTACTGAGCTGAGATCCTTTTTGATCTTGAGTGCGGCATTTGTATAGCAACGTTGTTGTTCTAAAAATTAAATTAGTAATATTTTATTGTAATCTCTTGTTCAATGTGTGTTGTATTAATTATGTCCCTATTTTCATTATCAAATAAATGTTCTTTCTTTTTTACTTTCTTTCTCTAGTAATAGTGCGACATAAACGAAGTTACTGGCAGAAGTTAGTGTAATTTTTGTATACCATATACACTATTCATAAGGTTCCAGGTGCATTAACTCCAGAGACTTAATTGAAAATCGATTAAAATTAATTTACATTGTCCATTTCATCACGATTATGTTATCAATTTCGTGTTAATAATACATTATTGGTTTTTGATGGATCTCAGTCACTATTGAACTCACATGTTCAGAGAAAAACTGCTCAATAACAAATAAATCCTTGGAATCCTGAACAGGGTGCGACGGTTTTTCACGCCCAGTCAACTGTACAGTCTCACCAGTATAATAAGGTGGCGGTAAAAATTTGAGGAACTAAAGTGGCCGTCTTGCATTGACAAAGCAAACCGACTCAGAATAGTTATAACTAAATTTGAACTAAATATTCTTGTGTATTAATTTGTATCGAACTTAATTCAATTTTAGAATCAACCATGGTGGTAAAGTCCAAACAGTGAACACAGGTTATATGCACATACTTGCTAAGTTAGAAATCCCATATCAAAGAATGTAACATATTGTTTTGTAAAATATTTAATGAACGTACATTCTGAACATTGTTTCTCAGACACTTGGCACCCGTTAGACCTCAGCTTTTTTATCTGTGACAACGACTACCCCGAACGTAGTTTCTACCGAACTTGGCCCTTCATATATACAATCAGAAATTCGGCCTCGTGAAATCAGAATTGCACGAACATAAAAACTAGGCAGTGTGTATCTTCTTATTGTGAAAAAAATAAAGTATTCTGTATGAAATATCTCAAGGGCGGAACGCAGCCGCAAATAAAACTATCCGAGACGATTGTAAACAGAAATAGAGTTTCTCGGAGAAACAATTAACCGTTTTATTTTTAAAGCCAATTTGAATCTTGGCGCCAGAGATGTGGAGCTATGCGATACGCGTCTGTAAATATATGTACACACATCCATACATACTATATTTAACTTGTTTTGCGTAATTTTAATTATGATTGGACCGAATCCGGGATAGTCTCCTCTCGCAATATTACTCGACGTGATCGGTATCACCTAGGGTTGTCAACCCTACTATATAATATAGTATCCTACTATATTAGGCGTCTGACTACTATATTTCTAAAAAATATATATTAATAAATTTATATAGTACATAGTTTCACATGAAACTACTATATTTTTATTGGATAAAAAAATTAGACAACATTATTTATTTAAAAAAGTTGAATTATAAACGGAACGAAAACCGCAGCCTTTATCTCTGTCTGAACGAGTTTTGGTATATCATTTTCAATTTGATTATTTGTCATTATCATAATTACATGTATATCACGGAGTAAAACATATTCATTTAAGATTTTTTTAAACCTACTATATTTTCTTTGAGTTTTTGTCATCTACAATATTTATTCAGGTAATAGCCTCGAAAATACTACATATAATATAAAAAATTTGGCATCCCTAGTATCACCGTACCTAATGTGATATCTTTGCGCATCAAATTCATCATGCAACTAGTCGCTCACATTGTTTGTCACAATTATTTTGTAATTTTCCTAGAAGGAGGGGTGCAGTCAGCCAGCTGATCAAACACTAGAAACCAAGTTCCTTTTTTAAGATTTAAAAAAAATGGACTATTTTTCTACGATGGGCAATGAGTTTTGTAGGTTGGGCAGTGCTCTACGCTAACTACGACAATAGTACGAAAACTAGTTAGTTCTGAGCGTAGGTTACTTAGATTAATGTACGTTACGTTTAAATTCAATGAGTCAATAAAACAAAACGGCAATCATATATGTGACGATGGTTAAAAGGAAATATGAAAGACGTAGTCTTTCTATTTCGGTAGCGTCGTGACGTAGGTACGCGTGCGCGTTATTCATCCACAATTTTGCATTCATTTCTAAAGTGAGAAAATACCTCCGCTAGAGTCAGGGGAAAAGTATTTCCTTTATTTAAAATTACTCTCAGTTATAAAGACTTTAGTGTTTAGTCGAATACAATCGTTTATGTCATTCGTGGTTATGACAAGGATGTGGCTATGATTTTATTCAAGGGGCAGGTATCAGGCAAGGAAAATCTTTTTCTTTTTACCCGATTACGAAAAAGGAGGGTTATATTTTTCAGGCATATGTATGTAGGTATGTATGTCTATTTATTTGACACGCTCTGCAGCCAAACGACTTGATGGATTTTAGCGTATGAGGTGTCGTGATGTCGCAGATTCGTCTTGAAATTAACTTATTATTTCGTATGAATGGTGATATATTCTGAACATTTTATGTTGTTTTTTTCATTTGTTTTTTTTTCTCTCAGTTTAGTAGCTGAGCGTGACTCTTCATTTGCTATTGAGATGTGCGATGGTATTATTATAGCATATCTTACCATACGGCATTTTTTTACAATATAAATTAATAATAAAATATAGTACAATACAATATAATTTAATGTCATTTGTTAAAATAAAATGTAAAATCTTGACATTTTAACAGTCTTGTTAACCACTTTCTTTGTTAACTAAGGGTCACTAACATTATAATTTATTAACAAAAATCTATTCTTTGAAAGCAATTAAAATTCTGTTATATTAAAAAGTGATATTGGCATACTCGGATAAAAATCAAACTTAAGAATTAAATTTATAAAAATAACAAGCACTAATATACCTAACACAGTTAAATTTACATATTCTTAACTTTATATGTATTCTTGCATATCGCGGTTTCAATTCGCAGTACCAATTTGGAAGAAAAATCGTACGTAACAACGATATTACAATAAAAGTCTTTATTTAATTACGGAAAATTACCTACTGATTTTAGTACCTACTGATAAGTTTTTCAAAGTAATAAAGTATCTTACTGTATCTATTAGTGTGGTTATTTTCATATTTATGTATAAACATATTTGAAGAAAATAAATAAATCTCTAACACTTCTACGTGTTTATTTATAAATTTGTCAAAATTTAAACACCATATTTATCTTGTTCAATCAATATTGTTAGAAGAAAACAGAGCTTAAGGTAAGCATTGCTTTTATTTAATTAGTGCTTTGCCCATAAATGCAGTATAATACTTTGCCTATTGGCTTTGCCCATGCATGGTTTCGCTCGCATTAGTTCAGTTCATATACTTCAAAAATGACGGATTTTGATTTCCTTTTTCACCACTTGTTGAATTTCCAAATTTTCCAAAATAATAACAATAATAATGTTTATTAAATAATGATTACAGTACAGCTATAGGGGTTCAATAGGTCTGGATAACAATAGTTTTGCGACCCGGATTCCAATGCCCTTCCTCTGGTTACATATAAATATCAACATGTATATAAGGAAAAATGTTTCAAGTCCGGGTGAAACTGTAAAAGCTGTCAGAAGAGGCTCCAGGGCCCCTAAGGCTAACAGTATAGTCAGTAAAAAAAGGAAGAAAGTGTGTGTGTGTGTGTGTGTGAATGTAAATATATATATATATATATATATATGTGTGTGTGTGTGTGTGTGTGTGTGTGTGTGTGTGTGTGTTTGAATGTGGGTGTGATTCCATGTACGCAAGTGTATAAGGGACACCTAATGAGTGTATTGTATGAGTTTAAGAGCTAATTGCAATAATGAAGAAGAATCAATAAATCCTAGAGCAGAGTATAAATTATACCATTTCCATTTCTTTATTTTCTCGATGACAGCTCCTGTGAAAACTTGAACGAGCGTCTTTTTTACATTATGTATGCATTATTTTATAAAAATATGACGTTTACACACGTACAAGGTTATATCAGAGTCGGAGAAACTGAAAGGGATGGAGATATATCGATAAACGTAACACAATAACAGACCCGATATTTTTTTACAAAATGTAAGAAACTAAACTACTGCAGGATATTTTGTACAAATTTATTAACTAATATTATATTTCATTACAAGATGTTACACGTATTAATTCTTGATTGATAATGCCAACTTCTTCAAAATTTTCGAAGCTGTTGTAAAATAAGTAGGTATAGGTAGATACTCGACAATGAAACGAAATAATTATAGCGACAGGTAATCTTTATTTATTTATTTTAATTAAAATCTGATGAATCGTCATCGACATCGACATATGCGATCGATATCATTACTTATTTGGTCTACACTACAACTATCAAATCAGAACTGTCATCGAGAAAATAAAGAAATGGAAATAGTTTAGGTAAGTACCACAACTCATAGAGTGCTTCGAACAACCTATTCAGTACAAGATGCACTATGAATAGTTCATAGCATAATACGTGTATAAAATATAAATATTATTTTGCAATATGGAGTAAAATTTCAGTATCAAGGTAGTTCAGCTTAGACAACCAATTCTCTAATATCTGTTTTTTTATTTACGGGTGTTAAGGGAATAAATGAATATATTTTTATTAATTAAGTTACTTATACAACAGTGTATCATTGTAAATTGTGTATTCAACAGTAAATTTTCACGGTCCTAGTCCCAATAGTTTGGAATGTGCGTTGATATGTCAGTTTGTTAGTCTTCTCTTTTCTCTTATAAAATATATTTAAGACAGAAGAAGTCCAACGTCTTAAATAGGAGTAAAGCCACTAGTTTTTAGGATTTGAATTCACATGAAAATATTTAATAAAATATTAATAAGTTAGATAATCGAACTATTTTCTAAAAAAGAACTTTTTTGACCAGTAGGAAATATTTAATAGTTACAAAAAAAAATTAATATCTTAATATTTTATTGAAGTAAAACTACATAAATTCGATATCTTTTAACACAGATGTTTTAAATGAAAATTTACTTTTATTGTAAAGAAAATATTCATTACCTTCAAACGAAAAAAAGGCAAAAAGTTCTTCTATTCTCAGTAAATGAATAAAAAAATATATTTGCAAAAGAATTATAAAAATGTTTACGATATCTGAAAAGGGTACGGTGCGTGAGCTTGTTCACAGCGGGTCGGGGTCACAACCGAGCTCGAAGTATATTCCACGAAAACCCGCCGCGCCGCGCCGCCAGCCGGAAACGTATAATAGGAGCAATTTGCTTAGCGCTTCAATTGCTCATGACATTATATAATTATAGCCTTATGTACGGTCTATGGAAACCGCAATGAATGCGTTTATTAACATCGTTAAATCCTATAAATTGTCTATACGCTACTCTATTACATGCGCTTTTTATATCTATGGGGAATGGATAACACAATTGCGTGATTAGTCTAAGCTAGGATTTTTCATTCTTATAACAGGAAAATAACGTCGACTATTGAACACTATTTTGTAGTAGTTTTTTTTTATAGTAGCACGTGAAAGTGATGGTGTAAGCCCAATACAATTCAAAAACATGGATGACAACCGTGAGATCGGCAATACATGTCGGCCTTTACCGTAAGAAGGTGAAAAATGACCGTAAGTGGCTCCACAGTTTCACTGTGGGTACAGTTTTCAGTTCATTCTGAGATGGTGGTTCCCATAAAACTATAGCTCCGAAGCCCAGCGCATGTAATTCTTTTATGAAAGTGAGAGGAGAGAATTATATTAAACAGCTCTTCAGAACACTCGCTATGATACAGATGGTAGAACAGGCACAGCGAGGCGATGTCCCTGCGCAGTTGAAGCCGCTAAATTTTTGGACAGCTAGTCTCTGTATTCTGTCCAGGGCAATGAGGAGGTATTTTACGGAGCCATCCCAGAGGAAATGCGAACAGTATTCCTTACACACATTCCCTACATACCGAATAAACAGTGTGCCCGCTAATTCTCTGATTAATATAGTGTAATTCTTTAGTTATTAAGAACATCCAATTTATCAAACATTTTGTGAACAATTTTACAAGATGGCCGAAAAATGATTAAATTCTAGAATATCCATTAAAGTACAATACATAAGTACTAAGTTAGATTTCCCGCACCCACGATTTCAGAATTGGGTCCAGAGATTAATGAAAAATATTTCATTTATTGAAAAAAAGTATCCTATATCAATAAGAAGGTTTATACATGTTATAAACTATTTGTTTGCCAACTTTCATCCAATTCCGTTTTGCATGCTTGAGTAACACACATCCAAACATACTCGAACACTTTCACATCTATATTAATAAATCTGGAGTTCTGTCTGTATATATATTTTTTTTTTTTCAAATTTCCTGGTAAACATACTATATGAAGGACACTGACCCAAGCCACGGTGAAGCTGTAAAAGCCGTCTGAGGTTCCAGGGCCCTTATAGCTAACAGTATTGTCAGTTCCAAAAAAAAAGGACACTGATCATGAAAATGCCATTAAATATTTTTTGCTTATATCATTAGTCAATTGATAAGCTATAAGAAATTTCAATATTACTTTTAGAAATCGTAAAAAATTTAAAAATATATATTTTTCCTTATTCTTAACCGATTTTAATGAAATTTTGTACACGGGAAATAATTGCAACAAAAATTTAAAAAATAAAATTACAATATAATGAATTTTGATATTTTTTGTATACAGGACGCACACGTCATTTCATAATGGATTGGGTAGTCCGGTATGGTACAAGAATAATTGTTAATAATAGTTTTCATAAATAATTCTCAACCGATTCTGATCAAATTTTATAGACAAGAAAGCATAAATCATTCCATAGCTACATGTATATATTTCTATAAGTTGAAATATAAGGCTATAGAATCCTCAATAAAGCCAATAATAAATTTAGGAAATGAAAAAAAAAAATCTCAACCTATTTTGACAAAATGTTGTATTATTTATACCATAAAATATAAATATATTAATATTATATATTAAAATATATATTATTATATCATAGCTGAATTGATAGACTGGATGAATTGTCAATAATATTAGGAGAAATAAAATTACGGGGTAAATATAATGACTGCGTGATAAACGCGTGCGAAGCCGCGGGCACAGCGCCAGTTTATAATATTAGTAGAATTAATTAACGGTTTTCGTAGATTTGTGAATAAAATTAAAGTAGGTACTTACTACACGAATCGAGTTGAAAATATATAAACCTCTTTCTAAAACAAGTTTGGCTGATAATATTAATCGATATTCTGTCAAATAAAATAAAAATATTAATTTTATAAATTGAATTTGGAAATCTGTATTCTAGAATAATTATGTAGAAAGTCACTATTTTATTGTATTTTATTCAGTATACACACAAATTTTATAAAGCAAAAAAAATTGAAAAGTCTCGTTTCTAAATTAACTAGTGAAGCAAAAAACAATTATTTATTTCCTGCAACGTGCTCCGTGGTCGAGAGATTTTCACTTGAATTAAAAAATGGCTGGTTGTGGACCTTGTGGACCGTGTTTCCCGTGCTGTGGACCTTGCGGCCCGTGCTTCGGTCCTTGCGGTCCTTGTGGTCCGTGTGGTCCGTGCTTGCCATATTGTTCACCATCACCATGCCCGTCACCATGTCCACCTGCGTGTCCTCCACCGTGTCCACCTGCGTGTCCTCCACCGTGTCCTCCAGCGTGCCCCCCTGCGTGCGCACCTGCGTGCTCGCCGTGTAAACTGCCTTGCGGATTTTGCCCGTGTCCGTCTTTCTGCAAACCGTGCATGCCTTGCTGTGGACCGTGTGGTCCATGCGGGCCATGCCCACCACCTTCATGTGGGCCGTGCCCGCCTCCATCTTGTTGCGGACCGTGTCTGCCTTTTGGACCCTGTCCGCCCTGTGGACCGAGCTGCTGAAGATGGATTTTGTTGTGTAAAATGTTACATGGAAACGATAGCGGTGATAAATGGTGTTACGGAACTCTCTGCCATGTGGTTATCGTCTGCTATACTGTGAACGTAATAATAAGAATTAAATGTTCGTTTAGATACTGCAATCTTAATTATATACTTATTTCGTAGAATTCTTAGATTTGTGGTAGAGTTATTTTCACTTGTAGTATAATAAAAATGCACTCTTGCGCATCCATTGTGAAGGTAGGTCCACACCTAGTACAGACGTTCAACAGGAGCTGGTAGAGGTGGGTCTACAATTGACATTCCATGTTGATACGGCTCCGTACTGTCTCATTTCACGAGCTAATCCATTCAGTCTTTCAAAAGGTTTCCGCTATTACCAGCGTGACTAAAAAATGCTTTCAATTGCATTTGTCACGCGGCGAAGCGAGAGCCATTTGACAGTAAAATTACCGCTAGAGTTGCAGAATGTTTGACTGCTTTAGAAATCATTTCAGTCAAAATTAAAATGTTTACCACCACCGGTTGTGAATTCAAACTTGACATGGTTTGAGACAATATTTCAAGACTGTGTCAGTAAAGTCCTAGACCGTCCTTAACGTAAATATATACTTTATAGTCTTGTAGCCAATGATTATTAGATGTCATTGCTTGTAGCGATTCCGCGTCAGGTTTGTTAGTGGCTCAAATATGTACAATATCGCTAAAAGCTGGTATTTGAAGAGAAAAAGCTGGAACCCTCAAGGTAATAAAAAATGCGAAGGGCTTGGTGCCATTAGCCGCCCTCTGAAAGACATATTTTTTTTACTTCATCAATGCACAAAATTTGCTTACGCCAGGGGCCACATTTTGTTTTCCGGCGCGCTGTCTAGAGGATCCTTTTTTTAGCTCCTCGGTGAACAAAAAAACAGGGGCTTTGATCGGTATTGAAAGTTGGTATTATTGCATACCAGCATAAAGTTTACCTGATACACGCTACAAGACTTTCCTATTTATGGATAGTACTCTATGTACAAGAACCTGAAACCTGGGTCAATCAGAGACCTGATATGACTTGCCTGGTACCGGATATTCGTGTAGTCCGATCCGACGCGACGCAGTGTTACAAGTGTGAATCTACCTTTAGAGATTGCCAGTTTTAGTACCTCTGCCCCATTAAAGGTCCTGCTAATAGATGTATAGAAAATGATAGAAGATAGAAAGAAAACCCCTGTTCTGTCACGACTTTAATTTATTCAAATAAAAAATGTGAGGATAAAAACAAATCATGTACAAAATACATTTACTCATAATTTTTTGCATTTTAAAGATTTGACATTGGGCTATCCGCAAGCTGGTCCACAACACGACCCACACAAGCCACTAGTGCATCCTCCTATACAACCATGTCCGCAGCTGAAGTAGGAACCAGCGACTCCTCCACGAGCCCTGTTAGCAATATAAATAAGTATATACTGTACTGGTTACAATACTTATTATGCTATACAACAGTAACAAACAGTTATCGTCGATTTTTTAATCAACAGATAACTTTGAAGAATAATTTTTTAATTATGACAAATTGAAAGTTATCTGACGATTGAAAAATCGCCTAATAAATCTATCTTCTATACTAATACAAAGCTCAAGAGATTTTTTTTGTTTGCACCCGGTAGGTAATCTCCGACAACAAAGTTTTTGCATTTTATAGCCTATTTATTGAGGAAGGTTAGATAACTTTATACAACTTCACGCTACGACTCGAAAGCGAATTAGATGCAATAGCAAGATAAATTATCGTTCGCCATACAATACAATGGGCTACCACAAACGGTGAAGATAATATATTTTTTCACCTTACAGTAGCTTAAGATATCGAGCGATATGGTTATTTGATCTTAGGGCTTGTGTAGACGGCACCGCGGATACGCCGCGCCGCGCCGCCGCGCTGTATTGCCTTTACGCCGCAATGCCTATGTACACTGGCCGCCCGGGCCACTGCGCCGCTGCCGCAAAATTTGCCATATCACATATATTTTTAGAAATGCGGTGTGGTAGCGGCGCGGACGCGTTGTGGTGGCGGCCTGTGTACACAGCATTGAGGCGCGTCCGCAGCGCGCCGTACACACAAGCCCTAGGCCAGGGATGTCGATGACGCGACTGTAAATTTTTTCTCCCGAGTTCATTCAAGCGTTATATGTATATGTGAATTGCAGCGCTCTTAAGCTACGACTATTATAATGTTGGTAATAAAAAAGTGCGATACCTAAGCACACTTTCAAGAGACTATATTGATTTTATATATTTACGTATCGTAAACGTCTGTGATACCTTGATACCACCTTGATACTATGTTACGAAATAGTAATATAAAATATTATAGCATCTTCACCGTAAGTGACGCGCTTGATTGTTTACTTATAATATAGGAATAACTTTTACATTTTGGAAATGTTGGATAGCAAATACTCACCCGTGTATGACTCCAACATCTCCACAAGGCGCGGAACAACTTACGCCGACAGCATGAGCACAGCGCGGACCCTCATTGTTGCCACAACATCCCGTTCTATACGCCATCGGTCCGCATGGCCCAGCTAACGGCCCCTGACATCCTAAACAGCAATTACGAATAGGCATCCTAATTAATAGAAGAATGAAATATATAAATACTATAATTTGATCTCAAGAAAATTTTTGTATCATAATGATATGAAATGACAAAACCAAATGAAAAATATTGACACCTTTTGTTTTTAATTTTAACGAAAAGTTACTAGTTTGATAAAAGATTTTAGAAAAAAGGTGTGCTTGAAAATGGACATTGTTGCTACATTGCGTGTTTTTATAGAATAAGCATTTAATTTACAGTAATAATAATTATGTTGATGACTGTACTAAATATATAGACTTGGCCACAGTAGTAATCTTTTCCCAGGCTAAGTGGTATATACTATATAAGTACAGTACCTATATAGTATATACCACTATATATATATATATATATATATATATATATATATATATAGTATATAATATACTAAAACAATACTATAGTCATCATCGAAAAAGAGGAACAGTTTTGTCAGCACACATGCGTTTTCACTAGGCACAACGTGCTATCATCTTGGGCCACATCGACGCTTAAGATCAGGTGATTGTGGCTACAACGCTAAACAATATTATGACGACTAAAAAAAGAAAAGCAAAACGTGATATCTGCCAGTTGAATAGGAAAATTGTATATTATTATGTCGATATATTTTTACATATGTTTACCTAGGGCCAAAATGTCTATGGATAGGTGTTTGTAGCGGCGCTGCGCGTCAGAATATTCTTTTGAAGGTAAATATGCCGCGACGCGTAGGGACGCGCTGTGCAGCGCCGCTCTAGTTTGATATGCCCCATACAAAATGATACAAAGTATATTTTGACGCGCAGCGCCGCGACGCGTAACGTCGCTCTGGTGCGGTCCTACTTTTACTGTTCTTGATCTAGATATGAAAAATATGTCAATATAAATCAACACGGTACGGACAAGTTCATATCGTGAAAATAACCTGATATACAGCCGCGGCTGTACATAATTTTATGTCGATCTTGAAAGGGACCGTGAAAACACGCATCGTGGGAATGATAGGTACTTAAAATCTATCTTAAATTTTAAGATAAATCAAACTTTTTAGTAATCAAGATATGTTAAATTATAAATAAATCAGCTGTCAAACTATCGGAGAACCTTGACAGAAACACGATATTTTTTAACAAAAAAGACTAAATCAATAAAAATTTAAAGAAGATAATATTTTCAACCTTCCATATTTCAAAATGCCTTGCCCAAGTTGCCCAGATATGAGTCCGACGTGTGGGACGCCGTGTTGTGGTCAGATCGCAGGCGTGGCTTTTCCAGGTCCATTTTTTGGACCGTGCTGTGGCGTCTGCATAGGACCATGCGGAAAACCTTTCAGGACTTACAGCTGGCGATATGGCCTCAAGCAATGCCCTTAAATATTAGCATTCCTCATGACAAAATGTTATGTAAATAAACTTGAGTGATCCGTATCTTTTGTTTAATTTCTTTGTTATCTTTTATCGCAATGCAGTGTTTTTTTTTAATGTATGTATCTAGAAACACAATATAGAGTTACTTAAAAGTCTTTATCTCTGCCGATTCATTGCTACTAAATAAACGTGTAATTAGACCTTCTTCTTAAATCTATGGCATAAACTATATTCATAATCCTTTCTTTAGATGATGCCAGTTCATTGCATCTTTTGCAGAAGTTCGTAGTTAGAAAACTTTACGCGCATCTCTTGGAAAATTAGAATGAGATAATAATTTAAAAATTAAAAAAAAGCTAAACGACATTATTAAAGACTAGCTGACCCGCGCAACTTCGTCTGCGTTACATAATGGAAGCTCTCAAATGGAATAATTTTCTCCGTTTTTGCAACATTTTTCATTGATGCTCCGCCCCTATTGGCCGTAGCGTGATTTTATATAGCCTATAGCCTTCCTCAATAAGTGAGCTATCCAACACTAAAATATTTTTCCATTCGAACAAGTACTTCCTAAGATTATTGCGTTCAACCAAACAAACAAACAAACTCTTCAGCTTTTAAATATTAGTACTATAGATAAGAACAATATTGAGGCCACGAGAACCAGAGTGGCCTATCTGCTTTTTTCGGTAAATTATTCACCTATCATTATGTGTTTAACCAATATGTGTTTAATACCATCAGTATTCACTACTCATGACCAAAAAATATGCTTTTACAAAACTATAACGGCCTAAAGTTATTTACGTGATACTGACATAGATGGTAGCAGAAATTTAATAACTTTCGAAAAAAAAACAGATAGGCCACTCTGGTTCTCGTGGCGGCATTTAATACGTTTGGTAAAGTAGTACTCCGTGTATGGTAAGGGGAAACTTACAAAAATCATTTCACACGAAATGAGCCAGGTGCAGGACCGGAAGAGCGCCCATTTTGTGGAACGTCGCAATCTGATAACATGGTTGCCGGAAATGGGGAACGATTTGCCGGCGATAAGTATTGTTACTTTATTATAGTCCAGTACGTATTATTTATAAAATTTGTTTTCTTTTAATATAGAGGTTAATTTTTAAACTTTTAATGTTAATTTTTTTATGTTAATGAATCCTTGATAACAACATTATTAATTTGGAAGTTCATATGTGCAAGCAATGATATTTTATAGGTAGAGACGGCATTGACGCTCTTTTCATGCCATCGTGAATGGTGGGCAATAGCCCTCAGTTCACTTTCGATTTGATACCGACGTGAGCGAGAAAAAACTTTTATCCTTTTTTGACAACATTGTTTCCGCCTTCGCTGAGATTTCCTATCTCTTTTGTTACAACATGCTGATAACATAATTAGTAATGTTTTTTAAATTGTTTTTAGTGAGAGTTTATCGCGTCTATTTATAAAACGTCATTGTGTGCAACACTCTTTTCATCACCACAGGACAACTAGACGCCGCCACGCCGTGAGGGTTTCCGCTTTTATCTGATGGAAATTCCCCCAATTCGCTCGAAGTGGGTCGCTTCGTCGTTCATTAAGCGAACTACAAAAGAGTGGAATTTACTCCCGGCGTCTGCCCTCCCGTCCACCTGTATGGAATAGGTAAGTGCAGTCCATCGTCGGCCTCATCTTCCCTTACCATCAGGTGTGATCGAGGCCAAGCAAAAAAACATACATACATACATACATACAAGCTCATACAAACAAACACGCTCATACACACATATAAAGTACATGCAAATTTTTATACAGTACTTTATTTTCTTTTTCTCGCATCATATTTAAACAATGGGGGTGAAAGGCGTGACAAATCTCTTTTAGAGATGCCGAGACTCAGGGATCCTTAGTTTGGCGGTCTGGAGGTCATAAAACATTTGTCCTACAATTTTTGGGTTTTCTAAAATGTTAAAATAAGATGTACACAATATGCACTAATATTATTATTATTTAAAAAACAGTTAAATAACAATTACGTTTATGAACATAACACGTTAAGCCTAGAAAGATGCTTTTGTGAAAACACTGAAGCAATGATGGCTCAGTGCATGGTAGTGTGTATGGACTTGCCGTCGATCGAGATTGGATCCCCACAACGGGCCTGAGACTTCAATGAAGGAAACATCGTGATGATACCATAGAATATCGGTAAGGCATTTTCAAAATCAACATATTTTTTATTCAATTTAGGCCCGAAGAAGGCACTTATGAATATCAAAACATGACCACCGGTTCGAAAAACATCCCAGTCATCGAGAAGAACCGACAAGAAACTCGATCAGTTTCTAATGCCCACCTGATTAGCTAAGTATCTACCACCCTCAAATTGAAAATCTTTCACCAAGCACTTACAGGTATATTCCGGCAGCTGTACTTGAGAGCTAGTCCGCCTAAGCTTAGCTTGCGGTGTTACCATCTTGGGCCACATCGTCACTTAACATGAAGTGAGATTGTGCACAGCGCTAAAACCTACAAAGAAAAAAAAAGAACAGTTTAGGTACACGATATTGTCTTTAGTCATGAAAGCCGAGCTCACTGCTTACCTAATTACAAACACACCGTGATACTTTCCAAAAAGTATTAAATATGCTCAAGTTTCTACGAAAGCGATACAGTACGCTTCAATTATTTACTATTTTTACCCATTCCCCTAAATTGCGTGAACGAGAAAGGGGGACTGACCCGTTTCGGCGAAACATTTCTATTATCTATCATAGTTACAATGTCCATTATATTACGGTCTATGTCATTTTTGATTATATTTATTGGAGTAGGTCAGGGTATAATGGTAGTTTTGTACGAGGGGCCGCTTTCATAGAATCCTATAGTTGGTGGCACGAGGGTCGCCATGCTTTCCACGAACTGTGACCTGCACAATGTCACCGTTTATTTTTAGTTCTGTACAAATATAACAGCACGATGTGGTATGATCATTATCGTCTACGATACAAATGAAAATATAGAACACATATTTGTTCAAATTTGTTTACTCTATTAATGGAACGAGTTATAGATTATTCGACAGCTACAATATGTAGAATGTATTCGTATGCTATTTAAGTGACGAAGATGTTACTTTTCGGAAATCAAAGCATTGATGGCTCACTTGGTAGCGTGTACGGACATCGCGTCTATCGAAGTGAGGTCGAATCCTTGCAATGAGCCTGAGCTTTCGATGAAAGAAAACACCGTCAAGAAACCATAGTGTGGTCGTAAGGCTTTTTCTAATGCCCGCCTGGCTAGCCACCACCCTCAAGATGAAAATCTATCACCAAGCACTTGTAGATGTGTTCCGATAACTACACTTGAGAGCCATTATTCCACCAGACCACCTCGTCATTTAAGATCAGGAGAGATTGTGTGGCCATAACAACTATAACGATAAAAAAACATCGTAAATAATTTATCCGAAATTTCTTTGCTACCTACTTCTCCACCTGAAATAGATAATCAACTTTTACGTCTTTCTGCAACAAACAACATTTGTTATTGTAATTATTTAATAATAATTTATATCTGTACCATAAATAAAATTGAAAAGCTGTACCACTTGAAAAAGCCTTGACCGATTTGACTATTTTTTGTTTTAAAATTGCCGCAATAGTCCGGTTTATATTTTGATGGAGAGAAAAATTGTAAAAGTTTCTCTGAAAACTTTCAAATTCGGGAAACACTGAACGTACTCTTTTCTATCGGAACTCAAGGCATTAACTTACGAGTCAACGGAAGCATAGGCATATTCATTTTTGTTTTATTCGTTATGTTCTAGAAAAGTTTTCAGGCAAAAAAATCGGATATGTTATGAAATTTTGATTATTATAATGTTGCCGATGAAGCGTGAAACGACCACAATGGATTACAGGTGTTTTGTCCCCAACGAGAGGTCCTCAGATCATTAACGTTTCACTTTTTTTTCTTATCCCTTATTCAGTTTTTTTACTGTGTGTGTTTAATTCAGGTTTAATCTTTTCAGACCCACAGCTAATAAACATTTGCTACAGAAATACCTAACAGCTGTTATCGTTATTTCTATTATTCAGGCGGAAGTAGTAAAGAAACGGATAAATTATTCGTATTCTGGTCAAAATACATTTAATCAATTAACTATTAGCTACGTTAAAGAAGAAATAAACAGTTTTTTTAATAACTGTGTGTACTTAACTTCAGTAATCTTTGGTATGGAGAAAGAACCCTTTACAAAGTATTAGATAGAAATTGTAATTTGGTTCTGATATCATTCAATAACGTTAAAGTCAGCAAGAGGCAAGTACCTCGGCTGCGAGTTTTTTTGATACTCTAACCAAAAATAAAATACGTTTTCGACAGTCATATTTATTACAATTTTTTTTATCACAAAAACACTTTTGTACATAAAGTATATTGTTATATAGTTCGTATGAATCGTTTCGCTGCTATAGTTCCTTGTAACTCGGCTCTCTGAATGATTTTGAAACTAATTTTTTTGTATCAATGGTAGTAGTAACACGGGCCTACGGGTGAACAAAAGGAGCCTTGCACGCATGGGGCACAGAACCGTGTCGTGGGTCGATCGCAACCACCATGGCATCTTGCAAAGGTGCCAATATTAAAATCACGGTAACACCCGTACTGGTAAGGCATTTTAATTTTACAATTTGTTTTGATTTTGAATTTTAATGACTTTGACTTTGAATTATTTTGAATGTCACCTGAAAATCTTATTACTCTACTCTATGCTGATTTTTATCGATAAAAATCGACATATTATAATTACCAATGGCAACTACAATTGATTTCAAATAACAGTTTTTAGCTTATAAATAATTGAAAATATATTAACGTTTTTAATAAATTCAGAATATTTTATTGCTAGTTTCTGAACAATTGTCGCCATGTACCTACGCATATTAGTTATAGTAATGTTATTCTATAAAATATTATTAATTCAATTTTCTTTGTATCCTAAAGTAGGTTGGAATAGGTTCTTTTTCTCATACTGAGGAAAGGGCACGTGTGTGAGTATGTAGTAGATCATGTTGCACATATTACTTATTTTAAAAAACGAGTACGTACCTACAACATACCCGTAAAAGCGCTAAAAGATCACTGCAGATTTATTTCGCAAAAAGTCTGCATAAACTAATGTTCTGGCACAAAATATCACCGAAGGAAAACGCTCAAAACCTCATTGGATTATTTTGCTATAAAATTTCGAACTTCATTTATTTGGTGGTTGTGTTCAATTTGTCATTATTAAAAACTGGGTAATCAAATTTTTGTAATTTTAAGTAAGTAACTCAACATGCCCGTGTACTATGGAGGATTTGTGGGAGGGCCTCAAGGTGGTGGCTATTGCTTGTACTCGTCGCAGCCGTGTGATCCGATGACGGGAGGCTGTGGCCCTTGTTGTCCACCACCAGGACCTTCCTGTCCACTTTCATGTTAATTCTTAATGTGAGTATCATTACCATTATAAAGTTGTGATTTTTATAGGGAATTAGGAGCGGTAACCTCTTGTAAAATGTTGTGGTCTCAACAGGCCCTGGTCAGCTATAACCGGGCTCAATCAGGCCTAATGCTAAGGAAGCCAATCACGAGTAAATTATGTAACTATAGGGACAGATTTTAGGATAGCATCCAGGGATAATGCCATCCAGCTCTATGTGCTACCAGTTTGTGAGTGAAATATTGCAAAGCTAGGCGATTCCAGGTTTTTATCATGGAAGGCACTCACGATAAATCGATCTCTTTCAATATCTCGGTAGTTGCCGAGAAAGTAGCGTCAATTTGACGAGCTACTATAAAAAAAACTCTAGGCACCACCAAAAGCGCGTCTGCCGCCCTGTGGTGCCAACCATGCAAGCTACATCACGGTTATATTTTGTAGAGTCGACAGTTTCATAAATTAAACCTATGTGAATATTATTTATTTTTCAGATCATGCCTGGACAAAGCAACAAGCAATATTGTTTCTGGAGCTATGTTAACCGATTATGTTGTTTATTTGATTTATTAAATTGTTGTTTCCCAGTCGCTTTATTTTATTAATACTGGTGTTTCGTGTGATTTACATAAGCCAGTTTCATCGAAGTGCATCAACTTTGTGAAATATTACGATCGATAATATTTTCAAACCAGCCCGCATTTTAATTCTACAATAATCGCATGATTTCAGAATCCTTCACCACCCGCGATTCTGTGTAGGATCTTCATAATAGATGTGTAATCGTACGATTTCCACAATACGGAGAACTCACGCGATTTTTTTCATATCTGAAAATTCACGCCTTTTTTCCAATGGGATAGGCCGAGACGCGATGTCCTTTCACTTGCTACGATCCTGGTATACATCTTACGATTCAACATAAAATCTTTTCATGCATACTCATCGGTTCGGTTCTTGACCAGAGCCGTCTGAATACCTTAACATTTTCCAGTTCGAGTTCAGACGCCCATATACTTTTGTATGTGCGTACCTGTCTGAAAGAGCCCTAAAAGAGCTTATTACAATAAATTGTAATATATATTGTATTGTAATATCTCTTTTGGGGTCGCACACTTGTGCCCAAGGTAAAATCCGTAAATCTAAAACAAGATCTGTATAGATCCATTAACGTAGAGTTGAAAATAAATAAACCAACAAGTGCAGTAGTGACCTGAACATATATTTTTTATACAAAAATTAGACAAGCTATTGATTACTGTAAATGGAAATACCGCGATATTCATCATAACCACCATCAGTGACTCCGCCCTTAGCAAAAATTTCTTTAACACCGCAGCTACGGCAACCACGATCGACCTCCCGAGCTCAAGAAGGTCTCAACTACGACGCGCACAGCACGGAGCTCAAGCTCTACGTGGGCTCTACATTCAAACTCTTCGCGAGGAGCACGGCTCGTAGAATGGAACCTTAGCGCGTTCCCACTGAGCGCCGTAGCATCACCAATGCAATCACATTCCAAGGCGGGTCACGTGGTACATCACCGCTTAGAACAGCGATAGCAGCAGCTATAGCACGGAGAACAACAAGAATAGCACGGGTAGCACGGCCCACAGGGGCTACAACAAGGGTAGCAAGGCATCTTCAGCTACTTTCCTGGCTTGTTGATGATTTATCACGATATTTACTGCGAGATCTGCGAGAGGTATCTTGATTCGTCACTTTTTTTGTTTCGTTTATTTGAACACGGACTTGTTGGGCGTTAGGAGTTTGGTATTGTAGTGACGCGAACACATTTGTCATCAGAACGAAGAAGATTTCTAGAACGAATTTGTCTGAATATAAATATTTGAATTCAAAACTGAGAATAAGACAAAGATTAAGAAACTTTTTATTTTAAAAAAATTACAAAGAAGTATTTACGTTACAGATCCTATTTCATAGAATAGTTTTACATAAGTGTTTATTAGTAAGACAATGGCTAAAATTGACAAGCAGTTTGAACAATTCCTATTAAGAAATTAAAAGAAATTATAGTACTCGTAACATAACGTCGTTGATCAATAATTTCATTAGTTTCTACTGAGAATGTCCGTCCCGAATAATTGTTTTCATAAAGTTTTTGTTATACCGCAGTAATTACATTCACATAATTGGACACGTTTTCTGGGTATAAATAATTATACACATAATAAAACATTTTAATGTTCATCAAAATAATGTTTAATTATTGTGTACGCAGGATTCTTAGAATTCATTCTAAGTACATGGAGCTTGTGACTGATATCGTAAACAACTGATTCTAGGAATAATAATAAACGCTTATTTTCAATCTTCCACGTATTATTTTTTCTGAATAGTAATAATGAGATAGTTTATCATTTATTTAATTACCTACCTACACACAATCTTTACTGCTTTTTATCTGAGTAAAAAGTCCCTAATATCGACACACTATACATCAACACCATTATTACAACCGAAAGACATCTACAGCTACCAAGTGAACATCATGTCCAAGGTCACGTGGACCTTAATCTGACATCACGTCTAGATCATATGGGTCATTTAAAATAACATATGCAGTGTAGAATGTAGGTCATGTGTTCACGGAATAGATATTTTCCAAAAATCACACAACGATCATTCCTACGCTGCTTTTTCCGGTACACAGTACTTCGCCCCCATCGATCATGCGTTCTACGAGCAATATGGCCCATCCACTGCAATTTGAGTTTAGAAATTCTGAGTGCTATGTCGGTGACTTTTATTCTCCTGCGGATCTCATTTCTCATTCGATCACGCTTAATCCTTTGAATATATCAATGCCAAAATGTGAATGAATTAAAAAGTAAGACACGTTCTAAGTCCGCATTACCTATTTCCCAAGATTCGCCATCAGATCCGATATCCGGCTTTCCGCATCCAGTCACTTCCAGCTATCTTCCGCAAATCGTCGTTGAGATGGAACGTTTGAGGGTTTGTTAATGACAATTGTAATTTTTTGTGCTGTCGCTCATATTTTTAGGAGCTATATCAACATTATTAACATCTATTTTCAAATGTTTACTATAATAATATGAAAAACTTTGTATATACTTATAAACGTATTTTCGTTTTAATTAATGTACGACATATTTCACCTCGGGGAACTTTGCTGGGGATAAACTAATGAACTCATATTGTTCAACACGAGAATCATTCATCAAAATCACCAGCATCCCCTTTTCTCGGAACGGCACGAACTTTGCAGCTGCCGTGCCTACCCGCAACGCCCTTCGTCTGAGCAATCGATTTCTAAAAACCGTTTGAAAGTAAATACCTATAAAAAATTATGATTTTTACTTATGTAGACTGTGTTATGTATTTAATTAATAGTTTTTTGTACATCGTTGTTTAGTTATTCGAGGCCTTTTTTTCTTTTTTTAGAACTGCCTATACTGTTGGCGATAAGGGCCGTGAACCTATGTACCTTTGTGATGTGCACGAGTATGGGTTGCAGTGTAATGGTGTCTGTTAGTTGCTAGTGAATGCAAGTGCCGTGTTACATGTATAGCGCGAGCGATTGCTAGACTCAAGAGATCCACACCGAGGGAACGGACCTAGGCTTGAGTTGCCGCAGGGGAGGGTGGACGTGGCGAGTAACCCAACGTAAGCAATGTAAGCGCCCGAAAATCGATGTATGGCAACTTAATTACAAAACATTGAATTTCCTCTACCATAAAAAACCTTAACTGAAATGTATTCTTTATACAAACTTTCCGTAATCTCTAATCATAGTGAAAACCGTATAAAATATCCGTTGTTTGGTTTAGAAGAAGCGGACGACCGTACCTACTGACCGCAAAGACTCGGATAGCGACTTTATACTATTATTGATATAAAATTATTCAGACGGCTCCTAGAAGGTTACTTATTTTGTTTTTTCCCCCAGTTCAGAGAAAATCGTCTCGCCGCGGCTCATTCAATAATCAAGTAGGTACCTCTGTAGATTAAAATTCTATGTACTGTGAAATTAAGTTGATTCTTAGAAAATATTCACGTCGAGGGAGATGAAATACCAAATTTACATTATCGTATCAAATTATTTTTATAATCAACTTTACCCGCGGCTCCATTTGCGTGAACTATAAACAAACCAACGAATCCCCTTGAAATAAATAATAATATTAACTAACTAAATGTAACAGTTTTGTAAAAGTTTCTGCAGTGAGTAAGGTTTCCAGAGCTCCTTGGCAAAAGAGGGTTTAAAGAGAGGTAGAGGGTATAGATAAATTTCTCTGGAGATTTAGTAGGTCTCCCTCCAGGTAGTTGAACACCTCGAGTCCTTTGGGATCCAACTAACTTCTGATCTGAACTTTGGGCGCTCGATCGAGATAAAGGCGAGATCAGCTGCCAAGAAATTGGGGCATCCTCTTCAAGGTTAGGCGGTATTTCACACCGAATCGGCTTCTTAGCGTATATCAAGCACAGGTACGGCCATGTGTGAAATACTGTTGTCATTTCTTTCTCTTCACACACACACTGTACACGCTCACGCATAAGCTTTTGGAAAATGGTTTGATACACTGACTGCCAACTCTACCACCGCGCGCGCTCATTGGTCAAATCGAATAACGCAAGCTTCCCCGGCATCCTGTTACACACTTCCGTCCCTTTCACAAAATCACTTCCACAGATTGCAGGAAAGCGAGAATAAAAATGTTACACGTCAAAAAGTTATTTCAATTTTAGTCAGCATTTTATGTTTAAAAAAAAAATTATTTTAAACTATTTACTTTATGTAACAAAAAATACTATATTTAAGTGCATTACGTCAAAAAACAACGATCTATTGAAACGCCATCAATTTCCTAAAGCCCACACCACGTAACAAATTGAAAATAAATGAATCTATTCTTGATTTCTCGCAACGCATCCGATTCGAATATATTTCCCGGAAACGGCATTTCGATGAATCTAAATTCTTTGATCAGTTATCACGTCGTTTCTAAGATTCCTAGGATGCCTAGATTATAGTTACGTAAGTAATATGTATTTTCAACTAGCAACTAGCAACCGTCTAAGCCTTCGTTCGCTTTAATCTATATTATTACTATAAGCCCCACTTTTCCACAACAAAAAAACACATCGCTGAACGTGTAGTGCTTATAAAAATCGTAGTAGTTTTAACCGACTTCTAAATGCGAATGTAATTTTTTTATGGATGTTCATGTTCAGGCATAACTTCTTTGTTTATGAACCGATTTAGGTAATTTCGTTGGAAAGGGGTTACCGCAAGGGAGGTCCCGTTTTTATTTAACTGGTATTGAACCAGTGACTTCGAAGATACACCAGGGAACTCTTCAAAATTAATTAAGTTGCTTTTCTTTTTTATTAATAATTGTCTTGTATTTGTATAGGTACATAACATTGTACATAACTATGCAAACATTCACTATGCTTGATTGACACGTCTGAATTCCAACTATCAGTAAATGTTTGTTAATGACACAACCCAGTTACATTAATTCACAGTATGAACTATAAACCCAGTGACGTTATAGACGAAATAATACAATTATGTAGATATTAATCACCTACATGAAAACAAAGAACTAATAACGTCATTTTGGAAAACATACATAATTTTATACTACATATATCTAAAATAACAATTGTCGTAGGCACCTACAATACAATTTATAGGTGCCGCCCGCCTGCCACATAATTCCAGTAAAATGCACGCGCGGTACTTTATTATTATTTTGTTGCGGAGTTATTTTAAAACTGTATCTCCTTAGATATTCATTGAAATCAAACGACGTAAAGGTCAATTTTGTCCAAAATTAAATACTTGCTATGAATATCATATTTATTTCGATAAGGATTAATACCATGTTTATAAAAAACACCTTCGCAAATAATGCATTATTTTAGAACAAATTTTTTATCGTAAAAAGTTATCCCGTAAGCTATCCTGGATTTTTTTTTTTTTAATTTTTTGATAGTTACAATTCTGTCACACATCATTGTTGCGTAACTTTAACCATATACGCAACGCACGCATTGGAAACTTTCAAAAGGATAGAATTTTCTCCGTTTTTGCAACATTTTTCATTGACGTTCCGCTCCTATCGGTCGAAGCGTGATGTTATATAGCCTATAACCTTCCTAGATAAACGGGCTATCTAACGCTAAAATAATTTTTTCCATTGCAACCAGTACTTCCTGAGATTAGCGCGTTCAACCAAAAAAACAAACAAACTCTTCAGCTTTAAAATATTAGTATAGATTAAAATAAATAATTCGTAAGCGAAAGATGCGATGTACATATACCTAAGATTTACAATACATAAAAATTTAAAGTACGGATAGCTGATTATTATTAGGATCTATGGTATTTTGTGGAAGTAGAGAGGAAAATTAAAGAAATATAAAAAAATCAGGTTATGTAGTTATTTAATTAAATAAAATTCTGATAGTCAGTTAATTGATTAAATAAATTTCTAGTAGTCTATAGATCTATGGTCTGTAGCGCATTATGCGTGAACAATATTTTAATTATCTAGGTAGGTATAACTCATTATGCAAATTCAGTTTGGCATACCTATCACTCCTGGCAGACAAAAACCATTAGTAGTAATAATTATTGTGGTAACGCATAATATTTCATAACAATTAATGTGCATATTTTAATTCGAAGAATGCGGTTTTATTATTATGTCAGTTATTTCAAATACATGGAATTAGTATATTTGCGGTTAACCGAAAATGCCATCTCCCGGTGTTTACATCGTTTGCGCTTGACGGTGCCATTTCGTTGAAGTATGTAGTACATTCCTTTGATAAAATGTATGACACATGGGAATATTTGTGGCTTACGGAAAACCGAGCAGTAGATTGATCAACATAATATACTTTTAATAAACATGATTGTTATGCAACTCTTAATAGAGTTCACGTTATGAATTTGCCAACCATTATTATTATTTGGATAATTTTACTTGAGGTTTTACCTTTTACACATTAATTACTCAGTATTTATCCACTCAGATATTTTCATTACGGGAAGAGTCGTAGTCATTATATTTTTGATTCGTTCTTTGTCGGAAACTTACTCTTTATTCCGTGATCGGAAGTGTCAGAACCTTCGAAAAAATTTCAAAGCTCAATATGGGTGCAATTCCAGCATGACCAAAATACTCGATTTGAATCAATTTCATAAACGTCAAACTTATCGCATGGAGTTTTTGTCAAGATCTTGAAGCGACATGTTGTGGTTTTATTTTTAATCCATTTTTTACCCTATATTATCTAGTATTGGCGGCGTTTTGCGTGCGTGATATAGTTAGGTTATTGAGCGTAAGTGAAGCGGATTATAAATATAAACTGGAAACATAAAATTTGGGGTGCCACAAAAACTCCCTAGAAATTTCTAACAAGGGAGCTACCATCTTGTTAGGATACTGAAATCGTTCTACTATATTCACTTGTTAATGGATGTTATGGTCTTCAATAAGAGGACTAGCTGCCAAGTAAGGAAGAAGAGTGTGAATTCTTGCAGCTGCCCGCGAGATACATGTGACACTGCACTTGCAATCACTTAGCTACCCACACACATTATGTTCATACATACGTGCACAACATACAGGTAAATAGGGTCTGTGGGTGACCTTTTTTCTTTTTTTACGCTAGTTAGTGTAGACCATATTTCAGATCACTAAATACATAATTATACACATGTTCCTTCCTTCCTCCTAAGAGGCAGGGACATGTGTATATGTATTTGTTAGTTTAGCTCGAATTTTACGCATGAGAATTAGCCAGATCGCGACTTCTTTGCAAACGCGGTAACAACCCAAGCCGAGGTCCAGCCACTTTGGCACCCTTGCGCGCTTGTTGCCCACGCTTTCGCGGCTGAGTGCCTTAAGCGCTCGCCCTCAAGCCCGGTCAAGTTGTAAAAGCCATAAGCGGCTCTGTTTTTGGATAAGGCCCCTCAGGCTAACAGTAAGGTCAGATCGAAAAAAGAAAAATAAGAAGAATTTCAGAAAAATGTTTTTTTGTCTATGGCATCTGTGAACTCCCTAGATAGTTCTGACAAGGGAGCCACCATCTTGTCAAACGACTCCACTTTGTATATTGTAAAATTTATGAATGCTTAAAAACATTGACACTGGCAAGTGCTTTTTGCGGCGCCAAAACAAGAAGAACTATTACCAAAAAAATCCATTTTATCGATCTCAACCGGAAAATAATCGAGAAATCGACTCGTTGTATAACTATTAAGCTAAACGCTGCTACAGTAAAGTACGCGCGTTCAATCCTTCACGCTAATTTAGACGGTCCACTGTAATTCTCATCCGGAGACTGTGGTCATATGCACTGTTCGAAGAAAAATTACTATTGATAGTCTCAGATACCTGAAACAGTCCAACATAGAATAACATAACGAAGTTACCGAGCATTTTTTTTAAATCCATGTTTTAGTGTTATGGCCAATATCTCACGTGGCCACTTCAATGTCGACGTGGCCCAAGATGGTGACACGCCAAGCCTAATCGGGGTACTGGCTCTCAAGTGCAGCTGCTGGAACACACCTATAAGTGCTTGGCGAAAGATTTTCAAATTGAAGATGGTAGTTACTTAGCTAGCTAGGCGGGCATTAGAAAAATCCCTACCACCATGCTATGGTTTTATCACGTTTTCTCTTCACCGAAAGCTCAGGATCATTGCAAGGATTGGAACTCACTGAGCCATCATTGCTTCACTCTTATACCTGACGGGATCGCAGGGACAAACACATACACATACACATAGTTTGTCCGAGTGTCTCATTTCGGGATAAATCATTATCTATGACATCCACTAGGAATTTAAAATAAAAACAGAAATTTCTTTATGAAGTTTTATGTAGGTAATTAATAAAAAAAAAAAAATACAAAAATAGAGAATAACTTTATGAGATTCTTCTTTTCTTTCTAGGTGATTCTTCATCGCTATCTTCAACCGGTTCCTCATTTTCGCTATCACCGTTCATTGAGACATCAGTTTCCATCTCATCTACAACTGTGTCATCTGAAACTACATTTAAAATGATATTTGAATCAGTTCTATATTTAACTAGCTGTGTAAATTAAGTCTTGCACATTACACAGACTCGACACCAATCTAACAATGTTCCAACTTTCGATTTAGCATCAACGAGACGACGACTAGGCTAAACGGCGCGGCGGTCATCGGTGGATAATAAACTTCGCGTCAAAAACGTCAAGGTATTCTCAACTATCGAATATGAAGGTGTGCAGCAGACGACTAGCGGGCAACGTGTTAACCGCCGGATGTAAACGCGTGGCCGATGTGTAGGCAACGCACGTTTGATGAGTGTAAAACGAGTCGGAGATGGCCATAAGCGAACGAAGCGTAGACTACGCGTGTGGTTTAACGTCGCATCGTACACTTCTTTCAATTAAATGTTGAAAATTCCATTATAAGAAACACGATATAAAAACTTAGGTTTCAATGCTTTGACTACTGAGTTATATCGTCGTCGAGTCCGTGTAATGTGCGGACACCTTTATTAAACCAGTTCACCTCGCCGCTGTCAACGCACCCGTGTTGTACTCACTTCCCGTACTTACCTACAGCTTGCCGAATTTTTTCGCTTTCATGGTTACTTGTTTCGCTCTTTAGAGTTACAACGTGAAATTATATACTTAACCTATGACGTTCCTCAATAAATTGGATATAAAATTGCAAAAATAATTTTTCAAACCCGACCGGTAATTAAAAAGATGAACGCGTTCAAACAAACAAACAATCTCTTGAACTTTATAGTATTATATAGTATATGTTTCACCTATAAACCTCGGTCAAATCCATAATAGAGACATGGGAATATTGAAATTAACAATACAAATGAACTTCTTTACAAGATATCAAAACAAATCCTACAACAGCGATAGCACTTCATTTAGGTTTAAATGTTGTGCTGTGAGTTATTTTAAACTAGTTGAGATCCGTGATTTCTTCTCCGCTCCTGAAGTTCATAGCGTGAATTTACAGTCTAGTAGAGTCCTAGAACCTTCCTCAATTCATAGAGACTGTGTGCCAAAGGCAAAATGTTTTTTTTTTAATCTAACAAGGTCTCCAACTTTAGCAGAGTTAGCACGTATGTATACTTCCATTAATTTGAACGTAATAAAAATATGAAAAATACTAGAGATTAATGAGTTTCCTTGGCATAACTTACATAATAATTTATAACATATAATTTCGCAATCACAAACCAATTAAAAGTAGGTAGGTTTTTCCCGTATTAATGTTATTATCTTTGGTAGGTAATTTATTCGGTAATTTTGGTTTAATATACTATAAGGAAAATAAGTGAAAGTTTAAAATTTACCGTCATCAGGGTCATCGATTTTATCTCTAGCATTGAGCACTTCTTGCAGGACGGGCGCTTTTATCTTAAAGTCTCTCGCTGTACCCAACGATAAATATTGCTGCCAATTCAACTGCAATAAACGAATGTATAAATTTTATACAGATAATAATATAATTATTTAGATGTCGTCCATGATATAATAGCTTAGTTAAAAAACTTGGATATGTGGAAATCCATATATTTTTCAAAGGCTTTTTTAAATGGCAATTCTTCATCAAAATTAATGATTAGATACGCCATCAAAATATTCAACTAACATGTAGGAGGCGCTATCTATTAACAATTATGTTTAAATAACATGACAGCTACCAAGTTTCGGTGAAGCTGTAAAAGTCGCATGACAGCTGTTAGTTTGTTTATAATTATTCTCACAGGTTATTCTAAAGTACACCGAATATATGGCAACTAAATTCTATTACGTGTATTTGTCACACTTGACACTGGCAAAATTGCCTACATAGGCAGAGAGCCCAAAATAAAAAAATTAAAAAATGTGCAAAATATTCGCACTGGTCAGATTGTTATTATATAATAATCAACCCAGTGAGAAGTAGATAATGGACACCACTAAGGGTATATAAGTTTAGCAAGTGTCTTAGATGTCAGACATTATCACCAAGTATAAAGAACCGTAAATACGTATCATATACCATTAGTAATACAAGAAATTAGTTCTAGATTTTACATACGGAATTTTTGGCGAGATCTTGAGGTGTTGGTTATTATATTAATTAATATACTTATGTTATTTGGCCCTATATTGTGTAATTTGGGCGGCATTTTACGTGATGCAGTTTGGTTAATGTGCACTAGTGGATTGTAAATAATAAATGAGAGCATGCATTTTAAGATGCCACAAAAACTCCCTGGAAAGTTTTAACAAGGGGCCGCCATCTTGTTAAAGCTACGTTTGAAAATTGCAGGATAATTGGAAAACTATTCTATATACGTGACTTTGGCAGAATTCTGCAAGAATACAGTTACCATTAAAACTTTGGCTCCCTTACATAACAGGAATGTATGTGAAATTGGCGAATTCGTCATTCAAGTTTTTTTTTTTTAAAACATGTACAATTCAAGCGTGTTAGAAGTGAAACCTTCAGAAATATAAAAATATTCACTTAACCAATACTCGTGAACAATACACTACGCTGGCAACGACCCCTTTTCTCAAGGCTTAAAGCACACACATATTATATAGAGGAGACCAATATAAATTTTTTTTTTAGATCTGTCTACACTGTTAGCCTTAGGGGCCTTGAAGCCGCTGCGGCTTTTACAGCTTCACCAGATTTGTACCAAGGTAAAAGGAACTACTGTATTATGTATTCTATCTCATTCTCACGCAGACTAAATCTTTTAAATATACAACAACATACCATCACGCCTGTATTCCCCGAAGGGTTAGGCAGAGGTGTACGGTGTACTAATGTACACCCACCGTTCGCCGAGTATGTTTTTAGGTCCCATGTAATAGGGGGCGAGCCTATTGCCATTAATCGGGCACGTAACCAAACTCCAAGCTGCTACTAAGAATTTCATAGGAAAAAACCCAATAACACTTTGCTCAACCTGGGATTCAAACCCAGAACCTCGTTCATAGCAGTCGCGCTTACGACCACTAGGCTAACGAGGCAGTTCTATATACGTTTTTCTTATTATGTGGCTTTTTCATTTCATCGAGTTTCAAATCACAAAGATGCTAAATACGTTTTCGCTTAAATCAATGTTTTGACGTACCTTGGCTTTATTATCGAGTAATATAACATTCTTGCTGTACTGCTCGGCCTGGCAGACGAGCCGCGGTATTAGCTTAGTGTCGCGCAGTACCTTGCTAGCTTTCTGCTGTTGTTGGGACGATTCCAGGTACGTTATAAGGTTGTCTGTCACAGACGATAGCTTTTTACCGCTGACCTTTAACAGGCGCTCGAAGCTGTAATATAGTTACAATTAATTGCTCCGTAAGGTTGATATATGATCCACATTTTTTTAATTTTTGTGTAATTACTATTTTCAATATACACGAAACTATAATATGATAACACAATTTTTATCAAAAAGGAAAACCAACTTCGATGGTTTTGAAGAGTTCCCTTGTGTATCTTCCAAGTTCCAAGTTCAAAGTCCAATGCCAATGTAATGAAAAGGTGGTCCTCCCTTAAGTCATCCCCTATCCAACAAAAAAAAAGCATCCAAATCGGTTCATAAACAAAGAAGTTTTTCCATCATTAAATAACATTTTAATTTTAAATTATTCTTGTTGTATTTGTTCTTCGACTAGTTTTATAGACTTGACTCGTTGTATAATATGGCAACACTATTTTCTCCATGGATACTGTTTACGTTTGACAATGTAAAGTTATATCTAATGAAAATAATAAGTATGTTATTGATTTAATAAGTGTAAATGTAATATCAATGTTTAATTAAGCATAATGTATAGTTCTAAAGTGCTTTCAAATTCATTAAGTGAATAGTAAAAGAGAAATTAAACAGTTGTGGGTTTGTTTACACTTTTGATTCTTTTCGAAGAAATTGACTATATTATATACATCAACACCAAATTAATATGAATAACACTGATACTTTATAATGTGAAAATATGTATTATAATGTGAAAGTTTGTGTAATACATGAACATGCAAAAACAGCTGAATGGGTTTGGATGAAAAATGTTTTAAAGACTATTTTGTTTTACCCGATATCCACGCGAACGAAGCGATTTTTTAAAAATAAATCACAGCACAGGGTTTACTACCGTACGTGAAGCGCAGTGGCGACATCTATCTGCTTCGCGAGAGCAGCCAACAACGTGTAGAGACGCACACAAGCGCTCAGAACTCGATCGCTGCCGGCGCCTATACAGCATCTGAGTTTCGCGACGTATGATGTCCAAGCCGTCAGCTGACATAACTGAATCACCAGTGATTTGTACATCTCTTTTACCTCTATAAAAAATATTGTACACGTTACGCGGGTTTGCAGTAAAACTTTTTTAATGTTGTTTTTTTAATAGTTGGTTGGAATACAAATTCATTAGCCGCATCGTACGATGCCGCGATCGCTGTAATTGGCGAATTCCATGGCAGGTGCATCGTTCGGCCCGCCCCACCCTCCTAGCTTCGTCCGACGGCTTTGCTGGCACGTAGGCCAGACTACTTCTTGTTTTGACCGTGAACTCGCGTTTGTTTGCTTTGTACGCGCTACGTCATTCTGGACGTTCGGCTAGCGCTAAGATATATGTGATTTATGTGGTTGAAGTTTTGCATTGTATGACTTTGATTGATGTCCCAGGAGGGTTTTGATGAACAGATTACTTGCGTGATAGTGTCCTGTGGGATTTGAGGCTGCACACACACACTTACACATAGTTCACTCTACACACACATACTTCACAATCTGCAGTCCAGGTCGACGAGGCAAGGTCAAGGTCACTGCCCGTTCCTGACGAGGTTAGTCTCTTTTGTTTTTTATTAGAATAATTACTGTGTATCGCAGCAATAGCTTCGAGAGGAATTGATTCGCAATTGATTGAATTAAGGGCCCAGCAAATATTACGCGAACCTTCTCGGACAATAGTGTATTATCTATATTATTATATATTTATAGGTCGTCCAGTGGTCGAATAACGAACGTAATTCTTGAAAATTAAGTTTAAATATAGGTTCTTTCGTCAACGAGTATAGCACAAAAATTTCACACCTCGAAACCCAACCATTCAATCTTTCAATAATTATAATTTGAGGGTAATGTTTTAAAATCCTTTGGCGACAATCTCTACTCCGTGCAAGTTTGACCATAGACTATTGTTTGACATTTTGCAGTAAGAACATAAACAAACGATAGATTATAATATGTGTTTGGTACTATGATCGTAAACAATGAGAGTCATTAGACGATCTGCATTTAAACTGCAGGCTTGCTGCATAAGGGGCCATCCATAAATTATGTCACACGTTTGACATTGGCAATGTGTGACAAGGGTTGGGGAGGGGTACCAAAATTTTGTGACATCATATTTTTTCAAAATATAATATTTTATATCTAAGTACATTAGAACTTCTTTAAGTCGAAAACCTCCCAAACTCGAAAGAATGTGTTCCCTTCCATTCAAGCCCCAAAACCTCCGTTGCACTAAATCTCAACCCTCTAGTCAAAATAATCAAAAAATTAAATTGGACTTCTGTATCTCGAACATAGCAATGTTTTATTTAACAACTTTTACAACTCGATTATTTGAAACTTATTACCTTTATAGTTCGAAGAAAAACGATGTGACTACTATGCCAGTTATAAATAATATAAAGGAATGGGTTCGAAGTCTATGGACTGAAGAGGATTAAGTTTTTATCTTTCATTAAAGTGATTTTTTTAATGTTTTGTTAATTTTTGTACCTTTGTTTGATTTGATGTCGATTTTATTGAAAAATAATTTAAATGGAAATTAAAATAATTTCCGAACACTGCTGTTTTAATTTCATAAATTTCTAATTATAAAATTGCAAAATATGTGACATCACACTAGGTAAGGGGTGGGAGGGGGGGCTCACAAATGTGACCAGCTGTGACAAGGACGGGGGAGGGGTCAAAAAATCATAAAATTCGTGTGACGTAATTTATGGATGGCCCTTAATAATTCCAGTTTGGATATGCTTCTGGTGCAGTTGGCAAACCACATCGAAACTGTCGACCGACTGCGCAGTCAGCGTGCAGTTGTATTGCAGTTAGTTTGCAGTAGTATTGCAGACAGCGTGCAGTTGTATTGCAGTTAGTTCGCAGTAGTATTGCAGTCGGCGTGCAGTTGTATTACAGTTAGTTAGCAGTAGTATTGCAGTCCGCGTGCAGTTGTATTGCAGTTAGCGTGTAGTTGCATTGCAGTCAGCGTGCAGTTGAAGTGCCGTTCTATTGCAGTCAACGTGCAGATCTACCTCTGTGTAGTCATTTGTTCTGCGCACTGACTGCAGGCGAACTGTGCACATCGGTTGACGAAATATAAAATATACAACATAACAATAATATCAAAAATACCTCTATCGATTTTATCCCTATGGCTGGAGACAATGGTCTGTGTGACGATGGCCATCTGTTTGTCCCGTGTCCTCGCCAGTAGGTGTTCAACGAATCTGAACCGGTCATTGAGATGAAGGCAAATGTGATTCAACATGACATGACCACTTCGTATGTCGATTGTTGGAAACATACTCATTTCCTCATCGGTCGATGTGTCCTCCTGCTAAAAACGGAATAACGTAGTCTATGTGTCATGTAAGCAAAAATACATACCCAGAAATATTTTCTCGAATTTACATATTTTACAAATTTGAATTGAATTAGTAGCACTACCATCTGTTATTCTTTGAAATGGATAATACAGATATTTGTCACTTTGCGTACCTATAACATTTATATGATTGCTATAAAACTTTGATGAGTTGTTTGACCATACCCTTGAACGTTTCTGAATTAGTACTAAATTTGACAATAGGTGGCGCGCGAGTTATTTTAAAGATGATTTATATATTTTATAGTTTCGGGGCACTCCATGGCATTAAATTAAAAATGGAAAAAAATATAGTCCCAGAAAGCGTACAGCAAAATTTTTTTTTTTTTTTTAATCTGTATCAATTAATAGCATGGTTTTAAATATAATATACTCACATCATTTCTTCCCAACACCAATATTAGTTTCAGCAACAAGTCGTCCAACAGCTGCGCTTCTTGTTGCTCCCTACAGCCGGCTGTCAGTACCGGAGTTATCAGTAATAAGACGTCTTGTTTCGATGTACGGACATAGTCTTCAAATTTGGCTATAACCTATACATGAACATATTATTTTAATTTGAAAATTTTCAGTATTTGTTTATGCATTTGTGTTGGAATCCAGTTTATTGCAGAACCTAACTTAGTGTTTAGTTACTTTAAAATTAAAACTTTTTATTTCTCTTACTAAGTCTAAAAGATGGGATTATTATTTTATATTTATTTTTCGCATTAAAAATGTGCCTCTCGTTTACATGTTTAAAACTAAATGTTGTTTCATGTTAGTTACACAAATCGTTAATGGATGGCGCCTAGAACATATTTTCATTAGCATCAACAGATGTCATTCCTAATGAAATAAAATTATGAACCTTTTTTTTTAACGAAAACATTACTTTCACGTTTCGTCTATAGCGGGGAAAATAAGTATTAAAATATGATGTATAAATCCATAATTTTGATAAAGGCTGCCTGTCCACTAGAGCGGAGCGGAGCTGTGTAAATTACCACCAATAGAATTGCGTCTCTTAATATTTATACAATATTATTGGTCGAAATTTGCACAGCTCCACTTCAGTGGGCAGGCAGTCTAAAGAACTAACGGAGAAAGGGAAACCCCCTTTGAAAAATTAATATTTATCACTCACAGTGCTCATCTCAATACAAGTCGGCGCTCGAACTTCAAACAACACTGTGGCAGTTTGCCCCAGTGATGACACTAATTTTTTAACCACGATGTCTCTATCTCCCTCTCCGGTTTCCTCTTCCACACGATGCAGAGCAGAAAGGATATACTCCAATATAGCCGCCAGACAAACTGACGATGTCGATTCTGCTAATCCAGCTGAAAATATGGATTTCATATTCACACACAACACCATTTGATTTTTAAAAAAATATTTAAAAATTTAAACAGTGTTACAGTTCGATGCCGTAAATAATGTACATCGAGCTTCGTAGAGCGTGCGTCTGTCACTCAGTACATTATGAGATATTTTGTCGCTTTCCGTCATGAGCTCGATGTTTATTATTCACAGTCAGTAACAGTACGCATTTACTATATGCATTTCAAATGAGAAGGTAATAACGTCGGGCTATTTTGTTTGGCCGGTTGCCCGTCTCGTAGACACCGTACGGATGCCAGTAGGGCGAGGTGGTGGTGATATATTTCTCCATAGAAGTTATGTATACATATATAAATATCAATACATTATATACTTTTATCACATATTCCACACACAAGCAAAAACAATAGAATTTACGGCGGTTTCACCGTGTTTCGTTCGTGCATTACATGTGATGTCATACATTTTTTCAATATAAACTTATTCAATACATTTTATCCATTTTGGGTTAATTCTAATCGTATTCTCTCCTCTGGGGCCCTACTAGGAAAAAAAAAGCTGTCAACTGCGCATGGGCAATCCCGCGAAACGGGAAAGTTCCCGGGATTGCAGTAATTTAATAATTTATCAGCAATTTTGTATAGTACCTATTTATAAAACTATTATTTTTGTATTCTTTATGAATTGTACTAACTGATAAATAAACAATTTAACGTATTTGCTGTTTCTTTTATTTTGTAAATCTAAGCTAAACATAGAAATAAGAAAATATTCATTACGATTGCAATAAAACTCCAATAATTTAAAAAACTCTCAAGGAATATCACAAATATTTATTTTATTAACATTACAAATAATCTAACACTAACATAACATTAACAACACACAACTTTCTGAGAAAATTATTCTAAAAAATTATTTAAAAAAAAAATTGCATTAAAAAAAACAACACTCTCAAGTGGCCCCATAGGTCGAGCACAGTAAATATTGAAATGGTTAAACTTACATTCTGAGAACAACGACAGTCAGGAAGACCTTTTGTAAAGTATTTATTTTAAAATAATATAGATATTAATTATATTCCTACTGTAAATATAGCTACTTTAATAAATAAAAAAAAAAAAAAAAACTCGCCATGACGTTTAGGTTACAACTTGAGTTGATGTGGTAATTTTACGAAAAAATGAAGTAAAATCTTCACAAATACGTAATGTATTATATTTAAATGATTTAGTACTCACTTATCCATTGTTTTCAATCGAAAAACCACTTAAACACTAAAAAACAACACATTTATAAGCACACTTAACGGTCGCTGACTGACGCTAACTGTAGTTCGCAACAGACTAAAACGAGCAACGAAATGCTTTCTGGACGATATTATATTACTGTTTTAATAGTTTGTCTCTGTCTTTGGCTATATTAACAAACTAGTTGGAACAGAACAGGAAAGTCCGAAAGCGCAAAAACTGGAGCGTAAAAACAAGAAACGGTTAGGGGTCCGATACGGACTCCTCCGCAGTTACGCCATTTTGGCGGGAGTCCGAAACGGACTCTTTCCGCAGATAGGCACGTTAGATAGATAGATACGTTACACATAATACATAAGCACAAATACAATACATAATATATAACACGTAATTCCTAATGTAGCGTAGTTGCTAACATTTTCTCTATAAATCTATTTCGTTTCTCTATATTAATATTACTTAACTATCCTTATATATTAAACACACAATATATAACACATGACATATAATAATACATAATTCAGCCGCCAACAAAATGTATGTAGAAAGATTAACAATTTTGATGCTCACAATTTATTTCTTTTTTTATCTAAATTAATTTAAAATATAAGCCTTTCTGTTTTATAAATTTATGGCCAGTCACATTGATGTGACATACAGCATAGTTCACACAAGTTATTCTTTTATCGATCAGTTTTTGACAGTTACCTTCTTATTTGAAACGCATAATATTCCATAACCCTTCCCAATGATTTATGAAATTAATTAAATACGTATACATACTTATAGTGGGTAAGAAAAATCCCAGCTTCAAGGAGTAGTTCGAGGAGAATAATAAGTTAAGGCAAGCGCGGAACACATCTACGCAGCCCAGGGCCGTTTGGTCATCAAAGTCCCATATTTGTTGAAACCTGTAACAAACCTTCGTAATACATTTCTCCTTCCTTTCTTCAATATAAATCGTTGGGTGTCAGGAGAACTCATTAACTATTTTTGAATATGGTTTACTTTTATTGACTTATTTATTTTTTTCTAAAATGTCTACAAAGTATGCATGAAACAAAATATATTTGTAAATCAAAATAATTTTGCCAAAGAAATGTTTTTAAATCTGGACTAATATTTATTTGTTAATTTAAGTTGTGCTGAACACGGAAAGGTGGCTGTGGCTTTGCTGTCGCTACGACGCACAATTCCGGCAGGTTATAACCTGTTATAACCGGTCGCAAATGAGTCCGGTAAACATTTGAAATTGTACAAAAAAATAATGATTTTTGAAGTTATTTTTTAAAATTACCTACTTTAGAAAATGTTAATACAAACATAAATTAATCTTTTGTCGGTATTAACATTGTCTGGTAAATTAAGCAAGGTTCGCGCGTCATTAGACGCTCTTTCTTTGGAAATTCGCGCGCTTTAGTTGAAAAAAACGCTCGGGATTTTGATTCACTTTGCTCGACCTGGAAATCGAACCCAGAGACCTCGAGCATAGCAATCGGTAAGAAGATATACAGAGAATAATCACTTGCAATACGACTTATATATTTATATTAGAGAATTAACAGAAAGAAGCAAATACAAAATGAATAAACATATGTCAACTACTCCAATACCTAATTTAAAAGCGTAAACAAACCAGTGACCAAACGTTCCTTCCTCGTAGAATTATACATTATTCATAGCAAATAAACTCAATTAAAATATTTATCTTTTACACTAAGTATTTGATCTATTTGCTTATTAATAATAAATTCGACAGCCATGCTTTTTAAAATCGTCGTTAAATTTACCTGCATACACATCTGGTGTACATAACACGAGCTAACTTAACAACATAAGTCGAAACAAATCGCTTTTCCAAGTGTTCATTTGAGAGCACGGACAGTATGCATTTTAGAACCCAGTGATGAAAATCACGTTTACTTCGTAACTGGTTACGTTGTTCTACCGAAGACCAGGGTACCTCTGCACTAAAACAATAATAAAATACAATATTACATTAGACACTAGCAAACGCCCGCGATTTCGTACGCGTTAATCTATACTTATATTATAAAGCTAAAAGGATTGTTTGTTTGAACGCGCTAATGCAGACATTACCAGAGGAATTACCAGTCAGATTTGAAAAATTATCTTTGCTTTTTTAGCCTACTAGCTGATACCTGCGATTTCGTCTGCCGACGCGTAGTGCTTATAAAAATCGTGTTTCATACAACTTTAATAATTTTTTATTGAATAAAGATATCGTGATATTTTTTTAAGATAAGGACCAAGTAACTAAGGAGTAAAACTAAAAACAATAACATATCATAACATCACGCCCGTATCCCCGAAGGGTTAGGCAGAGATGTACAAATGTACATCCACAGTTCGCCGTGATGTTTTTAGGTAGCATGTAATAGGGTAATGTAATCTAAAAAATTGATCAAAATTTATCCAGTAGTTTTAGCGTGATCCGCGCACAACAGCAAACCTCTATCATTTCATAAGGTCAAGGTTATAAGCTAAAGACCTTCATTGTACTACCTTAAAGAGCGAAGTAGTAACCATGAAAATTAAGCTATGGGCAAATACGGGAATTGAGAACCATAATAATTTATACGAATGCGTTGGCGGTGCGGCACGGTGGAGTTTATTTATTTACTAGATGGTATCCGGGACGTCGTCTGCGTATTATTGGATATACACAGATAGATCTCGGAACACGACAAACCAAAGAAAATCATAGATGGGTTTGTCACTATGTGTATGGTGGACGCGATCCCTACCACTTCGCTTTATTACTGTATATGCACCGGTTGATTTCGGAACACGACAAACGAAAAGAAAATCACACATGGGTTTATCACTGTTTGTACGGTATTGTCATTATATGCCAATATGAATCCAACACATTAACCATCCCAATAAAACTTACAACCATACAAACTTTCCATTTATTATATTTGTAGGATAAAAAGTACCCTATGTGTTATTCCGGGTCATAGACTATCTGTCTGCCAAATTTCATTTAAATCCGTTAGAGCCGTAAATTTGTCACTTGTATACAGAATTACATTATATAGAATTATAGTTTGATCTGAATAACCTCAAAATCTATTCAATAAATTATACAATCGTACAGTGACCGCCCAGCTCTGTACAATTTTTATCACAAACTACATGTTCTCGATCTTAAGGAAATTTAATATAGGTTTAAATGCAAATATCAGTTTTTCTGTTTCTACTAAGGACCGGCAATAAAAAAATGCATAAAATAAAACGAAATCTCACCTACATTATTAAATCTATAATTAATTACATTATGTAGCTAATCCGTGCAAATATTACGCACATTCTAGAATGTAGACAAAATAACAGAGAGCTGTCATGTTAGTTAATAGATCGCGCCTCCTAAATGTTATTTGATTAAATAATAATCACGAAAAAGTTTCTTTAAACAAATGCATTAATTTTTTTACTATTAATCGTCAATAACGGGATAAATAGTCTTTAAATTGATGTATGAATCATTAATTTTGATAAAGAATTAGGGAAGATATGGTAATGCCACAAAAAAGCATATTTGAAAAATAATATAAAACCAAAAATCAAAATAAAAAATATTGATTTATTCAATTTATGCCCCAAGAAGGCACTTATGAACGTCAAACACTACTACCGATTTGGAAAACATCCTAGTCATTGAGAAAAAAACGGTAAGAAACTTTTTTTCCCCAACTGTCCAAATATTATTTACAGTTAATAAACATATTAATAATTTAACGTATGCACCGAGAGGGAGTCATATAAGGAGTTATAGAGAGAATACATACCTGTACAACAATTCAACAAGTCTAACACATAGCCTAAGGTCCCACAGACAAGGCAACGGCTTGAAAGGTCCAGCTCTGTCCTTCACTAGATTCGAAAGCTTGTTTGGACTTCTCCCTTTTTCTTTCTGCGATTTTTGACTTTTCTGCGTTTGTAACGTATCTTTCATATCGTTAAGAGTCTTCATACGTTTTTTAACATTTTTTGATGGAATCTGTATAAATAAAAAATGAGTTAATTTCACGATAATTATCTACATATTATAACAGATATAAGAAATTAAAGTATTAACCAAAAGTTTTTCAAAATAAGATATGTCCTACTCTATAAATATCAGAGACAAATGAGAGAAATATATATGCAAATTGCACAGTTTGTTATGGTATCAGAAGTGGGCATTTATATAATTATTTTTATATTACAAAATAGCAGACAAACTTCCTATCCATCTGATCTGGTCTCAGCACTCAGTAACCTATAGCAGTTTATAATCTCAGAAAAACTAGTCCTAACTTAGGCCAGTCATTAATATTTTTTCTATTTGATTCCCAGACGTACTTAAACATTGTTTAGCCTATGTCACTCCCATAAGGATGAATCTAACGACACCTCGTATGCTAAAATCCATCAAGCCGTTTAGGCTAAATAGCGTGCCAAAGAAATAGACATACATATATACAAACTCTGGAAAATCATAACCTTCCATTTCGAGTATTGACTCGGGAAGAGCCCTAGAAGTTAAAGACGTGAATACGTCGATCGAATAATATCGAGTGTACTAAATACATATTTAAGCGAATAAGACAAGGTAAATAAAATATACTCACATACACTGTAAGTAAATACAACGCATAATTAGAACAGGAAATTGCAGAAAAAACCTTGTGTTATGATCCTGCGGTGAGTAAAGTTTCCAGAGCTCCTTGAGGAAGAAGGGTCCAAGTTCGCCAACGCGCTAGTGACAACGGTAACCGTTTACTATCAGGAGCGCCGTATGCTCGTTTGTCACCTAAGTTACATACCGCATTCACATCTATAAAACTTCTTGATGGAGACAAATGTTGGATAAGTAAATAAATATCGAATCGTTTCACACGTACGTATATGTTTCAAGTTTTTAAAAAAATGCCCAAAAAGTGTTTAAAAAGTATTAATAGTACCTTAGTGTTTTCCATCAACTGGTCGCAATCTTTGTACAGTTTATAAACAGAGTTTGCGACGTCATCGCTTGTGCATGTCCATTGCGTTATACGATACGCTATAAAAACTTCATAGCAGAGTAATATCTGCTGAACGTGTAGGCATTTCGCTTTAGATTCAGGAGTCAAATCCGTGAGACTGGTATCCTTCTAAAAACATATTACATATTATAAAACGATATCTCCCTGTCGCGTCTGTCTGTCTAACTGTCTGAAAGCGATAATCTCAAAACTACCGAACGGTCCTTCATACGGTTTACATCAACGAACGCAGCCTTCATAAGGAAAGTTTACGTGTATATAATTCATTAGGTTGTTGTGTAAATTTGCTGATATATGACGATGAATGTTGAAGATGTCTGAAAAAATCATGCCGACTGAGAGCTTTACCGGCGTGTGTCACGTAAACCAATAATAGAGTTATAGGTTATTAACGAATTATTTCTCCTAAAAAAAATCTAAGAAACTGTAGCAACGCTTAGCGTTGTGGCTACAACCTCACCTGATCTTAAGCTACGATCTCGCCAAAAATGGTAACACGCTAAACCAAGTGGAAACTCGCTCTCAAGTGCAGCTGCCGAAACAAACCTACTGGTGCTTGGTGACAGATTTTCAACTTGAAGGTGGTAGCTAACCAGGCGGGCATTAGAAAAAGCCCTATCCCCATGCTATGGTTTCCTCATGATGTTTTCCTTCACCGAAAGCTCAGGTTCATTGCAGGGATTCGAACTCACGTCGATCGACGCGGACTCCTTACACTCTACCAACTGAGCCACCATTGCTTCCATTTTTAGACACGACGACACTACGACATTTTTTTGGCATATAGGCCTCGTTAGCCTAGTGGTCGCAAGCGCGACTGCTATGAGCGAGGTCCTGGGTTCGAATCCCAGGTCGAGCAAAGTGTTATTGGGTTTTTCCTATGAAATTCTCAGTAGCAGCTCGGAGTTTGGTTTCGTGCCCGGTTAATGGCAATAGGCTCGCCCCCTATTACATAGGATCTAAAAAACATACTCGGCGAACTGTGAGTGTACATTAGTACACCTCTGCCTAACCCTTCGGGGAATACAGGCGTAATGGTATGTTATGTTATATATGCTATGCTACCCTTGGTAAGCCGGGGGGGCGGGTTGCTAGTAATTCATAAAAATGACTAGCGTGCCACCAACGCAACCTGTGTAGCCTATTGTTGTTCTCACTTCCCACATTTGCCCACAGCTTGACATGCTTGACATTCATAATTACTGTTCAGCCCCTTAGGGTCTTAGCTTGAATTTATAAAGTCTATAAAAATCATCAATAAGTAGGCTATCATTTGCAAAACGAATTTTTCAAATCTGACTGATAGTTCCAGAGACTAGTGTGTTCAAACAAACAAACTCTTCAGTTTTATAATATGTATTAGAATAATAATTATAGATGAGATCCATTTATATTAAATTGATGGCAAATTTCTGAATTATCAAGAGGTAGTCTAGGTTTTTGCACTACCATGTGTCTAAATAACACTACTTCAAAATTGAAGTACTGTTAAACAAAGAAGAGAAATAAATAAATAATCAATTTGTATTAAAATTAATATAAAAATGTGATCCTCACCAAATCAATGTTTCCAATATGTTCCTCTGTACACAATTTTTCCAAAATGCTATTCAATTTATTTTTCAAATGCGTACTGCCCGTGTCTACTGTATCACTTGAGAGAATTTCTTCCAAGTCTTCCTCTTCAGCAGGTTGGAGGAATTGGGTAATAGTGTACAGAAGCCGAGATATCGGTTCCTGAAAATTATTACTAAGTTGAAGTATTGGGAGAACAGAAGATAAAAAAAGCAAATAAAAAGAAAGTAAATCACTACAGCCTGACTAATCTAGAATCACAATAAACCATAACTATTAATTATTATTTTTAACAGTATTATATTATGGTGTTTTAATTCGATGAGTATAAGATTTCTTCACTCGTTCGTTGCTTATTTAAAGACTTCACACACGCAAATGACGCTTACTCACCAAAACTAGTCAAATAGTAGAGAAATTGGTCATAACAAGATGATTTTTCCTAAAAAAGAAGTGTAGACATGTAACATTTCACGTATAATATCACCTGTTATACCAATAGTGATAAGATAAATAACGCGTCACACCAGTTACAAGCATCAAAAATTCTCGTTACATAATATTGTACGATCGTGATTTAATTTCACGTCAAGCTACATTATAATTTGCAGACCATCGTCCGACGGCATAGCTACGCGTGGGAAAGAGATTAAATAAGACCATTCCAGTGATCACCAGCTAAAAGATATAATCTGTTAAGTGAAAGTGGATCTTATTTTAGAGAATAAGTTAAAAAATGATAAAACATTGTGTGATTGCAGGATATTTACCGCCGCCAAGTCCCACTGCGGATTGGTTAGTATCTATTATTGCTGTTATACGCCACGTGTAAAACAGTTAGATTGTGACTTTCCACCTGTGATATAATGTGATAAAAGATTATTTCACGACGTTAAACTCATATTAAAGTAGTTATAATTTCCATGCCTACTTACATAATCATACCAAAACGTAGCTCAACATTTTTTAATCACTAAAATATATTATATCACATTAAGTTTCATGAGATATATTATCATAAGTATGCACTAACGTAATATAAAAATATATTATATTTTTTTTTTTTTTAAATTAATTATTACCAAAGTTATGTGGTGACATTTTAATTAAAATCACTCACCAGCAGTAAAGCCGACGTAGGTGTAACTTGTATACATTTATCGATAAGCAATGGTGATTCTGTATTATCCTCTAAGAAATACTTATTTAAGTGTTCATAGAATAGCTCAAGCAATGGTTCATGAAGTATAGGTTTGTCTTTAGTGCAGTCGTAAATTTCTGTAATAGGAATTTCGTTTTTTTTTCAGATTTACAAGCCTACATTACCTATTTGCCTAAAAGTGTTACTGAAAATTATCATAGCCTATCATAGAATGATATATATTTCTCGTGTACAAAGTTTCATCAAAAATGGTCATGAATTTACGAAAATCGTTTTTTTTTCTTCTTTTACTTAAAGTAATATTGAAATTTCTTATCCCAAATCAATTGACCAACAACATAAACGTTCCGTGTACAAAATTTCATAAGAATCAAGCCGTTTTTGAGTTACATCCGGACATACAAACAGAAATACAGGCAAAAAAATAAATTAATGTCATATTCGTGATCAGTGACGTTCATATAGTGTACCTATCGGGAAATTTTGAAAAAATATTCTAGTACAGATAGTACTACAGATTTATTAATATAAATGTACTAAATATAATATAATCTTTTCAATAATATCATATTGATAGACCCGATCGAGTTTCTTGCCGGCTCTTTTCATTGACTGGGATATTTTTCGAACCGGTAGTGTTGTAAATGTTGTGGGCCTAAACTTAATGAAGTATTCTTGATTTTGATTGATACGATTACTGTGTGTAAGGGGTTTAAAAATCCATAATAATTATCGTCGCAAATGTCAACCTTACCTATTTGTGGTGCAACCTACTGATTTACTAACGAGGCTCTGGCGAAATAACCTGATATCACTACCTACAAATGAAAGAACTTTACATGGTTTTACTATTTAAAATGCTGGGAGTAATTGCCAGGAATTTCCTATGTCATGCGTGTAGATTTTTGTACATCAGATGGCTATTGATTTCGAAGTTATAAAAGCAAAAAGCCAAATTTTTTTAGAAAAGCTAACTTGAATATTATAAAATCCGTTGCAATTAACGGGTGGTGCATTACCAGTGAAAAATGTCCGAAGACGATGTCGAGGACAGAGTGGAGTGGAAAAAAAAGACAAAGAATACGAACCTCGCCACCATGTGGGAAGGAAAGAGACATGCCCATCATGACATGACGTCATAAGACCAATAAGGTTTTTTTAGGTAATTGTATTATGGGTTATAATAAGATACCGATTTACAAAACAATGTTGTCAAGAACCATGTCCAGCCACTTTTACTGTCATAAATAAGTACCTTCTTAGTACCAAAATTGATTTTGATTTTGAAATGTCGATAAAAGGCACTACTAACCAAGCAAATATTGATGTCTGCTCTCAGAGATAACTCGATTGAATTTTATAGCGACAAAAACACTGTCAGAGGCAGAGAAAATAGATCCTGCTCTTTGGATGCTGACATCATGACATTCATGGATACCTCTTGGTCAGAAGAAAACGAATATTAACTACGTGCAGTTGAAAGGTCTCACCAACGGTACTTATAAACCCACACATTTAAGTAGGAAATAAACGTCTCCGTACTCTTCTCTTACTTTCCACCTTGTAAAATATCTAGCAAAGAGCCATCGACTTACGCAAACGATATTTAACGAAACGCCAAATATAATATATAAATAAATATCTAAAAAATTCTATAAAATAGAGTAACATAAATAGGAAAGTGTCTAAAATGGCATTATTATATAACGTTAACTATGAACCAGAACAAACAGAAAAAGACATCGAAGGGACGTTTTCGTTAAAATCTCAACCGATAAAAATCTTATTCACTTAGCTGAAAATTGTCAGAAATCGTAAACCTTTTAATAAAGATAACATAATATGTTATATAATTATTATGATTTCACTGATAAAATAACGGTTTTAAAGAAAAAAAAACTAAAACGATAAATTTTCATGGTTTGTAATATTAAGCGGTTTACAAGTCAAGATACTTAATGTTCTTCTAATAATAATCATGAACTCACTTAAATATAATAGTTCTCGAACTTGAGCGTCTTGAGATAGACATCGACGCATTATAGACACCACTTCCATGCACATAGCTTCATTCCGGACTCGTGACGTTACCCTGAACATTTCATTTATTTTATAACATTCTTATGTTCTAACTTATAAGATATAATAATAATTGTGTTTATTGTTGATTTTGAATGAAGTTGGCTTGTTAAGAAAAACTTTTTACCGTAGATTTATCATTATTATCACGGTTTATCACATTGGTCAGTGGTCGGCAAATTGCGGCTCCGGAGCCGCGTGTGGCTCTTTGGCTCCTTAAGTGCGGCTCTGGCACAAAAATCCACGAAAGGCGCAATAATATTTTTATTTTAAAAAAAAACTTGAAAATATGAAAATGTTTACAGAACAAGCAGATTTGGCTCCCAATTTTTTTTTAATTGTTGTAATGCTCATATTTGGCTCTTTGGCTAATAAGTTTGCCGACCACTGACATAGGTGAATGTTTTGAAGAATTTTTTGGCCTTATCCCAATAGCTTCTTTCCGTTAAAGAACCACGTAGACTATAGTCGTACAAGTTCGAGCGCGACCGTCCTATGTTTCCGACAGACGTTGACGGGGGCAAACTACTACTGACGGTAACGGGGGCGGGTAACGGAAACCACTGCAATTGCGTTATGTAAGCTCGCAGTCACAGTACACTAAAGTAAGCAGTATTACGTCTTCATACAAACGGCCGGCCGAATCGAAATCTAGGTAAACTTCAATAGGTACTCAATAGATGTGAGTACGCAATTTATAACTAACTAGCAACCCGCCCTGGCTTCACAAAGGGTAGCAGAGCATCATATATGTCTACATTATATAATATATATATATAAGTCTACGGTTTACGCGACACACACCAATAAAGCTCCCCCGGGCGGCACGATTTTTTTTTCTACATCTTCGACAATCATCGTCATATTTCTGCCAATTTACACAAAACAATGAATTATACACCTAAACATTTCTCAGGAATCACTCCGTTCATTAATGAAAACCGTATGAAAATCCGTTCGGTAGTTTTTGGGTGTATCGCATTCAGAAAGTTAGACAGACAGACGGACGCGGCAGGGCGACTCTGTTTTATAATATAAGTAGTAAGAAAAACATGATTTAAAGTTTATCGCTTCGCTTTTGAAACTAGAAGTAAAACCCTCTACTTGGGTTTAATAAAATTAGTTTTAAAAACTTACAAAAACAGAATATTATATTTTGATGAAAAGATAATCATGACAATTTAATATAGCATTATCCAATACGTAAGTAGATAACCAAAGAAACAAATTCATAGGGCCGCCAAATCTCAAGAATACGCCTACGGCCTAGATGACATATTGTTTACTTTACATATATACTTAAAAAAGGACTGTCGAACACGAACTTGTACGACTATAAAAAATATATTCGCAAATTCATACCTTTACCGTACCGTGCAGATGTGGAATTATCTCCCAGTCAAAATGTTCCCTTCTTGATATTGTGTCCTTCAACCGAGGCGTGTAGAGGCATTGCAAGCAGGCCGGCGTGACTTCCTATGAAATTTGTTACATCGCCTGTCGCCCTTGTTTGTTGACTGCAATGTAACGTATTTAGTATATCTAATCTAATCTAGCCACTTACACTGTTCCCTGTTGTGTAGCGTGCATATCTAAAGAAACTTGCGTGAGGTACGAGTGAGCACTATACTGATCACTTGAAACGCTTTGGCTGGAAGTCAACACGGTGCGAGATAGCTTTATGTGTCTCAGTACTGTTAGGAATCCAGACAGTGCCATGCATCGGTGAACAGAGTTCCTGGATAAAACAAATTAATATGATATTTTCAGTTGTATATTGATTTCGTCCCAATGGAAGATTATGAAGAATAACTTCCAGTATAAGAAATAAGGGCACATACAGTAAACATAGCAAGATCTACAAAGAAAACCCTTCTAATATTACTGTCTTATGAATTATTGTATGACACCCAAAAGGAACATATGAAAATAAACGAAAAATATTTTTTTTTTCAATTAAAGAAATACTGAATTAAAAATTTTAACAAAACATACTATTTTAAGCCACTTCAGATCATTCTTACCAAAAAAAAAAAAGTGAAAACACGTTTCGTTTTAATTATGTCGTAAATATTTGGGTTAAAAGGTTGAAATATTCACTAAAAATATGTTTTTCAATTATAAATCGATTGGCCATATAGATTTTAAAAAATCGCTGGGGCAAATTTTACCACCTTATCCGGCTGACCTATAAAGGGCAGTGATCACAGATAAGACGTTAAAAAAGATTCTCTGTCTGTCTGTTTATATGTCCGGGTTTAAGTTATATAAAGGGTTTGATTGATTTTTATGTAATTTTTGTACACTGGATGCTTATGTCATTGTTTAAATGATGAGGCTATAACAATCGTCAATAATAATTTAAGAAATAGTTAAAAAAAATAGTTTTATTAATTCTCAACCTAATTTGATGAAATTTTGTAAACGGGAAGTATTTGTCATTCCTCTATTGATAGGTTATAAGATTTGTCAACAACATTAGGAAATTAGGTTAGAAACGTTCAGTTGTCGGTCGGCCGCAAAATTAACTCGCGCCTGATGACGGTGGGTGATAAGGGCTCCTGCCTTTAAGAAAGATGAGAAAAATGAGCAAAAGTTGCCATTGCGCACAATTCTAGCTTAAATGACAATGATACCTGGAATGCAAGCCTTTCCGACAGACCATGACGAGAGTATCTCTAGTCTTCATACTGAAGTTAAGCAATGGATGAACGGCGTCCAGCACTGCAGCCACATCTCTGTAATCAGTCGTTGAAGGTTGACAGTTCTCCAGGATAGTTCCAAGCTGTGTGCAACGCTCCAAAGATACCGGTGTCAACTTGCATAGCACATACAGACATTCTGAGAAAAAGAAAGTCAAATATTTTAATTAATAAGTATTTTTATTTAGGGACTTGCAAATTGCTAAAAAATTATAAAGTCGTGATGGTCGATTGGTTTAGACCGGCTGAGTACCGATTCAATATTAGCAGGTTCGAACCCCAGCGTGTACTAACGAATATTTCTGAATTCACGCACATTTACTCATATAAAATGATAACACTATCAGCTGACGGTGAAGGAAAAATCGTGAGGAAATCCGAACACTTGAGAAATGTTCTTGTAGTACCACTGTATGTATATGGGAAAAATAGAGAACTGTTGATTTATCGGTGTTTGCAATCCACAATATGCCTTTGCACAATCATTATCACCTAACAGATAACATCACTGTTCACATCGAGAAACAACAAAGAAACTTGACCAGGTTTATTAACAATTCTTTAGAAACACAAGCCTTTTGTCACAAGCCGAAAAGCCGAATAGGCATACCGATATCAAGCATTATGGGAACCCTTATTTACCATTTCTGAAAAACTGGCCACTTTCAACTATGAGTAAAAAAGATTTATTTCAAAAACCTTATTATAAATTATTATTCCTCCTTTCTGCTAACTTGGCAACTAATCCTCGCTATTGAAGGCCACTATTGGCATTATCGAGTGGGTAATATTGATAAACGTAATCCGGGAGTTGACAACTTTTGGAAAATTGTTTTAATCACTTTATATGTCAAAAATAATACCTATGAATAATTTTTGTTTTACATTAATACAGCATAACGAGTGATATAAAATATTTTCTAATTAAAAGTACGCCACAAAAAACGATGCCTTATGGTCCCGTGACGTCATCACTCATTTTATGTTATTTTGTATGTTAACAGTGACAAGTTTGACGACTAACGCAATAGTCTTACTTTCATATATCCTGAATGGTGACGGAAAGTTTTGTAATCAGCGTTTCAAATCACGTGACTCGTAGACAAAAAATATAAATTTTCCAAAGAGAAAATTAAATAAATAAAGAATTACTTTTGCCAGATTTGTATTGTTTTAGGCTTTTTATCTATAGACAAATATTATACTCAATAATTTACTTTAATCTTTAAACATACAGTCAACTCGCAGATTGGTGATAGAGCCGTCACAGTGACTCTCTTTTCATTTGTCTTGCAGAACTGAAAGTGATGACCGTCGTTAGATTACAGATTTCTCCGTGGTCGGCTTTATTTTCGGATTGTATTCTATTTACCATCAGGCACAGGGCCGTTACTTTACCATAATACTATAAAAAAATAATTAAATACATTACCTGCATATTGGCGCTGGGTACAATGTCCAGCAAGTCGATCCGCCAGCTGATATAAAATATGAGCAGTTGTCTCTGGCTGGGATTTGGATAAGCGCACTAATATAAGTTTGCCGTGAGACCAACAAGTCTGCGCCACCGGTTTCGTCCGAGCCATACTCAGTAATGTGAATGCTAGGTTGATAAGCCCAACCACAGTCAGATGTCTATGGTTTGCACTGAGAAAAAAATTCAATCAATAGATCAATAAGAAAAAATCCATAGAGTCAAATGACTTTTAATTTATTAGTTAATTGAATTTTGAAAGTAGCGTAATGGAGAGTTTGTTGAATAAATTTGACACAGGTGAAACCATGAGGCACAACTAGTTTGACAATATAACATTCACAAAGGTAATGCCACGCGACAGCCAATATATTTATGTAGACATTCAATATAAGGAATGGAATAATCTCTTTAAATTGGTCATTTTAATAATTTTTACTGCTTAATAATCAATTTACATATAAGGACATGACATGACATGACAAGAAAAAATGTTATGAATGAAATTTATAAAAGCGTTAACAAAAGTGTTACGTTTAGCATTAACAAAAAGCATTATGATGTGTATACATTCATAATCTTGCTATTAGATAATTATTAACCACTCAGTCAATCAGTCAGTCAGTCAGTCGGTCGGCCTGTCGGTCACCTCTTTGCCTATTTCATATTTAAAAACAATCGCAGTTAAGGAGTAAACTCCAGTCGTTCGTCGAAGTTGATACACACACACACACACTTTTTCACATATTTTGATATAAACAGGAAAATCAACATTTGTTTGGTCTATACAAATAAAATAAAATTGAAGTGTCTGTTTATAATACCAAAATTAGTGCTTTTAACTAAATGCAGATGAGACAATTTACGGAACTTATAACAAAAACCAAAACGGTTTGACCGATTTTGATGAGACTTTCACAGGCAGATAGCTGATGTCATAAGGGGTCTTAGGCTACTTTTATTTTTAGAATTAGGGTTCCGCGTTAATACAAAATCAATGCGGAAAATCGATGATTTGGGGCGCTTAAATGGCTTACGCTGAGTAAACCATAAAAATATATCAAATTAATGTACAGCATAATTGTAGACCTTAGAGAGACCTACAAAAATTTCAGAAAGAGCATAATAAGTCTATCTTCTAAAGATCACCAACAAGGCCACAATAATCATTTTTGTCTTTAAAATAACCGGGAACTGGGTTAGCACGATTCGCGAGTGTGCCCAATTGACGGCGTTCTCTAGTCCATGCGAGCTCAGCCGCGGGCATAGCTAGTTCGTAATAAAATATACATTGGTACAGTAGATAATAGATAAGTAGAACCAGGTATATATATATGTTACCTCTCAGTGGTCAACACTTTGAGAACACTGACGACGTCCACATCTGGTGGCAGTACAGATCTCATCAATGCTGACTCTTTACTCCTCAGCAAGTCCAACTCACGTTGTTCTATCGCGGATCTTATCGCCTGATAACACAATATAAGCGACAATGTATAAATCGGGAATTTTCATGTTTATTGAGCTATTACTAGCTGCTCTAATAACAGGGATAATCCCTGTCAGGTAACATTTTTAACACGAAAAAATTACTCACTTCCAAACAAACAGATTTAAACTCGGCCCCTTTATCAGACATGGCCAGCACTAGATTTATAATGAAAGGTGCTCTCAACAGTTGCGTTTTTGGCCAAGCTTTGATATGTTTCCGAAGCAGTTCTGGTTCAGCGGCACCTTGGGATATATGGTAGATACACGTAGAAAGACAACAACTCAGTTCTGCTGGATTGTGCATTACTGAAATATGTTTTTATTTGCATTAAAAATTACATTTTAACGAGATTTCCAAGTATTACGTAAGCAACATTTTAATGATTTTTAGGTGTTGCCCTCTTCGCTTAAAAGCAAAAATAGGAAAATTGTAAAATAAACCGTCCCCCGATTATAAAAGGTGTAAGAATTTTGCAAAACTTTTATATAATAAGGTGGTTATATTTATTTGTTTCAAGCCTTTCTAGTAGGTATGTCGAGAATTCGCCGAATTGAACATCAGTTCATGAACGGTTATTGCTCAGCTCCTTGGATCCTACCTAGTGTGCAACTATATATAAGCTTTCTCAATATATAGGCTATAAAAAGCAACAATATTTTTGACTGACTGCAGTACCAGAGATTAAGCACGTTCAAACAAACAAATAATTGAGCTTTATATTAGTTACAAATGTATTACTTACAAATGTCATCTATGTCCATCGTTGTGGACTCTGAGTCTTGAGGAGGTGGTTCTAATTTGCTATAAAGCCTAACGCTGAAGTAATGACTCAAATGAGATAAAAGGATCTCTAAATGACACAATTTGCACAATCTGTAACAGAGAAAAGGAATAGTGTAAGACAAGATTGACTGAAAAACAAGTATAATAATACTAGCTGACCTGCGCAACTTCGTCTGCGTCACATAAGAGAGAGTGAGTCATAGGCACCTATAACATAATTCTAAAGGAGCTGAAACTTTCTTTGCTTTACCTATGAATTTGAGTACCATTCGCCCTCCCCTCCCAAAACCCTCCAACATTATTACGCATAATAAAAATGTGCGCGCGATACTTGGTCATTTTTTTGCTGCGGAATTATTTTAAAACTGTGATATGTTCTAAGATATTCTTTGAAATCAATTGATGTAAATAGCAATTTTGTTCAAAATTAAATACTTGTGATGAATAAAGTATTTGTTTCAATAGGGATTAATACTTTGTTTGTAAAAACACCTTCGCAAATAATGCATTATTTTACAACAAATGTTGCAATAAATAGCTTATATGTATAAATTCAACCTTAAAAGATAGACATATGTTAGCAACATTTTTCATTAATGCTCCGCTCCTATTGGTCGTAGCGTGATTTTATATAGCCTATAATGTTCCTAGATAAATGGATTATCCAACACTAAAATATTTCTTCCATTCGAACTAGTACTTTCTGAGATTAGCGCTTTCAACGAAACAAACAAACTCTTCAGCTATATAATAATAGTATAGATACATCTTAATAATATTCATCGCTAGCTGTGCCCGCGGCTCCATACGCGTTAACTACAGAATTATTATGTATGAAGATATCGGGGGTTTTTTTTAAATATAAGGACAAAGTATCTAAGGAGCAAAACAAAAAAACTGTCTGCGTGTCAGCTTCGATGCACTACTTTAGTTTACTACTTAAGTATGATTTTCTTTGAATATACATTAGGCAAAGAGGGTAAATAAACGCATCTCATATAATTCTGAAAGCATGTACGACTGTAAGCGGACTGACGGACTGATGAACTGACTGAATTGATTAATTGAGTAGTTAATGATATTTTATCTAAAAGCAAGATGATGTATGTATTACACATACATGATTTCAAAGTGAAAGGTGCGCAAGGTACGTTGCGCAGAGAAACGTAACGCTTTTTGTTAACGCGTTTATTAATTTCACATCTGATAAAATTTCCATATCGGGGTTCATAGATGAAAATCGATTTTTAAGGAGTAACCCCTGATATGTGTTACAGGTAAATTTAGAGAAAAAAAAATCATTAGGAAAAAAATGTGACAATATTGACTCACTTAAGTAATTGATGCACCAGTGGAGGCAGTGACTCTGCAGCAATATTAATGATATAGGAACAAATCTTGTTCACAACTTGTCTATGATCATTACGGGTCAAATGTATATCCCTGAAATTTAAAAATAATTATAAAATTAATCTCCAAAACTATTACATAAAATAAACACATCCACATCTTTATAGTTTACAAATTAGTGTTGACTTTTTCATATTGAAGATTCAGAAACAATCATTTGCAGTTTGTGTTTTATTTCTTACTGGCTGTACCAGCGGCTTCGCTCGCGTGGACCTCGGAAGAACGCGTAATACTTATAAAAAACGGTTTCTTAAATCTTTAATAACTTTTTAATGAATGAAGATATCGCGATATTTTTTTTTTAAATATAAGAACCTAGTATTTAGAAAGAAAAATAAAAAAATTATCAAAATCTATCCAGTAGTTTTTGCGTAATGTTTGCACAACGGCAAACCTCAATCATTTTATTTATGTATTAGCAATGCCTGCGGCTCCGCTCTCGTGTAATTTGTAATTTTTCTATTTTGATAAATACCAAGTGTCAAAGGATGTAAAAAAAGTTGATCAAAACCTATCCCATAGTTTTTGCGTGATGCGTGCACAAAGGCAAACCGCAATCATTTTATTAACATACTTAAAAAAAGGAGGACGTGCCTCAATGGATGTTTGTCCATAACTACTTTGATTATGGACCCGTTTCAAAGGGGATACCTCAAGGGTCTAATTCAAAGATACACTACGAAAGTTTTCAAAGTCATTGAAGTTGTTTTTCTTCTTTGTTAAAAATTGCCTTGTTTACATAGGCTAGACCCATAGAATAGATATAGGTAAGTATCACGGCAAAGTGACAGCACTGTGCCTGATGGTAAGTACGATACAATCTAAAAAGAACGGCGAATACTGAGATCGGTAAACCATCGCCGGGTGTTAAATGAGTCACTGTGACGGCTTTATCACCATGTGTAATAGCGGTCGCGATCCAGTCGGGTACAGATCTCTATTACCTCGCTTGATTACTGGATATGCTCTGGCTGACCCCGGAACACGTCACATCTATGTGTGGTTTGACATGAAAAACAGCACAAAATATTCGATCCGATTAATTAATTTAAAAATATAAAGTAGTATTAAATAAGAAAAAAATTATTGACTTATGATTACAATATTATAAATTATTGTTTTCAGCGACATTTTATATTTTTTGTAATTATTGTCCGGTTAAGGTAAGGTAACAAATACAAAAAACATACTTAAACATTGCTGTAATCTGCACGTATTGCCTTTCCCTCCACTGACACTGGCATAAGGTGTGAATACATTGTGCTATGTAGTCCCCAACGGACATTTCTGTATCACAATGTTTTATCACATCATATGATAACAGAGCATTCATACATTCAGGTAAAATATCACGCCAACTGAAATATATAACAGTATATTTCTAAAACAATTAGTAATTATTTATTTAATATTTTTTAATTTATACAATCTATACAGGCAAGTCTCGTAATTACAACACCATAGGTTATCGAAATAAGCCATGTAAGTTGAGTCTCTTTTTACCCGACTGTGAAAATGGAGGGTTGTTTTTCAAGCGTATGTATATTCCTTTGACACGCTCTGTAGACCAAATAATAAATTGAGTGACATAGATTATACAATATTTAAGTACGACGTTTCGGATTTAAAAAGACAAAATATAAAAAAATAATTAGTGAAGTGTTTTTGTTGCTGTCGATTTTTCTTTCATTTTTAATAATTTAGCTTGTTTCATACATTTCCATGTAAAACCTAGGAATTAAACTTTAAACTACATTTATTATATTATAAAATGTATGCTTTATTACTCACAGCGAGCTTTTAAATTGAATAATTTATTGAAATTTACTACTTTTTGTAATTATTTGCTAATTTTGATTTAGTGATAGATATTATCAGTGAGACTAGTGAATTCGCATATAAGTATGACGTAGATCGGAAAATAGCGTCAAGAAATGGTTTGAAGTAATTCGAAACGAGATAAAAAGAAATGACTTTTAGAGAACCGCCTGTATGTTAGGTTACTATCCAGCCAAGGTCTGCATCGGTGTCGACTATCGGGTTGTCGCAACAAAAGTTTTTTGTTGCCACATATATGTAACTAGCTGTGCTCGCAACTTCGCCCGCGTACTATATTTCGTGTATGAAAACAGCAACTTAATAAAAACCGCCCCTCACTTCAATCTCACCTTAGGGTCAAAACCCGTATAATAAATAAGCTTTGAGAATACCCAACTAAAATCATTTTAAATATTAACCGTCCTTTACGAATAGCTTATTTTATTTAATAACTTTATTTTTTAAAACCGTTAATATCCAGTGAATAATCATGCTTTATACTCTTAGTCTCTGCTTTATAGTATATCTGTTTAGTGTAATTTAATAAAAATCTTGATAGTGCAAACACCAAAGAAGGACACTATCATCAAAGAAAATTTAGATTGACTAGATATATGTATTTAGATAGTTTAAACATTTAAAAATAAAGTTAAAATCTATTTAAAAATAATTATAAAAGCCCTCTACTATCACGATCTCGACTATCGCCATATAACTCATTTCGACGATCACCATTTTGATGGTTATAAAAACTCATATGTATTGGATGTTAACCTTTAAGCCCACTAATGTGACCGCAGCATTATGGAAGTGCCAGAATTTATGCAACATACTCCTGCATGTGTGCAAGGCTACAGAAACTCCACTGCCTCACCTATGTCTGCTGCAAACCAGCAGTGCTACATGACTGCCGGGATAGACCACTCAAACTTTAAAAAAATATATTTAGAAGATACACAGAATATGGGAATCTCTAATATTGAGAAAAATATATTATATAGAAAAGTTAACAAGTTCTAATTAAAATTATTCAAGAAAATAATTTAACAATTATAATTACATCATGTTGACATCACTGTCATCAACAATTGATTGCAAGCTGTCATTGCACCATCTCACTAAGTCCTCTGGTGGCTGCCTTGGTAACTCCAAGCATAATCTACTAATGACATCCCCACAATGAGTTAGAGATGTAGACTGCATTCTCATTGCTTCGAGAACAATATCTATTACCTAAATGTTAAACAAATAATATTGAAACAAAAGTTAGTGCAACAGGTATTGGTTAATTGACTATTATGTTATTCATGTGTGCATTTTACATTTTTACCATTAGATCTTATTATATTACTTATTTTTATAGAAATAAGAATTTCATTATCATACATCACTGCATATTCTTAAAACTACATTATGAACCAAGAAGTTCATTTTGGAAGAGATCCAAAATCCACATTACTAAAGGAGCTATCTCTGCAGTCTGCTATAAAAAGACCCTTAGCTAATGGATACAAGGATATTTAGAGAAACATGTGTTTTTTTTTTACAATTGTTAGGTTTATGTTTGACCACTATCTCACCATGTTTTTAACCTAGGTGTTGCAGAAAGCTCCAGTGCAGAGCTTTTATAGGAAAAGAAAAAATGGCCAGACACATACTTCTGGAGTGAGAGAAGTTGGCCTGATTCTGAGATTGGGCATTATAAATCAAGAATTGATTAATTAGAATCCTATGGTACAAATTAGGGATTAAAATCAACAGAGATTATAAATTCCTGATTATAAGGGTACCACTGCCTTTACAAGGTAATTCACCATTTTTATAGAATTAAATAAAACCTATTCTAATCTCAAAACCATAAAAACATGTTTATTGGCAAACCAAAAATGTTGAAATGAAAAGCAAAATTGCAATTTTATCTTCTTATTCATTCATCCTACTAACATTTATGTATATTATGTCAAGAGAAACAAACATCTTAGCATTCCATGGATTCACAGTGCGGATGCCGGGTCCATTGTGTAGCAGACTGAGGGAACACGAGCAGTCCCCGGGACTTGCGACCCAGGTGCAGGTTTAAGGGGCCCCTTATTATGCACATCAGCGTTCACCATGACTGCCCACAATAACCTCCCTGCCAAGCCTGTTAATGCTGCTTTAGATACCGATTGTAAAATAGAACTTACTACAGTTCTCGACAGGCCAAGGTCCTTTAACAAGTTATAGAGATTTCACTGGAATACCTCTTGCTCTCACTTCCACCTCATAGCCGTTCTTAGTTAACTTGTTACATAGATCGTAATAGTTATTCATTTTTATTGCATGGTCTTTAGGTATATTAGTTTCCCACAGTACAAAGCTCTACAAGTACTATATGCTTGATTTCTCGAGAATAAAGAAATATGTCTGGTCTGGATGACAAAACAATCCACATCCTCTAGGATTTTATAATATTTTTCATATATGTATGTCCACTAAGATAGTCCAATCAGGTGCAGAACCTGGGATTGAAAAGGGCTTACTTTTGACATCTACTGTTAAAACGAAATGTAAACTCATACTAAGACTGAACTGCAGAACTTAACAAAATAATAATCATACTATTAATTACTTGAGGAATTATTCAAAATTCGTTTTTTCCCCTTAATGTTGTTCTACTAATATAATGCTAATATCATGCACTTGTTTTGTAAATATGTTGATGGTTCCAATAAATATAAACTAATATTACTCTTTAATTCTTTTATAAATATAATATAAATTACATTCTATATACACACATGTGTGTTACATTTCTTGTGATGATTAAAAACCTACTATAAATTCATCACACTATTGTTATTCTAAGTAAAATTTCCAAAATTTCAAATTGGATTTTGAAACTTAGAAATGGTAACAGAGGATAGGGAAATGCTTTCTCAACCCTCTCTTTACCTTCTTCTGCTGCCTAGTGTACAAAATCAATACTATCCTCCATAGCCTCTTTAAGTTGAACCTCGATAAGTCGAAAATCTCCCAAACAGGAAAAAATGTTGTGCTCACTTCCATTCAAGCCCCAAAACCTCAGTTGCTAAAAATCTCAACCCTCTATTAGTCAAAATAATCAGTGAGTCCCTGCAAGCCATTCTGGTACAGATTTTCCATCCATAACTAAAAAAATTAATTGGACCTCTGTATCTCGAACATAGCAATGTTTTATTTTCATTATTTTCTGTATGATTCAGATGACATAAAAGACTCAAACAATACTACATGTGCTCCATGGGTTTCCATCAAAGAGGCAAGAACCGCATTGAATACTTCACAGAATTCAGCAACTCTGAAGAACAAGAATTTTCTGCTCTTTATACCTTAGACAATGCTATAGATAAGAGTACAACCGAATTATCTAAAGCAAATAAAAATTACTAGCTTTTTAATGCCATAATTTGTTTATTTTAAGGATGTTTTGAAATAATGTTGATTTATAATAAATAAAAATATGTTTGTTCCTTTGCAGCTTGAATTTTTATTTATTTTACCTCTAACTCAAAATGTATAAGAATGAATTTCAACCTATTTATGTTGAATCAAAATCCACTTAAAGTCGAAAACTATAACTCGAATTTTTTGGCGTCTACCTTCGAGTTCGACTGTATTTAATATAAACTTCGATGTTTATGTACAAAGGTAGAACTCAAGCTCTACCTTAAAACTTTAACCAAAAACAACTATGGCCAGGTGAATTACCTTGTAATGGGAGTAGCGTCAGAGAGTTAGGGGCAGATCGCTCCTCCTAATTGTTTTTCTAACATAATTTAAAAAGTTACCTTCACTTTGTGTCGACAAGATGAAGTGGTTTCAGGCAATCCTTTCAATATACAACCTATTAATTCACCTCCATCGCCGTCTAATATACGTTGCGATAAACGATCTATCTGTATAATATTCAACAAATCAAAACAATAACAAGTCAAATATCAAAATATTGTTGACAGTAAAATACAATACCTTTGGTAAACTCTGGTTACAATAATCGCGCAATTCGTCTAATTTACTATGTACAAGCCCACATTCTTTTATTTTTATGAAAATTTCGTTTATGTCCATTATTTCTACGAATAAAACTTGCCTGAACTTGGACACAAATTATAAAATATTAAAAAGTACTGTATGATTAAAACTACCGCCCGTAGTGATTCAGTAATAATGTACTCTTTGGTAGGGTACAAAAAAGGAAACAATTCCGAAGCGATATCGATACTTTACTAGCGATGACATATATTTAAGGTATCGATACTTCGGTTTAAATAATATACCCAGCAGAGATAAATAACAATTATACCCAGTATATGTTAATTTTATCTCTGGTTTAAGTGCCTTTCATTGGTATCGATACTGCACATTCAGATTACTAAATACACATACGCATGGTTCCCTCCTTCCTCCCAGGAGGAGGGGAACGTGCATATGAATATATGTAAGTTAGCTCGAATTTTCTTAAGATTAGGGAATTAGATAGATCGCGATCTTTTCGCATTCGCGACGACCGCCCGAGCCGAGGTTCGGCCACTCTGGCACCCTCGAGCGGGTCGTCACAAACTTTCGCTGCTGAGTGCCCTAAGCGCTCGCCCCCAAGTCCGGTGAAGCTGTAAAAGCCGCAACGGTTCTGTTTTGGATAGGGCCCCTAAGGTTAACAGTGTAGTCAGTTCAAAAAAAAAAAAATCAATACTTTACAACTCTACTGCATTGGAATCCCCAACCAAAAGTTAACTGGAGAAGTGTTGCCACTAAATAAATACAAACTAAATTTGGAAGATCTATCCTAGTTGATAATAATTAATTACATAAGTGTAAGTTACTTCAGTAATGGCAAAATATTAATATATATTATGTTTTCGTATTTAAAGTTAAAGCGTAAAAAGTTTTTCTAGAGTATAATTTTAATTATTATTTTATTAAACGTTTTCGATGCCTTGGTCGTAGGGTATGTATTTTATAGAATAAGTTGCAACATTCATTGGAAATGTTTGATTGTTTTGTTTCGGAAATTTATAATTGCACACGGCACAGATTGTTAGTAGTTTGATTGATATTAAATTCAGGGAGTCAGGAGTGAGACAAATTATTTTATTATACCGCCTCACTAAAAAGTGATGTCTGGAAGTCATTTTGAAAGAATGACGACAACAGTGCTTCCTGTAAAATATGTTTCAAAACTTATAAAACTAGTGGAAACACTTCTAATTTACAAAAGCATTTGAATACTCATATCTCACAATAAAAGGTGATGACAGCTCCTGTGAAAACTTGAACGAGCGTCTTTTTTACATTATGTATGCATTATTTTATGCATTAGCCGTGGTGGTTCCGGCTTAGAATTGACCCCTCCATCTCTACCCGTGGATGTCGTAAGAGGCGACTAGGGGAAAAAAAGCTAGGGGATGGGCAGCAGCATCCCCCACTTAAACAACAAAAAGCAATATCTGCGCTCGCCAACCCGCATGCCCAGCGGGGCGAGTATGGGCAAATCCCCCCAATGAAAACGACAAGAACGACCAGGCCCCCAGTCCCCGGCGGCCCCGCTATTCCTAGTTTCGGTAGCGGCTATGGTAACGGCGGGGCAGGGGGTGCTAAGAATCCCCGGAAGAGTTCCAGATACCGACCCCCACGACAACTGGCCCTAGCAACATATAATAATCGCACTTTGAGGACTGACGAGAAGATTATCGAGCTGGAAGAGGAAATAGACAAATTACACTGGGATCTTATAGGATTATCAGAAGTCCGAAAAGAGGGTGAGGACACGATAATCATGAAATCAGGTAACTTGTTCTATTACAGGGAGGGCGACCAACAGTCCCTAGGTGGTGTCGGGTTTATCGTCCGGAAGTCTCTCATTAACAACATCGTGACCATCGACAGTGTGTCGAGCAGGGTAGCGTACCTGATACTCAGAATATCCAAAAGATATTCGTTGAAGGTCATACAGGTTTACGCACCGACCTCGGTACACCCTGGTGATGAAGTGGAGGTTTTGTATGAGGACATTAGTAGGGCCATACATACCTCGAAAACCCACTTCACTGTTGTAATGGGAGACTTTAACGCAAAGCTGGGCAAAAGATATGGTGAAGAGTTGGGAGTGGGGCAATTTGGTTATGGGCAACGGAACCCTAGGGGCCGGAGGTTGGCCGATTTTATGGAGAAAGAGGGACTCTTTATAATGAACTCTTTCTTCCAGAAACCACCTCATAGGAAATGGACCTGGATGAGCCCCGATGGTTCCACGAAAAATGAGATAGACTTCATCATGACCACGAAGAGACAAATATTCAATGATGTCACTGTGATTCACAGAGTGAAAACCGGCAGTGATCACCGAATGGTTAGAGGCACATTGAATATCAATCTAAAAATAGAAAGGTCTCGCCTGATGAAGTCTACGCTCCGACCCTCTAATGCTCAACTCGAAAACCCCGAGAGCTTTCAAGTCGAATTGAAAAACCAATTCGATTGCCTAGATAGTTGCGTCTCCGTAGATGATATTAGTAATAGACTGGTAGAAACTGTCCATGCGGTTGGGTCCAAGTTCTTTAAAACTCACCGTAGCAATAGGACTCAAAAGATATCAGATCAAACCCGAAAACTCATGGCGGATCGGCGTGGTTTGGTGCTACAGTCTTCCGATGACGCTAAGTCCTATAGGCAGCTCAATAGATCTATTCATAAATCCTTGCGACACGATGTCCGGTCTTACAATATCAAAAGTATTAAAGAGACGATAGAGCGGAATAAAGGCTCCAAAGTGTTCGCAAGGAATGCATCTATTGGGCAGAGCCAGTTGACGAAGCTGAAAATGGATGATGGCAGCGTAGCGTCCACCAAGCCAGAGGTATTAAGGGAGATCGAAAGGTTCTATGGGCAGTTATATACCTCGTCAACTAAGCCTGTTACCAGCCCGGCTACAGATCCGAGAGCCGGGCTGACCCGACACTATACCGAAGATATCCCCGACATCACCCTGTACGAGATTAGAATGGCCCTTAAGCAGCTTAAGAACAACAAGGCGCCGGGTGATGACGGAATTACATCAGAGCTTCTTAAAGCGGGTGGAACACCGGTACTTAAGGTCCTGCAGAAGCTCTTTAATTCCGTTATACTCGAGGGCAAAACGCTGGAAACGTGGGGCGGCAGCGTGGTGGTCCTGCTCTTCAAGAAAGGTGATAAAACCTTATTGAAGAACTATCGGCCCATCTCATTGCTGAGCCATGTTTATAAGCTGTTTTCGAGGGTCATCACGAATCGTCTCGAGCACAAGTTTGATGACTTCTAGCCTCCCGAACAAGCTGATTTCCGAAAAGGCTTTAGCACTGTAGACCACATCTATACGCTGCGGCAGATTATACAGAAGACTGAGGAGTATAATCTGCCTTTATGCTTAGCGTTCGTGGACTACGAAAAAGCCTTTGATTCGGTCGAAACCTGGGCAGTGTTGCAGTCTCTCCAGCGGTGCCGTATTGACTATCGATATATCGAAGTGTTGAAGTGCTTGTACAACAACGCCACCATGTCGGTCCGAGTACAGGAGCAGTGCACGAAGGCAATTCCTTTGAGAAGAGGCGTTAGACAGGGAGACGTAATATCTCCGAAACTGTTTACCGCCGCTCTAGAGGACGCCTTCAAGCTCTTGGAATGGCAAAGGACTCGGCATCAATGTTAATGGCGAGTACATCACTCACCTTCGATTTGCTGACGACATCGTAGTCATGGCAGAATCGCTGGAAGATCTTGGCACAATGCTCGATGGCCTCGACAAAGAGGCAAATGCGCACGCGATTATTTGTAAAGATGAATATACAAATCTACAACTACATATATTTTGCGATGCGTTGACGCAAGCGATGTGTGCCGTAGCTTACTGGCGCTGGGAAAATAACGGTATACGTACAGTATTTATAACAAGCAAATGCAGAGTAGCACCTATAAAACATGACAGTGCCGCGATTGGAGTTACAAGCGGCTGTCCTCGCTTCGCGGCTGGCTGAAACAATCGTGTTAGAACATAGAATAAAACCAAAACACAGATTTTTCTGGACTGATTCGAGTACGGTGCTTCACTGGATTAGAAATGATACTCGAAATTATAAAATATTTGTAGCTTACCGTTTGGGGGAAATCGATGAACTAACGAAAATAACAGAATGGCGATACGTACCGTCTAAAATGAATGTTGCCGATGTGGCTACCCGGGAACATTGTGACTTCAGTGTATTTAAGCGGGAATGGTTTTACGGTCCGTTATTTTTATCGCTGGATGAGACATTATGGCCCCAAGACTTTCAGGTTCCTGTAGTGAATGAGTTAGATTTAGAACGCACTTTAATACTACAAGAAAACTGGGAGGACTTACCCGTTACTCCTGATCCGTTGCGATTCTCTTCATGGCTGCGTCTATTGAAATCTACTTGTTACGTGTTATTATTTATTGATAAAATTAGTAAGAAACATACCCACGATATTGACGGTGTTATGATGATGAGAGCTGAAACATTGTTAATTAAATATGCTCAGGCGCAAAGCTTTTCCGATGATATTAGAAAGCTGAAAATAAAAAATACATTAGATAAAAAAAGTAGACTACTTACCTTATCTCCTATCCTGGACGAACACGAAGTACTACGTGTAGGCGGACGTATCGGAGCTACTCGAGATGTTCCTGAAGACATGAAGCGCCCTATCATCCTGGATGGTCGTCATCACGTCACTCGTTTGATAGTCAAACACTTTCACCATCGCGCCGCTCATGGTAATACAGAAACCGTGGTCAATGAATTGAAGCAGAAGTACTGGATAATACATATTCGGCCAACGGTGAAACGTGTGGCAATGAATTACATGATCTGCAGAATAAGAAAAGCTCAACCTAGACCACCTAGAATGGGAGACTTGCCGGAAGCACGACTGGCTCATCACCAACGTGCTTTCACATATTGTGGTCTAGATCTATTTGGACCCATGGAAATCACTATTTGTAGACGAAGAGAAAAAAGATATGCTGTCTTGTTTACATGTCTTACGGTACGGGCCATACATATAGAACTGGTGTCGTCTCTTACCACTTATGCCTTAATAATGGCCCTGCGACGAATGGCCACAAGAAGCGGTTGGCCACTACATCTATATTCAGATAATGGAACAAACCTGAGAGGCGCTGATACTGAGCTTAAATTATCTATTCAAGGTTTGAATCAGGATACCTTAATGGCGGCAGCGATCAACTACGGAACGACTTGGACTTTCATTCCTCCCTCTAGCCCGCATTGGGGTGTGGCGTGGGAACGCCTCATACGAACAGTGAAGAGCTCACTTAGAGTGGTGTTGAAGGAACCAGCTCCTCGTGAAAAAGTTCTGCTTACATTAATGGCCGAGGTTGAGCAAATTGTGAATGGTCGTCCCTTGACTCATGTCAGCGTCGAACCTGGTACTGAAGAAGCTCTTACACCTAATCATTTTCTTCTGGGTTCCTCATCTAACCTGCCAGTTTTGGGTGAATATAACGACTCAGATTTGTTTATGCGTAAACAATGGCGAATTGCACAGCGCCTGGCAGACATGTATTGGTGTAGATGGGTAAAGGAAATTTTGCCAGATCTCATACCCAGGAAAAAATGGACACAAGAAGAGAACCCCTTGGAAGTGGGAGACCTTGTAATAGTCGTGGACCCAAACGCTCTAAGGAACATGTGGATGAGGGGGAGGATCGAGGCAGTATTGCCAGGGAAAGATAAGCGCGTGAGGGTGGTTGATGTACGCACCAGGTTATGCTTAGTAAGGCGTCCTGCGACTCGTGTCGCTTCTATACGTATAGGTTAGGAGTGCTGTTACAGCACTGGGGTGGGGAATGTTAGTTATGCGTCAAAGATGTGACAGGGGAGGGGTAAACGCAAGGGGGGATCCGCGAGCGTAGGGGGTGCAGAGCTATCGAAGGCGCGATGCGCGGGGCACTTTTTTTGCGTTACGGTCGCAGACGCACGCTCGTTGGTTTGATTTAGCGCGATCTTGTATTTGTACCCTGAACGATTTACAGACTTATTTATGTATAACTGACAAACGTTGTCACTAGATTTTATCTGTCATGTATAGATTTTAATACGTGCCATTTTAATGTTGAATAAAGCTAAAGTTCTCAGTTATATCGTATTTATTATGCATTATAGTAAGAGAACCGGCCCTAGTACTTCCAGACGCCATGATATACGTCTCCCGTCTAAGCACTATGATTACTCTATGTAGGTTGTATATGCATAGGTTATTAGTTGCGAGTTTTTGGCGGGATCTTGAAGTGACATGTTGTGGTTGTTATTTTTAATTCATTTACTTAGGTTTTTGACCCTATATTATGTAATATTGGTGGCGTTTTGCGTGATATAGTTTGGTTTTGTGCATAAGTGAGGTGGGTTATAAATATAAGCTGAAAGCATTCATTCCGAGATCCCACAAAAATTCCCTAGAAAGTTCTAACAAGGGAGCCACCATCTTGTTAGGCTACTGAGTCGTCATAACTCTTGACAATATAATTCACTCGACAATGGCAGTAATGGTCTTCATTAAAGAGGACCGATTGCGAAGTTAGGAAGAGGAAGAAGAAGAAGAAGAAGGTTATTAGTTCTATTCTTGAATTTGACAAAGAATAAAATGAAGAGCTCTAGCTAGCGCGTCGTTTGATGTCTTTTTAAAATGACTGTCGTGTTTCTGATTATTTTATATAATAGCCTAACTTACGAATGTGTAATACATTGTGGTGATTGAATAAATGTTTCAACTATCTGCCGACTATATTATTTATAAGACTGAGCTAGCTTGGCGAAATATGGCTTCCCAACTTGAAGGCCGAATCCCACAACAAAGTTAGTGAAATTTGTGGAATCTACGCTGTGTGTACATAATCGAGATCACAGTGTAAGTATAGCCAGAAAACAATGCCGAAAACACGGAAACGACAATCTCTCAACAACGATGATCTCGATGGTAGCATCACGCTGTCTCAAGAGAACTTCACATCCTTGCTGACTGCTAAACAGCAATCAAATGCTGAGGTTTGCGAACGAATGTTGCAATGCTTGTAGACGATTTCTTCTCCTCTGACCGTTCAATCGCCGGTACCAACACCGAATACGGCAGAAAAGACTGGAAATTTTGCACAATGTTCATCTAGATTCTTGGGAGCGCCAGAAGAAAACATTTAAGAGTTCATCGATGCAATAGAAGCTTACAAAGAATGCTCAAATATTGGCGTTGACCTTGCCACCAAGGGCCTTTCTATATTGCTTACCTCAGAAGCCGCAATATGGTGGCAGAGCATACGGGCCGAAGTCATTTCCTGGAAAGAGGTGATACAGTTCCTGTGTGATGCTTATGGTGGTCGCAGACCTGAATACAAAATCTATAGATAATTATTCAGAGTCGAGCAAGGTGAAGATGAACGTACCGATATATTCGTCGCGAAGAGTCGAGCCCTTCTAACACGCCTTCCAACAAACGATCTGACTGCTAAGGTCCAGTTAGACATGATCTACGGTTTGTTACACAGAAAGATTCGAAAAAGATTAAGAAGAGAGGACATTAAGAATTTTTCAGAGTTATTGTCAAGGGCAAGAGTCGTAGAAGATTCATTAAAGGAATCCACAGTTACAAGGCAAAAAGCTCCAAATTATACTGCCAGTCGCACGAAGCGTAATGGTAACGAAATATCAACTCGTCTCTCATCCTCATCATATAATACACGATCTTCAAACTCCGCTGCGAGCGTACGGCTACATGGGAGCAGGACTGACAGTGAATGGCGTGATAACGCCACGCACGTCCCGACCTCGCGATTGTCCGAAGAACAATATACGCCACGCGCAACGCACGCACGTGTGTTCGCCTCGCTACCACGAGATGAACGCGTGCAATCGGCCAGACAACGGCCCTTCTGCGTGTATTGCAAACACTATGGACATAAAGAGTGATCAGTGCCGTAAGTGTGTGAACAAAGGTGAGTCAAATACTTTTAGTCAGGTTGTTTCGTGTTACAGATGTGGTTCAGAAAAAATAACTAGAAGAAATTGTCCAAAATGTAACAATGAACAAAGTGTTTATAGTGTAAACTCTAATAATGATAATGTTCGTGATGGTTTTAGGTCTGACACTTACTATCAAAATGTTCATAGAAATGTTATATGTGAAAAAAAAAATAACTGGTCGCGTGATAGTTCGACAAAAGAACCCATTTTACAGTTTAATAAAATATTTCATAATAGTATTTTTGGGTCAACAAATTGTCGAGCGAACACACAACCAGCAATAATCTATCAAAAAGACGCAATGTCACATTTTACAATTGTCTTTCGAATAATGACAATTTTTGTGTCGATGACGTGAAAGATGGAAAAGAAGTTAAGGTTGGATGTTTTAATTTATGTAATTGTAATAAGTTTTGTGATGAAAAAGTTCATAATGCAAAAGAACTTGAGAATTATTTCCATGATATTCCTTTTGTTCTTAAAGACGAACCCGTTGTAAAAGGACAAAAAGATTTATTTTATTGTAATGCTATTTCTGAGAATGTGTTAAAAAATAATAAGGTGTGTAGTGACATATATTGTGTTGAAAACGCGCGCGCCGCAGATAGCTCTGAACGAACATTTACCAAAATTTTACGGCCGGTTTTTTATATCGAAATTTTAGGTTCGTCAGGAACAGCAATTGTAGATACCGGGGCAAATATTGTATCGCGGGACACACGCTACACGCCCTCCTCTGTCGAAAGGGACACCCTCTCGTTCCGGTACGAAGACGTATTAAGTTCGCTGATGGACTCGCTCGCGACATAGACGTCCTCGTGACTTCACTCAACGTGCATTTAGAGAAGAAGGTCATTAGGACTCCTTTTCTTATCCTTCCTGAGGCACGTAATAACGAAACACTGCTCGGCATGAATTTCCTGTTTGCCGCCGAAGTAGTTATGGATTTTTCTCGAAAATGTTGGTATTTTGCGAATGATCACCGCATTAAATACAATATGCATTTTGAAACCTCTTTATTCACAGAATATTCTTGCTCCTCTATTGATGTACCCAGGGGTGACGAAGGCACATTGCTAAATCCACCTGACTAGAACTTGCTGGCGCAGATCACGGTTAACAATACGGACATTTTCCAGCTAGGGGGAGAGTCAAATCTTTTTGCTGGGCACTGTATTAATATCGGTAAGTGTTTGCGCGATAATGAGTGGACTGGATGGATTTATTAAAATTAAAGATTTTAATGTACCTACGAATGCTAAGTGAAATTCATATGTGAACCGATGCGATAATGGGGAACAAATATAGGTAGGATAGGAAAAGAGGTACTCACAATTTTGAGTCACAAACTGCCCGAAGATGGATCCTTTCTTCCAAATTACAAGGGTTTTGATATGTGCACGTGGTCAGGCTCAACGGCACGATTTTGTCGGAGCGATACGATTCGTTTTATGCTAAATCAACGAAGACAGTCGCGCGTACGAGGACAGGTACAAGCCAATGGTAGGAAAATAGACGGAGCGGGGGGGGGGCGGATTTAAGGGATGGGACATTATAACATCGATTCACAATACTATAAAGAAAGGAAAAAATTCCCCCCCAGCTAGAAGGAACCTGTTCCTTCTAAACAAATGAAACTAATCTAAAGGATAAAATTCAAACCGAAACGAAACAAAGTTAACTTTATAACAAAATGATACTAAATACTAAACTTAAAAATGAACTATAATATCTCTAAACTACTATTACGCCACTATTGGTTTGGCAAGGGACAGAGGCGTATAACAGGTATGAGGCGCAGATATGAACCTGTGGCCGTCCTAATTCTCACAATACGCGTGACTCCATTTGAGCCAGGAAATGCCTCCTCAACAATTCCCATCGGCCAATGCAGGGGAGGTGCATTGTCATTAACAAGAATCACCACTGTACCCACAGCAACCGGTTCGCTAGGGGTATTCCACTTCTGTCTCGACTGCAGAGTGTGTAAATATTCCATTCTCCAACGCTTCCAAAACGACTGTACTAGTTTATCTAAAAGATCTATTCGCGACAGAAGATGTAGCCTATCCTCCGTAATTTCCTTATAGGGAAAATACTTTAAAGGCGTGGTATTCAAAAAATGTGCTGGAGTAAGGGCGAGGGGTTCAGATGGATCACTCGACAGGGTGTGGCATAAGGGCCGAGAATTCATCACGGCTTCGATTTGAACGTGAACTGTAGACAGTTCTTCGAACGATAGAATTTGTTCACCGATAACGCGATACAAATGAGTTTTCAAGTTTTTTATATTAGCCTCCCAGTTGCCTCCGATATGACTAGCAGCTGGAGTGTTTAATACCCACGTTATACGGTTTTCAGCTAATACTTGGGCGAACTCTGTATTGAAATATTTAGAACGTAAAAACGAATGCAATTCGGAAAGCGAACGTTTAGCTTCAATATAGTTAGTTCCGTTATCTGAATATACGCGACCTATAGGACCGCGGCGGGATATAAAACGCTTAAAAGCTGACAAAAAAACTCGAGGTGCTTAAATCACCAGACAACTCAATATGTACGGCCCTAGTGGTCATACAAACGAACAAGCAAACGTACGCCTTCACAGACCTAATACCGCGACCTTGTGCTATGGTGACCTTGAATGGTCACGCGTAGTCGGTGCCAGTATGAACGAAAGGTTTCACGACTTGAACGACACGGCACGAACGATGATCTGCCATCTCAGGGTAGATTGGCTTAGGCCGTAAACGAAAGCATGGAACACATTTATGTACTCTACTACGAATTATATTGCGTGCAGAAAATATCCAATAGTTTTGGCGCAAAATCGACGTTAATAAGTCAGGGCCAGCATGACAATTAATTTTATGATGATAGTCAATCAAAAGATTTAATATATGACCTGTACGCGGTAGAACGATAGGATGTTTGTGATTGTAATCTAATTCCGCGTTTGACAGACGACCACCTACCCTGATCAATCCATTATCCAAAAATGGCTTTAAACATTGAAATTTACGACTACAGTGTCTACCTACTTGTAAGTTTGCAATTTCAGTGGCGAAGCACGAAGTCTGAAGTTGACGCAATACCATCAACTCAGCGTAATCAAGATCAGATGCGGTTACGTAGTCCCTTCGAGGTAATAATTTCAAAAAACAACATATATAAACAGTAAGCATTGTCCTTCCCTTTGTACCTCCGTGTCGTTGGAACTGCGCGAAAAAGGAAATCATGCATCAGGAGAATGAGAAAACGCTAAAGTACGACACTATTGAAGAGTGTGAGCTCGCTTGGTGTTCACCAGTACTCTTGGTTCCCAAGGCGAATGGCAGCGCTCGCTTCTGTGTAGACTCTGACACTGAAAAGGTTCAAGCCGTACTGAACGCAAAAGAACCAACTAACTTGATACATCTACGTACATTTTTACAAACCTGTTCCTGGTTTAGGAAGTTTATTCCAATTGTTTCATCCGTATCAGAGCCACTTACAAGGCTTACAAGGAAAAATCAGACTTGGACCTGGGGTTCAGCTCAGGTTGCTGCTTTTAACGAGCTGAAACGACTTATCACCTCAGCGCCGATATTAATCAAAGCTGACTTTAACCGGCCCTTCGTAAATCGCACCGATGCGAGCAATTATGCTATTAGAGGAAACGAACTACCATCTAAACCTATTATACCTAAGCGACGACGCGGCCGTCTGAAGTATACGAGTTATGAACTGGTCCAGGAACGAGGGCGATCTCCTAGACCAGAGGGGGAGTATATAGTAAGACAACCCGGCCCTAGTACTTCCAGACGCCGTGATATACGTCTCCCGTCTAGGCACTATGATTACTCTATGTAGGTTATTAGTTCTATTCTTGAATTTGACAGAGAATAAAAAGAAGAGCTCTAGCTAGCGCGTCGATTGATGTCTTTTTAAAATGACTGTCGTGTTTTCTGATTATTTTATATAATAGCCTAACTTACGAATGTGTAATACATTGTAGTGGTTAAATAAACGTTTCAACTATCTGCCGACTACATTTTTTATAAGACTGAGCTAGCTTGGCGAAAGCATCAATTTATTCAACATTACATTTTTCGAAAATAAACATTGCGTCATGTACGAAGAAGAATCAAAAGTTCCGGCCTCGCCGTCTTCGAGTATATCACGCTACTTACGCCCTGAACGCTTCGATGTGGAGCCTGCTACTGCTGCTTCAGACTTAAAATGGACTCATTGGCAGTATTCTTTCGAAAACTTTTTGTCTGAGGAGGCTCCTCATGCAACTGAAATATTTAAATATAAGATTCTCGTAAACCAAATATCACCAACTACATTAATCTCATACGTGAGTGTGGCGAATATAGTACTGCTATAAAAATACTGGATAATAATTACGAGAAAAGGAGAAACATCACTTTGGCCCGCCATCACTTGATCTCTAGAAAACAGCAACTAGGAGAACCGATAGCAGAATATTCGAGAGCCCTTACCTTACTCGCTCATGACTGTCATTCTAAAGCAGTAACATCCAAAGAACATCAAGATGAAACAATTCGTGGAGCACTCATCGCAGGGCTTAACTCTAAAAAGATTCGAGAACGACTCCTAGAGAAAAATACAATGAATTTAGAAGACACGCTAAATTTAGCGATTTCTCTCGAAAGTGCAGAAAACACTTCTCATGTAATAGAGACTAACGCAAGTCCTGCTTCTTTCAATGCTGTTACAGAAGCAGTAACTTTAGAGAAATCACAACTACCAACATTGTCAGCCACTAGCTCACAAAATAACCGTAGAAGATGTTTCTTTTGTGGAGGAAATATTCATCGAAGGATTAAATGCCCTGCATATAATGTAGATTGTCAACTTTGCTCAAAGAGAGACCATTTTGCAAAAGTTTGTCGTTCTGTTCAAATCAAAGAACCAAACGTTGCTGCTATTACAGAGAATAATTCTCACAACTCAGGCTTATCATCAGCAATTTCAGCCGCTTCTCCTTCAAGTTTATGTAAGGCAACTATACCTGTTACTGTTAACAATTATCGAGCTGATGCTCTAGTAGATACAGGAAGCTCTATTAGTTTCATCGAGAACAAATTGGCAAAAACCATAGAACTGAAAAGAAAGCCTTGTAACCAAGCAGTAACTCTTGCTTCTCTTAACCATATCTCATATGTAAATGGACTATGCTATGCCACTATACAAATCAATCACCACGTTTACAAACACCAACCATTGCTTATCGTAGACGATCTCTGCGCAGACATTATTATAGGTCACGATCTTCTCAAGAATCATTCGTCTCTTGAACTCCAGTTTGGTGGTGACAAAGAACCACTGAAAATCTGCAATGTGCTTGAAGCTTCTATTCCACCAGCGTCGGTTTATACTAATTTATCGCCTAATATCAAACCAATCGCTATCCGATCTCGACGCCACTCCGAAGAAGATCAGCTTTTCATATCAAATGAAATATCTAACCTTTTAAAAGACAATGTCATTGAGCCAAGTGTGTCACCCTGGAGAGCACAAGTTCTGGTGGCTGGAGGAGGCAGTCACAGGAAACGCCTTGTAATTGATTACTCACAGACCATAAATAAATATACGGAGTTAGATGGCTATCCTTTACCCAGCATCGATTTAATTGTCACTCAAGTCGCCAAATATAACTATTTTAGTCAGATAGACCTTAGGAGTTCTTACCATCAAGTGAAAATCCTTCCCAAAGAAAAAATCTATACAGCATTTGAAGCTCGTGGAAATCTTTACCAATTTACTAGAATACCTTTTGGAATAACAAATGAAGTTGCCGCTTTTCAAAGAACTCTTCAATTCATCATAAACGCTGAAAAGTTAAAAGGAACCTATGCTTACATTGATGATGTAATGATCTGTGGGAAGGACAGACAAGATCACGAAAGTAATTTACGCAGATTCATGGCAGCTGCTGAAAAATATCAACTCACGTTGAATACGCAAAAATGTGTATTTGGAACGGAATCTATCAATCTTCTGGGCTACACTATTCACAAAAACATAATCAAACCGGATAAATCCAGATTGGATCCACTCATAAATCTACCTGTTCCATCAGATACAGCGTCCTTGAAAAGAGCGCTAGGTTTGTTTGCTCACTATTCAAAGTGGATCGTCAATTTTTCCGCTAAGATCAGACCGTTAGTGGAAGCATCTTTTCCGCTATCAAAAGACTCAATAAACTGCTTCACGAAACTCAAGTCTGACATCGCAGAATCAGCCCTCGCAGCTATTGATGATAAACAAGTATTCTCTGTTGAAACTGATGCTCCAAGTATGCTATTGCTGCAACTCTGTCACAAGAGGGTCGTCCTGTCGCATTCTTTTCACGCTCACTGAATAATTCCGAACGTCGACAGCCCTCCATTGAAAAAGAGGCTAGCGCTATTGTAGAAGCATTGTGAAAATGGCGCCACTATTTAATCGGAAGACATTTTTTACTTGTTACAGATCAGCAATCGGTCTCATTCATGTTTGATCAGCAACATTCAAGCAAAATTAAAAACGAAAAAATAGAAAGATGGCGCTTGGAACTGTCTTGTTATAAATATGACATTATTTATCGCCCAGGAAAACAAAATCAAGCTGCGGATGCGCTGTCTAGAATTTGTCTTATAATGGATACTACTTCCAACAAACTAACAGAACTTCATAACTCTTTATGTCATCCATGCGTCACACGGATGATACACTGGATTAGAGTAAAGAACTTACCTTATTCTGTTGATGAAGTAAAAAGAATGACTGCGGCATGCCCAGTTTGCGCCGAAATAAAACCGCAATATATAAAAAAGAAGGGCAACTCATAAAAGCGACAGCACCTTTCGAACGCCTTAACTTGGATTTTAAAGGACCGCTTCCATCCAATACTTCTAACCGATACATTTTGACCATAATTGACGAGTATAGTCGGTTTCCCTTTGCCTTTGCTTGCAAAGATATGACATCAGAAACTGTGGAAAAATGTCTTCGAGAACTTTTCTCCTTATTCGGAACTCCGCCCTACATACACTCTGATAGAGGCTCATCGTTCTTATCTGATGAATTGAAGAAGTTTTTCACATCTCTAAGCATAGCCTGTAGTCGGACGACTCCTTATAACCCCGTGGAAATGGCTTAGTAGAACGTCTTAACGGAACATTATGGCGGACTATCCAGCTACATCTCCGCTCTACAAAACGAGATATCGCCGAATGGGAAAAGGCAATACCGATTGCACTTCACTCAATAAGATCTCTGTTGTCCACCAGAATAAACGTCACTCCACATGAGAGGATGTTCAACCACCCCCGTCGATCTGGAAACGGCCAATCAATGCCAACTTGGCTACTATCTCCGGGACCTATATATATGAATAAAAACGTAAGGAACTCAAAATATGACCCAGCTGTTGAAGAAGTAGGGATTCTACAAAGCAATCCTCATTATTCTTACGTCAGATTACCGGAGGGGCGCGAGACAACCGTCTCTAACAGACGTCTGGCACCAATACCAGTGACTGAAGAGATTCCATCTGATGATGAATTCTTAAGAATTCTTCTTCTTCATTCTTAAGAATTAAGTTAACTCCAGACTCTGAGAGAACTCAGACCGCTGACGAAGATCCATCTCCTAATGTAATTGATGAGGATATTCAAGTCCGCCGTTCGACTAGAGAACGTAGATCTCCTTCATACCTTCAAGACTACGTTACAATCTTAGAAGGGAGGGTGAATGATGTGAACTTCTTAGTTTAACCATAGACTTATTTATGTATAACTGACAAACGTTGTCACTAGATTTTATCTGTCATGTTTAGATTTTAATACGTGCCATTTTAATGTTGAATAAAGCTAAAAGTTCTCAGTTATATCGTATTTATTATGCATCAATTGATAACGCCAACTTCTTCAAAATTTTCGAAGCTGTTGTAAAATAAGTAGGTATAGGTAGGTACTCGACAATGAAACGAAATAATTATAACGACAGGTAATCTTTATTTATTTATTTTAATTAAAATCTGATGATCGCCACTACTTATTTCAGATCGATATCGTTACTTATTTGGTTGCAACACTTACCCTATCAAATTAGAACTGTCATCGAGAAAATAAAGAAATGGAAATAGTATACCATATATACATATTAATGATGGATAGGTAATTGTCGAAAATAATACAAACGAAAGATTTAAAATATTTATATGATCGTAATAGTGACGGGCAATTGTCGAAAACAATTTATCGATTCTCGATACCGATGTTAAGTTCGATTATTTATTTATTTTGGTTTCAGTACCCAAGAAGATGCAGTCAAAAAGAGAACTAGTTCAAATCAAACGATAACTAAAGTTTTTCAACATAAAGAGAAAAATGCAGATGCAAATACTACAAAAACTGACGATGATCATTCTATAGTGAAAGCACCTAAGCAAGTAAAACGAACGAATATTTTATCTACTTCAGTGATGAACGCAGTAATTTCAAATACAACTACAAACAGTAATATAATTAAGTGTTTTCCAAGTACGAGAATGACAAAAACTCAACTCACAATCACTGAAACATTGCAACGAGCAGCTTCTTATTCTGAGGGAGTCTGCAATTCGAAATGATTATCATACATTTGCTGTATTTTCGGAAGATACGTAAAAACAACAATTGGATGATATTTACGACGCGCGACGTGGCTGTAGAAAATTATAAAATTAACTTGAAACAAGCAGATTCTTATGCAATTACGTTTGATATTTGGTCTGAAATGAGATCTACACAAAGTTATCTTGGAGTACTATCCATTATTTAGATATACAACATAACAACCTTAAATCAAAAGTCCTCGCAACGGAACCACTAAGTACTCGCTACACTGCAGAAAACATTGCAGAACACTTAGACAAAATGATTAAAAGATTTGACTTGGCAAAGCAAAATATTGTAGCTGCTATTATGGATAGAAGCACCAATGTAATAGCCGCTGTTAACACCATTTTAGACCCATCAAAACATATACCTTGCTTCGCACATACAATCAACCGTGTTGTAGAAAACATACTTGAAGAAGAACAAGTTACTGGACTTATAACAACGGTAAGAGAATGAGAGAAGTAAAGTATTTTAAAAATAGCGTAGTTCAAAGCTATTTATTAAGTGCAAAGCAAAGCGCGAACTACCTGAAATTAATATTGGACGTAAAAACACTTTGGAATAGTACTTATGATATGCTAGATATCATACATCAAGCTAAGAAGCACACTGCTTGAAATTTTATTTGAGAATACTCGAGCGCCAAAAGTTCTCACTGCCGCAGAAAACAGCTTAATCCAAAAAATAATTCTATTACTACAACCATTTCAATATGTAATGAGGGAATTATGCGGCGACAAATACGTAACCATATGCAAAATTATACCAACTGTAAATTGCTTAAGACAACAAATGAAGAATATAAACTCAAAGAATGACGAAAGTGGCCTAATAGAGAGCAAGGAACTTGCATTGAAAGACCTAAATAACCGTATTTGCTTAATGGAAACAAATCCTCTAGTGGCAGTTTCGACCATCCTGGACCGTCCGTCGTGATTATTCGTGGTCAGTGTGACCGTTTCAAAATTATGTAATATACTAACAAAATGTCTGGCCAGTACTAAAATATACTAAATGAAAAATATAATTTCACTAAAAATTAACTAAAGTGTTAGGGTCATTATTTTAAGTTATTTTTCGAGACAAAGTTTAGTGTAGGCTTCAGGCCAGGTGTTGCGTCAGTGTTATACCTACTTTTTGGTGTTAAAAGATAAAAATAAAAATCATTGTAATGTTGAAACTGTTTATTCTAAATCGATGGTATAATCATTATTACTAATTTTATTGCAATATTAATCATATCTGGTGAGATGCCAAAAGAAGTATAACCTTCAGTCAAAGCTTGCATAACGTGTAATACGCAAGGAATGTTCTTAGTTAAAAACCTACTTCTGTATTTAGTTTTAATGTTAATAACTAGCGAAAAAATGGTTTCATATATTGTGCATTGGAAATTAGAACACACATTTTGCACTTTATAAAATTAGTGATATTTTAATACTTTGAGTCCTTTTTCGTATCAACAATATTGATCAACATGGCCCGAAACTGCTGTTGGCCCAAAACTGCTCTTGTCCAATTGTATAGTAAATTCATGTTAAACTAATGCAAACAAATAGTTTTATATTAATTTTGTAAGTAAATTCATGAATATTATCAATTTAACATATTAATTGTATCGACTCTCAATAGGTGGCGCTGTGCCTACTCCTGAATCGCGCGATCGTTTACGTTACCCGATTTGTACTGGTATTTTAAGAAATTTCAATAAAGTGCGCCCGATCAGTCTCCTAAATACTTTAGGGAAAATGTACGAGCGGATCCTTCTGAACCGTCTCAAGTCAGTAATAGAGGAGAAAGACCTCTATCCGCCTGAGCAATTCGGTTTCCGTGCTAGATATTCTTGCACTCATCAAGTGCACCGCCTCACGGAGCACGTTGCATTTAATTTTGCTGAATTATATAAACCCCGCCGTACACTTGCGGTCTTTTTCGACGTTGCCAAGGCCTTCGATAAGGTCTGGCACGAGGGATTGATCTACAAGTTGTATCACTTTGAAGTCCCCGATAGGCTAATTAAAATAATTCGCGACTATCTAACAGATCGCACCTTTCGCTATAGAGTGGAAGGTGAATTGTCCACGCCCCGTCCAATACGCTCAGGCGTTCCCCAAGGTTCGATCCTGGCTCCTAGCCTATTTAACCTGTACGTCAGTGACCTACCTCGACTCCCGGAGGTCGAGGTAGGGCTATACGCTGACGATACAGTCTTATATGCCTCAGATAGGAATAGATCCCACCTCAGACACAAAGTCCAACGCTCCGTGACCACTCTCGGGAAGTGGTTTAACGAGTGGCGTATAGCCGTTAATCCCTCGAAGAGCGCCGCGATGCTCTTCGATGCGGATTCGTCACAGATACCGTGGAAGCTTAAACCTGTTAAGCTCTACGATAATCCGATTCCGTATGTAAGAGAGACCAAATATCTAGGGGTAACCCTAGATAGTAGGCTCTCTTTTAGACCCCACATCCGTAAGGTTAGGAACAGGGCCGCGTGGGTCCTGGGCCGGTTGCATCCTCTGTTGTGTTCGGTGAGTAAAATGTCCACGCGACATAAGCTCACGCTCTACAAGACGTGTATTCGACCAATTTTGACATACAGTTGCGCCGTGTTCGCACATATGTCCGAGTCGAGTTTCAAACGGTTACAATCGATACAGAATAGGTTCCTCTATCGTCTCACCGGGGCCCCGTGGTATGTTCGAAGCGTAGATCTCCATAGAGATATGGAGCTTCCTTCGATACATGCCTACGTTAAACAGCTCTCCCGTTCGTATTTCGACACCGCGTCGAACCACGCGAATCCGTTAATAAAAACAGCCGCCACTTATGTTCCGGCACCCACGGACATCCGGTGCAAACGCCGGCCGCGCAATATTTTTATTGATCCCGACGATCACATCGAAAATTCGAATAAATATTACACATCCGTCTCTCCAAACAGAGCGTGCCAGCGCCCACGCCCGCGTAACCACCGTTCTCTCCGCAGAGGGCGGGCGGTCAATTTCGCTCCAGCACACCCGTCACGTCCACCCTCTCTAGCGGTAACCCAAGCCTAGGTCCGTTCCTCGGTGTGAAACCCTTGGGTCAGGCAACCGCCCGCGCGATACAAGTGACACTGTACTTGCATCACTTAGCTACCTACATACAACACTACACACGTATGAACATACACACGTGCACACCACACAGGTACATAGGTTCTGTGAGGGACCTTTTTTTTTCTTTTTTTACGCTAGTTAGTTAGCGCTAGTTAGTGTAGAAACATTCCGATTATTGAATACACATACGCACGGTTCCTTCCTTCCTCCCAGGAGGAAGGGAACGTGCCTATGTGTATATTTAGTTAGCTCGAATCGTAGGTGTAGGGATTCGAATAGATCGCGACCTATTTGCAAACGCGACGACCGCCCGAGCCGAGGTCCGGCCACTTTGGCACCCTCGTGCGAGTCGTCCACAAAACTTTCGCGGCTGAGTGCCCTCTGCGCTCGCCCCCAAGTCCGGTGAAGCTGTAAAAGCCGCAGCGGCTTTAGGGCCCCTAAGGCTAACAGTGTAGTCAGTTCTAAAAAAAAAAAAAAAAAAAAAAAAAAAAAAAAAAAAAAAAAAAAAAAAAAAAAAAAAAAAAAAAAAAATCAATAAAGTGTCTATTCAGTTTCAACAACAGTGTGAAGTTTTATTTAGTGTTGACATCTGGTGCCGAAACCCGGGAAATTGCGTGAGTAAAGTGAAGTGTTAAAATTGTGAATTTTTAAAAAGACTGAATTTGGACTTGTAAAATTATTGTGAACTTCTCAAAACACTTAGAAAAATCGCGTTGAATTTGGACTTGTAAAATTATTGTGAACTTCTCAAAACACTTACAAAAATCGCGTTGAATTTGGACTTGTAAAATTATTGTGAACTTCTCAAAACACTTAGAAAAATCTTGTCAAATTTGGACTTGTAAAATTATTGTTTACTTCTCAAAAACACTTAGAAAAATCGCGTCGAATTTGGACTTGTGAAATTCTCAACACTTAGAAAAATTGCAGTGAACTTGGACTTGTAAATTTTTACTGAACTTTAACATTTGAGATATTGGTATTTGGACATAGAATTATATTGTGATAAAAAAGTAAAACAAAGATTTCTTAAAAATAAAAAAAAAGTAAAATTTAAAAGGACATTTTTTGAGTGAAATTGAAAATCAACAATGGAGAAGATTTTATTGAATCAAGAAGCTATGTATGAACATTTGAACAAAGCGTTTTCGAATTATAAAAGATCGCCTAAAGAAAGACTCAAAGTATCATACATTGAGTCAAGACTAGAAACCTTAGAAAAATTATTAGAAAATTTCACGAGAACTCATAGTGACTTAGTTGGAATGGTTCGAAAAGAGGATAGAAAAGAACACGATTATTTTACCGAAGATATGTACTTTAAATTTGAAGAAACTTATACGGACTATAAGTCAAAGATGAAGGATGATCTCAAAACTTACGGTGCTTCTTCGTCACAGGTGCCCGATATATCGGTTCCATCGAGTACCAAAGTGAAATTACCGCAGATTCAACTTCCTAAGTTCTCAGGGTTGTATGAAGAATGGCAGACCTTTTATGATATGTTCACATCATTGATTCATACTAATCCAAGTTTAAGTCCCGTGCAAAAAATGCATTATTTAAAAAGTAGTCTCACAGGTGAGCCAGAAACCCTTCTAAAGAACCTGTCTACAACCGACACAAATTATGAAGAAGCCTTCAAACAATTAACACGCCGGTACAACAATAAACGTTACAATTGTAATGAGATTATGAAGCGACTATTTTCTCAAAGAAATGCTACTGATACGGCTACTTCCATCAAACAGTTACTTGATACCACATCATCTTCACTCAAATCCTTAGAGAATATAGGTGTCGATACAAGTTCTTGGGACGTAATTATCAACTATCTGGTTGCATCGCGTTTAGATACTGAGTCACGCAAGCTATGGGAGATCCAATTAAGTCAATCAGATTCAGATAAATTGCCAACTTGGAATGAACTAGTGAAGTTTTTAGAGACAAGGTTCCGAACATTTGAGATGATACAAGGTAGTAAACCTGTAATGAAGTCACATAATACGCAACAAATTAGCACCAAACAAAAGATTTTTCATTCAACCACGCAAGATGAAAAGAAATCAAATATTAATTGTACTATGTGCAATAGTCAGCATCTACTCTATCAATGCAAACAATTTGGAAAACGGTCTCCTGCAGAGAGATCAGAGTTTGTACAATCAAAGAGGCTGTGCTTCAATTGTTTTGCACCGACACATTCAGTGAAAGAGTGCCGAGCGTCGGCATGCTGCCGCCGTTGCGGTCGACGACATCACACACTGTTGCATTATGAGAGGAGTGATTTACCATCAACATCAGTTATTAATCAGAAAACTGAAACAACGACTCCACAAGAATTGAGCAAGGATGATGAGAAAAGAGTAATAGCTCATTTGGTAACAGAGAAAAATCAAAGAGAGATGCTGTTGGCTACCGCTGTAGTCAAAGCATATTCACCCAATGGCTATTCACAAGTTGTGAGAGTTTTAATCGATCCATGCTCAGAAGGTTCATTTATAAGTGAGGCTACTGCACAGTCATTAAGCCTGAAAAGAGTTGCCATCAATGGTATAGTGTCTGGAATTGGAGACGGTCTAGCCAAATCCAAGAATATGGTGTCATTGAGTGTGGAATCATTTCACAATCCAAAGTATTCGGTCACATTGGATGCTTATGTACTGAGAAAATTGACATCATTTCTTCCGACGTGTCAAACTAAGATATCAGATTGGCTAGACATTGAGAAAGTGTCATTAGCTGATCCAGATTACGGATCACCTGCTAAAATCGATTTAATTTTAGGAGTTGAAGTATATGAAGAAATCATATTAGAAGGCCTCATGAAACATCCATCTGGGAAGGGTCCCATAGCACAAGAAACGAGGCTTGGGTGGATTTTATCAGGACGAGTAAGGTGTGAATCATCTTTAGATAGTGATCAAATTATCAGCTGTCATATCAAAGTAAAAGAGGATGATTTATTGAAACAATTTTGGGAAATAGAAAGAGAGCCAGACGCAATTCAAAAGAAATTCACTAAAGAAGAAATGAGATGTGAGCAGATCTTTGATGCTACTACTGTGAGAGATAATAATGGTCGATACGTTGTTAGATTACCATTTAAAGATCTGATGCCAAAATGTGTTGAAGGAAAATCAAAGGAGATTGCTCTGCGCAGATTCAAATTACTAGAAAGGAAGTTACAGAAAAATCCATCATTGTATGATGAGTATAAAAAAGTAATCGACGGTTATAAAGAACAAAATCATATGCTACAGATTCGAGAAGTCGACGATATAAATAACCCAAAAGTAGTTTACCTTCCCCACCATCCTGTGGTACGGGAGGACAAGGAAACTACTAAAGTCCGAGTGGTCTTCGATGCCTCGTGCAAAGGCGTTAATAACGTGTCTTTGAATGACTGTCTACTTGTTGGTCCCAAACTTCAACAAGACTTGCGCCATATTTTAATGAGGTGGAGACGTCATCCCTTTTGCATACTTGCTGATTTAGTACAAATGTATAGACAAGTACGTGTCTCTGAGCAGGATACTAATTTTCAGAGAATTTTATGGCGACCAGATCCAAATAGTCCCATAGAACATTATAAGCTGATGAGACTCACATTTGGGACATCCTGTGCTCCTTATTTGGCGGTAAAAGTTTTACAGCAACTAGCAAAAGATGAAGAATTAAGATATCCTCGTGCTGCAAAGATAACACTTGAAGACTTTTATATTGATGATTTACTGACTGGGTGCGAGACAGAATTAGAAGCAATACAGATATTTGAAGAAATGAACAATCTAATGAATGTGGGAGGATTTCGAATACAAAAGTGGTGTAGTAACAGCAATAGATTAATGGATCATATACAAGAGGAGAGTCAAAGATCAGATCCATCTTTGATATTTAAAATTAATAACATGGTCAAAGTTTTGGGTATTGGCTGGAATAAAACCACTGACAATTTTGAGTATACGTTGCAATTACCCGAATTGAATGAGAGCATAACTAAACGCAAAGTATTATCAGAAATCGCTAGGTTATATGATCCTATGGGATGGATCGCTCCTGTGATTGTGACTGCCAAAATATTTATCCAGAAATTGTGGAAAGCAAAGTTAAATTGGGATGAGAATCTTACGCCTAACTTATTTAAAGAATGGTGTTTGTTCAGAGGAGATCTTAACAATATAAAAAATATTGTTATACCAAGATGGCTAAATTCACGTCGAAGCGACCATGTAGAATTGCATACGTTCGTAAATGCATCCCAAGTCGCATACGCTGCTACAGTTTATATGAAAACGAGAGATGAAGCGAATAATATTTATGTCAATCTAGTCACGGCTAAAACAAAAGTGGCTCCAGTTGAAAGGGAAGTCAGTATTCCACGCTTGGAGTTATGTGCGGCAGTGCTTGGAGCCAAACTTATGTTTGAAGTCTCACAAATTATGCTAATACCAAAACAGAATTTACATGCCTGGTCAGATTCTACGACTGTTTTGGCCTGGCTTCGGGGAGAACCAAATCGTTGGAACACATTTGTAAGCAATAGAGTCTCAGAAATTCACACGATGCTTGATTCTGACCAGTGGCGCCATATTAGCACACACGACAACCCAGCCGACTATGCATCGAGAGGGATTAAGGGATCTGACATGGCTGATCTCACGCTTTGGTGGAATGGTCCTGAAGTTATATATCACAACAATACTTACGAAATTAGCGAAGCTTACTCAACGACTGAAGAACAAAGGGCCATTAAAACTTTAACTGCTGTCGTGCAATCTAAAGAAGAATTCATATGGACAAGATTTTCAACTCTAATAAAAATGATGAGAGTGTTGTCCTATTGTAGAAGAATTCTTAATTTTAAATTACCAAAAGAGCAAAGAAGCAAACATTCAAAATTTATAACTGTAAAAGAAATGAAGGAAGTATTGAAGATAGTAATTAAGGCAACCCAATCGATATATTATCAAGCAGAGATACAGCAGTTAAAATCTCAAGGACACGTAAATAAGAAGAGTTCTCTACATACCCTTTGCCCCATCCTTGATGAGAATGGGGTATTAAGAGTTGGCGGTCGCATTAAAGAATCCGAAGCAAGTTTTGATACAAAACATCCCGTTGTTATACCTAGTGAAAGCCATCTCACAAAGTTAATAATAAATGATGCTCATTATAAAACTATGCATGGAGGTCCACAAATCATGCTTAATTACTTGAGATCCAAATATTGGATAATCCGAGCGAGAGAAAAGGTAAAGAAGTCGTATCGAGAGTGTGTCAAATGTTTAAGATATTCGCGCCAGAAAACCGATCAACTTATGGGTCAGCTGCCAAAGATAAGATTAAAACCCTCGAGACCTTTTAAAGCGTCTGGTGTAGACTTTACTGGATTTATAAATGTTAGATTTTCACCTGGAAGAGGCTCAAAATCATATAAGGGTTACATATGTCTTTTTATATGTATGTGTACAAGAGCCATACATCTTGAAGCTGTATCAGATTTGACATCGAGAGGGTTCATCGCCGCTTTCCGTAGGTTTGTGTCTCGCAGAGGCCAGTGTGTGGATTTATACAGCGACAATGGGACCAATTTTGTGGGCGCTGATACAGAACTAAAATTGATGTTTGACCAAGCTAAGTCCAATCTCCCCACAGAAATTGCCCAAATGTTAGCAAATGATGGAACGGCTTGGCATTTCATACCTCCTCATGCTCCTAATTTCGGAGGACTATGGGAGGCGGGTGTAAAATCAAGTAAGTCGCATCTAAAGAGAGTGATAGGAGAGTCAACGCTAACATTTGAGGAATTGTCGACGGTACTGAATCAGATCGAAGCGTGCCTCAACTCACGACCTATTTCATATTTAAGTGAGAACCCTGATGATCCACAACCGCTAACTCCCGGCCATTTTTTAATTGGAGAGCAATTAGTGGCTATTCCAGATGAAAATCATTCTGATGTTCATGTTACCGGATTGCAAAGATGGAAGATGACACAAAAAATGGTGAACGATTTTTGGAAAAAATGGTCAGAAGAGTACTTGGTTAGTCTAAACCAAAGATACAAATGGTCAATAAAAAAACCAGAACCAGAGATAGGTGATATTGTTATTATTAAAGATCACAACCTACCGCCAACGAAGTGGCTGCTAGGTAGAGTTGTCCAAAAATATCCTGGCCAAGATGACATCACAAGAGTGATTAGTATTAAAACAAAAAATGGGTTAACTAAACGTCCATGTAACAAGGTGTCTATATTGCCTAACCCAGATACATTGTAGTTTTATTCTGTAGAGTTTATTTTAGTTTGTGTTAATTTTACTTCGCCTAGTTGTCATGGTGGGCAGTCTCTTTGTTAAGAGTCAGTTTCTTTCGTTCATTTAGGTTTTTTAGGAACTTTAATTTGTTTACATTTTTTAATATATATTCTGAGTTTTATTCAAAAGCGTTAAAGGACGAGTCCTTTGGTGGGCGGAATGTCCAATTGTATAGTAAATTCATGTTAAACTAATGCAAACAAATAGTTTTATATTAATTTTGTAAGTAAATTCATGAATATTATCAATTTAACATATTAATTGTATCGACTCTCAATAGGTGGCGCTGTGCCTACTCCTGAATCGCGCGATCGTTTACGTTACCCGATTTGTACTGGTATTTTAAGAAATTTCAATAAAGTGTCTATTCAGTTTCAACAACAGTGTGAAGTTTTATTTAGTGCTGACAGCTCTACATTATTAACTGTATCATAACTGTTTACTACCACCACAGAAAAGGTTTTGTACTTCTTGATGGTACTTCATTTGACGTCTGACGATATTCTTCTTCAATAGCTTGTTTGATAGTATAATCTATGTTCGAAAACTTATCTATGACATTTATCAGAGTTGAAAAGCATTCGTAATTATATATTTTTAACGCGGTGAGGCGGGAAGCGAGGAACGTATAACTACTGTTCAAGTGAGACAGATTTATTTGGTAGACGAGAGAGATACAATCAGCTGCGAAAGTTTGTGACGACCCGCACGAGGGTGCCAGAGTGGCCGAACCTCGGCTCGGGCGGTCGTCGCGAATGCGAAAAAGTCGCGATCTAACTAATTCCCTAATCCTAAGAGAATTCGAGCTAACTCGAGGAGGAAGGAGTGGACCATGCGTATGTGTATTTGATAATCGGAATGGTTTTTCTACACTAACTAGCGCATTAGTCTAACTAGCGCAAAAAAAGAAAAAAAAAAGGTCCCTTACAGAACCTATGTACCTGTGTGGTGTGCACGTGTGTGTGTTCATACGTGTGTAATGTTGTGTGTGGGTAACTAAGTGTTGCACGTATAGTGTCACTTTGTATCGCGCGGGCGGCTGCCAGACCCAAGGGTTTCACACCGAGGAACGGACCTAGGCTTGGGTTGCCGCTAGAGAGGGTGGACGTGACGGGTGTGCGGGAGCGAAGTTGACCGCCCGTCCTCTGCGGAGAGAACGGTGGTTACGCGGGCGTGGGCGGTGGCACGCTCTGTTTGGAGAGACGGTGGCGGCGTAGAACGCGTTAGCTTTTTCGGTTTGGTCGGGCGGGTCAGTGAATATATTACGTGGCCGGCGTTTTCTCCGGCAGGCGTTGTGGTCGGGCACATACGAAGCTGCCGCTTTTATTAAGGGATTCGCGTGGTTCGACGCGGTGTCGAAATAAGAGCGAGAAAGGTGTTTGGCATATGCGTGTATCGAGGGAAGATCCTCCATACGAACAAACCAGGGGTCACCGGTAAGGCGGTGAAGAAACTTATTCTGGATGGCTTGTAAGCGTTCCCAGTTATATCTTGACATATGTGCGAACGCAACGCAGCTATATGTCATGATCGGTCGGATACACATCTTGTAGAGCGTAAGCTTGTGTCTCGCGGACATTTTGCTTGCAGCACATAACAGGGGATGCAATCGGGCGAGGATCAATCACTTTTGGCACAGTTGCTCAGGTCACTGTTTTATGTCGACATAACGATAGCGCCATCTAATCTACTAGTAGCGCCATCTCTTGGTGACTAGGCGATAATTCAATCTTTACGAGATGCAGAAAACGCATAGTGACATCTAGTGATGAATATTAAATGTTGGTGGCGTTACATATTTTAATTTAATTCTGAAAATAGTGGCTTTTTAAAAGGCGGCCTAAACTGTTGCCAGATAGTAGTCATTAAAAAGACCAAAAGTGTACTGTTAAGTGTTAAATTTTACCAAAAAATTCTAAAATTGGGTTTTATATTAAAATGAAACTGAATAAATTTCACAGACTCCTAATTATAATAGTACGTAAAGTACTAAAAACGGTCACACTGTTAGTGGTGATTCTGTAAACGCTGCTGAGTGCTGCCAGGCTGCCAGCACTGTTTGAGTGTTGGGCGATAGATTAGTTCGAGAAATGCGCTAGATTCCGCTACAAAAGTGTGATTTAAAAAAGCGCTAGATTATAATGCTATTATATAATTAAGAGTTAAATAGATACGTTTCACATTATCGCCGTTTTTTCGTAATTTCAAGTACTTATCGTTTACATTCTGAACAAAAATGAGTTTATCTATGTATAACGCAAGGCACGGTACGGAAATTAAAACATCAAGTATTTTATTAATTTTTCATTTAATAAATCTTTTAAACAAAAATGAGCCAACAAATCATTATTAAAAGTCATCAATCGAATCATCATCGGTTGGAAATGTTTGAAGAGTCCCAGAACCAACGGTTGGAAATGTTTGAGAGAAGTCCCACAACCAGGTGCACTTCTTCAAAACTTCTTTACGACATATCATTTTTCTACTATTTGCAACTTCACGAAAATGGGGTAGATAAGGCTTAAGCCTTAAGAAAAACAATTTTTTCCGTATTAAATTAAAGCTATTTTATTATTATAGACATGCATACAATTAATGAGTACTTTATTTTATCATTGTTCTTATTATAATATCATTGCTATTTATTTATTGTATTATATTTACAAGTTATGAATAAATAATTGGAATTATCTTTTCAAAGTAATACAATTATATGATGACAGTTAATCTTGTAGAAATGCAACGATTTTATAAAATTAAAAATGAATAAATAAATCATTAAAAACGAATAATTAAAAAAGATGTACGTATACATATTTTTATTTTCTAATCGTGTTTTGTTTTATTTTTAAATTATTATTTAATTTATATTTTTTATTGTTTTTAGAATTAATAATGTTCACTAGATTTACAGTCATATTTATAAATACTTGCTAATTTTAACAGATTTATATACATTCACTGATACTTACAATCAAAAAGTGAGGTTAACCTCAAATAAATATTAAAATCATGCACATACGTGTTGAATTTATAAAACGAAATATAAAATCACTCTCACTTTTCTTGTAAATTCACTTAAATTTGAATAAGTCTCTTTATTTTATCACTTTCAAATTAATATATTGTTATTCTTATTTCAAACCAAACTTCAAAACTAATATATTGTTGTTATTATTATAATATATTACATTATATTCTTTACGTCACTATACTAAATTTTGATAAAAAAAGCAACATGGCGCGTAACCGAAAAACGTGACGATTTTCTACAAAATTTCTCCCATACGTCGATAAAGAAGTTTCACTTCAAAATTTGCAAAGAATTAATGTTCCAACAAAATTTTCAGATTTCATTTGCAATCTTTTTTCTGGGAGAAACATAAACTTAAGGATTCCTTGAGGGGGTATCCCCACTAGAACGCTCTGGAGAGAGGCACCGCAGGGGTCAGTTCTGAGTCCGTTACTCTATGATGTCTGCTCATCTGAATTAGACTCCCTTATCTTGCCTCCCTGCTTCATTCTTCAATATGCAGATGATGTACTTGTGTATTCATCCAACAAGTCAATAGATTTAGGGGCACAATTTATGGAGCAATCACTTGACAAATTGTCACAGTGGTTATCTGATCATAATCTTTCTCTTTCTGTTATCAAAATTACTATAGTGGTATTAACTCGTATAAAAACAATTCCTGATGTTAATGTAACCATAAATCAGTCTAGTTTGCCCGTTCATAGTGAAGGAACTTTCCTCGGAAGGAGGTTTGATGGCAAATGTAATGGCAATGCTCATGTTGATTATTTGGTTGGCCGATGCGAGAGGAATATTAATGTTTCAAGAGCTCTTTCTGGAGTTTGGTGGGGTGCTCATCCATTTTCATTAAAATTAGTTTACAATGCTATAATAAGAAACCTTTTAGACTATGGTTTTATCACACTTTGTCCGGCCAATAAGTCAGCTTTACATAAGTTAGATCTCATTCAATCGAAGAGCTTACGTATTGTAACTGGAGCTATGAAAAGTACGCCTGTCAATGCTTTACAAATTGGATATGCAGATCACTTCTCTTTTTTAATTGAGATATCAGATTCCTAAACAGTATAATTGTTAGTGATAATAATTTCTGGCGTAAAAAATCGATCCCCCATTTAGTTCAAAGTTATAGAAATTTTATTGACCTTGTTTGTACAATGAGTAAATATCCATGCCATCCTCTGTTCTTTTTTGACTACAGCGTTCTGGTATTTTCTCCCAGTGTTCACCTATCGATAGGAATAACAAAAGGGTTGCCGGATGCCAATGCTAAACTTAGAACATATATTAACCAAAATGCTTCTAATGCAGAAATATTTTCACTGATGCTTCTAAACAGGTTGATTTTTTCTCTGGTAATGATTTGGACTTCACAGTAGTTGTTTCAACAACTCGAAATTGTTCTAGTCAAAGTGTAGGCGCTGCTTTTTTGCAATATTCTACCGGATATTTTAAACTTTTCAAATACTCCTCTCTTACTTCTAATTTTACAGGGGAATGCTTGGCCATTTTGAAATACGTTAACTACATTATTGTGAACAACATTAGATACTCTTTAATTTTCACAGATTCTGTAAGCTGTTTGCAATCTCTTGTACAAAATCCTTTTAACAAAAATACGCCTTCAGCAATCTCTCTTGAAATAAAGAACAAGCTTTAATATTGCTCAGATAACAATCAGCAGGTTACCTTGATATGGATTCCTGATCATTCAGGTATCAAGCGGAACGAGATGGTGGATGAGTTGGCAAAATTGGCAGCTGTTCAAGGAGCGTCTAGTAGTAGTTTGTACAGTCAGGACCTAGTAGCTTATATACCTAGGGAGAAAATGGTTGAGAAGTGAAATACGGAGTGGAAATGATTCAAACAAAGGTCGTTTTTATTGGCGTATCCAATCTGTGATTTTTTGATTTCACTCAAACCGTAGTTCTCCAAATTAAGATTCTGCAAAAAAATTACATCAACAATTTCAAGGCTAAGATTTGGTCACTGATCTTCACCGGTTCATTTGGAAAAGTTACGAGTCAGAGATTCATCTGTTTGTGAATGTGGTATAGGGGATGGTGACATTGTTCACATTCTCTTCAATTGTCCTTTTTATAATTCCTTACCACTGTATAATATATTATCTTATTTTAAAGATTTATTATGTTGAAACGGAAGAAAAAGTTTACTTTGTCAGATTTTGAAGTTTTGTGTTCTATTAATATCTAAAAATAATTGTGCATATTATAAAAAGAATTTCGTTATTTTAATTAGCGTTTTATTCGTAACAGTGTGGATCGGACATAATACTGTTTTTGCTAATGGCATCTCCTAATTTTTGATGGCATCCCCATGTAACGTCTTTTTGGTGACGTCATCAGTTTATGTTTAGTGATCGAGGAGTTACGAAATTTATAAATTCCATCTTACTAGCATTCAGTAGTAACGTAATCAGCGTTGTTTTCATGAATAATATGATTTTGGATTGATATTGTATTATAAATATTTTAATAACCTGTCTTGAAAATTGAAAGTCAACGAGACGTTACGTTAATTTTGGCGGCATAGGGCGAAGACACAAATAGATTTGTATTATAAAAAATTCGATGAACTAATTGGCATTACTGGTGATAAACTCTTATAAAATTCTTTAATGAAATATAGAAACGTGTGAAATGTTCGTTGAACGGTGATAGTGATAACGAGGTATCGTCATCGGTGGAAAATAAACTATGGAGAGTGCGACAATTGGCGGATTGCGGTCAAGGTCCCGATCGAAGACTCCGTTTTTGCGATCGAACTGCGATGGAGAGAATTGCATTGATGATGAAGAGCACGCGCACGCCCAAAATAAGTCTGGCAGGAAAACACCAAAGCGAAGCACACCTGTCAAGTAAGCCAAACTTAGGTTTGCATGATAACACTTCTCGGCTTAGTATTATCTTATTATCTCTAACTTATGAACTTGCAAAACGGTCATTACATTCTGGCTGACAGTTGTCTAAAGTGTGTAATAAATTGCCAAACTGTTTATTTACTCTTAGAAAGTGAATATTTTCACAATCCGGGAGACTATTCTTATTTGATTCTAATATAATAAATTTAATTAAGTCTACATAAAATGTGATGTCCATATACACCCTAGAATGAGTGAATGTATTCAAAAAGTGTTGCTTTATTACTGTCTGATAGTGGTGAAATTATCTACTAGGATTAGTAAAAATATTAAGATATTCAAGAGATAACACTTTACTATCTATGCAAAATTCTATATTATTTATAATTTTGACAGTTTACAACATAAAAAATACTAATAGAAACTGAAAAATTTAGTTAAAAACTTTTCTAGATTTTTTTATATAAATTCAATTAAATATCATTTTCAAAAAAAAAAAAACAAAATATATGTAAGTCACTTTAAAACTATTTACAAAGACTATACAATTTTTATACAATATACCGGCTTTTTTATTACTTACAGAGACTACACAATTAGATACCATTTATTGCTTTTTTTTCAAATTTCCGAATTTATTAATGTTATTAGTAATTAGGTATAAGTGTGAAATTGAATCTGAAAAACTATTATAATAAGAGCTTTTACTATTATTAACTGCAGCACAAGCAATATATATATATGCACAGAGCTTCCCCATCTTTATTGATTTTAATCCTATTAAATTTAATGTCAATAATAAATTTGAAGTAGGTAATGAAGCACATAGCCTAAGTCATTAGTGTATAGATAAATTAATGATATTCATTATGATTATTACATTCAATCAATTAACAATAATAAACATTTTGGCCTTAAGTCTGTTTAATGGTTTTGTTTTCAGGACATACATAAATAATATTTGTGTAATTAGTTAAATATCTTTCTGTATTTGTAATTTAATTCATTAATTATAATCTCATAAGGTTATTTTGAACACATTTATAATTTTATTTAATAGTAATTATTATAAGTAAATGGGCTGTTAGGATGTTTGATGGGATCTTAGTTTGTCTTGTAGTGGTTTTTATTTTTATTCATAAATTTGTGTTATTTGACCCTCTAGTAATATAGACGGCATTTTATATAATATAGCTTGGTTAATTTGTACAAGTGAAGTTACAATTGACTGCCTAGTTAGAAAAAAGAAATGGGTTGTTAAAAATGATTTTGGACTTTAAATGACATTCCTTTTTAATCCTGATGCTTTCAATAGCAAACAAAAGTTTTACACCTACACAAACTGTATTTCCAGTGTAAATGTATTCTTCATTTTTTTAATTTCATACCAGAAAGAATAAAATATGGAAGAGAAATTATGAATAATTAAGAAAAAAATTCTGCCAAACATATTGGTGTGTATCTGGCAGAATTTGCATTGAACCTCTATGGTAAATAAATAATTTACATAGATTGGGTAACCCTAATCATGGACCACTATGTTTGAATGGTATGAATGAGATTACTCAAGGTTCTTAGTAGTAAGGACAACATGTGTTGATGATGACATCACACTCATATAGTATTTGATGGACATAATGATGTCATAAATATTATTGTAATTCTATGTAAAGATTAAATTATTAACATGTCAATTTTAAAAATATTTTCAAAAATATTTACAGACCTGGTTATAAACAAATAGGTTAAATACATTATTGAAACTTATAAACTTCTTTTTGTGCAAAGTTAACCAGTCCTCAAAATATTTGATATGTAAATGTAACCATATACTAGAAAACACTATATAATACATGTATTTTATGTACTTCCTATACTGTATGTGTGAGTATAGGTGTGGCTGTTCATCAACACTTATTCACAGGAGTATATTAAGTTTTTAGAAGTCTGACATAATATTGTCTATTAATCCATCATGTCTATGTTAAGTTACCTTAGAACATAATTATTAAATTTTAAGAATCAGTTCTAATAAAAGTTTACTTTACCAGCCATGTATATTTTTAAACATTTCAATAATATAGGTACTAGAAAACCAAGCTAAGCTTCATGTAATTCTTCTTGTTTTGTTCCTTGAGAGTCCCTTACTTTTCAAGGATCTAAATTAATTTTGATTGAGCAAGATGTAACACTATTAGAAGAAATATAATGTGGAAGAAAGCATGTTCTACCACTGAACATGATATTTATAACATTCTTTTTATTTAATTAGTTTGTCTTTTAAAAAAAACATGATTTTTTTTCAAACGCTGTTCAAGTTTTATCCCAATTTTTCTTATTTAGATATATATTTTCTAAACCAGATGTAGTGTTTTTGATGTCAATAATTCGTTTTCAGGGTCCTATTGAATAAGGTATACCTTGTTTCGATTTTGACTGTTATTAATTCTAACTAATATTATAAATGTGAAAGTGAGTTTGATACTCAATCACGCAAAAAGGCTAAACGGACTTGAAAGAAATTTGACACACAAATAGCTTATAACCTAAATTAAGACATGGGATAATTTTTATCCTGGTAAAAATATTTTTTGGAGCCGTGAGTACATCTAGTTTTGTACTAATCATTACTGTACAAAGTTTTCAATTTACTTTATTCAATAAAATTTAAAACTTAACTCATATTGTTTAGTACATATATAAATAGATGGAGAAAAGTCTTAATTTACAAATGTATATAGTTTGTTGTATCCATGTTAGTCTATTAGCCTTTCCATTGTCGAAATTAAAATCATCCTTTTCCTAAATAAAATTGTCTTTGATAAAGGTGACTTTACTTCTTATCACTGTGGTGTACCTAATTATAAACTGGTTGTGAGTTTTTTTTTTTTACATTAATTGCATATCACAATGCTTAATGTTAATTAATGACTATGCTATCAGTCTGAGTTAATTATGTTCATAAATGTGTGAAACTAAACATTGTTATAATTCAAGGCCATCTGTTTTGTTTATTTCGACTGGTGATACCTGTGAGGAGTTTACATTGTACTACTGTTCTGTTCCTTGTGCTATGTTTTTGAGTTATACTTTTATTTTTATGAACATATCTCCTGTTCTTTTAAAAAACTAGTACCTTTAAAGCTTTTTAGTCATATCACTAAATCATTATAATTTTGACCATACATTCTTGATACTTACTCATTTAAGTGCAAACTGATAGATAAAATAGACAAATATCTAAGGAGTAAAACAAAAAAAAAATGGATAAAAATGTATATAGTAAGTTTTTGCGTGATGTGCGTACAAAAGCAAACATTCATCATTTTATTTATATATAGTAGATACGATAAAGCTAAATTTTCGATCTGACCACACTCTTAGCTGTCAGGGCCCTGAAGCCTCGGAACGCTTTGATAGTATATTACTGGGCTTGGGGGCGAGTGCTGAAGGCATTCAGTGTAAAGTTAAAGAGATTGTTCGAACGCGCTAATCTCTGAACCATAAACCTTAAAGCAATTTGGCACGTCGGCAACGATGCGGTAGAGAATAGGTCAAGTAAATTTCACACGAGGAAACAGTTAGTTTACTAATGAAATGTAATAAATACAGTGCACGTATTATATTATAATCATTAATTAATAATAAGAAGGTTATAATAATATTATGTATCTCTAAACCCACAGATTTGAGAAAAAGGTCTAAACCAAACTTATTCTGACAGAAATGTTATGGACGGCACGTAGATAGATAGTGTGCGTGATTGATTGACTTTATATCCACGATAATAAATAAACGTGATGTTTAAATCGTGGGAAGTGAAAATAATCTTAACACAAACTATAGTTTTAATGTTTAACTATCTATTAGGTTGTCTTTTTCAAAAGTTTTTTGGGTATGCCGTGTCTCTATTATTAAAAAAAAATGGCGATAACCTTTTTTAATGATAAGTGGGTATTTCATATTTATTTTCGAAATGAGTATTAATATAAATAATGCCAAATCAAATTAATAATAAATAGGCGCGAAGCAATATCAACGTTTAGTAAAGATGGCAATGTCACCGCTAGCATCTTCTAGCATCACGTACGGCTCTCTCACCTGCGACGAAAGGGCAACATCTTCAGTTTGTCCGCTTTTAAAATTGTTACATATCGGTTGATAAATGATCGGCGATTCCGATATATCGTATGGATATCGGTATCGTTACATCCCTGGTTCTCATGTTATTTTATTTACTTCTCATTACCCCTTTGTTTTTACTATCTAATCGCTTATGCACACTAACTGTCTCTACTCATATATAGCTATATGACAAAGCTAACTACTAAGCTATACAGGGTAATGTTAGTCGTTGCCATTTTAATGAGTAATTGTATTTATACCACAAAAAAAAATGTTTTTATAAAATTTCAATTTAAATATCTGAAATATTAAAACCGCGCGGTCATTGTGACCTCTTTTGAACTCGTCGAGTGAAGATACACCGCCACTGACAGTTTTGTTATAGTTAGTCAAACAAAAATCGTATGTGACTCATGTTGATGGTATGGTTGAGATAAGCAAGCGCAATGTCACTCCTCCAACCCCCGGGTCTATTAACTCTCAGAGATCAAAGTTTTAGGCATTATTATAATAGTAAAATTAAGGTTATAATAATAATAATATAATAATAACTTACGGCACAAAAAAAGAAAAGGTTTTGGAGGGAACAAGGATTTAAATTTATTCATTTAAGCGCTCTCTGTACAAATATTGTGGAAACATTGTGAATTTTTATAATATTAGCTATTCTACCATTTCCCGGTTGTAAAGAACAACCTAACAAATGATGGCGGCTATGTTTTTTTTTTAAATTCAATTGTTAGCGCTCTCTCTAGGATATGTGTGGCAACTAATGTGATTTTACGTTAATAGAGTTCAATCATTTACAATTTGTAATGAAGTAACAATAGAGACTGCTAAAATACAAAATAAAACTCTTTTCTATAGAAAATTTGTAATTTGATATAATATTACTTTTTAGAATACTTTAGTACAAAGTACTACTTCTACTAGTAAAAACGTAATTGCGTAAAAGTGTCGATAAATTATAAAAACGATAAAATAAATGATAACAATAAATATTTTGATTTATTTTTGAGTAATTTATGTATTTTTTAGCACTCATGTAGTAGCATAGTTTTAGTAAGTCATAAAAATACGTTCCTAGCCTAGTGGTCGTAATCGAATCCTCGCCCTGAACAGTTTTTTATTTTTATTTTCGGACTTCAATTAGTCCTTAGGTAACTTAATTCGAATATTTATAACATAAAAGTTTTAGTATTCATATTTATTTTTCTAATTTAATTTTCTGAACACAGCATAACTTACCAATTTGGATGATTATTTTTTGCTGGATAGCGGATATCTCAAGGGCGCTGCCATTCCAGTTAACTTTATTTTATCTCGTCCAGACTGTCGCGTAACTAATAGGAAAACTTCTGACTCCTCATTGCAGAACCAATGTTGGACAACACTCCTTTATATCGAATGTTCTCAGGATATAATGATTAATGATGTGACACCATCTTGATATTTTCTCTTATATCGTGTTTCGGTCATAGACTGCTTTATATTTTAATGTAATTTTTTTCTATTGTGGAATTTATGTTCACTTTTTTAAAGCACCCACCACATTTTTTTTCTATAATTATGTTTTGTGTTTACCGGTATGATGTCAGGTGTATATTTTTTTTGTTTCAGACAACTTGGTCAACCTTCCAGTAAAATAACAACAGAAACTATCACAGAATCCGTACAAGACTACATATCACCGTCAGTTCATCGTACCAGACAATACACAAGATCCAACCTCGAAAAACTCGCTAAGACGTCCGATTACTCTTCAGAAGAAAGTCTGGACAGGCTGAAGAGCCACAGAAAAGAGATTTTTCAGGTAAGATATAAGCAACGTGTAATCGAAATATAGTTTATATAGAACGAGGGTAAAGTTCTTTCCATTTTAGTGTATTTTTTACTTGGAGAATAATGAACTATTGGGAATATTATTGATGTTTTATAGCAACAATTTATTGTAAGAACTAAATTCATCAAGAGTTGTTCATAATTCAGTTTAATTCCCACGAAGCGTTTCGAATCAGAGATGGCAGAAGAACTAAAGACTTAAGTGGCAGTGCGCGGAGCACATTGCTCATAGAACGGATAGCCGATGGGGCGGCCGTAGAGATTTTGAGTGGCGGCCACGTATTGGGAGTGTAGGAGCAGTGTAGGCAGACCCGCCACAAGATGGACCGGCGACCTGGTAAAGGTTGCAGGAACTAGCTGGATGCAACCAGCGCACTATCGGTCGTTGTGGCGATCTTTGGGAGAGGCCTACGTCTAGCAGTAGACGTCTTTTAACTGAATGTATGGATGAATTAAGCGTTTCACTTCATCGTTCATTATGCGAACGGCTAAGGAATGGAATTCACTCCCGGCGCTTGTCTTTCCGGCGACCTTTTTTAACTCAAGAGTCTTCAAGCATAGAGTGAATAGGCATCTGATAAGTAAACAAGGTCCATCGTCGGCCTCATCTTTGCTTACCATCAGGTGAGATCGAGGCCAAGTTGCTATACCTGCATATAAAAATAGGCCATCGAATTCTAATTAGTAATTACCTACCATAGTTTCCTATGGTAAATGTGAATTTCAGTTAATGTTACTACCGCAAAATTAAGAAGAATATTTAAAACCGAACGCAGACGGTTGCACTAACATATGTCGTAATAATCTTTAATTTTCTAATTAGTGACGTCATAAATTGCCTATTTAATTTTCCAATAGTTTTTAAGTTTGCCAAGTTACTTATTGTGCTAATTGTAACCTCTTATCATTTTACTTTCTCTTACATCGTACATTCACTGCATTTATTGTTGTCCTTAAACGGTTCTTTTCCGATCTTTATAGCGTCCAAAATTATAAAACTGTTTGTTTACCATAAGGCGACCTTCGTTATAACCCATTGTAAACGTTTTATAGATATTGTTTGTTTACTTTTCTTAGAATTCAAGTTTAAAAATATGCGTCACCATACCAAATTGAATAACTTAAATTAACAATAATTGTTTAAATTTGTAACGTATGCAAGGATAAAGAATTAGCTTGAACTTTATATAAAAAAGCTTATAATTTTTGTAACGTTGCGTAAGTACTTGTATTTCGTGTCTTACACATTTGAGTCCTCTATTTGAGACTGTCTGCCTAAAAACTTCAATTGAGATTTAAAACTAGTGTCTATCTAAAATCTTAAGTACTTAAATTAAATGTTAACAAGTAAATTTACCTGAATTATTTCTCATTTTGTGGTAGCATTAAAAGATGTTAGTCCAATTTGAATCTGAAACGGAAATATCTGACTATGGAAAGCAAGCAATGAATGGCCTTTTAGATAGTTGTTTATGTAAATACCAACCCTTAAAGTCCAAACTTCGGGATAAAAATAAAGTATGTACTTGACACTGACAACATGAATCATATATGTAGTTTGTAACGGCTGAAGTTTGAATCCATGTTTAAAGTTCGTCATTTAAATGGCTCACTTAAACATTGTTTCTGAGGTAGCATTATGAGGTCATGTATTCCGGACGCTGTTGCGTGACGTTGCATTGTAATTTCGCAATATTGGAATATGAATTTGATGATGTTTCTTTTCACGAATAGTAAACAAATTACTTCCTATTTTTGTTCTTCAATTTCAAAAGGTCTTAAAAGGAACGGTGGAAATCGTAAATGAGGGAAAACTAAACTATATACATGCTGTAATTATTATACCTATATTAATTTGTCACTTTATTTTGAAAAATTAAGGATTTTTTATCGGATGAATGAAAAAGTGTAATATCTGGTTTTATTGGTCATGTAAAAGATTGTGGCAAGATTTATAGAATACGCGGAATTATACTTATTACTTATATTACTTATTTTAACTCTTATCTTATGTTATTAAATTTTATCCGACTAACACCGCACCCGCGCACTTTTTCTCACTGCCCGCAAGTACAATTTATTTTAATTTTTCATTAGCTCTTAAATACTACGTGTCCAAATAACATGCTTTAAAGGGCAAAGTTTAACTTCATAAAATTGTCTTTATGATGAAGTAACTTTTGTTCGTAAGGATTAATATGTCGTGCTTAAAAATAATGTTTATAAAATAGCTTTTTAATATTCAACAAACTGTTGTCACAAAATAGGTATCTTATTGTGGCGTTTGTTTATGAGACAGGCATATGCTATAACGGAGTTTCTTTAGATATAATATGGTCCATTATTTTTGTGGAGCGTTGTATTTACGCATCGTTACTTTCGTTACCCCTTACGCCAGCGCACGCGGATAAAGCAGTTCGGGAACACTTCCATTTCCGACTTATTTAACAAAAATCAATATTTAAGGCTAGCTTAAAGTTAGATAGCTTATACTATTCCACGTGAATATGGAATTATACTAAAAAAATAATTTTGGGAATCCGACTGGTAGTTCCAGAGATTAGTGTGTTTAAACAAACAAAAAATCTTTTCCGGTTTATTATATTCGTATAGATATATTAGTATAAATGGAAACCTCTATATTTATACAATTTTAGAATCAAAAAATATTTTATAATAGTCTCAAAAAAAAAAACGCGATAATTTGTGTAAAACGAACTCATTTACGTCAGTCAACACGTGTTTAAGATATAGGCGTTTTGTTATTTCGAGGTCTTACAACATCAATGAGGCTTGCGGCTCGGCGCGGCGCGACGCGGTAGCGTGGTGGCCGCGGCCGGTGGGTATTGGTTATAATCTTTCAACATTTGAATGTATTGAGATCTTATTTATCCTAAATTTTGTACAACTCGAGCCAAGTAGCCGTATAGTATTTCCGTGGTTACGTCCTTAACATCGTTTCAAGATACAATAGATTGTACTTTATTTTATAATGTCAATATATCTGGTTGAAATATGTTATATAATTGAAAGGAGATTAATATCTACTAATCTACACGTCATGGTTCGTACGCCAAAGACTTCATAACTAAAAAAGTGTATAGGTTGTGTGGTGTTGAATGCTAAAACGATTTGTATTCAGTTTTAATAGTTAGAACATTATTAGCATGTTATCTACACAAGCAGCAACTCTGCACGGTGGATTAAGGATTGTGCACTCTTTTCAGACGATAAAGAAAGTCTAATTAAGATCTTTTCTTTGTTACTGTTAAGTTACTTATCTTAATTGAAACAATTATGTCGATGGCATTAATCAATTGAACCCAACAAACGCCCACCTCTCTAAAGGTTTTTACTACTGTACAATGTTCAACACAATTGCACTAGTCAAGACAAGGATGTGTTTAATTGAACAATTCAGCTTAGTATGTAAATATATTCCGTCTCCGCCGGAGCTGGTATTTCTAGCCGGAAGAGCCAAAAAGCACGTTTTAAACGTGGTTTAAAATTCCATTGCAAGTAGACCGTGCTTAAATCAAGTGTTGGTCTTGAATTTTTGAATGAGATTAAAATATTCAGTAGTTTTTTTAATAAAAAAATTATGGGTTCTATGACGAAATGCTTTGTTTATGTATTTTGTATATGTCGTGGACCATGTTCTTAGAGCTACTAAACATGTTGTTCCTCAGTTTTGAGTTATGACAAGTTACCGAAATCTAAGAGAATTTGAACTTACGTCATTTACACAGAACACACACTCACCATCAATATAACCCTTTAGGTAGAAAGATTATTTTATCTTTATAATTTTACTACTTTATTTTTCAATACGCATTCAAGCTGTGCTGAAATAAAGCAGACGCTGCGTCTATTTACGGCTTTGGTCACCTTTACCGTTTCTGCCCACTGTGTTGCCGCGTTGGTCAACCACACTTAACAGGAACACTACTTCTTCCAAATATAACTTGAATCAACTTCCCCCGCGTCGTTTATTTTAGACAGCACCCATATGGGTATTATTATTTCAAGCCATCTGGCGCATTTCAGTCGTAACTAGTGGATAGCAGAGTATGCATTTGTTTCACTGTTTCTATGCTAATTTATGTAGCAAAAGTTGTAATTGTCGGTTTCATGACCTAGTTTTGTATTCTTGTGCTTTAATTAGAAGTTTCCAAGGATTCGGTGGAGGGTTCCACGTCCCAATGGAGTTGCCATGGTGATGCGGTGAGTGTGTTACGCAATTTGTGCGAATTAATCGATTGGTTTGATTCATTAGAGTCTGTGTTCGGTGATGATGTCTTATCAAGCGTTGAAGGTCAGTTCTCTGTAGTAAATGAAATTGCGGTTTTGATATCTATTGATTATGATTGACGATTGTTGTCCACAATTTCATTTTAAAAGGTGAATATTATTATCATCAATCTTCGTGTCTGCTGATGGTCCGGAAGCTTTCTTGTCCAAGCAATGAAACTAATAAGAATTACACACTTGGATTATGGCTACCGAAAATGCAAAGAGTGAAGACAGAAAATAAATGGACGCTATACGTGTTTTAATTACATATTGAAGAGTTCAGTATAGTTTGTTTAATTATACGAGACAGAGATATCAAGATTTATTGGGCTATTAATTATTTACTATCTCATTTCTTGACGATGAGTGCTTCTCAGCCATTCATATAATAAATACTTTCATATGAGATAAGAGCATCCTCTTTTAAACACAATGAGTATAGTAAAACAATTAAATACTCGTATAAAATGCTTGATAAAACTTTTTCGCAGTCGCATCCGTCCGTCATTATTGTCATCTTCCGTTTACACTATATATGCTCTTCCATAAAGACCCTACAAGGTACTCTGTGGGGGGCCTCGAAATTGTCTGATATCACAAGCGTTGTTACAAAATAATTCAATTAATTTACAGGTATTATTAAGTTACAGCTACATAAACCTATGCCAAAAAATCACTTCATTTCTTCTTTGATGATATACTACTTGTACGTACTTATCGACATTGAACTTGTTAGTAGTCAATCAGAAATTTATAGATTCTCTAGGCCCTAGAACCTAGGTTTTAAAGAGCTTTTATTGAGCTTAAAGGGTGCTTTGTGCTAATTAGGGTAATGTGATATCGCAAAATAAAAATCTTGAGTTTTCGGTCAACGAGAAATTTATGATAAAAGTGGAGCCTTAATTATAAGATATGTTGTAGTCCTTGAGTAACTGGCCACTTGATTTTTAGTTATATTAAGATTCGGTAGAAGTTGGAACTGATATGTCCTATTAGGGTTTGAGATCCTAATATAAACTGTTAAAGAAGTGCTTTCTAAGATTTACCTGTCGAAGAGGTATAATATTTTGTGCACTCATTGTACGGTGATTAATTGCAGACTTAACTAAATTACTGATGCTTAGATATCTATTAAAAGTCGGCACCAGTAGTAGAAGCAATTTATTAAGGGTCGTGTAACAATTTATGAACTGTACTTTTAATGATTTTACAACAAACTGACTTAACTTTGTAAATTTATCAATTGGTGTAATTTTAATGAGATAAAAATAGATTAATGAATGTACGTTAAAAAATAAATTCTTACATTCTGGTGCCAAGTTTGATTTTTCCTGCAAACAATCTACTTTGATAGCTAATAGATTTGAAACGTGATTAATCTAAATGTTCATTATTCTGTACTAATATTATTCGTGAACTTGTCAGCAGACGAGTAAATGCCACGTTCTTTTTCATTTGTGTGACGCCACTTTTGTTAATCATTCAAGAAATTGCTTTTAATATATCGATTAAGTCTAAAGATAATGGGTAGGTATATAAAGTTTATTATAAGATGTAGATTAGCACCTATTACAAAAAAATATGTCATGTTTATATTTAGACTATTTTAGGAAATAATATACATTTTTACTTTCTCCTTAGATTAATTGCGGTGTCAAATGACTATTGTACCATTTACAGGCATAAAATTGAAATCTTTAGAGGGAAACATGGAGTCACAGTTTGATACTATGGTTTCCCCTACGCTATGGATGTCGTACACGCAAAAAAGTTTGCCCAAAACTAGAACTCGGTTTTAAGTGCATAAATTACAAGCGATATTAAAGTAATTAAACCTTAAATCGCACATTATAGCGTGCGTGTTAGCTACACGTAAAACAAATTTTTTTACGTCCGGCGTCATTTACGAGCACCGTTCAGTTATTTACTAGCCGGATGCGAGCTAGATCAAGGCGGCAGCTGCACATTTGCATTCTGTTTGTTTACAACAATGTTACAAGTTCAAGGTTACAAAATACAATTTTCTTTACTTTAAACGTTTGTTTCGCGGCCCCAAAACTCAATGTCAAAGTCCTACTGTACATTGTGAGTCATATCGTTTACTATTTTTACATTCTGCAGCGCTTCACGGTTCTATTAGCACTCTGTGTTGTAATTCCTTTAAAAGTGCTGAACGTTTTTTTATTTTATTTTTTGTCATTATAACTGTTCCGAATGATATCATCACTGACGATTGACTGAGATTTTCTTCTCAGGCTTTATAGTGAGAGCATGTTGGATTTAAAAGCTTTTTTCTTTGTCAAATCATAGCTGTTTCAATTAAAGTAACTACATGTTCTGTAACATGCTCGCATTACATATTTTCTGAAATCCGAATCTGAAAGCTCAACTACCTTGTACTTTTATTGAACATTAGCAATATAATTTTTTTACACTAAATTATGATTTATGTTTTGATTTCTAACGTTGACTTTATTTACTTAAATTGTATGCTAAATGGGCGTAGAATAAATTGAAAAATATTTTGTCCTTGGTCGAACACACATAACACACCCGTATAATTTGCGAGGGTACACTCCAACTCCATGCAGCGCTCTTGGACGTTTTTATTATGTCATAAAAATTATTTTTATTGTAACGTCGCTTTTGACCTATATATTATCGAAACCATACGGATACGGATAAAAGTATTTTGCTCATGATGAGAATTTGGGTGATAAAATTTTGCAATTATAAAATTTAATTTTAATTTTTCTATGGCACTATTGACAGCAGTGAACTGAAAGAAACTATCTAAACTATAAACGTAAACGTGTTTTTATATTTACAACATTTAAGGATATATTACTACAGTCTTATTTAATAAGCTATAACTACTGTAACTTTCAAGTAAAACAGTTTCAATTAATCCTGTTTGAGTGTCTTAATTAAATCTTGTGTCACTTGTGGATCAGTATTTCGAATTACATTAATTTTCGCAAGTACAAACAGGCAATAAATAACTTTACCTACTTATAAAAGAGCCAATTATATTTCGTACAAAATGCTGACTATTATGTTAATAAAATGGTGCTAGGATTATTTTCTCAATATTTCTTTTACGGATACTTAAGCCTTTTCATGTAATATAAAATAGCATGTAGTCCACTTGATGAAGTCTTGAAAGCACATGGCCATCTAGAACTAATTTTAAACAGAACAATAATCACTTAGTTCGTACTACCAGCAACACACGTCAAACAAAAACATCAGGTCATTATTTTTTGGTAGATTAAGGTGTGACAGGAGTGCTTCCGCATTCGAGCCTTGTGTAAATTTTATTATCTTTATTACATTTATAATTGTATGTCGTAATTAGGTATAAGGTATTTATTCGTTTGTATTTATTTATAATTACGCCTCCCTACAGAACCAGATTAACTCTAAGTATGAGCGTGTGTCTACGAGCTCTCAACGTTACAGCACACTTTCCGACATCACATTCAGCCCGATTTTCACGACACAAAATGTGAATGACAGGTGAGTTTGCGTTTTAAAATTTCCTTTTTGTTTTTTTTTATTTTATTTATATTGATACCATAGATTAATGATTGGTTTCAACTAGATACCGCACTACCTACAAACAATAGCTTCTAGAATACGGCAACTGAATATCGTAGTGTGTAGTGACTATTTGAAATAAAACTTGTCAACGGGACAGTATTTTCGGTATGACATCGACTCGAGTACGCTTATTCGGCGTAGTTTTGATTGCTGCAATTGTACGCCGACGGTGTGTAGTTAGAGCGGCGCTGGGAACCCAATTATTAATCTATGTTTGACACTCGTTATCCAGCGGTCATGATGTTGAACCAATTATTAATCTATGATTGACACTCAGTCATCCAGCGGTCATGATGTTGAACCAATTATTAATCTATGATTGCTACTCAGTTATCCAGCGGTCATGATGTTGAACCAATTATTAATCTATGATTGACACTCAGTTATCCAGCGGTCATGATGTTGAACCAATTATTAATCTATGATTGACACTCAGTCATCCAGCGGTCATGATGTTGAACCAATTATTAATCTATGATTGCTACTCAGTTATCCAGCGGTCATGATGTTGAACCAATTATTAATCTATGATTGACACTCAGTTATCCAGCGGTCATGATGTTGAACCAATTATTAATCTATGATTGCTACTCAGTTATCCAGCGGTCATGATGTTGAACCAATTATTAATCTATGATTGACACTCAGTTATCCAGCGGTCATGATGTTGAACCAATTATTAATCTATGATTGACACTCAGTTATCCAGCGGTCATGATGTTGAACCAATTATTAATCTATGATTGACGCTCGGTTAATCCAGCGGTCATAATGTTTGACTGATATTATTGATATTGTAACTTGTAGTTAACTTAATTTCCGTATCCCAACAATAAGAACACCCATCACTAATGTAAGATGAACAATGGCCAAGACTTCTTAGTTTGAAAAATGGTCTATATATACCCAGTGGTGAAAAGCAAAACAAGTCAGGTTCTTAGCGAGCTGACTGTTCCCCCCCCCCCCCCTGTGATGACAAACTTTAAAAAAAGCAGATAAAATCGGAATCATTTTCTGTTTCATGATAATACCTAAATGTAAATATTCGTGGCTTTATAATAATTCTGTCAATATCGTAGATACGTAAATATTCTTGTCACATATGAAACTTACTTAAGACAACCGTCTGTAATTAAGGTGGCTAAATGTTTTTGCTTGAAAACAATATTTTTCTGAAAGATTACTTATAGTTTTGGTGGGATAAGGGTTGCACTGAAGGATCCTGGAAAAGTTACTGTTAATATCAACTTAAGAATAATAAACTGAAGAAACTGCTTTAATTTTACATGATAATGTAGAATAATCATTTTTATTAGGTTATAGTCGCGAGTATATGAATGAACCCAAAAGTAGGATTATCTTATCTCATGCACACTTATAAAAACTATTAATGTTTAACTGATAACCGATTTCATAAATATCCTTGACGTCATTACATTTAAAAATATATGTATGAACATCTCTGAAGTTCCTTACTTGCTGCACTTTTAATTAGCTTAACGTTATTCAAGCGTAGCGAGTTAGTTTCGAGTGTAGTTAGAAGGATTGATTTCGGCCTTATCACTGGTTTTCCGAAATTATTCTCTTATTATTGCGTATTTTACTTCTGGATTTCTGTTTACCTTTATAATTTTACAATAATAGTAGAGTTCAATTCATGATACAACAGCAAAAATTATTATCAGCAATAATTTATCTGCACTCTTTTGTGGTCTTACATAGTGGTATTTGATATTAGTATCACGGAAAAAAAGAAATATTGAAAGATAATTATATTTTTACATAATATGTATAGTATTCATCACCGTAATTTGCCCAATTTAAGCCACTAGAACAAAAACCCCTTTGATTGCAAGTTGTCATCATACATTTATTATGGGAGACTTTACAATATTGGCAACCGTCCTGAATCTCCTGCTTATACCCATATACATTGATTAACCAACCTCGAAGATTTACATATCTTGCTTATCTATTTTAAAAGTTTAAACTAATTTACCATGTAGCTGCACTAAAGAATGGTACAGAGACTGCAGTTTGCCTGAAAGTTAACACCGGTGGCCACCGAGTAATCCATTGTCGGTCGTCGCTGATAAGCCACCGCGACCTGTAACTTCTCGACATCTTGATATAAAATAACTGATCTCGAAACGCGACAAACTAGTTATGAGTGTAGATGAGAGTTTTATCAGTATAACTTGTAAATAAATTTCCTTCCACTTCGCTTTAACATTAGTGAAAAACTAAATACAACACAGTAATACAGTTGGAGACCGTCCAATATTCTTCGTCAACATCTCGACGAAACCTATTTACGTCTACTGTAGGTATTGTATTATATTATACCTTGGAGAAATGGTTTTAAAAGTATGTCAAGCCTACGTCATATTTTGAAGGTTACTTGATAACGTTCCTCTGACCTCCATTTCAAGAGATATCATGAAGGGCTGCGTACGTTTTTTTACCAGATGTTTTGTGCAAGTTAAAGTAAATAGTATGTGTTTGTGTGTGCAATCTTTGGAAAAATATTTTTTCTATGTACAAATTAATTGAATGGTATTTAACAGAGTAAAATATCCATTATGGATCCGAGGTAGTTGAACTGATCTTGAAAATATGACTTTGGTCGTGTTTATTCTTTTGTTAACTTTATACTATGTTCATTATTATTTGTCCTTAGTTAACCGAGTATGAAAGTGACTTTCGTGTGAAATTTAAAAATATATTGTTTAGAAGATTTTGTTATTTTGACACATTCCCTAAATTGTGTTTTATGACGGATGTTATTAATATGGGTAGCTGAAAGATAAAAAAAAATAAACAAAATGTTATATGCTTAACCCAAACAGTTCGAATGAGTAAGACCCTAGTATACGCTTGTGGTAGAACGAGATAGGAATATGAGACCCTTTTTGTATGCTATAGGCCTGTGTCGGCCTACGTAAATCGCTATCAAAACGAATCGCGCTTATTTTTGAATTGATTTCATGATTTTACTAGTAATATATATACAAAAAAAAATCTCTCAGGTCGTCGCGTATCGGTAGCCCGACGTATAGCGCATGCTCGACGGACAGCTCGTTCGCAGAGCAGGCGCTTGCTGATACAAGTGCCCTGCTGGACAGGGACCCCAGCGGCGATCATCTGCCTTCCAGACTCTACAAGATGGCTGGCGAGTATTGGAAGTGAGTTTACTTGTAATTCTTCATTTATTCGTAATTCATTCATGTCTCTAGACTATGGGCGTTCAAAGTTATAGTGTCGGCGATCTACCACAAAAGACTTATGTAACATGGGATCGACTGGTCAATCTACTATAATATGAAAACTACATGTTAATAAAATGGATTAAGCGCGACTGCTACGCTCGAAGTCCTGGGTTTCGATTAACAAGTCGAGCAAAGCATTATTGTGTTTTTTATGAAACATACCAGGCGAACTATGGGGGTACCATTAGGGGGTTAGCCCTTCAGAGATACAGGCGTGATGGTATGTTATGTTATAAAATGACTAATACTATTCATAAACAAAAATTAAATAGGTTTTTTTTTATACAGCAAAGGTGGCAAACAAGCATACGCTCCGCCTAATGCTAAGCCCCCTCTATCCCAAAGAACTCTGAAAACCCTATTTACCGCAGCAACACAACACTAGGTTATTTGCATGCGATCTTCTGTAGGATGGAAGTATTCTTACCAGTCGGACCGCCCCAAATAAACAGAATTCTCCAAAGAAATGTCTCTGTGCCCCAAATCTTTTCAAATAAATTGCAAACTGTCTCTGGATGTTGTAGGTTGCATATAATATGCATAATTCTTATAATACGGTACGTGAGTGCAAACTGCAAGGAAGATGAAAAATTTTCGTTAGATAATATAGTTATTGTGATATTTAGATTTAAATAGTTTTATTTCTGAAAACGTTGTGTCGCACAAATAACTACATCCGAACAGTCCAGTTAAATGACTGAAGAGCTATTATTTCTTTTTTACGCGTATGTTTCTCCTCAGATATAAAAGACCAAAAGGGAAATTATCTGTAATACCTCATTTTGGATAGGTGGCTTGGATCTGATAAGCCGCCACAAGACTTAAGGTGTTTTATACTTTTCGATAATTCTCACGATCGATTTTGAAAGCTCTTCTTGGTCGATCACGATCGACTCTTTGAGCGTGTGGAGATTTATAGACGATTTAGGAGTAAATTGATAATGTTAAAAATATAATTAACATATTAAATTCCAGCTGTGCCCGTGGCTTCGCTCACGTTGACTACAGAATGCCCGCGCGAATTTAGCTTCCCCGCTACCATATATTTTAAAGACAAAAATGCTTATTGTGGGTATTCCTTTCAAGATAGATGTATACTCTCCCGGAATTTTTGTAGGTCTTTTGAATGCTTATAATTATGTAGTACATTAATTTGCTATATCTCTTATGGTTTACTCAGCATAAGCCATCTAAGCGCCCGAGTTGATTCACTATGACCAGTTTTTTTATATGTGCGGAACCCTAATTCTTTTTCTAAAATAAAAGTGGCCTAAGTTATTCCCTATAACATCAGCTATCTATCAGTGAAAGTCCCGTCAAAATCGGTCCAACCGTTTCGGAGATTACCCGGAACAGACAGACAAAAATTTTAAAAATGGGCTTTTTGTTATAGGTATGTATTGTATATACTTTCATATGCATTTAGTAAAAAACTGCTATTTTGACATTACAAACAGACACTTCAATTTTATTAATTGTATAGATAAAACTACTACCGATATCAGTCGATGTATCCGGTTTGAATTATATTGTAGCGAAGTTGTTTCGGCACGCCATCTGTTCATTATTTCACTAAACAGAAATTGTATTTTTTTATGGATTAGTTGAATCATATTAAAAACAATTTGGTACAAGGAATAAAATTGTGAAAACTTTACGCTGTTTCTCTGATACTAAGCCTGTGGTTTTGCTTCTTACAGTCCTATGACTTATTTTATTAATTTTATAGTTTCATTAAAACTTATTAATTGATTAGTATGACTAATATTTATTTAAAGACACACTAGAAGTATAAATAGACCGGTAAATGACAGAAACGGAAGAGAAAGTTGTGTTTAATTTAATTTTTCATTTATACATATAAATGGATGGCCAGTGGCCAATACACTTTGATAACATTATAATCTAAGAAGTCAAAACATTCATCAGTGTACTAGCCTTTGAAAGCCACCACCGCATGCCTTACTGTAATGACCTAATGACCTTATCAAGGTAAAAAAAAAGAAGAAATCATAGAGTAATAAAGTCCGCTCACTCGCATAGTTCATAATTCTATGGAAGAAATGATACCAATGGCAATGTTAGCAGTGTTGCAAGGATAATAATTATTTCTTTCCAGATTTCACAAGAAAATTAATATTTCGGGTAAAAATATTAATTTGGTGATTTCGCTTTTTATCGCATAAAAAATTGAATGTATAATGAATATAATTGGCGTCGCAATTTTTTCTAGTGAAAAATAATTCCTCAAATCATTACCTATCCATATCTCAACTACTATATTATAAAGAGTCTTGGACGTAGGAAATGAATCTCCTGAACTGTCTTAATGACGAACTACGAAATTATCGAATAGGAACCTACCTACATTATCCCCGAGTGGGGAGCCTAGAGTGCTTAATTAAGGTTCTCAAAGCATCTTTAGTGTTAGAAGAAAACATACTATACAAAAGTTCTGACATTCAAACACTTCACAAAATTAAGCTTACATAAGTCATGCTTAATGCTCTTTTCATTCTGAATATGGAACAAAATGAAATGACAGTTAAAATCCGTTGGTGATACAGTGGGTAATTTAAAAAAAGTGAATAATTGAACGACATAACTTTAAGTTACTAGTTGACTGGATGTTTTTAGAAGAGATAATTGAATTGTATTTTATTTATTGTGACAAAAATGGCTAACCTAGTGACCTATATGGAAGTCGAAGCAGTTGAACAAGTATTAACTTTGAGGTAATGAACTTAAATTAAAATTTACAAGTGTTGGTAAAATGTGAAGGTTTTCGTAACCCGTAACCTATCGCGACGAGGATACAATCTCTACAGGGAATTAACATTTTTAATGATGAAAGCTTTGCTTGTTTGTCGTATCTAACAATACGTGCTTGGCAAAAAATATTTTCAACTCGACGTTGATTGCTAACATAGGCGGAACATTAGAACTACGACACACCACCATCAATTTTTTAAATTTCTTTATAGGTTTTATAGCGTTTGACCACCTCATAATATGATATTAAGTAACGATGTATACTAAGATAATAACACGCTAATTCTAGAGGGATCGGGTCTCAAGTGCAGCTACCAGAAAACACTTGCAGGTGCTTAGTGACTGATTTTCAACTTGTAGGTGATAGCTAGCTGGGTGGACATTATAAAAGGCGCTACCGATATTTTATGATTTTATCACGATTCTTTCCTTCACCGAAAAATCCATGTAATTTTACAATTATGTAGAATACAACACACATCCATTAACGCGGTGCCCGAACACGCTACTAATCAACTATCATCGCTTCAAAATATTTGCTCTAAATAATTTATGTAAAATATTTTACACAAATTTATATTTTTTCATTGTAATCCATTGTCGAATGTTTAGTTAGACCAATTACATGTTGATACAGTGTCCTTTAGTTTGAGCGTGACAAATAACAATTGTCCGAATTCGCATGTAAACGAATTTAATTATTAACGCGATAGATATAGGTGATTTTCGCGCTGATTAACACTATACCTCTCTTTCACACAATTTCACATACGGCCATTTAATTCCAAGCTAAACAAAGCTTGTATTATGATAACTAAACGGCTTATAATACCAAAATAGACAACTAACAATTCTAAAATCTTTCAAATATCCATGGACAAGTGGTGTTTTTTCTTTTATTCTGGAAAAGTCGTACCTGCGGCCCCTTAATGTATGTGGTATGTCTTTCACTGCGCTACGAGGTCTCTCATTAATGGGTCACTAGTAGGAAGGACATTTGCAGGCTTTATATTATTATCTCATGTTGTTATTCTATTTTTAACAGACTTCAAAAAAGGAGGAGGTTCTCAGTTCGAATGTTTTTTTATTATTTATATAATCACACATTACAGATTATAAACAAAATAAGAATAAATCTCAAAATTTTACATGTTTTAACTAGCTTATAATCTTGTTTATTAGTGCACATCAGTTGTAATTATTTCCCAAACGGAAAACAAAACAAGAAAGAAATAAATTTGTCACTTGCATGCAGAATTACATTATAAAGTATATATTAAAATAAAGTATCTTTGAATTACATATCGAAATCGTCTTAGATTCAAGTTAAATATATGAATAGGATCCATATTTAGAGCGTTATAATGTTCGATATTATTGTATGAGCGACACATACTTGCTATTGGACAGTTGAAAGATATATTTTTTTTATAAAGGGATATGAAATAATTTTGTGCTTCTACTACGGATATTGATGTTGAAACTTACCATGCTCAGAAGTTGTGGACAGTCTATAGTCTATAGTAGAATGAATAATTTTATGAAGGTAAATTAATTCACTTGCTTGGCTTCTACTAGAGAGAGAGAGGAGATTTTAAAGTGCTTGGCACGTTCTATGTGATTAACCAGTGTTCTGTTCATCCCATATCTAAAGCAAAGTGATTTCAAGAAGCGAGTCTGTATCTGTTCAATGTTATTTGTGCTCAGAAGTTGTGGACAGTCTATAGTCTATAGTAGAATGAATAATTTTATGAAGGTAAATTAATTCACTTGCTTGGCTTCTACTAGAGAGAGAGAGGAGATTTTAAAGTGCTTGGCACGTTCTATGTGATTAACCAGTGTTCTGTTCATCCCATATCTAAAGCAAAGTGATTTCAAGAAGCGAGTCTGTATCTGTTCAATGTTATTTGTATGAGTTATATAGTATGGAGACCAAACTACAAAGGCGTATTCGACTAAGTGCCTAATTAAAGTTTTATATAGATAAAACAAAGTACTAAGTCTATGAAATTTCTTAGTTATGTACGTTAGTATGGAGGTTCAACCATAACTTCTTTGTTTATGAACCGATTTACATAATTCTTCTTACGTCGGAAGAGGGAAACCTCAAGGGAGGTCTCATTTTAATTTTACTAGCATTGAACTTACCACTTCGAAGATACACCAGAGAACTCAAAATCATTGAAGATGGTTTTTTTTTTTTGATAAAAATTGTCCTGTACTTCAAAGCACATATAGTCTATAGATACTTACTAATGTAGAAGGCATTGTACATTCCTTAAACTATCTGTTAAAGATATAATAATTTGTAATTGTTAATCAGTTATCTTTAACAACGTACCTATTCATAGAACCCTATCTCATGAAGCTAATATTATTCTGCCACGTAAAATTGTCGATTTAGATATCATTGATTATCACAACAGTGGCTATACACGTAGATTTGTTAGGGTTATAATTAACTAATCACTTCAAAGCATACTAAAGTGTAACAAGTGAACTCCGTAGCGATAGAATTACTCGAATTCTATATTTATAATACAACGAAGCACGTGCAAATGTCAGATGTACTGTGTTGGGTTTGTTTAACCATTGTTAAATGTATCTCTGGGTAAAATTTTAAAGGAGCTTATAATGTAAATAAATTATTGGTTCAAACGATAACATGATATCGAGTGGATACAAAATGTTAACCCATGAAATGTTACATTATTATAGACGTGGACATTACATATAAAAATGTTTTTGTATTAAAACCGTAATGTAAGTTATATTTTATAACTAGCTGTTGATTTTAACACTCAATTCTGTCTAAAATTTATTTGATTACTTAATACATTCGAAATAATTTTTGAATTGTAATTTTTCACTTACGTTCTATGCTAATCGTTTCTTAGTTTTTGCTGTAGTGTAATAAACATTGTGTACTTTAATATTAAGTTGATTGTCCGTTATATTATTAGTCGTTAATTCTTATAAGTTTGATGAATTTAATAAAATTTTCTGAAAGTTTGAATACTTGCTCGATAGTTTGAATAATTGCCTGAAAGCTTGAAAACCTACACCCGAAAGTTTGAAGAGTTTAAAAAATTGAAAGTTTCGCAACTTTACCTTTAAACCCATGATATTATTATAATGCATAAATTTATTTATTTGCAGCAAATATCCGAAGACCGACTACACGTACTCGCCGCTTTCGAAGGATAGAGTGGAACTGGCACCGGGACAGGTCGCGATGCCGAATATGTCTCGGCGATCGTTGTCGCAGTTCCGCGTCCAAGGTCCCAACACTAGCGCCGACGAGATTGACAGACAGGCTGCTACTTCGGAATGGACCGCTACCACTCTGCGTAAGCGGTATACTGTGAGTTTATTTTGATTACTTCGTAATACGTAATTTGGGATGCCTTTGTGTTAAATGAATCACCAGTCTGTGCAAGGTGGCTAGAGCAGCTAGTGGTGACGGGGCCCGAAGGCCTGAATATCGGCGCCAGTGATAAAAGACCCTTATGAAGATCTATATCTAGCAGTAGAATGACATAATGATTATAAAAGCGAATGACGCTCGTCTTAAAATACATGTCAAGATTACGTGTAGCAGATATACAATATCTATGGACTGATTTTTTAAATGACAAATCTTGAACCGATGAGTTCGCTTTGATATTCATAAGTGACTAACTAAATTTAATAAATTGATTGATTTGAATTAAAAATATTCTTTAAAAGAGACTGAAGTCCATGTAAGGTGTAGTAGTGTCTCGTACTTCTTTTTTGTTATAATCGATAAACTATGGTTTTTTTACATTTTTTTAAGGCTTCATCAATATTTGTTATGAATGTCAATTACAAATGAATCTTTTTAAAATTCTAATACCTCCAGCGTCATAATATACGGTAAATGTTTACTCTAGCCATACCACAGTACTGTCCCGTTATGATCATAATAGCGAACGTAGATGTTAGTTAAATATCAACAAATAATATTAGGTCCTTACATATGAAATTAGCGTTTTATATGGGAAAAGTAAAACGATTTTTTTTTTCAATCAATCGAAGTTCATTATTATCTATGCAGTTTCGCCATTTCATAGGTACTTAGTTTCATTGCTGAAAAAATTGTGGGAGCGAGAATCAATTAAATCTTTGAATGCGGTTTGGACAGCCTCATCGGTGTTGAATGTTTTTCCTTGCAAGCAATTGTTTAATTCCGAAAAAAGTGGTAATCCGTTGTAGCATGGTTCAGGGAATATGGAGGGTGTCGGAGACATTCCAATCGCAGTTCCTTTAATTTAGCGACCGTCTGTCGTGAAGTGTGGGGTCTAGCGTTGTCCTGAAACAGCAGTGGGCTAAAGAGATTGACCATTCTCGGTTGTTTAACGACTAGTTTTTCATCATGGTTTGCAATTGTTGACCATATAGATCTGCTTTTATCGTCCGGCCAGATCTTAGGAAGCTGTAGTGTATAACACCAGCACTGGTCCACCAAACACTCACCAGTACCTTTTTCTGAAGCAACTTTCGCTTGGGACAGAATTTGACCGATTATCGTAAAGGATCCATTTTTCGTCACAAGTAAGAATACGATTCAAAATTTCCTCGTTATTGTGACGGTTGAGTAATGTAACGCAGCACTCAATGCGGTGTTTGTTGGTGTGCTTCAGTCAATTCATGCGGTACCCATTTCTCGAGCTTTTTAACTTTTCCAATTTGTTTCAAGTGAATTAAAATTGTTTTATCACTCGTACCAAAGCATGCCACTAACTCTGGCGTTGTTTGCGATGGATCCGCTACCAGGATCACCTTTAATTCTTCATTATCAACTATGGTTTCCGGCCGTCCACGGGGTTTGTTTCATAGGTCAAAATTTCCAGAACGTTGGAACCAAAAATATACCGTGCTTTCTTTTACAGTAGCTTCCCCATATACATAATTAATCCTTCGAGCTGTCTCTGCAGCGCTGATGCCACGGTGGAACTCATATTCGTAAATAACGCGATATTTAAAGTTTTCTATTTTGTGAAAAGAACGATGTCAAAGGAAAATCAAATGGTGCGAAAACAAATGACTTACAAAATTCGAAAACAAATATACAAGACTACATTTGAAATAATTTTGAATTTGAAATTTCTAACCAAACGCCAGTTATTTGAGACCTAAGTGGCCAGTACAACAAAACGCCAATTTCATATGTGAGGACTTCATATTTACCCTATACCCTAAGGTACTCAATTGCTTCTATTCACTTACACTAGAAGTTTAACTAATACTAATCATTAATTCAGTACAATTTACATGCAAGGTATTAGTGTTAAGTGTCAAGAACTAAGCTTGTGTAAACTAGGCATTAGGCAAGTGTAAATAAGCGTTATGAATAAGTAATTCTATGTAATTATTATTACTGTTTTCTCGTATTATCTGAGACTCACTTTCATATGAGTTTAAATAAATTGTAGAACTTTTTTTTTCAATGTAGTTATTATATAATAATTTTAATTATAATTTGTCTTTTGATAATATATTATTTTATGAAGAGTACAAATTTTCAGTCAATCGAAAGTTCAGACGACGAGAGTGGCTACATCCATACCAGAGCGTCAATGCCACGAGATCAACGGTGGTGGATCACGCAATTACTCATCACCATTCTCACCACCATCACCAAGACCAGTAGTAACGCATATCGACGTCTAACGGGGCCATCACATCGCTATCCTTACACCGACCGTAGAGTGCCACAAGGTAAGACACACTTATTTTGATATACATATACACGTCTGGTACGTTTCTTAAATGTTACGTAACACCCAAGTCAGCATGTCAGCATGAGAGCTTCTATAGGCGAAGAACAGCTGATGATGCAAATCTCCCTGTTTTGAGGACATTACATTATGAACTCACTTTAACAACACTGACTACAGCGATGTGCTTCTGCGTACACACTAACGAATACTGACAGTGACAACGAAAACAAAATAAAAATGACGTACAATACATTCGAGGGATTCCCAGTAAAACATAAACGAAAAGGGTTGCCTACTTGGGAGAGCAAAATAAAAATTACGTACAATACTATCGAAAGATTCCCCGAATTTGGGAAATTATATTTGCCTAGTTTTTTATTTAAATATAAAAAACATTTTTACGTAACGCGTTGTTCCTGCCCTTGTAACGCATCGTAACATTTTACAACACCCTGTTCCCCCCAAATTACGTTACGTAATACTTGAACGCCCCCTTAGCTCCTTAGAGTAATAGCGTGAAGCTATATATATAGCCTTGCTCAGTAAATAGATTAAAAATAATTTTTCAATTGTAATTGGTAATTCCAGAGATTAGCGCGTGCACACAAAAAAAAACTATCTTTTGTGCTTTATAATATGATAGTATAGATTAAGTTTCACAGCAATACTCTGGCAACTGTATAATCCGATATTTAAATCCCTGATGTAAAATGACATTTCATGTGTTTTTCTAGTTATCTGGGTTATAAAAATAGTGATGTACAGGCAATCTGGTCTAACAGTAAAACCATAAATTTTTTATTTCCAGGTTTTTTTTAATTAAGTAAAGTTTGAATAAGTCTATCAATAATAAGGTAACCAAACTGCTGATTATTGTGGCTCAGATGTCATAGCTCAAATAATCGTAATGTAAAAGAAACAGTAGGACAACACTAAAGAAATGAGTGATTGTCAATTTATCCTAAGGGATTAAAAACGGGAAATGAAAATCAGAATTTTCTCGTATTTATAAATTAATAATTAACAATTTCAGCCAGTCTAATATCTCGAGCTTCATCAACGGCGGTGGCGCCCTTCTACTGGATCTACACCGTCATCAAGAATACCATAACGACTACAGTAACTACTATCACTGAATCAGTTAGTATTATTACAGTCAGCTATACCTTCTTTATAAAATACAAGCTCGGTTGTGTATGGGATGCCAATTGTTGTACTGGTTACAGAGATTGGCTGTCCATATAGTGCATGATTCGGATGTTACCAAAACAACATTGAGGAGTAGCCTCAATGTTGTAAACATTGTCTCTTTGAGCGTGTGCTACCTTCACGTACTTTCATTTATCATGGGAGTGGTCTGAATAGCTATTTAATTATATTCTCTCTTCTCCCTTCCATAATGGAAATACACGCGCTAAGCTCCGCAGCCACAAAGTCTCATCACAAATTAAAAAAATCACTACTTCATATCTTGCCAGTGTGTTCCCTCTTTCGTACAACATAGAGTCCTTTAATAGTGATGTAACTTTACCGTGCTATTATAAAAAATATAGATATAGAAACTAATATATATACATATATGATATTAAAAATTTAAAGAATGATCTAATTGCTATTTTTCTAATGCTTACTGTCCTTACTGTGCAGATAACACCGAATCACGTGAGTGAAAGTGAAAACTATATATCGCAGAGCTACACGGAGAAGACGGTTTCCAAGCGTAGCTGGTGGCCCTGGTTGCTTTTGTTACTGTTACCATTCATCGGATATGGATGTGAGTATTTAATATCATAGGCATGTTAATATGTAGGTACTTCTTTTAATTTCATAATAAAACCAGTGTTTTTAGTTTGGCACAGAAAAAAATGGTATGGCATAGAATACAATATTTTGGTTTAATAAAAAAAATATCATAGTATGATAAAAATTAGCTAACAGCTGATTGACCAAAACAACTTATGAAATGCAAAAATACATGTTGTCTCTCGTTGTTTTTTATATTTATTTAAACTGCTTCAGAACTATTATTGCAGTTCTGCTAAGTGTAGCACAGTACAATCCAAAACCAGTAATAATTGTTGTAAGATTCTAAATCAATCAATCATGATTGAAAAGGTGCAATGTAATCAATATATTGCTAAGCAACGTAAAGAATTGAAGATCATAGCTCTTTGCATAAAATTATTATCATTGGTTAATTGTATGTTATTTAATTTGAATACAACAATTATCGATAATGCTTAAGTAACTATACCCTATTCACTATAACGTGAGATTTGATATAAAGAAAAAACTAGTGTTAATCTAAATTTAATTATTTATTACAATTTAAAATGATTTCCTTGTCCACGGTATACAGCGCATACCTCTGTGCGTATTTTTTCTTCGGCGATAAAGATTTGGTTGCTTGTACACGGTCTATGCATCAAAACAACTTTTAGAAAATAGCTATAACAACAAAACAAAACTAGCATGAACAATAATTTTAACAAGGACAAAACTAAATTATTTGGAATGACTCAACGCAACATAACTGAAATGCCGTAAAACCTCACGTTATAATGAATATGGTATAGATGGTTTATTAATTTCGCGATTTTAATTAAAATTGGTTATCAAAATCATACTTTCTCTAATTTTAATGCCCTTAGAAAATATAATATTACCAATATTATATCCAATTATTATTTTATTTAATGGTGTATTCTTATTTATTGAAATAGGATTAATTACAGAAAAACGTATTTTATTAATTATTTTCCTAGATCGCAAAATTATTAGTAAAATTTATTACAGCATATTATACGTATGAAAACTGGGAACGTCTTGCAATGGTAAACTTTACTGATTTCCAATTTAATTTAACCGAATTCACAAGAATGGAACTGCCCGCAATGTCGATACCGGTAACAATAACCGATCTTATTCCGAAACTACCGGAGATAAACATAACTCTGCCAGATATAAGAGACAACCTGCCAGAAGTGACGAGAACTTACAGGGAGTATAAGGACATAGTGCAGAACAGAGTCGTAGACGCATCTGATTATATCCAAATCGTAGCCGAGAGTTGTTTCGAAGAGATGCGTCGATTCTGGCGCGGTATAATCGGATGATCAATTGTCATTACATCCCTTTGCTTATAATAATAAAAAACGGTGTTTATTTCATTTAGATACGATTCAAGAATATTAATATTTTATCAAATATGAAAAAATATTCCACAGAGACAATTTTATAGAATTTGTGAATTTCAATAAATGCTATTTAAGCGTAAATGATGAACAAAGAAGCACTATTTAAGGGTTCGTTTTGTTTTGAACAATATTTTTCATAAATTTTTAGTTTGTTATCTATGGTAATCACGATGGTCGAAAATTTGTACCACCGGTCCGTCAATTCGATTTTTGAAATTGATAAAAATAAAGTGCTTTGTTAAGTTAAGGGGAGTGATTATATTGACTCCTATCGTCTCGCCGTTTTGTAGTCTGAACCTAATGGACCAATTTTATAGTTCTCATAATAATAAAACAAGAGATGTGTAAGAACTCCAAAATATGTTTAGAAGATCCATGTTTATAAGTAAAGGGACAATAAGTTTCAATTAAAAATTATTATGAAAAGCAAATAAATATAATCAATATTGAAATTTTTGGCATGTATTTAACATTAAAAAATATAAAGAAATATAATTATATTGAGTGCAATAATTTCAATTTTTTAATTTGTTTTTATGGGGTTAGTACTTATATTCAAATTTAAATAAAAATAATAATATAAGTTTGTGTACAACAAATGCTTTATTATTTATCTAAGATGAGTGCATACAAGATACATTTTTACCCAAGTCTGAAGAAATGAAACTGATTACATTTATACTGAATTTAATATTTTTAATACATTTTTGAAAGTAAGTTTTTGGCTCAATGTTTTCATTAAAAGAAAACAGGAGGTTAAACTTAGTATGGACAGACCATACTTGTATAGTTGTTTTATGCAAGCTCTATTATAATGTATTTAATTTGTGTTTTTTGAAGTAAATTCTTAATTAATTTATGTTGCCTATAAGTACAAAAAAATATATATTTTTAAAATAATGTTATTTCAAATAACTATAAAAATATATATATTTATTTGTGATTGAGTTGCATTATTCATTCCGCTATGAAGGTGTATTTTAGTTTATTTATTTATCTGTTCGCTTAGTTGTTAGTCCAATTATGTACCTTATTTCACGTCACGTGGCCATATATGGAGTTTTATTTAATTATAATAATAAATGTAGTAAATTAATAATTTGGTTGAAATAATGATAAAATAAAAAAGCCGTATGTTCATTTGATGTTGTCTTTACATATGAATGAAACATTTTTGTTATGGAATATCGATAATTTATTTTCGGAAAAGACACCTCATTGTGGGTGCAAATCAAATTCTGAAACTGATCGATTTATGAATAATAACAACAAAATTATAATTTGCAAAAAGTTCCAAATGAATAAAATTATTCCTTAAAAAAATACCTTAAATGAAACAGCCTATATGTAGGATTCAAATTCACGAGGTGGATTTAAAACTGACCGAAATGTTTCATTTGAAATGTAAATCTAATAATTGCTTAGAAATGTGATTAGAATGTTAATGAACATGGACTGTAACATAGAATAATTATGATTGATTACTAATGACTTAATGAGTAAATACATTTTTTACTTTTCGTTAAATACTGGATTTTGAGCAGCTGCATGGTTTTATATAGTATATATGTCCCCGGATAATTGTACGAAATGTTAGTTTATAAACAATCTAGTGATATTGTAAACTGTCAGTAGAACTAGATTGTGATCGGACACTAAAATTTGCAATCTAACATTTACAATCTTTGTAGGTTTATAAATTAGTTAGGTTAGAATGAAACTGTGATCACTTGATGAGAAACAAATTAGCAGTTGTAAATTCTCATGTTTCAAGTAGGTACCATGATTTTGCTTATTTATTAGACAATATATGGGCGACAGAGCTTTTTTCGGTTTAAAAAAAAAACACCTATCTAGGAAAATTTTGAATGTACATAATTTCATCCTAATCATTAGAGTTTCCCAGAAACCAATTACATCAATATTATATATTATACAAGAATTTCTAGCTTAATAGTATTAGATAACCTCAAAACTTGAAATTGATTAGTGTCCGTTCACAACCTACCGATAGTTTAGAATCTCACTAGATTGTTTATAAACTAACGTTTCCAACAATTATCCGGTGACCTAAACATATTTAAACCCCGTTTTCAATATTGTATAATGTCCAATAGCATACTGTTTTTTATAAAGTGGGTTATTTGTATTAAACATATAAGATTTATAATTAGGTTCTCCAAAGGAACCTGAACAATGTTTTACATCAGGGATAAGCAACTTTTTTTACAATGGCCCAGCTACAAATTGTATATTGTTGTGCTGGCTGTACGTATGAAACTACATTATAAATTTCTATTTTAATTTTCTAAAAATTTTATAAATATGCTTTTAGATTCTGCAGCACAATAGGATTCTTTAAAAGGCAAAAAGCAAAATAATTGTAGTGCTTTATAAAAAAGTATAGCGGACCTCTGCGCGGGTTGCTTATTTCTGATTTACAATATTACTAGTAACTTCCAGTATTATAATTGCTTGCAGATTTATTAGAAAAGCCTATTTATTTAGGAATAAATAAATTTTTATATAACAATGGTTGAAAATTTAAGGTGATTCATTAGACTCGTGTCTTAAAAATGTGTTGTGAGATAATATTTTCGACCTTTCAATAATATTGATAATGTTAACCCCTAGTCATATACAATTCACTTAAATTTACGATTAGTGTAGTAAAAAAAATATTTTGAGTAGAAAAACTAAGAAGTTTTTATATGATGGTGTATCAGTATTGTAATATTGTTTTAAAGTAGTTTTTATTTTGCCTGTTTTTCGATAACATTCAAACAAATATTTATAAATAACATTGCAGCTTTATAATTAATACAGCCTTAAAAACCATTGTGAAAATTGAGTATATACCACATTTGTAATGAGAAATGCGTCACAAAATATTATTTAAGTTGTTTCAGTGCTTTATTAGAATTATAATATAATTTAAGATAATAATATGTTTCATGTTTACTTAAAAAGTCCCATGACATTTGAACAATAATATAATAAATAGTAAATTTGACATATGAATAATAATTTTTTTTAATACTACCAGTGTAAATTCTGTTCACTTCGAATACAGATTAAACAGTGTTTTAACATTTTTTTTAAATTAAAACTATTGAAAGCTCATTGATTTGGATCAGACGAAAAAGGAAACTCTTCTTCCTCCTCTCCGACTTCAGTTGGCAGTTGAAAGAAAAGAGAGTGAAAAAATCGTTTCTTTTCTCTCTGTCAAATACGACATACGTACTCTACACGTATTCGTAATGCGAACTTTGTGTATACGTTATGTTTTCTCCAGGATAACTTCACAAACACAATCACAGTTTTTTACATACAAGGGACTTTTTATGTAAAACCTTTATATTTGTGCAAGAAATAAACATAATGTATGTAACGTATACGTATCTCTAAAGGTTTTTTTAAATAATTTTGTGTTCCGCTAATGCTGGGTATTGATTGATTGATTATACATATTTTTATAAAGATTTTTTTTTAATTGTATTCCCACATAATTCTTCCCTGTTATTATTATTATTATTTATCGATTATCGGGGAAGGATAGAGGCCCATATACATCACCTTTAAGAAAGTGGACGTACTTTGAGGGACGCTACACTTTTAGGTGAGTCGATTTCATTGTATTTGTCTATAATAATATATAACTCTGTCCTTCCCTGTTGTTGGTTTAGTTTCTGAATTAATTTAAAATTAATACAATAGATATTATGTGGGAAGGACAGAGTAGCTGAGAAACCGTTTTAATGATCAAATATCGATTTCAGGTTATAACAACTTCGACCGATTATTACCACAAGAGAAATTAGTCGTCGATTCATACAAACCGCCCCTAATCATTCAAGATCCGGATCTGTCGAAACGCATTGCCGCTCTCGAGGACTGGGCGGTTGGCGTCGACAGTCGACTCAAATTCTTCGATCAGAAACTATCTAAATACGACAATATCGAAATCCATATAGAAAGATATTCGCTGAAACATTTGCAAAAGAATTTGATACAAATTTTAACGAAAGACAATACCGATGCGATTGCTATGAAACTAAAATCGTATTTCGATAACAACTATGTAACTATTGAACAGTTGCAAAAAATGAGTCAGGAGATTCACGAACGCTTGATCAACACTTGGAAACCAGAGTTAGACGAGAACAAAATTCGTGGTTTGGTCCAAGAGTATTTGGCTGTCTTCGAGCGACGTCAGATGGAACAGATCGCGGAAAGGGTCAAGGATTATGTGAAGGAAGTTCAAGTCCACGGTATGCAGCCAGGGTTCGATGCTGAGGCGATAAGAAAACTAGTGACAGGAATGCTGGACGTTTATGACGCCGATAAGACCGGTCTTATTGACTTTGCTTTGGAGTCTGCAGGTTAGATTTTTAGATTTTTTTTGGTTAAGTCAAAAAGGCGTAGATAAGTTATATGCGCTTCATACTTGGTATGTTTAAACTGTAGTAGTTAGCAAACTCAGACTTCAGTATCGCGCTGTCTCGAAGCACAGGAATATATATTTATCTCATATTCGCTACCGATATTTTAAACATGCCGTCCTAATTCCTCATATTATCTAATGTATGTGTACGTTAGCGTGCCATTTGTTTTGTGAAGCTATCATGTAGGTAATCTATCTACGCCTTTTTATTTATAATATAATTGCCCGTAGGTAATAAAATGACGTTTGTTTTCATGAATATAATTTTTTCTGTGTTAAATAGACAAAAGTGCAACATAAAATATATACTATTGTTCTAATTCAAAGTCGTAATTAGGGGGCGTTCTCTTATTATTTAACGCAATTTTTGAAGATTTTTGAGCCTCCCTCCCTCCTATGTAGTTCTTCGTAACATTTTACTGTATCCCCAGCCCCTCCTTAAACGTTACGTAACATCCTAGTCAGCAAGTCAGAGTGAGAGCTTTTACAGGCCAAGAACAGCTGATGATGCAAATCTCCCTGTTTTGAGGACATTGCAGTATGAACAACACTGAATACAGCAATACAGTCGAGGGATTCCCCTTAAAACATAAACGAAAAGGGTTGCAGACTTTTATTATAATTGCCAAGTTTTTAATTACATTAAAAAAAAAACAATGTTATGTAACACGTTGTTCGAACCCCGATAACACAAACATAATTATCTAATAGGCTGTATTACAGGCTTGTTTGCTGAATACATAATATTAATGGTTGTATTACTGCTGTACTGTTGTACTCGCCCTTGTAACGCATCGTAACGTTTTACAAGACCCCCCTCCCCACAAATTGCGTTACGTAATAATTGAGCGCCCCCTTATGAGAAATCGTCTATATTACTTATGCTTCGTAATTGTGGTCCTCTTACATATTTCTTCTTTTTATCGTCTCTTTTACTCGTTTGGTTGTCAAAAAAGAACGGTTCGCTTATTATATCGGATAAAAAATTGGTGATCGAAATATCGCGTGGCTTCTTTAGTTGCGTTGTGATTTGAAACTCGATGAAACGAAAAACTAAACTAAAAAATACAAACTATATTATATAGTCTAATAGAGAATGAGATAGGAATACAATTCAATCGTCAATTGGCCTAGCTGTGTGACGACCAAATGTTTACGCTCTGTTGTATGTACAGTACAAGTGGTCAATAGTTTGAGTCCCGCATGCTGAATTAGGATTTTTAAATAAGATATTTTTTATGTTTTCTAAAGATTTCGCTTTTGTCGCGTGCACACATGTCTTTTTCTATCGGCATAATGTTATTAAAATATTGTATACATTCAGGTGGTCAAGTGATCTCAACGAAATGCACGGAGCTATACCAGATAAAGACGAAGCAGTACTCGATCCTCGGTCTGCCGGTGTGGTGGGTGTACACGTCGCCAAGGTACGCGCTCACTCCCGGCGCTATGCCTGCTGAGTGTTGGGCGTTTCAAGGATTTCCCGGATATTTGGGTGATTATTATCCTTTTTACCCGACTGTGGAAAAGTAGGGCTATATTTTTCGAGCGTATGTATGTATGTCTATTTCTTTGGTACACACACTCTGTAGCCTATACGGCTTGATGGATTTTAGCATACGAGGTGTCGTTAGATTCATCCTAATTGTGGAAGTGACTTAAGGCTATATAATATTAAAGTACGGCGCGACGTCTGGGAATCAAATAAAATAGAAAACTATATTTCAGTCGTGTTTTTGGTTTCCTTTTTAATAATTTAGCTTGTTTATTAACTTATGCCGGCGGTTTCGTGCACTTGTGCTTTCAATATTGCACGGTAACGACTTGTAATATCTTAGTAGCATTGCAAAGTGACTGCAATGTATCTGATGGTAAGCTGTGTGAAATGTTGGCGCATATCGCACTTCAGCGCAGCAAACTGGCTAAAGCACAGCGTCGAGCCGCGCCGCTGCACTGGTCTGCCGAATCATTTCTCGAACTCGCTTGCCTCGCGTACCATTGTGCTGCGGCATGGCGCAAATTTGAGTTAACACAATGTACCGGCACAGTAAGCTGCGCTTGAGTTATTGATTTGGCGCAAGGAATTTTGTTGATTTACCCATGTCCAGTTACAATTCCGTATTACCAATTTAAAAAAAAACATGAAACACAAAACAAAATTAGATTTCACTAAATCTAGCAATAAACAATACGATTAGCTAGTATCAATCACAAATAACAGTTAATATAATTTCAACTAGTAACTACGAAAATAGTAAGAACCCAATTTAAAATATCAACAATGGTAAAATTATAACAATTAATAAAAACTGAGCTAAAAATACAAAGGAATATAAATTAAACCTCCTTTTTTAACCGACTACAAAGAAAAGGAGTAGGTTATCAATTCGAATGTTTTTTTCTCTTTGGATGATCAACCATAACTTCTTCGTTTAATGAACCGATTTGGATGATTTTTATTTCGTTAGCATTAGACCTTTTGACTTCGAAGATACATCAAGGAAATTTTCAAAATCATTAAAATTGGTTTTCTTTTTTTGTGAAAAATTTCTTGTTTGAAATATTTAAAAACGTTTTAAAGATTTGCAATCTTCTATGAAGCGACGTAAAATGATGACGTATGAGTTTTACTTTAAACCGATAAATTCGAATTACATCCAGGAGTGTCTCTACGCGTATTTTCAAAGCCCCTATGTGATTCAAAAGTTGGTTTTTTAGACTATACAATATTCGAAATATATACTACAAATACAAGTTTTGACCACTTAATTATTGCTTTTTTTATTACTCGAGTGTCTAAGCTCTAATTTTAGTCTTAGAGGAATGTCTTGGATTCCTTTTATTTCCGGGTCAATCACGCGCCGGATCCACGGGGCGGGGTCACAAAGGCAACCCACATTTTTATCTATACAATTAATAAAATTGAAGTGTCTGTTTGTAATGTGAAATAACAGTTTTTTACTAAATGCATATGAAAGTGTATACGATACCTATAACATAAAACCAATTTTTAAAATTTTTGTCTGTCTGTTTGTTCCGGGTAATCTCCGAAACGGTTAGACTGATTTTGATGAGACCTTCACTGATGATTTAGGGAGTAACTTACTAACTAACAAATAAAAAAAATAGGTCATGGTGAATCAATTCGGGCACTTAAATGGCTTATGCTGAGTAAACCATAAGAGATATAGCAAATTAATGTACTACATAATCATAGTAATTAAAAATTTCTACAAAAAAGTCCGGGAGAGTAATATCTTCTAAGGAACACCCTTAATAAGCATTTTTGTCTTTAAAATAGCCGGGAGCCGGGGAGCATGATTCACGTGGGCATTCTGTAGACCACGTGAACGAAGCCACGGTCACAGCTAGTTAAATATAAAATGTGTGCGATGTTGAATCTTTCAAAAACCTTCAATGTATGACCATATCCAAATTTAAACTCTAGATCTGCGCCAGGGATGAAGCGAACTTTGGTTTTTAGCCTATATATCATTTTAAGCAGTTCTCAATAAATCTTGAGATGACGTTATAAACGAAAAAGGCCCTAAAGGTATTATTGTTGTTTATTTTTCAGTCGTGCGAACGTACGCAATAATAGAAGTGACCGGTTTCTCGCTGGAACACATGTCGAGGTTGCTCGCAACCGACGGGAAGATCGAATCGGCACCTAAACACTTCTCCGTTTACGTGAGTTTTGGAATATTTAAATTATAACTATTTTAAATTCTTTGACAATATAAACGAAATTATTAAAATATAGAGATAATTTATCTTCATTGTATCGTTTGTTTTATCATAATAATTTTCAAAAATACTGTGTATGTATACAATAAAAAGACCACAATAAAGATATTATTTATTTATTTGTATTTATACGATATTTATTGCGTTTTTTTTTGTATACAATAAATGTGTTACGTGGGTTCATCCAACTGAAATATTATATTTTGCGTACAATACTATTAAAATATATTGTAGTAAGATTGGTATTGTAACATTAACTGCCATGACATTTATGTTATTACTGGCTGGTGGACCTGCCTATTTCACTGGGTATATTTGATTAGAATTATAAACATTAATCGCTTACAATTAGAAAAAATAGAATCTGTACAGCCATATATGTGTTAATAATGGCCAAACATTCAAATAAAAGGGTTTATAATAATTTTTGTTGCTACATAGCGCACTTTGGAATAATAAAGGGCATTTAACAAAAAGTTTCATTATAATCCGTTTAAACATACATGGAACCAAAAATAATTTATTCAAATTAGGACCCAGAAAGGCACTTATAAACGTTAAAACACTATGATTGATTATGAAATCATTGGAAAATTACTGTGTAAATAATGTTTACAGTCAATAATTATATTACTTTAGTAGATCGAGGCGGAGTGGTAGTAAACGCTACTATTGAGCCGAGAGGTCGCGGGTTCGATCCCCGTCCATGACAGACTTTGTGTGATGAGCATAAATGTCAGTTGTGTGTCTGGGTGTTAAATATCTATATATGTATGTATATCAGCTGTTTAGTTACCATATTACAAGCTTTGCTTAGTTTGGAATTAAATGGCCGTGTGTGAAATAGTGTAAAAAAAAAGTACACAGATGGAGTCATTACCAGACATCATTATTATTGACGTAATGATCTACCCTATAATAAATAACCTCTGACAGTAAAATCGGCTTGACACTAGCTTCGAACTTATTGTCCGGCAAATCGGTAAAATGCGTGGGGATTTTATTATAGTATAGAACCTAACACTATAACCCCTAAAAATGTTGTATTGGTTTTACTAGGTCCATAACAAGCAATAACTGTTTTGTTATATTTGTTTAATTGAAATTATGTTGGCCATTCATTTTTTTTTCCTCTTTATTTATCTAATTTTCTGCGAACATACATTAAAATGACAAGTTTGTATTGAAAGGGTTATTAGTTTAATATGGTATTGACGGTGGAAATTCTAATTGACTAACGTGTTAAGTCTTTCGAATGCCCCTTAGTCAATTAGAATTTCAACTGGCAATATCATTGTAATTTTTTTTTTTTAAATAGGGTCTTCACGGCGAACAAGACCCTGAGCCACATCTCTTCGGCGACTACACGTACGACGCAAACGGCACCGCCATACAATACTTTCCCGTGAAACATCCGAAGGTGACAAACATCGGCGGCGTCGAGTACCCAGTCGCGTATGACATCATCGAGTTGCGGGTCAAGAGTAACCATGGCAACCCTACGTACACGTGCGTATATCGGTTCCGTGTACACGGCAACGCACTTACCGATATCCGAAGAGCTACAGAGGACAGTATACACGACAGCGAGACGTAGCAAGCGCTCCTCAGGCGACAACACGCCCTCAAGAACCTCTTATCGATATTCCTCAACCAATCGAACTACTGTGTCACGGAGCCTAGATATAAGGAGATCGATCAATATTAACGATCGATTGTAAAATAAATATGTCCATTAAACGGACGATAGTATCACCAAAGTAACGCTGCGCTCACTTATGTCAGGGTTTATAGCGTCTATTTATTATGACTAATACTACTTTGTTTACTACATTACTTTAAGAATACATTTTCAGATGAGTATTTTTATTTAAAACAACTGAATAGTGATTTTAATGTGATGGAAAGTGGTACCAAGTAAGAGACCGCAAGACTAAGTCAAAGTTGAATCTTCGAAAAACTTAATTATTTACCTTTACAAAGGTAATAATATAATTTAACTTCATTTTTTAACTAAGTGATAGCGCGCACCGGTGACTTCACCGTGACTATTTCGTGACCCTTGTCCGATACTATCAATATGTATGTACAGAGGTGCGTACACGTTACGACGTGACAAAACAGTTTTTTTATCCATAGAATTGACATGGTTGACGAAAAAGTCACCCGTGTGCGCTAGAACTAACTCATTATAATTTATTCTACAGTTTTCTTAGAAATTATAGTATTAAAATATTTTCTAAACATATGTGACACCTTGCAATTTTTTTTTCTATAGCAAACTTTGATATTCGCGACACTAACGCTCCTTAAAATTTGTTCTCCAATTTCCAAACAATACATTACGATCGTTTATCTTATATCTAGGCTCCATGCAATTGAACTAGTGTGTGAACAATCGAATAAAATAGTGTGGTGGTGATGAACTAAATTGTGTTCAAATCGGATCATTCCTAGACCGGTACAGTTTAATTTTAGTGAAGTTTAGTAGTACACACGTGGCCTTAATCTTATAAATTGTAATGGAATAGTTTGAAAGTACAAAATGACTTCGATGTGTGCTCTTGGACAGATGATATGCCTCGGTAAAGTAAATCAGCTCGTATATATCATGTAGAAATATATTACCATTTTTCACATACAATATACAGGCTTATTTCAAATTTTATAAATATTACCGAGTTTCACATCAAAACTTAAAAGTTAACAGTATAAAGTTATTTTTGTTGTAAAGTATATCAATATCTTCTCTGAGTCATATAGAAGCGAAAGCACCAATATTCACTTTCATTTATTTTTATTTAAATTCATGCAACAATGACTTGTTATAATAAACAACAAATATATATATGAATGACTGTTATTGTCATATATTATAGAACAGGGTTCCAGAATTAATAATACCCGATATTCAGAAAAGAGAGAGTAATTAAAATTTTGCAATATCTGGACTTTGCTTATTTAGCTTGTATGTCTGACTCAGTTGACTGAAACTATAAAATATATTTTAAAAATCATACTATATACATCACACAGTTTTTTACCTTAATCCTGTCAAATGTAGGTAACCCTTATTGTATAATATTTATAATATTGGATATCAATAATAAGTTGGTCCGATTTAGTTGATACGAAAATTAATTCAGTCTCACTTAAAAGTTTGCATGATTCGACTTTTCCAAATGTTTATATCAATACTACTTGCAATATTTTTTTTTACAACACAATGTTGTGTGAAATATGATACATTTATCTAATATCAATTCGAAATAAGCCTGTATTGTCTCCATTTGTTAATTAAAAGTCAAAATACAAACTGTAGGCTAGTTGTAATAAAAATGTAGTTGTGTGTAAAATAGCTCTCATGAAATGTTTAAAACATATCAACATTTTATTATTATTATTATATAAATTTTACAACAAAGATGAATTATAATAATAAAATCTCTTAAAATGCCCCCTTCCACTTTCGATACGCTTAGTTTTTAATTTCTTTTAATTTTAACTGATAAATATTAGAAGTAATTTATCTCTAATTATGGTTTTTGATTTTATTTTTTTCAATATAACATTAGAAACGATGGCGTTTAAAAACGAACACACTTAAACTACAATTACGAACTAAACAAATTGAGCTAGAAGTTTTATTTAAATATGAAAATGTATTATATCTTATATCCACAAATGCCATTAAAAGGTCCATAATTATCTTATTTAAACAAAATTATTATCTCATTGTTTATAAATCTATGTTGCTTTGGAACAAAATTTCTAATATATTTTTGTTTGTACACATAACAGAGAATAGTCCAATTCAAAACTACATTTTTGTACTATTTGACGCCTTTACTTCTAGTGAACTGGTTAAATAAATCCTTTAAAAGGCATCCCATAAAGAGAAAATCGTCTACGAAGTGCTATCACTTTTCATTTAAGTCAGTTGATGTGAATTTTTAATGAAATCCCATCGTTTCTAAATCAGTTATGCTGTTTTTAAGAATGGAAACAGAATTAGTGAAGGAGCTAGTCCAGTTAGAAGTTAATAGATTCTATGCCAACCTTATTTTAAGATATTTTTTCACTTGTCTCAAACATTTAATTACAAGTAAGGGGTACTATAACATCCTTACTGGTAATGTGTTAGGATAGTTTTAGAGTAAGATAATAAATTAATCTATTATATAATTCTTATTTGATCTTTCTCTTAGATTTTCTAGTATTTATTGTTATGTGAGAAGCTTGAATTTAGGTTTGACAGTTTTTTAGATATGCTCACTCGATTCTCAAAGGTTATGTAATATACTGAAACTGTGGCTAATAAAGTTTTATATAATGACTAAATAGGGTTTTCACAAAGATGCTGTATTTTTTGGTCTATACTTCGCATCACCTAAACTTGGTAATGAATAGCATATTATTTCTTAAATATTGAATGACACTGCCTTTCAATAGAAATAAGCATCACATCACATCTCCGAGCCATTCAAGTTATCTATAGTTAAAAAAAAAATTGACCATTTAACTTGACTAAAGATAATGACGTTTACACCAAAGACATAAAAAGTCGCTCTGTGCGTAGTTACGGAGTATAAAATTTTACCGTTTTTATTTCCTACTTGAAATATTTTGTCTCTCTGTCACAATGCATAACTCGAAAATAAAAAACCATTTTCGCACGAACTAATATTTAATTAGGGTAGATTTAATTAGTTGTGTAGAGTTACCACTGAATAACACTATTTCTCTAGATTAATATTTTACTTTCTCCCTAATGCTATGCGATGTTAACCAAAAATTATGCAAAAATTTCTTGCTTACAACGACACCTATTTATTTTATTTGTAACTTTTAACTTTAATATATTTTATAAGATTGGAAATATTGTGAAAATGTATTTGTAATGGTGGTTTACCACAATTTTAATCATGTTATTTATGTATCAAAACTTTTTAAATCATGAAGTGTTTCTGTTTTAAATTTGTAATCTTCGTTTTAATTTTAACCTTTGTAAAATTTGTAATGTGTATGAAATATTTTTTACAACAGCATGTATAGTTATAACATTTTGAATAGAATTTATCTCCAAATGGTTTTTGATATTATCTATGTATGTAATAGAATAAAATTACTGTAAAATCTAAGAACGTCCTAAGATATTATATAACTTTCGTCACCTCGAATCATTACAATAGAATAATTTGTTATTTTGTAATTTTCCTTTGAAACTAATGTCTAACAGTAAACTGAATATATGTGACCCGCAAGGAAAAATATTTATAAAGTACTCTTGACGTTTGTTTCTCTTTTATACAGCTATTTAAACTAACCCGATACTAATGCTGCTTACACATAATTTAAATGTAAAGAATAAATATACTTTTTAAGGTTCGAAATAAAAATTCGCTTTTAAAATGTTGCGTTTGAATTTATATAACTTAAGCGCGTCACGGAAGGTGAAGTTGCTATAATAATTTTATGTTACGATATCGTAACGCATACGTTAGTATATGAGATCATTTCAGTCTCTTCAGAACCTGCTTAGGTATCGCACCTTTTTATCAACACTAGGCGTAGCAACACACTCGTGAGAGAGATGTGAGTCGCGTCATCGACATCCCTCGCACCGCACAGAGAACACGCCACAACACCTAAAAATGAAATGACCATGTCGGTCGAATATCGAAGATACTGTAAGATGAAAATATATATATATCTATGTCTTGTTTCATAGTCTAATGAATTATATGGCGAGCGATATTAAATCTTAGACTAAACTATTATAGCGGTGCCCTGCATCTCTGCGCTCGTTCATAAAATATCAATTATGTTCGTTTCGGAATTTTAGTTTTACTATTATTATGGACAAATTCATATAAATCCTAGTCAACGAGACAACTTATGAAAAATTGCTTCAAACACTATATGTTGAAAATAATAATACATCATGAACAAAAAAATTCATGAATACACTTAAAAAGCGATTAAAAAAAATTAGATAAAAAAAATAAGCTACAAAAACGCGGCATTATGGTCACGTGACGTCATTATTCATTTTATATGTGATAGGCAACAATCAGGATAACTGAACTGACAACGGAACTCATGCAACCGAATGTTGACGTCAAGTTTTCTAATTGGCGTTTCAAATCACGTGATTCACAGACAAAAAAATAATAATTTTCCAAATGGTACTTAAATTAGATTAATTATCTATTACTTTTCCAAATTTATATTGTGTTAGGCTTTTTATCTATAGACCAATATTACTCAAGAAGTTACTTTAATTTTTAAACATACAGTCAACTGGCTGATTGATGTATGAGTGTATGACGTAAGACGTGTAGTATTTCAGTATACAAAATAATTTTTTTTTTTTTTTTAAAAAGCCAAGCTTCTAAGTATTTATAAATTATCGAAGTAAAAATTTATATTTTTTTAATAATTTTAAAGAAGAACACTGTACTTGATCACTGATCAGAAACACGTCATGCAGAATAATGTCTTGGAAATTAATAAAATGATCTTGGTTTGTCATTGTGATAAACTACAAAAATAAATAATTATTCCTATTTATAAATATTTCATATAATTATTTAATTCAATATTATTGTGAAAAAACTAGTGGATAGATTAAGATCAATTTTTTTTGTTTTACTTAGATATGTACTTGGTCTTCATAAAAAAATCACTATATCTTCATTGAATAAAAGTTATTAAAGTTTTAATAATAAAATACGATTATTATAAGCACTACGCATCCAGCGATGTGTTTTCTTGCCGTGGTGGTAATTTAATAAACACCGCAGACGAATTCGTGGCTATTAGCTAAATTAAATTTATGTAAACTCGGAACTTTACATTTTTTAAATATTTCTTATGAGCTTGAGGTTTCAGGTTAAGTGGAATGACGTTTCACTCAGCTTTTACAAGTTTTTTTTTTTTTTATATTTATTGCAGTGACTAAAGTTGTGGTTCTCCTGTAACTTTAAATAAAAAAATATTATATACTTTTTAGTTCGTCATTTATAAATGGAAGCTTGTTTTTTTAATAATTTTAAAGAAGAACACTGTACTTGATCACTGATCAGAAACACGTCATGCAGAATAATGTCTTGGAAATTAATAAAATGATCTTGGTTTGTCATTGTGATAAACTACAAAAATAAATAATTATTCCTATTTATAAATATTTCATATAATTATTTAATTCAATATTATTGTGAAAAACTAGTGGATAGATTAAGATCAATTTTTTTTGTTTTACTTAGATATGTACTTGGTCTTCATAAAAAAATCACTATATCTTCATTGAATAAAAGTTATTAAAGTTTTAATAATAAAATACGATTATTATAAGCACTACGCATCCAGCGATGTGTTTTCTTGCCGTGGTGGTAATTTAATAAACACCGCAGACGAATTCGTGGCTATTAGCTAAATTAAATTTATGTAAACTCGGAACTTTACATTTTTTAAATATTTCTTATGAGCTTGAGGTTTCAGGTTAAGTGGAATGACGTTTCACTCAGACTTTTACAAGTTTTTTTTTAATATTTATTGCAGTGACTAAAGTTGTGGTTCTCCTGTAACTTTAAATAAAAAAATATTATATACTTTTTAGTTCGTCATTTATAAATGGAAGCTTGTTTTTTTAATTTTTTTTTTATTTCCTATAGAGCGTCGTTATTGCATGATCGCGAATCCAGAGTGAAATTTACAGTGTTCTTTAATTTTCGTGGATTCTAATATTTTGAAATAAAACATCTGACACAGCAACGAACTAAAATGAAGGGTGATCGCGAAGAAAAAGTAAGGGTAACAACTGAAGAATGTAGGGCGATGTTGATAGAAAAACCATAGCAGAAATTTAGATCTGGAGTTTCCGGCTAAATCGCTGTCTCGCTAATAATGCGTGGCAATCTCAAAATCCTTAGTGTGGATATTCGCAGCGACCTCAACTCCACTACATCTCGGAGACTCGGAATACTGAACAGGGTACGACAGCTTTTCACACCCGGTCAACTGTATCTTCTTTACAAGGCACAAGTTGGCACAAATCCAGACGCGTTGGGCTTAAGAGTTACAATTTTACGGTAACCTCCATCTCGGCAACAACTACAAAGTTCTCTAAACATATACATAACTAGCTGTGCCCGTGGCTTTGCTCACGTGGACTACAGAATGCCCGCGCAAATCTTGCTTCCCCGCTCCCGGCTATTTTAAAGCCAAAATTGCTTATTGTGGGTATTCCTTAGAAGATAGATATATACTCTCCCTGACTTTTTTGTAGGTCTTTTTAATGCCTATAATAATGTAGTACACTAATTTGCTATATCTCTTATGGTTTACTCAGCATAAGTCAAATAAGCGTCCGAGTTGATTCACCATGACCAGTTTTTTATTTGTGCGGAACCCTAATTCTTTTTCAAAAGTAAAAGTAGCCTATGTTACTCCCTATATCATCAGCTATCTATAAGTGAAAGTCCCGTTAAAATCGGTTCAACCGTTTCGGAGATTACCCGGAACAAACAGACAGACAGAAATGTTTAAAATGGGTCTTTTGTTATAGGTATCGTATATACTTTCATATGCATTTAGTAAAAAACTGTTATTTTGACATTACAAACAGATACATCAATTTTATTAATTGTATAGATTATAATTAGGGTATAGGCAATAGGCTCGCCCCCTATTACATGGGACCTAAAAAACATACTCGGCGAACTGTGCGTGTACATTAGTATACCTCTGCCTAACCCTTCGGGGATACAGGCGTGATGGTATGTTATGTTATATTATGAAGTCGCGGAAGGTTGCTAGTAGTTGATAGTAGACTTCAATTAATTAAACTTTCTTATCTGTTTCATCGCTTATCAGTCTTATCACAGACAATAATTTTATAGTGTTTTTTTTATTTATTCTAGTTTGATAACAACACTGCATCATGTGATGAATCGAGTACAGAGATAATCTGATGGTAAATCCCAGAGAACAATAACAATAGACTACTTGACTCAAATCAAATTTGCCGCAATAAATAAATATTTTCTGTAGTATTTGACTTATGATACCAATATTTTTACGATTTCAGGTACTAAAAGTGTAAGACTTTTCTTTAACTCTGACAACGCTGTCGGCCATATTGTGACGTCATAGGACTCTAAGCAAATTTCATGTCGAATCTACAAGTGAAATTCGCTATGCAGCTTGTGCTGTGATACTGACATGACATCTATGACTATCGAGATTTTTGCAATGATGAACGTTTGCTATAAATGTCAAATGTTTGTTTTCACCCACATGATGTCACAGCAGATAATATATTATTAGATAGTCTTAAGGCTGACAGCGTTTTCGCATGTTTACGAAAAGTTAACTTTAAAAAAAAAGTTCGCAGTTCTTTAGGTCCTAAAAAATATGGTAATATTTTTTCTTCTAACTCGGCAATAATAAATAATTTAAATTTAAAAAGGGGATTATTGTTCACTCCCGACGCGACGTCTGTGTCCTGTTTATTACATTTAACTTAGGAATTTTTAAGGGAAGAGTGAATAGACATCTGTTGGGCAAGCGCTATCCATCGGGGCATCTTCGGACTTATCTTCACTTACCATCAGGTGAGATTTAGGTCAAACGCGTCAAATTGTATCATATTATATATTGTATAATAAAAAAAAATTAATACAACAGTGAGCGAATTTACACTAATTTCCTTTGAAAGAAAGAAAGTCAGTTATTTGTCACACACACGAGGTATCTTACATATACAAAATAAATAATGATAAAAAACATGTAAATAAAGTTCACGAAATGTGTGTGTAGTAAATGAGCGCAAAGTCAATGTACACGCTAAGTGATCGAAGACCTCTATCGCCGATTTTCACTTGAGAAACTTTCAGAGACACTTGCTTAAATTGTTAAATTCAAACTAAATAATTATATAACATTAGTTTTACTTCATTAACATGCAGCTTTCTTTATACTTGGATACCAAATCTCACAGATCCAAGTCTATATCAAAGTTGTTTAGCTTATGTCTGCACACAAACCATAGAATACCTTCTAATAAAATAGAATGAATATAGAGTTCTGTCCTTAGCCTTACTGACGCGTGCCGAATGTGCAAGAAATGCATAACAGGTTACGGATTAGTTTTTGGCGGCATCTTGAGCTGCCATTTTGTGATTTTTATTCATTAGCATAGGCTCTATAACCCTATATTATGTATTATTCGTGTCATTTTGTGTGATATAGTTTGGTTAATGTGCGTACGTGAAGTGAATTGTAAATATAAACTGGAAACATGCATTTTGAGATTTCACAAAACTCCCTAAGTAATTCTGTCAAGGTAGCCACCATCTTGTCAGAAGACCACTTTGTATTAGAAAATTTTACGAAGGCTTAAAATATTGAAACTGGCAATTGCCTTTTGCGGCGCCAAAACAAGAAGTTTACGGAGTGTATGAGTTACATGTATCATTATCATTAGGTAGGTACCATAAATCAGCTGCCATCAAACGACAAACATGCATTTGCAATTAGCTATAGTGTGCATTCTTTAACAATTTGACACGTAGGTAGGTAGGTAGGTAACTACCTATCTACCTACATACATAAAGTTCTTATATGAACAATTAGGAATGTTTGTTTCGGTACGGTTACCATACAGATTCCTATTTGTATAAATTGTATTCTAGATATACACATGTATATATCAAATAATTAAATAGGTAGGTACCTAGTAATTCTACGTATCGTTCATTGTCTTGTTTAGTATTTATTAATTTGTGCGATTATTTTACAGATACCAAGTTTAGGTTTTACTCGCAAGAATTTAAACAATCCAGGGACGGAAAGAACAAACTCGTATTAGCAAGCGTAAATGTTTTATTTTGATAAAAACAGTAATTTCGCTTGGATACAATAAATGCATTCTCGACTAAGTGTACACACATCTGATAAGCATGGATCAGTTATTTCTGTCAATGCTTACTTCTCCCTAGCGTGCGCATCTATTTCTGTACGTAGGTCAATGTCGGGCATTGCTCTCAAACAACGAAGGAATGAGAGAATTTTAGGGTTAAAAGGAAAGACATGTATACATTTTTGAGAATGTTTTTTTGTATTTTCGTTATTTTTTATAATTTATAAATGACCTAGTAAGAAAGTAGTCTTATCAGTTTCAGCACATACAATCATCTTTCATGAGATTACAAAAAATCCTTTGGCGAGTGCAGTACCGAGGCCGGCGGTCGAGGCGCACCCGCGGCGCCGCGCTCACTCCCGCCCTCACTATTAACGATTTAATTACAATAATATCTTACGTATAATTAAAGTAATTGAGATTACAAAGCCTGAGATTGAGCGGCCGGTCGCGCGGCCGACCGAACCGCGGGCTGCTAGAGGCAGCGGTTGCGCACAGCGCTTAGAAGCACTTCCTGTGCACGATTGAGGGGCCAGATTCGTCATATTCCTGTTTCGAGATCCACATCTGCTGGAAGGTAGAGAGGGACGCGAGGATCGATCCACCGATCCATACAGAGTACTTCCTCTCTGGTGGTGCAATGATTTTGATCTTCATTGTGGATGGAGCGAGGGCCGTGATTTCCTTCTGCATACGATCGGCGATACCAGGGTACATGGTGGTACCACCGGACAATACTGTGTTGGCGTACAGGTCTTTACGGATGTCAACATCACACTTCATGATTGAGTTGTAGGTCGTCTCGTGGATGCCACAAGCTTCCATACCCAAGAACGAAGGTTGGAAGAGAGCCTCTGGGCAACGGAACCTTTCGTTTCCGATTGTGATGACTTGACCGTCGGGAAGTTCGTAAGACTTCTCGAGGGAACTGCTGGAGGCGGCGGTGGCCATCTCCTGCTCGAAGTCGAGCGCGACGTAGCAGAGTTTTTCCTTGATGTCGCGAACGATTTCACGCTCAGCGGTGGTGGTGAACGAGTAACCACGCTCTGTGAGAATCTTCATTAGGTAGTCTGTGAGATCGCGACCGGCTAAGTCCAGACGCAGGATGGCGTGGGGCAGGGCGTAACCTTCGTAGATGGGTACTGTGTGGGAGACACCATCTCCGGAGTCCAGTACGATACCGGTGGTACGACCAGACGCGTACAAAGAGAGCACGGCCTGGATGGCTACGTACATGGCGGGCGTGTTGAAGGTCTCGAACATAATCTGGGTCATCTTCTCTCTGAAACACAAATAAGAATATTAGCAGTCTGCGATGTCGTAAGGTTTGCGAGTAGCTCATGATGCAGCTGCACTGAGGTAGGAACATACCTGTTGGCCTTGGGGTTGAGGGGAGCTTCGGTGAGCAAGACGGGGTGCTCCTCGGGAGCGACACGCAACTCATTGTAGAAGGTGTGGTGCCAGATCTTCTCCATGTCGTCCCAGTTGGTGACGATGCCGTGTTCGATGGGGTACTTGAGGGTGAGGATACCTCTCTTGCTCTGTGCCTCATCACCGACGTACGAGTCCTTCTGTCCCATGCCGACCATAACGCCCTGGTGGCGAGGTCGGCCTACGATCGAGGGGAAGACGGCACGGGGCGCATCGTCTCCCGCGAAACCGGCCTTGCACATACCGGAGCCATTGTCTACGACCAACGCGGCAACTTCCTCGTCGCACATTGTGAATTAGTCTGTAAAGAGAAGAAAAAATATTAATTGCCGAGAACAAGGACTAAGTTTTAGAAGAATTTAGTAACTGTCCTAATTGAGCACAGTACCATAAAGGGTACAAGTGGGTAGAAAGCCCACGCAACCGTTTCGACGTGTAGCAAAGTGGGCGACACTCGCAAATAAAAACCAAATAAGGCTAGGTCTAAACAAGATGCTACACAAGAGCTAACGTGGCATTCGACGCGGCACGACAGTTCGCAGAGACGGACAACCATTACCGGCCGAGAAAGTCGATCACGAGATGAGAGAAACTTTCTAAAAATATCGGTAACTGCTTGAATTGGATTATCGGTTAATATATATAGGTTCTTAGTCCAGCCACGCCCTACCGCAACCGGCATTCCCGGGGATCGGCATGTCTCACGGCCCAACCCTCCTATCACCGACCAGTGTCACTGACCGCACACACTAATCTCATATCGCACTATAACCTCACGCCACTCCATTAAATATCACAAAAAATTAATATAAAAACACAACTCGAACAACTTACTTTTAATTAAAATAGACCTATTAAATAAATAAATTAACTTGCTATTGTACAGCCTTGTTAATGCTGCACAACGCTACAACTCGAGCTCACTTCGTGGAATGTCGGCGTTCGCGGCAGCGAGAGTATATAAATGAGGTTGCTTATCGGGGTGCCCCTGTCCCTCCGCCGCAGTCGCTCCACCAATCAGACAGTGCGACACAATACATGAAGTTTCGTGGCCATATATGGTATTCCGCTGCAGGGAGCCTGCGCGTGAACCCCGCACCCCTCGCCGACAGCCGAACACGCTCGCGATTGATAACTCGAAGCTTCATAACGCCGATATATTTTACAAAGGTATAGGGACACTTGGCGAACAGCAAATTAAGCATTTAATCTTACAACATATGCACGCAACTGTACTTTCGAATGAATGATAAGGAAAGTTCAAACTTTATCTGTAGGTATTGGCATAATGCCAAAAATGCAGCGATACAGTTCCGTTTGATGCCAATGTATTATTGATAAGGCATGACGCATACAGGCTTTAAAAACGGGAAATGAGAGAACACTACAGGTAAAAATAAAACCGGGCAGCCGGTAACATAATGTCAATAATTATGAGTATGTAGCTACAATAAATTTTCTAATTATCTAGTAATTTTTTTTACATGTTAAATTGAATCAAATAATAAATACAACTTACCGGTAGGTAATTTAGATAACGTGAAAATTAACAATATCCGCAGCGGTGACAAACCGTGGGAAACGTAAGCCGGCCGGTTTCTTTCTGTTGATCGCTCGTTCGTGGAGGTCGATTTGCTTCACTAGAACACGCGGGTCGCGGTACGCCGGCGCTGCGGAACACAATAGACTCGCCCAACAGACCCCTGTATGTGCTAAATAATTTTAATTTCACTTGTATCTGCTACTATAAAACGACAATACAAAATGTATTCGTTGACGGTAAAGATGGACAGGTGTCAAAGAATTGTTGATAAATTAAATTTAGAATATTATAAATATTGCAAAAAATATAGACTCGCCCATGCTTCCCCCACTCGGCGCAACCGATGGCCTTACCATATATGGGCATCAGTAAAATCCTGTCTTCTGATTGGTGCAAATGGCAACAGTCGTACTAACATGGCGCACACAAACAAATAAATGAAATTGCTTTGTGTGTATCCAACAAAACGTTTTCATTCAATAACGTCTCCATGTTGACAATTAAGTAACTCGAACAAGTTGCATTGTCCCCGTATAAAGCGGAGCTTAATTTATAGAATTGACTTTCAGATTATGCAGGTTAATAATTCAAAGAATCGTATGGCTTCAAAAAACTAATGTGAAACGCACTCATGATATAGATGATATAGATGTACGAAGTATTTAGTATACATGTTACATACATTTGATTATCGACATATCGATTATGCGGAAGTCGGAACGAGTACCTATCAATGTAGGTAGATTCGGATAATCGCTGTTTCTCGAGTGAATTACTATTATTGGTGTCTACTTTCTATAAGATAAAACCTGCAGCTGGTAGGCCTTAAAGGCAACACCCCGACACCTTACCTTAAACAATATTTATTTTTTAATTGCTTTACAATTTTGTATCTTACTGACTAGCTCTCAAAAATTATACATAATTAGATACCTACCTATGTAAAGAGATTCATCTATACAATTCATTAAATTGAAGTGTCTGTTTGTAATGTCAAAATAACAGCTTTTTACTAAATGCATATGAAAGTAGTACGAGAACTATAACAAAAACCCATTTTTTAAATTTTTGTCAGTCTGTTTGTTCCGGGTAATCTCCGAAACGGTTGGACCGATTTTGATGGGACTTTCACCGGTAGATAGCTGAATTTATAGGATGTAACTTTTATTTTAGAAAACTAATTAGGGTTCCGCATAAATCCACCTCATCTACTACAGCTGCATATTTAAAAATGAATTTATGATCCACCTTTACCCATTGTTTTCTGTTTGTTTCTGCACCAAGAAGTAATTACAGTTTTTTTTTTTTTTTCAAAATACGCTGAAAGATAATTTCCATACCGGGTAATATATGCTTCATTGTTTATCTCAGAAACCACTTCTCCAATAAACGACTGAGTCGGCGAAAACGAATCGAAGTTATTTTGATTTACTTCTTCTTCTTCTTCCTAACTTGGCAACCGGTCCTCTTTAATGAAGACCATTTCTGCCATTATCGAGCGAATTATAGTGTCATGTATTATGACGATTTAGTAACACGATGGTGGCTCCCTTGTTAGAACTTTCTAGGAAGATTTTGTGGGATCTCAGAATGAATGCTTTCAGCTTATATTTATAATCCACTTCACTTATGCATAAAAACCAAAGTATATCACGCAAAACGCCACCAATTTTATATAATATAGGGTCAAAAAACTAAGTTATTGAATTAAAAATAAAAACCACAACATGTCACTTGAAGATCCCGCCAAAAACTTTTTTGATTTACTTACGGATGATAACCACAAGTAATTTTTTTCTTTTTTAGTTTTCCTATGGCAGCTGTAATGCCAGAAATGACACTTTCATACCGTCCTTGAAGGCTTTTTTTATTCAAGGTACACATTTGGATGCTCGAATAAGTCGTAAAGTCAGTTTTAAAAGGAATTCTGGGTCACAAACGAATTTGGAATAGTTTGACGTGAAATGCTGTAAATACGTTTGGCGATATAATCGATATTATATTTAATAATTATAGGTACTTAATTATTCATTTTATTTTATAAGGTAGGTAATAGAATAGTAGGTACAGGATACAAATAGCGGGGCGCAAAAAAATAAATAAAAATAAAGTGTCGCGTCATGAAAAACGTTGTAAAACACTGGTTTACGGGATTGATATAAAGTTTATTAGTAAGTTAGGTACCGATAAATCACTTTAAGTACAAAAGACCTACATCGAACAGTCATGTTTTAAATAATGTCTCCTTATAAGTTTTGTAAATACAAACCTACACCGTACATACTTTCAAAAATGTAGGTACCTGTATGCAAAAACTGCACAACAGAGTTTGATAAAATTTTCAATAAACAAAAGCTTGTCACCCCGGAGAAATCTGAACTCTAAATATATATTATAGTTTTTAAATAAGAATTAATCAATAAGAACGTGAATTACTTATTTTTACTAATGAAGGCTAGGTAACTAACTAGGTATGTGATATTTTTGCCAAAAAAGATTGAATCCTTATTGATATTTTTTTTTTAATTTCAACTAGCTGTGTCTGCGACTTCGTTAACATGGACTACAAAGTGCCGTCGATCGAGAACACGCGCGAATTTTGCTGCCCCCGCTCTCTTTTTCGCTTTAAAGAGAAAAAATGCGTGTTTTGGGTGTTCCTTAAAAGATAGATGTATACTCTTCCGGAATATTTTGTATGTCGTTTTAATGCCTATAATTATGTAGTACATTAATTTGCTATATCTCTTATGGTTTACTTGGCATAAGCCATTTAAGCACCCGAATTTTTATTTGTGAGGAACCCTAAGTACCTAGTAGAAAGTAGTCTAAGTTACTCCCATATCATCAGCTATCTATCAGTGAAAGTCCTGTTAAAATCAGTCCAACCGTTTCAAAGATTCCCCGGAAAAAACATACAGACAGACAGTATTTTTTTTATTTTTTTTTTGTTTTAGGTATCGTATATACTTTCATAATATAAATTTAGTTAAAAGCTGTTTTTACATTAGAAACAGACACTTCAATTTTATTAATTGTATTAGATTTTAAAAACGAAACTTAATATGGTTTAAAATGGTTTAATTTTAATAACAAACTATTTAGTTGGTTTATAATTATTATTAAAAAAGAAAATAAACTTATTAATTTTACTGCTTTCTCATACGGAAATAATAATAAACTGCCAATTAAATTAATAAGATGTATTTAGAGACTGATCTTTAAAATAAATGGGAGGTTATCGTCTATTTGTAATCAGACCGAAACGGAACGGATTCTTCGCCGCTTTTCAAATTCTTAAAATATTAGTATCGCTTTATCTACGACTACTACGAGCTATCTGTGCATCGGGGCCGTTTTAACCCTAAATTACAAAGAGTGCAAGAGAGAGCAAGAAAATTACAATAGTGCAGTGCCGTATCTAGGCTTGCAACGACATGAATATCAAATGTCCGATGATATCGACATAACTTGTCGATATAGGTACGTTACGTACAATGATAATATAAGTTTTTACTTTAATATAATTGGGTACGTAGGTTGTTGAAAACGAAAACTGATACTACAATACCTACTAAGTATATTATTTGAAGAAGTACAGTGTACTACTGCCATCCGTCCGGGTTTCATCGGATTTGCAAATTTAAACAGAAAAGAAATAAAGATGATTTAATGATTAAAATTTACTTCTGCTTAAACTTGTTTTAATAAGCACCGGAGAAAAAATCGATTTCACCCATTTGTCCGGGGATTTTGAAGTTCAGACATACTGTGCTTCATATGACAAATACGTTGATAATTCCGTTTATCTGTTCCGGCGAACAGTATCGGTAATGCTGGTACATTATGACCGGACCTCAGCGCCGCGTCAACCGCTGACCCGCGGCCCCGCGGGGTGAGTCATGCATGACTGGCGCATGCGTACTACGACGCTGAGTCAATGCCTTATCTCCTCGTAAATCATCAAGTATGAGTAATCTTTATAAAAAAATGAATTAATTATTCAGTTATACTACATTTGATGGTAATATAAATAATAATTTATTACAAGAGTAAATTAATATAATTATTAATTAGAGGATTCTATTTTTTTAAATTAAACTATAAGTACTATTTTTAAGTACCTAAGTATATATTATATACTTGCCTATTTAACATAAGAAATTAAAATCCCTGGCACAATTATTCAATGAAGTGATATCAATTATTGAAGTGTTAAAATATATAATTAATCCAGTCAAATCCTATCCAATGTAATCACTGAGTATAATACCTATTATGTAAACGTATACTTACTAATCTAACCATAAATCCATAAAGTTCAACTATAGTAAAATAAATACGTACATAGCAATGATGCTGCACCTAGTGAATATTTTATAAAATATTTAAAAATGACTCTTATATAGGTAGAGGTGTAATCTGTATAAGTATAATATAAAAAGTTTAAGTAACATAATGTGATTAAAGTAAAAACCTAGCAAGTAGCGACTGGCTATTTGTCTAAACATAACAATATCACTTGTGTAAGCTGCATAGGTAGCTATTGTAAATATTTACATGATTAAATTTTCTTTACTGGTTCATATTATGTACAATGATTGTTGAAATATTGAGTTCGTCTACAAAAATGATTCTCTTTGAGATATTATATTTTAAATGTTTTAAATTTGTTTTGTTCTGAAAGTAAAAGTTTCCTTTTAAGTAACATTTGGTGAACACATTTTTACCCTTGAAAAAGGTTTTAAATTATTATTTCGGAGAAAGATAGTTTAAAGCACCCGAACTACGAGTCTTAAAAACTAGGTAGAATTCGAGTATTGTATAGACTGCATAAACACCAAATGTTACACGATGTAAAAAGGACAACTGTAGAAATATAGTTGTAAGCAGTTAGTTCTCTCTGATCCTGGATGGTGTTAAGACACACTTCCGAAAACTATTTCAATAAATAAAAATCTTCCAATGAATAAAATAATCAATCATTATAAAGAATACACTATCACATATCCATAATCCCAATAATGATATTCAGTAACTGCTTAGTATGTGCAAATATGTAAATACTATATATTATAATGAAGTAACTAATTTTTAAATATTTCGACAAAATGACAAAATGTAAAATAAAAGGCAGAATTCCAAAATTAAACCTATAAGAAAAGATAATAGAAACAAAACAACAAAATATTGTAGTAATACTATAACACGACAATGTCCTCGGGCACTAACCTTCAGTAAAAAACTCATCACGATGCAACTATGCATATCGTAATGTCAGATCATGTTCTAATGCTTGGCGTCTGGCTAGCTAAGTAGGTACATACCACTACCAACCTCAAAGTTCTCCAACAAGCCCAACAGAGAGCCCCACCTAATATTCTTGTCTTATAATGAAAGATATGAAAAATACTAAAAATAATGAAGCATACAACATACTATTCCATGAATGTAAATAAAGAATACGAAGATTTATAGAAAAAGTAATTTTATAACAACAAAAGAGTTATAGAAGTGAGTCAACGAAGGAAACTGGCAGACAACGTATAGAATTATAAACGTGTAAGACTATTGTACTTTGAAACGATTTAGTCGTCGAATACTAATGGACAGCATTATTGAAACAGTGACTCATCAGTATGTTTAGTGAACCGTTGACAAAATTAAAAGTGTGACGTTCACATTAAACAGCATAGGTACCTATAGGTTGAATCGGAACGTAGTAAATTTTAACGAAGTCTCAAGGTGATTCCTAATACATACATACGTACGAAGAGACGTACATACTTATAACTGAAAATTAAAATATTTCCAATTAAAACATATATTAATTAAAATATTATGATTAGATACCGCTTAATATATGATCGTAGGAATACAACGTTTGAAGTTTCGTATTCCATTCATTGTAAGTCTAAATCGTCGTTAAAAATTTCAGTTAACTAGTTATTTATAGTAAGTAGTCTGTGTAATCAGAGCATGATTTTAATATGCCCGAAAATATTTCTTTGAGTTCATTCGTCTCCGTCTAACTGTTTTTTCAGTTAATAACTCAAACGAATCTAGGATAGGAATTAATTGTCCGTGATCACATTACACGTATGATCGCATCGCTTGCCTATGTTCTGATGCAAACTGGCCTAGTTGATATAAATAAAGAACCCCATTTTAAATATCATATATCTACCTAGATGCATGTAAAGGACAGACATATTAACAACTCTTAAAACAGACTGAGATGGTACATTTTAGTGTAACAACGAATTCTTTGAAATGCGACAAAAAAGGGAAGGTTTTTTCATAGAACTGAGGAGGGAACTTTGTAATTTTTTTATTAAAACCACAGCTAGGTATGAATTATAAGATTATAACTCTTTAGCGAAGTTAATATTAAATAAGATTTAGCAGCGGTTTGCTATATGAAAATAGTATTTCTTTGATGTCAAGTCATTATAATCACACCATATTCCTACTGGCATAAGTAAAAAGGACGGATCCATAGATTTAAATTGATCTACAGCATACCATTTTCATCTATTTATAGAAACTTCTATTGTCTTCTTTACAATAATTATAAATCTCTTTTCTAAATTCATGATAATCCTCGGTAAAATACTTAATATAATTTTTATAATATTGTATATAGTATTTTTTTCATATATGTGGTTGTTCAATTTCATTGATTACTAATAGTGCCCGCGGCTTCGCTCAGGTGGACTACACAATGCCCACGCGAATCTTGCTCCCTAGCTCCCGGCTATTTTAAAGACAAAAATGCTTATTGTGGGTGTTCCCTAGGAGATAGACATATACTCTCGCTGACTTTTTTTGTAGGCCTTTTTAATGTCTACAATTATGTAGTACATTAATTTGCTATATCTCTTATATTTCCTTCAGCGTAAGCCATTTAAGCTAGTTTATTATAAAATAGAACACACGAAATATTAAACTTCAAGAAAGATATTATAACATAAAACCGCATGCATGTCTGTCTAGTCGTGCAGACTAGACGCGGACAGACGCGGGACGGGGCGCGGCGGGATGCACATTGAGGCGGAGGAGGAGGGTACAGGGAGGCGGAGGAATCGATCGTGATCCCTTCATGTCGCGTCGCGCCCTTGACCCTCGCGTCGTTTCTACAAGCATGGTTGGCTTGGATAGAAGAGACGCGTAGTACGCGTACCCATGTAAAATTACGTCAATGTTTAATTAAATTTTGTCAAATATGTATTTCTTTAATTTTGAAATACGATGCACTCGAACGTGTGTTTCAAACAATCTGGTTGAGGCGTCGCCTCTAGTATGTAGTACCTACATAATACCTCCTTTTAAATACTGACTGAATCCATCATCAAATTACTCATGCAGTCAGGCGTAAGGCGTCGTCCATCACCAAATTGACACTGATATTTTAGCTAGCCGATGACCATTCTAAATGGAATTCAAATTTACCTATGTAGGTAATAAAATAAAAATTGTTTGCGTTTTTTTTTCAATTCTGTTATCATAGTTTTATTTCTTGTTATATTTTAATGCTAATACTATCTAGTAATACCGGTTTTTGTTTATAAGTTGTTATAATATGTATTACGACTTCTTATGGTTGTAGCTTACATTACTTTCTACTCTACACACCTTTCTTCTATAAAATAGTAATGAGGTACCATGTTTAGATGACTACTATTTCCTTATACTCTGTAATGTAAGTACAAGAAATGTTGGCTGAAGCGAGCACAGATATATTTTAAAAAATACTAGTAACCGCCCGCGACATTTTTCGCGTTAATAATCATATAGTTAACATTTAAAGAATAACATATAGCCTTCGTTACTCAGAGAGAACGTAGTTTTGTATTAGAAAAGAATTTTCAGAATCGGAGCAGTAGTTTCAGATATTAATTCCTACAAACAAACTTATTTTTTTATAACATCAGTGTAAATAGCTACTATTAACTGGCCAGCTGCTGCATGAATCACTGTTTCAAAGTTCATGTGGCGTATAATACATTTCCCAGAAGAACCAGTTACCAACATTACCCTTAGAATTGCTAGACAGTAAGTAGCAATGGGCGAGGCACATGTCCCGACGACTTGTTGAAGATTGTGGGAACTCGCTGAATGCAACCAGCGCAAAACTGGTGTGATGTAAGCATTATCCAGTTTCCACAGGCCTGATCTAAATTTGGTATTCTTTTTTTTATAATAGCTCGGCACATTGATGGTGTGATGGCACCGAGAGATCTAAATCCATCGGCGGTTGCCGCTGTCCTGCCGGCCTGCATAAATATCCCTTCACGTTACGCTTAAAGGACCCGATGTCGTAAGAAGGAGAGGAGGTAAGAAGATAAGTTATAGGGAACTTTCATGTCGAGATGGAGGTTACCGTAAAATTGTGACTCGGAGGCCCAGCGCGTGTGGTTCTCTTGTGTAAGGGAGAGAATGGTATTAGAGTGAATAGGAGGCGATGTTCCTGCGCAGCTAAAGCGGCTCGATGTATTTGGTAAAGCCTTCATCAACAACAATGCCAACAGCCCGTCTCTGCAACCTGTACAGAGCATCGAGGAGGTATTTTGCGGATCCATCCCAGAGATGCGAACAGTATTCCATACACGGCCGCACTTGCCCCTTGTAAAGAAGATATAGTTGACCGGGCGTAAAAAACCCTTGCAGCCTGTTCAGGATTCCGAGTCTCCAAGATGTATTAGACATGAAACTCCCATTCTGTTACTTCAATTATACCGGAAGATCATATTGTAACAGCATTATCTGGAATCTGCCTAACTCCTTCAGTAGCGGTATCGTGTTTGGGCTTATTGGAATGGTCTCAACGAATTGGCTAATTATGTCGGGGCTTTGTAAAACTTTTAAATTTACCTTATTATATCTTTTATGTTATAATTTCATTACATAATTCTAAAGTATTATTTTGAAATTAAACAACAAGACTTTTATACACTATTTTGCTTCTTTCTTCGTATAAATATTATGTAGGTGAATGAATTGTATGCAGTTTTTAATATTAAATTATGATATCTCTAGACAGTTTTATATTGAAATAATATCAAACCTTTCACTTCTCTGAATGGTGAATCATGAGGAAACACAATTTTAAAGCAACTAAATACGGTGATTCTGCATAATCAGTATATTGCGGATTCATAAAAAATAAATTGCGAAAGTACGACAAAAAATATTGAATTTCCGTTGCAATAATATTATTTCACAATAATTCGATAGGTATAGATGGTTAAAAGATGGATTGTTTGAATAATGATATGCGTATACAAGTTGTGAAAACTGAGATGATATTTGATTGAGTGAAAGAAGAAAACATATTGTGCCGACCCCACTTCAGTAGGACATGGAGTAAAAAGAGGAATAAGATGTCAATTGAATAGGTACATTCCTATTTGGTATTGATTTATTGCATGATTATCATCAAACCATAAAATGATAAAACTGTGGGAAAACCTTTGATTATACTTACAGGCGTGTATATAATCAAGAGGAAAAACATAAAACGTTAATACTTAATCATTATTATGAAATGGACTTCTTCTAGTTATAAAAAAAAAGAAGATTATTTCCTGAAATCTTGCTGCTGGGAAATTTCATCTGGCAAACGGCTAGCAGGACAATAAATTGATAAATATAAATGTCTACATAAATAATTCGATAATCAAATTAATTTCGCGTGGGTATAGTTTTAAAATTACATTTCTTAATTAAAATAAAACAAATGAATATGGTTGTTACAATATGCAAAAGTAAATTGCAGTATATACCTCTAAATATATATATAACTTGTACTGTCTTTCTAGCTTCTGTATAACTATTTGTAATCTGCCACTTTAACTAAAAAAAAATAATCTAAGGTTGTATAAACCAACAATACGATTCGAAACTTTCTTTTTACAGCTTCGAACACGTCGGTAGATAAGCATGTCAAAATTATACGAAAACAAACTTTGAACACTCCAGAAATAGATGCATTTACTCACGCTGCAGCGCTGCAGACGTGCCGCAGACCTGCGAGAGACGACGCGGGTGTTCCCGGTCTAATTATAGTACCTACCGTTATATTTGGTTGTAGCTAAATATTGTACTAGGTCAGGATAGACTCCGTGGCTGCCAGGCTACCGTTGTAACTCAGTTGTTAATGAGTTCGTGCTACATACCAATGGTAGATTCTTTGCCAGTGTGAATCGGTTTTCGTATTTATTATATGGATGGTGCCACTTGTTATAAACTTAAAGAAACATAGAATCACTGTTAATGTTAGTAACGTTAATAATTTCATTGTTAACTTTAGGCTAGTGAAACATAGGCGAGTGTCTTTCCCAAAGAGGCGTCGACCGTTAGCGCGGCGTTTTGACCAAAGAAAAATAACAACTTTAATAAAAAATAAGGGAAGAATGTTAATAATAATCATTGTACAGATTAGAAAAAAGATAAAATCTGTGAATCATGGTCTCTCTTTCTCTTTATACATTAATACAGTAAGTATAAGTCATTTGGCGCCTCGTAAACTGACACTGCTTCTTGCAAAGAGAAAATTTATCACTCATAGAGTATAATACATTGAAACCTGTGATTCAAATTTAAAAGTTTTATGAAGATTGCCTCGATAGTTATTTATCCCATACATTATTGGAGTTTGGTCCTTAAATCGTTTTCCGTACATGGATTTATTACGATTTAATATTATATAGCCGCGCTACGTAAATTAAACAAAAAGTGAAGTTCTTACATTGTCCATCCGAACATCATATTCGTGAATCTTATACTGAAAGTATCCATACGTCCCGGATTAACCGGGATTGTTCCGGTTTTTAACCTTGGTCCACGCTGTGCGACAAGACGTGGCGACCTGCCGCGGCCGGTTTGGTAATTTGTTCCGGTTGATTTTTCGTGTAAAGTAGAGGCTCATGGACACGAGTACATACCCATTAATTTATACTTTGTGTACAAAATTTTGCTATACAATTTGTTTCATTTACGTCATAGGGGACATGAGAAACTAAATATAATTTTTAACAATCGTAGAAAATTCTATATCTTTTTTATAATGTATTCGATGCTGATTCTTCGTGAAACTTCAATCTGTGACTCCCTCCAAACTCAAACTTCCGTCCCGGTTTAGAGCATTATTATTATGATGAGCGTACATAATATACTCAACTTGTATACGGAAGTATAATCCATGGAGCATACATTTACAACTAAGATAAAAGAATGATGAAGAAAAATATCGCTACAAAATATTTCACACGGATACTGGAACCGCTAAAGCTGGCGCAACACTGCATATCAGACGCTTACCCAATAATTATAAACATGCGAACCGTTCCTTCCTCGATTTATTATTGTAGATGTTAATATTTGGTTACAACGATAATACAAAAAAAAAAAACTGGGCAACCGTGTGAAACATTATCTTAATACAAAATTACATACAAATCGTTGAAGCCGTTTCCGAGAATCCAATTACATGTCTTTACGGGCGACCGCTGTGGGTGGAAGCGCGGTCACCATAATACCACCGGGATCCTTTAGTCCACGCGAGCGGAACCGCGAGCACAGGTAGTATATACATACAATAATTACACTCTTAACAGTATTAGATGCAATACATGAATAGCAATGAGGTATTGTATACTACATCTGTGGTACTAAAAACATTAGTGAAGACGTTCAGATTGTTACTAACTGACTAACGTTCTAAATTATAAAATCACTTGATCCAACTAAACTTTATCTGCTTTAATCCCCTATATTATTCAAAACATCATAATATAACTTATCATGTCATATTTAACCAGTAAAAATCAAAAATCGTCGTTTAAATGATAATTAGAACCTAACAAAACTTCTAATCGTACATAATTTTATCGATAATAATATGTAAATTATATATTTTCTACAATCTTTAATTTATGCAAATGTATGTACAAATGAAATTGTTGTTGGTGAAATCAATAAACATATTTGAACCTTTGATTATGACGTTTATATAATCAAAGATATATGTAAACAATACGATATATAATTTAAATATCTTCCGTTTCCATTTACAATATGGAATTGGTTTTTAGCTTTTTCGTGATGTCGCGCTGCTCAAAATGAGACGCGTAAATCGTATGGAAATTATAGCCATTTTAGTGTAAACTGTAAAGCAGTGAAATTTCTTATTTACACTGCTTTTTCACATGTGGTACCTAAATGAAAACCTGCTATATTGTAAAATAATTGTGTACAGTTTGGCTGCATTAGTTTTCGACTGTTACAAGTAGATACTAAGTGATACCGTGAACGTACGTTGTTTCCCTCAGCTTTTTATACAAATTACAAATACAAAAACAATTTAAAATACGAGTATGTGAGGACTCCCACATGAGCATCCTTTCTAAAGTTCCTCGACGAATACATATGTATATACTTATGAATCCTATAAATTGTTGTAGTTATTGTTATAATGTGTTGTCGTATAGAATTATAATCTATGTCAAATTGTTTTTTAAATTAATACTAGCTGTGCACGCGACTTCGTTCACACACGCGAATCTTGCTACTTCCGCTCCCGGTTATATGCTTATTGTGGGAGATCCTTAGAAGATAGACATATTCACTCGCTGATTTTTTTGTAGGTCTTTTAATATCTATAATTATATAGTACATTAATTTGATAGATCTCATATGGTTTACTCAGCGTAAGCAATTTAAGCGCGCGAATTGATTCACCAGAACCAGTTTTTGTTTATTTGCGCGTAACCCTAATTCTTTTTATAAAATAAAAGTAGCCTAAGTTACTCCTTAAAACATCATCTATCTGCCAGTGAAAGTCCCGTCAAAATCAGATCAACCGTTTCACTGATTTCCCGGAACAAACAGAGAGACGAACTGACAGACAAATAAAAAAATGCTGTTTTGTTATAAGTGCCGTTTATAATTTCATATACATTATATAAAAATATATTATTTTGAAATTACAAACAGACACTCCAGTTTTATTAACTGTATATATAGATATTCATGTATTTTGGTATAATAAGCACATAAATTACGTTTAACACTAGATCTCTATGGTTAATATTGATATCTTCTATGTGATTCCCGGACATATAAATTATCTAATGCAACATGATATTTTTATATATTAAGTAAGTATATATAATAATAATAATATCCCCTAATCATCCCTAATTCGAAATGATGTAGTCATTGGACGTTCCCTATTAAGTTCACGTAAAAATATTTTATCATTACTAATTACATATAGTTAAATTAATTTGAAAACTATATTCCAATTGATTCTGAACTTTTTGAGTAATGCGCGTTCAGACACGGAATATTTACGATTTTATTCTACATTAGCAATCGCTCGCGACTATGTTCACGGTAATTACAATAAAAACATTTAATAAGAAATCCAAAATCAAATAAATTTCCTATATCACTCAGGGATCAGGGATAATATAGCTATTCTATAAGGTACCTATTGAAGGAATTTTTAGAATTCGATCAGAAGTTCCAGAGATAAGGTAGGTACCTCCTACGAACTTTACCTTTTTATAAAAGTGTAAGTGTTGTGTGTCTTTGTAAAATAATTATTTAAATATTACATTAACTAATAAAGTATGTTTTATCTTTTTTCTTTGCATCATTCGCCTCTGGCTTTAAACGTTGCAACCTTGCAAACCTCTTCGCTAGATTTTATTATACACTCCACTAACACATGACATATTTTATGACGTCACGCTACTCCGAGGCATCTTATTCTAGGTACCGAAATGACAAAACCATGAGTCACTAACGACATTTATGACAAAGTTATTAAAAAAAAATTACTTGCGCATAAATTAATAAATGCTGTTATAATATCGTTTGATTTAATAAATAACAAACAGAATTTATACCTAAAACAATAGTCAAGGTGCTCCATTAAGGTCATGAATAAGGAAGGTGATAAGGTATTTAACCATTTAAAAGCCAGGGTGCGGTTAGCAACAAAGTTCTCTGTATAACGCATTTCCTAAAATATGGTGACATGATGTCTATAGGTATTCCATTAGTGGTATTAAATTGATTTCCAATGTTTATTTGTCCTGTTTCAAAGCTGAATCTATTCTGGGTTGTTTTTCAATTGTATTATTTTCCTCTTATTAATTGGTTGTTATTCTGTTAGTTGTCATACATACTGAATTACTTTGCAGATTAATGAACTAATAATTACAGGAATTCTTAATTATTGTTATATGGAGCGTGTAACATTTTAATAGAAAATAACTGGGCGTCCAAGCAATATTTGATGTCTTGCAAAAAAAAATTTGGATAATCTTGGAGAGTAACATTAGCAAACTGCAAAATTTCGTCCAAATTCTTGGAGCTGTACCCGAGAAACCAATTACATACAAGAATTGCTTACTTAATTAATTGCAAAATTTCCTTATTTGTTTTAAATCCTATCGTATCTGGTTTACCATAATAATTTTATAGTTTATTGCAGCTTATATCATAATTTATAAAATATATACTCATGTATATGTTGGTGATACTAGAACACTGAATGTGCTCAATGTCTGTTTAAAATACCAAAAGTAATAAACATACCGACAAAAAGTAAATGCCGTTTCTTCCTTTTCTAATCTTTGGGAAAGTTTATATACGTATAATATTCTCTAAGTTATATCGGGGCATCTTAGTTTCACGTTTTAGATTCAAACTGTGTGTGAAAATTAAAACGGTCAATGACCGTTGTCTTTCAGTTAGAATGCAGAGCTCTAGAACATTCACAGAATGGGATATTCGTGTTATACCTATAATTCTTACTATGCCGTTATAACTTGCATGTTCAGATTTTAAAGTTTGCAAAAGGCAGAATATCCCATTGAAATATCTATTGCATATAAAACTTTAATATTTGCAATAATACGGATTTTTACAAATCCCAATTAATAATATGGATGTCAAAAGAATGAAAGGGAGAAAGTAAGAAAACTCTCATATATACCGGTATTTAAATTATGTTTTATTACAAATGATTGGGTTAGTAATGATTTTATAAATAAATAAAAATCTTTGTCAAAAAACGGAGACAACACTTTCCGTCAATTTTACGTAATATGCATATTACGATACCTTACATCCTATTTAAATACTGCACTTATACAAGATCACAAGCGTAATTTGAGCCGCCCGTTCAGGGGTTTCGTGTAGGGCATCATAAATTAGAAACAGTCTTACTTGATGCTTAGAAGCACTTCCTGTGCACAATTGAGGGGCCAGACTCGTCGTATTCCTGTTTCGAGATCCACATCTGTTGGAAGGTAGAGAGAGATGCGAGGATCGATCCACCGATCCATACAGAGTACTTCCTCTCTGGTGGCGCGATGATTTTAATCTTCATCGTGGATGGAGCAAGGGCTGTAATTTCTTTCTGCATACGATCGGCGATACCAGGGTACATGGTGGTACCACCGGACAATACTGTGTTGGCGTACAGGTCTTTACGGATGTCAACATCACACTTCATGATGGAGTTGTACGTCGTCTCGTGGATGCCATTAGCTTCCATACCCAAGAACGAGGGCTGGAAGAGAGCCTCTGGGCAACGGAACCTTTCGTTTCCGATTGTGATGACTTGACCGTCGGGAAGTTCGTAGGACTTCTCGAGGGAACTGCTGGAGGCGGCGGTGGCCATCTCCTGCTCGAAGTCGAGCGCGACGTAGCAGAGTTTTTCCTTGATGTCGCGGACGATTTCACGCTCAGCGGTGGTGGTGAACGAGTAACCACGCTCTGTGAGAATCTTCATTAGGTAGTCTGTGAGATCGCGACCGGCTAAGTCCAGACGCAGGATGGCGTGGGGCAGGGCGTAACCCTCGTAGATGGGTACTGTGTGGGAGACACCATCTCCGGAGTCCAGTACGATACCGGTGGTACGACCAGACGCGTACAAGGAGAGCACGGCCTGGATGGCTACGTACATGGCGGGCGTGTTGAAGGTCTCGAACATAATCTGTGTCATCTTCTCTCTGAAACACAAATAAGAACATTAGCAGTCTGCGATGTCGTAAGGTTGAGAGTAGCTCATGATGCAGCTGCACTGAGGTAGGAACATACCTGTTGGCCTTGGGGTTGAGGGGAGCTTCGGTGAGCAAGACGGGGTGCTCCTCGGGAGCGACACGCAACTCATTGTAGAAGGTGTGGTGCCAGATCTTCTCCATGTCGTCCCAGTTGGTGACGATGCCGTGTTCGATGGGGTACTTGAGGGTGAGGATACCTCTCTTGCTCTGTGCCTCATCACCGACGTACGAGTCCTTCTGTCCCATGCCGACCATAACGCCTTGGTGGCGAGGTCGGCCTACGATCGAGGGGAAGACGGCACGGGGCGCATCGTCTCCCGCGAAACCGGCCTTGCACATACCGGAGCCATTGTCTACGACCAACGCGGCAACTTCCTCGTCGCACATTGTGAATTAGTCTGCAATAAATAAAGTGTCGATAGTTATAAATTAAATTCTATTATATTAGTTTTTGATACCACTTAATTGATAACCGAATTGAAACTTGATGTAGGTAATAAATATTATGTAAGTAGGTATTCAAAGTTTTGTTTCTTTAAAATACTTTTAACAAATATTCGCAGATAAACGGTTAACGGTTAACAATTCGATGACATAATTAGCACAACATTGACTAGTTTGGAATTTATAATTAATTTTGCAAGTTTTAACGCGAGAAGTGAAATAAATTTTTTAGCAATAAAAAAACAAAATCATATTTAATGAATTTGAGGAGTTCTCTGGTGTATCTTCGAAGTCTGAGGTCTTATGCCAATGAAATTAAAATAGGACTACCCTTAAGGTACCCTCTTTCAAAAGAAAAATAATCATCTAAATCGATTCATCAAAGGTGCCTGCCTGAACATCCATAAAAAAATATACACATTCGAATTGAAAACGTCCGCCTTTCTATGTCGGTTAATAAAAAGTCACGATACACGATATTTGTAAACTATTATGATATAAAAGTCGAACGAATAAAACTTGTGAAATGGATACAATTAACTACAAAAATCACAAATAAACTACAAAAATCACCTAAAATGAAACGAGTCACTGTAAATTTTAATTTCCGAATAATTTTTCAATAATATCCATCAAATTAATTGTATCCAGTTTCACAAATTCCTAAGACAATCTTTTACAATCACTTCACTGATTATTATGTAACTATATTATATAACTCTGTATCGAATATCACAAAATTTTATTAAAACACTGTGAAGATAAAGAATTCTGTTTGTAACTTTAACTATAAATAATTAAAATTGAATAAATAAAATATTTTGTAACATAATATAAAAAAAAACACTTACAGTTAATATAAAGTAAAATAAATGACTAGTTGGAACTCCGCTTCGTTCAAGCTCACCACTCTAAATGAAAACCGGATCGTGAGGATAAACTATATAATACACGTCTTATCAGAGTTCACACACTATCGGTAACAATTTAATTTCCACCAATCGCGTTCTGACTCAGTTTTTGTCACCATATATGGTAACGTTCACTCTATCAACATCTGATGATAACACAAAACTTTGATAAGCGTTTTATACACGTAGTCTCTTATGTGGCGTATACCTACCGTCTGCCGCTTCGGCGATCACGAAAACCTGAATTTCACTAGATGCTTTCTCCGTGAGACGGCAACTCAGCGTTAATTGCGATTAATGACTAATATTAACCCAGTTATTGTTTAATTAGAATTTGTGTGTGTACGTAATTAGTTAATTATCTATAATAATTATTATTTTATATTCTTCATTTTAATAATGAAAAGATCAGAAAGCATTACAACTTGAAATATTATATTATGATAATTTCTAACAATATAACGTTTTCCTTCTATGCACAGTTATAATAGGTACAGATAAGCCAAATTATATTTAGGTAATCAAAACTTATATTTCATTATATTTAGGTAACTCGCATTTTTTTTTGTTATCGCCTAATCTACATTTCTTTATTTTTATGGCAAGCCTCGTTCATAGTGTTTTACAGCAGCTACATTTGAGATGCCATGTCTATTTACATCGTTACTCAAACATCAAGTAAGATACTCAAACTCTAGCCTTTATTATCATATCTGTGAGAAAAAATATGACAAAAAAACGATGACAATTTTTTTTGTGAATCACTGTTGTTTAAATACTACCATATTTTCTATTTATATTTAGGCGGATGTCCGTGTCATGCACATTAGATAATCTGCTTGAATGTGAACAGTTTATTTATCAACAACGCAGCGCTGCAGCGGTGCATTATCTGTTGTCATAATAGTAAACAAATGTTCTGGTTTGGGGATAATTGCACCACCATTTTAACTTTATCGTAACTCAATAAAATTAAAAAAACCAATGAAACAAGTAATAAAAAAACTGAATACATTTATTTTATAACAATGAACATGAACAATAAAATATAAAATGTTACAGAATAGTAGAGGAATTGAAATATTTATGCAAATATCCTTCGTTCGCTCATTTGCTTTGCTTTTTCCTTGTTTTAATTATAATATTGAAATTGTCTTGAATTGTTAAATTTCTCTTATGTTAACTAAAATTAAGCATTTGGTTTTTTCTTATTGGGTTTGTCAATAGTTATACAATATTTTGCTATTACAACAGAATGTGCTAACTTTACAAATACAACATGTCCTAATAATATATTGCGGATTACGTTATACACAATATCACTGTCAGTAATTATTTGATTATTGTTAGCAATTATTTAATTATTTTTTATAGATTAACGGTACTTTCGCAGAGTTGATATGAGTATCTTAAACTTACTCTATAAAGGATTTCTGTAGAAATAAATTTATTTCTCAGGGCTTTGTATAACAATACATTATGTCCCAACAAATGCTTGTGTTTCGAAATTGCTACATTTATAAATTCTTTAATTGTAAATAGTATGTATGTATATTGATATAATGAAACTTTTTCGGCCTAATTTGGCCGCCTTATCACACAATATTCTACAATCATTGTTGTAATATGTTAGTTTGTGGTTTGTGAAATTTTTAACAATTTCGAATTAAAAACCCAAAAGCTTTAACGGCTTTTTTGATTATTTAACAAACATGAGGTACGAAAATTACCTTTTCCTCAAACGTGAAATTCTAATCTTTGATGTTAATATAATGCTCCTATGAATTATACTTTTTTTTTGAAATTTAGACCAAAGAAATTAACTTAACACAAATTAATAAGTCAGTTAACATACCGTTACAAAAGCAAAATGCCAACAACACAAAAGTACAATTCTTAAAAATTTTCAATCACCTGCAGACAGGAAATGCGTTGAGTTACATAAACAATAGGAAACGTTTAAAAAACTTATACTAATTAATATTGGACCAACGTTTTACCCTTGTGGAACTCCTGAACCTATTTTGTGTTTTATAAATGGAAATATGAATTACACGACATACAATTAATCACGTTCCATTAGATAAAACCTCAAATCTGTGTTGATGAATCTCTGAAAGTAGAACCGGATATGGAGACACACAAGATGTATTTGAATAAATACTGAAAAAAATGGCCTGTAATTATTAACTTCACAATTGTAATCATACTTCAAGATCAGTTTCTTTTCTTTACACTCTTAATTAATTGTAAACCAGATAAATTGTTGCGATGTTAGGACTAACAGAATATAGGTACAGAAGTGAAAAAAGACGCAGACAGGTACTTATTCCAGTACCAACCACTGTTGCTATTGTTCCATCAGATATAACAGTGGGTTAGGTACCTATAGTAGTAAAGCATATGCTTTTTACAAATGACCAAAAATATCTAGAGTTAATAGAAATATTTTTTCGATACTCCCAAGATAGATTAGACATACATTCTTTAGCCAGTTTTTCACATTAATCTGTTAATACTTTTAATTTTAATTTATTCATTATACGTTTGCTAAAAATTTACATTTCTCTAATATGTCTAACTTTAACTAGAAAATAATACAAGTTGTATCATTTCATATACATCTCGACAATTACGAAAATATTTAAATTGCAATCCGACAGATCTTCTTTTATTAAAGTAGAAATGAGCTTTGTTAAAATTTAGTGTTAGCTACTTTTATTTTTCTATTTCTATGTGTATTTATATTTATATTTTCAATTTTTAAAGGCAAACTTATATCAACGTCGATTGTTAGGTGATATGATTCATTGTAATGCTTTAGAGTGTTTTCAAATATAAATTGTAACAATAATTTACCCAAAATAGTGCATGCATTGGAGTTGTTATTAATATTATTCCATTTTATATACTTCAGAATAAAATCTTATAAAATACATTAAATTATTAAGAAATCATTCCGAAGATAAATATTGCACAAGTGGTGGAAAATATTGCCAACTCTTTCTTAGAGTTACTAGATTTAACTTAAATGCTAACCCAAAAATCTTTATTCTCCGGTTAAACATTCTTTGGAATTACATTAAAAATACTGTGATTAATACACCTCAGGTCAAATGGATTATATGAAATTACTACTATTAAAATTTTGATAAAAAGTATCCGTTTTTTATCTAAATCAATGGATATTTTGATATTTATATGTTTAAAAATGGTAATATTACAAAGAATTTAACAAAGATCTTGTCTAATGGAACCTCTACTTATTTTAGACAATCCTTTCCAAACAATCCATATCTTTAATGATGTTGTAGTCTGAGTATTCATTTTTTCGCATATAAATCCTGCCGTTTCTCACCCACACATACTTGTAATCCTTTTCTTTAGACATTTGCCTAGCAGCAGTAAGAAGAGCTTTGTTGGCAGGGGAAAGATGCTCCATGACATATATGGGTTTTTTGTCTCCTGCTATTTTGACATGTGAGGTGTTGAGTTTGTCTTCTGGGTGGAGCTTGTTATACTTAGCGACAGCGGAGAGAAAGCTATCTCGAACGAAAGGACTGTTAAATTGCGCTATAATCGCGCGAGGACGTTGATTTGTACGATTTTGCTTCACAGCAGCTCTCGTACAGTGTAAGATCTTTTCGTCATCAATTGCGCAGTTTATAACTGTACTTAACTGCTTGACCATCGCCACTAAATTTTCATTCTTTGACTCAGGAACACATTGTATTTCTATATTGCTGGCACGTGCATGTTGTTCCATTTGGTTTATACGCCCACTTAACTCTTTCATAGCCTTTTGCATTGTTAGCTTCTGCGAAACTAAGCTCTTAGTTGTTTCAGATATCGATTTATGTTCTTTTAGTAAATCCTCATATTGCGATTGTAGAAATGAAAACGACTCTTGGAAATCTCTAATGTCTTCTTTAATGAATTGTAGTTCAGTGTTGATAGTTCTTGATAGGTTTTGATTTATTTGACTAGCAAAATTACTGAGTTCCTCCTTAAGCACTTCTTTAATTAATTCTCGTATATCATTATGCTTGAGTGACGTGGAAGTGCACTGGTCAGCAGATAGGGTCTGTTCTGGACGTTTTTTTGATCGGAGCGTAACTTCATCAGTATTGTCAACGGTTCGAATTGGGGTGTTGTCACTGTTGCGTTTTTTGTTTTTGCACATCGGACACTTCCAATCTCTAGACAAGATGTTGGCAGAACTTTCTTGGGAATCAAAAGAGAATATGCATTCATAGTGAAAGGCCTTATTGCAACGCGTACATTTTTTATAATTATTACTGTCACTATCTAAACTACAGCAACCCCAGGTTATTGATGCGGTCGACATTTTTTATCTTGTTGGTTCACTTGTTAACCTTCCTCTTGAAAGAAGTAGAAGTAGTAAAAACACAGACTCGGAGAAAAAGAAAGTAGGTAATCGGGAAAAATTAACAACAAACAATTTTATCCGGGTGTAAGTAAACATACGTTATAGGATTGAAAATCTTCACTTATCACCACACATACCACAGTGCCTGCTGTCATTTGAAAATGACAGTGATTTGTCGATATAATTAAAAACTCGCCGTTTTACGAGATATTATGAATGAACTTTCTAATGCTTGGTAGTCTTGATAAATTCACAACACCGGTCACAGTCACTGAAGTTTTACTGTAATGTTTCTGCGCTTATTTGCCAGATACTTATAAACATTTCTCTAGTTTTAAGCAAGATCGTATGAAAACACATTTACTCGGCCCCGGATCTAGAGGGGGCAAATCGGTGTACCTGCCCCGGGATGCAACTAAATAGTAGCCCCAAATTTGTTTAAAATATCAAATACTTTAGGAAATGGCTGCCAATGTCAAGGTTTTGCTGCTGTACTGCATAATTAACACATTAAGGTACAATTTGATTAGACTGAATTTACTTTTTTGTAAATATGCCATGCTATTTTGTCCAAACCTGGCAGTACTGATGCCCTTTCAGTATACAACTTCATTGATAGTTACTTTAATTAAAATGCGTTGATTCAACTAGGCCGACGTAGCCCAAAGAGTTAATGGCCATAAAACCAAGAAAAAAAAACTGTTGAGACAAAATGAGCACAAGAGTCAAGCAATTGCTCACGCAAGATATCATTATTAAAAAAAACTATATGTATGTAGGTAATGTTATCTTCATTGATGGAATACGTACATTACCAATAGTAATAAGCCGTACTTGGGAGCAGAGAGGTTGCATGTTCGATCCCCGGATATAACTGACTTTAGTGTGATGAGCATAAATTATCAGTTGTGTGTCTGAGTGTTACATATCTCTATTTTATGTAAATTATCAGCCATTTAGTTACCATAATACACATTGTGCTTAAATTGGAAATAAATAGCCTTGTATGAAAATTGTGTCCTTTATATTTAAATTTATTTATTAAGTTCACATGGTCATGATTATCGCAAACCAAGAGGACCGCGTGAACTGCTAATTTTACTCCTCCTCTTGTAAATCCATTATTCATAACTTTGCAACAATGTTTTTATTCAGTGTCAATATTATCAACATTATAAGATCATTACGGAGTATTCCTACGAACGTAGTTAGGAATGTTATTTAAGCTCACAACAAGGAGCACAGACCAACATAAACAAGAACTAACTTTTATGACATTAACGTGGTCAATGATCAGCATTTTTACCTTTTCAACAGTTCTACGAGTTTACTTCGTATATAGCCCACAATACGTTAATTAGATGGGGAGCAAAATCAAGTGTTATATCATAAACATAAGACGTTATGTTGCTCCTCCGAGCAACATATTTGCGCATTTCATACTGAACGCGTGTCATAAATTTACTTACTAACTAAATTTATTACTAATTAAGTAATAATACATGTGTAATACATATATGTAACAATAATTAAACTTATTATTAATATTATAAAGCTGAAGAGTTTGTTTGGTTGAACACGCTAATCTCAGGAAGTAGTGGTCCGAATGGAAAAAATGTTTCAGTCTTGGATAGCTTATTTATCGAGGAAAGTTATAGGCTATATAACATTACTCTATAACTAATAGGAGCGGAGCATCAATGAAAAGCGTAGGAAAAACGGGCAACTTTTATTTCTTTTCAGAGCTTCCATAGCGTTCGCTGCGTAAATGGTTAAAGTTATGCAACAATCCTGTGTGGTGGAATTATTTGCCTTAAAAAGTTCTAAAAAACGTCCGCGATAGTATATGGCTATCTTTTAAGGTTTACTCATTATAACCTTTTTTATTGTAATAAAATTTGTTCCAAAATAATGAATTATTTGCGAAGGTTTTTTATATACATGGTTTTAATCCTTATGGAAATAAATACGTTATTCATCACAAGTATTTAATTTTGAACAAAATTTCCTTTTACGGTGTTTGATTTAAATGAATATCTTAGGAGATATCACAGTTTTAAAATAACTCCGCAGCAAAATAATGATCAAGTACCGCGAGCGATTTTTTTATCATGCAGAATAATGTGGGAGGCGGGCTCCACCTAATAATACAGTCCCTACAACCCTCTCTCTTTAACCCTTTCTCTTTAACCCTTTCTCGCTCTCTCTCTTACATGATGCAGACGAAGTTGCGCGGGTCAGCTAGTCGTATATATTCAAAGACAATAATTGTTCGACAACTCGCCCGATTGCATCCTCTGTTATGTGCTGCAAGCAAAATGTCTACGAGACACAAGCTTACGCTCTACAAGATGTGTATCCGACCGATTATGACATATAGCTGCGTTGTGTTTGCACATATGTCAAGATATAATTGGAAACGCTTACAAGTCATCCAGAATAGGTTTCTTCACCGCCTTACCGGCGCCCCTAGGTATGTTCGTATGGAGGATCTCCATAGAGATATGGACCTTCCTTCGATACATGCCTATGTCAAACACCTTTCTCGCTCTTATTTTGACACCGCATCTACCCACGCGAATCCCCTAATAAAAGCGGCAGCTTCATATGTTCCCGACCCCAACGCCTGCCGGAGAAAACGCCGGCCGCGTAATATATTCACTGACCAGCCCGACCAAACCGAAACAGCTAACGCGTTCTACGCCGCCACCGTTTCTCCAAACAGAGCGTGCCACCGCCCACGCCCGCGTAACCACCGTTCTCTCCGCAGAGGACGGGCGGTTAACTAAGCTCCCGCACACCCGTCACATCCACCCTCTCTAGCGGCAACCCAAGCCTAGGTCCGTTCCTCGGTGTGAAACCCTTGGGTCAGGCAACCGCCCGCGCGATACAAAGTGACACTATACGTGCAACACTTAGTTACCCACACACAACATTACACACGTATGAACACACACACGTGCACACCACACAGGCACATAGGTTCTGTAAGGGACCTTTTTTTTTCTTTTTTTGCGCTAGTTAGACTAATGCGCTAGTTAGTGTAGAAAAACCATTCCGATTATTAAATACACATACGCATGGTCCACTCCTTCCTCCCAGGAGGAGGGGAATGTGCATATGAGTTTAATTAGTTAGTTCGAATTCTCTTAGGATTAGGGAATTAGTTAGATCGCGACTTTTTCGCATTCGCGACGATCGCCCGAGCCGAGGTTCGGCCACTCTGTCACCCTCGTGCGGGTCGTCACAAACTTTCGCGGCTGAGTGCCCTAAGCGCTCGCCCCCAAGTCCGGTGAAGCTGTAAAAGCCGCAGCGGCTCTGTTTTAGGATAGGGCCCCTAAGGCTAACAGTGTAGTAAGTTAAAAAAAAAAAAAAAAAAAATGTTCGACAAGAGTAACTAATTTCCAGTTGCGCGTCCGAGCTGAAACGTTCGATTTTTTTCAGTAGGTACTGATACAACATAAACGGTTTCATTTGTTGAGTCTTAACTTAGTTACTATGAAATTTAGGATCAGTTTAATGATCCCCTTGATACGCTGCCAGGTCGCGCTGTACGACCTTATATTTAATATAAATAATTATTGAGGCTTAAATGTACCTATATATTTTTAATGAGTTTGTTAATTAGTGCATTATTTACCTTCATCAATTTGATATAGATTATTTATTCGGAAAACAACACTAGGTATATTCATTTATGTTTCAATAACTTGACCCCGCTACAACCTTATCAAATAAATAAATGGCAGGTTTTATTATTTTTATATCTAACTAGCTGTGCCCGCGGTTCCGCTCGCGTAGACTACAGAATGTCGGTATTGTCGTGATCCCGATTCCACGTTAATTCTTTTTCTAAAATTAAAGTAGCATATTACTCCATAAAATATCAGCTATCTGCAAGAGAAAGTCCTGTCAAAATCGGTCCCACCGTTTCGGAGATTACCCGAAACAAATACACAGAAAAATATAAAAAAAAAATTTTTTTTTGTTATACTTAGGTATCGTATAAACTTTCATATGCATTTAGTAAAAAGCTGTTATTTTGGTATTACAAACAGACACTTCAATTTTATTAATTGTATAGATATTATAATAATTTTAACCTGTAATTAACACTGTTGAATGGTTGAACTTATTTATTATTTATTCGCTTTAAAATCGAACTTTTGTTTCTGATAATGAAAAGGTTATCAGAAAAACAAACGGGATAGATGGCGCTGTGGTTGAGTTATTGACTATTGGAAAGGGCAGTACAACGTCTGCCGGGTCAATTAATGAACTATTCTTTATATTGCTTCGTGAAGCACAAGCTTTCTACTCCTTTTTAAGCGTATTACGTGCACGGAAGACTGATTTTTGGTTAAAGTTTATATGGAGGAGTGCAGAAATCTAAAATTTATCTATAATCCTAACCTGACCAGTGCCATTGAACTTAGACTCCCCCATAATATTGACATTGTCACCCAATGAAAAGTGACAGCAAGTGATGTAGATAATACTCATTGTTTATGAATACTGTAAATGTCAAACAGAAAATAGTCTATTATTAAAAAGTCACTGGTCGAATTGCGACCTTAGGGCGATCGCTAGTTCGTAATGAACGGTCTATCATTTATATTAGCTTTACCGAAGCACGAAATTTAACATAAAGCAATACACACATACACAAACTTATATATCCAGTACGGCAAGAGCCAACTGTAGATAGTTTATTGAAAAATATCCATTAATTACGTAAGCAGTGACAATGTAAGTTATAAATAATTCATAATAACAGTGATTATGTAAAAGTGCATTCTTAAGATTTCTAATGTGAAGGAAACAACTTTCCGTTTCCATTAATTCGGTAAACAGGTAATAAATTATTTATAATTTAACGTATAAGTTAGTATCGTTTAATTAAATCGATTTGAATTCGTACTACGTGTAATTTTTTTATTTATTTTTTAATATTGGAACACACAGCCGTGCTTGTGTTTATGGCTGGATCATGATATGTAATAAATGGTGGTTTTTATTTTAATTCATAAATACTTAATTTTACCGGCATTTTACGTGAAGTAGTTAATAAGTGCATATGTGAAGTGAATTATAAATATTAACAAGGAATTTAACGGCAATATGTCCACAATTCTGCCAAAGTCACCTGCTTATAATCTTCTTCTTCTTGTTTTGGCGCCGCAAAACGCAATTGTCAGTGTCAATGTGTTTGAGCTTTCGTAGTAGTAGGTAGCTACTTTGTACTCAAAGTGGCGTCTAACAAGATGGTGACTCTCTTCATAGAACGATTTAGGGAGTTTTTGTGATATTTCAAAATGCATGCTTTAATCTTATATTTACAGTCTACTTCGGTTAGGGACAATAACCAAACTATATCACGTAAAATACCACCAATATTACATAATATAGGTCAAAAACAAAAGATAGGGAGTGAAATAGAAATAATAACCGCAACAATGTTCTTCAAAATCCCGCCAAAAAACTCACATAGAATCTCTTTCTAATTACCATTTTAATCTTTAAAATTACCTCTAACAAGATGGCGGCTTTCTTGGCAAAACTATCCAAGGCGTTTTGGTGTCAAGTTAAAATGCATTTTCATTGTTATTCTAATAAAGCACTTAACTTGTGCACATAAACCAAACTATATCACTTTAAATGCTGCCTAAATGATCTACCTAATATATTGGAAACATATTCATCGATTTTAATAATTGAATAAAAGCAAGTTAGAGGCTTCATGCTTTAAAAGTGCCCTGAGTGAGGAAAGTTATAAAAACTTCAATCGATATTGCGAGACCCCTAAATTCAGATAGGAATGATTGAATTTGTTGAACATTCGTCTGGTAAGTATTGATTTCTGTCCACCCTCTCAGGCGAGGCGGTGCCGCGGTGCAGCGCGACGATGCGTCGAGGGTGCGTCACGCCGCGCCGCGACGGGGTTCAGGCTAAGCTGACTTATCCGGCTAATCACACTTACATCCCAAGATTATAAGTACTTACTCAGTTTTCTAATATCAATTGAAATAATATGTCGACAGAACTTTGTATTAAATTTTTGAGGAAATATATTAGGTCCTTACATATGAAATTGGCGTTTTGTACGAGAGGAATATAAAGTCATTTTTTTTTGGAAAATATATTTAATTAATCAAAGTATGCACCGTTGTTATCTATGCACTTTTCCCATCTCATAGGTAGTTCATTTATCCCTTAACTAAAAAACCATGGGGGCGAGAATCAATAAACTCTTTGAAGGCGGTTTGGACTGCCGCATCGGAGTTGAATTTTTTTCCTTGTAAGAAGTGTCCAAATTCCGGAAAAAATGGTAATCTGTTGGAGCAAGGTCCGATTGTGGATGTCGCAGATATCCCAATTGTAGCTCATCTAACTTAGTGGTTGTTTGTTGTGCAGTATGTGGTATTGCGTTGTCGTGAAGCAGCAGTGGCCTAGAGCGATTGACCAATCTCGGTTGTTTAGCAGCTAGTTCTTCCTTCATGGTTAGCAGTTGCTGACAATAGATATCTGCCGTAATCGTTTGGCTAGATTTTAGAAAGCTGTAGTGAACGACACCGGCGCTAGTCCACCAAACACTCACAAGTAACTTTTTCTGAGTCAATTTTCGTTTAGGGCAGGATTTGGCGGGGTCTCCAGGGTTCAGCCATTGCGACGAGCGCTTCCGATTATCGTACAGTATCCACTTTTCATCACAAGTAATGATTCGATTTAAAACCCCTTCATTGTGTCGGTTGAGCAAAGTAACACAGCAGTCGACGCGTGTTTGCAAGTTCGATTCACTCAATTCATGAGATACCCATCGTTCAAGTTTTTTTACTTTCCCGATTTGTTTCAAGTGGATTAATACAGTTTTATCACTTACCCCGAAACCTGCAGTTATTTCTGAAGTGCTTTGTGATGGATCCGCTTCCACAATAGACTTTATTAATTCTTCATTTTCCACTTTGGTCTCCGGCCGTCCACGGGGTTGGTTCTGAAGGTCGAAATTTCCAGAACAAAACGTTGAAACCAAAAACGTACCGTGCTTTCTTTTGCGACACCAGCGCCGAACACATCATTAACCCTTCGAGCTGTTTCTGCAGCACTGGTGCCACGGTAGAACTCGTACTCGTAAATATACCGATATTTCATATTTACCATTGTGCGGTAAGAATAATAAAAATAATGAGGAAAAAACAAATCAATGACTGTTTTCAAAACTCAAATGTACCAGCTAAATGAATTTATAAATTTGAATTTGGAATTCTTAACCAAAGAGATTTCAGTTCAAAGTGGTCAGTCAGTACGACAAAACGCTAATTTCATATGTAAGGACCTAATAGGTATTTACATTTTGTTTTTGAAGTGCGACATGAAGAAGTTAAATTGATTATATTATTGACTAGCGATGTGCCCGTGGCTTCGCACGCGTTTGTTACTACATAGTAGTTATTTAAATAAAGAAAGAAAAAGTTTATTTATTCATCACATAGCACATCAAAAATTAAAATTATAAAAATATCAAAACCAACCCAGCTAAAAAAATAATAAGTAATTTGCCGTGCGGGAATTAACAGGTCCCAGTCTCAGCATAATTGCAACACTGAATCAGTACAGCACTGTTATTCTGACTGGGATATATTAACGGACATCACGGGCACCAATAAAAATAATACAATAAGTACATAGGTACTGATAATCTACAAAAAATAAATAAGACAAAGCAAGTAAAAACTGTGTTACAGAGGGAGTGAAGAAACTATATGTTCACAACTTCACACTATTAAGATCACGCTAAGCTACAAATCTGGTCTCCTGTAACAAAAGTTTCAGCATTGCACTAAAGTTTTGGACTGTTTTTGCTTTAACACGAAGTGGCTCCGCCATAGTGGAGGTAAATCATTTTAGCATCGTGACGCCGCGCCGAAAACTTAAATGAACCTCGGAAAGCCATGGATTGGTGCTTCGGAGTTATAAGCACAAAGCTACTGGTTCTTCTTGAGATTCTTTGTTGACATACAAATACCATCACGTCTGTATTCCCCGAAGGGTTAGGCAGAGGTGTACTAATGTACACCCACAGTTCGCCGAGTATGTTTTTAGGTCCATGTAATAGGGGGTGAGCCTATTGCCATTAATCGGGCACGAAACCAAACTCCGAGCTGCTATGAGAATTTCATAGGAAAAACCCAATAACACTTTGTTCGACCTGGGATTCGAACCCAGGACCTCGCTCATAGCAGTCGCGCTTAAGACCATTAGACTAACGAGGTCCTAAGTGTGTTAAGGTTAAGGTGTTGAGACTCTTCCCAAACCAACTTCGTTAGAGATTGTAGTATAGATTATAAATGAATTCAGTTTTTGCTTGTTAATTATTCCGAACAAAAGCACTCCAAGATGCAGCCTTCCTTTTTAATTTAGCTTGTTTGTCATTATGAGAAACATCAACAGTTCTAAGAGTCTTGTTATGGATATAGCACTATCAAATCGCGAATCGCGAGGTAAAAGTTAATCATAACATTAAGCGGAGGCCCAACAAGACCGCGATCGAGTGACTCATAAAGTTTCTTAGAACATTTTGCGTAAATGAGTCACTGTGAGTTGTAGCGTAATCAATGGTGACGATGGTTTTGATCAAAATCATCCATTCGATAACTAATTATGTCACCTAAAGGAAAAGAATAAACAAAACATATGTTTTTTAGGTTTAACTATGTGGAGCTAAGTACATATAATTATGAGGTCGTTATTTCTTTATGTAATATACTTCTTTCTTTTACCTGATTGCGAAAAAGGAGGTTTATGTTTTTCGAGCGTGTATATGTATGTTTATGTCTATTTCTTTGACATGCTCTGTAGACTAAACAGTTTGATGGATTTTAGCATACGAGGTGTCGTTGGATTCGTCTTAATTGTGGGAGTGACATAGGCAATATAATATTTAAGTACGACGTCTGGGAATCAAATAAAAAACAAAAACTGGAAAACATTTTTTTGTTAGGTGTTTTTTTGTTGCCGTCGTGTGTTTTGTTTCCTTTTTAATCATTTTTGGCTTAGTTTATCTCGAATTTTCTCTATACTTTTCGATTTATGCTCCTTAAAGCTCTTATTATTGCTAGTATCAGGACCATCTTTTAGGAGAGAGTACGGCAAATATGTACATACTTATTTACTTATGCAATTCTTATGTTTCTGTTTTATTGTCATTTATTTATATTTAATATTCAGCACAAAACTATTAATCATGTTCATCAAATGAAAGGTTTTTGCGGGAATCGAAGTGGGGACCACTCGGTTAAATAGGCTATTGAGTAATGAATATATATATATATATAGGTAATATCAGAGACAAGGTAAAACAAGATATGTATTTAAAATTTATGTATATCAGCTGTCAGCAGTTACACAGTGCCGTGTAGTACAAGCTATCTTTAGTTTGAAGTCAAATTGTCGCGTGTAAGTTTGACTCGAATATATTTTTATCATTATTAACAATTAAAAATAAACAATGCAATTTCAAAGAAGATTAAAAACTTATATTAGAAAATTCCCAATGAAGATAGTGAAATGTAACTGATTTGTGGAACTCTGATGACCTTTCCACGGAACCACCTATGATCTAGCAATGTAGGATAAAATCTACTATTTAGTTACTTACTTTAGTTATTATTTTCCTCGATTTATAATTATTATGTTATTAGTCTGTTTATTTTATTTTACGAGAATAACAAATTATCACCGGAAAAATGTTCATTTAATATTTATTTCTTGGTCGATGACGTACTCAAGTATCGTTGCTATTTGTGATTTATTTATCCTCAGTCCCAGTTAATATGTGGTTATATAAAATATAGGACTATAATTTATTTACATGATTATATCTGAAACAAAACATACATTAGCATGAGATATGGCATTTTCTAGTGATCGCCTGGTAAGCATAAGCAACTAATAGTAAGTTGCAAACTTAGATTCGTAACGTCATATAGAAAAGAGAAATTAACTATGGGAAACGCTAATCTATATTTTTATTTTTTTTAATCTCTAACTTCATGTTTTCCTTAAAACAAACATGTATCACTTAATCCTAGCTTAAAATGTTAGTCTATGAAAAAAGTTAACATGTCTATCTATATAAATCAAATTGATAGAGGCTTGCCATTGTATGCGCATCACGCAAAAACTACTACATAGATTTTGATCATTTTTTTTATTATTTTACACTTTATATATTTGGTCCTTATCTAAAAAAAATTATATCACGATATCTTCATTTTATAAAAAGTTGATTTCAGTGTTTGATTTATGCGTTCAGCGATGAGGTTTCTTACCGTGGTGTTAATATAATAAACACGGCAGACGAAGTGGCGGGTATCAGCTAGTTCGTATATAATAATGAATGTTTCCTTTTTTTTTGTAATCTATACGTTCTTAAACCATTCATTCGATTGATATGAAACTATAGTGAGTTGTTGAGCTCACGTCCGCGAATGTTTCTGTATTAGTACAACCAGTTTACAACAGATGGCGTGCATGTCGTTTCACCTTTAACAGGAACTACGTTGAGTGCACGAAGAAGTAACTGTATAAAACATGAAATAACAACGACCAACTCAAAACGAATAAACATTATACTAGTGCTTTATCTTTGACGTCACTATCAGCAAGATTACATGTATACTTAGGTATACTAGTATTTTGTGATATGTATTAATAACACAATTTACAACAAACCGCATAGCATCATGCGACAAATATTTCATAATATCTTATCATCTAGAACAGGCACGAACATTAAAATTGCTTTATAACGCTTACGAGTGCTTGAGACTGAATTATTTTTTTATATTTTTATGACATAAATTACCTGGCATTTTATATCTATACTAATATTATAAAGCTGAAGAGTTTGTTTGTTTGGTTGAACGTGCTAATCTCAGGAAGTGCTGGTTGGAATGGAAAAACTTAAGAACTTAACTGAAGACAATATTTTTTGATAATCGTTAACACGTCACGTGACAATGTCGATGACGACTTACATAAATTTACTCCATATCCAAACAAACCTTCTAGAAGTTTTCACTTCAAAAAATCCAAATTATCTCCGATAGCTTTACAACATGTGTTGTCTCTCTTGTCTGTCATCGTTCATTTCATATAATTATTATTGTATTCACTTAATCATAACCTCAAAAGGAACAGTTATTTATATTATATGTAATAATATTTACAAGTGCATTATGTTAACGAATCGCGTTTGTAAATTTATTGTAAGCGATCACGCGATCGGCCTGTAGTTGTGTACGCATAAATTCTTAGCACAAGGTCGAGGCTAGCCACTAAGCCGCATGCGCTGTACAAGTTCATTGCTCACGCATATAGTCTTTTTATCCGACTACGGCGAAGCCGAAAGGAGGGTAACGAGATCAGCAGATTATGTATGTTCATTTGTTCCCCCATATCTTCTAAACTAGGTAGCTATCGTAATTAGACAAATGAAGTATCGTTAAGTATGAATAATCGGTAAATTACGATAATTTGTTATTACTTTCTTGAAACTATAAAAGTTTCTAGAATTCATTCGAAACCCGAAACTAATAAATAATTCAACCTACGACTTTGTCAAACTGTCTAAAAGCAGCTTGATCTTTATGAGTGAAGACCACCTTAGTATTCTACTCTAATAGACGTATTTCATTCCCCCCGACAGGGTCCATTTGGTTTCCTCAGAATGTAGGCTACGATGATATAATATTTTTTTGTTAGATTCTAGCCCACGTAGACGCTAATTTATATCACCAATAGCGACTTAAGTGTAACCACGATAAATAAATACACGACTACTTTTTAATGTCTCGTAAACTTTAAGATAATTTTTAAAAACTAATGTAGACTTCATCTAAGGGTGCAGTGTTCTAGGGTTCAGAACCAAGATGTCCAAGTGAACTAGTCACGTTCAATTTTTAGAATTACGAAGTATTTTATCTTTTTATTCAATATGGCAATTTTCATTTTTATAGATGGGATTTGCCGTAATCGCCATCGTTTTTTTTTTTAATGACGAAAGTTTATGTCCGGTTTGTGTTGCCAGTGATGTTCTATGGCACAGAAACGTGCAAAGCAATTTCGCCAATGCCAAGTGTGACAAAACACGTTTTAGAGTTTAGCTGCCAATCGGTCGATGTACTGTAATTAAACTGTTATAGTATTTTATGTAGGATTGCAAATTCTCAAAAAACTTTTTTATTTTATTTATACAGAGAGACAGAGCTTGATTTTCGCAATTCGGCACAAAATCTACTTGGCACTCTCTTGGGGATAACTGCCAGACACACGAAAGTGAAAAAAGAATTTTAAAAATCTCAGTATATGTTGAATCGTAACCGGCATTATTTAACCAATCCATAATAGCTATTTTAGCGTTAATTTCCGTTCTTATCACGATCGCCTTCAGTATACCGTCCAAGTAGAGGCAGTTAGCCCCAGAAAGGTTGCTTCGAAACCTTAAAAGGTGCACTAGTAGCCAAGCGACCGTTGCGAATCGACAGCGAGCCATTTTTGGACGACGCTGGCTTTAAAATCAAGGCTCGAAGCCATAACGAGGTGGTATATTCCATAAAGGATCCGGTAAAGGCTTAGTACTTACTTTAAATTAAATTGTGTACTCCGTTGTTTTAGATAATTACGCTATGTGCAGTGGCGTGGCTGAGTGAGTGAGTGCTAAGTGGGACACCACACCTGGGGTCTTTGAGAACATGGCGGCCTTGATCGGTTCAAAAGGCTTTTTTTATAAAATAATTATATCGAAGATATATCTTTAGACTTTAAATTTTTACTCAGTCAATTTTTTTTTCCTATTATGTTGATAAAGACCATAATATTTTTGGCTATATTTTGACATCTACTGAAAAGTACTACCTTTTACACAATATTACGTTTTCAAATATAATTTTTTAGCGTGGCGACACTTTGCCCCCCCCGTTGGCGGTGTAGAGCCGTTCGTTTTTTTATAATAGACAGACCGACTTACAACAAGCATAGATTAGAGGCGGTTGGTAGGGATCGCAACCACCATACACATAGTAATAAAATAAACATCATCAAAGTGACTTTCTTTTGGTTGGTCTTGTTTTGGATTACCCGGTATATGTTTTTTTAAATATTCACTCTATGATGTTGCACATCTGCCGGGAGTTCTGTGACGGCCAAGTTTTCTCTCTTTTAAGGTTTATTTTACGACTTTGCTTACATCACCTGACAATTATTTGTAATATTGAATTAATCACGGGAATTGTACTTACCGAAATACAAGAAAAAAAAGTTTTTTTACGTCATATGATCCATGTATTTATCTATATTCATTAATTTTATGAAATACTAGCTGTGCCCTTGGCTTCGCTCACGTGGACTACAGAATGCCCGCGCGAATCTTGCTCCCCCGCTTCCGGCTATTTTAAAGACAAAAATGCTTATTGAGGGTGTTCCTTAGAAGATAGATGTATACTCTCCCGGACTTTTCGTAGCTCTTTTTAATGCCTATAATTATGTACTACATTAATTTGCTATATCTCTTATGGTTGACTCGGCATAAGCCATTTAAGCGCCCGAATTGATTCACCATGACCAGTTTTTTTTTTATTTGAGCGGAACCCTAATTCTGTTTCTAAAATAAAAGTAGCCTAAGTTACTCCCTATATCATCAGCTATCTATCAGTGAAAATCCCGTCAAAATCGGTCCGACCGTTTCGGAGATTACCCGGAACAAATAGACAGACAGAGAGACAAAACTTTTTAAAATGGGCTTTTTGTTATAGTTATCGTATATACTTTCATATGCATTGAGTAAAAAACTGTTATTTAGACATTACAAACAGACACTTCATTTTACTAATTGTATAGATACATGTAGGTACATTCACTTCACCATTTTTGTTGCATTCACCTGTCGTTTATATACATATATTGAAATTTGTACTGTTTTATCTATGTACACTTTTGTTCACCAAAAATTTTAATTTATTTATGAATTAAATTTGTACGTTAATTTAGGCATAAATACGTTTATTATGGAAGTAAACGAATATGCATGTAGTGACAGAAAAATTAAACTAGCATAGGTTCTCAAACTTATTTCGTTAACGATACACCGGCACCGCGCACCACTTTGCGAATAATAAATTATTTCTAGCAATTAAAACACCTAAATAAAATAGAATCAATATAAGAACATGAAATGATTACGTAGTTATAATAGGTATTTAATTTTAGTTTCAAAACGAGATTGTAATTCCGAAGAATTGCGGATATATACATATACGTAGGAATCAGAAAACATGATTTTTCGCCATTTCAAAAGTATTCCACCCCTCAACGTCTTCGGCGACCATAATCGCCCGCTTTGAGATATTACTATATTTAGTTAATAAGACCCATTGCTTGCCACAAATAGCCAAGAGTCTGAGATCAAAAGATTATATTCTTTTGGTCTAAGGTATAATACTCAGCAAGACCTTGGCAAATATTTTATAGCTTCTGTTTTAAAACTGAATTATTAAGTATTTTAATGAATTCGACAATATAAATATATTACTTATATTTTAAAAAATGCTATTATCTTACCAATAAAACTCACGTGTCTAAAATGTGTATTATAATTGTTCATAATTTAATTGCTGGTTTTATTCTTTAGGCATTAATAAGTACTTAGGTACGTATTTAAATTTTAAAAATGAAGTGCATATGTAGTGTTAAACATTACCAATTCACAAGGAAACAGGTGATCGAGCAAAAAATTTAAATTGCGACATACGTCCGTAACCATCTGGCGGAAGGAAAGAGAAAAAGAACTCGAAACATGTCAAGGCGAACAAGGTTGAAGACACAAATAAACTATTATCTCCAAACCGACGTTACTATGACTTTGAGATTATCAATTGCAATATTTGCCATTACATTTATTTGTTGTAATAGAAAATATGGAAGTTTTATCGCCCTACAATATAAAGAGCCTCATGAGTAAAGAATCTACTTTAAATTGTTATAGGTACCTATTAAACTGACCAACTCAATTATCAGCAACATAAAAGGCTTTAATAAAATTTAGGTCATTTCAACAACTCGCACCATTACATTATTTCTATTAAGTACATACCTACTCGCACTAATATTGTATTTCTGTACTAGCTGTGCCCCACGGTTTCACCCGTGTTAATTTTATCCGACAAACACCGCGCCGCCAACGTACCCATGTAGTCTATCAATAATTGTTCTTCCCGCAAGTACAAATTATGTATTTCAATTTTTCATTATAGGAGAGAAACTATGTGTCCAAATAGCATACGAGGCAAAATTTAACTTCATAAAATTGTCTTTATGATAAAGTAACTTTTGTTTGTAAAGATAAATATGCCATGTCTAAAAATAATGCTTATAAATCACTTTTTAATTTTCAACATATCTTTGTCACAAAATACCTTATTGTGACTTATGTATAAGAAATAAGCATATGATATAGCTGACTTTTTATTAGATATACTAAGGACTAATATTATTGTAGAACATTGTATTTCCGTATCATTAACGATTACGGCAGCGCACGCGGTTAAAGCAGTTCGGGAGGGCCTCGACTTCCGACTTACGTAACAAAAATCAATATTTAAGGCTGAGAGTTGTAGCCTAATCTTAGCCTCTTAAGCCTATATTATTCCTCGAGGGTCTGGCTATCATATGCAAAAATAATTTTTCGAATCCGACTGGTAGTTCCAAAGATTAGTGTGTTTATACAAACAAATTAAACTTTTCCGCTTTATTATATTAAGTGTAGACTAGTATACTCGTAGATAGATAATATTGTATCATTGTATATAGTTTTCTATCATGTTTTATGAATTTACCATAGCTTTAATTACCTATATCATTATATTCTAATCTCATTATATGTCCAGAGATATCATCGCGTCTGGGAGCGTGGTGTCTCTTGTAATCAGTTTACTCGGAGGTCGGGCACTGAGGCTGTTTGAGGTAAGGAGTCATTGGTGCTGAGTCGGCTAATTAACCTATAATTATAGTGAGAATTCTAAATTTGACCTCATCATCTTTCTGGCAATCATGTTCATGTACATAATAAACATGCATGATAACACAATTAATTTTAATGAAGCATTGTGTGTTATTTGCGTTATAATAATATTATCCTATTATGAATAATAGGAAAACATTCAGTTCAGTAAACAATAAATAATACAGTGATATCTAAAAATACAAACTGTACCTATTGTGAATAAAAAGACGTTCACAATATTTAATGTGTGCTAAATTAATAGCGCTTGCTTTATTCTTGTTTCTTACAAAGTTACAGTAGTTCGTAGTAACAATGTGGTTTCTTAATAACGTTCTTGACTGTAGTTTGCTTGTAGATTCGCTGCTTGCTGTTGCTGGTGTTGTGGTGTTTCTCGAACTGATCGCAGATTCGCTGCTTGCTGTTGTTGTAGTGTTTCTCGAACTGATCGCAGTACTGCCGCCCTCTCCGCTATATTTAACCTCGCCCTTTGCCTCGCAACCGGTAGTGCGATGGATTCCGTGCGGGGCGTCGCTCAGCCAATGAGCGCGCACGCCCTGTGTGCGCGCTCTCGGCAGTACCATGAGTCACCATGCCAGATGTTCCGAGTCTGGCATGGTTCATCCTTACAACTAGTGAAATTTATACATTTAAACTTACAACTAGCTATATTCTTATTCTAATCGTTTTAAAATACACATATTCACACATATTCAGTTCATATTATTATATCTATTTCTAACACGTATTTATAAACCTTATTCCTAACACGTATTATTTCATTTACTTGTTCATTATTCGCTCGCCCCGCTCGCTGTCCGCAACAGTACCTACGCATCGTTGCCAGAGGTTTTCCTGTCCAATGCCAACAATGAATTTGAAACATTTAAAGTTGTGCTAGCGATTGACATTCGACATATGTATTTCTACTACTTTGTATTCATGGTTGTCACACTACACTACACTACTATTATATATTATTATGTGGTAAAGTTTGTGAATAATGCATGGTTTCTAATGTACTTTTATCCATAGTTTATCTGTTCAATAGCGCTATTGGTTAAATAACTCATCAAGTTGCGTTTCTGACTTCTGACAGAAACCACTTCTGAAGAAAGCATCAAGCATCAAGTTTACTTCAGTAAAATTTGATTCAACTAGTCTTCGTTTCCGATTATGAAAAATCTTACATTAATGGGAAGACATTATTATCATTTATTCTTATGAAATTTTATTTTGTTATTAACGCGAACGAATTCTTTGGCGATAACAATCACTAACTTATAACTCTTAAAAGGTGATGAAAATTGATATATAGACACGGTAGTGTGTCCGCCAAGTTCGGAGCGGGTGACACCGACCAGTGTCTACTATAATTACACGAACCATTTCCAGTTACTTTCAACCCTTCCTAAGTCAAAAACTATTCGACCTACATATTTGAAATTTTGTATATTTTATATACCTCCCTTGAAACCCTAGACTTCCGAATTTCACTAATAAGCCTAATATTTCTTGAGTTATTAGGGTTTGAAAAATAGCATTTTTATGGCTCACTGACTCATTAAAAACGGAGACCACTTCTAGGTGACTCAGAAACTTTAAATTTTGGCATCAACGTAGTTCATTGAGCATATACAAAGGATACAAAGGAAAACATTAAGAAACTTAAGGCAAAAGTAATGATATCCCAACAAAATCATAAATGTGAAAAACGGGCCAATTGCGGTAAAAATGACGTGTTTGGGGTAGTCGTTGTCACCGATAAAAGAGCTGATATTTACCGGGTGCCAAGTTCCATAGCAGTTCCATTAATTATAGCAGTAGGAATGTACGTTCTTCAATCCAATTACAAAACAATTTGTTACTTTTTTGATATGGGATTTTTTACTTGGCGGGCATTAGAAAAAGCCATACTACCATATACAGGTACTAAATCGATGGTTTATATTGTTATTCAGCATCAACCCTAGTTAATTCCTAGAGGGACCACACAAACGGGATAATAAATGTTTCTGCAAATAAAACTACAAGATCGAGTCGCCTAAAAAGAATTAGAGTGCCCATATATGTAGAGAGATCGCGGCCTACAAACAATAAATACCGTCTGAGTATGAAATAAAATTTATATAAAGAAATAGCTTTTTGGAAGAAAAAACTATACCATATTATTTATGTGCCATGAAATGTTAAAAATACTTTCTATTTGTAATTATACTCCATTTTACAAAAAAACTAAACTTCAAATTTTCTGAGACTATGAAATAATATTAATAATAGTACATTACAGATTAAGTTCTATCAAGTAGAGGACCTCAAGCAGCGCAAGTCTGCAGCCCTTGGTAGAGGCTACATATTTGTGCCCTTTGGAGTCGAAACCCTAGGTCCATGGGGAGCAAGTGCACGCAGCCACTTTAAACAACTTGCAAGTTGATTAGTTGACACATCTCGAGACCAGAGGGCTGGCCAATACCTCCGTCAACGAATAAGCATTGTTATACAAGGTGTCCAGAAAGGGTATCGGGTATTTGTAAGTTCAATGAAACAAAAATTATTTGTATGCAATAAAAAAGTTTATTGTTTATTATTAGCATATGACTTGGAGAATTATTTGGAAAAGATGATGTTATCCAAATGATGACCGTTACGTTGCTGGCACTCTTCTAAACGGAAACGAAGATTGGCGATAACACGTTGACACATAGCTATCGATATTGTTGTCATTTCTGACCTGATGTTTTGCTTTAACTGGGTTAGATTCGTCGGATTGTTTTGATAAACCTTACTTTTAAGGTATCCCCATGCAAAATAGTCAAGCGGGCTAAGGTCGGGGCTTCTGGGAGGCCAGTTGATGTTACCCCTTCGCGAAATGTCTTTATTAGGGAATAATTCGTTAACAACTTCCATTGAGTCATTTGAGGTATGGCAAGTGGCCCCATCTTGCTGGAACCACGTTCTTGAGTTGAAACCTGCAAACTCCTGCAACTCTGGGACCAAAAAATTTCGCAACATATCGCAATAACGGTCACTATTCACATTAATTGCTCGGCCTCGTTGATCTTCATGAAAATAAGGACCAATTATGCCTTTAGTAGACATAGCGACCCAAACAACGACCTTTGGGCTATGCAGGGGTCGTTCATGCTTTCGTCTCGGATTCTCCACTGCCCAGTACCGACAATTCTGCTTATTAACATGACCATTCAGGTGAAAATTTGCTTCGTCACTGAACAGTATGTTGTTAAAGTTGTTAAATCGCTGCAGCATTTCGTTCGCAAAATTCAGTCGATTAGCATAGTCCGTATCTTCAATTCTTGAACCAATTGAATTTTATAGGCTTTTAGATGTAAGTCTTTCTTTAAAATCGAATGTAAAGACGATTTTTTGATGTTCAACGCTTGGCTTCGCTTTCGGATGGATAAAGACGGATTTTGACGAACCGACGCCTCAACTTCTTCAATTGTTTCTTCATCGCGAACTGAACGAGGACGACCAGAGTTTTGAATTTTAACTGTCGCACCTGTATTCTCGAACATCCTGATCCATTTCCTAATGCTATCGTCACTTGGCACGTGGCGTGTACGATATTCCGCACGATAGAGACGTTGAGCAGTCACTATTGAATCACCATTACGATAATACGCTCTTACGCAAAATGCGCGATGCGTCCCCGAGTACTGTTCCATCGTGATTAAAACTCCACAAAATGGCGGACACCACGAACCCCTCCCCGCACCCTTTAGACGCCCCGTTTCGAATATGGCGCGAAAACAAATACCCGATACCCTTTCTGGACACCTTGTACAACGAGGTAGTGTAGCCAGTCTTCTTGATGCTCTTCCTTCTGGCGGCGATTTGGATGGTATCCAATACTTATAGTAATTTTACGTTATTTAGGTGTGTTAATATGTCAATGTTATATTACTTTCAGAAGTATATGTTTATATTAGGTCTTTACCTATGAAATTGCTGTTTTGTATGAAAAAATTTAAACGAATTTTTTTCATGTATTTTTTATTTGTATTAATCGAAGTAATCACCCATGCAATCAATGCATCTTTGCCAGCGCAGTGGCAGTTTATTGATGCCCTTCTTAAAGAAATCAGCTGGACGGGAGGCAACAAATTCTTCAAAGGCATTTTGTACTGCCTCTCGGGTATTGAATTTTTTCGCGCCGAGGAGTTATCCAAATTCTGGAAAAAGTAGTAGTCTGTAGGCGCAAGATCTGGTGTGTAGGGCGGATGACGGAGAACTTCCTACCCCAGTTCTTGCAACTTGGAGACCGTCTGCTGTGCAGTATGAGGTCGCGCGTTGTCGTGCAGGAGCAGCGGAGACGAGCGATTGACCAATGCTGGTTGGAGATGTGCCAGCTTCTCCATCATTGTGTTCAGTTCTTCACAGTACACATCTGCAATAATGCTCACCCCGTTTGGTAAGAAGCTGTGATGAATCACACCGGTGCTAGACCACCAAACAGTGACCATCACTTTTCTAGGGGTAAGTTTTCGTTTAGGGCATTATTTAGGTGCTGAACCAGGATCCAACCAACTTGATGAGCGCTTGCGGTTATCAAACAGAATCCATTTTTCATCGCAGGTAACAATGCGGTTCAAAATTCCTTCATTTGTGTGTCTGTTGAGCAGTGCAAGGCACGTCTCGACGCGTACTTCGCGCTGGCGATCATTGAGTTCGTGGGGCACCCATTTGTCAAGCTTTTTTACCTTGCCAATTTGACGCAAATGGACCAATATTGTTTTGACGCTAACGTCGAAAGCTGCTGCTAATTCAGCCGTAGATTGTGTATCATCAGCTTCCACAATCGCCTTTAATTTGTCATTGTCGACCAAAGTCTTCGGACGACCGCGAGGTTCATTTTTCAGGTCGAAATTCCCAGAACGGAAGCGAGCAAGCCAATAACAGGTGGTGCGTTGGTTTGTAGTGTTAGCTCCGTAAACGTCGTTGATGTTGCGTGCCGCTTGTGCCGCATTGCTGAAAAAAAAGATGATGACAAAAAAGATTGAAATGCGATGAAAATGTAACACTAATCAATAAACAAATGACTACTTTTGGTAAAAGAATTCCATGTTTTTAAAAGAAAATTAATTTGAAATTAGAATTCTTAGCCAAACAAAAATTATTTTGATTTGAAATGGCCAGTACTGCTGTAGCATCCGCACCGAACCGAAATAGCGGTGGCTTAGCTACACTGGGTAATTTCGATACGGTAAAAAAACGATGTTCAAAAACTCGATAGCGCTGGAACAAATACAATGCTCTCACGTACCTTGGACTGCTCCAACACTTGCGATGATATCCACCGACACGATTCAGGTCACCATACGAATTCAGATTCGGTTTTGCACAGCGATTCTTGTTGCGTGCCTCGCGATAAGAGCTCCAATATTCGACGAGTACATAAAGCATGACAGCTGTCAGCTGCGTTTGCCAGTCCCATCGAGTATTGATAATAAGGTTTTATATGAGTACGAAACATCCCGCCCACCAAAATGCCTATGGTATTTTCTGGTCAAATGATCAATTGGGGAACAAGGATCGGTAGATACGATAAGAACGGTAAAAACACTACGATATATTAGAATAGATATACGATAAAATAATATATAAAATATAGATACATATAAATACATAGATATAATGAATTTAAGCGATTTAAGTTAGTCTTCTAGCGGTAGAGGACATAACTTAACTAACGGTCGTTGAATCGTATGATTGTTTGTGGTTTTAACTAATGCAATACGAGGAATGCCATCAGTACCAGGCAGAAGATCCACAACTCTGGCAAGAGGCCATTGCAGTGGAGTGCGATTATCGTCCTTGATAATTACCATTGAACCGATTTGTAGTGGTTTAGAATTTTTGGTCCATTTAGCGCGTTGTGTAAGAGAATTTAGATATTCGTGTTTCCATCTGGACCAGAAACTCTGATGAAAAGATTGTATCAACTGCCAGCGGTGAAGTCGATTTAGTTTAACATTAGATAGATCATCATCAGGAACAATAGTTAAAGGCTCTAAAGTAAGAAAATGTCCTGGCGTTAAAACTGATACGTCATTTGGATCGGAGCTAATGGAACATAGAGGTCGCGAATTTAAAACAGCTTCAATTTGGACGAATAAAGTCGTAAGTTCTTCAAAAGTTAAGATTTGATCACCGACCACTCGAAGTAAATGAGATTTAGCCGCTTTAATTTGTATTTCCCATATACCACCAAAATGAGGAGCTGACGGTGGGTTAAATTTAAATTCAATCTTTTCTGCATTGGAAGCGTGTTGCATAAGAGATGAAAGTTGATTTCTAGCTCCTACAAAGTTGGTACCGCAGTCAGCATGAATTATGTTACATCGGCCGCGACGTGCTATAAAGCGCCGAAGTGCAGCGATAAATCCGTCCGTCGAAAGAGTAGATACCACCTCGAGGTGTACTGCTTTGGTTGCAAGACAAACGAATAAACAAAGATAAGCTTTGTCGATCTTAGCACCTCGATGTGGTCCAAGTTTAATGCGAAAGGGTCCACCAAAGTCAACACCAACGATACAGAATGGTTTTATTTGATTTACACGGTACGATGGAAGTTCTGCCATAAAGGGCTGCAAAGGCTTTGGATTCACGCGGTAGCATTTGATACATTTAGCGAGACGATGACGAATAGTGCGTTTTGCAGATACTATCCAGAATTGCTGTAGAAGCAAATATTGAGTAGTATTAATTCCCGGATGTAAATAACTGTGATGTATAAAATCAATTACTAGAAATGTAAAAGGATGGTTAGGCGGTAAGAGAGCAGGGTGCTTTTGTGTATATTCTAAGCCCGAACGAGAAATTCTGCCACCCACCCTGAGTACACCTAGTTTATCGATAAAAGGATTAAGTTTACGAAAATGTTTTGATAACGGCTTATTCAACTTTAGGTTAATGATTTCTCCTGAAAATGTAGTACCTTTTACATGTTTTACTAATTGCATCAAAGCATTGTGTCGCTCAAGATTATTGATAAACTTGTAATTATTAAAATTTAAATGTCTACATTTGTTAATGAAACGATAGATGTAAGCTAATATCCTAACAATTTTTTGCAAAGACGAGAAGCGGTTTAAAAGATTATCAAAAATGTTAGGATCAACTTTAGCGATATTTTTTGATGTTAGAACTATTGGTTTACGAGCTTCACTCTCAACAATGGCTTTATCTTCGTGTGATAAGCTAACTGAACATACTGACCAAGATTCTGGATTTTCATGCAACCAATACGGTCCCGCCCACCATAACGTATTGTGAAGCAATTCTCTGGGGAATTGACCTCTAGAACAGATGTCAGCAGGATTCTCGCTTGAGGGAACATGGTTCCAGCATTCGATGGGTGTAATGTCTTGTATGTGGCTAACACGATTAGCGACGAATGTTGACCACCGTGAAGAATGAGAGCGTAACCACGAAAGAACAATTGTCGAATCTGACCAGAAGTAGACAGCGTCAATTTTAATACGAGAGAGGTAAGTATCGCGTAGGAATTTATATAAGTCTGCAAGCATTACGGCTGCACAGAGCTCGAGACGTGGTAACGAAATACGTTTTAGAGGTGCGACACGAGCTTTGGAGCAAACCTGGAATACGTGAATTTTACCAACGGAATTAGTAACACGCATATAGAACACTGTACCCAACGCATTTTCAGAGCTGTCACAAAAGCCGATTAGTTCACACGATTTTACATTTGGACATATGAGTTTACGAGGTATTTTTAGTTGCGACAATAGTGGCATTTGATTTCGATATATGCTCCAAGTATTGACGATTTCATCCGGTGGAGTTTGATCCCAGCCAACACCTAGAATCCAAAGCTTTTGAATCAAACATTTAGCTTGAATTGTAATAGGAGATAAAAATCCTAACGGATCGAAAATTCGCGCGATTTCACTTGAGATAGAACGTTTAGTGCATACTCGATTTGAAGGTTTGATTTCAAAAAGAAATGCGTCTACGGTAGGATCCCATCGGAGTCCCAAAACCTTCAACGTTTGTGTTTCCGTATTGTCAAGCGATACAGAACCAGTTAGACAATCTTCACTGGGAAGATTGGATAAAAGCTGTGGATTATTACTAACCCACTTTCGAAGTTTGAAACCTCCGAGATCAAAAAGAGCAACGACTTGTGATTTTGCATCTTGTGCGAGTTCAAGAGAAGAAAAACCGGTAATGACGTCATCGATATAAACATCCGATAGTACGATTTCTTTTGCGAGTCGGTAATTATCTCCTTCGTCTTCAGCAAGTTGTCTTAGAGTACGACAAGCTAGATATGGAGACGAAGACAATCCGTAAGTCACTGTGTTAAGACGATATTCACGAAGGATTTCACTAGATGAGCTCCTCCAGAATATACGCTGATAATCACGATGATCGGGTGCAATTAAGATTTGGCGATACATCTGACGTGCGTCTGCCATAAACACGACGTTATGTTCTCGAAAGCGCAGAAGAATACTCAATATATTAGGTTGCAATTTGGGGCCGATAAATTGTGTATCGTTAAGTGATCTAGAATTAAGATCTTTCGCTGAACCATCGAATACGACGCGCAATCGTCTTGTCTTAGATTCAGGGCGTAGAACACAATGATGTGGTATATAATATTTTCCCCTGCCCATTTCGTTTACTGGGACTAACGACATATGACCGCTCTCTATGTAATCAGACATAAAATCTGCGTATTGTGAATATAGATCCGGATCTCGTGATAGTCTTCGTTCGATAGCGTGGAATCTTCGCAATGCAACATCCCGAGAACCATCGAAGGTTGGTTCTGAACCAGTTTTAAAAGGAATACGTACCATATATCGGCCAGATTCATCGCGAGTATGATCAGACTTAAACTTTTGCTCGCATAGTAATTCATCTGGAGTCAATATTGATGAACTTGGTACGGAATCAAGTTCCCAAAATCGTTGTACTAAAGCATTTAACTCGTTATCGATATCTGGTAATGTATGTAACAAAGTACTCGACGATATGCATGTCTTGCCTAAAAGAATCCAACCAAAAATTGAATTAAACGCGGTAGGTTGGTTGGAACCGCCTTTAATATGTTGGTTAAGAATAGATTCTGCGAATACGTCCGCAGCGAATAGTAAATCGATAGGTCCTGGAATATCAAAACCAGGATCCGCCAAGGATAACGATTTAATATGTGACCATCCCGATGTGTTCAACTGCGCGATTGGTTGATCGCCACATATTTTAGAAATAACGTGCATATTTAATTTGTACAACACTCGACCGTCAGTTCCGACAGAACACACGACGTCACCGATGATCGGTGCTGCCGCATCTCCCAGCCCACTAACGTTCGCGATAGTCTTAACAGATTTTAAGTTTAATTTTTGTATCGCCGATTCAGTAATAAAACTACTTTGACTGCCGGTGTCAAATAAAGCACGGAAAGATTGCATGTTGCCTGAAGCATCCAGAATTTGAACGATAGCTGTTGCTAACAGCACGGTAATGTTTGGTTGAGATCTTGACACCAAAGTTGACCCGATATGCTTTGGCTCGTTATTAGAATTGTCACGATGGAGCAAAGTATGATGTTTATGTTTGCATTTGCGACACGAGAAAATCGAATGGCAATTCTTCAGTTGATGTGAAGATTTCAAGCAGTTAAAACACCAGTTTTTTTGTTTAGCTATAAGCTGGCGATCGTCAAGCGATTTGTTTAAAAATTCTTGACATGATGTAATTGCATGTGCCTGATTGCAATAAGGACACTTACCCGAAAATGAGTCAATTTTATTATCAACCACACTCTTTTTATCATATTTTTCAGATGCAACAACAAGCGCTTGTGAAGTAGCAACATGCTTGTATTGATTTGACACATGCCTATTCTTAGGTGGATATTTTATGACTTCATTCGATTCGGAAAAATGTGTGTCACGCAACATAGCTTCGCATTTAGATCGAAAAAAACTCTTAAGTTGATCATAAGACGGTAATTCGATATCTGAATATTTTTCCTCAAAACTACGGCGGATATCTTTGTCAAGTTTCGATAAAATGTGATAAACTAAAACAAAATCCCAATTTGCAACCGGTAAGTTAATCGTTTTTAGAATACTCAAATTCTCTTCGAAAAGATCAAGCGACTTCTGGAACTCGCGCGCGTTGATGTATTTAAAGTCAATATTTAAAATATCTCTCCAACAGCTAAACGCTAAGGTACGTTTACACTTGTAGCGAGCAACAAGTGAATTATACGCATCATGATAATGTTCGTGAGTCATAGGGTACGCTTTTACTACTAACAACGCATCGCCGCTAAGAGAAGATATCAAATAATGAAACTTTTCCGTATCTGTAAGTGAAGTAGAATTATGAATTAAAGCGTTAAAAGTATCAAAATATTCGGGCCATTGTTTGATGTTCCCGCCGAAATTAGGCAGAACGATTTTCGGCAAACGAATATTTTGTGATGAAGTCCTATGCGATTGAGTAGATTCACTTTTAGTTAATTTCCGGTGAATCGATAATATTCGATAATACATATCATCAAAATGTTCTTGGATTTCATTTTCGTTGTCATCCGAGTTATCTATTAGGTCTAAAATAGTAACATGCGCGTTCTCGAAACTCGACTTAATTTCTTTAACATCCTGATGATATGATAAAAATAAGTCGCTGTGTGAAGGGTCCTCTATAGCTAAAGTACCGATTTCCAAAGCCTTTGCTAACCGTTTAATAGCAATTGTACGTTTTCTGCGTAAAGATGCTAAGTCTTGAATTGTATGAGATTGCTCAAAAGAGGTCGATTTAGCCTTTGTTAAACTTGGCATTTTACGCGTAGTATGTTTTCTAAGGATCGGCATCATGAACTATTTTAGGTTCGATAATTGAAAAAAATAAATTCAAATTAATTTGACACGTGAAGAAAAAAGAATTCAATTTTAAAAACGTAAACAAATGAATTTTCGAATTTATATTTCGATTTGCAACAAATGACAAAAATATGTAAGAAAATTTGAAAGGTCACAATATATGATAAAATATATGTATTTATATATATAATACTATTTAGTCGATGAAATTATTATAAGCCGATGAAATTAATTAAGTACCGATGAAATATAGTGATTACTTAATTAGATCTTACAATAATTTCCGATGACACACAAATGATATATATGTGAAATATCTGTTCGATGGTAACTTACGATTTAGATATATATGAATAGGTATTTAGGTATGATTACTCGCAATATTAAGTAAGAACTACGACGATGACCAGAAATACCACAAACATATACCACGATTGAGAATAATATCGGTGGAAATCCCGGGGTTCGGCACCAAAAAGATGTAGCATCCGCACCGAACCGAAATAGCGGTGGCTTAGCTACACTGGGTAATTTCGATACGGTAAAAAAACGATGTTCAAAAACTCGATAGCGCTGGAACAAATACAATGCTCTCACGTAGCTTGGACTGCTCCAACACTTGCGATGATATCCACCGACACGATTCAGGTCACCATACGAATTCAGATTCGGTTTTGCACAGCGATTCTTGTTGCGTGCCTCGCGATAAGAGCTCCAATATTCGACGAGTACATAAAGCATGACAGCTGTCAGCTGCGTTTGCCAGTCCCATCGAGTATTGATAATAAGGTTTTATATGAGTACGAAACAACTGCAGAACGGCAATTTCATAGGTAAAGACCTATTATAATATGAAACTGATAAACTTCAACAACTTTTGACCGATCATCATGAAAGATTATTATGAAGAATGATGGTTTAGTCGTAGGTAGCGGACGAACGAAGCAGAGTTTGTTTTTATTTAATAGACGGACTATAAAAATTTTAAGTTTCATTGAGATTATAAGCGGTTGGTTGAGGTCGCGACCACCATACACATAGTAATAAAATAATTGTAAACTGTTACAGTCAGTGAATCACAAACACACCCACAAGGTTTTTTTTTTTTTTTAATATTTACTACGAGGTTTTTTTATTTATTTATTATTAATAAAGGCAGCGCCAATAGTGCGCATAAATTGATAATTTAATTTTAAAATTTAATAATATGCGAACCATTACAAGCGCTTGCTACATCCATACAATACAAAATAATTACAATCAGACATCACTATACTATAATATTAGTAATATTAATAACTAAAATAGAATTAACACAGTATGGACATTAAAATAATACGTAGTTCTGTAAATAAGTTCATAAAAATAATATAAAAGGTTAAAAAAGGTGATTAATAAGAATGTCAATGATTTATTTTGTCTCATTGAAATAATTTTTAATAAAGTTTCTGAAAGTAGGTAGTGTTTGTGCAAATATATCTAAGTTCTCCAAAATGTTATTATACTCATTATATGATCTGCACATACTCACAACAGGCGAGCTAAGTCAAAGAATGGTCCTACAAGATATATGGGTAAAGTCCTACTTACCCTGTCCCCAGGGTAATTGTAGGGAACATTGAAGTGTACCATTGCTAGAATAGTAGGGCTATCAATACGACCATCAATAATCTTATGGAGGAATACAAAATCATGTAGATTGTGTTTATCCCTAGGCGTCATCATTTTAAAATAAGAGAGCCGGTTATCATGTTTTCCTGAAGCACGAAATGCCGGGGGCCCCGTGACGGCCAACCATTTTGTATTTACTTTGTAGTTAGTATACCTACAGTTATACAGCATTATTATATTTCGTTATGAAGTGGTTCATCTGTAAATCGAACATAACATTTCTTTGTCGTTCTATTGACGTCATATAAAAATGGCTAAATGGCTAAATGTTGAGCTCTATAAACAACCTGCGTCATACAAGGGAGCGTAACGAAGCGTTTGACAAAGCTAATCAGGTGAAGTGTTTCTAAATCTTATCACTTAAAAGTTAAAACTATTTGTTTACTAAATGACTAACTACCTGTACATTGATTGAAACTAAGATTTCTATGACCTTAACGAGATAAAGATAGTAATGGAAAAGTTAAGTAATATGTAAGTTTAGTGATCTCATCGTCTGATTATTTTAGTCCTTGGCTTCAATTTGTGCATATCTGATAGCAGTGCACTTAGGAACCGCCCACGATGAAAAACGGATTCTTTATAGACATATGCATATATACATAAAAATGCTTATAAAGAAACTGAAATCATATTGACGATATTATGAGTCAATGAAGATAAACTCAGATATAATTCAGAGTTGTGTATTAATTTTTTATGACTATAATTTATAAACTAGACCTAAGTTATTCTTACTTTTCCTTTCGGGAGCCCCAAGCCCGGTGAAGCTGTCAAAGCCTCTAATGGCTCTAGGGCCCATACGGATAACAGTATAGTCATTTCCGTCCGGGGAAATTGAAAACATTGCTTGGTACCCCAACCCGTACCTACTTACATCCATGCGCGTTGGAAAGTATAATAAGCTATTAAGGAATACATGGAGAGTATTCTAACGAGATGCATGTTATCTAGAAATATGTAGACATTACGATGTGGCTGATATATGAGAATTAAATAAAAGCCCTGAGATGCAAGAATGCAAGAAAAGGGTGTCAGAAGCTTTTTCAATGCAGAATTTATTATATAACACAACTGCTATAGAATAGGTTTTAGGATATAAATGGAAGCACCAACAAACTAGTTTCCTTCTGCGTAGTTATCCGGCATGGAACGCACATGTTAAATCTATAAATTTTTATATCCTTTCATCGTTAAACAATGTATGGATAATAACAAAAAAAGGATGAAGGGTAAAGGAAAACAAACATATACGCCGGAAGTATGTAGGAGGTCGTTGTTTGATTTAAAATGTCCCCTAAAGATAATTTAAAGTTAAGTTTATTCAATGTCAATGCATATAAATCCAACAATAATGATTATAACACTGAAGCTTAATAATACCTACAGCATAATAGCTTCTCGAAATCGACATTTTAATGTTTTTTTTTTTTTACAAAATTTGGTTAATAATTTAGTTACATTATTGTAATACATTACATAACAATTTCATCTTACCGAAATTTGATTAGGTACTGAAATGCTGTTACAGAAATGTTTGTTTTGTGAAGTAGGTAGCTTTATAGTTTAACTACGGTATTTTACCAAAATATCAATAAGGAAATTATTAATATATAATTTAATTTAATAATAGTAACAGCCTATTCGTAGATTAGTTTCGATATTGAAAACAATATTGTGTATTTAAAGTTGTTAACTTGATTTAATAAAGCGGTATACTCAGTAATCTCAAGGGTTGCCACCCGTACTATATTATATTATATAGTAATATATTTTAGTCAATTGTATTATAAATTATAGAAAAATAATATACGTAGTACGAAAAATACTATATTTTCATCGCCAATTCAACTGTCACTCTTATTTTATATTCTTATAATAAATTAAACAGAAGGCAAATTATCTTTCATTTCATCATTAATTTCATTTTGTCATACAGTTATTCTAGAACTATACCTATGTACGTATTATTAGTACTAAGCGACTCGCCCTTTCATTTATTTTGGGAGCGACTAAGGAAAAAAGTTCACTTCCAACATTATATAAACTTGGGATTCTTAAAGGGAAAAGTGAGAAGAATAATTCAAAATGTGCTGGTAAAAGCAATGTACCATACATCTCATCCTCAAATGGAGTTTTGGTGTAATTAAGGTCAAGCGTGGCCCTCTACATCATATAGAAAAACAATATACCTATTATCTAAATGTTAAGAGTTCAAAAGCAAATAATAATCACAATATGAGTCCGTAGATGTCTGGAATACAGTTTAATTTTATGAACATAATATTAACAGTGCTTCTAGCCGAAGGGAAGGCGGTTAAAACTATGTATGCTTGCTGTTTGTATTAGTTACATGTTAATTTACGTTTTAGTTAAAGAATTAATGTAATTTTTCTTGCTTTTATAACAGAGACTTTGTTACTGAAAACTAAAAATGTTACAATTTTTACAATTTCATATGGCTTTGATATTCATTTTATGAGCAAATATATACTATTTTTCTTCCATAAAATGTGGCAACCCTAATCTCACTACACTGTCATGACGGCATCGAAGAAAGGTGTCTTTCACATAAAGGATCGTTGTGGTCTTTGTTTCACTGGGTCAGGTTCATGTTGTGATCATATATTTATTGATTAATTAAGATAGAAAAGTACAATTTTCAACATCGTGACTTTATTACTTAATTCATGTAATAAAATCAATTAGCGATATGCATTTTGTACGTCGATAGGTTGCTTGTATAGTTCTAAAGAAGAAAATCCAAAAAATTAAGCCAGAGAATGGAAACAATTCGAATATGACACAAAAACAAAAGTTGTTTGGATAAGCAAAGAACTTTGTGATCTGAGAAAGAACATAGAAAGTGAATTGTGTGAATATATTTTACGTCATTGATTGATATGTTAACATTTTTTAATTCATAATAAATACAAACCGGTCCAGGCGGGATGTGGATGAGTAATACGTTAAAATTAGTGCAAAGACAAATAGATAAGACTTCCGAAACCATGGGGTCCTTGACTCCGGTATGCATCCGTTACGATTTAAATTCAAATCATCAACGGTACGAATTTGGCTAACGGATGCCGACCCGACGCGACCGACGCGCGCGGTTGCGTGGGTGCTAACGTATCGATATAGTCCTCCTACCATTGTTCATTCACGATCGAGTCTTTTGATCTCAGAATGTACTCAGTGATACAACAACAGTCTTTTTTGTCTTTTTACTAACTTCCGCCCGCGAATTTGTTTACGTGAAAGTGTTTTCCACGTGTTTTATTTTGATTATCTTTTTATATTATTTTATTGTAATTTTTTATCCCTGCTTGTCCTCTGCAAAAAAACGTATGCTAGATTGTTCCTCAGGTTCAGTAGGTATTGAATATTGAAAACTTTGATAATTAGAAATACACTCGTTTTTTGAAACGACACGCGCGACACCCTTTGTATGTTGATGCTACCTTACACCTAAGTGCCAAAAACAATACAAATAATGAACGCATAGAACATAAACAAAAGCATTGATTTTTATATACATAATAGGCTAAGATGGCATATGATTATAGTTAAGAAAGAGGTAAACTTTGTGACTTGAAATTCTGGTAGTAAGAAATAAAATCAAACATTTGCTGCCTTTGATGGTTCCTACAAAATGCACGACAAAAAAATAACAATATCATATAATATTACTATAATTGTTGATGATTTCATTTACCTATAATTAAATAGTTATTTATTACTAAGAACATATAAAACTGCGTCAAATAAATTCTATACATCAATTATCCTCTTAAAATTACACGAATTTTATTACGAATTATACTATAAAAATATTTCAATGTAATTTGTGAAGTAACACATTATTGTTTAAGTACTCATTTTCGATAAATTATAGATTACAATACATTTTCAAGAATCTTTAGATAATATATAGGACGTCGATTAAACGTTACTAATCGTATTATATACGTTTTATGATATAATAAATATTTCTAGGTATTTTTTATCTTACAATCAATCATTCCTTGAGAGCTTACACCATTTTCATGTAACTCAACAGTTTCAACACTGTATTTTTTTTGTTATTTGTAATTAATTATAAATTTTTTAAAACAACATAGAAATCTTTGAAATTTCTCCATTTTCAGTAATATTAAGAAAACAATCAATTATTCGAACTTTGTTTGTTCGTTATTGGTGACACATTCTTGTTATCTTAAAAACTTAATTAGTCATGCATATTAATAAAGTGTAAATATATTTACACTACGTCTTAATAACATTTTGTATATCTGAACTAAATTCCAAACTAACATGCTTAAATTAGTTGTCACTTGTCCCGTATTTCAGGTAAATTTTAATTTACCCGACTGACAGAAATGACATAAGCAAATACCTTAACATTATCACGCTTTCAAAATTAATAGGGGTGGGATATAGTAAAGGCTAGCTGTGCCCTATGGTTTCACCCGTGTTTACCTGTCGATGTTCTCACTTCCTGTACTTGCCTACTGCTTTCCAGTTTCCAAATTGCTTGAGGTTCATGTTTACTGCTCTGCTCCTTAGAGTAGTAACGTGAAGTTATATAGCCTTGACTGGTAGTTCTAGACTAGAATCTGAAGATTATAGCGTTGAAACAATCAAAAAATAATCCCTTAAGCTTTATAACGTTAGTTGATAATCATTGTTTCGAACTATTTGTATATATGAAATTAAGTACTCTTGATATTGGATCGTGTTCCGTGATACTAAAAAGTATGTAGTTAAAAAAAAACTAAAATACACACTATTACCACGCTTAAAAAAATATAAAACATCTCCTGACCCTCCAGACTACTATCCACCTCTTGACTCCATCATCAGATTAGCTCCAACATACCAAATATGTCATCCGAACTACATACACATACAAAGTTTCATTTCGATACGATGATCAGAAGTAGGTTAAACTTAACTTCTATGATTTGATACATGAAAGTTGATCCTGAAAAAGTATAGCAAATTTAAAAAAATGTGCACCTGGTATTACCAAACTTGACGGGAGCAAACTGTTTTGGTGATTGGAAAAACATCGTAATATATAATATTACCAAGAATTAGTAGATAAAAGAAATATGAATTATCGCTTATCTACCTATATAAAATGATTGCCCTTATGCGCAATGAAATTTGGGAACAAAACTGTAAACAAAGGTGTTGCCAATTTTAATAATAACTTCATTTTTGTGGTTTTTCGACAACTATTAAAATTATACGTATAACTTAAACACGTAAAACAAAACATTGTATATAATTTTTTCTTTAAAATGTAAAATACGATCCAAAAATAAAATATATCTGTTAGAAATAGAAACGAGAAATTAAATGCACGTAAAAAAACTTTCCATATTGTGAGTATAGAAATATAGATTACACCCGTAAAATAATCATAAAGAACGGTCGTGTAGTTTCGGATAAAATCGCTGCTCATACAAACATACTGGCGAGGCAGAGCATCTTTTTTATCTGAAGTCGGTTAAAACATATTCCTGACTGTTCTTAATCTTGGGCAATGTATAATATGTACATTACATACTCGTAATTGAAGTAACTGCGAAGTATCGGATCTGAGATTTTATTAAATGTCTTTTCTCTGTGTTAAATTTTCGTCAATTTTCTTATAATTATTTTCAATATCCAAATTACCTGTGGATATAGAATACATAATTCCATAAATTGAATATCACAATTTTTATACATAATATATAGATAATATTAAATGTACAAATAAAAAAATTTATAAAAATTAACATACAGATATATAATAAACTAACATTTAAAAGTTGCCATGTAAAAAGATTTAGATTTACCTCAGGCTCAACTTTCGTGTGCCCGACTTTATAGATACAAGTGAAGTTAATAAAAAGCGTGTTCAAAATGGATAAACATAAACCGCTTTACAATAAGAGAAGTTCTAATTCAAGTTTTAATATAGAAAATATTATACTAAATTCAATTTTTGGTGTCGAAAACAAATAGTTAGACTACGTTTAGAATACTGCGATTTACAATTCAGTTGCAAGTTGCGGGGGCCGACCTTGAATGGAGTCAGGAGATGCCGACACGACCATTCAAATTTCATACGTTACTTACCTATTATCAGTTTGTACGTCAACAACTTACATCATACTATATCGTGTACGTTGTATTAACAAATACATCATATATATTTATAGAAAACTACATATGTAGGTAGGTACATAATCAGTTTTTAATATTAGCGGTTTTATTCCGTTGTCCCTGATCAATTTTTATATTAGTATCTAATTGGATTAACTAATTTTTGGAAAAATCTATGTGACTCAATTTTATGTTTTTTTTACTGGTTTTAAAGCATAAGTGATTGATTAAATTTGACCGGATTATTTTGGAAAATGATTATTAATACTTGTAAGAGATCTGTGACTTGTACAGTTGTACCTACGACAAAAGTTTATTTCATAAATGTAAGATAAACAACATTTATTATTATTATTAACTAGTAACCGCGCGCGAATTTGTATGCGTTTATTAATTAAATTATAAAATTTAATAACAATAAAAATAGCTCATATTACTTGGGGATAATGTAGCTTCCTTTAACGGACCAAAAGTTTTAAAAATTGCTTCCTAAAAACCATTGCTTTAAGTTATAATAAATTATATCTAATACTATTGGCAAGCAACTGGTTTTGTATGAAACTTTATATTTAGATATTGTTTTATATTCTAAGTTTACCTAGATAGGTTTTTTTTTGTAAGACGCCGAACTTTTGTTTTGACGCCCATTTAAAATAATAAAGCTTTGTAAAAGAATTTCAAACATAGACAAAACTATCTACCTCTTTTTAATATATGCTATAAGGAAAAAGGTAATTACTCAATAATTTCACAAGAAAACTACAAAAAAAAAATGACAACCCTTTGGAGGTCTGAAATAGAAAATAATGAAACAAATTTGTAATATTACGATTTACGCTCTTTAAATATTAGTAAGTTTTTATATGTATCTTATAATTATTTTGGATTTTACCGAGTCTTGTACAGATCTTTATTCAATAACGGAATAAAGTTTATTCGTGAAAGCAATGATGCTGCCTGCATGAATAGAGAAAGTAAAGTCTGTGTGAGAACAGCTTATGAAAGTAACATCTTCATGGATGGAAACGACTTCGCCAGCGATACTGCTAACTGTTTACTTAATTAGAAAGTTCCTTTTAATACAATGCTCTTTTATATTTCTAATTGTAGTTTAACTTCTATAATAGAATACTTTATCTGAGTGGCTTGCAAAACGTCCGGGTCATGGATTGAATAAATTCAGCCTTTTAATTAGATCATACCAACACAACTGATACCGTCTATATAAACAAAACCCGCATCGCTGTTAACACAGGCCCCCAAACCCGGAGAAACTGTAAAGGCCTCTAATGGCTCCAGGGCCTTTAAGGCTAATAGTATAGTCAGTTCCAAAAGTTATGTTTAAAACAGGTTTAATGATTTTAAGGGTTTTCCTGGTATATCTTCAAAGTCGAAGGTCCAATGCCAATAAAATTAAAATGGGACCACCTTAGAGGTATCCCGTTTCCAACGAAAAATAAGCTTCTAAATCGGTTCTTAAAGAAAGAAGTTATGGCTGAACATCCATAAAAAAGGATATATTCGAATTGAGAACATCATCCCTTTTTTGCAGTCGGTTATAAAGAAGTTATAATATATATTAGCTGTCCCGCAGTGGGGCGGCCAACGACCAGCCGGGTTTTGGAGTAGAGGGAGAGGTGTGGTCATTCTAGGTGCCAGGTAGCAAGGTGCGCCTAAATGTGAAATGGGAAAAACAATTTCGAGTGAAAAATATAATTTTTATGGTGCTTTTTGAGAGACGAAGGGCTGCCCTGAATGAAAATGTATTGCGCTATCCATACCTACCTAAAGATAATTTAATTGCAAAAGTTGCCAGTGCGAAAGCAAGAAAAGTAAACTTTGTATAATATAATTTAAATTAAGATGGATAAAACGAACGTGATGTCAGGTTTTCTTTTAATTCTAATACCTAATACAATAGTTACTGACCTAAACAGGTAACAGATTTTATTATTTAGTGACTGGCCGTTATGAACATCAAATATTATACTAATTTAATTGTAAAGGTATAAATAAGGTTTTTATTTATGTAAAAAAAGTATTTTAAATTTAATTCAATAAGTAGGCCGACGTAACCTTTAAGTTCATAAAACCAAATTAATTAGGTGTTGATTTTTTAAATAAAAGTAAATTTTTGAAAAACTTCGTAATTATTACTTAATTAACATAAAATTTATGGTGTGAAAGCGTCGACGAAAAGGCGCCGAAAGATAATCCAAGGGCCGCGGACCGAAGACGCAACGACGCGACGCGGAGCGGCGCGGTGCGCCTGCGCAGGTCTGCATGCCGAGCTGGCCGCGGCAGACGTTTACCTGCCCTTTCTGGTAGTCAATAGCATAGACACAATGAAGTTAATAGCTCGACCACAGCGACACTTATCGGATCCTAACCATCGTCGTCTCGATAAAACAAATACAAACAATATGTATTATATTATGAGCATTAATATGTGACGCACACAGTATTTTTATTTAATTTCTATAAGATGTTTAGACAAATACAAAAATACATGAATATCATATCTTCGTTATCTTTTTTAACAAACCATAGAAAAAATAGAAATAATACTCTTATTTCTGTGGAACAATATAATACAAGCTTTTTTGCCTTGACTTAAATTTAACTCCTAAGAATAGGTCTAAGAATTTTGTACATAAATATTAAATTTGATTGTCACGTCTATTACTAAAATCCGTCACTGTGATTCGCTTCGTCAAGTCATTACTTTTGGATCTATACTTTCTTTGTCAATCGTTGACATACGCCACATTTTTTTAATTCCACAGCGCCATCTATTATCCAAATTTCGTTATTTTATAAACATTTTTAAAAACCTAGAATAGTAAAATAAAGTTAATTTTTTTTAATGTATTATTTGAAACAATAATTAATTGAAAAACAGAACTATAATTTGGCATAAAGCATACTAAGATAATTCAAATTTTTAACTGTTAGTTATTTATTTTATGTGTATCATTATTCATTACTCCGTAATTTATATAGGTTAATTACGTGTATTTTCCCGCACCCTTTCATACAATAGAGTACTAAAATTACTTAATTATAGACATGACTACGCGACGCAACGCGACGAGACGAAGCCAGCAAATCACAACCATATAAGGTGAATTCCTCACAACACATCAGAACTGACGAGTTCTTTCACGCGTCGATGCGCTTGCGCACACGAGACTCTTGTAGAGAGCTGTGGTAGTGGACAGGGACGGATTTTGGTAACTTCCTTTTGTCCCCACATTATCAAACAATAGTTTAAAATCTATACTAATATTATAAAGCTGAAGAGTTTGTTTGTTTTGCTGAAATTTGATTTAAATGAATATCTTACGAGATCAAATATCGCGACCGCATTTTTATTATGCAAAATAATGTGGGAGGCGGGCGGTACCTATAATACAGTGCCTACGACCCACTCTATCCCTAGGTCCGTTCCTCGGTGTGAAGCCCTTGGGTCAGGCAGCCGCCCACGCGATACAAGTGATACTATACGTACAACATTTAGCTACCTACATACAACATTACACACGTATGAACATACACACGTGCACACCACACAGGTACATGGGTTCTGTAAGGGACCTTTTTTTTTTCTTTTTTGCGGTAGATAGTCATGTGCTAGTTAGAGTAGAAAAACCATTCCGATCACTAAATACACATACGCATGTTTCCCTCCTTCCTCCCAGGAGCAGGAGAACATGCATATGAGTATATATTATGTAGCTCAAATTCGTAGGAGTAAGGAATTAGCCAGATCGCGACCTATTCGCATGCGTGACGACCGCCCGAGCCGAGGTTCGGCCACCCTGACACCCTCGTGCGATTTGTCCAAAACTTTCGCGGCTGAGTGCCCTAAGCGCTCGCCCCCAAGATCCGTGAAGCTGTAAAAGCCGTAGCGGCTATGTTTTTGGATAGGGCCCCTAAGGTCGAACAACAGTCAGTTCGAAAAAAAAAAAAAAACCACTCTACCTAATCCTTTCTCTCTCTCTCTCTTATATGACGCAGACGAAGTTGCGTGGGTCGGTTGGTATTATATGAGTAGTTATTTTCAAAGTCTCAAACGGGATACTAATCCGTTTATAAGACGTAATCTGTGTATTTTACTAGAAGACCGTGTAATAATGTCATTGAAGAGTTTTTGGCAGGATCGTAATATATTGGGGTTTTAATTTTAATTCATAAACTTACGTTTTTTTGCGATATATTTTAATGTTGGTGCCATTTTGTGTGAAATAGTTTGGTTATTGTGCTCCAGTGAAGTGAATTATAAATAATTACTCGAAGCATGAATTTTAAGATGCCACAAAAACTCCGTGGTTTTTTTGTTAAAGTTTTTGAAGTGAAACTTCTTTATCGACGTATGGGAGAAATTTTGTAGCAAATCGTCACGTTTTTCGGTTACGCGCCATGTTGCTTTTTTTATCAAAGTTTAGTATAGTGACGTAAAGAATATATTGTAATATATTATAATAATAACAACAATATATTACTTATGAAGTTTGGTTTGAAATAAGAATAACAATATATTAATTTGAAAGTGATAAAATAAAAAGACTTATTCAAATTTAAGTGAATTTACAAGAAAAGTGAGAGTGATTATATATTTCGTTTTATAAATTCAACACGTATGAGCATGATTTTAATATTTATTTGAGGTTAACCTCACTTTTTGATTGTAAGTATCAGTGAATGTATATAAATCTGTTAAAATTAGCAAGTATTAATAAATATGACTGTAAATTTAGTGAACATTATTAATTCTAAAAACAATAAAAAATATAAATTAAATAATAATTTAAAAATAAAACAAAACACGATTAGAAAATAAAAATATGTATACGTACATCTTTTTTAATTATTCGTTTTTAATGATTTATTTATTCATTTTTAATTTTATAAAATCGTTGCATTTCTACAAGATTAACTGTCATCATATAATTGTATTACTTTGAAAAGATAATTCCAATTATTTATTCATAACTTGTAAATATAATACAATAAATAAATAGCAAAGATATTATAATAAGAACAATGATAAAATAAATTACTCATTAATTGTATGCATGTCTATAATAATAAAATAGCTTTAATTTAATACGGAAAAAATTGTTTTTCTTAAGGCTTAAGCCTTATCTACCCCATTTTCGTGAAGTTGCAAATAGTAGAAAAATGATATGTCGTAAAGAAGTTTCACTTCTTACCTGTGTACTCTGGTACACACACACATTTTTTTTTTAACGGTGAAGATTATAAATGTATTATAATTGTGTATATCCAAACATTGCCATACAATAAGAAGAAGAAGAATGTTATCATGTACCTACATAGCAATTATTAAAAAGCATGATGACTGAGCCTCTGAACTATACCTATAGTGACCTCTATGATGTTTAAATGTCTAAGAGTCCTCTCCTGTCTTAAGGTTCGAAGGATGTGGTTGGCAACACGTAATGGTACACGAGGCGTTCCAGCTCTATCCTCAGGTGTAGCAACCTATTCTATATACATATACAATTAATAAAATTGAAGTGTATGTTTTTAACGTCAAAATAACAGGTTTTTACGAAATACATATGTAAGTATATACGACACCTATAACAAAAAACCCTTTCTTACAATTTTTATCTGTCTGTCTGTTCCAGGTAATCTCCGAAACGGTTTGACCGATTTTGACAGGATTTTCACTGCTAGATAGCTGTTGTTATAAGGAGTAACTTGGGCTAATTTTATTTTAGAAAAAGATTTAGGGTTTCAGATAAATAAAAAAACTGGTCATGGTGAATCAATACCCCAGGTGCAGCCCAAACCCGTGCGTTCGACTCAGAACGCATGGGCCCCCAAACCGCAGCCCCTTATGGCTATGGACATCCCTGCGCCCCGCGCTCCAGCGCCCCGCGCCCCAGCACCACGCGCTCCAGCGTCCCGCGCCACCACAATGGATGACCTTATGTTATCGCTCACTCGTGAGCATGAGATACGCGAAATCCTTGCATACAAGGCCCATATGGAGCAGTACGGTTTCGTCGAAACCATAGCTGCCTTTCCCCGGCTCGTAGAGACGTTACAGCGTCTCGATCGCGAAGCCGCCAACCTCAGGCCTCTCAATGGCTAAACTCAAGCCGAGAGGTTTAAACATCTCCTTTTTTAATGCGCGGAACCTATATCCGCAGCGTGATCTCGTCGCGACTTATCTTAAAGATCACCAAATAGACGTTCTCTTAGTACAGGAAACGCTCTTAAAGCGTGCTAAACGCAATCCGAGTATCGCAAACTATAACATCGTTAGAAATGACCGCGACGGCCGAGGGGGCGGCACTCTCATTTACTACAAGCGCTCGTTGTATTGCATGCCGATAGATCCTCCGATACTTACCAATATGGAAGTATCCGCGTGTAGACTAGGAATGACCGATCATCCGTCCATAACGATCGTATCCGTGTACCTCTCACCGACGAAAGTACCTCTCAGGTCTGACCTACAGAAGCTACTCTCGCTCGGCACATCGGTCATTATCGCAGGTGACCTCAACAGTGGACACACGTCCTTCAACAATTGGAGAGACACCAGCAATGGGGTTATTCTCGAAGGGTTGTCGGACGAGTTAAACTTTGACGTCATAGCGCCTCCCACTCCCACCCACTTTCAAGATCACTGTACACCGACAGTGCTCGACATAGCCCTCCTGAAAAATATCGCGCTTCAGGTACGACTCATTCGGGTCATACACGAACTCGACTCCGACCATCGCCCGGTCATCCTACAGCTAGGACAACTAGATGACTCCAGCCCTCCTACAGTCACAATGGTTGACTATGCAAAATTAAAACACTACCTCGCGGATAGGCAGTCCTCGCCCAGTCTCGTTAGGGTCCCGGACGTATTAGAGTCAGTTGCGCACGTAGATCTCGCAATCGACTCCCTAGTTGACCACCTCCAAGTCGGCATCGGAGAGGCCTCGAGAGAGGTCGAAGCGGCGAACGATCGCCGCTTTGTACTCCCTGCCGACGTGCGAGCGTTGATGACGGAGAAGAACGCTGCGACTCGTGCGCATGACTCTTATCCGACCGATGTAAACCGCGCACGATTACGCGCACTTCAGAGAGCGGTTAAAGCCCGTATAACCGAGCTCAAAAGTCACAGATGGGACACCCTAGTCGAAGGGCTAAGGCCGTCACATCTGACTTATTGGAAAGTAGCCCACGCCCTTAAAATAGACGCCCAACCTCGCATGCCCCCCCTCGAAAGGGGTCCCGGCACTACACCCGCTTTCGATATCATCGACAAGGCGGAGTGCCTTGCCGCTTGTCTGGAGAGCCAGTGCTCCCCGAACAGCGTCAAGAACACCGACCGAGTCAGAGACATCGAAGCCCGCGTGGAGGAGCTGAATAAGCTCCCGGTATCAGAATCCCTGTCCCCAGTCACTTCTGAGGAGATCTCTGCCATTCTCAAAAGCCTTAAGCTTAGAAAGTCACCAGGTCCCGACGGTATCAGGAACGAAGTACTCAAACTTCTTCCCGATCACCTCATAGCTCTATTGGTCTGCATATTCAATGTAGCCATAGCCAACTGCCATTTTCCAGCCGTCTGGAAAACGGCCATTGTCATAGGTATTCACAAGCCCGGCAAGAGCACGTCGCTTCCCGACAGCTACCGCCCTATCAGTCTTCTAAATACCCTTGGTAAAATCTATGAGCGGATCCTTCTGAACCGTCTCAAATCCGTAATAGAGGAGAAAAACCTCTACCCGCCTGAGCAATTCGGTTTTCGTGCTAGACATTCTTGCACTCATCAAGTGCACCGCCTCACGGAGCACATTTTGTTTAACTTTTCCGAGTTATCTATACCCCGTCGCACACTGGCAGTCTTCTTCGACGTAGCCAAGGCCTTCGATAAGGTCTGGCACGAAGGATTAGTCTACAAGCTGTACTCCCGCGAAGTCCCCGATAGATTAGTTAAAATCATCCGCGATTACCTCAAAGACCGCACCTTTCGCTACAGAGTGGAAGGTGAACTATCCACACCCCATCCCATACGCTCAGGCGTCCCCCAAGGTTCCATTCTGGAACTTGAAGAGAAAGTTGAAGTAGGCTTATACGCTGACGATACAGTCATATACTCCTCTCAAAGGCAAACGAGAAACCTCAAATGTAGAATCCAAAGAGCCGTGACCACTCTCGGGAAGTGGTTTAACGACTGGCGAATAGCCATAAACCCCACGAAGAGCGCAGCGGTGCTCTTCGACCAAACCGCCACACAGATACCGCAAAAACTCAAGGACAATCCCCTTGAACTCTTCGGTAATCCGATCCCCTGGGAAAAGGCGACCAAATATCTAGGTGTAACCCTAGACAGTAGACTCTCCTTTATACGCCACATCAATCTGGTTAGGAAAAGGGCCTCCTGGACCCTCGCCCGACTGCATCCTCTGTTATGTGCTGCAAGCAAAATGTCCACGAGACACAAGCTTACGCTCTACAAGATGTGTATCCGTCCGATCATGACATATAGCTGCGTTGCGTTCGCACATATGCCAAGTTATAACTGGGAACGCTTACAAGCCATCCAGAACAAGTTTCTTCACCGCCTTACCGGTGCCCCCTGGTTTGTTCGTATGGAGGATCTCCATAGAGATATGGACCTTCCCTCGATACATGCATACGCCAAACACCTTTCTCGCTCGTATTTCGACACCGCGTCGAACCACGCGAACCCCTTAATAAAAGCGGCAGCTTCTTATGTTCCCGACCCCAACGCCTGCCGGAGAAAACGCCGGCCGCGTAATATATTCACTGACCCGCCCGACCAAACCGAAAAAGCTAACGCGTTCTACGCCGACACCGTCTCTCCAAACAGAGCGTGCCACCGCCCACGCCCGCGTAACCACCGTTCTCTCCGCAGAGGACGGGCGGTCAACTTCGCTCCCGCACACCCGTCACGTCCACCCTCTCTAGCGGCAACCCAAGCCTAGGTCCGTTCCTCGGTGTGAAGCCCTTGGGTCAGGCAGCCGCCCGCGCGATACAAAGTGACACTATACGTGCAACACTTAGTTACCCACACACAACATTACACACGTATGAACACACACACGTGCACACCACACAGGTACATAGGTTCTGTAAGGGACCTTTTTTTTGCGCTAGTTAGACTAATGCGCTAGTTAGTGTAGAAAAACCATTCCGATTAACAAATACACATACGCATGGTCCACTCCTTCCTCCCAGGAGGAGGGGAACGTGCATATGAGTATATATTAGTTAGCTCGAATTCTCCTAAGATTAGGGAATTAGTTAGATCGCGACTTTTTCGCATTCGCGACGACCGCCCGAGCCGAGGTTCGGCCACTCTGGCACCCTCGTGCGGGTCGTCACAAACTTTCGCGGCTGAGTGCCCTAAGCGCTCGCCCCCAAGTCCGGTGAAGCTGTAAAAGCCGCAGCGGCTCTGTTTGACGATAGGGCCCCTAAGGCTAACAGTGTAGTCAGTTCTAAAAAAAAAAAAAAAAAAAAAAAAATGGTGAATCAATTCGGGAGCTTAAATGGCTTACGCTGAGTAAACCTTAAGATATAATATATTATATTAATTACTATCAAATTAATGTACTACATAATTGTAGACATTAAAAAGAAAAACAAAAAAGCAGCGAGAGTTTAAGTCTTCTAAGGAACACCCACAATAAGCATCTTTGTCTTTAAAATAGCCGGGAGCGGGGGTACAAGATTCGGGCGTGTTCACGATCAATGGCATTCAGTAGTTCACGTGAGCGAAGCGGTGGGCACAGCTAGTGATGAATAATGACTGGCTTTAGAACTGCGGCCCTCTGAAGTTAGCCCACCCAAATTTAAGGGGTAAATAATTCGGATGGAATTTTTAAGCGCTTTATATTAATTTTTTTTTTAGTGAGTTTTTAATGTATTAAAATAATCTATATTTATAATAAAAGAGTAAAGAGTCGAAATCCTTTAAATTGAAGTTATTTGAGAAAAAATTCTAAAGAGGGGCTTAGAACCATGGACAGAACACATTTCGATAGTTTGTGAAATTTTTGTCTATCTGTATGTTCGAACCCCACTCACGCAGTGGCTACTACTAGACCGAATTTAATGAAATTTTATTATAATTGTAGTTTAAATTCTGAAGGTATTTGTTTATTTATCCATTTGCATCATGTATGTGTATATATATTACATATACACGTATACATATTATACATTTATGATGAATTTTTACACGTATGGACATTTGTATGGTTTATAAATTACGTTTAGGTTGTGTACATATAAAAAGGAATGTATGTGTATGTAACTCTATAATATATTTAAAATATTTACTGAAATAAAGTGAAGTGATACCAAATTAATCCAGATTATTTTATGTTTACAAAATTTTCAATAAAATCAATAACGTATGTATTTTTATTTACCAACAATATTCATAGATGGCGCTGTGTGACTTGGTTTAAATGGTCACGAAATTGGTTTGATATTTCTGTAAACACGTGTAGTAATTATATCTTAAGGCTGGGCTTTTATTATCATATTTAAATATTTTTATACAGATTATAATGTTCTTTTTTAACGTTTTAATAGGTAAGAATATCTATTCTATCTACATTTCTATGATATATTTCGTTGTTTGGTGTTTTTGCGCAATTATGATTTTTATTAAATTATTGTAAATAGACATATTATTAATCGTTACTATTCACCGGAAAACAACACAAAGTTATTAAACTTAGCCTTTCGTAAAGGATTTGAAAACTGAACATTTTGAATGCCTTTATATATATATATATACCATTACGCCTGTATTCCCCGAAGGGTTATGTAGAGGTGTACCTAATGCACCATCGTTCGCCGGGTATGTTTTTAGGTCCCATGTAATATGGGCGAGCCTATTGCCATTAATCGGACACAAAGTAAAACTCCGAGCTGTCTATAAGCCATTGACAATTTCATAGAAAACCCCAATAATACTTTGCTCGACCTGGGAATCGAACCCAGGATCTCGAGCATAGCAGTCAGTCTTTATGTCTTTTAAATAATATCGGTATTATTGTTAAACAGTGATATCCGTTAACATTTATAATGATTTTTACTTAGGTATGATCAAATCTTAAACGGGTAAAATACCGTAGAGTGAGATTGAGGTAAGGTGAGGTTTTTATTTAGTTACTGTTTTTACGAAGTCGCGGGGATAGCTAATAAAGCAAAATAAGGCTTAATTAATAATGTTGATTATGATGTTTAGTGATGAGTTTCTTCTTAGAGTAAAGTGGTTCAGGGTCGGCAATGCGCTAGTGATACCTAGTATCGGGTACTCTCAGGGCCTGCCCTGAGAAAATGCCTTTACGGTACTCAGGTTATGTAGTTCTCTTGTAGAGTACTTCCGATTGTCGCTTCTTGTATTTGCTTCGGTCGCAATGTGGTCCGCTACATTCCATAAAACCGTGGGGTTGAAATTTCAAGAATGGTCTCTAAAGTTTGAAAGAAGATGGACGCTTCGCACTATTTATAAAAATTGCTTTTTTGTTGACGATACTCAGAGCGATAAGTTTTCAATGTATGCGTGTTCTGCGTGACCGAATTTATACTCTAGAAAATTCTAGATATTTCCAGATACTTCTTTACTACTCGAACATGGAAATTATACAGATGTATAGACTATAGATCTAAATTTATTTCACGACCTATTTAGGGGTCACGTCGTCTCACGGCTCACGCATTATGGTACAGAGTAAGGCCCCGCGAATTTGCTGAAGAATCCGCAGCTGTCGGAAGAAGCCCGAAATATGATATTATACTGCATTGTAATAGAACGGTTAATTTAATCTAAGCGACGACGTCCGACTCTGACTTGAATATTTGAGGCGAGTTTTAACTGTTCCAGACTACTTTTTTCGTATGTAATTTTTTCTTAACTGTGAAATAAAATACCGTAGTAAAACCTAACGGTCCAACTGGTCAATGGTCTGATCATATTTTAGAACTATTTTTGGTACTTGTTTAGTACAATTGTTGTGATATGAAACGTGATGAAACGAAAAAGAGACACCGACATGCATCTATAGGATTTAGTCTACGAGACAATGAGATAAAATAGATACATTATACAGGGTTTCCTATTATCTCGGTCTACTCTTTGTACGTGTGTTAGCACGTTTGTGTGCGTCTGCATATTACGAAGTAAGGCGTCATAGCCAGCGTGGTGAATTTTTCACGTGTATCGTTTCGGTGAATATTTTTATGTTTTCTCTAGGTTTCACTTCTACCGCGTGTAAACGGTACATGGGTTTTTTTTATTCTACTTGAATATTTGGTAATTGTTTTCAAACGATACCTAATAACCATACACATAGTATACTATATAACACAATAAAATGCACGATGAGGTTTGTGGATGAACTATAAAGTTTTCGGAGATTGAGAGAGAAAACAACGATCATAAACTGAATTTGGTTTGACCATAATCTCAACTGATGTTAAGTGACGCCTAAGATGGTAACACGCTCAGTCTAGACTCCAAGAGTAGAGGGTTCCTAATGCATTACTTTACTCTGTGAAGGACTAACTCTGAAATGCAGCTGTTGGACTTATAGATACTTGGTAGGGATGTGAAAAAATAATCGAATTTTATATTTAAAATATTCGAGTAATTAACTAATAGATTTTTTTTCTCTGTCTATATTTATCTGACTGCGCTATCAGTTGCCGGGGCCCACCAAGTCCGGTGAAGCTGTAAAAGCCGTCTGAGGCTCCAGGGCACATTTGGCTAAAAGTTTAGTCAGTCAGAAAAAAAAATTGCCGGGGCCGAAATCAGCCAGAGGAACAATAATAGTATTTAATTAATTATGGTCAATATTTTTTATTGACTTATTGTTATTGTTGATTAAATTTATGATTATGAATATTTCAAGCATTTAATTTGATTTTTCAAGAAAATACTAAATTAATTATTAATTATATTGTTGGTTGGCGAGCTAAGCACACTTTTCCGTAACTATGAAATTGAGTACCTACATAATATACCATCACGCTTGTATCCACAAAGGGTACACACCCACAGTTCGCCGGGTATGTTTAGGTCCCATATAATGGTGGTGAGTCTACTGCCATGAATCGGGCACAAAGTCAAACTCCGAGCTGCTACTGAGAATTTCATAGAAAACCCCAATAACACACTGCTCGACCTGGGAATCGAACCTAGGACCAGCCTAATGGCTAATGAGGCAGTCATGAAGTTTTGAAACACCACTATGTAAATTGTACCCGTGCGAAGCTGAGGCAGGTCGCTAGTGTTAAAATATGATATTTGCAATATGCAATAATTTCCATGCTTACTATTAATAATTAAATTCAGACTATCGGTTGTTTGATAGTGCAAAAGACGATGAATCAATAGACAATCGAGGTTTAATTAGGCGGGAATTAGAAAAAACCTTACCATCATTAGCCATCATAGTTGGATTAGTTAGAAAGAATATTTAGAAGTCTAGAACCCATCACCTCAAAACGATATTAAAACTATTATAACTCATAGCTTTAACTAAAATAGATATACATATGTAATTTCATATTTGCGCAAAATTATTTGCCTCAAGTTAGTTTTTTTACACACATTAAAATAGCATTTTCGACACGTACTGTACGAACAAGTATGATGTCTTTTACCATAAAAAGGTGGAAACTCGACCAACTGCTCTTGTTCTTGCATGCCTTGTTTGTCATCATACTCGATGCCGTCACTGTTTATGGAAATTGTTCATTCGGTTGAAATTTATCCAGTACATTATCTTAAATAAATAAATAGGTTATGTGGCAGTTGATTTAGTGGACAATATTTATGATACTTAACTAGTTTGAATAAAGTCCAGAATGTAACGTAATGCAAATATATCGAATTTATGTTTTTAATCATAATTGATTCATCGTTAATCATAGGCATTTGGCTACCAACGTTCATACTTGCTTAGTTGCAGCAGAGACAATTGTAATTAACTTGCAGGCTTATATAAACTTTGGTGTAGTCTGTTATCCTTGTGGTTATCCCAATTCCCAATGAATACTTGATAGTATGGAAGCATTGTTTAATTTATACTTCAAAAAAATTACTCGTATTGTTGGATTCAAGACCATAAAAAGATTTTTAATGTTAGAATGTTAGAAATTGCATAACCCTGCTGATATCATGAAAGTTTTTCTATTTTAATTATTGATCGATGAAGGCGTTAATTTGCAAATATACATCGTGAATAATTTATCTATTTCTTTAATATTTCCGCCTACCTACAGCTATGTGTGTTTTATTTATAAACTAGCTATGCCCGTGGCTTCGCTCACGTGGACTACAGAATGCCTGCGCGAATCTTGCTCCCGCGCTCCCGGCTATTTTAAAGACAAAAATTCTTATTGTGGGTGTTCCTAAGAAGATAGGTGTATACTCTCCCGAACTTTTTTGTAGGTCTTTGTAATGCCTATGATTATGTACAGCATTAATTTGCTATATCTCTTATGGTTTACTCAGCATAAGCCATTTCAGCGCCCGAATTGATTCACCGTGACCAGCTATTTTTTATTTGTGCGGAACCCTAATTCTTTTTCTCAAATAAAAGTAGCCTAAGTTACTCCCTATAAATTCAGCTATCTACCAGTGAGAGTCCCGTCAAAATCGGTCCAACCATTTCGGAGATTACCCGGAACAAACAGACAGACAGAAAATTTTTCAAATGGGTGTTTTGTTATAGGTGTCTTATATACTTTCATATGCATTTAGTTAAAAGCTGTTATTTTGACTTTACAAACAGACACTTCAATTTTATTCATTGTATAGAAGATTGGGATTACAAAAACTTTAAATATTTATGATCAGCTTTAGTTTAAAAAGATATTATTGGTGTAAGATTAATACATTATTTCTGATATAACTTTATTACATAATACCTGCAAAATAATAAAAATCATATTGTAAATATAATAATTTTAAAAAGAAAAATGTTTATTGTGAGAACTGAGTATACACAAATGACCACAGACTACTGAGACGTCTTAGAATACTGCCTCGGTTTAAGTGTTCTACGGACTACTGAGAGCATACTACGTATCCAATGACAAATTAAAATATGGATATCCACGCAGCTCCCTGTGCTGTCATCTATATGTACTCTATAATAATAAGTGAAAATAAGTTTCAACCTGGAACCATGGAAGTACTATTCATATGTATAGTACTTCCATGCCTGGAATATATTGTATAAAATAAAAAAACTTATATTATTTTAAAGAGCCATCTGTTTTCATTCAACAGAATTATGGTAGAATTTTCTTAAAAACGTAATCCCTAATTTTTAAAATTGTTACTCAATTATGTAAAAAATACCAACCATGATTTGTATAGTATATTCGTATTAAAAATCATACTTTCGAAAACCTTATTCAAATTGTATTTTTTAAGAAAAAAAACGCCGTTGAGTTTTATAGTCTATGGCTTCTGACTTGGCTGCAAGATCTAGATACCTTTGCCTTTTCCTCTTACGAAGAAAGAGAATTATACAAAAAGTCTATGGCTTCTGACTTGGCTGCATGGTCTAAATACTTGGTCTATGCTAGATACCTTTCACGAAAAAAGGGAAAAAATATACAAAAAAAATTTATGACAGGAGTTTTTGGCGGGAACTTGAAGTGACATGTTGTTATTTTTATTTTTTACTCATTATCTTAGGTTTTTTTTATCTTATTATATATTATGAAATAATGGTATCATTTTGCGTGATACAGTTTGGTTGTTGTGCTTATGTGAAGTGGATTGTAAGGACGAATAAAAAAGGAGGACGGAATGTTCATTAAGATAAAAGTGAATCCCTCAGAGTAAGGCAGTTTGCATACGTATGAGCACAAACGCACACATACACAGCATAGTAAGTCAGTCACTCGCCATTACGTCTCCAGACCTCGACCGAGTGATTACATAGCTATTTAAAAATGCCGTCTTGTGTTGTTAAATATCGTCGGCACCATAATGGATACATAAATAAAATTCAGGGATCATATTTCACAGGTAAGTTTGTAACTTATTACAAACAGGTAAGATTTCTTACTTTTTACACAAAATTATTGCGATGAAATTAAAATATTAATCGGTCAGTGTTGCCAATAATTAACCATACAAATTACCCGGAAAGTTTGGTAGTTTGATAGTTATTTGTGATATTACACTTCATTTACCTAATTTATTATATTATCAATACTTGAATGATAATTTATTTATTAAATAAATAAATTGTTACTAAACAATACATATTTACAATTTATAGATTTTTCTCAGCAAATGAAAATATGGAAGAAAGATTGGATACTAATAATACAGCAATGTAGAAAAGAAAACTAGAATCCGTCTAAATCCAGTGTAATTTGCAGTAATCGTTTTATATAATATCAAAATTATTTATATACTACTAAAAGTGGTCTTATTCACGTTATTACTTAAGCCGTACCAAAGAACTTAAAAAAAATAAAAAATTTACTGTGCACTCTATTGAAATTTTTTAAGCTTACCAAATCATACCGTAAATACCAAACAATGTATTGAAAGACCATACACTTAAAGCACGCAACTGTTTTTTACAATATGTATCGAAAACCCCTTCTAATCCGAAAAAGTATATAGGTAGTAGGTAAATGAAATTACAAAAAAAAAAACTAAATTTTATTTATTATAAAAATAAAGATGATATTGCAATTTAAATTTGAAACGTTTAGGTTTAGTTTCCCTTAAATTAAAAAAAAAGTAATACGTGATATCACCCTCGCCTGTCCGGCGCGGTGTGGCGCAGTAGTACGTTTGATCGTGTGGCGGTGCCGTGGGCTGCGTAAATTCAGAAGTAGGCCTACCTGACGAACTACACCTACCTTTCCATAGCTTTCATTTAATTTTAATAGTAGGTTAGTTTCGCGAAAAAATTGTTTTCAAGTAGTTATGTTCCTTGCATTGTTTTCCGTGAAATGTCATATTCTAACTAAGAGCAGGTATTTTAATAAGTTAATTTTTTTGGGCAGAAGACCGTGGGTTTCAACGTTTACACAACCGTGTGTTCACTACGGGCAGTGTTCAGTGTTGACGGCCAAGAAACACATCATGCTAATGCAGTCGTGCTAAAACAATCAGTTTTCACCCAAACCTGTAATACCGAAGCCGAAATGCGTTTGCGTATTATAGCAGCTTTTGACAAAATTAAATTCGACACAAATGTGTTACAAAGTGTACGTGCACACCTCGTGAGTCGGTGTCAGATTTGTGTTACTGTTGGTGGTAGGAACATGGAACAACATATTCGTCAAAGCCATCACCTTACAGTCCTCATCAAATGATAGTCACAATATTCAACCTCGGACGATAAATAAAGCACTCTTTTCAAAGCTAAAGAAAAATAACAATTACTGTGATAAACGGAGTCCGGGATCAACTAGGGTAATCATGATGTTGATGTTAGATATAGGACGCGTGGCACAGCAGCTGCACTGCACCGCCTGTATTACCATGTAAGTTTCCCCATTTAACTAATTCTTTTTACATTGTATTCGGGGTCATTTTATTTACTTATAATCTGAGATAGATAACATAAACAGAATATAATCTTCACGGATCCAACGGGGTTTTTAATACACACTGTATAAGACTTTTGGTGTCCTGCGGCTCCACTCACTTTTTTACGCAGAAATTATTTTCATCCTGTGATTTTATTTTTACTGATATTATTGACATTTTATATATCCTATCATTTAAGGAATTACATTTATACTAATTTCCCTTGTCAAAACTTCATCGAAATAGGTTAAGTATGATATATATATTTTGTGTTTTTTCTACGTTTTTAAAGAGATAATATTGCCGAATATGTTGCCGAAAAATATTTAAATATTCCTTTTTAGCATATTACAAAATTAGAGGGGATTTCTACATCGTTTGAAAGTAAACGACAAGTTTATAAAAAGTTAACCCAACATAAGAATTTATAATAAAAATAACCATAACTATGATTAATAAATATACATATTTTTCAATTGACTGTTTTTTATTGTCATTTTTAACCTCTGGACTAAATAAAAAATCTTTCTTCTATATATCCCTCTTTGTGCCAACTGTTTGTTTATCACAATACAAGGTAAATTGAACATGTATTAACCCCCGACACAACTAACCTATTCATTGAGACCATTCAAATGAGCCCAAATACGATATCTTTGCTCTAAGTTGGTGTGAAGTTAGGTATCCTACATATTTATATCAGATCAAAGTTTTATTAATATCATTGATGTAACAGAATACCAAATCTCGACTCAATCAGACCTGGAAACATCTATTTATCAACTAGAAAAGAGCTGAAATTTTTGAAACGGCAGAAGAGATTTTCTTGAATCATGACTTCTTAGTTAAAGTGTTCTTACACTCTCTTATCAAGTCACCTTTGAAATAAATAAAAACTAGAACATAATCGGTTCAGCCGTTTGTGAGCTACGATGCCACAGAGAGACATAAAGATACACACGTTAAACTCATAACACTTTTTTTTTAGTCGGGGGTTAAAAATCCTTTGGTGTAGTGTGTGTGTGAGACTTTCCCAACAGAGCAGAGATGTTCACTCTCTCAATCTTGGTTTCCGAGAATTTAAAAACTTTTGTGTAATTTTATTTCCAAAAAAGGGAAAATTTTCTTCTCTTGGCAATACTCTAAAAACTCTACACACTTATGTGTCCGCCATTCCTGTGCTTCACTTTTGTCTTTATCGGAATTCCGTCCGCCTTTTTGTACGTTTATGATATAAACTGAAAACATGCATTTCGGGTTGTCACATAAACTTTCTAGATAGTTCAAACAAGTGAGCTACCATCTTGTTTGAACTCGCTTTCAAGAAAAGGCGTCGCGTCGAAGGCACGACATTAACACTCGAAGAAGAAAAAACAAAGGACATGGCTTCGGCCTTTAAATAAATGATGCCTACATATTGATTATTAAAAATAATATCTGTCTTGGCTGCATGTGTACAAAAAACCAAGAAGACTTGGAAGCAATGTAAACATGAATAAATTTATAAAACGTCTGACTTGGCTGCATGGTCTTAGATACTTTTGCCTTTTCCTTTCACGAAGGGAAGAACCTTTGGTTATTTGTCTATGGGAGAACTATACAATCTATGACAATCAGAAATCTCTTTTATTGTTTATGTGAAGGTTAAATTAAAAAATTATATCGCTTCATCTTTTTTACTCGAATAGGAGTCACAATACAGCTTGCACATGATTTAATATTTCTATTTTCCAAACTATTCCATATTTAAATACATTCTATTTTCTTGTCTCTGTTTAACATAAGTGTTCAGAAAGAGTCTATCTCGTTTTTGTGGCCATAATATGTTAGCAGTATCAATGGTTTTACGTTATTAGCATTGCTGTCATAAAATGTCAAACTTCAAAGGAAACTAAAGAAATGTAATATTTATTCTGTCATTTCTCGTGTGTAATGTGTATTTCTTGAAAGATATAAATATTCTAATTTAGGTTTTTATTTAGTATCGTTTGCAAATAAGTTGCATCTTGTGAACAAATGACTTTTGGTAAAGGTGGAACTTTGAATTGGAATATCTCTTTTGGTAATAATGTAAATTATTTCAATCAAAGTATGACAGAAAATAGGTAGGTTTATTTAAACACAAAAACATTCATTTAATCTGAATTCTTTTCTCCTTTAATTTAGGAACTAAACTGAATATGTTTTTCTTCAGAAAAAGATCTCGTGACGAGGATACGTGTGAATTCATGCCGCTCTCAAAAAGAATCAACAATCTCCACATAAACAATAATCTTGTAAACAATAGTACTGTTACACCAACCCCAGAATCTAGTCAAATAAATGGGATAAGCAATGAAAATGTCTCCTCTCCAAGCTCATCATCAGACACGGAACGAAGGCCAAGTTACGATCCTGGAATAAGTTCTTCGCAGAGTAATTATTATTATGAAAATAAACTGCTGTTTGAATTGCATTTAGAAAGATTACAAAGATCTGGACAGCAGTTTCCTTTTTAAACTAAGATTTTAGATAAGTTTTGTGTGTATTTTGTTATGACAATGATTAGCATGTATGTAAATTTAAAATATGCCATTTTATTAATATAAACATGTTGAAATAATTATAATTTAGAGCTTTTATTTTAACTATGCCTACATAATAATTTTTTGAATATTGCCAAAAACAGATGGCAATTATTTGACCAATCATAGAACTTTTTATCCGCCACCTGGTGTTACAATTGAGTAACGTCTAAACAATATGGCGGTTTTCGTTACTGGTAAATGGTAAAAAGAGAAGGGGAGGTGATATTGTTTTATTATAAATATGGAAAAGTATCGAAAATATTGACGTGCGAGAATTATGCTGCTTAAAAGTTGACAAAAGATTACACAGAATAAGGTAAGTGTAATTACGGATTTGTTTACAACGTGTGAATACTTAGTACCCATGACCTTATTTTGGAAGCGGTACTCCGTAGTACCGTTAGAGAGGGTGCGTGGCCATCGCAGCGCCAGCGAGAGTGTCGTGAGGGCCGCGTCAACCCCTCCTCTCGCGATTTTCCTGCCGTGGAGGTAGGAGTCGGGAGCGGGAGTGATTTGGTAACGGCACATGGAGGGGATCCCGCATCTTGGTGGGGATGCGTCGCGTCCGCGTGATGGACGCCCCGTCGACCAAAAGGAGCTGGTAGGGGTGAACAAAATCTTCGATATCCGTCTAGTTCCGCCCACGACAACGCGGTCAATATGAAAATTTGCGAACCTCATAATATGCTTTGTACTTTGTTCGAAATTGCGTAACTCGGAACTAAAGTTCGGCCATATATTTACGGGTTCCTTTGTCTTAACATACTGAACATGAACATAATATACACAGAAAACGTAAATTTAAAAACAAATCTGCATAACAAATTTATTAAACATGTTTTTGGCGTAGAACATTCAAAACTCAGACACTGCGTGTCGAATTTGCAAAACAAACCCATAAAATTGAGGTCATTGACTTGTCATCATGACCTCATTCAATAAAAATGTTTTTGTAATGTAAACTGTAATAAAGGAATTTAATTAAAATAAGTAAGATAATAATTTGTATTTGTTATTTGTACGTAAAGCCAACAAATAAATGTACAAGCAATGTAACAAGATTACTCAACAGATGAGTTCCACACAGCCACTGAACCACAACCACACACCGCTGTGTGTCTTGTGAAAGTACACTAAAGAGAAAGTGAGGATCAAGCTACAGCTACATACGCATACACACAAATTGTCAGTATGTATAACTAACTGGTCGGGCTTGTATAAAAAACTTTCTTTAACCCACTTTCTTAGCCTGCCACGATCATCTTTTGCCTCTCACTGTTGAATTAATTTTAGTGTTGTGTGTCTGGTAGTCGGTTGTGGTATGCCCTACCAGTGTCCCAGTGTAGTCCCGTGGTCGCGCGCCGCGGTGGTGGGATGTCGGGACGTGGGGATACCCGCCAGTATCTGTGAATGACGGAAGTGGTGTGGCATAGTGCTTTTTATTATTGTTTTTCTTCTGCACCAATGAAGAGAGGGAGTATGTGTGACATGCAGAAAATGCCCATTAAGGAAGATGCGTCTTGGTACTTCTTATATTTATTATATTGCTTCCAAAAAATAACATTTGAATAAATTTACTTGCCGAATATATTTCATAACATCAGGTGTACCAAAAACGCTGGTTTTAATAACTGGCTAGTTATTATATTCTTTTTTTTGTATATTTTATATTCTTTTCATGTATAAGTAGTAAATGATTTATATTATACTGATCTAATAAACAAACACTAACCCTGACTTTCTTTCTCAAACATCTGAAACCAAAGGTTGCTTAGAAGAAATTGATGTTGGCAATAAGACCACCACTATTTTATACTAGTTATTTAAGTATAGAATCAAGTGTAAATAAATAAATCCTTTTCAATAGATTAAGAATCACTCCTTTCTCTCAAGAAGGGGAGGGAAGAGCTGAAGAGGCCAGCGCTTCTGAATAAAATAAACTTCAAAATATTCTATAAATTAAAATATTGTAGAAATAACTATTACAATAATAAAAGTTCTTTTTGTTGTCAGAAAATAATTAATGTATATAAATATACATTTTATTGAAATTCATATTAAAGTATGAGTAGTGGACAACATCTGACTTACATTCAGAAAAATACATACCGAGGAGGTTGGCCACATTACTATGTTGTAGGGCAACACTTATTCGCTGACCATGGAATCAGCCAACCTTAATTTAATTAACTTTATTGAATTCAGAACATATTTACAACTTACAGAATACCTTTCCTTTACAGAATCAGTACTTATCAAATAAAAAAATATTCAATTGCAGAGATTGCCTTTGTACTTTTTACTCTATTATGAAGCCATTCCAAAATAAAATGATGAACATGTTTTTTCAATGATAATCTGACAACTTTCTGTCAACCGATTGAATATATAAAATAAAATATCATTTAAGAATACATATAAATCACAATTTTCACTTTTAAGCAGTGCATTTGATCTTTTTCACATTTACATTAATTTTTTTACAAATTCTTCTCGAGACTTACTTTAATGTTGCAGATTGTAAACCCATTGTGATAGTTGTTATAACATGATTTCTTAGTTTTTCCTAGGGCTAACTAAATGTGTTTACAGCTATTGTAGTCTAGTTTGGTAAGAAGAACAGAATTTCTTGTATATTTATCATCCAAGTGTGATAGTAGACTACTATTTAAAACTATATCGTACATGTAACTAGACAATGAAATTACTTCCAAGTTCCACTTTCAACAAAATTCTACAAACAAATTGAATCATTGTCACAGAGGAACTTGATATCCCTTTTGCTTTCTTTCCTTCTCATAACTTTAAATATTGCCACGCTCTTCTTAAAGAATATAGAAATTATTTTTTCATTATCTATAACTATTATTATAAAATTGGAGGATTTATCTTTAGGCTATGTAACTTAACGCTACGGTCCTAAGGAGTTGTGCAGTAACCATAAATATTAACCAATCTGACAAAATTGAGGCTGTAATAAGCAATCATGTGTAATAAAAATTTATCGCAGGTGTTATATTTATCGTAGTGCTTTTTAGGTCAAACTGTGAACTTAGATAAAGTAATTATAACTCAATAACTAGGTACTATAATGACTACTTCTACGTGCGGCCCTACCTAGGTTGGGCAGGAAAAACAATAATATTCTAATTATTAGTTCTTAATTATTAAACACAACACAAACTGCTGGGGCTAGGACTGTGAAAAATGGTTTACTCAGCGTAAGCCATTTAAGCGCCCGAATTGACTTTTTCTAAAATAACAGTAGCCTATGTTACTCCCTATAACATCAGCTATCTATCAGTGAAAGTCCCGTGAAAATCGGTCTAGATTACACGGAAAAACAGAAGACAACAATTTTAAAAATCGGTTTCTTGTTATAGATATCGTAGATACATTTAGTAAAAAGCTGTTATTTTTTCACATCACAAACAAATAGTTCAATTTTATTAATTGTATACAAAAATAATTGAGAGTTCCGCGCAAATAAACAAAAAATACTGGTCATGATGAATCAATTGGGGCGTTTAAATGGCTTACGCTGAGTAAATCATAAGACAAACAAAAAAGTCGCGAGAGTATAGATGTCTATTTTCTAAGGAACACTCACAATAAGCAATTTTGTTAATAACCGGGAGCGGGGAGCAAGATTTACGCGTGCTTCGACTTCGAAAGTACCACCGCCATAACAATTTTGCCGCAAAGTAGCAGTTTTCGCGTACCTTGGTGCTTGAGTGAACTCAGTGACCACTTAACACCAGATGAACTGCATGCCTGATACACGACTGTTGCTTAATAATTCATATAGAAAAAAACGTATAATTCTTACGTATTTTGACAAGAGTAAATTAATCTCTTTTCTGGATTCCATAATAAATATTAGGTCCTTACATATTATGAAATTAGCATTTTGTCGTACTGACCACTTTGATCTGAAATATCTCCTCTTTGGTTAAGAATTACAAATTGAAATTTATAAATTCATTTAGCTGTGGTACATTTTAGTTTTGAAAACAGTCATTCATTTGGTTTTTCCTTATTTTTTTTTTCTTTGGCGTTACTTTTTACCGTACAATGGAAAACATGAAATATCGGTATATTTACGAGTACGAGTTCTACCGTGGCACCAGTGCTGCAGAAACAGCTCGAAGGATTAATGATGTGTACGGCGCTGGTGTTGCAAAAGAAAGCACTGTACGTTTTTGGTTTCAACGTTTTCGTTCTGGAAATTTCGACCTTGGGAAAATGAAGAATTAAAGGCTGTTGTGGAAGCGGATCCATCACAAAGCACTTCAGAGATAGCTGCAGGCTTCAGGGTAAATGATAAAAATTTATTTAATCCACTTGAAGCAAATCGGGAAAGTAAAAAAACTTGAACGATGGGGTACCTCATGAATTGAGTGAATCGAACTTGCAAACACGTGTCGACTGCTGTGTCACTTTGCTCAACCGTCACAATAATGAAGGGATTTTAAATCGAATCATTACTTGTGATGAAAAGTGGATACTGTATGATAATCGGAAGCGCTCGTCGCAATGGCTGAACCCTGGAGACCCAGCTAAATCCTGCCCTAAACGAAAATTGACTCAGAAAAAGTTACTTGTGAGTGTTTGGTGGACTAGCGCCGGTGTCATTTACTACAGCTTTCTAAAATCTGGCAGTTATCTATTGTCAGCAATTGCAAATCATGAAGGAAGAACTAGCTGCTAAACAACCGAGATTGGTCAATCGCTCTAGGTCACTGATGCTTCACGACAACGCAAGAGACCACACACTGCACAACAAACAACCACTAAGTTAGATGAGCTACAATTGGAATGTCTGCGACATCCACCGTACTCCCCGGACCTTGCTCGAACAGATTACCATTTTATCCGGAATTTTGACAACAAGGAAAAAATTCAACTCCGATGCGGCAGTGCAAACCGCCTTCAAAGAGTTTATTGATTGTTGCCCACATGGTTTTTTAGTAAAGGGATCAATGAACTACCAAGAGATGTCAAAAGTGCATAGATAACAACGGTGCATACTTTCATTAATTAAATATATTTTACAAAAAAAAATGACTTTATATTCCTCCCGTACAAAACGCCAATTTCATATGTAAGGACCTAAATACAACGCTAAGCTTAAATTGACTGCCGAGATATTTGATATTATCAAGTTTATGAACTTTGTTCTTTACTGTTTAAGATATGAAATTGCAAAGCAGTTCTGTTTACACTGTCGTAGTAAGTTCGTGGCTTGCACATAGGTATTGCATTTTATAATTACTTCGTAATAGTGTTACTAAGTTTAATAAGAGATTTTTTAGTGGGATCTTGATCTGTAAAGTTGTGGTTTTTATTTTGATTCATTATCGTTATGTTATTTGGCTCTATTTTGGTAGTATTTTACGTGATATATGTAGTTTATTTATTGCGCACAAGTGGAGTGGATTAGAAATAATAGCTAAGAACATGCATTTTAAGATGACAAAAAAGCTTCCAGCACTGTGTTAACAAGGGATCCGCCATCTTAGAATTATGTTTACAATATTATAATATGAATGATTAGAAAAATATTGTATTCACGTGACATTGTTAGAATGTGGATGAACAAAGTTTTCAATATATATTGTTTTAAAGTGGAGTTTGAAAAGCAAGCTATAAATAATAATTGTTTTTTATTTCAGTGACGAAGATACTGAGATGAATTTCGCTACGTTCTCGTCGATGGGAGCCGGCGGCACGCATTTCGTGACCACCGGCGGCCAGTTACCCGTCGCTAAGTTACAGCAGAATGTTTCGAACAACGGAACAACCTTGTCTCAGGTATGTTATTAAAAATTCTTAGCATATTTTAGCGGTTGCAATTTTTTATCTCATACCCTTTCTGAGGAAGAGAGAGACATAAAGGTATCTGTTACTTTATGTTATTGTGCATAAATAGCAATTACTTTTAGACAGTGACACTGTTAAAACGTATGTAGATAGTCTGTTGTAAATGACCGGCATAATTTGAATACTGGATATAATAAACAAATAATTAGTCATTCCGTATTATAGACTTAGTAATACGAAAAAAAAAATTTTAGGTTCTATAATAAGATCCATAAACATATAGATTTCTTGGATATTAAGCTGAAGAAAATGTCAAGTCACTTATAGGGTCGATCATTACGTGAACGATTGTGATGTCTCGAACCTCCAGACTGGAAATGTCTCTCTCTCTTTCCGTTTCTAACCTCTAAAAATACTTACCTATCTAATTTTTTTGCATTTTATAACCTGATATTTGAGGTTTTATATATATATATATATATATATACAGACAACGGCGACCCTGGGGTAGAGCGAGATGTGCGGTCAAAATTCCAAATGCGAAAAACAATTTCGAGCGACAGATTTCAACTGTACTGTTTTATTATAAGTATAGGTTATAGATTTTTTTCTTGTAATCAGATAATACTGATTGTCCATAGATTTGTTTTCGTCTATACATGATGAAATCAGCAATCGACATTTTCTACACATAACGCAACGGTAATATTAAAATAATACTACCTTTATGTAACGTCGAGTGAAAGTAGCAATAGATACATGCGCACCTCGCGTTTGAAACTAAATCTAACGTACAATAGGATAGATGAAATCATTCTCACACTTTCGACCAGTTGCTAGACGTAAATAGTCAAAATAAGGAACGTCATAGACTTTTTTAATTTAGTCAAGCTTATTTTTAGTCAACGTGATACAAAAAAAAAATATTGCGTTGGTCAAAAAACAAAAATCTGTTTACACTGTGTAAGCGAAGTTTATAAGAATGTTAAGTTCGTTTTTCTTTTTTTTTCTTTCGAACAACATTTAATAATCGGAACATCTTGTAGGTATAACACAAGAATTTTAAATGCTTATTGCCATCTGTACAATTAATAAAATTGAAGTTTGTTTGTAATGACATAATAACAGCTTTTTACTAAATACATATGAAAGTATGTATATACGAAACCTATAACAAAAACCCCATTTTTAAAATGTTTGTGTGTTCCGGGTGATCTCCGAAACGGTTTGACCGATTTTGACGGGGCTTTCACTGGTAGATAAATGATGTTATAAGGAGTAACTTAGCCTACTTTTATTTATTAGGTATCCGTGCAAATAAAAAGAAACTGGTCGTGGTGAATCAATTCTAGTGCTTAAATGGCTTACGCTGAGTAAACCATAAGATATATATCAAATTAATGTTCTACATAATTGTAGGCATTAAAAATATCTACAAAAAGTCAGGGAGATGATATATCTATCTTCTAAGGAACACCCACAACAAGTATTTTTTAGGAGCAGGATAGGCGCCTTTGCCCGATCGATGGCATTTTGTAGTCCACGTGGGCGAAGCCGCGGGCACAGCTAGTTCTTAATAAAGTGCTTCAGTAGTCATCCTTTTTCCGTGTATACTAAACACAAAACCTGACCTTATTTACATTCACTTTTGTAGATGTCTATATTTTAAGTCTGACGTAAATTCAATAAAACTGATGTGTGAAATTACTGAAAGTGATCTAAAAATTTAGGATTTGCTTATAAGTAAAACGCTTGTGTTATTTGAACAAAAAAGTATAACATAACCGGACATGTGCATTGAAGTTATTATAGATCTAAATTTTAATTAAACTAAAAAAAGTTTTTTGTGTTTAGAACTGGCTACACTGTTGTTAGCCTAGTTAGTAACTAGAGCCGCTGATGTCTTTTTACAGCTTTACCGTAGCTCCGTAACCTACAAAACGTCTCGCTTAAAAAATCTATTGAATAAGAGTGGTAACAGGTTTTTTTTTATTACCCTTACGTCGACCTAGTTAGTTGTTTTAACGTATTTTATTTGAAGTAACTAGCAATCAATTTGTATTCGGATATGGTGTCAATATTGTCTGGTTTTGACAATATTATTATAGCATGGAAGCCATCCTGATCCCACAAATTGAGACCAAGCAAACTTTCCTTTTCTATTTTGTTCCGGACATATTCCATCAATACGTAATGCATATTTTTCAACTTTACCGCATTTTTCACAATTAGACGAAGTACGATTTTTCATCACTTAGCAAGATTTATTCAGGGCTATGTGCCCTGAACACAATTTATGAGCGATAAGTTATCGCCCATAACAATGTTTGATTAACTTTTTACTTTTTAGTTAACTCAAATTGACATATGATATACGGGAACGCAAACTATGGACGATAACAATTTGGCGTCTTAACATTTAATTCAGCGTTTGATTACCTTTTTACCTTTTTCTAAACTTTAACTACATATAAGATATGCGGGAACACAACCTATGGGCGATGACAATCTGGCGTCTGAGATCAACTTAATTTAGCGTTTGATAACTCTTTACTTTTTTGTTAACTTACGTAATATATTTTTCAGGTGGTTGGCATGGTGGGCGGTGTCACGATGGGCGATGGTGTTCAATACATGCGCGCTCTCGAAGGCGGTGCTACATTGCAAGCTACGCCTCAGATCATCTCCGTGCCTATAGCACTGCCGGGTGCCAAGCCTGGTATGTATTGTCCGTACTTAACTATCAATTTTAAACTTAGTTTGATAGTGAATTTATTATGGGAAACAAATGTGCGACTAATCCCGGCCTGCGAATGAAGCATTGGAACTTTTAACAAGACAATTTTGAAAAAAAAAGAAAACCAACTTCAAAGATTTTCAAGAGCTTCCTGGCGTATCTTTGAAGTCGATGGTCTAATGCCGATTAAATTGAAGTGGGTCACTCTTGAGGTATTCCTTTTCCAAAGAAAGTAGAATCATCTAAATCGGTTCATAAACAAAGAAATGAAATAAATTATGGCTGAACATTAAAAAAAAACGAACTGAGAAACTCCTTTTTTGAAGTCGGTCAAAACAGTGTCATTTCCTTGTATGTTTGTTAAGTATTGTAAAAAGTAAAATATATAAAGTTAACTAACTATATATTAAATACCGTAATGATAATTAAAAAAAAACCTTTAGTTAATCTTACAAAAACATATTAAAACTTGATTATTTTCAAAGAAGTTACAAAGACACAATGTTATATTTAAAGTAACAATTAATAGTCCCGTCTTTTTTATACAACTAAGGTGGTAAACAATCGTATTATAGCCCGCCTGAAGGTAAGTGGCTACCTTATTCTAGAGCGACCTTGAACCCCCCTACCTCAAGCAGTGGAAACTACTCACCGCAGAATCGCAACACTAGGTTATTTGGCTGCGATCATCTGTAGGGTGGAGGTATTCCACCAGTCAGACAACTCCAAGTAGTGAGAATCTCTAAAGAAACTTCTCTGTGTCCTACTTATTTATATATTTACTATAGATGTGAATAGAAGTAATATAATATAATTGATAATAATTATATTTAAAATGAAGAATTTTTTTTCTGGATATGTAAATCAAAGCAATTCAACGGTTTTATTATGGAACCCTAAAAACATAATTAGATTCTACTAATGTATTCAAAGTGCAATAAATAATTTATAATAATGACATTTTCATCCCAGGATTTTAGAGAGATGACAGATTTTATAGATCCACTCTGTTATTATCTTCCTCGGAAGTTAGGTAAAAATACTCTCACCTATTCCAATCTATGATAATAACAAACAGTATAATATGTATTTTAAATTACAATTACTTTGTTAATTACCAGGTGATCCACAGCAGACTGTTCAAATACAAGTGCTTAATCCGAATATACTACAAGCGCAACAACAACCAAAATATCACATGCAAATACCGATTCAAGGCTTGCAGCAAGGTAATAAATTACCTATCGTATTGTATTTTTTTATAAACTCATCCTGCCTTTGTCTGATGATGGTATGGTATAGTCAAACAGAAACACAATGATCGCCAAGAGAAAATAATCTATCAAGCCAACCACAGCAAAATCTTTTGTTTTTTATGTTATGAGTTGATGAGTATGTATTTTAACGTGCAGTGCACTTGATGTTAAGTGATATTTTAAACTAAGCTCAAAAAGGGCCGTAATCATAACTAAGGCCAGTGATGATAGATAGTCCAGTACACATGACCTAAATTTGACATTAACCCATACATCACCCGTGTAAAATTTATGTAGATAAGAAAGACATTATGTTGTCAATGTGATGTCAAACCAAGTTTACTAGTTTATTGGAAGGTTAGATTTAAGGATGGGTTGGAACAACTCTTGTGGCAATGCATGTTACCAGCTATACCCACCAAACTGGAACTATTTCTGCTTTTACATTATTTTTAATTCTGCGTATTTTTCTATTATATCATAATGACCTACATATTATGTATAATAGTAGTGCTTCCTTGTAAAAATTTTATTACGCCTAAAATTAACTTGTAAAAAAAAAGAAATATAACGAGTTACAACTGATCCTACTAAATGTAATAATAAATCTTCCACTATTTTTACATATCTCATTGTTTCCTAAATTGCAAGCAATTTTTTTTGTATGACTATTTTTCTCTCAGAGTTATTAAATGTTCTTACTAGATGTCCAAGAAATAAAAGACCTTGCACTTATATGACTTTGCTCTCAGCGCCCACTTGTGGGATGTAAAAAAAGTTCGATGAAAAGATTAGACTATAATATTGTGCAGTGGAGAATTAATAAGTTTCCATAAATGCATTTTCGCATATTATTTTTGACCTATCATGAAATGTCAGTACAGCAATCTGTGTTATGCAATTAATGTTTTTACAATACCTGTCCATACTGCAGTTTCTTTTTTTTAGTCGTAGTCTGCCATTTGGCCATTGTCATATTATAGTTGGTTGTTGACGCGGACGTAAGATTTTTCAGACAGGTTTAAAAAATATCCTATACTGGGTTCTTTATTCCCACGAAGTGAATTGACAACACTAATATTAAAATTTCAAAATAATGTCACATTTTGTTTTTGCAGTTTTGTGCTACCGTATATGTTATGGTACAATTATTACATTCGTAAGATTTTAAATACAGAGTTTCATTTATTAATTTTAATATTATGTGTTTTTCAACATATCTAATAATTTTGAAGAAACTATAAAGTGAATGTATTATGGCGGACAACTGCAAAACAAAAACTAAAAAAAATAATGCTTTGTTTGACCCACGAGAGATGCGAATTAATCTCCCTTATTTCCTTCACATATGACGGGTTCAATGTTTTATGAAAAAACTTATCAACATGCATATCTCATACGGGTTTACAATTAGTACCGATTGGTGACATCACTATTTTAAAAACGCATAAAACTTGCAACACATTAAATGTCATTTTACTCCGTGGGAATAAAAAACGCAGTATATATTGTATAAAATGTATTTGTTATTTTTTAATAGGGGCTGTAGTGACAGTGGCGTACACGCCGGAGACAGGTGAAACCGGCGGTATACAGCTAGTCGGACAGAATGCAATGGGTGAGGGTGAGTTCTTTAATATTTAAATTCTACATTTGAAACACTGGTCCTTTGAATTTAAAAGTAAAAAGATATTCACTAAACAATAAAGTTTTTTTTTATCATAGAAAAAATACTAACCGAACAAGAAAGAAGTTTAAATATTGTTGTCACAGAAAGAATCTAATATACAGAGGAAGATTTACTTTACAATTAAATATAAGTACTAGATTTTCATAAATAGTTTGGATATTCATATTTCGAATATTCCAGAAGCTGATCTTATTACAACGACCTATGTAATATATCAAACACTAGATTAACCGGCGGCTCTGCCAAAAGAACGCGCTGGCGGCGCTAATTTTTTATAAGTACTTTACAATTTTCGCCATTGTTCAATCCTTATGTTATGTTAGGTAACTTTACAAAATTTATGGTAAAACTTGACCAGATAACATAAATATCAATAAAAAAATCCTACGATTGATTAATAAATCAAAATGTATGAATCATAAATTTAAATTAATTTATTTCAATAATGATTGAATAGGTCTGCAAATGCTAGCTGCGATACCGCAAGAGTTACAGCTCATGCAAACAACGCAAACTGACACAAAGGACCAGTTGCAGCCTAACATGCATCAGGTAAAAAATATATTTATTTACTAGCTGATACCCCTGCGACTTCGTCTGCGGTTTTTATTAAATTAACATCAAGACAAGAAAACACATCGCTGAACGCGTAGTGATTATAAATATCGTAGTTGCTATATAAGTTATGTTTATTTTATACATGCTGAGATTGGCTTATAATGGTTTGTTCATTAATCTTATTACCTGTATTTTTGTTATTATTTATGAGTTTTTTAATGAATGACTGTTGTCATTCCTAAATAAATAAATATGTTGTTAGCGATGAGGGCTCAGTTGATACCGTGTACGGATTCCGCGTCGATCCACGTGAGTTTGAATTGCTACAAAGAGCTTGAGCGCCCGGTGAAGGAAAACATCTTGATGAAGCCACATAGCATGGTGTTAGGGATTTTTCTAATGCCAGCCTGGCTAGCTACCACCCTCAAGATGTGGAAATCTGTCGTCAAACACCAATAGGTATGTTCCGGCAGCTGCATTTGAAAGCCAGTCTTCCGCTAGACTTACCATGTTGGGCCATATCATCATTTTACCTTAGATGAGATCGTGGGTATAACGCCAAACTAGTAAGTTATTTAAAAATATATATGTTCAATGTTTACAAAGGGGACTATTGTAGATGAGAAGGGGGGGGAGTATAATGTAGTTTATTTTTATACGATGAGGGCAGGGTTTTTACACGAATTCAACCGCCTATTCAACGCGGTCACTATTCGGACGCCGCGCCGCGCCGTGGGGCGACCGCGTGTGTACGTGTCTAGGGATTGCGCTGTTAAGGCAAAATAGGTTCTATGTGTTTAGTTACTACGTTTTAAGAAACAAATTCGCACTGGCTGGAGTGGGCCCGGAGGGGAACGGAGTTCACGAACGATGGCTGTGGGTCACTCGGCGACCGCGTAGCAACCGCGCGGCGTTTGCTGTTAATGAATATTAGAGCAAGGCGCGGTGGACGCACGAAAGTTTTCGATTCGTTTAACTAGGCCCTGATCATATTTGATAAGCGTGGAACTTCTTACAGGTGTTCATAACACCGAACCAACAAATAATAATCAACAGTCCAGACGATATGAAAGCGCTCAACAACAACAACAATAACAATTCGAACATAAACAGTATCATCATCAAGCAGGAATGTGATGACAATGATGACGTAAGTACTAACACGAAAAGTATTTTTTTTTAATAACAAACTATCTGATCCGCGCAACTTCGTCTCCATCACATAAGAGAGAGAGGGAGTGAGAGAGTGGGTCGTAAGCACCTTTAATACAATTCTAAAAGAACTGAAACTTTCTTTGTGTTATTTACGTCTAAGAACATTTCAGCACCATTCGCCCTCCCCTCCCCACATGACCGCCCGTCTCCAACATCATTCCGCATAATAAAAATGCGCGCGCGGTTCTTGATCATTATTTTGCTGCGAATTTATTTTAAAACTGTGATATCTACCTATGTAAAGGTAAATTTTGTTCAAAATTAAATACTTGTGATGAATAACTTATTTATTTTGAGAGTGATTATGTAATACCGTGTTTATAAAAACACCTTCGTAAATAATGCATTTTTTAGGACACATTTTATTACCATAAAAAAGGTTATATTCAGTCCACCTTAAAATATGGACATATGCTATCGCGCTTTTAGATCATTTTAAGAGAAACAATTCCTTCACACGTGATTGTTGCGTAACTTAACTCATTTACGCAGCGCATGCAATGGAAGCTCACAAAATGATTAAATTTTCCCTGTTATTGCAACCTTTTGCATTGATGCTCCGCTCCTATTGGTTGTAGCGTGATATTGTATAGCCTATAGCCTTCCTAGATAAATGGGCTTTCCGACACTAAAATAATTTTTCCATTTCAACCAGTAGTTCCTGAGATTAGCGCGTTCCATATAACATTGTTATGTATTTATTTACATTTATATCTTACGGTGATCGCCGTTGTGTTTGGATAATGTTGTGTTTACCAACCGTCAATGTACCGAGCTATTTTAAAAAAAACATGTTACTTGAAAATATTTTATAATTTTTTTTTTTAATATCTAACGAAATCATTAAGTTAAAACTATTATTCGTAAGTAGCTGAGAACATATTATGCTTTAAAAAATGAATTATGTTTGTATCATGAATTTTGATGAAGAAAGGATATGACAGTGATGTTGCAACAAAAAACACCTATGAGAAATAATTTCTTAAGTGAGGTTTATTTATATCGCCAACAGATTCGTTATCAAAACGCGTTGTGCGGTTATAAGAAAAAATAAACGATAGTTTATTGGTTCTCTTGATGTTGATTTTTGTTCAGGTCTTATGTTTTGTTTAAAGCCGGGTTTTTACTATACGAGTAGGTAATTTCGGATCGAGTGCGTTCTTACGAGCTAGATCGTATAGGAGACTACTCGGAATTTGGTTTACACGGAGAGAGTTTCTAGACTCGAAGATACGATTATCGAAAAAACATAAAAAAGTTACTTCATGTCAACATTAGCGATCGTCACCTTTCCCTTCCTCGTACTCGTAGCGTCCGAGTTGTGTCCGAGAGTACTCGTATAATGAAAACTCAGTTTAAGCTAATTCACATAAGACTATTATTTTTGAGATGTCGTACGAAAGCCTAAAATAAACTCGCTTCAAATTAAAATATGATGTTTTTTGTACAGGAAAGTTCACAGGGCACTGAGACGAGCGATAGCATGTCATGGCAAATCAACACCGGACAACAAGACCTCATGAAGTATTTCAGCCAGTTGCCGCCACAGGTAAGTAATATAATGACTGATATTTTTAAAGATTTAATGATAATTTACATTGTATATTGGGATTCCTTCAAGTATTCGCTACATAGGTTTTACTTGGAGCAGTTGAACATCGGCTTGATTTTTTTTTAATACTAAATATTATGCACACCTTGCATTGTATCTTTCTCTTGCTCCCCTGGAAGACTGGTAGAGAATGCTTTTTAGCATTAAGTCCTCCAATTGTGCTTTTATGTGCAATGAAGAATATAATCTGTACAGTTAATAAAATTGAAGTGTCTGTATATAATGTCAAAATAACAGCTTTTTACTAAATGCATATGATAGTATGTATATACAATACTTATAACAAAACACCAATTTTTAAAATTTTTGCTCTGTCTGTCTGTTTGTTCTGGGTAATCTGCGAAACGGTTTGATCGATTTTAACCGGACTTTCACTGGTGTTGTAAGAAGTAACTTAGGCTGCTTTAATTATAGAAAAAGAATTAAGATTCCGCAAAAAAAAAAAAAAAAAAAAAAAATGTCACGGTGAATCAATTCGAGCGCTTAAACGGCTTACGCTGACTAAACCGTATCGGATATAGCAAATTAATGTAACATAATTGTTCACATTAAAAAGGCCTACAAAAAAGTCAACGAGAGTATATATCTATCTTCCAACAAACACCCACTATAAGCATTTTTGTCTTTAAAATAGCCAGGAGCGGTGGAGCAAGATACGCGTGTGTACCCGATCGATGACTTTCTGTAGTCCACGTGAACGTAGCCGTGGGCATAGCTAGTATATATATATGTATATTTAGCCATGGGCCGGATAGGGTTTCCGTGTTTTTTATTTATTCGACCGATACTCCACCGCGCTGCCAACATTAGCCTATCGTTGTTTTCACATCCCTTATTTGCCTACAGCTTGCTTGATGTTCGTGGTTACGTGTACATTCCTTAGGTTCGTAGTATGAAGTTTTATAGTCTTGAAACCTTCCTCAATAAATCTATACAAATAAATAAAATTGAAGTGCCTGTTTGTAATGTATAAATAACAGCTTTTTACTAAATTCGTATGAAAGAATATTAAACAATAGTTATAACAAAAAAAAAACATTTTTTCCGTTTTTTAAATTTCTAGTTTTTTTTTTAATGGATGTTCAGCCATAACTTCTTTGTGTATGAACCGCTTTGGATGATTCTTATTCTATTAGATAGGGGATATCTCAAGGGTGGTCCCATTTTAGTTTCATTGGCACTGGACCATCAACTTCGAAGATACACCAGGGAACTCCTAAAAATCACTGAACTCTGTTTTCTTTTCTGTTAAAAATTGTCTTGTTGTCTGTCTGTCTGCTTGTTCCGGGTAATCTCCGAAACGTTTAGGCCGATTTTGACTGAACTTTCGCTAGCAGGTAGCTGATTTTATATGGAGTAACTTCGGCTACTTTTATTTTAGAACAACAATTAGGATTCCATGCAAATCTTAATCGCCTCGCGCTTAGTAAACCATAAGAGATATATTAAATTATATACCATTTCCATTTATTTATTTTCTCGTTGTCAGCTCCTGTGAAAACTTGAAAGAGCGTTTTTTTTACATTATGTATGCATTATTTTATAAAAATATCACGTTTTCACATGTACAAGGTTATACCAGAGTCGGAGAAACTGATATCCGATGGAGCTATATCGATAGACGTAACACGATAACAGACTCGATATTTTTTTACAAAATGTAAGAAACTAAACTACTGCCGGATACTTTTGTACAAATTTATTAAATAATATTATATTTCATTACAAGATGTTACACGTATTAATTCTTGATTGACAATGCCAACTACTTCAAAATTTTCGAAGCTGTTGTAAAATAAGTAGTTATAGGTAGGTACTCAACAATGAAACGAAATAATTATAACGACAGGTAATCTTTATTTATTTATTTTAATCAAAATCTGATGAATCGTCACTGTCACTCGATGAGCTTTTATTATAAGTTCCTGTACTTGTATATTATCGAATGCCACATGAATTTCCCAATCCGACGCTATAATGTTTCGGGTTCTTCTCATAATTTTTTCCCAGTTTTCGGCAGTTACTTCCGATTGATATCATTACTAATTTGGTCACACCACTACAACTATCAAATTAGAACTGTCATCGAGAAAATAAAGAAATGGAAATAGTTTAATATAGTACATAATTGTAGACCTTAAAAAGACCTACAAAAAAGTCAAGGAGAGCATAATATATCTAACTTCTAAAGCGCATAATAAGCATTTTTGTCTTTAAAATAACCGGGAGCGGGAATAGTACAATTCGCGCGTTTGTCCGACCGACGGCATTCTGTAGTCCACAGGCACGGCACAGGTCCGCAGGCGCAGCTAGTGGCCTATAAAATGCATGAAGAATTTTTCATATCTGACTGGTAGTTTCAGATACTAGCATGTTCAAAAAAACAAAAAAAAAAGTTCTTAACCTTTCTAATATTAGTATAAATATAGAAGCCATGTGCCTGATTGGACTTGCAGAAAATTATTATTTACATGCCAGTTTTTATAAATTCTTTTGGGGAGGAATTTTCATTGCCCTTACTTACTAAGTATTATAAGCGAAACTAAGTATCATGAATACTGGTGTGCCATAGTAGGCACCACATTTTTAACAAGATACTTGGTCTCATTGGTTCGTGTGCGTCGGGCCTTACGGTCGTGATTAACGGTAATAAAAAATTTGGTATGTTTGTTTACAGCAAGCCCAAGCACTGCCAGTGTCTCTGCAGCAATTCCTGAAGCTGAACCCGAGTGAGATGAAGAAAAATGAACCTGCACAGATAGAGGTGTCGATATTGCCTAATAAGAATGAGGAAGCGGTTGCGGAAGCCATCCTTGGTGAGGGTATGTGAAATTACAATATTTACAAAAAAGCTGCGTGTCAACTCAAATCAGCTTAAGTGCGATTATATATACAGGTATACACATACATACAAAGTAAAATGTGCACAGAAAAACAACGCTTTTGAGTTAAAGCTTGTATCAGAGACTAGTTAAAACAAGAAAACTGCCAATTGCCATACAAAAAAATGTTAATCGATAATCGTTACCTTCTAGGATGCGAGATGTCGCTAAGTGCTTGAAATCTTTTATAAATTTGTCTATATTGACGACACATATTTTTACGTTGCTATAAGAATACTTTGATGGCGCTATTTTCAATTTGCCAAATTATTTTTAATAATTGCGTTGCTGTAGGCTCTGGATTATGGAGGGTAGAGGTAAGGAGAACCATCTAGTATGGGGGATCAGTTGAAAAAGTGTCCACCTGTAAACAGCAAATTATGGTTCGAAGACTCGTCAAAATAGCGCTGGTGTCGGAAAAAGGAAAGGATATGAATTTAGCAGTTATAAACAAAGTGAAGTGTGCTGGGTTGAAAAATTTATTGTTTTTCGTGACTTTCGTAGTTAGGAGATATGCAGTATTTAAAACCTGAACTATTTACGTAGTCAAATGTAATTTAGTGAATATAACCTGTAAAGCTGCTGAAATAACACAGATAGTGATTCGATTGTTATAAACTTTTGTTGTTTGTCTGTCATTTTTTCGACCAACAGTATGTATAATAAATTTTTATTAATTATTTTACAATAGCGAAGTTAACGGATACATAAAAGTTTTTGATTTTTTAAGGCGCTATTTTTAAATACTTTCCACTTGCTATTGTGGCGCCATCTTAATTTGCTGCCTTTCAGTGGACACTTTTTAATATACTGAGATGGTTCTCCTTACCTCTACCCTCCATACTCTGGATATAAAACGCGGCGACGTTGCCGCTCTGTTACTGTCAATTCGTGCTTCGATTTAGGTATCTACGCGACGTTGCCCGCTCAACTTTTTCGACTTTTGTATTAAATTTCATGCAAAATTTGCGATTTTTATCAGTGCTACCTAACTACGTAAATTTTCTTAAAAATAGAGTTTTTAGAATTGTATAACTAAGTGTTTTTTCATGGTGAAGGTTTTTATGTTATCCGTGAACGTGATAGGTGGCGCTGTAGTTGAGTTATTGAGTACTGGAAATAACAAAACAACGTTTGCGGAGATGTTTAAATGTTTGTTTATCAATTTTGCTGAAACGACTGGACGGATTGTGATGAAATTTACATAGAAGTCGATTATGGTCGATTCGGAAAAGGACATAGAGTACTTTTAACATCGAAAAAAATAAATAAAAAATTACGCCAAGCGAAGCGGACGGGCACTAGATGTAAATATGTATTTAAATTTTATTAAAAATGATAATAATTGCACTAATATTATTTTAGAAACGTACTATTTTATTATAATTAACTTCTTAGGGTATACTACCTTTTGTCGCTTCGTCGTCGTATGATCGCCCAATAAACTCATGCAAGCGTCTGGCAACACTGAAGTGAAGTGACTGTTACATTTAGGGTCGTCGTTTTAATCATTGTTAATCAACTGCCCAAAAAAAAAATGTAAAGTTTACAGGGTTCATGTATGTGAGTTTCTTTATTCCACCAAAACCTTTAAATGCCTGAACAAATTTGATAAACAAAAACCTCCACGGTTTTGTTGAATACATGTAAAACGAAAAGATTCTGTGGTACTGTGAGATTCGTACTATATTAATTTTCTATAATGTATAGTACAATTGACTAAAATATAGTACGATACTATATAATATAGTACGGGTTGGCATCCCTAGGTACATTGTATCTTTATCTATCTTTTTTCGATTTAATTTTCGAGTTTGTATTTACAATATGAATAAATCATAGAACAGTAATAATTGTACTAAACTAAAAATACCGAGTGAAAACAAAACTTAGTTAAATGCTATTGAACGCTTCAATACACATTTTAACAATATTGTTCACTGTATGAAGCTGCATAATTTTTAAATATGATTTGCAAGGAACATTTATTTGATATAATTGTTAATATGATTTTGGTGATAATTCATTTTTATTGTAAAAATAAACAAACACATTTTGGAAGACAAAATTTTTACCCAAAATTAAGAATATAAAAAAAATATATAAATTTGATTGAATATGGATTTTTAATTTAGGCATAAGTTAATCCTCTTAATTAACATCACTATAATCCGAGATTGTACTTTGCTATGCTACAATCTAGTCTCTGTAATAAAACCGTGGCCTAGTAGGAGGTGCCTCTGCATACAATCCGCAGGTTATATTATCTTCGAAACCCGACCTAATAAATTTTGCTTTTTAAAATATTCATGTGCTCTAAACCTTAATAAAATGATTGAGAAAACCGGTGTGGCTTAGAACTAGATTAGTTTGAAAGCGTTGATCTAGTTAACATTCCATTAGATAGGTACGGTTTACCCTCGTCTATAGATATTTATGGTGGACTTTAAGTGTTCCTTTCGAATCCGCTTCAAAATGAAAATGCAGTTCAATCTTCACAACAGGGCAGCTGGAGGCGAGGCAGAAACTTTTTCTTATGGCGGCTACGACATGTGGTTACAATAATGGTCAAGTTCCATAGCAGAGTGGTGAAGTTCTAAAATGGAATGACGGCGAGTCGCCAATCGGCTCGCCTTAAATACAGTTCCTACACAGTATTTACTGGCCTAACTTCAAAAATGCCCTTATTTATTTTCATATATCTTAAATTATTTAACATTTCAGAAACCGTTAAAACCGTTATTTTTTCTTTATAATTCTATACTGTGCAAAGTCGCGCGCATCGTACTATTTGCGAGTACAACTCTGCAGGGGTCCCGTTGGCGCAGCGACTTTCCAAGGCAACTTGCCTATTCTTATGTCTAGGAAAATGAAACACAGTAAACAAGCATATTTATTATAACAATATCATTTCCTAACTAAACTAGATAACTTATCCTAAACGTGACCCTAAGGGTGCATGCCAAAAATTAATATCTATGTCTACCTTAATTTAACAATATATTCACAATGTATTGAGTCGCGCGCCACGTACTATTTCTGAGTACAACTCTGCAGTGGTCCCGTTTGCTTTGGTCGTGCACAGATATGGTGATCCTGTGCGTCAGTTGTTGCGACAAAACGAAGTCTTAAGTCCTTTCCGGATGTTCAAGCTATCTCGACAACAAATTTTATTAAATTTTGTACGGTTTAACCATGGAAATTTAACAAATAAATTCCTTTTCGTGTACATAGTAGGTACATATTTATTTTACTAGTCTCTAACTAGTCAATACTACATATTATTTTAATGGGAGTGGTAATATGGGGTTCTTCAAGAGGGGAGCGAACCGGTTTTTAAAGTGTCGGCAACGCACATATTATGATGCTTCCGTTATTGCAAGCGTCCATGAGCTGTCCGCTTACCATCAGACGGGGACCGCACGCATGTTTGCCACCGTCCGCGTCGTTATATAAAAAAAAATTAATACTAGCTTCTACCTGTTAGTTATTGCGCAAAATAGTAGCATAAAACAAAGCCGCTTATAATAAAGTTGTTCTCACGATGCCGGTTAAATCCATTAAAATTCATGCCAGGATAAGATTAATGACATACAGACAGAGTTATTTCCGAGACGAGTGAAGATATACTTTATATTCACAAATCTCTGTTTTCCTAGTCTCTGCTGATATTAATATGGATTGCTGTTTCCTCAAACGCCAGTATAAAAAATTAAATTACCATACACTTTTGTTTTAAGCGCCATCTCGTAATACAACGATGCGATACTTTATACCGTTTGTCTAAGCTTTATATCCAATACGCCATCTGTCGTGCGTCATACAAATAAATGGTGGTAAATATCAATATTTTTGAGTATGATTAAATCGTTGAGGAAAAGTTTTTATACGATAAAATATATTTAAAAAAAAAATTAAAATTTTTCTTCGTTTTAGCTAAAAGGTAAATTAAATTTGTAGTTTTCAATATATTGCTGATGTTAATTTTACCAGATAAGAGTCAGCGCCATCTGAGCGCGAGCAGAAATTTTGAGCTTTTTGTTGGTTACATACAGTATTTTGTATGGCTATTGGCAGTCTTCTCGTTTTACTCTAGTCTCTGCTTGTACTAATTTCACTCCACATAAAATTTCCATACCGGAGGTCTTATATGAAAGTCCTTTGATAAGGATTATACCCCAAAAAATCAAAACGACATTTAATTCTGTCTCGAAGAAGAAGACATTTATATATTCGGTTAACAAGCAAATTGTAGCAAGATTGCTTTAGTAAGTTGTTTAATAACTTACAAACATAGCGTTCTTTTAATTTTTTATATCAAATTTGTAGCTGTGCCCGCGACTTCGCTTGTATAGGCTAACAGTATGCCGTCGGTATTGTGGTGATTTCATTTTCACCCACAGCGGTCGTCCGCCGTTTATTTTAAAGATAAAAATGCTTATTTCAATTCTATTTCTGAGGAATCTTAATTCTTTATCTATACAATTAAGAAAATTGAAGTGTCTTTTTGTAATGTCAAAATAACAGTTTTTTATTAATTGCATATGAAAGTATATACGATACCTATAACAAAAAGCCCATTTTTAAAATTTTTCTCTGTCTGTGTGTTTGTTCCGGGTAATCTCCGAAACGGTTGGACCAATTTTGACGGGACTTTCACTGATAAATAGCTGATGATATAAGGAGTAACTTAGGCTACTTTTATTTCAGAAAAAGAATTAGGGTTCCACACAAATAAAAAAACCTGGTCATGGTGAATCAATTCGGGCGCTTAAATGGCTTATGCCAAGTAAACCATAAGAGATATAGTAAATTAATGTACTACATAATTATAGGCATTAAAATGACCTACAAAAAAGTCCGGGAGAGTATACATCTACCTACTAAGGAACACCCACTATAAGCATTTTTGTCTTTAAAATAGCCGGGAGCGGGGAGCAAGATTCGCGCGGGCATTCTGTTATCCACGTGAGCGAAGCCACGGGCACAGCTAGTCTAAAATAAGTGTAGCCTAAGTTACTCCTTATAAAATCAGCTATCTGCCAGTGAAAGTCTCGTAAAAATTGGTCTAACCGTTTTCGAGATTAGCCAGAACAAACAGACAGACAAAAATCAAGCATAGGTCATTCCATAAGTGAAAGGCTATATGAAACGTCAATAAAAAACATAGTTCTTTACGAGATTCAAATAACTACTGCGTAAGTAACAAACGCGTTCGAAGCTGCAAGCACACCACTAGTTTGTTTATAAAATTGGTAATAGAAATAAATTACTTTTTTCTTTACAGACGGTACAATAAGGCTACAGAGTAAAAAGAAGAAGAAGTACAAGAAGAAGCCACCGAAGCCGGCCAGGCCAAAGCCAGGACAAGTAGTGATAGCGACTGCTTCAGATGGCACACCAATATTCTGCTGTCCGGAGTGCCAGATGGCATATCCGGAGAAAGAGCAGTTGGAGATCCATTTGGTTGTTCACAAGATCGAGAGGCGATTCATCTGTGGCATTTGTGGTGCTGGGTGAGTGATCATATTTTAAAAAGTTTCAAATAATATAATATCCATCATCATTATTTTATTATAAACTAGCTGTGCCCTTCACTGGGCTCGCGCGGCGAGTTGTCTTACCCCCTTACATACCTTACCTTATTTTAATGAACTAATCTCTGGAACTACCATTCTGATTTCATAAATTCTTTTATATTTTATAGTCTATTTACATTACATATGTATTAACATAACATAACATACCATCACGCCTGTATTCCCGAAACATTAGGCAGAGGTCTACTCATTTACACCCACAGTTCTCTGGGTATGTTTTAAGGTCCCGTGGAATAAGGGGCGAGCCTATTACCATTAATTGGGCACAAAGCCAAACCTCCGATCTGCTACTGAGAATTTCATAGAAAAACCCAGTAACACTTGCTCGGCTTGGGAATTGATTCCAGAACCTTGAGCACTATTGCTATATTGTAAAATTAATGAGATGTTTATCGTTGTTGACAGATTGAAGCGCAAAGAGCATTTGGAACGACACAAGCTGGGACATAATCCGGAACGGCCGTATGTGTGCGCCATCTGCTGTAAAGGCTTCAAGCGTCGCGAACATCTCAACCTACACGCGGTCATACACTCGGGCGTCAAGACTGAAATGTGTCTCGAATGTGGGAAAGGTAAGTCCTTTTCACATGTTCTAACTGTCATTGTAAAAGAGTCCGCTAGTTGACTGCATGTTTAAAAATTAAAGTAAATTGTTGAGGTAATATTGGTATATAGATAAAAAGCCTATAGCAATACAAATGTGAAAAAAGTAATTGTTCATTTATCTGTGAGTCACGTGATTTGAAACGCCGATTAGAAAACGTGACGTCACCGTTCATAAAATATGAACGTTCTACTCTTGCGTAAGTTGTCACATTTGTCACTGTTATCATAAAAAATGAATGATGACTTCTCGGGACCATAATGCTACGTTTTTGTGGCGAATTTTTATTTCAATTAAGAAATATTTTTAAATCATTTTTTATGGTGTATTAATGAAAAAAAAATTCATAAGTATTATTCTCAACATAAACAATTTCAAAAAATGTCAACTCCCGGATTGATCATCTATTAATGTTATAATATTTATTAATTATAATTATTTAAGTTTGTTACAAGTAAACTTTGTTAAAGGATACTCTTCCGTAAGCCATATCTGAGATATTCAAATTTTAATATCTTAAGTATTGATGATTTTTTAAATATATTTTTACGTTAATAAAAAGGCTAGGGTCTAAATTGAATAAAAATTAAGTTTCTTTGCTTGAAACTAAAATTATGAACTTAAATGTAAACTATACTATAGTGGTAGAGGAAGACTGATGAAGATATAGATGCTTTATTTATATGTGAAGCTATATTTTTCCTAGCTATATAAATCCATAAAGATTAATTTTTAATTTTTGAAAGTATACCATTTCCTTTTCTTTATTTTCTCGATGACAGTTCTAATTTGATAGTTGTAGTGTTGTGACCAAATAAGTAATGATATCGATCGCATATATCGTCAGTGACGATTCATAAGATTTTGATTAAAATAAATAAATAAACATTACCTGTCGTTACAATTATTTCGTTTCATTGTCGAGCACTTACCTATACCTACTTATTTTACAACAGCTTCGAAAATTTTGAAGAAGTTGGCATTATCAATCAAGAATTACGTGTAACATCTTGTAATGAAATATAATATTAATTAATAAATTTCTACAAAGGTATCCGGCAGTAGTTTAGTTTCTTACATTTTGTAAAAAAAATATCAGGTCTGTTATCGTGTTACGTTTATCGATATAGCTCCATCCCTATCAGTTTCTCCGACTCTGGTATAACCTTGTACGTGTGTAAACGTTATATTTTTATAAAGTAATGCAATAATGTAAAAAAGACGCTCGTTCAAGTTTTCACAGGAGCTGTCATCGAGAAAATAAAGAAATGGAAATGGTATAGTCCGGTTGCCTATTGTAATTTTCTGTAACTTTTTGCGTGCTAAGATAAATAATAGATAGATTAAATGAAATTATTTTCAGGTTTCTACCGCAAGGACCACCTGCGCAAGCACACACGCTCGCACGAGAGCAAGCGAGCTCGAGATGAAGCGGACGGCACTACGCTTGACCAGAAGCCCAGCGTCGCGCAACTCCAGAACCCCACCGTCAATGCGACCAACACCATATTGCCCGAGATCACTATACACGTCAGTATCAATTTCATTATGGTTTTACCATGATGTGGTATTTATACAATTAACTGCTTTTTGCTAAATGCATATTTAAGTATATTTCGGTACATATAACAAAAATGTTAAATAACATTTTTGTCTGTCTTGATTGTTCCGGATAATCTCCGAAACAGTTGGACCAATTTTTATCGGACTTTCACTGGCTGATAGATGATTTTATAGGGAGTAGCTTAGGCTACTTTTATTTTAGAATAATAATTGGTGTTCCGCGCAATGAAAAAAATATATTTATATATAAAATACACGGCGGGCGACTTCCGTGGGTGGAAGCGGGGTCATTAAAATACCGAAATTCCCTAGTCCATGCAAGCGCAGCCGCTGTCACAGCTAGTGTGTCTATAAATGACGATGTGGCACGCTAAGTCCGTGGAAGTACTGTCTCTTCAAGTGTAGCTGGCGGAACACAGCTACAGGTGCTTGGCGACAGATTTTCAAGTTGAAGATGGTAATTAGCCAGGCGGGCATTAGAAAGTACCCAACACCAAGCTATGGGTTCATCACGATGTTTTGCTTCACTGAAAGCTTGGGCTGATTGCAGGGATTTGAACTCACGTCGTTCAATGCGGTGTTCGTACACGCTATCAATGAACCATCAACGCTCTTTTTATAGCATTGTAAAGAGTATCCTAACTACTATTTATTTCATGACTTCTTTGCGAAATCTCATTACAATCCGTCTATTTAATATGTTGACGGAATACATTCAAATAAATATACTTGCATTAAACTGCCTCATTAGCCTAGTGGTCGTAAGCGCGACTGCTATGATCGAGGTCCTGGGTCCGATTCCCAGGTCGAGCAAAGTGTAATTGGGTTTTTCTATGAAATTGTTAGTAGCAGCTTGGAGTTTGGTTTCGTGCCCGATTAATGGCAATAGGCTCGCCCGCTTTTACATGGGACCTAAAAAACATACTCGGCGGACTGTGGGTGTACATTAGTATATCTCTGCATAACCCTTCAGAGATACAGGCGTGATGGTATGTTATATGTTATGTTTAATAATATTGGTATTACTAAAACTAAAAATATAAATTACATAGAAAATCTTCCTCAATGTAAAAAGAGTCAAAATAACAGTAATCACGAACTGGTGAGCTATTTTGCATATATGAATGCAACACAATTGGAAAACTTTTGCTTATATATTTCTCATTATTGTTGTAAACATATTGACACCACTGACAACCAAATTAAATTAACTGTAACAATGTGGCATCTGCTTTAATCTTATTGACAATGTATTTGTAAGAATGTTGACCCTGTAGCATACATAACAATGATTAATAATGAAAACATTAATTTTTAGGTACCTACGAGTGCAAACATGCAAGTGGGACCCGTCCAGATAAACATACCACAGCACGTGATGACGTCGCTCGCAGCGGCGCAGGCGCAGCAACAACAGCAGCAGCAACAACAGGAGCAACAACAACGACAGCAGCAGCAACAACAACAACAGCAGCAGCAACAACAGCAGCAGCAACAAGATGCGCACGCACAGCTCGAAGCGCTCCTCGCGCATCACACATGACAGAGGGGATAGCACGTGTTCTTCCAGCTCCCCATCGAGGAAGATGACGAGGACAGCTGGGACGAGACGTGAACAATGCATTGTCTCGTTTGGACTGTTTTGTATACAACGTTTACTTGTTCGTATGACGTCATTACAGTGAAAGACTGACGATGAACTGACGTGTTGATAATTTGAAAGACAATATTGGCGTTTCGATAAGAAACATTCAACATTTTAGGATTAATTTGTGTTAAATATAAATGGAAAAATAACTATGATCTAATGTTTATCGAGATTTCGTTACAAGTATAGTTCAGATGGAATTGGTTGATTTAAAAAACATGTGGTAAAATAATCTCAAAACATTAGATTGTGTATTGAAAATGAATAATGTGTTGTGAAATTTTGTTGTTAAGGTCCGGTAATTGTTTATTACGTGCATGAGTGTGTTTTGATGCGTTGTATTATTTGTTAAGGAGTATGCATACATATCGTGAACTGTATATAAATATATAAGGAATTTATACTTAACTTAATAATTATGCCGTGTCATACGCGTCATTCCGTTTCTGTATTGAAAGCTTAAACACACATTTTTTTTTATTTATGGCGAGTCCAAAAACGAATGTTTTGTGTGTAATAAATTTTGCCTTGTTATTTATAGTGATCGGCTTGGTGTGTTGGGTTTTGGCAGCACCTGTATAACTCCAGTCAGGGGTTGTGATCATAACTTTATTAGTAGCCGATTAATATATTATAAAGGGATGAGTAGAGTTATATTTACCATGAGCCCTAAGGTTAATGGTTCAAAAAGTTAGAGCGAAAAGAAAAATATCTGGGTCTTTCAGTTGGACAACCTTAATAATTTTTGCTTTTACTATTTTTTCTGTAAGCAAATGATAAGAGTAGACCTCTCCAGAGTGAATAATTTTTTTATGTGTTTTATTTTCATTTATTACAGAAAAACTTTAAAGTTCTCTTAGTAACATTTACTCCATATAATAACGGAAAAATTATGGGCCTTAAGGCGCCACATCTCAAAGTCATCAAATAGACCAATGTGAATAAATGGTGATGCGGAGTACTTTTGCACGATTGGTTCGTTTTAGTGAAGTCGTCATCCATTGGCTGCTCACGCGCGTGCGTACTACCAGTACCTTTGCACGATTGGTCCGTTTTAGTAAGACCCTCGCCCATTGGCTGCTCACGTCCGTTCATAGTACCATCGCTACGTGCTCACGATTCGTGACGGTTTAAGACGCTACTTTGGAGTTTTAGGCTTGATCTCAAACTGACATATAGTGGTATTTGTCACTTGAGAGTTATAACTACGCAGCCGCCATCTTGAAATCATAAGACAAGACACTCAATCTCTCGATAACAATGGTTTTCAATAGAGAGGATTAGTTGTCAAGTTAGGAATAAGTAAATGCTACTTTGAAAACGATCAATAATGCTTGAAAAATAACAATTTTACGGAGGCTGAACTAATAATCAGATTTAAAGTTTCTTTTAACCACTATTTATACAATTCTGAAGCCAGATAAAATGTTTTAAAATTAATTTAACGATAATAATACTATCGATTGATCGAATAATGTTTTATAACTTTTGTGAATTATTTTTTATTTCCCTTCATAAACGTTTCATATCGTGAGAGTTTGAGAAATAATAGATTTTTATATGAATGTCCGTTTTTACCGGGTTTTATATGTAAAAAAAACTATTTTTATATAATAATGTAAATCTTGTACGTAGAATTATTCTGTTTTTTGTTAACGCATATGAAAGTAGCTCTAAATTTACGCTATACTTCCCCCACCGCTTCCATATTGTTTGACGTAAACATTTCATAATGGTTGTTTCAATGTGAGATAGCTTTATTGAAATTGCATTCGTTCTATTGGATTAATACTGATTATCTAAGCAGAAAGTCTACCGCAAATCTAAATTTTTATTTTATTTAATGTTTTTCTCATCATTGAAGTCTTAGGAAATATGGGTTTTTGGACAATCGATAGCAGTCAACGGTTAAAAAAAACAATCGATTTTTTTGATTGCGGAATATATGCAACCTGTCGAAGGACGCCAGTGAAAAAGGAAGGTCATCGCGTGTTCTCCAAATGTGTTACATACTTTAGTAACTTGATGAGCTAAAAAATGTGTCATTCGCACAAATAATCCTTTGTAATCGGATAAATACCCCGTATTATGAATTGAAAATTTATAATCGATTGTACGATAGTCCTAGTAAGTAATCGATAACAATTAATCGATGTTTCACAGCACTACAAAACAGTAAGTTTTTTAACAATCTTAACCAGAATCATACTGTTATGATATATTGGAGTTATTGATAAACGATGATAGTACTACTATCGCAAAAATCTTATGATATGTCGGACTTTTAATAATATTTTTATGTTGCAATGTCTACATGTAAAGTACTGGGCCATTGTAATTCGACCGATGTATCGCTCATTTGCGACTAGTTTTCCGTATAACTCAAAAATGATAATTTATGTCCTATATGACAGTAATAATTTTTGATACCTTCCTCGGCTTAAATTAGCGTAAGTTATTGTTGTAAACAAACTGACGCCACCATATTTAAGCATATTAATCGTATTGGTGGCTTTCATATTGGTTATAGTTTTCACTTTGATACAAATTCGATATAATAGTTTCTAAATTATTGCATGAACATTCTAAAATATCAGTCGGTTAGTATTAGAATATTCTCATGTTAGAGACAAAAGGCTATTATTTTATCAATTTATGCGGCATCATAAATTAGTATCAAAAAAAATTCGGTTCAGACATAATATAGTACTTATAGGACTACCTGACCAGTTACAGTGGATTTTAATAAAAGTCTTGGTTCGTTGCTAATAAATTAGTGGTAAATAAAGTTGTAATTTCGCGTTGAAGTAAGAATAGAATTGCAGTCTTCCATAATTTTATAAACAAAGCTTCCTCGCTTTTAAACTTTCCGTGGTTTTGCTCCCTTTCACGCTATGCTACTTTTAAAAATATACAATGCAACTACTTTTAACCTTAACTTTTTTTTTTTAAATATTGTATTATAAGCACGATATTAATACCCGTCAGCTTTAATATAGGTGTAAATTATTATATTTAGATGTATTTTTGTACTTAGCGTATGTTTTTTTCCGTTTGAGATATATTTTTCGAGATAATCACTAATTTCACGCATGTTTGAGCGTTATATGCTTATGAACAGATTCAGTGTTCAAGGTGCTCCACGAGGTGTCTTTACTTTTTTATTTATATTTAAAGAAATACGTAAATAAATTGTATTTCTACAATAATACAATAGATAACGGATGTTTTGTTGACGTCATCAAATAATATGATTAAAATAAAGTAGATTTTAGCGTTTAAAAGGGCAGAAAAAAATTATTTTGTTAAAATTTTAATGGCACAAAAATTCCAGCCGAATTCGTTTTATCCATGTTAAATAAAAAATGTAAGGCACCTATTTTAATCGATTTTACAGTTCTTTTGTAGGTGCGTATGTTGTAATTTTGTACATTTTATATTATATACTTAGTAATTTTTTTTATTTAACAAAATTTTGGTCGTAAATCTCAATCGCTAGATAATGTAATGAAATTTAATGAACAAAAAAAAGGATAACTTCGGTCAAAAACTTTATATAAATTTAATGAAAAAAATACATGTACAGATTCTGTGACGGTGTAGAATTATTTACTTCTTGTAGAATTGTTTGCCGTTCAATGTATAATTGTGTACAATTAACATTTTTGCTCGCAAGAAAATTAGTTTGTTTACTGGATAGTGCCTTTTTTGTTACATTGGCATCAGTAGGTTTTTTTTTGTATAAAATTTAAGACAGTATACATATTAAACAAATTAATTATCTTAAGTGTAATCTTTTTATATGAAATCTTATTTATTAAGAAACCATATTGAAAGAGATTCAGAAATTAAATGCTGATTTTCAGATGTGGCTTCTTTTTTTCCGTTTCTTATTTGTTTTCAGATCAGCACACAGGTACTATGAGGTAAGTTGACAAATCTCTATCATATTACAACAACTAAGGCGTATAGCGTTGTTTTAGTGAAAAAAGGAGGCGTCCGAAAACAATAACAAGACATTTATTAACAATAAAGAAAACCATATTCAACGATTTTGAGTTCTCTGGTGTATCTTCGAAGTCGAAATCCATTGTGAATGAAAATAAAATGGGATTACCCTTGAGGTATCATCCACTTTCCAACGAAATAAGAATCATCTAAATTGGTTCATAAACAAGCTATGGCCGTACATCCATGGGCTTACTGATGGACCAATTGATTGAGTGGTTAATGATTTATGTAAAAAAGATTATGTATGGATACAGACACATGATTTCAAAGAGAAAGGTGCGCAAGGTACGTTGCGCAGAAAAACTTAACAAAAATGCAAGGACAGTTCGCAGAACGTTTTCGTGTAGTTACAAGGGTTAGGGTACCTACACTAAATGCCCCATCTCCAAAATCCACCTGTATAGGAACATAAACTATTTTAGTTTCTAAGTTTGCTTTGAAATCATAAGAATAGATATTTATAGGGATAGATTACTAAATATGAGTTAATATAAGTTTTAAAATAAGTTGATTTGTTTTGTTTTTTACGTTTACGAGAGGTTCTTCATCAGATTCTGAACTTTCTGATACTTCTCTTTTTTTTTAGGTTCTTTGTCTTCGGCTAATTTTAACTTTCTTTTCTAATTGTTTTTCTTGTGATATTCTTGCCTAGCTTGGATTGTCACTGCACAGGGTATGTTTTCTTTTTTAAAACGTCTCATGGTACTTCTTCATCTTGCAAGAAAAAAGGTATCTTTTGAAAAGAGATGGTACATTCATACATATTTTCTTACTTAAATCAGTTTGCGTTTCCTTTTACCACTATTTTTGTACACTGTCAAGTACCTATTATCCTCTTTTGTAATGGGAAAATGACGATCTGCTAACGCAAATAGCTATTTTGCCAAAATATCTTTCTCATATTGTGTGAGAACAGTTTGAAGTCCCACGCCACAAACAACTGGAGATTTTCTCGTAACTTTATTGTATAAAGTTGGCCAGTCCCATTTGTTAAGGCGTATAATCTTTTTTTCGGTGCCATCTGAAATAATAGAACGTATTGTGTAACAGAGGGACAGATCAATGACCTTCATATAATAGGTAGGTATTTCTAACAGAAAATTTTGAAAACATATTACATGGCAGAACTGCAGATTTGTTAATATACATAACTAGCTGACCCGCGCACTTCGTCTGCGTCATATAAGAGAGAGAGAGAGAGAGAGGGTCTTAGGTACCAATACAATTCTAAAGGAGCTGACACATTCTTTGTATTATCTACGAACCATTTGACCACTATTGAACAAAATTTAGTATCTACAGTGCTAATTTAAAATCACGCGGAAGAAATCTGGAGAAACATTGTACCTTTTTTTTATTTATTTATTTATTTACCATACTAAGATATTTACACAAGTTGTTGAAATTAATGCCACATAAACCTTTAAGGTTTGTGTGTGACACTTACAATACGTTGTCGGATATACAAAAATATAAACATTAACCTGGTACAAGCACATAGATCACCATCTATCAGAACCAAGATATCACAATTCTGATAAAAAATGTTCCTTCAACACATATTTCTTATTTTGACTAGTTATAATAGTGCGAACGGAGGTAGGCAAAGAATTTATTAGTCGAGGAATTAAGTAAGCAGTCGTCCGACTTCCGTAGCAATTATTTGCTGAGAGGGTAGTTAGTTTCTTATTCGCTACTTGACGAGTGTATACAGAATGATCTATTTTATTTTGGATTTCTAAGTTAAAATATTGTTCTTTTAACATGTTAAATTTTACTTTGTTATATACTGGAAGAGTTGTACAGAATTTAAAAAGATCACTTTCGTCTGTAATCTGAGATTTAGCGTTTGGTGTAATTATTGACTTTAGTACTCTAACTTGAAGTTTGTAGATTTTATTTAGGTAAGTTTTATATGTACGACCATAGCTAGATATACCGTAAGACACTACCGAGTCAAACAATGAATTGTAAAGTAATAAACGAGTATTGTAAGTAAGGCGGTTTTTTGTTATATAAAATTTGGCTAAAATGGCACGCAATTTATCACACACACGTTCTATGTGTGGACCCCAGTTAAATTTATCGTCAATAACTAATCCCAGGTAAAGATGCATTGAAACTTGATCAATTATTGGGCATTTTGAGTCACAAAATATTGGATTTTTATGTAAACACGCGTGGGTGTGGCCCACTATTTTAGATAGGCTCTTGTCACATTTTAGATAGGGTGATTTTATATGTATCAGTTTCGTTTTTTGGGCATTTAGTACAAGTCCTTCATAATGGCACCACTTACATAACCTATTAAAGTCGTTTTGTAGGTGTAAAGATATTGATTCAACGTCTTTTCCTGAAATAAGAATACAGGTGTCATCAGCAAACTGGAATGCGGTGCAATTCTGAATTATATTCGTCATATCATTAACATATGCCAAGAAATGCAGGGGTCCACACACAGATCCTTGTGCTGTACCATGAGTAATTGGAAAAACATCACTAAGACAATCAGCAATTTGGACTTGATATTTCCTATTATCGAGATAATTAGAACACCACGCAAGTAAAGGACCTCTTAGGCCAGAGATTTCTAATTTTGTTAATAGTTTATTATGGTCCAGAGTATCAAACGCTCGTGAAAAATCAATGAATAAAGCCATAACATGATTTTTTATATTAAGAGCGGAGTTTATGAAGTCTGTAAAATTTGATAAAAGGGTGGTTGTGTCTTTATTTTGTTGGAACCCGTATTGTGACGCACTAATAATTAAGTTTTTGTTATAAAATCTGTGAATTTGATTACAGATGAATTTTTCTACTATTTTGTCTAATGATGATAGTAATGTTATTGGTCGGTAGTTATTTTCATTATCACTATTGCCTTTTTTGTATACAGGTCTTATGCATCCCAATTTTAACTCGTCAGGGTACTGTCCTGTAATGATACTTGTATTTATTAGGTGGGCAATAGTGGATGAAATTTTTTCGCTGATAGCTTGTATATCTAAAACGCAAATTTTGTGTAGTCCTGGAGCCTAGACCTATGTCTACCTCCATGTCCTATGTTACCTATGTCTGTAATTTTTTAAATTATCTACGTTACGAGTAGAACTATAGTAAAAAATATCACGGGAATGGGAATAACAAAGAAATGTTGGGTAAAATACTACTGGGTTATTTTAAAGACAAAATGTAGTTAACAGATCATTATTTTGTTGCGGGCCGCTGTCGAGTTATTTTAAAAGTGTGATATCTCTTAGGATATTCATTGAAATCAATTAATGTAAATGGTAATTTTGTTCAAAATTAAATACTTGTGATTAATAATGTATATATTTCGATAACGATTAGTACCATATTTATTTATATAAGCACACATTACAGGTTATAAACAAAATGAGAATAAATCTCAAAATTTTACATGTTTTAACTAGCTTATAATCCAGTTTATTAGTGCACATCAGTTGTAATTATTTCCCAAACGGAAAAAAACAAGAAATAAATAAATTTGTCACTTGCATGCAGAATTACATTCTTTGAATTACATATCGGAATCAACTTAGATTCAAGTTAAATATATGAATAGGATCCATATTTAGAGCGTTATAATGTTCGATATTATTGTATGAGCGACACATACTTGCTATTGGACAGTTGAAAGATATATTGTTTTTATAAAAAGGTATATCAAATAATTTTGTTCTTCTACTACGGATTTTGATGTTGAAGCTTACCATGCTCAGAAGTTGTGGACAGTCTATATAAGTAGAATGAATAATTTTATGAAGGCAAATTAATTCACTTGCTTGGCTTCTACTAGAGAGAGAGGAGATTTTAAAGTGCTTGGCACGTGCTATGTGATTAACCAGTATTCTGTTCATCCCATATCTAAAGCAAAGTGATTTCAAGAAGCGAGTCAGTATCCGTTCAGTGTTATTTGTATGAGCTATATAGTATGGAGACCAAACTACAAAGGCGTATTCGACGAATAAGGGCCTAATTAAAGTTTTATATAGATAAAACAAAGTAGTAGGTCTATATGAAATTTCTTGGTTATACGAAATACAAAACCGAGCAACTGATTGCTTTTATGTATTATAATATATATAATAAAAACACCTTCGCAAATAGTGCATATTTTAGAACAAATTTTATTACCATAAAAAGGTTTTATTGGAGTCAATCTTAACAGATAGGCATATGATATCGCGGATATATTTTTTTTAATTTTAAGAGAAACAAGTCACGTGATTGTTCCGCAACTTTAACCATTTAGGCAACGCACTCAATGAAATCTCTCAAAAGGAGTAAAGTTGTTGCAACATTTTTCATTGATGCTCCGCTCCTACTGGCCATAGCGTGATGTTATATAGCCTATAGCCTTCCTCGATAAATAGGCTATCCAACACTAAAATATTTTTTCCATTCGAACCAGTTGTTCCTGAGATTAGTGCGTTCAACCGAACAAACTCTTCAGTTTTATAATACTAGTATAGACTAGGTTATGATACCTATTCAATTATTGTGATTGTAAAGGAATAAACAAAAGACTTGAATAAGTCTAATTTTTTTTATCTTCTTATTCCTTTTGTTCGTGTGTTTTAATAGAATAGTGTTCTTTGAACATAGTCATACTAATGTGCCTCCAATAGGTTAAAGACCGAAAACATTTCATGCGAAGAAAAACATTTTTATTAAATTAGGTAAGCCAATGTGTAATTGTAGAGCATTTTGTAACCATTTTTTGTTTTTTTTTAATCTGTCGCCCACACTGCGGCCCCCCTGGGTAATCTGGTAAAACCTTGCTGGGTAATCCATTCCATATCCTTAACGTATGCGACAGGAAGATTATAGGGAAGCTTCACCTAGGTTTTTAACTGATTAAAAAAAAAGGAGAAGTTTCTCAAATCGATTTTTTTTGGAATAAACTTAACTTCTTTGTTAATGAATCGATTTAGATGATAATTTTTTCGTTGGAAAGGGGTACCTAGAGGGTGATCCCATTTTAATTTCATTGATATTGGACTTTGGACTTCGAAGATATAGATGGGAAATTCCTTAAAATCATTGAAGATGGTTTTCTTTTTTGATAAACAGTTTCTTGTAGAGTGTGATGATGGGCAGCCAGCCAAGAAGGAGCGATGATGAGGGCACCATACCGAAAAGTTACTTAATGTAGGTATCTATGAAATTCTGGATCGCATATTAATTGTGATCGTCTACAATACGAATAGCTTGCCTATGCACGGAGTTAAGACGAGAAGGAAGAACAGTACCTAAGAGCCAATAGAAAAATAAAATTGAAAATTACAACCAAGTCATTTTTTACCGTATGTACGTATATTATTTTAAGCACGGATACAGAAGGCGGATATTTCGCGAAAATTATCTTATCGCTTAAACTAGGAGGGGGAGCGTGTTGAAATCCCCTAAACCCCTCCCATATATATCTCCGTGCGGGGTTGTAAACAACATAAAAAGGGGAAAATTTAGGAATCATAGTAAACGAATGTGAATGGACCTTTGCATACCTACAAGTCTGACATAAATATTAAAACTTTCTTACTACCTACATATTTCTTAAACGATAATAATTCATATACAATATTCTAAGTTCAGAAAGATATTAGCAATGCTATACTTATAGGACATTACGAATTTTTAAGACTTGGTGCGACTTGCACCAAAACAATATAAATTCAGTTTTAACTTAAATTCAGGTTAGTTGAGTCAAAATTTATGCAACTGTCAATCTTGTATCTCATTTAACGACTTAAATATGATTTAAGGATTTGGTTTAAGCCGCCCTTAATGTTGATTTATACTCGTGCATAAGTAGATATTTACAACTTGCGAAAATTTTCCATGCCATCGCGCTGTCTTGGAACATACCGTTTCTCGAAGACTTAAGTAATAACTAGTATTAATATTGTAGTCTTTGATAGGTAATTCAGCAACACGTGTGTTGCGATCGACGCCCCCGTTCTCACTCCGCTCGCGCCCCAAGCAAGCATGCCGCTGTCACCCGGAGGCAAACGAACGCGCAGCCGCGAGTCCCCCGCGCACCATGTCCGCGCATTCCACCATCCCTCGTCCACCTTATTTCATCAACGAGGAACAATTAAAACGCAATGAAAACCTTCTAACCAGCTGCGAAAAAGGTAAATGTTCACTTTTATTACCGTAGTTCTGCTTCACGCGATCGTACGTAGTCCGGATTCACTTTCCAATGTAAATGGTGTGAGAGAGCGGGCCGGTAAAAATAAAGCGCTAGAAACGATTGGGGTGAGGAAGAATGGCGTGGGTTGAGTGATCGCCCTATCAGGGGCCGCACCCTTTGATTCAGTTGTGGTCGCGGACCCACCTGTGCGCAAGGCTGGCTGTAATTATCACTCCTTTTTACACAATGTTTCCCGCGGTTACAGATTTATTAAGCTACGATGAACTTTGCGCCGTTCTCCGGTCACATACCGACGGCGGCGGCGATTCCCACCATCCACCAGTTCGCGGCGAAGTTTGGTTATGAGGGTTCTGGAAGTTCAGGAGGGGTACTACAGGAGACGCGTTACCAGTCTGCAGGCGGTGGAAGTGGAGTTCAGTTCGCGGTCACACCGTCTTCGGGCACAGTCTCCGTGGATGGTGTGAAGTTTAGGCAAGCTGAAAGTGTTGTGGTGGTCAGTAATGCGCAACCCGGCACAGTTACCTTGGCTGGAATAGCTCCTCTGCACACTGGTATGACATTAAACAGTTTAATTAAAAAAAAAAAACTTTATTTTATTTAGTCCCTAAGAAGGCACTCGATCGGGTTTATCTTTTTTTTCCAACTATACAAAAGTTATAAAATAAAACAATAATAATAATTTAGTGGATGCACAGAAAGGGAGTCCCTTCCAGGCATCCACCCTATAATAAATAACCCTTTGACAGTAAAACCCGCTTGACATATTCCTTGAATATGTTGTCCCGTAAATCAGTAATTTGCTTCGGGATCTTATTATTATAAAACCTTACACAATTACTTAAAAAACTTTTATTGGATCTACTAAGTCTAAAACACAGTTAATTAGTTTTATAGCACGAAATACCGAGGGTTTTGTTTTAGCTACGAAAACATTTCAGAATCAATTGTAGCAGGAAACAAACGAAAGCTTAAAAGACATACGGATTAAAATTTATGAAGTAATGTTTTATAATATCGTATCTCTTTCTGTAGGGAAGTAAACTTGAAGATTTTGATTCATAATTTTCGAGTGCGTAATTCTTCGTTGTATTTATTCTTCAATTAACTAACTCTATCCGATCTATTTAATGCTATAGATATAACAGCGAAAATATTAATTATTTTATATTGTATCTAACAGTGAACACGGGAGTGAAATATCAGACTATATCTGCATCGAGTTCATCGGTGAATCTAGGCAACATCACGTACGGCGGACAGACGAGCTACGTACAAACGGAGACAGTGCAACAACAGCTTAAAGCCGAACACAGAGCTGAGAAGAGGGAATACAGGGAGGAGTTGCACCACGATCTGATGGCTACTATGATGCAACAGCACCAGGGTAATGTCATCGTATACAATTAATCATCTACCACCAAGCAGCTTCCAGAGAGCCGTAACATGCGAGATCTAAAATCACGCTGGACGTAATTTATGGACCGTTTCGAATCGGTAACATTTTTAAATTGTTCTCCTAATAGTTGGTTTGGTAAAAAATTCCCATTGTCTCTGTTGATATATCATATACTTAAAGTACACAGATTTGAGCTTTTTCGCAAATCTATGTATAATTAGATATATATGGGTATATGTATATGTTATTTATCAACGAAAGTTTGCGTGCGTGAGGCAGCGATTTGGCTGCCGATTTTTTCTTCAAAATTAGGTTCGAAAAGACGTATATTCCACAACTTTGAGCTCGATACGACTAAATACGGCAGCTGTAAAATTTTAATTTATTGCTCCCAACAAAGGCAGATTTAAGTTTAGAACATTTTGAACTAACTAGAACTAAATTTGCAGAAAAAATTTACCTATGGACAATAATGGAAGCCACGAAATGCATTTTTGAAAATAGGTACAAAATTTGAAAAATTCTACAGCAGCCAGATTTTGTCGTGTCGATTTGAAATTTAAGAGAAAGAAAAAATTCAGCAGCCAAGTCACTGACGCACGAAAATGTTTACTATATTAGATATATATTATGTTGATTTTTCTTCTACATACGAACTCATTGAAATTAACTAAACGTTAACGAAAAGAACACTATACATACTTTAAGTTTGGTAAATATAATATTTTATTTAATCGATTGGTTGGACTAAATAACATCTCCATTAAAGCATGGACAAAAAACTGGTTGAAATAATGTTTAAGCAGTTTCAACTTTAATGTCATAATTTGAATTGTTCTTTCAGTAACGCAAGCAACTCCGCTTCAACAAGGAACACAGCAGTTATTAGTCGTGCTTCACGAACCGAAAGAGGCTGCAGCTTTAGCGCGTGCTATCAAACAGGAAGGCAGGCTGGAGCGGACCGTCGCTACGGCTCCTGCAGAATTCATCAGTAAGTATAAAGATTAGTGTTAACTTTCTATTTGGACTGGGCCGAGCTCAGGGTATTTGCCATCCGAGTGCAAGATACAACATGCCACCCCTATAGTTACAAGCTTAGTTATAGCTTTCACATGGAGCGCAGGGGGGGGGGGGTCCTAAAATACATGAAAATAGCTAACTAAGATAATTAGTTTTTGCCAGTGTCTTCGCACTATATAAAAGCAGAGATCAATTGTTAATAGATTTATCTCATGTTAATTGTAAAATTCTGCATTTCCTCGATACATAATCACTTCACTTTAAAATAATGCAATACTTTAAGTATTATATTTCCTGAAAAAAGTCAGACACAAAAGTAGAGGTTGCAGACAGCCACGTGAGCCCTAGAAAATGTCCTGCCACTATGCTGTGATTAACAGCAAATATTTTTATTCACTGAAATGTCAAGCTGATTCTAGAATACCAACCGACGTCATTCAGGGCATTCTCATGTCCTTAGTAGACGGGTGACATGTATTTGGAAATTAAATATCCTCAGGTATAGGCGATGTCACAGACAGTTCTACATGGCAGACCCTAGGTGGAGGAGTAGCAGACTACCTCTCCGCGCTTCCATTACCATTGCACCATCTCCTCAAGTACTCAACTCCTGCATCGGTATCAGAAGCAAAGAGGGAAGACCAATCAAGCATAGTTCATTCAAACGCTATGAACGCAGTTCCCACGATTACCTCTGTGAGTATCATAACTCTAAATGTCATATTATGTACTAGCTGACTTGACCAAATATTTCGTGCATTAAAAAATGTAAACATTGTTAGTAATGGCGCCTCCTACATGATATTAGAAAAATTTTTCATTAGCAATTCCGTCATTAGATGGCATTCCTAATCAATTTTTTTTAGCGATAATTTGAAACTAATTTTATCCAACTGCGAAAAAGAAGGATTATGTTTTCCCCGTGTATGTACGTGTATGTATATTTCTATGGCACGCTCTGTAGCTTAAAAACGATTTAACGGATTAATCATACGAGGTGTCGTTAGATTCGTCTTAATTGTAGAAGTGACATTAAGCTATATAATATTTATGTACGTCGTCTGGAAATTAAATAAAAAGCAAAAATAGAAAAATGCTTCTTTAGACAGTTTTTTTGTTTTCTTTTTTTATAAACATATCTTCTGTGAATAACGAGGAATAAAACTTTAAAACAATCATTAATTTTGATGAACACATTTGAGAATAATGTATAGTGGATTAAGGCCCAAATATTGCTTGCAACGTTGCTATCTCACTTTATGTGTAGGTACTTAGATCCCCACTTTATAGTAATTAAGTGCTTTGCAGAAAATAGCTAGAAGAAACTAAACAATAAAATATCCCACCTTCGGTGCAACAAAGTTAAAATTCAAGGCACTTTTTTTGTTATGCCTTTTATTAACATTTATTTAGTAAGTAAGGTTAATAAGTAAGCTATTTACATGAAATTGTAGCAAAAACCGTAAACAATTATATTATATTGTATTGTATAATTATAAAGTAATCCAGAAACAAGGAAATGTATACGAAAAAAATCTTAAAAGTCCATTCCTGTAAAATTAGAAAATGAGACTTTGTTGCACCGAAGGTGGAATTATGATATCACGAAACCGATGTAGGTACATAAGCACTATTTTCTATGTTAGATTATATGGTCCAGCCGCCTTTAGTTCCATTTAATTCATCAGATGCCGACAAATAGTGTCGTGGTGCAGACAGCGACCATCGTAAACCAGGCGGCAAATTCTAACTCCAACATAATGTCGATAGCCAAGAAAAAGAAGAAGAAGAAGTTGTTGCTCAAAGAAAAGAAGCAAAGACCAAAACCGGGGGAGATACGCTTGACTACAGCTCTAGGTTAGAATTTTAATATTATATATTGTATAATAAAATAGTAGTAAGTAATTCAATCACGTGTAATGAATGCTATATGTATAGTCATAATGAACAGACGAACAGAGATATTTATAATCAATAAGACATTTATTTTACAAATCCGTATTTTGTCCGTTTCCTTTTATTAGATATTTTAATGCTTCACAAAATATATTTCCAAATTAGACTACGAATTTAATTATACGAATTTATTTTGGCAGTCACGAGTTTGTAAATAATAATTTTACACACGGATTATTATATGTACCTACCTACACAAATAATAAAATTTAAAAGGAGATTGAAAAGCTAATACATTAATAATATCATTTACCTACATTCGATTTTTTATACATAAAAATAATTCCGAGTATTATGTGTTATTCTAGATGGAAGTACGTTGTATTGCTGTCCAGAATGTCACATGGCGTACCCTGAACGTGGGTTATTGGAGCAGCATCTTGTAGGGCATACTATGGAAAGAAGGTACCTATTAGTTGTGTATCTATACAACAAACATATATATTTGATTTTAGTTTACACTACTTACTATTTATAAAGAGAAAGAAGTAATCTCTGGAACTAAAAATCAGATTCTATAAATTCTTTGGCTGATATGAAGCTACTTTTAGGTTGTTTTTATTCATATTTAGTTTTATATTGTAACTAGCTGGCCCGGCAGACGTCGTTCTGTTCTATTTGGTTAACCTTTCTACAGTTTAATTCCTTGTTTTGAGAGGAATAATTCTGTAATATATGTATATCGCTATATCTCTGTATTATTTATAAAGTTATTATATTAATACTTGCCAGGTTACAAATCCCATATCAAAGAAAACAACAAATTATATATAATAACATAGCTATAATTAAAGGAACAGCTATGGAACTTGGTACCCGTTACATCTCAGCTCTTTTGTCGGTGATTCACCATTAATGTTTTTGTTGGCATAATATGTACGTAATGATTACCGCTAGCAGTTCCTAATGTGAAACTACATTCAGTTTTCTTGTTTATGGCACTATAGCCTCATAATTCTCATAGATTTTAATGTTAGATAATCAATCAAATCAGAGCAAATCAATATCGAAATCCCCGTTCAACATAAAATCTCTAAACCAATGGCTCCCAACCAGTGGTTCGCGCGCAGTATGATCCGGAAAAGTATAAAAATTTTAAGTTTTTTTTCTCATAATTAATTTCTTATAACACTGATGAACTAGTAGTATGTGGTGGCAAGTGATCGAGTATGATAACGAAAATGTTAAAAGTTTGGTTAAAGTTTATTTTTCTTAAATCTTGTGGTCCCTGATCGAAAACATGTTGGGAACCACTGCTTTAAACCGACCTACTTTATTGAATATATCTATAAAAATAATAAAATTGAAGTGTCTGTTTGTAATGACAAAATAACAGCTTTTTACTAAATGCATATGAAAGTATATACGGGACTTATAAACAAAAAAACAATTTTTAGACAACGATTTTCATGGGACTATCTACGGCAGATAGCCGATGATATAAGGAGTGACTTAGGCAACTTTAATTTTTTGAAAAAGAATTTAGGATCGGTACAAATAAAATAAACTAAAATAGCGCGCCCCACTCGCACGATTCCCTTCGCCACCGCGCCGTCGCCGCACACGAAATTCCACGTGGACGAAGTCGCAGGCACAGCTAGTTCATTAATATAAGAATACTCTATTAACTTCCAGATTCATCTGTGATATCTGCAACGCGGCTCTGAAACGCAAGGACCACCTGACTCGTCACAAGCAGTCTCACAACCCGGAGCGGCCGCACGTCTGCACTGTCTGCTTAAAGGCGTTTAAGAGGAAGGAGCAACTGACGCTTCACTTCGTTATACATTCAGGCGAGAAGAGGCACGTTTGCAATGAATGTGGGAAAGGTGAGTTTTCATCGAATTTTTTGTCTACAGAACGCCGTCGATCGAGCACACACACGAAGTGTGCTAAAGTCAAAAATGCTTATTGTGGGTGATACTTATAAGATTGACATATATATGTATGTACTCTTGCAAATTTTCTTGTAGGTCGTTAATTTAATACCTTTCTTTATCTCTTATAGTTTACTCAGCGTATGGCATTTAAGCGCCCAAATTGATTCATCATTTCCATAATTTTTTTCTGTGAACCATAATTATTTTTATAAAATAAAAGTAGCCTAAGTTACTCTTTAAAACATCAGCTATCTGCCAGTGAAAGTCCTGTCAAAATTGGTTCAACCGTTTCTGAGATTACCCAGAACAAATCAGACAGGATGTTAGTTTGACATTTTAAACTGACACTTTTTTGACAATTTTATTTATATGTGTAAAGAGACCCGGCGAACTGTGGGTGTACATTAGTGCACCTCTGCTTAATAACCCTTCGAGGATACAGGCGTGATGGTATATATATGTATGCGTATATAGGGTAACTGACCATTTAAGTCTTAAAATAGAACACATTTCAACTACATTTGTACATTATTCTTATCGCGAAGACAACTGCGCAAAGTAGAGCCGGATTTAGAAGAGGGTAACAGTGGTTTCCGTAGTATAAGTTTTTGAATTGTTTTTTATGAAAGTAAAAGGTTTTTTAAAGTTTTGTGGTCGAGTGGTTTAGAATATCGCGATATCGATTCGATGTCCGCAGGTTCAAACCCCGGCGGATACTAACATTTTTTTCTGAATTTCCGTACATTTGCTGATTTGATTCAGGCTGACGGTGAAGCAAAACATCGTGAGGAAACTTGAAAGCTTGAGAAATGTTCTTGTAGTACCTACCACTGTATGTAGGAAAAAATATAGTAGATAGGTACTGTGGGTTTTTTGGCGTTTGAAAACGCCAATACGTCGCGTCGTATTCTGGCGTGGCGATAAGTCCGTAGTGTCCGTACCATTCCCATTTATCTAGACAAGGCAAAAGGTTCGTGAGAAAAACTTATCTACTTCTCATGCTGTAATTTGTATACAGTTCCATCTCTTTAAAAATAATGTCACATAAACATCCACAAAATGTGTATGAACATTATACAAATTTTGTTGGTGTATTTTTTATTAAAGAGATGTTGAATTTTGAACAGGTTTCTACCGCAAAGATCATTTGCGTAAACACACGCGGTCGCACATAGCGCGACGCGTGAAAGCCGAGCTGTCTCAACAAGGGGGCGGATCCCCGCCGCTGTCGAGCACCGTGCCTGCGCCGGCACCCTCCTGACCGCAGCCCGACGACAAAAACGATCTCTTGTCTCTTATTCAAGCCGCTAAAGACGTCTTTTGACTAGAATATTAAGATGAAGCAACAGAACACGGCAAAATATCTTCCCAATGAATATGTTACCTATATTTAACATCACCCGTAACATTATATTTATGTAAAAATATCTGAAAGTGAAGTCAAACTAAGGTCACGTGTTCACTGGTTATTTAGTTTATTGATAAGTATTATTTAATGCACTTAAACGCTTATTAAGGATATTTGTTCAAAAAAAGACAGAGGTATGTAATTCAATTCGATTTTTTTTATGGGCACAACTTTGTTTATGCATCGATTTTGATGATTCTTTTATTTGTTTGATACCCCCCTATCAAGGGTACCCACCTCAATGGTGGTCCCATTTTAATTTCATTGGACCTTCAACTTCGAAGATACGCCAGGGAACTCTTTAATATCATTGAAGTTGGTTTTCTTTTTTGTTAAAAATTGTCTTGTTGCTATGTAAGATTTCGATAATTACGAAATAATTTGAAAAATTAAATGTTTTTGTTACATAATATGTTACTAAAAAAAAATTAAAAAAGTTCTTAGTTAAAAATAATTTCGACCCTGTTAGACATTAAGAGGTTAAACTTGGTATTATGTAGTATTTAAAAATAATTGAAACTCATTTTAATGATCTATATTTCAATAGTTAATCTATTTGTATATTTATTACAATTGTATGACGCATAATAAATGGAAAATAGTTCGATTTGGATCAATGATGTTTTATAAATAGACGGCGTTATACTCCCATTAAAAGCAATTTGAAAACGTTACAAATTTTGTTATCAGCATGTTGAAACAAAAGAGATAGATAATCACAGCGTGAGGCGGAAACTTTGTTGTCAAAAAAGGATAAAAGTTTTTTCTCACTCACGACGTTATCAAGTCGAAAATGAACTGAGGGCAATTGGCCAACTTTCACGATTGCATGTAGAGAGCGTCAATGCCGTATCTACTAATTAAATATCATGAATTTGAATATTATGCAATATTAAAATTAATGTATCTCTAATTACAAATGGTAATTTATATAAATAGAAGCACGGGAGTTTTTGACGGGATGTTTAGTCTGTCATCTATTTGGTAGTTTTTTTTATCTATATTATGTAACACAGGTGGCAATTTACATAATCAATCTTGGTTATTATGCACAAGTGAATAATAACATTGACCATGAATTCTGAGATGCCACAAAAACTCTTTAGAAAGTTCTAACAAGGCAGCCACCATTTTGTTAGAATACTGAAATCATCATAGGTCAGGACACTATGTTCACTCGATAATGGCAGCAATGGTCTTTAATAACGAAGACTAGTTGCCAAGTTAGGAAGAAGAAATAGTAGCACAAATAACCTTTCTCTCTGTAGCATGAAATAAATATAAGTATATAGGCTTATTCTTTACTGTGATGAAAATAGTTTATATGTATTACGATTAATTGTTTGTTAGTAATCTCTAAAAGAGTTGTTTTGTTTGTACTTTCTATCATTTTAATTCGTTTCGTAGGTATTTTGTATAAATGTAAAAAGAAAACTACGTAATAATTATTGTCTCATAATATTAAAATGGATGTTTAATGATATTGTGTAAAGATATTTAAAGGTGACATTATATTTATTAAATTATTAAATGAGTATGTGAAAATATTTATTTTTGTCTGTTTCTTGATCTTAAATAAGTACTTACCTACCTACTAATAAGTTAGGATTAAGAATATTCTAAATAAAAGGTGTTCGAAGTTTGAATATCTGATTCGATCACGCAGAGAAATTCCGAGCATAGACCGATCCATTGCTGTTAGAATGCTCCTAGAACGGATGGCCGTTGGTGCCGTACAGTTCTCAGCGTGGGCAGACCCGCTACAAGATGGTTGCTGGCATGGAGCAACGCAGGACCGGTAGTTGTGGTGATCTATTGGGGAGGCCTATGCATAGCAATGGACGTCTTTCGGCTGAATGGACGGATGATACAACGATGACTTTTATTAAATAAAAAAATTGAGGCGTGTGAATGACTTTATTTTGTACATTTATAGAAACTTATAATAAATAGTTTTTACGTTTCTTAGAAAACGCCCGTTGCTGTTCTTAACATAATTGTTTTATTATAAATAAAGACCGGAGTCATTACAATTACGTAATTTAGTAGATTGTAACAATATAACCGTATATATATATATATATATATATTAGAGACAAAACGGATAGTGGTTTGGCCGGATACCGGATTTCCGGCAAGCTACGAAGCCGGAGCGCCGGATGTTCAGCCCTTTATCGCGTTACATGACGCGATCAGTTTCATTTGAATATTGGCGCGGTGAACGAGGTCGAAAATAATCTAAACTAATTAATAAACCAAACATTTTTGACGTGCGATTATAAAAATACACGGTGTCCATAACCTATTGTGGTATGATTTGCCTTGTGTAAAATAATGAGAATTTTTGAATTTTACTATCCGGAATCCAGCTGGATACTGAATTATTATCCGTATCCGGTCGAATAGTGAAAACAAGGCCGGATACCGGATACTTACCGGTTATCCGTTTCATCTGTAATATATATCTGTGTGGATTTTTAAATGTCCTTCTGCATGTTATTTCTATATATACGTACTTTGAAAGCTGTAAGATCACCTAGTATCACTATATAAAAAAAAATTATAGCTGACATGAGCGAATATTTCGCACATTAGAATTTTATACATACTATTAACTATCATTTATGTTACTTATATAGATAGCGCCACCAACATGTTAGTTGAATATATTTTCTTTAGGAATCTCTGCTATCAACATATTACATTCTTAATGATTATTATCATTTTTTTTTTAACGAAGATATTAATTTAATTTCATCAATAGCGACGAACATAAGTTTTATCAAAATTATATTTGAATTATGTATTAATTTTCATGAAGAAAAACACATTGGTTAAATAATATAAGTATAAAAAGTCGCTCATAAAGATCAAATGATATTTATTTAAAAAATGAAGTAATTACAATATAGTATAACTTCAATACCTACTTAATAATAGTTCTTTACCTATGAAATTGCCGTTCTGCAGTACTGGCCATTTCAAATCAAAATAATTTTTGTTTGGCTATGAATTCTAATTTCTTATTAATTTTATTTGAAAAACATGGAATTCTATTTCCAAAAGTAGTCATTTGTTTATTGATTAGTGTTACATTTTCATCGCATTTCAATCTTGTTTGTCATCATGGATACCTTAAAAATTCAAGTAATTATGGAATATGAGTACCGTCGTGGCAGCATCGCGGCACAAGCGGCACGCAACATCAACGACGTTTACGGAGCTAACACTACAAACCAACGCACCACCTGTTATTGGTTTGCTCGCTTCCGTTCTGGGAATTTCGACCTGAAAAATGAACCTCGCGGTCGTCCGAAGACTTTGGTCGACAATGACGAATTAAAGGCGATTGTGGAAGCTGATGATACACAATTTACAGCTGAATTAGCAGCAGCTTTCGACGTTAGCGTCAAAACAATATTGTTCCATTGCGTCAAATTGGCAAGGTAAAAAAGCTTGACAAATGGGTGCCCCACGAACTCAATGATTGCCAGCGTGAAGTACGCGTCGAGACGTGCCTTGCACTGCTCAACAGACACACAAATGAAGGAATTTTGAACCGCATTGTTACCTGCGATGAAAAATGGATTCTGTTTGATAATCGCAAGCGCTCAGCAAGTTGGTTGGATCCTGGTTCAGCACCTAAACAATGCCCTAAACGAAAACTTACCCCTAGAAAAGTGATGGTCACTGTTTGGTGGTCTAGCGCCGGTTTGATTCATCACAGCTTCTTACTAAACGGGGTGAGCATTACTGCAGATGTGTACTGTGAAGAACTGAACACAATGATGGAGAAGCTGGCACATCTCCAACCATCATTGGTCAATGCTTGTCTCCGATGCTCCTGCACGACAACGCGCGACCTCATACTGCACAGCAGACAGTCTCCAAGTTGCAAGAACTGGGGTTGGAAGTTCTCCGTCATCCGCCCTACTCACCAGACCTTGCGCCTACAGACTACTACTTTTTCCAGAATTTGGATAACTCCTTGGTGGGAAAAAAATTCAATACCCGAGTGGCAGTACAAAATGCCTTTGAAGAATTTGTTGCCTCCCGTCCAGCTGATTTCTTTAAGAAGGGCATCAATAAACTGCCACTGCGCTGGCAAAGATGCATTGATTGCATGGGTGATTACTTCGATTAATACAAATAAAAAATACATGAAAAAAATTCGTTTAAATTTTTTCATACAAAACGGCAATTTCATAGGTAAAGACCTAATATTTTATTGACTATGTTATTTAGCTTAACTTTTATCGAACTTTTAAATGGATGTTTTGATACGATTTTGATTTCATTAGAAAATACTTTGGCCTAGACAAAATTCCATAGACGAGTCAAGTACGGTTGGAAAGATTAAGAAATGAAAACTATTTTCTTTCTTTAGACTTTTACTGCATAATACACAAAAATCTTAACTTAAACAAAATTGACATAAATATAATATTATTCTTAAGAAAAAGTTTTAACTATATAATATGCATTAAGTCTACAAAAAGCAAAATATATTGTCAGAGACGGATTAAGCCATTATGACACCTATAGAAAACTAGAAAGGGCCCTAGGTGTTGTATGATAATTAAATAATAATAATAATTTTCTACCTTTAACGTGTGCAAATATATAATACTAAAAAAGAATCGCCCAAGTCAAGGCTGCCTAAACATGGCTCGCGGGCCATAAAGCGAGCATAAGGCTGCCATCCACTGGAGCGGAGCGGAGAAGTGCAAATTTCGACCAATAGAATTGCATTTCTAGATTTTTCTGCAATTCTTATTATTCGAAATTTGCACCACTTCGATCCGCTCCAGTGCACAGGCAGCCTAAAGCAGACATTTGCCGTTTATCTTTAACTGAAAAATTATATATCTATATTATTATAATATATGAATACTAGCGATGTGCCCGTGGCTCCGCACGTGTTTGGTACTACTACGCAGTAGTTATTTAAATCCCGTAATTTGTCAATAATTAAGATAAAAATTGTCCTATCTTTTAAGTTGGACCAAATTACAGATAGTTACGAAATTTGATCATAATCGGTTCAGTAGTTTCGGAATTTATCCCGAACATACAACGTGACAAAATATTTTTATTATATAATATATATATATATAAGAAACCATGGCCGTAAATAAGTATCAATTCGCTAGGCTGATCGTCAGCTAAAATAGATTCGTTGGGTAGCCTTGGCCCAAATGGACGTCCCGTAAATAGTTTCATTTCCTGCTAGGCGTCGGTCTCACAAAAAGCGGGGCCTGTAGCATTTGCTACAAAATGGCTAATCCGGCCCTGTATTTTGAGATCGTTCAATACTATTTGGACCCCCATTTGAAAAATTATACGATATATAAATTTTTTTATTTACTTTTTAGTTTGTATATCAGATCACTGAGATATTGGCATAAAGATGGTAACTAAGGTTTAGGTGATGTCAAAGTATTTTTTTTTTTTATACGAGAGACGTTACGCCCCGAGAGTTCTTTTTTTAATTTAACTAACCTAAACATCAATATTACCAATAACGAAGTCGTTAAATATGTATTAATAAACTATGTATTTAGGTCCCATAGTACAACAAGGTATGCTTAGTTTGGGAACATATGGTTTATGTGAAATGGTATCCCTCATAAAAAATACATACTAATAAAATAAACATAGAATACAATTTTTTATTATTAATTTTAGTAGTAGAAATACTTACATATGAAACGTCCGTTTCTTGTTTTTATATTGAAATATATGTAAAAAACACACATAGATAGTGTAAATTAAATTTAGTAGAGTCAGAGACAGTAGAGGTCATAAATAATACCCCACAGTATATATTATTACATTGATTAAATTAAAAAATTAGTTACGAGTTAAAAAAGTTATTTAGAAATATTGACTTTAATAAATTTAGTAGAGGTCATAAATACCCCACAGTATAAATTAGATTGTATAAATAAATAAAAACAGTTACGAGTTAAAAAGCGATTTAGAAATATTGTCTTTAATAAATTTAGTAGAGGTCATAAATACCCCACAGTATAAATTAGATTGTATAAATAAAAAAAACCGTTAAGAGTTAAAAAAGTGATTTAGAAATATTATTGACAGTAACAATTACATTATAAGAATTCAAATGGAGTTACGAGTTAAGAAAGTGATATAGAAACTTCATTTTAGATACTAAATAAATTTACTAGGGGTCATAAAAACTCGCAGAAAAATTTACATTGTTAGAATTTAAAGTTACATGATAAAAAAACTGTAGATTTGAAATACAGTAAATCGTAGGGTGTTTTTTATTATAACTTTGGCAGAATTAATAATTATTGCCTAACTATTTATGTATTTAGGATAATGTAAATGCCGCAGTGTCGGAGTCAGGGTCCACGGTGACGGCGTGCTGCTGCCCATCATCAGTCGATAGAACCATCTGGTAAGGAACTTTAATTTGAAGTGGCAACCTTAGTTTCGCATTCGACGGTGCCTGGTAATAAAAAAAAAGATATTTTTTATAAAAAAAAAAGGAAACCAACTATGTACAATGTTTTTGAAGAGTTCCCTCATGTATTTTCGAAATCGAAGGTCCAATGGCAATGACATTAAAATGGGACCAGCCTTGAGGTACCTCCTTTCCAAAAAAAAAAAAAATTAATCATTTAAATCGGTTCATAAACAAAGGAAGTTACGGCTGAACATCCACAAAAATATACCTATATACATTGAAAATCGAGAACCTTCTCCTTTTTTTTAAGTCGGTTAAAAAGCATGTTATTGCGAAAAAAAAATGTACGAAATATAGGTAATATACATTGTTAATTGAATTTACGTATACAACTGAAAGAATTCTGGAACAAATTCCTAAAAATGGAAATTCTATTACCGATTTCTTGGAATAATTTCTATAAAATTGACTATAACACTACATCAATGCCAGTGTTGCCACTTTAGCCACAATTTGAGACTTGCAGCTAAATAATTTAGCCACTGTTTCTAGCTACTTTTAAATTACATAATTTGATAAAGTTCAATTTCAGTGTCCTCTAAAGAATCCCACCGCCCGAACCTTCGATGTCGGAAGTTTTATTTCCTGGGTAAGTATTACCAGGAACAAACAGACAGAGTGACATAAAAATTTTAAATATTGTTTTTTTTTTTAATTATTAAGTAACAAAGAGAAGACAAACAAAGAGAAGTAGTTGCCAAGAAGAAGAAGAATACTAGTTGAACTCACGTGTATAGTGATTTCAGGTTTGATATCGTTCGTCTTTGTTACAGCCCTGATCGGGTAAAGGCCCGGGATGCTTCTCTTCGGCTTCGGCTTCGATTTCGTGTGTACCTGCATGTGCTTCTGCATGTGGTCCTTGCGGTAGAAACCTGAGGAGCAAATAATCACTTGAAGCTATCATGGTACCATGGTACCACAATTAATTTGACTTAACAATTCCAAATGACATCTCTAGAACTGATATGCCCAAGCGAACCTCACCTGCACGTCGTGCATGTTGAATAACGAAAAAGGAAATAGCGATAACGGGGTGGTAGGGCTGTTTTGCCCGACTGGGTCGAGACCACCATGCATGTGGTGAAAAGTCCGTCATAGTGACTCGCTTATGCGTGTCGCGTTTCGGGTTCAGCCTGCGCATATCCAGTTAAATTTGAAATGTGACCTGCTTAACATCAAGGCCAGTACCGTCAATCTACCGTACTACTATAAAAAAATGATAGATAACAAACAGAAATATATATTTAGTATCACAAATTCTATCCCGTTTATGTAGATCAATTTATACGTAAATATGAACCAAATGGTCATTAGTTCATTACTTAAGAAATTGACATTTTATTTAGTTTTTATTTATTATTATGAGAATATATATTTAATTAGTCGAACTGCCTATTTATAGTATATGGATTTTTGCCATTTTAATTGAAAGTTTCCTAACGACGGGAATCAATGAATTTTTTTAAAGGCGTTTTTCTCCGCCTCTTGAAATTTTTCCCTTGTAAAAACCTTGATTACCCCCGCAATATAACGACTTTATCCCAGGTTCTCAGGTTCGAAACCCAGGCTATAGAGGGAGATACTGGAAGTACGACCACGGTTAGTATTGTGAGTTTATCTAAATTTTGTTACACTGAGTTCGAATAAATTGCTTACATAAAATCTAACGAAATTCTTACTAACAACAAGTATAACACTATTAATATAGATGGCTAATACTGCCCTGTTTATGTAGTGTAGAAAATATTAATTTCCACTTAGCAAATATAGTTTTTACGTCGTGCCTGTATTAACGTACCTTTCCCACAATCTGGACAGAAGAATGACTTGATACCGGTGTGAATGTGTAGATGGATCTTATAGTGGTCCTTTCGCTTGAAAGGCTTTGAGCAGTATTTGCAGACGTAAACGCGCTGCGGCACCGGCAGATGGCGCTCGTCTCTCACTAACGTGAACGGTTCGTCATCGGCATGACCCATATCCACCTGCGGAGAAATCGTTCAATTTCATTATTGATACATCGAAACTATCACATCACAGAGATATACCAACAGATCGTGTAACCGCGTGTGAGATATGGCCTTACTTTATATCTATATATTAATTAATACGTGAAGCAAAAGCTTTCTACATCTTTTTAAGCGTATTGCGTACAAGGAAGACTGAGATTCGACATGGTTAAAGTTTCTATGGAGAAGGAGTGCAGAAAGCTAAAATATATCTATAATATCTGTTAATAATATATTAAATTAAATAAATTAATACTGCGAATCCTAAAAATAAAATAAATTATTTAGTAATATTGGTCTATAGATAAAAAGTCTAAAACATTAACAATCTGGAAAAGTAATTGTTTATTTATTTAATTTCCCCTTTGGAAAATTCATATTTTATGTCTATGACCCACGTGATTTGAAACGCCGATTAGAATACATGACGTCATTATTCAGGAAAGAATGAACGTTGGACTCTTGCGTAAGTGACACAGTTATCATACAAAATAACAATTAAATGAATGATGACTCCCGGGACCATAATGCCGCGTTTTTGTATGGTATTAAAAAATACGTTTAAATTACTTTTTATGGTGTATTAATGAAAAAAAATTCATGTGTATTATTTTTAACATATAAAGTGTTTAAAACAATTTTCGAAAATTATAGTGAGTTAGTTAGTATAGTTATAGTGAAAGTATAGTTGCAGTTACAATGTAGTTATAATGACAGTATAGTTGTAGTGACAGTAAAGTTATAGTGTCAGTACTTATAGTTTAGTAATAGTATAGTCATAGTGGCAGTATAGTTGCAAATATAGTATAGTAAAAGTGAAAGTATAGTTGCAGTGACAGTATAGTTATGTTCACAATACGTAGTTGTAGGGATATAACTATTTCACCTCTACAAATTCCATAGGTAATTTGTTTTCTTTCTTCGCCTCCGTTGGTATATTATTAAGTGTTTGCTCATCATCGTCTCTGGTGAGCTGTTCATCATTACTTTCACTATTCATTCTGCACACGTGGTTCTCGAAGTCTTCGTTTGTATCGAATACTGAAAAAGAAAAGTTTATTTAAAAAAACAAACAGACTTCTTTAAAGATCAACAACTAAAACAATTTTTTATATTATTTAGAAATCTGGACATAAGAATGTTTATACAAAATGAAAATAAAAAAATACTTCATTCAGTTTAGACCTTAAGCAGGCACTTATGAACGTCAATACACTACTAACACCGGTTCGGAAAACATACCAGCTATCGAGATGAACCGGCAAGAAAGTCGATCGGGTTTATCTTTTTTTAATTAATTTTTTTAAACTGTACAAATAATTTTTACAGTTAATAATCATATTATTAATTTAACAGATGCACAGAGAGGGGGTCACTTCCAGACATCACTATATAACCTTTTGACAGTAAAACCTGTATGACAAATCAGTAATGTGCTTCGGGAACTTCATAAAGAACCTAAACACTATTCGGTAAAAACATTTATTTGTCATTTTTTCCCCTTTTTTTACTTAAAAGTAAAAGTAAAAGCTAAAGCTAACTAACATAAACTAACGGTATGAATAATTTATGTCTATTTTTAGTATTAAAACTGTGCAAAGGTATGCTTTGTGAATGTTGTAATCTAACTATAGCAAAATTCTATCAACTCGTCGCTCCGTTGGGGCTTATGTGGATTTGCTGGCTGGTAGGATACGACAACTGTGTCCGGCTGAATCGCGACCACCGTATATGAGGTGTAACACCCGCCATAGTGACACAAGTCCGATCCGTTCCGGCCGAAATCATCCGGTGTAAATATAACAATAAAACGGAGTGGTACGAATCTGTGTCCGGCTGGATCGCGACCACAGTATACCAGGTGTAGCAACCACCACAGTAGCATACAGCCGTTCCGTTCCGGCCTTAATCATCCAATGTAAATACAACAAACAAGCGGAGTGGTAGGGTCCGACTGGGTCGCGACCACCACGTACATTGTGATAAACCCGTCCGTCACAGTGACTCTCATTTGGTTTGTCACGATTTGGGATCAGCCAGTGTATTGGACCATTCACGTTTCATTCATTTATTGGACGTTTGGGATCCAGCTGGCAGACCGGCGTAACAGCTGCGAAAAGTGTGTTCCAATTTTCAAAATTATGTTATTATGTATATGCGATAAAAATATCACGTAAATTATTATAAAATAGACCTGTTAGTGTGCTACAATAATACTCATAAATCATAAGATGGCTGTACACTATATAATAGAAATGAACTTACTGTAATTGCAAAACGAGCACCAGACGGTTTTCTCTTTCGACCTGTGTCTGAGATGTATGTTCATATGAACCTTGAGATGTTGTCGCCTCTTGAAGCGCCTGCTGCAGACGGTACACTCGTGTGGCCTTGTCGCCTCCTCCTTGTTCCTCGGTATACGCGGTACCAATAGGCTATTGTTATCGGACTGTAATTATATATATTAATAATAAAAAAAAATATTTATTTTATTTTACGTTGTCTAAAAAAAATTATAAAATAACATACGACAGCGGTTACCATAATAAAAAATAAACAAAATCATAACTTATATAAGGGCATGTGATGAAATATATATAGTAGACTAGCTGACTCGCGCAACTTCGTCTGCGTCACATAATGAAAGCTCTCAAAAGGAATAATTTTTCCCGTTTTTGCAATATATTTCAATGATGCTCCGCTCCTATTGGTCGTCGCGTGATAGTATATTAAAGCCGATATATTGGCTATCCAAGACTAAAATAATTTTTCCATTTCAACCAGTAGTTCCTTGAGATTAAGGCGTTTAACCAAACGAACAAACAAACTCATCAGCTATAATATTAGTAAAGATTATATTAATTTATGTCTACGCCAATAGAACAAGCGATAAAAAAGTTTTAAAATCTGACAGGTAGTTCCAAAGATTAACGCGTAACAAACAAAAAAAAGTGAGTGCGGTCTTGACGAGGGATACGTGAATCACATATTTTTAAATTGTCCCAAACTATCTTGTTCCATAAATGATTTTCTTCGTTGTAATATTCCTCGACCTACTAATGTCAATACATTACTTATATATGTGTTTTCACTTTTATTGAAATAAATTAGTGTCTTTATTTATCGTAATATGCACTTTGTGTCTATATAGAATATAGTTATGCTATTTGTTTAACATATGCAGTTATATATTATCCCTGCATTTTCTATAACAAGTATTATGTATAAAGTGACTGTTTTATGCTGTGTTCAATGTATCCTTTTAATGGGTTATTCTCACAGTATATTCTAGAGTAACTACACCGAACATTTGGAAATTCAATTACATATATATTTAACGTATATTTTTCACACTTGACATTGGCAAAGTTGCCTACATAGGCAATCTCTTGAGCTTTAAACTGATTTAAAAATAGAAGGTATATATATATATATAAATTTATGAATGTCCCAACCATAATTTCTCTATATATGAACCGATTTAGATGATTCTTTTTCGTAATTCAAAAGGGGATACCTCTGGAGGTGGTCCCATTTTAATTTAATTGGCATCGGAACTTCGACTTCCAAGATACACCAGGGAACTCCTCTAAATACTTGAAGTTGGTTTTCTTTTTTGTTAAAAATTATTTTGCAATATTAATATTAAGTGGTATATAGTATGGTATGTATATGGTATATGTGTATGGTATATGGTACTATAGTAGGTATAGATAGGTATATACTTACGAAGTGATCACTTTGATCATGAAGTAGAGATTGCAAATCTGTCATATCGTCAGTATCCTGTGCGTAGTGTTTGATGTGAGTGTTCATATGGTCCAGAAGCTGGTCCTCTTTAAGGAACGCTGTAACAACAAGAATCGATTAAAGCAGATCGGTATGAGACAATTTTGATTGTACCATTGCAATAGCTATCTATATTAACAAATCTGTACTTCTGTCTGTACTTGTAGATGATGTTTTCTGAATTTTCTGATAAACTGACAGGCAAAATATTATTTTGTCTGTCCGTCTTACTTTATGACCAGGGACAAGGCATTTAACACAAAACGGTTCGACAGATTTATATGAAATTTTGTACATTGGAAAAATTGTCCAAGTCAATTGTCCATTGTCAATAATACTTGTAGAATTTGTAAACATATTTTTTTATTAATTCTCAACCGATATTTATGAAACATTGAAAACGGGAAGTATAATATGTCATTCCACAATTGATAGGCTATATAAATTGTCAAAAATATGAGTAAAAATACAATAAAGGGATGAAAATAATTATTAATTACTGCCTTATAACCGCATTCGGAGCCACGAGGCGCCGATAGTTGATTGAATAAGTTTGCATCCTCATAAGCAATATATCTATACAATATACCTAGCGATTGACCGATCTAGAAACGAAGAAAAATAACCTTCGACGGTAATGAAAGGTTTCGCGTGGGCGAACCTTTGGGTGACCTTTTTTGGTATTTACTGTTCTTCGATCAATCCTTCCCCCCCCCCCCCATGATCTGATGTCAATAGGAAATTGCCCAAAAGTTAATCTGATAGTTGATCTGATCTGCCTTGTTCGTGGTAAGCTAAGTGAGTAGAAACCTTCTTAGGAGACCTATCGGACCTACTGAGGTTAGAGTACTGGAAATGACAGAAATCGTAAAAAATCATTTCCCATACATTTCATACGAAGTCATTGTGTCTTCGATAAACAAGGTAGGTACCCTACCTATTGCAAAAAATAAATGAGACTCCAACATATTTATATCCTTAACTTTTTTTTTGTAAACAAAACCAATTTCAATTATTTTGAGGTGTATTTTCGAAGTCGAAGGTCCAATTCCAATGAAATTAAAATCGGACTACTGTTGAAGTACCCCCTTTCCAACGAAAAAAGAATAATTCATAAACAAAGAAGTTATGGCTGAAAATCCATAATAAAAATACACATTCGAATTGAGAACCTCCTCCTATTTTTGAAGTCGGGTAATTTTTTATATTCTATGGATTACCTGGAAACAGATCTGGGTGCCACAAACAACACTGGACAAAAAAAAATCCACTTCGTATAAATATCGATTTCAAGCAGGTAATTCGTCGATCGAAATTTTAACTTTTAACTTATTATGCTCTCAGCAAAGCAAAGGTCATTGAAAGAGAATCGAATTATTATCAAGTTCGGTTACTAAATCCGTTCTATTTATAAATCGAATTGTCAAAGAATAAAAATAAAAAACATTTGGAATCCAATATACAATGTAAACTTTGACGTAGGTATAATATTTGTTGGCCTCAAACGGCCTTGGAACTATCAACGAACTGGTTGTTCGGCTCACACGGTCGAGCCCAGAGAAAGGGGGCACCAAGTAGCTCAAGGGCATTAGTGTCTCGATCCGACCCGTTGGAAGGGGGGAGTTACTAAGCCGGTATCGCCGCCCGACTCCATGTACCTAATATGCTTATTACTCACCGTTCGGCTTAAACCTTACTATTCTATAAAAAATCACATCTTCGGTCCTGTAGTTTGCATGATTCAGATCGATTATTTATTCTATTTCTATTAAGTATTTCCAATGCACTAAAGGATTTTGGTACCTATCGTATACCCATTAATTAGTGTATAATTAATAAAATCGAAGTATCTGTTTGTAATGTCAAAGTAACAGCTTTTTACTAAATGCATATGAAAGTATATAAGTACGAGACATAAAACAAAAACCCATATTTCAAATTTTTGTCGGTCTGTCTGTCTGTTTTTTCTGGGTAATCTCCGAAGTGGTTGGACCGATTTTGACAGGACTTTCACTGATAAATAGCCAATGTTATAAGAAGTATCTTAGGCTATGTTTATTTTAGAAAAATAATTAGGGTTCAGAGCAAACAAAAAAAGTGGTCATGGTGAATCAATTCGGGCACTTAAATGACTTACGCAGAGTAAACCTTAAAAGATATATCAAATGAATATACCACATTTTTGTAGACATTAAAAAGAACTACAAAAAGGTCAGCGAGAGCATAATATGTCTATCTTCTAAGGAACGCCCACTATAAGCATTTTTGTCTTTAAAATAGCCGGGAGCGGAGGAGCAAGATTCGCGCGTGTGCCTGATCGAGGGCATTCTGTAGTCCACGTGAGATAGTACTTACATACATACATTGCAAGTTAAATAAAAGCTTGTAAATATATTTCATTTTCGCATCCGAACAAACGCAACGTGATTCCACTGGAGGTCGAACGGGTCAAATGCGCCCTGCGAATTTTATTATTACCCAGTCTGTGAGGCATTTGGGGGTCAGCATCACAATTTTTACAACATTTATACAATTTCGAAACGTGAATACTTTTACTGATTTAAATTTTATTAGTTATGAAAACATTGTAGGGAAGACAGCATTGTGTATTACTTATGCAGTTAACTTCCATATTCTAGTTGAAAATCTGTCGCCAAGCTCCTAACGGTGATTTCGGGTAACTGAACTTAAAAGCCAATAAGGGTCTGGAATGGCTTCCTGCCGCCGTAAAAACAGCCCTTCGCCCTTACAGCTCATGCACAGGCCCGAGGCGTGGCACATCAGTGTTCGATGCGCCCCTCTACCCTTTTCAGACTTGCATGCTATACTAACTATCTTAGCCGTATAGTGAATAATCACTAAAACACATTTATACATTATAAAGATAAGAGCGTAACTTATAATAAACAACCTTATACTTCTAATGTGCATTAGGTAATAATAATAAAATTAATTAAATCGACTTAAAAAGTGGGTACGAAACAAAGTAGGCCTACAATATATTTTTCAGATTGGTGCCAACAAAGCATCGCAAAACGGACAACACATACGTGTCGAATTGATAACCTCCTTTTTTTGAAGACGGTTAAAAATACCTTTCACATGTATTGATAAAGAACGAACCTTAGAAACTAAGAATCGTTAAAACCCATTTCAGCTTGTTATTATTTATGTACACGGAGAGATCATTCAAATTAAATTGTTTAATAACATACGGCGTTCTTAGAAGCTTTTATTTTCCAAGAGTCCAACTGACTGACCACTTCGTTCTAAAAACTTAAATTCTATAAAATTAATAGCAACAAGTGCAAATAACAATGAAATGTTAACGGAGAAGAGATGAACAGAATCAAGAGGAGTCAATTAAACATTGCAAAATTTGCTACCTATGTGAAAATCTATTTTATTACATACAATAAATACTATATCTTTATTAATTGTCCTGAAATGTGAGATTTATACATAGAAAATTTAGCAGGCGCAATTTGTTTGGGTCATAGCTACCTGATCGATTTCGCCCAATCAGGAACGAGTATGAGGAAACCGACACTACACTGTTTCCTGGAAGATGATTAGCCACGTGGCGTATATGCGATAATTGCGGTCATATAGCAACGGCGTACGACTTCGCTCCGTTCGCCGTTTCTTTCCAAATTTTTAAAAAATCTATCTGTGATTTAATACCAGTTGTATTAAGCAACTGCGTAATGGTAGCCGAAATTATCGGATAATCGAAATCTATCTATACAATTAATATTGAAGTGTATGTTTGTAATGTCAAAATAACAGCTTTTTACTGAATGCATATGAAAGTACATTATATACGATACCTATAACAAAACACCCATTTTTAAAATTTTTGTCTGTCTGTCCCTTTATTCCGGTTAATCTCCGAAACGGTTGGACCGATTTTGACGGGACTTTCACTGGTAGATAGCTGAATTTATAGGGAATAACTTAGGCTACTTTTATTTTAGAAAAATAATTAGGGTTCCACACAAATAAAAAAAAACTGGTCACGGTAAATCAATTCGGGCGCTTAAATGGCTTATGCTGAGTAAACCATAAGAGATAGGTATAGCAAATTAATGTACTACAAATCATAGGCATTAAAAAGACCTACAAAAAAGTCCGGGAGAGTATACATCTATCTTCTAAGAAATACCCACAATAAGCATTTTTGTTTGTAAAATAGCCGGGAGCGGAGAAGCAAGATTGGCGCAGGCATTCTGTAGTCCACATGAGCGAAGCCACGGGCACAGCTAGTATTATATAAAAATATCCGAAGCCGTAACTATATTTATCTGATATGTTCTAATTAGGGACGGAGTTAAATGAGACTGTCGATAACCAAAAGCTGCTTAAAACTTAACTAATAATTACTTATGTAAATAAAATTTAATATTGTTCACTTACAAATGTATTTCCGAATCTATAACCAATTAAATATTCACAAGATATGTTTACTTATTAATCCAGCTCTGAAATCTCATATCCGGAATATCCCTGATAAATACTGGTACACAGTGTATTTATTTTTTGTCGATCGAGCGGACATAAGTATTGTGAAATGCAAATGGTTTTATTTTAATGATAAGCCCAGCCGAAAACCAGAGCAATGGGAATTTGAGGTCCGTGTTGATTTTATACGACAAACATCGTCAAAGCACCCGTGTAGGCTTTTTATACTTAGTGTAAAACTATCGTATACAAGTAGCTTTATATTGGTGAAAGAGTTTTTAAAATCGGTCCGGTAGTTTTTGAGTTTATTTATCCATTAAAAAAAAAAAAGAAAATCAAAAAATTAAATCTTTCTTCTTTATAATATTGGTATAGATATGTATAAGTAATACTTCAATTTGTATTTGTAATTATGTTATTGTGGTTGTAATTATTTTCGTGTTTTCAACATCTAATAAATATGCATTCTTTCTTTCTATTTCAGCACCATGTTTTATAGAAACAGGGGTACACGCCACTTGCAGTAAGTAGGCTGTAGACAAAAACCTTTCACACTAACTTATCCCTAATGGGATGAATACCAGGACACTTCTCAGGTTTGGCGTTATTTTAGAAAAAAAAATTATATACTCATATCAGAAAATTCACAGCTATAACACAAACAAATATTATAACATGTAATTTTTACACAATCAACAGATACACGATTTGGCACGGCAGACGTTGTTGTGCCCTTTCAGGTTATTAATGGCTCGACCACGGAACCACCTATCGAACCCTAACTAACTATGAACCATCGTCTCGATAAAAGAAATATAATATGAGAATGTTAGATCAACCGGTCAAGTCACAAAGTACTATTAATAACAGACGTGTATGCAAGATTTTTTGAAAGAAATTGGTACTTTTAAGAGATAACAAATGTTTAACCAATTGATTTTAAATTGAACGTTTTGCGTGTGCGTGTAATGTTGGGGGGGGGGGGGGAGGTAATTTTTGGGTGTATAAATTAAACTGGAAAATAAATAAATAATAGGTCCAAGTCCTGTGAAGCAGTAAAAGCCGCAGCGACTTCAGGGCCCCTAAGGCTAACAGTATAGTCAGATCTAAAAATAAAAATAATGATACTAGGAACACGGGAGATTATAGCAGTGACCCATGACATTAAAAAGAGTGAGAAAATGACCATAGGAAAAGTAGAAAACAAAGTTTACAAAATAATATTAAACTATATTTCAACATTCCAGTAACATAGAAGGCATTCCCGAACTACCAAGTGACGGTAAAATACGAAACTCGACCTACCCTAAAACTGCACCTCACCCCACCTAAAAATAAACGACGTCCCTATAGCCGTCTATAGCAACCCCAGCGATGCCCACCCCCTATTTGCGACCCTCGCAACCACTGGCCCATGGGGGATCACCCCTGGTGCGGTACGATAAGGTCGACTGGCGGGAACAGCCTGCCTATATTCATGTGGAACGAAAATGTTTCAACGATATTATTCTGAGCATAGGATAAATTTATTAAATATTTATTTATTTAGCACAAATGTTAATATCGAATTAGTTTAAAGGATTCAGAATTAATTTAGAATGTGAAGATGCATGTTACACCACACATCACAACAATGGATAGAACAAAGAAGTTGAAGAGTAATATGACAGCGTAGTATGATCATGTCATTTAGAAGGATCAGCGTTGCCCAACATACGACAATTGCCTGTACGTTGGGCAATCAGACCCTTATATGACAAAAATTCAACGGTATACGGTAGAGTGGCTATTGTCGTACATCAAAATACGGCAATCAGAATACATGAGTTTAAATAGTAATAAATACTATATTAGATGACAATCAGCGAAACCTGAATATGTTTCTTGTAAAATTGAACTCAGTTATACTGTAAATTACTCAAATGTTTTGAATTCGATTCGTAATTCGATTGCATAGCAACAATTGTATTTGGTTATTGTATATTATATTATATATTACCCACATTGTTTATTTTCACGGCATCGACCTATCCTACTTTAGAGTATACTTTTGTTATTACTAACGTATTTGTTTTTATTATAACTTTGTTCAGACATACTCTGAACTCTATTTGACAAAATTTGTTCTACAAATTCTTTAATAACATAACATACCAATACGCCTGTATTCCCGAAGGGTTAGGAAGAGGTGTACTAATGCACACCCGCAGTTTGCCGATTATGTTTTTAGGTCCCATGTAATAGGGGGGCGAGCCTATTGCCATTAATCGGGCACGAATCCAAACTCCGAGCTGCTACTGAGAATTTCATAGGAAAAACCCAATAAAACTTTGCTTGACCTGAGATTCGAACCCTCTTGGATTTGGGATTCGATCCTTTAATCGTCGTACTTAATTCAGAAATTATTTTTAGCGCTGCAAATTTAATCAAAACAAAAGAAAGAAACCGTTTGCTAACGTCTATCATAAACGCAGCATTATTATCGAAACAGAAACAGTGATTCTCCAAAAAGAATTCTAACTGTACGAAACTTAAGCTGCCCCCGAGATGATAGCATTAAAAAACTGACTGACTAACTACTTTATTTAATATTGTGCTCTACCCCTCGAGTTGCAAATTTTGGCGCCAAGCGTTTGTCGGTGTATTTCGGCAGCTGTAGGTACTTGAGAGCTTTCTAAGCTTTGTCTGTTATCTTCGGCTACATCGTTACTTAATTAACATCGATAAAAAATTTAAACACAATTAAAATAAAAACCTTTCATTATATATTTATAATAAATGTTTATGTTGGCTAAACATATGAATTACCTATAGGTATTATCTGATGATATATTCGTTTAAAATTATGATTGTTATTATTTTAAGGTTTTATTATTTGTGTAAAACTTATTGACATGTATTACAATATGGCAACAGATTAGAAATTTCCAATATGCCAGACACAGACTTGTCTTTTCTCAAATATTTGCTCACATAGTATTTGACAGGCCTCGTGGCGCAGTGGTAGTGAGCCCTACTACTTAGCCAGGAGGTCGCGGGTTCGATCCTCGCATATGTCTGGGTTATATGACGTATGTCTGGATTATATGTTGTATGTCTGGGTGTTAACATAACATACTATCACACCTACTTTCCGAAAGGTTAGGCAGAGGTGTACTAATGTATATCCACAGTCCGCCGGGTATATTTTTAGTTCCCACGTAATAGGGGGCGAGCCTATTGCTATTAATCGGGCACAAAGCCAAACTCCGAGCTGCTAATGAGAATTTCATAGAAAAACCCAATAACACTTTTGCTCGATCTGGGATTCGAACCCACGACCTCGAGCATAGCAGTCGCGCTTAAGACGACTAGGCTAATGAGGCAGTTAAATATCTATGTGTGTATAGTATATTAGCTGTTTAGTTACTCTAATAAAAGCTTTGCTTAGTTTGGATTTAAATGGATGCGTGTGACAAGTGTCGTCCCCTTGAAAAAAGATAAATTATATAAAAATATATTTAACAAAGTATAATGACCATAAACACACAATGACGCTAAAATCTACATTTTAGAATATTCTGGCACATGCATCGTTCGAAACGTAGCTCTTCCGATACCAGAATTCTGCACATCAACGGAAACATTACCTTCATAAGAAGTAGCAGAAACGTCACTTCAATCCATTGAATATGACTCATACAGGTAACTTATAAATAGCTTTACGAACTAGATTCAAAAGATAAAGTTCTGTAAAACAACCCCAACATTCTAGAGTTAGAAGACTATTTTAATATTGCATTAATAATGGACGTGAAATTATAATATGGTAGTAGTAATCACCTTCTGAGTCGCAAAGTTTCTTTCACTTCTTGGAAGAAAATGTATTAATTATAACGCCAGCCTCCCAAGTACCTACGGGATAGTAGCGCGGCGCGAGCGATTTTAATCTCAGTGTAATCTTATAGACCTGTTTTTTTTCCTCTAGATACATAGACTGTTGACGTCTGTCACTCGTACTTTAAGAACATATCTCGACCGACATGAAAAGTACGTTGTAAAAAAATTCCAATCAGGACCTATAAAATTGACATTTGATCGCCACGAGTCAGATACTATTCAAATCTATAGGTACTTTATAAGTTACTAGATGTGCCCCACGGTTTCACCCGTGTTAATTTTAAACGACAAACATCGTCGACGACACACCCGTGTAGACAATTTTTTTAATACTTTGTGTAAAACTATTGACATTGTTATGAGTATGAGGAATAAATTATTTTTTCAAATTATAATATAGCCTATTACTCGCTGATACTGTACCTTCATATGGGTGAAAGAGTTTTTTAAATCGGTCCAGTAGTTTTTAAGTTTATCCATAACAAACAAGAAATTAAATCTTTACTCTTTATAATATTGGTGTAAATAAACGATATGGTCTAAAATATTAGCAACACGCTAAGCCTAGAGGGGACTATATTGTCAGAACACATTCAAATGTGCTTGGCGAAGAATTTTCAACTTAAGTAGCTAGCTAGATAGGCATAAACTAATACGCAAGCTGTCCTTTCTCCCCGGCCAAACGGGTGTTGAAGCCACACTTTGGGGTTTTAGTAGGTAAGAGACCGACATAACCCACCCTCTACTGCCCGGCTAGGGTGGGCACCTTATGTAGGATTTACCTACGTTAAAAAAAAAGTGGGCATTAGGACCCCCATGCGTTTCATCACGTTGTTTTCCTTCGTTCAAATCTGAATTGTAGAACTCGAACCTACATCTATCGACGCGGTGTCCGCACACGCTAGCACTGAGCGATAATCGCTTAAAAACATCAATGATAATCTAAAAACATTTTTAAACAAAAGGATACAATGAAAACAGAAGAGTGTTAATTTTTTTAGAAAACTAGAAATTTTCAATAGGAGGTTTTACGTTTACGTAACAAACTTTTACAAGCATTCTCAGAGTTTTACTTTATGTATACCATCCGAGTACAATTTTATTGTAGACAAAGTTGTTAAATACTAGTTGTGGCCGCGGCTTCGCTCGCGTGTATTACAGAAATTGTTTTTACCGCGATAAAATTATTCTATGATACAAATAGGATGTGTGCCAAATTTAATTCAAATTCGTTCAACTGTTTTTGCGTGGTTGAGTAACAAACATAAGTACAAATATCCAAACTTTCACATTTATAACTAGCTGATGCCCACGACTGATGAACGCGTAGTGATTATAAAATCCTAGTTACCTAAAACTTTAAATAACATCTTATTAATTAAAGAAATCGTGGTAATTTTTCTTTAAGATATGGACCAAATATCTATGGGATAAAACAACAAAAAAATGATTAAATTCTATCCAGTAATTTGTTAAACGTGATACATGCACAACGACAAACCTATATGTATTAAATAGATAGGTATTAATTGTAGGATCAACTTAATAATCATCGAAACAAAAAACAAAAATGTTTTGAAGTTATTACTCCATTAGACGCTATAGGAAAAAATTATAAGAATGAATTTTTACACATTGTAAGAACTTACTGGCTAACCTCTTGTTTTATTTAACCGACTACAACAAAAGACGGGTGGTTACTCAATTCGAATGATATTTTTTTATGTCCATAACTTTTTTGTTTATGATCCGATTAAGATGACTCTTTTTTCGTTGAAAATGGGATAGTTCCAGAGTGGTCCCTTTTAATTACATTGGAATTGCGGAGTTACACCAGGGAACTCCTAAAATTATTGATGTTGGTTTTCATTTTTGTTAAAAATGGTCTTGTTTCCAATTATTTCATGTTAATTAAAACCTTTTTAATCACGTCAAAAAAATATAACCTCTAACGCGCGTACGTATATGAGATAACTCCTTTGTTTAAAGAAAATCACAAGTCATACTTAGTTATTTTTTACAAGCGTTTATAATATATCGATTTAAGTGACGGCAGAGCTGTCTGCCATACTTGACCTAATCCCCACTCCCCCCTACAAGGAGTCGTTATCCAAACCGGTATTGAGCCAGGGCCTTGTCGCGTCGTGAGACGCAGAAGGCCAATACGAGCACAAGTTAGGATTTGAGTACTTACTTACATTAGACATGTATGTAGATCTTTTTTTTTTTTCTTAAATTTTAAACTCAATAATTTCTTAAATTAAAGTAAAGTTTGAAGCGATGATGGCTCAGTTATATAGTTTTCGGACACCGTGTCGATCGACATAGGTTCGAATATTACAATGAGCTTGGGTTTTTGGTGAAGGAAAACATCGTGATGAAATCATAGCGTGGTGGTTGGCTGGCTGGCTACTACTCTCAAATTGGACATTAGAGCCAGTCCTCCCGAGCTTAGAATGTTACCATCTTAGGCTACGTCGTCACTTAACATCAGGTAAAACTGCAGTCAAAGGTTAAACCTAAAAATTATATCTATAACCGATATAAAAAAGGAATGCGTTTACTAATCTAACTCTCTGCCACTAGCTACTCCTGGAGATGACTTAGTTGGCTTCGTGTGGTAATGAAGGTTACCAATCACATCCTTCAAACCAAATAAACGAAAATAACGCAAGTACTGCAGCTAGAAACTGGCCAGTAAAAAGTGTCACAAAAAAAAAACGAAGCAAATAAAAAACATTGACTTGGAACTCCAATGTATACAGAAATAAGAAGCCTTGCTGCTTGAAATATTGTTTTTGTTTAATGAGTACTCAGCAGTTTACGAAAGTATCGAGGATGCCTTGAATGTAATAAACAGTAGTATCTATTTTAACTAGTTACTCTTAACTAAACGTCTTTTCCTTTTTTCATCTTCAATAAATAAAAACCCAATTGGAGTGTAAGCAACAACAGTAGTAGTTAAAAAATAAAAATTAACTCGCTTTAATTTTATTCTAATTACGTCTTTAGAAACTCGATACCTAACACAGAATCTGAGCCACTATTGTCGTATTCTACATAGAATTTATCTATCTATCTGTTTTTTTTTTCAATTCCTATGACATGTTCCGTACATAGTTTCCAGTCCTCCGATGTAAAACTAGGGAAACACGACTTGACTAAATTTTCTATTTCACAAGCAGGCTCTCCTATGTCTCTACTAGGAATTTCTTCGTAAGATCGAAATCCATATTATTTTTTTGAAGTTTACTCCTTAGAAATCGATTTTCATATAAGGAGCCTGGTATGGAAATTATATGAGGAGTGAAATTTATAAAAGCGTTACGTTTTTCTTCGCAACGTACCTTGCGCACCTTTCACTTTGAAATCATGTATGTACATACATTAGTCAGTACAATATAGTGACAGTCGGTAGATCGGTCAGTCAGTCAGTCATTCAGTCAACCAATCACCTCTTTGCCAATTGCATAATCAAAGACAATCGTACTTAAGGAGTAAACTCCAATCGTGCGTCACAGGAGAGGACACACACAAAAACTTTTTTTATAAATACATATATATATAAAAATGAACGTTCGAACTTAGCTACTGTTATAGATATTGCCAAAATTAATTTTGCTCTGCTTTGCTGGTGACACGTTTGACTGGCCAGATTCTATGCAACATTATAAAATTTAAGAGCAGTGGTGCTCTTGTCGGTGGAGAAATCTCCAGCTCTCCCTAAATGGAGACACCCTCTTGACATCGTAATACAACAGGCCTATTTTTTTTTTTTTCACTTGCTGAATGTATGTCCTTCTTAATCTTCCTCTTTCCTTCTATTATATCGTTTTTAATAGATCTTCGGGTCGAATGAAATGCCAAACTAAATTTCCCCTTAATGATCTCCAGTAATATCCTCCTCTCTTATACCATGTTTAATACTTCTTCACTCATTTTTCATTCATCAAACTAATTCTCTTCATCCTCTTCCAGCACCATATTTCAGATCTAATCTTTCCTCATCTCTATTTGTCATTCTGCACTTTTCACACCCATTTAAAGCCACGCTCCATAATATATTTTTATTAATTTATTTTTAACGTGTTTTGATATACATATTGGCTCTATCTATCTTGCAAATAATTTAATACATATTTAAATCAAGTATCAACTAACTATCATCACATTTGATCAATATAATAAACAGAAACGTAAAAACATTACTATTGCAAATGATCGTTATAAATGACACAATGAATATCATACAAGTAGAAATGCGGTTAAAATTTTATAATGTTTCTAGAAATATTAGACTTATGGAAAGTAGTTACGCGTTAGAATAAAACGAATGAAATATTCATTTCAATTTTGAGTTTCAGTCTCCTGAGAGACGGACCAGTCAGATAATCTGTATCTCGAGAAGTGGTAGGAATTTAGAAGGACTAAATTATAGTAAACGTGTTCCAGAAAATTCTCTTTAAAAATATTCGATTCATAATCAGCTTACCTTTCCCACATTCAGAGCACACTATATCCTTCTTCATGTGTGTTAAACTGTGCATTTTCAGATGATCGCGTCGTTTGTAGGTTTTGTTGCAAACGAAACAAACGAAAGGTCTTTCATCGGTGCCCACTTGCAATAGACTCCCGTCTAAAGAAGAGCTAGTAGATTCGAGGTTCGGTAGAATCGATTCGTTATCATACTGGTCTTGTTCCTTAAACAATACAAAAACTGATGTCAGCGAAAATGTATACATACTTGCAAATAAGTATAACGGGAAATAAGATTAGGTTGATATTTAAGCAGCTTTAACAAAACTGGATGACGTCGAAGGCGAAATAGCGCGCTAAAGTAATTGGATTTAGAAAAAGGAGCAAATATATGATAGGGCCGGTGCTAATAAATTGTTATCTGATGTTGACTTACCAGAGAAGCGTTAAATAAAAATAAAGTCAAAAACAAACAGGTTCTCCTTAATCCCTTAATTCCGAGAATCACAAAGCGCTCTTACCACAGATTCGACTTCTTCCCCGTTGTTGTCATATATAAAGTCATCCATAACTTCTTGCTTTACATCCAACTCTTGATCACTAACCGGGAATATGTTTTGTTTTAAAAATAGTTTATTGTGTATCTGTATGTGCTTTTGCAGATGGTCCTTACGGTAGAAACCTAGACAAGACAAAATATTTTATATTAAATACTTATTGTACAAGTTGTGATAATATCATTGTAATGAAAGCTTAAACTGCCTCGCTAGCTTAGTGGTCGTAAGCGCGACTGCTATGAGCGAGGTCCTGGGTTGGAATCCCAGGTCGAGCAAAGTGTTATTGGGTTTTTCCTATGAAATTCTCAGTAGCAGCTCGGAGTTTGGTTTCGTGCCCGATTAATGGCAATAGGCTCGCCCCCTATTACATGGGACCTAAAAACATACTCGGCGAACTGTGGGTGTACATTATAGTAGACCTCTGCCTAACCCTTCGGGGAATACAGGCGTAAGGGTATGTTGAAAGCTTAAGAAATATTCTTGTAATATCAGAATATCACACGTCATCGGCATGCCTAGTGAATAACGGTGCTTTCACCCTGCCGTGGGACATCTACAAGTAACGCCATATCAGTTATGTCCGCAGTATATTATCAGTCACATTTATTTCTATAGCAAAGCAGCAATGCTTGCACTTCTGTGTTCAAAATCACGGGTATAAGTTGGCAACACTTAAAAAAATATTTAATAGGTTTAGCTTTTGGCTCATGACGGTAATACATTAATCCTAGTGAGGGAATTGGTGGTTAACTAGGCGGACGTTAAAAAACGCCGTAGGTACCTCAATGTATTTTTGCACCGAAAGCTCAGGTTTATTTCAGAGATTTAAATCATATCATATCGACATTGTGTCCGTACACGCTACCAGTGCGCCATTGTTGCTTCAAACACGTACTTGCACCTGAGACATTCCAAATCAGTAGCAACACTTGCGCTTTTAAGCAAAATGCCGATTCTTGTTGAGTTTGGTTATAAATAACTATAATTTGCAGTGATAACTGAACATCAGCCGGAATGCATACCATGTTTACTAAAGAGAACACAAAAAAAAAACAGTTACCAACCGTAAATAATGCACATCGAGCTAAAGAGGGAGATGATCGGCTACTTTCGGCTTCGTAGAGCGTCGTCTCTGTCACTCAGTACATCCTGTGACGTTTTGTCTATGTTGAGACTGTTAGTGCACCGTGCGACAGAGACGAAGCCGAAAGTAGACGATTATAACCCTCTTTAGCTCGATGTGCATTATTTACAGCGTAAAAGTAAACATATTATTAAAAAAAGGGATTGTTTTCCACGGCCAAGTACTGCACAAATTCTACTACTGTCTTTAGTATTCTTGGATCTTTTTTTTTCTTTTTTTTGATCTGATTACACTTGTTAGCCTTAGGGGCCCTGAAGCCCGGACAAGCGCGGGCACCGCCAACCTAAATCATTTCAAAATATAACTTACTTTTTTTACATATAGAACACTCTTGATTCTTGTTTCCTACATGCAAAGCGAAGTGGATGTTCAGGTGTTCTTTCCGTTTGAAACCCTTCCCACACTCCGGGCAAACGTGGGGTCTCGTCTCTTGATGCTCTGCCGTATGTCGATCAAAGTGTTCTCTACGTTTTAACCTGTTTTCATAAATTAGCAACATGTTTGTAATCTGCTAGCTCTTGACCGAGAATTCCTTCACGTGGACTACAATTTAAAGCAAGTTAACCGTTAAACTATAAATAACCTATACTCATTTGTTGAAGAAACTTGCGCTAACAACTCTTGTTCTTTTTTTAATTACTTTTTATTCTTTATCGGTTTAGGGTTATGGCCACAATCTAACCTTATGTTAAGTGACGATGTGGACCAAGACGGTGACACGTTCATCCAAATGAGAGAATTGGCTCTCAAATGGCTCTCAAGTGCTTGAAGACAGATTATTAACTTGAGGGTGGTAGCTAGGCAGGCGGTCATTAGAAAATACCCTATCCTCATGCTATGGCTTCATAATGTGTATTTCTTACTGAAAGTTCAGGCGCATAACAAGGGTTCGAATTCACTTCGACCGACGCAGTGTCTGTACACGATACCACAGAGCCATAATTGCTAGTAAAATCTGCTTCAAGCAGAGAGAAATTATCTAATAAACTCAGTGCTTACCACCTCCCTTTGTCCGTCCCCCCCCCCCCCCCCAAGAAAAAGAAAAATGCAAAAATATAGTACTTTTGGGAAATGTTAAAAAAAAAATTGTACACATTTATTTTAATCATTATTGAGTAATTGCCCAAAAAGGAAGTGATTCACGTATGTGAGTTTTTTTATTCCACTATAATATTTAAATGCCTGAACAGATTTGGAAGTTTAGGGTATCGTTAGAATTTTTACATCATCCCGGGTAACACTGTCTTTTTGAAAAACTTAATATGGTGGTAGTACGGCTCCAAATTCTTTTCCATTACTCTTTTCGATTTATTACAAATTGAAAGACTTGATGAGCACATTCCAATAATATATAATTTACAATAAAATGAATAATTTTAAAAACAACGAGTAAATGAATGCTCATTCGCTTTGTATATACAGATTTTAAATATATAATAAATTTACTACAATTTTTTAGACGACCAAGGCGGCTAACAAGCATACGACTTGTGTGATGGTAAACGGCTACCGTAGCCTATGGATGCTTGAAATTCCATAGATATCACTAGCGCGTTACCGACTTTAAACCCTCCTACCCCAACGAGTTCTGGAAACCCTACTCACCACAGAAACACAAGGTTATTTGGCTGCGATCTTCTCTAGGGTGGAGGTATTCTACCAGTCGGACTGCCCTAAGTAGAGAGAAATCTCCAAAGTAATTTCTCTGTGCCCTACCTTTCAAAATATATTTCATAAATTTGCATCTGTGCTTTTGAATAACATATTCAGGAGTAGTTTAATTAATAATGTTTAATTTATTAACTAAATTTAATTTTCATGTTTATATTCAGAAATTGGCTTTGTTTAAGTCGGGTTAATATATTAAACTTTTCTCAATAAATAACAACAGATCTCTATTAATCCTACATGAAAATTCGGTGGATTTTTCTTTTATTTTATTAATTTTTCTTATTGTGTCCTATCGAAATAAGTGATACACTTTTGCGCTGTTCTAATTCGTACTTTAATTTTTTTCATAATATTGTAGACATCCAAAATGTTGATATTATATCCTTCTAGAAATTTCAAACAAAATAAAAATAATATTCAATGATCATTTTCCCTTCTGTTTCTTTAGCAAAAGAATATAAAATAAGTGCGACAGTTGAATTAGCGATAAAAATATAGTATTTCTCGTACTATATTATTTTACTATAAAATATAGTACGATACTATATAACATAGTACGGGTAGCAACCCTTAATACAACAACACACACATAGGATCCACATTTAAGGAAATATTCGTTTATGGACAACAAAAAACATTTTAATATACGGGATCGAGAACATAACATGTCAATATCTATGTATACATGCCGTTTAGTTGTCAGTGTGAGAACAAGCGCTATACTATAATATACAATATATACATATGTTTTTTTTAAATCATACTAATCTTACAAAAAACCTAGTGAACTTTTTTTCAATTATCACTATAAATGACAAAGTTTCCCGCCCGTGTTAAAATTCTTCGGCGCGTGACTAGTCCACAAGCCCCTGTAGTCACAAGTCTCGCTCGGCTCGGCCGCGGTGGGCGATGCGGGATGAAGCGTTCATTCGACAGTTAGTAGTTAATAGTACTTGTGGTTAGCTCAATACGGCGCGGCGCGCGGCGCGGTGGCGGCAGGTATCGTCGCGGAATCCTTTTGCGGATGGTTTGTGAGACTCGAGACGTCGAATATGCATGGATTTACACGATATTGAGTTAAAAGACCAATATTTTATGCATGCTATTGCAACTGTGACATGTGTACATATCTAATGGTAACCATGCCCAATGAAGCTGCCAAAGCCTCTCTAATGGCTTCAGGGTCCTTAAGGTTCAAAAATATACAAAATAATAATTAATATACATTATATTGTTGTCTTTATTAAAATGGTAAATAACAATTATTATATTGAATAAAAGTTGTACCTGTAACCTTTACACACGGTTATAGTAAAACTTCTTTGAATTTAATAGTTTATAAATTGACGCTAAATTTACTCAGAACGTATTGCATTACTTATGAATTTTGACTGACTATAATTTTTAATTTTTTTTTTGGAACTGACTATTATACTGTTAGCCTTAGGAGCCCTGGAGCCTCTGATGGCTTTTACAGCTTCACCGGACTTGGAGGCGAAAGCTTAGGGCACTCAGCCGCGAAAGTTTTAGACAACTCGCGCACAAGGGTGCCAAAATGGCCGGATTTTGCGCGGTTGTCGCGATTGCAAATTAGTCGCGATCTGACTAAATCCCTATTCGTAAATTGGAGCTAACTAATATATACACATATGCATGTTCCCTTCCTCCTGGGAGGAAGGAAGGACACATGTGTATGTGTATATAGTGATCGGAAAGTTTTTCTACACTAACTAGCGTAAAAAAAGAAAAAAAGGTTCCTTACAAAACCTATGTACCTTTTAGGAGAGCACGTATGTAACCATATGTGTGTGATGTTTGTGTGTGGGTAGCTAAGTGTTGCACGTATACTGTCACTGGTATAGCGCGGGCGGCTGCCAGGCCCAAGGGCTTCACACCGAGGAACGGACCTAGGCTTGGGTTGCCGCTAGAGAGGGTGGACGTGGCGAGTGTGCGAGAGCGAAGTTGACCGCCCGTCCTCTGCGGAGAGTACGGTGGTTACGCGGGCGTGGGCGCTGGCACGCTCTGTTTAGAGAGACGGTGGAATAATACGCGTTTGCTTTTTCGACTTCGTCGTCCGGATCGGTAAAGATGAAACGCGGCCGGCGTTAACGCCGGCAGGCATTGGGGATCGGTACATAGTTTTATAACCATTTGAAATTCGTTTTTGACATATGTGCGAACGCGAGGCAACTATATGTCATGATCGGGCGGATATAATTTATAAAATGCACCTTGTAAAATAAAAATAATCTGCCGACGGCCGGCAGTAAAGTCTTGTTCCCCTCCCGTGCCCCGCAGACTATAAGGAGGGTAGCGGGTAGACTGAAAGTGGTCAGCTTATAACTGATAACTGTACAAACACAACTGTAACTACACCCAATAAATATTTATTGTCAGTACCACAGCAGACAAAAAATGTGTGTGCAGTTCACGCGCGCTGGACGAGAACCCTACGGAAAAGTTAAAAATGTCGTCTATAATATTTAAAAAAAATCATAAACCAGCGGAACTCGAACTATCAACCACTCGTCCTGTACTACAACAGTGCATACAAGTCTGGTCGTTATACCGGTAGGGTAATTCGACGACGTGTTGTGAAAGTCAGAACTTGCATTATGTAATCGTGTTTAATATATTGTATCTCATTCTCTCGCAGACTAAATCCTATAGATGTATGAGTTTGTCTCTTTTTAATGTCGCTTTTTCGTTTCATCGCGTTTCAAATCACAACGGTACTAAAGAAATTTTCACTTCAATAAGAGTTATAAATGGTGCAAAATTACGTAATGAAATCCAAATGTGGCTTATTTGAAATAAAAACTTAGTCTTTATTTATTTATAACAAGAATATACATATACGTTTAAAATGATATAAATAATCCGTCACATCTACACCGCGTACTTCGAGACTTATGACGTCATAGCGTGAAAAAATCCACGCAGATTATTTAATTTGTATTCGATACAAAAAAAATGAAATAACTTCGTAATTTTTCAAGATATTGAAATAATTCTTCATCATGGTTAATTTATTTTTATTATCTTACAATTTATAAAATTTTTATTTGTTTTCGTGTCATTGAAACTTACTTTAAACGGTATGTTTGTGCGACCGCAATAACGTGCAATAATATAATACAATAAAAAAATCTTACCCACTACCACAAATCCCGCACAGAAACCTGTATCCCCGGTTGTGGACGAGTAAATGTAACTCGAGTTTCTCTTTCTCTTCGCTTCTGAACGGACACTCAACGCACCAGTACTTCTTGATACCGTCGTCGCCTGTGATTATGACGGCTGCCGTATTTTTAGATGATACGTTCCGTTTTAACATGTAATCCATTGATAGGTTCGGCACTGAAAATGTTCACTCTTTTTTATTATAATTTTTGGCACAATTAGTAGAGATTAAAATTCAGAACAGTGCGCGTATCATGTAACGGAACAACGACGTGATGAAATTAGGCACTGTTTATTTGTGTAAATATTATCTTAAATATATAACAATTATTTAAAAAGTTGTTTAAAATGATGTTAATGTAAAATGACTATACATTACTAGCGACCCGCTCTGGCTTCGCACGGGTATAATTTACAGAGTGCTATATTTTATGTTTAAAAAGCACGATTTAGACTTTATCGCTTTGATATTGACAATTCATAACTTCATAACTGCCAGTTGGTCCTACACGCGACTGCTATGCCCGAGGTCCTAGTTTCGATTCTCAAGTCGAGCGAAGTGCTATTGAGTTTTTCTATTAAATTCTTAGTAGCAAATATAAAGACTATGGGTAAAGACTAATACTATATTGGTGAAAATAGCTTCGCAAATATAGTAGGTAATATTTTTAATTATTATATTGAAGATAAAAATGGTTACTGTGAGTCAACCTTAGGAGCCTTAGGAACATTGACATACGCCATCGCGGACTCTTCTCTAGGCTTTTTGAAGAGCTACAATTCTTTAGAACATTATTTTGATGTATCTCATAAGGTTTAGCCAGCGTAAGCCATATAAGGGCCCAAAAATCATTTTTTGACGACTTCATTACAAATCATTGAATTTTCTCTACTATTCAAATACTTAATTTGAATGTATTATATAAATAATTCTTCTGTAAAAAAAATTCTAAATGTTAGTGAAAGCCGCATTAAAATTCGTTTCGTAGTTTAAAAGATCTAAGCATACAGCGGAAAGAGACTTCATTTTATACTATGTACATATAAATTATTATTGATTTGATGGTGTTTGGAGTTAATCAATGGAACCGTTCTATAGGTATAATATTATATTATTTGTGGATTTCATGCACTTTTATACTTTATCACAAAACCTATGTATGTAATCAGTTTGCAACTCGATGCCACAACTCGCTATCTGCTATTGGTGGCTGACCGTTTTTTATATGAAAACCACTATAACCTACACAGGATAAAAATGGTGAAGTTATTTTTGAAGTGAAAACTTGTTTAGCCGCGTTAAGCGATTTTTGGTACAGACTTTTTGGATGGGTAAAATCTTGTGATTATTATAGATCTGACCATATTTCAAATTTTGCCAGCGATGAAAATTTTAATCACAAATTAAATTACAGGCGATAGAATGGTGGGTGCGACTCTGTCGGCCAGGGCCAAACGGACTCCGCCTGTTAGTTCCAAGTTAGCGACCTGTTTTTTTTAAATGTGATAATCTTATGACGCGTTGGAAGAGACGTAAAAGCTTTCTGATTAGTAGTGGACGATCATGAATGATTTACATAATCGAAACACTTATTACCTAATGTTGATTAGTAACAACTAATTTTCATATCGACTACCATTACTAATAGTCGTTCAATAATCGAAGAAGTATTATAAGAACTTGTATACCGACTAGCTAAAGAAAAAGTCGTTCAGTCGTAAACGAAGAATTTTTTTATAAGAACTTGCTCTACAAACACACAAAATTTGAAGTTAGTTATTCTATCAAATTGCTCTTCATTATCGTAGTATTGAATTCATATCTCATAGTCGCCCACTACTAGTTCTACTAGTTCATGGGTAACACTGCGCTACGCCGCGCAATTGCACCAACTCAGTTTACTGCACCGTATGTGTTAACACACTTGTTCCAAATGTGTTGGCGCTTAGCGCACTTCACCAAACGAACCGGCTGCGGCCCTAAGGCACAGCGCAGGCGCGGCGCGCCGAGCAGGTCAGTCGACCTATTCATTTTTCTAACTTGCTTGTGGCGCGTACCACTTTGGTGCGCTAATGGCGAAAATTTGAATTAACTCAATGCACCGGCACAGTAAGCTGCGCATGAGCCATTGATTGTCGCAAGAAATTTTACCTAGTTACCCATGTCTAAATACCATTCTGTCAGCGTCGCGTTTTGTCGGTTCTTTCTGATTCAGCTTTTTTTTTCTTACTGTCTATACTGTTAGCCTTAGGGGCCCTATCCAAAAACAGAGCCGCTGATGGCTTTAAAGCTTCACCGAACTTGGGGGCGAGCGCTTAGGGCACTCAGCCGCGATCCGACTCAGTGCTCCCCTCTCAACATTTATATTGAACGCTTCTCTCTACATCACTCTACGTACAGTATAGTATACACTACCTATGTGTACACTGTGTAGTATATTAGGGGTCGTTCGTGTATTACGTAACTGAATTGGGGGGGCTTGTAAAACGTTACGATGCGTTACAAGGGCGGAAGGGGGTTCGAACAACGCGTTACGTAACATTGTTCTTCTTTTTATTTAAATAAAAAACTAGATCATTAAATTTTCGAAGATCGCAACCCTTTTCGTTTATATTTTGCGAGGAAACCCTCGATTGTATTACTGTAGTGAGTGTTGTTAAAATGAGTTCATACTGTAATGCCTTCAAAACAGGGAGATTTGCATCATGAACTATTCTTCGCCTATAAAAGCTCTCATCCTGACTTGCTGAAATGGGTGTTACGTAACGTTACGGGGCGTTATATAGGTTGGACGGAGGCTCAAAAATCTTCAAAAATTGCGTTATGTAATACTTGAACGCTCCATTATACGTAGTTTCAGCTCAAATCAGTAAATTATATGATATAATATGTATACATATTGATATCAGTAAATTAATACTTGTAATAACTCATTAAAATATATTTATTTTATACATTATTTAATGATAATTAAATAACACTGATATTTTATCATAAAATACTTAACGGAGTCACTGAGATATAATCTGCGTAGGTATTTGCTTTTCATTTTAGTTTTCATTAATCATTTTCAATATAAAAATATGATTAAAATCGATGTTTCCCATCTGCCGGGCGTCGCATGACGCCTCACATTTTTTTTTTTTGAATAATCTGTACATTTCATGATTTGAACACAGAAAAGTTTGGCACCGCTCTTCCGAGTGGACGGATTTATGAAAATCTCTTTCGCTCAATTTGTCACTACAGGCCAACGTGCTGACTTAATCCGCCTCTGATATGGTCCAATGCCAATAAAATTAAAATGGTACCACCACCTTGAAGTATCCCCTTAACTCGGTTCTTAAATAAAGAAGTATTCCCTATTCAGGCATAAAAAAGTACAATCGAATTAAGAACCTCCTCCCTTTTTTAACCGACTTAAAAAAAATGAGGAAGTTTTCAATTCGAATGTAGGTATATTTTATTATGGATGTTCAGCCATTACTTCTTTGTTTAAGAACCGACTTAGATGATTCTTTTTTTGTTGGAAAGGGGATTCATTTTAATTTCATTGGCATTAAAAAAAAAGTATTATAAGTAATCGTGTTTAACATACTTATTTTATTACAAAAACTGACTGTGTCCCACGGTTTCACCCGTGTTAATGTTATCCGACAAACACCGAGCCACCAACGCCCCGTGTAGTCTATCATAATTATTGTTCTTCCCGCAAGTACAAATTATTTAAATTTTTCATTATCTCCTAAATAATGTGTCCGAATGACATAAGTACTATAAAGAGCAAAATCTAACTTTATAAAATTGTCTTTATGATGAAATAACTTTTGTTCGTAAGAATTCATATGCCATGACTAAAAATAATGCTTATAAATCACTTTTTAATTTTCAACAAATCTTTGTCACAAAATACCTTATTGTGGTATATAAGAAATAGGCATATGCTATAGCTGACTTTTTTTTAAATATACTAAGGATCAATATTTTTGTAGAACATTGTATTTCGGTATCATTAACGATTACGCCAGCGCACGCGGATAAAGCAGTTCGGGAGAACTCTGACTTACGTAACAAAAATGAATATTTAAGGTTATCTGAGAGTTGTAGCCTAATGTTAGATAGCCTATACTATGCCTTGTGAGTCTGGCTAACATATACGAATCATTTCGAATTTCGAATCCGATGGGCAGTTCCAGAGATTAGCGCGTTTAAAAAAAAACTAACAAACAAAAAAACTCTTCCGTTTTTTTTATATTAGTAACAGATTAATAACGGAATTTGATAAGAAACCGAGAAATTATAAAAACATAAAAATTACGGAAACTAAAACTCCGTGAGGTTTTAATAGTTACAATAATGAATTTTATGTATTTTACTGATTTAATTGTTAAGTACCCAGTGATGGTGAATTGTGATGGTGATGGTGATGGTGATGGTGGTGATGGTGATCAGGAATGGTGATTTTTAAAATATAATTATAGGTATTTATAATATAATAACTGTTTCTGAGAGGTTATTAACCTTTCACAAAAAAAAATATAACTCCTAAACCACTGAAAATAAATTTATCAGAATTAAATTCAGGTCTTTTAAATGACTCATTCTACCTATTAAATACATAAAAAGGCATGGCCGCAACTGGCCAGAATTTAAGATTTGAAACTCGATGAAACGACAAAGCAACACTAAAAAGAGACAAGCCCAAACATCTATAGGATTTAGGCAGAGAATATATTATACATGGCCAATGCAAATCCTGATTTTCACGACTATGATCGTCGTCGAGTTGATCTAGCGGTGACGTTCTACAAAAATATTGGTCCTTAGTATATCTAAAAAAAAAGGTCCGCGATAGCTTATGCCTTTATATAAGCCACAATAAGCTATTTCGTGAGAAACAATTAAAAAGTAATTTAAAATTAAGCTTTATTTTTAAACATGGCATATTGATCCTTACGAACAAAAGTTACTTCATCATAAGTAAAAGTTTATGAAGTAAAAATTTGCTCTATATAGCACGTTATTTGGACACATTGTCTAAGAGATAATGAAAAATTAAAATAATTTGTCATTGAGAGAAAAACAATTATGATAGGCTACACGTTGCGGTGTTTGTCGTATAAAAATTAACACGGGTGAAACCGTGGGGCACAGCTAGTGAAAGTATATGTAGTCAACGCGAGCGCAGCCGCGGGTACAGCTGTCATACATAAATTAAACTAAGTAAATCCTACTAATATAATAAATGTGAAAGTGTGTATGTTTAGATGTTTGGATGTTTGTTACTTGAGTAACGAAATTTGGCAGACAGATAGTCTATGACCTGGAATAACACATAGAGTACTTTTTATCCCGGTAAAAGGCATAGTTTAACCAGTATTATCCTAAAAATATAATAAAACCCATCTATGATTTTCTTTTGGTTTGTCGTGTTCCGAGATCTATCTGTGTATATCCAATAATACGCAGACGAAATCACGGGTACCAGCTAGTAAGTTTATAATTTTTATTGTGTGTAATCTAATCACAGTCATATCCTACAGTTCTAACTAACGCGGCCACGCGTTGCTTTGGCTCAACCTGTTTTTTTTCCAAACGTTTTTAAAAACGCGCGTATTCTAAATTGAATACAACACTGTGTCAAATTTTGAACAATTGGTGATTTTTCGGAAATTTAAGATTTTAATCAAACAAACATTAATTTTTATTACTAAATACATTACAATTACAATACACTAAATACATTTTTACGCGAACTTATAAGTTGAAATGGTTTTTTTTTAAGTAGTATTTCATGTACCTATGTAACTCATTTTATATATTATTTAAACTAACTTACCATTAAGCTTATTATATGTATCCATAGCTTCTAAAAATATAACTTAACGAACAGTAACATGAGAACATATCTCACACTCACAAGACCGTTTTAAGATGAAGTAAAAAACTAAACAAGAATAGTGATCCCTTCCCCTACCAACGGATATCGCCCAAGGCCCAAGCAGCCCATGCTCCCCTCTGTATTAGGGGCGCCTACCCTTTGTCGACCCAAACATCCCCTATTGAAGGGAGGGGACCCCACTCCAAGCAGACAGGAGGGGTTGATTTACCCAACATCGATTCAAAATCCACTACCTGTGTCTCGGACCCCTTTTCAAAACGTTATGATAATAATAAAAAGAATCCTGTAATTTAAACACTATTAATATAGTTAGATACATACACAAATATTTTTACCCGCCAAAATGTTGTAAATAGGAACAAAAACTTACACTTTCACAACAATTTTAATGCAAAAAACACACATTTAAATCGTCTTTATGATATTAATAACTTGAAATTGAAACATTGAAAATCAAATGCATGTAAGCATCATAATCAACGAACAATTACGAAATAATAACAACATTTGCTGCGCGCACACACTTACTCCATCCACTATCAATTTTAAAGTGAACGCAGAATAGAATTACAGAACCTAAAAATTAAAATGCGAATTGAATTATTGTGAACAGTGTTGTTAATGTTCATTATCAAAATTCCCCAAAAATGTATCTCCCCAAATTGAGAAAAAAAATACCTTAGTCCATGAGTCCTCACAAATTCTCTACATAATTTTGTGACGAAAAATAACAGGCACTCTAATATTGTTACGACTCGTAATAAAACAAAAAAAAAATGCGCATTTTTTTCTCACAAATGGATAGGATAACAGAGGTACACTAAAGTAATTAAGAGGAACTACACTAATAATTTTTTTTTATCAAAACGTGTCAAAAAGAAATTAATAAAAATATATAAATGGAGTGTAGTTATATATGGCTGTAAAATGCGGACAATGACAAACATAGATGAGGAAAGAGTAAAAGCATTCAGAATCTGATGAAAGTTGGAGATTGATCCACCAACAAGACCACCACTGCTTTTCAATTTTATGATGATGTTCGTACACATATCGACATTTACATTCGTAAACATATTTAAAAAGATTTATTTCATCGATCGATGCAGTCTTTGAACAAATTATCAGTGAGCCATCATCGACACTAAGCTATCATGGTTAGCATGAGCCAACAATTCATCTTTTTACAGGTTCATTTCCAAATAGCAACATATTAAAATGCAGATGGAAACTTTTAAATTTGAGAACCTTGCTGTTTTCGTTCATCGTGATGTTTTGAGTACTATCCATCAGTGTATTAACATAATTATCAATAATCAATAGCTTAAAAAAATTATGAGCAGTACTTATGCATGCACGTAGGAAAATATACTTCTTTGTCGTCAAAAAACAATACCCCAAAAATTTTATACCTTCAACAACATACTTTGATCTGTATTTTAATCAATTACATAATTCTCAAGGAGCTCACAATTTTGCATTCTAATAAGTGCGCCAAAAGTTGTATAACTTCAAAACGATAAATCGTTCAAATCGCCGATGCTCACAAAATCCCCAATGGAGTTAAAACTCCTCATAATTTGGGAAAAATCCCACAAATCGACAACCCTGATTTAGAATCATAGAGTCTGACATTTACCACAGAATATACACATACTAGAGGTGTTATATTAGACTGATATTTTGGTATTCCTTTAATGGAATTTATTCGTTATCACATATTATGTTCCATTAACTATTATTTGGTATAATATCAGTGAAATAATAGTAATCGATCTAATATTCGCCATTTGCTACCTACTTGAAACTAATACTGATATTAAGCGTATCTATTCTCTATACATATTGAATGTGAGTATGAAATAGAAGATTGTTGTGAATATTTATTATTATTATCCTTATGTTTATTAAATAACGTAAATGAAAAAGTGATTAAACTTTCTTTCGTATTAATAAACTAGCTGTGCCCGCGGCTTCGCTCACGTGGACTACAGAATGACCGCGCGAATCTTGTTCCCCCGCTCCCAGCTATATTAAAGACAAAAATTCTTATTGTGGGTGTTCTTTAGAAGATAGGCGTATACTCTCCCTGACTTTTTTGTTGGTATTTCCATTTCTTTCTTTTCTCGATGACAGTTCTAATTTAATAGTGTTGTGACCAAATAAGTAATGATATCGATCTGAATGTAACACTTAACTAAACTGAAAGTAACTCTTCGGTGAAGGCTTACCGTCGACCACAGTTGGAGTAGCGCGGGCTCGGTATACTACCAAGGCTTATCGTCGACCACTAAGTTTAGGGTAGCGCGGGCTCAGGGGTGTGTACCTGAGACTTAACGTGGACCACTTAAAACTTTAATACAGACGAACTTTTTTTTTGGATCCCAATTTTGTTTTTGGGATCCCACTTCTGACACCAAAATTGTTAGGACGACCGTCTGTGGGTCCTTTTTTTTTAAAAAAAGACAAAGTTCACACACACTTTTATGGTTCACATAAAATACAGCAGGTATATTGACACGGCAAGAGATGACTGACTTTGATTAAAAATGGATAATGACTACTGGTTACTCTAATAAACGTGCATTTTATAGAAACAAAATATGCTGACTTATAGTTTTAAGCGATTAGTGAATATTATAAGTTCATAACAGCTCCACATCGCCAACGCCTTCAACAGCCTGCCGCATGGGGTTATACGAGAGGCGCTCCGATATCACGGAGTGCCTTCGTACCTGCGGCGGCTGTTGGAGGACTAACTCCAGGGTAGGGTGGTCGCCTACGTGGACGGGCGAGGGACTATTGTCCGACGAGGTGTGAGATGTGGTGTTCCACAGGGGTCAGTGTTGGGGCCGCTCTTGTGGAACATCGGCTACGAATGGGTGCTCCGCGTGCGCATATTCTGCGTTAATTCATGCGTCGCAGCAGTGCGTCCGTTTACCTTGTAATCAAAATATTGTCTTGCACCCGCACACGTCAATATAATTGTTAATACCTCTGCCTCCCCTTGATATTGTTGAAACGATATCAGAATTTCCAGAAATCTGCAATAATATTGTCAATATCAACAATACTATCCACAAATATACTTTAATATTGTCAATATTGAAATTATTGTCAATGATATTGCGTGTGTTCTTTGTTTGTAACTATTACATCAATTAATATTAATTTATGAACAATGTTTGACGAACATCCCTAGTTTAAAATCGTCACGTGTCGTACCGGTCGTATGTGTTTACTTTAATTTTACATAATTGTAAATCAAAATAAATAACAATGAATTCCGACAAAAATCTCGAAGAATTAGCTACTAAGCTATTCTCTATTGATGCTGTAAAATTTGGAGAATTCACGACAAAAAGTGGCATCAAAACACCGGTATACTTCGATTTAAGGGTTATTGTCAGCTACCCGGAGACCATGGTATGAATTATTTTAAATATATTAGGAATGTTCAAGGTTTCGAGCTAATATAGGACGTAATACGAAGAAGTTTCTACCCTAGTAAACATAAGTGGTGCTCTGTTAGAATTTTACAATAAATCTATAATTTCTGATTGAAATACCAGTACAAAAGGTAGTTTTTTACCATACTTTAAAGTGTGTTTTCCTTTTTTCTACACATTATTTTCTTATTGTGTACAAAGATTTAGAAATATTTTGTATTTGTCATTAATCTTCATCATCCTTTAAGTATTATAATTAAAATTAAGCTTATAAATTTCTCTACAGGTTATTGAGACACTTTTTGTATATAATAATAATCTTCAGTAGGCTTGGTTTATTTATTAATAGCATATCAGACTATACTAGGTTGGATCATATTATATACAGTGAAAAACTCAACATGGTTACTAATTTTCCTATAGGGAACAATAAATGTGTATCTTACAGTTAATGACTGTAAATAATGCACATTGAGCTAAATAGGGAGACAATCGGCTTCTTCCGGCTCTGTTCTAAGCACTAACGGTCTGGTATCTACCAGTAAGGTGAGAAAACATCACATAATGTACTGAAGTCGAAAGTAGCCAATTATCTCCCTCTTTAGGTGCATTATTTACGGTCTGTAACTGTACTATAATGCATATTAACCTGCATTTTTATTCCCGCAGAGCAAAATGACATTTCATGTGTTGCTAGTATATTGTGTTTTTAAAATAGTGATTTCAACAATCAGTACTAATAGTAAAACCATGAGATATACCTATTGGTAAGTTTTTTCTAAGTACATTGAACCCTTCAAATATGAAGACTGAATAAGGGAGACAAATTAGCATCTCTCATGGGTCAACCAAAGTATTTTTTTTTAGTTTTTTTTTTTGCATTTGTTCTTTATACATACTTTTTATAGTTTCCTGAATGGTGTAATGATAATAGTAAATGATCAGTTATATTGAGTAATACAAATATTTCAATTAATAAATAAGAATCTCCAGTTCAGTATTTCAAATGTTATGATTCATATAATTGTACTGTAAAATATACTGTAGCACAACACAACAAAAACTTGAAATTAGTCAATTTTCTCCATGGGAATAAAAAACAGTATAGCTTACATACATAATGATACATTTATATGCTGCTATGACAACACTTGATAAATCATCATCTCTCTGGAGTCACCACTGTAAGTTACTTATTATCAGGTTTACTGTGAACTTGGATTAAAAAGGAAATTTTATATTTCTTGTTGACTTTTTTCAGGAATTAATAGCAAATCTATTATATGACTTTGCTTTGAGAGATAAGAATTTTGACCATGTCTGCGGAGTACCATATACAGCTTTGCCTATTGCCACTTTGGTCAGTATTAAATCCAATAAATCAATGCTCATGAGACGTAAGGAAACAAAAGCTTATGGAACAAAGAAGTCAATTGAAGGACATTACAAATCTGGAGACATTTGTCTTATTATTGAAGATGTTGTTACATCTGGTTCCAGCATACTTGAAACAGTAAAAGATTTACGTAGAGAAGGATTAGTTGTTAATGATGCAGTCATCATTTTAGATAGAGAGCAGGGAGGGAGTTTAAATCTTATGAAGAATGATGTGCACATTAAATCTTTGTTCACTATGACAACACTCATGGAAATTTTAGTGAAAAGTGGTAAAATATCTGAGGAAATGGCATTGAAAGTAAAGGATTATTTGGGTGAAACTCAAGCTCCTGTAATGGGTATGTTTATTTACTTATCTGTAGCTAATAAAGTTTCTTAAATATTATTTCATAACTACTTAGAACAATGCAAATAAAAGTATAGTTTGTACAGTAAATCATAAAACTTTATTATTACACAAAAGTTAGGTAAAAATTACATATTCCTTATAATTATGATTGAAATTGAATATACAGTGATCCCCCAGTAGTCTGGCTCCAGTCTAATCTGGCCGCCCCTGTAATCCGACATGCCTATAATATGTTATGAAAATGTCACAGTTGATTGCATGATTGAACAGGTTGTAACTTGTTAGCGTCATTGTGCATCACATAATATAATGTCTTTACAAGCCCTAAAGCAACCGAGACACTCAAGAAAGCTGAACATCCAGGGGTGGAAGAAGCGTTGTATATGTGGTTTCTTGAGGAAAGAAACAGGCATGATATGTCCATTTCTCTCAGATATCTGACAAAGATATTGTAAATCAGGTTTCTATTTATACAATTATAAATTTAAAAAATGATGAGGATTAATTCAAACTACTCAGCAAGTGGCAGCACAAGACGCCCAGTGAAGGCCTTTGAGCAAAGTTAGTTATTAATAATGTTAATTTTATAATAATCCCTATGCTGTCTTTTGTGTTGTTTAATTTACAAAATTCCACATCAAATGATTTATAGTATGTGTATATAATCTTACTTTTTTGATATTTAATAGGTATGTCGGATTACAACATACTCTTTTAAAAAAAAAACTGGACTACACGGGGTCTGTGGCAGTACTCTATTCTGACAAATTTTCTAATTTGACACTGCCTTGCAAAACGTTTGTCGGATTACCGCTGGTCAACTGTACTTTAATATTACATTATTCCCTGATCTTATTTTTTGTGGATAAACACAAGAGTTACAAAGCTTATAAAACAAAAATACAATATAAACATTTTTTTTTACATTTATCAGATAGTTCATTTTAAAAGAAATATCTTTACAGTTATCAATTATTATTATATAAGATTATAATTTATCTGTTACAGAAACAGCAGTTGAAAGAATGTTGATGACTTATGAAAAAAGAGCTGAATTAGCCACAAATTCAATTGCAAAACAATTATTCAACATAATGGCTATGAAGAAAACAAATCTCTGCTTATCTGTTGATTTTACCTCTGTGAGAAACATCCTTGACCTTTTAGAAAAAGTAGGTGAACATATTTGTATGGTCAAAACTCATATTGATATAATTGAGGATTTTAATGAAGATTTTACCAAACAACTGAAACAGTTAGCAGATAGATTTAACTTCTTGATACTAGAGGATAGAAAGTATGCTGATATTGGGCACACTGTTTCAATGCAATATCTAAAGGGTATGTTTAAAGTTGGTGAATGGGCGGATTGTGTTACGGCTCATTCATTGCCTGGTGCTGGAATATTGAAAGCTTTGAATGGATCAACAAATGTTGTTGGATGTGGTGTATTTCTATTGGCTGAGATGAGTAGTGAGGTAACCTATATTTAATTTTAGAATGAAACTTATTTTATATTATTTGCTTTCACTATTTTTGTCTTGTTCACTAAAGTAATGTGTAATGTATTTTGTTGTTATTATAAGGTAATCATATTTTTATCTTTCCTTTTCTTTAAATGTTTAAATTTTTTGACTCTAGTAAGATTGAAATATTCTATTCAGTTTTTATTAATAAATTTTTTTAGCTCAAAGAAACTAAATATTACAAAATTATAATACTTTTACAGGGTAACCTTATAACGCCAGAGTACAGGGATGCAACAGTAAACATGGCGTCCAATTACCCAAATTTAGTTACAGGTTTTGTTTGCCAAACTAAAGATACTTTCAAGGATCCAGGTCTGATACAATTGACTCCAGGTGTACAGCTCGAAAGTTCCAAGGATAATCTTGGTCAAGTTTACAATACACCTGAAAAAGTGATTCTAGAAAATGGTGCTGATGTTGTTGTTGTTGGCCGTGGTATTGTCACTGCAAAGAGTCCTGAAACTCAAGCTGTTATTTACAGAGATGCTCTTTGGAAATGTTATGTTAAGAGAGTTTCTGGTAAATTAGAATGAATTTATACAATGGTTCCAATATAAAAGAACAGGCTTTTGCTCTTTTATGTATTAAATATTAATGCTAGTATGTTATGTAAAACAAATTAATCAAAAATTTGAATAAACAATATCTTAAATGCATGGACCTTTCAAATTTAAGTATTAATCACTTAAAAATGATTGTTTTAGTTATAAGCTTTTACATCGAGACTTGTTATAATTTCTAAGTATTTTAAAATCTCCAGTATTTTTAAGAAAACAGTACAGCTGTTGGGTGCAGGCCGCACAAGATCGGTCGCTCTGGAGATCTATGGGGGAGGCCTATGTTCAGCAGTGGACGTCCTGCGGCTGAAATGATGATGATGATGATGATGTAATATAAATACCTTGTATGTTTTTTATTCAAATATTGAATGTAATTGTCTTTAACAGTGTTCAATTATAAATCATAGTAATAATGGGACCAATACTTGCTGTGATAATCAAACCGATTATATTGGTGCTGTTTTTTATGTTCAATAAATTATATTATTGTTGTACTATATGTAGTAGTTTTATTAAAAACACATCTGCCAATAGCACATTCTAAACAATTTTATAAGTTATCATAAGTATCATCCTATTAATGTGATTGGTGATTTTTTATTACTGAAGAATCACAAAGTAAATTTGTATATGAATTGATGATTACTAAAACATCTTAAGTAGCTAGAAGAAAATTTTACTGTATTGTAGAATATTTTACTGTATACTTTGAGTTATAGAAATACTTAATTATTGCCTAGTACTCTATTGAAATTATATGTAGTAGGGAGACTACAATATATTTAAAATAATTTTTGACTTTTCTAAATATGTTGTTTTAACACTCATCCTGTTACTTGTGTTGTTTTAACTCTCATTTAAAATTTGTATATGATTATTATATGAATAAAAGAAAGGTATTTTAATAGAATATTAGGTATGTATTTATTTCATTATATTTTTAATTATCTGGTACACATATTTATATAGTTTTCATCTTCCATTATGTCCACACTTTCTACAGTGGTAATGGTCCACTTCAAAATGTCATCAAAGAAATCTTTATGTGGCTGTCATTTTCTGATTTGTGGATAATGTGAGTATGCAGAAATAAAAAAAAATATTTTCTTTGTTATTTCGATTTGCCTTCCTTAGGACAGTCAGAAAGACATTTATATGACTTTTGTACTTTTGCCGCCAACAGGTATGTTTATAACTCAAATAGTTATTTTCAACATTTTAATTTTGTGTGAAAAGGCAACGCAGTTGTGTTCTAATGGTCAACATAACAAAGGTCTATGAAGATAAAGTACAAAAAAAATAAAAACGGTTTTGAAAAAATGTTACTTTTGTATGTTGTTTTAAAAGTCATCGATTCATATGCGAAGAACGGTGAGTATGATTACATTAAGTTGATTAAATTTAAAAAAAAAGTTTTGATTATAAACACTTTTTACACAGAGATGGACTTTTAACTCTAATCGAACAGGTAGATTTAATAAGAGATACATAGTTTAATTTTGATTATGTTTATGTGTTCTTATTTGTCATCATAGACCAATATTTGTCATCCCTATTTCCCTAAATCGATTTGTCATATGGATCGTAGTGTTGTATCAGATTGTTTGAAAATCTTATAGTTGTGTATGGATTGTTTATTAGTAACGTTCATCAGATTAGTTCTTGGTAATGTGCATCAGTCCGACGAGTCGAGGGACGACAGTGAAAAAAAAGGACATTCGCATGTTCCACAGCGTGCGTAATTTGTTACTTAACGAGCTAAAATAACTTATTTAAGTAAAATTTTGTTTAAATCACAAAGTGCATCACCTTATTGTGTAGGTACTTTACTTTTCCTTTATTTTATTCCAAACTATCAAGAAATTTTAGTGCAATTAGGAAGATGTAAATGAAACCGAATTGCGTTTTCATAGTCTTAAAAAAATCTCTATGGTATATTAATAACAACTGTGAAAAAATTATGACCATATCTTGAAAACTGAGTTTTATAAAAATAAATCAAGTTGATAGCTCCCGAATATACCTTGCGCTATCCGAGTAGTCGCTGTGACGTCACATCGCCGGTTCGATCAAGTCGTTGTCATTCGGAGGCGGGCAAGACGCGGCGTTTTGCGAAGTTTACGCGATAAACTTTTTTCTATTTCGTTTTGCGGGTTAAACCGCTTCTTAGTTTGTTCATTCGTAATCTAAAATTGGTACTCAATCATAAAACCGAAATGGAACCGGGATTTTCACGTGGACAAACCAACAATCTGCCGAAAGTAGACATTATAATGGTTGCGGATTATATCACAAGTCATGCGAAATACATTAGTGCAGAAATCCAAGGACAAAAACTTGCAAAGTAAGTCACATATTTTACTTACTTAGAGAGTATTCTAATATAGTAGATAATGCTTTATTAGTATACTTAGTAACTACAGTTCTTTGAAATCCATATGAAACTTATTCGACGTAGGTATCTACAATACTTTATTCTGATAAAAAGTCAGTTTCAATGGCCTTAACTATGATTCGCATCTGATAAACTTATTGTTCCTTAAGGTTTATTTTATTATTACTACTTTAAATTATTGTTATTGTCTAAAAATTTGTCTTTACCCTTCGTGTAGGTACTAGTGTTGTCCGCTATTATTGTAGTTTATTATCGATATGACATAATATATAAGTTTTCTTCAATATTCAACTATTCTCAAGTTTTTTTACAATATTTCACAGATCGGGACGCGATAGTTATGGAGATAACGCAATAGGGTATATACAGGTGAAAAGAGAACATGCGCTGTATATTGTAAAGGTGAGAATTGCACTTGAGCACAAGGTCCGGCCCACGGCGCGGCGCGGCGTATCGCTGTACATTTATTTGTGATGAAATGGAAAATAAAATTTATAGTCTGGAATGTGAAGGTTGTGCGGCAAGTAGAGGAGGATGCAAACATACCATGGCGTTGGTCATGTGGTTACATAGACGAAGTGAGAAGCCTGCTTGTACCGAAATAGCTTGTTACTGGATGAAACCTAAACTGTCGCAAGTTGGATCGCATTTAAAATTTATTAAAGGTAAAGATATGGGTAACAAAAGAAAACCCCTACATTCGACAGCAACATCAACCTCTGATGAAACATCGAATGAAAGTTTTTTACAGTCTGTAATAAAAAAGTCGATAGAGCTGGGAATAGATTCTCAGATTATGGGGTATTTTCGTCCAACTGAAGATATAAACAAAGCATCAATACATTATCTAGTTAATCAGTTTAGAAAGGGAAACGGCGTCAATGACGCAGACAGATTTATTTTATTCTGCAAAGAAAATATGCGATCTCAGCAATGCGATGACATTGAGAAAGCAACTAGATCACAGGCAGACTGTCCATTATGGTATGAAATGAGATACGCTCGTATTACCGCATCAAAAGCTTAGAAATCTGGTCAATGTGGGCACACCCGATGGAGTTTTAGTGGAAATACCTCTTAGGTGCATATAAATTTAAAGAGACATTCGCTGTTAAAAGAGGTTGGCAATATATTTCATTTAAATGAAATACTAGGAGCATTAAAACAGTTCATGTATGTATTTAGTGATTTTTATTTGCAGGTAAACTCTTGGAAAATGCAGTCTGTGAAGAAGTATCTAAACTAAAGTTCACTAGAGTAGGTCTCATTCTGTGTAATGATTTTCCAGTTTTGGGCGCTTCTCCTGATGGTATCGCCGAAGAATGTATAATAGAGATTAAATGCCCAGTGTCTAATAAAAATTTTCAAAATTATGTGAAAGATGGTGTAGTGGCACAAAAATATTATGCTCAAATGCAAATGTTTTTTACAAAAAAAGAGAAGTGCTTATTTTGTATCGCACGCGAAAATTTCAAGTCAACAAAAAATATTGATATAGATGAAGTAATTTGTGATAAGGATTATTGTGAGGAGTTGATTAAAAAATGTGAAATATTTTGGAAGGAAAATATATTTAAGCAACTGTTCTAATGAATGGCTGTTTCATACTAAATAGTTTTATTAAATATTATTATTGTCATTAAATACGCTGTCAGAGCGTGAGTGAGCGAATTTAGTAGCATTCACATTACGAAAAGAATTTTTTTGTAGGTTTACTAGCCCACATGTGATTATAACGACGTCATCTAACATATCAATAACTTTTGTGTCAATACATGCATGAGGCGAAGTCATTTTAAATTCTCGTATACGACCGATTGCCCGTTCGACGTGGATACGTAAAGCCGCAATCCGTTTGGTTTCTATAACTTCCTCCTTAGTACTTGCTTTACCTGTGCTGACGCTTGGAGGGCTTACTAACCTGGCCACCTGTTAGCCACCTGGCAACCAGACATTTCTACATCTTCTGCAATACTTTTGAATCCTCTGTCGGCCATGATTGCATTTCCCTTTGGCATCAACTCTAAAATTTTGCTATTTTGAAAAATGTCTGTATCAGTAGCCCTACCACCATAACCGTCAGATACAAAGTTGATCGTTCCATCTGGCGCTATAGACACTAAATACTTTATAGTATTGCAGCCTTTATACTGTGACCACGATAAAGCTTGGTGTAGAGCGTTGGAGGGTTTCTCTATTCTGATCTCGAAGCAGTCTATAATACTAATTGTATTATAAAATCATTTTTCTAAAAGGAATTGGAAGATTATCTTTGACGGCTTCTTTATTTGGAAAATAAATTATTTGTTTTAGGCATTTAGCTAGTAAAATCACTGTTTTCCTAAAAATACGACTTACATTTTTGGTATTAAAATAAATTTCCATACGTCGATAAGAGTCATTAAGTTTAATTTTTTTTAATGTAATCAATATATGTATTAATAGACATCCACTATTTTCCACCAATAGGCTAATAACGAAGTATGATTGTTTCGGAATCCCCAAATAAAGTTTAGAGTGATTGTCAATTTTGAAAATACAGTGTTTTTAAAATTATCCGAATGTACTTCGCAGGTTTCGATGGGATTACTATAATATGATGATACCGAATCTAAACTACCGCTACAAACATTTTCATCACTCCCAAAACTGATGTAAAAATGTTGTGAAAGCATTTCAACGTTTGCCCTCTTTTTTATGGTCTGAGTTTGGACGTTTTTTTTTTGTTGTTCTACTTGTATCCTCTTATCCTTGTTTTTTTTTGTTTTTTGTTTTAGGCTACTCTATCGTAACAGTCTTGTCAATTGGTAATGGACTAATAGGCTCATTCTCATCCAGAGGTAAATTATCAAATGACACAAATGCAGTGTCCTGCTGAGCTACTGACAGCTGTACTTCTTTTGTAAGCAGCGTTTCATAGAAATCTATTCTCTGTCTTTGGTCGTATCCAGAACGAGTGACTGTAGATGTTTTTTTTTGTTTTTTGACAATGGAATTTAAATGGTACTGTGCCTTGTTTCAATTTTAAAGTTCCGCCACACAGTCTCCATCTCATATGATTTTCTGTGTCTGAATCGATCTGCAGTAAAAAATGTTATTGTATATGATTAAACTTCATTACAGATGTATTCTGGACAAAACACCAGTACTATCTGATAACTTCCATATAATGGAAATTCTACACAACGTGGAACCAGTGATAAACAGGCATGCTGGCTATGCCTATGCTATGTCATGTAACATGTAACCTGGTGGTAAAAGATGAATGGCCAAGGTACATAGTAATGGGTCAAAGACATCTGAATATTTTTCCTACAGATTTCTCATCGATAACATCTTATGACAACACTGTCGACATTTAAACCGAAAAAGACAACAATGTAATTTTTACGAACATCTAGCTTTATTTCTTTGTAAATACCTATGCCCATCTTCATTCCTGGTTTGTAATAATTAATTGTAAGTACCTTAAACTAGTAATTGAATACATAAGCATTATAAAATTAAATAGGTAGGTACTCACATTAAAATGATCTTCGCAACAATGTGGACTTGTCTTTGCTGATAACGGCTCCTCCCTTCTCATTAGCTTACACCACGTATTTCTAACTTTTTTATCATTTAGACATGGAAAAATATTTTTCTGGAGTGCTAATTGTTGTATTAGTACATAGAGGTACAATACAATATCTGTACAGTAGTTTATTTTCCATAATTACCAAAATATACGAAAATAACAAGAATAACGTAAAAATACTGCATACGATTGCACGGGCGGGCGAGAAGCGACGAGCGATGTGACGTCACGCGTCGAGCGGGCAATACGGACGACAATTTAAGAACTCATAAGTATAAAAGTTTATTATAAGAGCAGTTTTTAAGATATCGCAAAAATTCTTTCACTAGTATTTTTTGAATATTAAGTTTGACTATTCTAAATAAAAAAAATTACCAACTCATCTTCCCCATTGATTATTAGTCAATTTTTAGCAACACTAATTGACACGATACAAATGTCAAAATTTCAATGCAATTTCGTTTGTAACAAAACAAAACAAAAGATCGTTCTATGATAATTTCAATTAGAAATGGATTGTATCACTAAGGAACTAGGTATAAGTATTAAAAGTGTATTTCCTACAGCCTCATCTGGTTTATTTTCTGTTGTTGTTCATACTAGTTGGATAAAGAAATGGTTAAAAAATACAGAAGTTGAAAATTCTGTGAACAATGTAGATTTTACCTTGTTATCTGGTGAAAGTGTTCCTTATCCATGGAGAAAAATTTTTATAAGGGTGAGTAGTTTGTATTAATCAAAAAAAAAAATTTTTTTTGAAATTATCAAAAATACTAATAACTTTGGCTATTGTCATAGGTTTTGAGTAAGAAGGTTTCGAAGGCGCTGCCACTGCCACGATACAAGCTAAATGAAAATAATGAAGAAACCGCTCTTACCTTCTCGCAATTACTCCAGTATATATCACAGGGAAACCAAAGAAGTTTATGGAAGGAATCATATAAAAAATACTGTCATAACATTGATGGTTCAAAAGAAAGTACCATAGTCAATTTGTTAGAACATGATCAGTTACTATCCGAAGTACTTTTAAGGCTGTATGGCTGTAATATAATTAGAATTAAAACAGATGAAGCTGGAAATCACACAGAGTACAAAGAAATGATTCCAAATAAAAGTGTATTAAAAAGTTATGAAACTCATGTCAATTTGCTAGCAGCTATGTTCATTTTAGAAACAGATGATAACTTCTTTATAATATATCGAGGACATTATGATAACACACTTTTAGATTGTTTATATTTTAGCCCTAACTTAATAGATGTTAATTATGGACGTGGACTGTTTCTTATTTATCAACTATTGAACTTATCAAAGGCTTTGAGCGATAGAGGGTTAAGTTTAGGAATGTTGACCTTGCAGGATATATGTTTATCTGAAAATTTGTGGATACAAGTTTTGCCACCCATTATGAACAATGTCCACTGTTTAGATGCTTCTCTGGTTTATCAGCAGAACAGAAGTAAGCAAACTTCATCTCCTATTCATAGTCAAAATTGTTTTAAAAATGTTGAACAAGATAGTTGGCATAATAAGGTGGTCCAATTTGAAAAGCTTTGTATGCTCTGGGTTCGTGGAAGGATTTCAAATCTGGATTATCTGCTTCATTTAAACATGTTAGCAGGTAGAAGTATGAATGATTCCCAGGCACATGTTATGGTGCCATGGGTCACAGATTTTTCATCAAGATGTGGTAAGTCAACTGTTCTTTATCATTTAAAAACCCAGTATAAGTTAATGTTTAAAATGATTAATTATTGTATTTAAAATATTAATCATTTTTAAATTTAGGTGTATCATTCTGTAAGTAATTTTCTCTTTAAATAACAATGGCATGCCTTTGGCCATTAAATCAGCATAAAAATTGAAAACCAACAATTATTACATTAACAGACTGGTATAGTATATATAATTATATACTATACAACTTAGTAGGTTATGAAATTTTTTAGTTCCTATAAAAATATATTAACTAATGCATAATGATGCATGAAATTTGTTTACAGATCTTCATTTTTTTATTCTTGCATGGTGTATGTTTTTTTTACATTTTCTAGTCACATAACATTAATGTTTGAATTCTGACACTGTAAGTTGTACACTATTTTAGTTAGATAAGAATTTACCTTAATTTTTTTATTAATTTCTAATACACTAAATTTACAATTTACAATATACTACAATAAAGCCACACTACACTTTATTCCACTGAATATGTAATTAAATTTAAAAGAGATTTTTGGACTTTGGAATACATACATCACTATGAATTAGGGTTTAAAAAAATGCGCTTCCTACAGCTGCGCTTTCTATTACAGGTAGAAATTGGCGTGACCTTTCAAAGTCGAAATATCGTCTAAACAAAGGAGACCGGCAATTAGACATGACCTACGATGTTACAAATGCAGCAGATCAGATTCCACATCATGTGTCTGACGCCCTCTCTGATATCACTTGTTATGTATACTTGGCGCGCAGGTTTGTTTACATTACTTTTCTCATATAGTTTTCCGTCTAAACCTAACATATAGTTGCATAGTACATATTCGCCCATGTGGCGAAATTAACTTGGCTAAATATTTCCAAATTTTTTTTTTAAAGCAAAATAATTAATTTTCCTTAGTTCATTCGAAACGAAGACCTATAAAGATATTGCACTTCCTTCGATCGAAAGGCAAAAAAGTCTAGTTAAATCTAGACCAAATTGCCAGAAAGAAATTTCCTAAATCTGAACTGAACAAGCTGCTGCTGGGAGGTAGAACACGACATTTGTGTGATTAGATCGCGACCACTATACACCACGTGTAACACTCGCCATAGTGACATGTGTCGCGTTACAGTATTAGTTGGTGTATATTCAGTAATCAAGTGTTTGCCCCCAAGCCACGGTGAAGCTGTAAAAGCCATCTGAGGCTCCAGGGTCCTTAATGTATAGTCAGTTCTAAAAAACAAAAATATAATAAGAAAAAAAAAAATAATAATAAAAAGAATGTTGGTATAATTTTTACATTATTATTATTCCCGTGGGTAGTGAAAATAGCGTTAGATTTTACTTAAATAATTTATTCGTACCCAGTGAAACAAAATTCAAACAAACTCACTATACTGTTGTCGTACTTGCTGTATCTCTCTGTATGGTCCTCTTGCAGATTTCTTCATTTTTATCGTTTGTTATTTTCACTTTGTTGGCCAAAACAGAACTGTCTTGGCTTGGGAACACGGTTCGCTTATATACCAAAATGAAATTCATTGTTTAGTAGGAGAAGGGTCTATTTTTAGATTGGATGACGAAATGGGAAGCGATAAGTTTTGAGTGTGTGAGTTAACTATAGTATTTAGTACCTACCTACGAATGGATACTCAATGCATCGAGTACATTTTAGAGGATTCCAGATGTTTTGAGAATAGCAAATTTCCTATTTACTCAGATGGTAACATAATGGTGTTTTAAAAAAACTGATAATTGCATTATAATAGGACGCCCAAGGAAGTATTATGTAAATATGTCCGCAACAAATGGGTACCAGCTGAGTACCCAGCATCTATACAACGCATGCAGGAATGGACACCGGATGAGTGCATACCGGAGTTCTATACGGATCCTACAGTATTCAAGAGTATACATGAAGATTTGCCAGTAAGTTCACAATGATTATACTGTATTATGAATTTATGACGTCACATCTTTAGGTGATCGTAGTGATCGAGTGTAAACTAACGGAATATCGATTCGATGTCCGCAGGTTCGAGCCCCAGCATGTACCAATGAATTTTACGGAATTCCGAGATTAATTTAAATTGTTAAAAATATAGACTGTAGTATAGTATATACACCTATGGTTGTATATTTATACCTATACCCTTATCATCAGACCGCAGATTTGCCTCCGTAATTATTATATTAAAAATAAAATAAAACCAACTTCAATGATTTTGAGGAGTTCCTTGGTGTATCTTTGAAGTTGAAGGTCCAATCCTAATGAAATTCAATGGGACCATCATTGAAGTAACCCCTTTCCAACAAAAAAAGAAGTATCTAAATCGGTTCATAAACAAAGAAGTCATGGCTGAACATCCATAAAAAATGGGTATAAAATCGAATTGGGAACTTCAACCTTTTTTTAAGTGGATTAAAGAATTGCTCAGTGTTTTAAATCACGCAATACGTTGTGGGCTGGTATATCCATAAAAAATGGGTATAAAATCGAATTGGGAACTTCCTCCTTTTTTGAAGTGGGTTAAAGGATTGCTCAGTGTTTTAAATCACGCAATACGTTGTGGGCTGACGTGTTTTTTAAGGTCGTGCATTCATTCCTTTAGGAAATAGACCTTTGCTCAGTTGTGGGATTCTTACAGGCTGGTATTATGTTCAGCTGAGTGATGCTAGACGTATTGGTGGGTTTCATTTGTTAAAAATATCATCTTACATTTGAGTTCTGGACTTTGGTTTTTATGCATGTTACGAGAGCAACTCATGAAATGCCACTGCTAATCCTATATCACCATTTAGCATGCTATCATCATTGTGACTGTGGGTCGTGTGAGATTATGATTATTTACAGGATCTGGAGATCCCGTCATGGGCGACGTGTGCGGAAGATTTTATAACAAAACACAGAGAAGCATTAGAGAGTATACATGTTTCTGAGAATTTACATCACTGGATTGATATCACTTTTGGATATAAGTGAGTATATTACATTTAAAAATCTGGGAGACCGAGCTTAGCTCGGTATCTTAAAGTAAAAGAAAAATACATACATATCTAAATAAACTTGGAATGTCAAACATTATCTAAATATAAAATTATATCCAAAGCATTGGAGCCGTTTCCGAGAAACCAATTAAATACATGTAAATACAAAAATTGCTCACTTAATAGTTTAAGATTTATAGAAGTTTAGGTTTTCAATACTACATAACTTTACTTGTGTTTATTAAACATCCATTCATCTATAGTCATTTTCACTATCGAATAATCGATAAAATCGGGTTTAAACTACTGACGGTAAAAAATTTCTATATTTTAAAAGGAAGGTCCACAATTTGCATGACCCGAGATATCACGCGAATAGCTTTTTTCACCACAGTCGCTCGATCATCTATACCATTTCCATTTCTTTATTTTCTCGATGATAACTCCTGTGAAAACTTGAACGAGCGTCTTTTTTACATTATGTATGCATTATTTTATAAAAATATGACGTTTACACACGTACAAGGTTATACCCGAGTCGGAGAAACTGATAGGGATGGAGCTATATCGATAAACGTAACACGATAACAGACCCGATATTTTTTTGATATGATATGATTTTAATAAGCAATTCTTAATTTTTTATTACAAGTTTACCGCAGAACCTGTAAAGAATTTAAAAGAAATTCAAAGCAGTCATGAGGACTGTCGACAGAAGTGAAAACTTAAAACTATAAACATTTTTCTTAAACTTCAAATGATAGAATTAATAATAATAATATAAGTAACTATTATTAATATTAATAATGGAATTAACAAAATACAAATATAATTTGAAATAAAATATACTATTTTTGTAAAATATAATCGTGTAATAGCAAAATATTTTTTGATAATCGTTAACACATCACGTGTCCATGTCGATGACGACTTACATGAGGGAGTAATCCCTGTCCAAAATATTCTACAGAAGTTTTCACAAAAAAAAAAAGATCTGGGGCCACCTACACGAGTGAGTGTATCGCTACAAGTCCGCCCTGCTCTCCTCGGGTGATCTCTACGGGCGATTATTCTTCCGCCTGCATATCGTCGCGAGTCGTGGATCGTGACGGATCGCCGCGTGACCGTAACGACTCGTCACAAGTATCGTCTGATTCCTGCATTTCGGTCGGCACAACTCGTTGCACAGATGTTTTAAGGAAAATAGCTCAGTTCGGTGACAGGCAGGAGCGAAATCAGAAGTGTCAGTAGTTTAGTGGGGTGAGAGTACGACACGTTTGGCGAGTGCGCTGCGAGTCATTGGCGTTTTCCTTATCAATGTCACTCGTAGTATAGCCGCGATAAACCTGTTCATGGTGGCGCAATTATTTTTTTAATTACTGAGTAAATTGATTTATAATTATTATATCAAAATTTTGTCTGTTAGCCACGTATTACGCCATTTAATTTAATCCGGTTTTAAACCTATAAAGAATTAACATTTTTCACCTCCTTAGAGGAATGAATTTTAAAAAATTCTTTCTTTGTGCTCAACTACACATGAAACTCCTTTACAAAATTTCATTTTTGTAGTTCTGTACCAACTGGTTTAAATTGTGCGTTAAAGTCTGTCTTATTCGTTTATTAAATAGCCTAGCTATGCCCAACGGTTTCACCCGTGTTAAATTTATCGGATCATCTCTGCACCGCTCTGCAGCCAACACGCCTATATCGTTGTTCTCACTTACCGTACTTGCCCACATCTTGCCAAATTGCTTGAATTTTATGCCTACCATAATAGTGAGACAATACAATATGTATTGAAAACACCGTCGGATCCGTGAAAGTATTTTCAGGTATCGAGATTATATTCTGTTTATGTTATCTATTTCAGATTATAAGTAAAAAAAATTACCCCTAATAAAATGTAAAAAAAATTAGTTAAATGAGGAAACTTACGTGGCAATACCGCCATACGATCAAACGTACCACTGCGCCGCGCCAGGTCTGGCGACGGTATTATCACGTTTTAAAAATTTGCTAAATTTTAGGGAAACTGATATTAAAAATGTTAATTTTAAATGGCAATAACATTTTTATTTTCATCTATACACTTAATAAAATTGAAGTGTCTATTTGTAATGTCAAAATAACAGTTTTTTTAATTTCTGTCTGTTTGTTTCGGGTAATCTCCGAAACGGTTGGATCGATTTTGACTGGACTTTCATTGATAGATAGCTGATGATATAGGGAGTAACTTAGGCTACTTTTATTTTAGAAAAAGAATTAGAGTTCCGCATTAAAAAAAATCTGGTCATGGTGAATCAAATCGGGCTTGGCTTATGCTGAGTAAACCATAAGAGATATAACAAATTAATGTACTACATAATTATTGGCATTAAAAAGACATACAAAAAAGTCCGGCAGAGTATAGATATATCTCCTAAGTAACACACACAATAAGCATTTTTGTGTTTAAAAGAGCCGGGAGCGGGAGAGCAAAATTCGCGCGAGCATTCTGTAGTCCACGTGAGCGAAGCCACGGGCACAGCTAGTAATAAATAAAATGTTGATATTTTTTTTGGTAATGTAAATTGGGGTACCCATGTATCCTTTTCGGATTCGACGAGGTTTTCAATACATATTGTATAGCCTGTAACCTTCCTCAAAAATAGGCTATATAATGCAAAAAGAAATTTTAGAATCTGACCGGTAGTTCTAGAGCGTTCGAACAAAAGAAACTTTTGAACTTTATAATATTAGTATAGGTTACTTTATTTTGCATTTATGTATTTACAAACTTCTGAATTAAAATTTTAAGGCTGTCAGGATCTGCTTCTGTAAAGGCGAAGAATGTGTGCCTGTCGCTGGTCGATGGACACACTCGTGTGCGTCGAGGAGGTACAGTGCAGTTGTTAACGGCGCCACATCCACCGCGGTCGAACAAAGATTTTCCACCGACTCCTCCCAGATTGCATTGGACTGCTCCGAGGGATAGAAGTGAGTTGTTATACATAATGTCTGTTTTGTTTTCATTTATGAAATATGTCTATGGGTTAAGCCTTCAAGTCTTGCAGAGTTATTGCCATAGATTTTATATGGTATAGATCGGCAGTAGGTTGAATAAGACGAGACTAAAAACGGAATACACTGGTGTAGGTACGTTTTATTTTGAACATTTCCCTTGTTATAAGATTTACGTCCTCGTATAATACAAGTAACCACAACTAAACAAATCTACTAAATATAAAATTACATTTTATAGCTTAAAACTGTAATGTATAGATTGATTAAGTTTTTCATATGTACCCCCACGTTCACCTTTGTCAATGCGCTTGCGATAATACACACACATTCTGCGACCGTCCGTCACACATTGCGTACATTACATTGGCGCAGTCGGTTAAAGGAATTTTCAAAATGCCATTCGGGTCAATTGAAAGTTTTTTAATAGGTGTACATAATTGGGACGCATATTGTAGACGTGTGAAGCAATTTATAGCGTTGAATAACATCGGGATAATGAGTTGCATGTGGCGCTACATCCTTTTTGCATGTAGGTAGTCGCGTGCTAGTTGATGTGTGATTTGTGTTCTCCTGATCATCCATGAAGACAAATCTTTTGAAGAATTAGAGTCAGAAAATCAAGGAACATCTGGAACCGCGATTCGGGATAAAACGATACATATATTTCGGCAAAGGAAGCAAGGACGTGTTTTAAACTGTAAGCGAATACCTACAAAATTTAAAACATCTCGCTAAAAAAATTTCAATTTTAGTGACGGTCTAGAGGTAAACTTTATTTTCAGTTTCTGTTTTTTCTTGGATTTCGTGTTGAGATATTGTAGATCCCGGCTGTTTGCTGAACAAATTTAGATTACAAGCGGCAGTGAGCTTGCTTTAGCACTTGAAGCGGCGGAGCGGTACGCGGCGATTGCGGCGGCGGTGGTAGCGGTAGCTGCGCCGAGAGCGGTGCGGGCGACGGTGAGGTAGACGGGCTACATCGGGTGAGCGTGGCGGTGCCGGGTGCCGGGTGACAGCGTGCCGACGCCCGGCCGCGCCGGCCGTGCGGATGTCGAGCCCCCTGTACAGCGTTGCGGGTTTGACAATTCACGTGGCCGCGCGATGCAGGTTCAAGATGTGACTTTGTGATCGGTGCGGTGAAAAAGGACATTTGAAGAGTCATTGTGTCGTAAAGTACGAACGTAGAATTCGGGACCAAATTCGATGAGAGAGATGAAAAGTCAATTTTTTTTGAGTGAATCGAATTCTGACGGTGATATAAGTTTTTACAATTTTAATGTAATAATACTGATGGTCCTTATTTACTTGATGTTAAGGTTGAGAATTGTTTTATCAAGTTTGAAATTGACACTGGTAGTAAAATTTCTGTTATATCTAAGAGGTATTATGATGAATTTTTCTCATTTAAAACATAATTAAGGAGTCGCCTAGTTTAAAAACATATACTGGCGATGTGATTAGACCTTTGGGTTATATTATGGTTAATGTTGTGTACGGACAAATAAATATAAATTTAAAATTGTTTATTATAGAGAACGGGGCACCGTTGTTAGGCCGTACGTGGATACGCTGTTTGAATTTGAATGTTACACATTGTCATAATATAATGCCAGACATAAACAAATGTTCGATAGAAGCATTACGTAGAGAATTTTCAGAAGTATTTGCTGATGGGTTAGGAACTTATAAATCTCGCATTAAATTACATTTAACAGATTTAACTCCGATTTATGTAAAAGCGCGGACGCTCCCGTTAGCACTGCGCGAGCCGGTTGAGCGCGAACTTGAACGTTTGCAGCAAGATGACGTCATATATAAGGTGGATCGTTCAGATTACGGAACACCTATTGTTTATTATATAATTTATTAAAAAAAGACGTTAAATGGAATTGGGATAATCAGTGTGAAAGAGCTTTTAATGAAATCAAAAACATGTTGAGTAGCAGTCCGGTGTTGGCTCATTATGACCCTACATTACCGTTAATATTATCTGTGGACAGCAGTGCGTATGGGCTAGGTGCAGTGCTTACTCACAGATTTCCTGACGGTTCAGAGAGACTCGTTAGCTGTGCTTCTCGCACATTAAATGAGGCCGAACTTAATTACTCTCAATTTGATAAAGAAGCACTGGCAATTTTATTTGGAGTAACCAAACATCACCAATATTTGTATGGTAGACATTTCATATTACGTAGTGATCACCGTGCTTTAAGTTTTATTTTTGGCAAAAATAAAGGCATCCCGCAGACAGCTGCGAGTCGATTGCAAAGGTATGCGATACGATTGGCAGCTTATAATTTTGACATAGAATTTGTACCTTCCACAAGAAATTGTTTTGCTGATTCATTGTCTCGATTACCGTTACAGTCAAGCGATAAATATAACATTAATTCTGAAAATTATATTGGTAGCTATTTGCATTTTATAGAAAATGATTTACCAGTTACATTTTATGAAGTACAAAAGGAAACAAAGAAAGATATACAACTAAACAAAATAGTAGGGTATATTAAATTTGGTTGGCCAGAACGTGTAGAAAGTGAACGAGACAGGGTTTATTTTTCAAAAAAAGATAATCTTTTCATAGAAAATAATTGTTTAGTTTGGGGTTATCGCGTTGTAATACCAAATAACTTACGTTCTATTATTTTGGATGAGATTCATAGTGGGCATATAGGTATTGTCAAAATGAAACAAGTTGCACGAAATTATGTCTGGTGGGAGGGGTTAGACGCAGACATAGAGCGAATATGTCGTGAATGTCAGGCTTGCGCTTCTCAACGCGAACAAGCCCCGCCAGCGCCATTACATTCGTGGAACTGGCCAAAGGAACCTTGGGTCCGTTTGAATATAGATTTTCTAGGGCCATATCGTAACAAGTATTTTCTTATATTAATAGATGCTCATTCTAAGTGGTTAGAAGTTGAAGAAGTAAATAGTACTTCAGCAACAGCAGTTATTAATAGTTTGCGCAAAATTTTTGCTCGTTTTGGTCTCCCGAGAAGTATAGTGAGTGACAACGGACCACCGTTTTCTTCGGCTGAATATTTACATTATTTAAAGATGAATGGTATCAGACGCGTACTAGTTGCTCCTTATCATCCATCTAGTAATGGAGCTGCTGAAAACGCAGTTAAACTTGTAAAACAAGTATTAAAAAAGGCAACAATAGAAAATGTAAATTTTAATAAAGCCATTTCTAGGTTCCTATTTACATACAGAAACGTTGAGCACTGTACAACACAAAAAGAGCCAGCAGTGGCCATGTTAGGTCGGCGGTTACGTGGTAAGCTTGATTTGTTACGACCGGTTACTAGTGAAATAGTCCACGATAAGCAGATAGAGCAAAAGACGCGCCGTGGTGGGAAGTTGCGTGAGTTTTTACCAGGGGAGGGGGTACTGATGCGAAATTATGTCAATAAAGATATAAAATGGAAAGATGGTGTAATTATCGATAGAACAGGGCCTGTCTCGTACACTGTTAAAGGTACAGACGATGATCGCATATCTAAGCGCCACACCGACCAATTATTAAGTAAAAGAAAATCACGTCATTCATTATCATGTGTAAATACACAACAATTGGATACAGAAACTAATTCTAATGAAAACAATGAGCCGATGGTTCCGGTTAATGAGTTTCCCTGTTCCAATAACGTTGTTTCATCCGATATAAATAACGAAATCCAGAAAGAGATGGTACCTAAACAAACAGATAACGTAGATTCAGAGATTACCCAAAAACAGAGCTCACCTAAAGCTATCACTCTGAGGCCACGAATAAAGATTCGGGAACCTGGTCATTCTATGATTTTAAGATCTAGGTCAAATAAGAAATAATTTTAGATTTTTAGATAGTGGATTAAACTATAAAATTAGGTTTTATTCGTTTATAATTTATTTTGGTTATTCTGTTAGTTTTAAGATGATCTTTATTTAGAAGGAGGACAATGTAATGTATAGATTGATTAAGTTTTTCATATGTACCCCCACGTTCACCTTTGTCAATGCGCTTGCGATAATACACACACATTCTGCGACCGTCCGTCACACATTGCGTACATTACAAAAACTTTGCAAAAATATTTTGAATGTTTGGTCACGATTTACGTGGGCCATTACAGATCGATAACCCATACGAAAATAGTTTCATAAATGTATCTCGATCTATATTTACTAAAACTATGGTTATGGTGTGTCTTAGGAATGAGCGATGTTACAAAAACATCGTTGTTGACATCGATGTCAATATCGATAGGTTAAAATCCATATTTGGGAATATTGGTATTTTGGTGCTACCTAAGTGGGCTACCATTCCTTTTTGCGTGCTACTTCTAGTGTTGTAGCGTTGACAACCTTTCTGTTTATATTTTGCTTACGTATGAATCGTTGAACTACATTTACTATTGTGCAGTCGCACACAAATGTGATAACATCGTTGTTCGATGTTTATATGTATAATCTTGATTTATCGATGTTTTAAGTAGAACCTAATAATATCGATGTTTTCAAGCTCAACATATATGAATATCGAACATTCCTAGTGTGTCTGTAAATCGGGAGAGAAGTGCTGATAGCGCAAAAGAGCCGATGAAGACTTTGTATTTTTGTAATATATATTATTTCAATATAGGATTTACTGGGTTGGATTTACATCTTTCGTTGGATGGCAGTAAGCGGAATTTACCAGATTATTAGCATCATAGACACCGTGATGTTCCATAGGTACATTCAGCTCGGTTTTTTTTTAAAACCTAACTTATGTAAAGTGATGCGCTGGCAGAGCGCAATCATTCGATAGTGTTAATATAAGATATTATCATGTCCTTGCATATGAAATTGGCGTTTTGTTGAACTGACCACTTTGATCTCAAATATCTGGTGTTGATTAGGAATTCCAAATTAAAATTTATTACAAATTTAGGCTTGTGTGTGTTTCGAATTTAGTGATTCATTTGTTTTCGCACCATTTGATTTTTCTTTGACATCGTTCTTTTAACAAAATGGAAAACTTAAAATATCGCGATATAAAGTAAAAAAGCTCAAGAAATGGGTACCGCATGAATTAACTGAAGCACACCAACAAACGCGCATTGAGTGCTGCGTTACATTACTCAACTGTCACAATAAAGGGTAAATTTTGAATCGTATTGTTACTTGTGACGAAAAATGGATCCTTTACGACAATCGGAAACGCTCATCTCAGTGGTTGAACCCAGGAGAACCGGCCATAACCTGTCCCAAGCGAAAGTTGACTCGGAAAAAGTTACTGGTGAGTGTTTGGTGAACCAGTGCTGGTGTCATCCACTATAGCTTCTTAAGATCTGGCCAGACAATAACGGCAGATTTTTATTGTCAACAATTACAAACCATGATGGAAAAGCTAGCCTTTAAACAACCGAGACTGGTCAGTCTCTCTATCCCACTGCCACATCAGGACAACGCTAGACCCCATACTTCATGACTGACGGTCGCTAAATTAGAGGAACTGCGGTTGGAATGTCGCCGACACCCACCATATACCCCGGACCTTGCTCCAACAGATTACCGCTTTCTTCAGAATACGGATAATTTCTTGCAAGGAAAAAATTTCAATTCCGATGACGCTGTCCAAACCGCATTCAAAGATTTTATTGATTTCCGCTCCCATAATTTTTTCAGCAATGGAATCAATTAACTATCTATAAAATGGCGAAACTGTATAGATAATAATGGTACAAACTTCGATTGATTAAATTTATAATTTCATATTATTTTTTTCGTTCTACTTTATCCATATAAAACGCTAATTTCATATGTAAGGACATAATATCAATTATTTAAATACCAAGTTAAAAAAATTCTAATTGGATTTAATAAACATGTTTTCTTTCAGGGAAATCCTTAAAAAATGACAGTTCCGATGATATATCAGATGAAGAGGAAGAATCAAGTAGCCTTCCACAACACGTTTCAAGGTTACACGTACCACCACAACGTTTTCGATCTCGATATAAAAGTAGTAATAGGGCTCGCTCATTATCAAAAGCGCAAGGTCTTGATGATTCCCAACAAGTGATCGAAGGTAGAGCGTCTTCACATTCGAGACACTATAGGGTTCAACGTTCCGAATTAGGCAAAGGTGTTATCTACCTGCCAAAAGAATTTAATCCTGTTGCTAGTATTCAAGCTATGGAAGCATTAGATAATTTCAGAACAAAATGTTTCTACACCAAGTCCGAAGATAGAGAGAAAGTCAAAAATACAACATTTAATTTAATTGAACAAAATCTGAAAAAGGAAAATGTACCCAAAGATGGTTTAGATGATATAGAATTTACAAACCATATGTTTTTAAAGTCGTATGATCAAAGTTTTTTGAAGAAATTCAACCAAGAGGCTCATTTGGAGAGCGTTTTGAAAGAACGAAAGAATAGAAATTTCAATACGAGATATACAACAGATGCGGCGGTATACAAACAAATCATTACCGAAAGTCGCAGGCAGGATATTTTAGTAATAGGTTGTTTAATTGTGGAAATCTTTTTACATACCTATATGCGTCCATTGAGAATTTCGGGTGCCAATTTTATTGATAGATATAATAGTTGTCGGACTGTTTTGAAATATAATTATAATTCTCTACCAAAATGCGTTAGTTACGTGGCTTCCTTGCTTTTAAACGTTCAACCTCCGAGTTTAAGTTTCAAGAATGAACTGACAGTGAAATATGAAGAACCATTTAAGAATATTGTAGTTACCGATAAAGGATTACCAGTTCCAACATCAGCACAGTTGCTTCAACCTCTACTGATGCAACATTTAATCCCATTTCCACAGACTTTCACTACTCTATACAAGCTTTTAAGTACTCTGCACGAGTATGAATTGACTAATAACGAACTTAATATACTGTACATGTATGAATGCGATGGTATCCAATGTGAAACATACCAAAATATCGATAAAACTAAACTTTACTACGCACAAAGAATAGCCGAAGGAAAAATCCAGGCATGTTCCGTACATTTAGAGGTGCTTTTGAACCAACTTACTTGCTACAATCAATTCGATGTCTTAGACATTTTTCTAGCACATTATATTGATCTGTTGCAAAGCAAAAATACGTCAGTGTTAGCTGCATGGTATCTTTTTGATTGCGTTAGTAAAGCTCTTGGCCCTGTTCAAACGAGGAAAAAGTTATTGAGGCACATTCTGAATCTCTATGAAGATGATGAATTCGTTGTTGAAAAATATGAACAACATAAATTGACTGACATCGATGCACATATAGCTGTAGGTGTTTCTAGTAGACAAAAGTTTGTCAAACTATATCATAACATATTCCTACTTCAGTTAATGGTGAGGTTTGGTCTTCAATGCTTTTTGGACAACTTCACTCAACATTTAGTTGAAGCCGTTGGCGGTTATAAGGATATCACTGTGGAAACTGGTTCTCCTGGTCACCTGTGTCATAACCGAGCAATGGCTAACAAAAAACCAAGATACTCGGATGATAATGTGAAACATGCATTATCCAGTACAACTGATATATTCTCTCCAGACACTTCATACGGATCGGAGAATATAATAACGCCTAATTTAGAAAAGACAATTGATCTTAATGATAACAAAGAAAAGGAGTTGGATAATAGAAGTGAAAACGAATTGTTTCATTTCGAAAGCGATAAAGATCGACCTTGTAGAAGCAGTTGGAGTAAATCTCCAGCTGAGTCTATTGACTCTTTCAATTCCAATTTTCAGGAGACGCAAAGCCCTTCACCTTCTAGAGATTATGTGTCACCAACTATTGCAAAATATTTCACGGGCAGTACAAGAGAAAATGAACTAAGTATTGTAATTAGTAAAGATGAAAGTAATGAAGATCATTCACCGACAAAGCCTACATCACCTTCTATAGATATACCAACCAGATCAATGTTCATGAGCTACTTGCATTTCTCCGATGAGAGCTCTGTGAACGTTGAATTACGCAAAGAAACTCACGGACGTCAAATAAAAAGTTTTGAAATTATTAGGAACCTTGAAAGTCAAGAGTCTCAAACATATAATGTTTGCATAGAAAATGGTCAATTAACAGAGACAAGTGACTGCAAGATATCAGATATGAGCTCTGAAAGTCTTATATGGTTGGCTCATAGACTTGGCCCTGTACTTACATGCAGATATATCACTAGAAATTTATTGAAAATGCTCACCCTCTGTTACATTGGTAAAGATAATTTGGCCCCCTTAGATGGTGATGATAAGGATGAATTTGATGATATATCAATAGTCAACAGTATAGTCGTCGGAGACAGGAATGCGATGAAAGTTATAAAGTGCCTCACTTCTATTGTCGGTTAGTATTCTATCGTATTCAAACTATACCATTTCCATTTCTTTATTTTCTCGATGACAGCTCCTGTGAAAACTTGAACGAGCGTCTTTTTTACATTATGTATGTATTATTTTATAAAAATATGACGTTTACACACGTACAAGGTTATACCATAGTCGGAGAAACTGATAGGGATGGAGCTATATCGATAAACGTAACACGATAACAGACCCGATGTTTTTTACAAAATGTAAGAAACTAAACTACTGCCGGATACTTTTGTACAAATTTATTAACTAATATTATATTTCATTACAAGATGTTACACGTATTAATTCTTCATTGATAAATGCCAACTTCTTCAAAATTTTCGAAGCTGTTGTAAAATAAGTAGGTATAGGTAGATACTCGACAATGAAACGAAATAATTATAACAACAGGTAATCTTTATTTATTTATTTTAAACAAAATCGTGATGAATCGTCACTGACACTCGATGAGCTCTATAGATATCATTACTTATTTGGTCACTGTAAATCGTTCAGGGTACAAATACAAGATCGCGCTAATTAAAATCAACGAGCGTGCGTCTGCGACCGTAACGCAAAAAAGTGCCCCGCGCACCGCTTTCGATAGCTCTGCACCCCCTACGCTCGCGGATCCCCCCTTGCGTTTACCCCTCTCATGTCATATCTATGACGCATAACTAACAGTCACAACGTTACAACTATCAAATTAGAACTGTCATCGAGAAAATAAAGAAATGCAAATAGTATACATACAGCGTAAATTTATTATAACTAGTTGTCGCCTAATGATCGAAATTCGACCAGCGACTTTTTAATCATAGACTATTTTCTGTTTGACATTTGCAGTATGAACCTAAACAATGAATATTATATCACTTGCTGTCACTATTCATTGAGTGACAATGTCAATATTTTGGGGAGTTCAATGGCATTGGTCAGTTTAGGATTCGCAGTATTGATTTATTTAATTTAATATTAATAGTAACAGATATTATAGATAAATTTTAGCTTTCTGCAATCCTTCTCCATATAAACTTTAACCATGCTAAATCTCATAGTCGTCCCTGCACAAAATACGCTTAAAAAGGGGTACAAGTATTTTGCTTCACGTATTAATCTAATGATTACTATGTTCAGCCTAAGAAAGCTTGCATGACATATCCACAGAACATAAAATGTTACGTCGTGCAAATTCTGACTTATACTAAAAACACGAATTTCGCGGCGATCAGTTATCATAAAAAAAAAATTGATATAGATGAATGTTATAGAATAATTTTGCACGACAAAATATTAAATAACTTCCTCTATACAATGAGTTTTTTTTTCTTACTACGTGCAACATTACTTTCTATGTTACTTAAAACTGGAGTAGACCTAAACAATAAAACCGAGGAATCGAAGATTAATCGTATTAATCGTACGAATAGAAAATTAATCGTATTGAACGAACGTCGTTGGATATTTAACTTATTAGTTTATTTTTCATTTCGAATAAAAATATATAATTATATATTTATGTTGTTCCTACTTTTTTACTGCAGAAACATCCAACGAAGACTGGAAGAATTAATGTTGTTGTTTGGCGTCAGGCATTGAATAAATGAAGTGTTTCAGATTGCAATATCTATGGTTTTTATGATTTATTTTTGTTATTTAATTTCCACAGCTTACTCACCCTCAGTTGATTTAAAGCATAATCGTATTATTGATTGTATTTAGCTCTAAAAAATAATCGATAATCAACTTTCAAATTAAGTTATGCTACATCTCTAAAATAAACGTTTGACGTATTGTGTCATGCAAGCCTTCTTATGATAAACCGATTGGGCCGATTTTAATATAACTTATTGTATTTTCTTCCAGCTATGTATGGCGAACAGTTGATAGTTTTTCAGTATCTACCACATATGGGTGAGCTGATAGCGTCTTGTAGGCGGAGACTGTCCGCGCCGCTAGAGGGCGGTGTGGTCGCCTGCCTTCAACTCATTAAATACTTAGTGCCTTACATGTCCGATGTCAAAATCATGGAACAGTTGCAGGTTAATATAGTTTTTTTTTTTATCCTTATGGGTTTAGCGTTGTGGCCTAATCTCACTTGAATTTGGCCCAAGATGGTAGCACGCTAAGCCTAGTCCACAGAAGTAGCAGTAGTTTATTCCCACTATTGGGTTTAATCTACAATGTGGCGTCATTAAAGCCTAATAGGGAATTGGTTCTCAAGTGTAGCTGCCAAAATACATATATAGTTGCTTAGCGATAATTTTTTTAACTTTCAACGAAAGTTCGGCCTCATTGTAGGGGTTCGAAGACTCATTGATTTAAGTGGTTTCCATACACGCTACCACTGAGCCACCATTGCTTCACGATGATGCTTCTCATTACCTACATATTTCACCTAAGCTATCGTTAAATTGTGAGTAGGATTATGTACTATAACTTTTAAGCGCCACTTACACGAACGAGTTTATCGCGGCTAGCCACTTCATTATATAACAACTCTTATTAACGTGTCTCCATGGCGGTACTATCGCAGCGATGCGACGAATAACATTGACGAGGAAAACGCCAACGACTCTTTTTAACAAAATAAATGTGTCGTTGCGGTCACGTGGCGATCCGTGACAAGTCTGAAGACTGGCAACAATTTTGTATATTTTATAATCAATTAATTATATTTTAATTGACAAGAATTATCGTCCCGTGGAAATCCCCGACGATAAAAGACGGACACGTGGCGGTACACTCGCTCGTGTAGGTGGTGCCTTATAGTGAATCCTTCCATTTATTATTCATATAATAAAAGTTTTATGTGTTGTAATCGTATAGGATACATTCCTGAAGATAATTCTCCAACCGGCCTTGAGGCTCGCGTCGACGAGTCGATGTGCGTACCCGAGCGGCGCGGTCGCTCGGCGCGCCCTCACACGCAAGTTGGTGTCCGCTTTGCACGTACTGGCGCTGAGGGTGGGTCCTGAAATCACTCGCAGGCATCTCTGCGTGCCTGCACTACAACGGTACGTATTTTTTTATTTTATTTTTTTCCAAGACTAGCTCTCAGGTGCCGCTGCCGGAACACACCCATTGGTGTTTGGCGACAGATTTTCAACTAGTGGTAGCTAGCCAGGCGGAAAATAGAAAAGGCCCTACCACCATGCTATGGTTTCATCAAAATGTTTACCTTCATCGAAAGCTCGGGCTCATGCAGGGGTTCGAACTCACGTCGATCGACGCGATGTTCGTAGACGCTATCACTGGGCCATCGTTGATTGTATAATGGCTTCCAGAGATTCATCGTAAGGTTCAAATGAAAAACGATGTTTGCTATCTTGCTTGTTTGTAGAGTGATTTATTGAACTGATTTTGCATCTTTTGTGATCGCGCTGCACCTTGCAACTATAAGTGTGTAAACTTCTCAGCGCGACAACTATCCCCCCGCTTTCTCTTTATCGGTCGAAGAAATATTTACAAACATTATAACTTGCAAACTAACATGATTTTACAATGATTCTATATTATAATTCGTCTTATCTCTATGTTTTAAATGCAACTACCTATTTATCTGTTACATTCATTAAACTTTTATAAAATGTCACAAACAACGATGTATTACATGAATAAATACATGAAATTTAATATTGTACGCAATGCTATACGTAGCTACACACGATTTTAAATACAAACAATTGTATCTAAAATGTCGCGAATATATTGTGTCCAAAGCTAAATATCGCAGTCGTACTTTTTTACCTCAACAAGTTCACAAAAAAGTATAAAAACAGCTAAGAATTAAGTAAATTTTAATTAACTGTACGACAGACATTTGACAAATACGTATACGAGTAGATTTGAATTTTGCTTAGTCATTCAATTATTATCTGGAACGACTCTTCATTCATTCTTTAATTCCCTAAAAAGTACCTAGTGCCATTTGGAAACGTTTGTAGAAACAAATCTTGTATTTCGCCGAATTTTTCAATCATAAAAATAGAGAGCACTGTTTCAAATCTTCATCTCAAACAAAACATCGCTCGAGCAGCATCGATGCATCGTTTGCATAGTGATGTAACGTAGGTTTCAGACCCCCTGGGCGTGGTCCAGATTCGCCGCCCCCTTATTCAGTTTTCAAATCCTTTTATAAATTTATTTAAAATCGAATAAATACACCATAGTCAGAAATAGATGCAGATCACTATATATAATAAATAATACTTAATTGTTTTAATTTGTTTTCAGATTTTTCTTAGCTTTCGATAAAGCCACCGGAAAGATAGATAATTGGCCCAAACAGGATGAAACTCTTTCTGATAAGGTACCTATTGAAAAATCATTTAAAATTACATCGATTTCATTCGCGCATAATATTTCGTAAACAACAAATTATATAGGTATATCAGTTCAGGTCCTTCTTTACTAGTTATGTCTTCGATTTCGTCCGCGTGGACGTTCGTATATGAAAAAACTGCGATAGAAAAAAACTGATATTATTCTAAATCCCCCATAGTATTTGTTCTTAAAGATATTTACCTTTAATGTACAGATTTCGACACTTTACTGTTTTATTATACATAATGTGTTGACGATCTCTTGGTGGCCGTTATTGTTTTTGGATTGTACTGTGCTTAACGTCAGACACAGTGCAGTAACTTTGCTGCGCTATTATGATGAAATATTCAAAAAATCATATTATTAAAGTCTTGTGTGTTTAAAGCTCCCTGTTTCCGTCCCCTAAATCCTTACCTGCTCGAATTTTCACGTTATGTAAGCTTCAAGGTCCTCATTCACCGATCAACCTGGTATCCGATCATCACCGTATCGTCTCGTGCGGTTGATATTTCATTGTATGGCGTTCCATATACATACACTCACTTGTAAAGTCCGTAACGTTACCTTATCGATTCGTTCACAAGCTGTCCTTATGTGGACGGCGAGTGGACCGCGAGTGGTTAACGCAAGGACGGTGCGTTGTTGTTGTTGTTGCGACACCACGTACAAACTACTTCTCAATTCGTTGACATGCGATGTTGACTATTTGGTCACACGGCGTTCACCCGCCGACAACGAGTGGACGTCGAGTGAGGAGTCAATGCTGGTCGGGTGCCGGGTTGATAAGTGAGTGACGACCTTTATTTATATCAAATTTCTTTGTACTTTAGACAATAGAACAAGAACCATTCGAGAGTAAAATGGAGGGTTTCCTGGAGATATGCCGGGATGGTACTACGGCTGAGTGGACGGTGCAGGACGGGCGCGTCGTCAGGGCTGACCTGCCCGACTTGGCTTGCTCGCCGCCCGACGTGTCCGAACAGCCGCCGGATTCCACACGGCTCACTGTAAGTTTCGTAACAGCCTAAACTTCCTCTTACTTCTATTAAATGGCAATAACAGCTTTTACTATATGCATATGAAAGTATACACGGTACTTATAACAAAAAAACAATTATTAAAACATTTGTCTGTCTGTTTGTTCCGGGTAATCTCCGAAAGGGTTGAACCGATTTTGACGGTCTTTTACTGGTTATAAGGAGTAACTTAGGCTACTTTGATTTTAGAAAAAGAATTACGGTTCCAGGCAAAGAAAATCATCTTTATCTTTAAAATTACCGGCGGGTGACCTCCGTGGGTAGAAGCGGGGCGCCGCAATACCGGCATTCTGTACAATTCTGGCACTCCGGCACAACTAGTTGTTTATAATCCACTTCACTTATGTACAATAACCAAACTACATCACGTAAAATGCCGGCAAAATTACATAATATAGGATCCAAATAACATAAGATTATGAATTAAATAAAATCTACCAGATGATGATAGCTCAAGATCCTGCCAAAACCCTTCCATCACTGTGTTGATATGTCTGTTATATACCCATTGACGGCTCAGGGATTTAAGGGCATTTAAGTGCAGTGGAAGACTTGTCATCTGAACCCTCGATGGAGTGTGGTATATGACACAACAATGGCCCGCAATTCGCAGGGTTTGTGATTTTCTAAAGTTTACAATAATAAAAATAAACTCACCATTGATGGCGTCTATGTTGACGGAAGAAGCTCCACAATTCACCGGCAACAGTTCAGTCATATGTGGGAAAGGATCGAATCAGTCGTCCACAGGTTTCTCATACCAATTCGTCACGTGGCGAGATCACATGTTTACACAATATAACAACATAACAAACGGCCGCAATAGGGAAAATATATTCATGTCCCAACATAGTTCAAACAAACAATTACAAGAGGTTTTATTCAATGTCATTTGTTCAGTATATCAGCTGTTTACTTCTACCATTAATACAAGCTGCGAAATGGTTGTCTGTGAAATTATGTATTTTCATTTTGTTATTCAGGCACAAGAAGAGTTACTCGTGGTGTTTGACGAAGAACTAGCGTATCGTACATATACTAGTTTCAGTAAGTTCATCGGAGCGGATACGATGGAGCGTTGTCTGAAGAATAGCGACACGATACGGGCACTCTGTAGAAAGTACGGCCAGTTTCACTCCATAAGGTTCGTATGCTTTTATTACCAAGCACGGCAAATTTGCGGTACTGACCCTGTGGTAAGCACAGTTCAGTTGGTGTAAAACAGCTGTACCACCCCCGCGGCCGTTTAGTCTACAGAACGTGCCAAAGCAATAGACATACATAAATAAACTCGAAAAACATAACCCTTCTTTTTAACATTCGGGTAAAAAAACCTTAATTTAAAGATTCGTGCGAGCACAAAGCGTAAATTAAATAAAGGCATCTTCACCACGCGGATTTTTTTTTACAGCTCATCTCTTCAAATGACGCGTAACGATAAACGTGTCCAGTCTTCGTATAGTGACGACCCGATAACTCGTAAAGTTGACATAACACCAACTAAAGCGGACGTCGTTATGGACCACATATCCAGCTCTAACAGTTTCGGGTCGAACGTCACGCTTGTCGGCAACAGGATAGATGTCGCTAGCGATATACCCGGCGATAATACGGGACAATGGGAAGGGTTTGACGTCGTTGCGTATAAGATGGATAATGGAATATCGAATGACAGGTCAGTTAAACGTTTTACCGGTTAAACCCAGCGGATGACGCATCGCTGACTGCTGCACACGGTAAATTTCTTTATGGATATGTCTGAATGATGTGTATTTTTACTGAATTAAATTAATCAAATTTTCATTTAAAAATATGAATTATATCGTTACTATATAGTAATATAAAAAAGCGGGAAAATTTTTTGGTTGTTTGTTTAAACCAGCTAATCCCTTGGAACTACCAGTCGAATTCGGAATTCGAAAAATTCTTTTTCTATATGATAGTTAGATTCACGAGGAATAGTATAGGCTATCTAACATAAAGCTACACTTCTCAGCTAGCCTTAAATATTGATTTTTGTTAAGTCGGACCATGAAAAGGCCCCCGAAGGTCCCGAATTGCTTTATCCGCGTGCACTGCATAATGGTTAGTGATACGTAAAAACGATGTTCTACAAAAATATTGGTTCTTAGTATATCTAAAAAAAGTCTACGATACCATATGTCTAACTCTTATACACAAGCCACAATAAGGTATATTGTGACAAAAGTTTGTTATAAATAAAAAGCGATTTATTAGTATTGTTTTTAGACATGATATATTAATCCCTGCGAACGAAAGTTACTTCATGATCAAGACAATTTCATGAAGATAAACTTTTCTCTTTATAGGATGTTATTCGGAAGAATAATTCACAGGAAAATTAAAATAATTCAAACTCAACACTCGACGTACGATGTGACGCATAATCTTAGCCACACTATAAAATTAGTTTTCTATACTGAAGTATTATAAATCGTCAATCAAAGATTGCTTTAAAAATTACATGCGGGCGAAACCGTGGGGCACAGCTAGTTTAATGGATATTTATAGGAAAAGAAAGAAAAAACGGCCAGACATTTATTTAAAATAAGAAACCAAAAAATTAATATAACCACTAACCCTACATTCCATTTCACTTTCTGAACTTTCTTCACTCTCATGATCGGAGGTATCAGCTCGACTGTATGACCGTAGTAGTAATGGCGTGTAAAAGCCGTGTGACGCATAACTCTGGCCGCCCGATAAAAATATTGTCTATAACTGTAGTATTATAAATTATCAGTCATTGATTTCTTTTAAATTATACACGGGTGAAACCGCGGGGCACAGCTAATATCAATGTACGTCAGTTTATTAACTAATTACAACTAAACTAAAACATATGAGAATAACGGCTCTCGAACCTTCCATTGTACCTGCTCTGTTTTCGTAAGCACAACTTACGCTCCTATTTTGTAACCGACTTCAAAAAACACTAAGGTTATGAGGTTTTATGGGAATGTATATTTTTTTAAATGTATGTTCACAACTTTTTTGTTTTTTAACCGATTTGAATGATTCTTTTTTTGTTGGATAGGGGGTTACCTCATGGGTGGTCCCATTTCAATTTAATTGACATTGTAACTTCAATTTCGAAGATACACAAGGGAACGCTTCAACATAATTGAAGTTGTTTTTTTTTTTGTTTTATTACGAGCCGTAACAATATTTTTTATATTAATTTCAGACATCTCCGCGGCGATTGGCTTATATACTGGGAGCACGAAATCGGCCGGCCGGACAAGGAGACGCGTTTCAATCTGAAACAGATCAAACTGCAGACGTTCGCCGGTCACACGCACACGGTCAAGTCTATACATTGTTTGGACAACGAGAACAGCTTCATGAGCGGCTCCAAAGATAAGACCGTCAAGTTGTGGTCTCTCAGGAATCAGGTCAATTTTATTGTACAGATACTTCAACTCATATTTGCGCGCGGCTTTATGTATGCGTGAGTCTGTAACAAACTTCCATTTTGCTTATTTGTATAGATATGTACTAATTTCCATTTTTTGCAATATAGGGGGACGGTAATGCGACAACTCAGTGTAACTGGACGTACACAGGACACAAAAAGGGTGTTCTGTCTCTGTCTTTTATCGAGTCGTTGCGTCTTGCTGTTTCAACTGACTCCGTCGTGCACATATGGGATCCCTTTATGGAAAACGTTGTTTCACAGGTACTTAAAAACACTTAAATTATTATTAATAGATCAATTAATATCTATGTAATACTAGCAGTGCGCCGCAGCTCCACACGCGTTTGGACGAATTAAATATATTACTTGCCTTCAAAATTTCATTAATATCGGTAAATCCGTTTGTGAGTTAAATCCAGACATGTAAACGGATACACAGGCAGACGCAGTCTAGTAAAAGCTGTAGGACCCATCACGATTACGACCCCTACAATAAAACTGAATATGATAAATGGCACATCATCCGAAGTGGGAATAATAATAAAAAAAAAAAACAATTCTTCAGAGATTTTTATTTACGTTTCCCACAGTTGGACAACATAAAGTCTCCAGTGAGCATAGTTCGCACATTAGCAGGAGGCTCGGCTGCGCTCATAGCGGCGACGACGGACGCCACGCTGCGGGTCATAGATGCACGGGTCACCAGTTATAATCACGAACTCAAGGTGAAATCTATTGTAATAAACCCTACCTGTAATATAATTATATGAGGATTTTCTGACTTTTTTAAAATATATTTTTATTCGCACGGCATATTGAAGGTACAATCCTAACTCAAGGGCGACCACCGAGGAATCGTAATCCATCAACAGTCGCAACTGTCATTCCAGCCTTCATAAATTTAACTGTCTCATTAGGCTAGTGGTCCTTAGCGCGACTGTGTATCAAATTTTCAGTAGCACCTCGGAGCTTAGCTTTGTGCTCGATTAATGGCAATAGACTCGTCCCCCATTACATTGGACCTAAAAGATACTCGGTGAACTGTGAGTGTTACAGTGTTAAGCGAGTCACTATGGCGGGCTTTTCACCACATGCAAAACGGTCGAGCAAAACAACCCTATCATCCAGTTGATATGTCATGCAAGCTTTCATACGATGAACAAGGTATAAATCTATGGTTTACACACACACAGTTACCGCTGAGTGCGACGACGTTCATTCGTTGCATGTGCGTGTCGAGTGCGGGCTCGTGGGTGGCGTGCGGACTCGCCAGCGGGCACATAGCCGTACTCGAGCTGCGCACCGGTCAGCCCCTTGCGCACTGGAAAGCTCACGATGGAGAGGTAACTGAAAGAAAAAAAACATTTTTTGGAGTTTACTCCGTGTGATTCGATAGAATCGATTTTTCATATAAAAACCTCGGTGTGCACATTTTATGAGGAGTGAAATTAATACAAGCGTTAACTCAAAAGCGTTATGTTTACTGTCAAAAGGTCATTACTCCTTAATAGTCGATTTTTTCATAACAATTAGAATTTTTGTTTTACTGACATCTTATCTACAGCTATTTTAACTAACTTTATATTGATTTTGTCATCACTAATCAGTAACAATGTAAATATGTATGTGATTTATACGTAATACACATACAAGCTTGTTTATTCTTTATTGGATTTGTTGAAGGATGGCGCGATTTCTATTATTAAAGTGAAACTTTTATTAGATCGTCTCAAAATTTTTGGTCTGTGTGTTGCATGTTGCGTGACGGTCGGCCGCGGAGTAGGGATAAAGTGAAAGGCGCTCGCCAGAGCAGCCAAGGCCAATATGGCGGCGTCTATAGTTCGCAGCAACTGACCGTGTAGTGTATAGACTATTAGTCATTTGTGAATTTTTAGTTAAATGTCTATAATGTGAAAAAAAATTCACTTTTACCGTGGTTACATAAAACCACACAATTTTTTTTTTTTTAATATTGTTATTATTTTATTTTCATAATCGTGAGTAAACTCCAGTCGTGCGTAGGAGCTAACATAAAGTTTAAAAAAATGTACATGTACTTATTTACGCTCGTAAGAAGTTCTTTTAACTAGGAAAATAAAAATAACTTCATAATTTTTATCCCGCTAGTCAGCAACATAAATAAAATTATAGAGGCTTGCCGTTGTGCACGCATCACACAAAAACTATTGGATAGACTTTTTTTTGTTTTACTGTTTAGATACTTGTTCCATATCTAAAAAAAAATATCACGACATCTTCATTCTATAGAAAGTTTTAAGAAACTACGATTTCTATTAGCTACTCTTTCAACGATGTATTTTCTTGGCATTGGAGAAGTGGAGATTATAATATTAGTATAGATAAACGCGTTAACAAAGTCGCGGGCGGTTGCTAGTTGTAAAATTCGTTTTACTGACTTTTTTAATATTGGGGTTTCTCAACACCAGTCCAGTGATAGCCATAAAACACCATATTATAAAGTGAAGCGGTATTGGGAACGTAAAGAAGCATCTGAGCGGACTTGTATTCATGTAAAATGCACGGCCATGTTCCCGACAAATCCACACGCCGATTTTTGAAGTAAAAAATTCATAGGCACCGTTGAAATTTTAAACTTGATGAAACGAAAAAGCAACAATCACAAGGATCTTATAGGGTTTAGCCGGCGAGAGGATGAGATAGAATACATTATACTGTTATTTCATGTTACCTCGGTCTCCTCTTTGTATGTATGTGTGTGCGCCTGCGTATTATGAAGGCTTGGGAAAAGGCGTCATAGCCAGCGTGGTGTATTATTCACGTTTATCGTTTATGTGAATATTATTGTTTTCTGAAGGTTTGACTTCTACCGCATGAGACATGTTTTTTTTTTGTTTTGTTTGCTAGTATTATAGTTACTATCAATATAAAAAAAATCACTTCTATTTTGACACTATCAAAATAGAACTACAATGAAACGAATGAAACTTTGTAACAATTTTCCCTAGTTCTTACGAAAAAGAGTTTTGAAGTGAATGAAGCTTGGATTTTTGAGTAAGCCTCTTTTTGTATGTTTTGATTGTAACCGACGTTTTTCGATTTTATATACCCACTATCAGTTATTTAGTATAAAAAAATATACGGTTCTAATAAAGTTTGAATATCGACACAGGTCTTACGATTGGCGGCTGTTGATGAACACAGACTTTTGAGTTCCGGGCTCGATCAAGTCACAGCATTATGGAGACCTGATGATGGCGAGTTGATAGCCCACCTCAAGTAAGTATATAGTTTTTTTTTCTCTAATGAGTTTTAAACCAGTGGTAGTCAACCTTTTCAACCTACCACTCTATCTCTGTTAGTATAAAAATGTTTTAACTGTCCACTATAGTAATGCTGATTTTATAAAATAAGGAAGCAACCATATAAAATTTATGGAATGGAGTTTCAGCAAGATAAAGCATATAACAATAATTACGTACCAAATAGGTATTTAGTTTTTTTCTAGGTTTGACAGAATATATTCCTATAAAACAACTTATTGTATCCAATTTAAACTTTTTCATTATATTTTCCATATACGGAAGCCTAAAGTTTTATGAAATTAAAACTCCCATCGCCCACTTTGAAAACTGGAACGTTCACTAGTTAAATTGTCTAGTACGTGGTACCCACTTTTTAAAAAAACCAAACGACATTGATAGAATCTATTGGGAATAAAATAGAAAATTCTAGATTAAATAATGCACTCGTTCAACAGGGGAAGTACCGAGCCTGTGCACTGTCTCGCGATATACTACAACGAACTGATCTCGGGCACGACGAACAATCGCATCGGAGTGCACACGTCCCTCGACCAGGACGCCTCCTTCTCGAGCACAAAACTCCGTTCGGACACGTTCAAGGGCGTACTGACTTGTATGTCAGTGCTGCCTCTAAACAGATTGCTTCTTTTGGGTAGCGACAATGGCTCGATTAGTTTGCTTTGCTGATCATTGAGATTTTGCGTTCGGGGGAAGAGTTGGGGCGATCTGCTCTGGATGTCACCCGTTTGTTTGTAATTCTGGAAGCCGCAGGAACACAAAACAACGTTATTTGGCTGCGATCTTCTGTAAGGGTGGAGGGATTCCACCAGTCGGGCAACCCCAAGTAGTGAGAAATCTCCAAAGAAATTTCTCTATGCCCTGCCTTTCTTAAAATCGTTAATATATAGCTCGTAATCGGGCTTCTAAGTACATGTAAAAATATAGTAGTACATTGTAGATATCTTGATACAGTTGTATCAGGGGCCATGGATGAAATACCTGTGTACTTCAAAATAAAGCTAATAATATTTATTGTTAACACATTCCAAGATACCATTCCTTGTAATTTCGTTTGTGGACAGATTGTTAGTTTTTCGTTTTACTAAAGAGAATATTTATTTTTTATCGTTTTTTATTAATCTGTTTACATTTACATGTAGCCTGAAAACGTGAAAAGTTCTCTACTTTCATAAAGATTAAAATAAAGAAAGAAATATCAACTTAAAAATATCAGATTACTTATAATGTCAACCGTAGACCATAATAATTACGTGACGAGAAAATAATAGGGGAATTTTTTTTTTACACATTTGGAATATATAAATAATTGAGTGACCTTTTTTTTAATCGAGTTGATTTATGTTGAGGTTTCTTAAAAAGTATAAAATTAACATAGTTTCATGTGAGAAGTATAAAATACAATGTATCGTTTCTTTTCGGCCACTCTCAGGTATAAAAAATGTATTCTACTATAGTCGTACAACTTCGTGCGCGACCGTCTTATGTGTTTAAAAGACATTGGCGGGGATGAGGTACAATAGACGACAACGGGAGCGAGTAATGTCGCGGGGAAAGGAAGCGCGTGCAATTGCGTGACGTAAACACGCAAGTCACAGACCACTGAAGTAAACAGTATTACAGTCTTCATACAAAAGACCGAAACGAAATCTATGTAAACTTCAGTTCACAATAGTTGCGATTACGCAATTTATAACTAATGACGACATATTATATTACTCACATCCTAGAATATTTTTATAAAAACAAATGCACATTCCTTTCTTACTACCTCACAATCACTTTGGATACTAGTAATAAAGGCCTAGTAGAAATAAATTAAATTAAAATTTACAAAATGTCTAGTAGATAATATATCTATTATTTCAAGAACACTGCCGAGACAACATACGTTTTACTTTAGTGTACTGTACTGACGTAATGTCGTGCTAGCTCGTCCCCGCCAACGTCTCTCATATGGGACTGTCGCGCATGAACTTGTTTGACTATATCTTCAAGAGTATTAGCTATGTTGCCTTTCTATAATAGATAACGATATTAGAAAACGAAAAGATGTATGGAACTGACATAATATTACAACGGTAAATCACGTGATCAAATATGACAGTTCCAAACATTTTTTCATTTTCTTTATCGTTAACGATTGTAGAAAGGCAACTTGGCTAAGCCCCCGGTACTCTTTTTTTAATATGTGGAGTCTAAGCTTATAAGTGGTATGTTAAAATGATGATGTTTTATAAATTACAGACAAAGCAAGGCAATTTCTTTTTCTGAACTAATTTTATATAGGTTCTAACAATTTTTTAGATAAAAGTATCTATTGTAAAAATTTTACAATTTCAGATTTTATTATAAGATGTAAAAACTAACCTTAATTTTTTAAGTTTTATGTGTGTTTGTATTTTATATTATCATCTGACAGAAATATATAGCAAATTTGTAGTTTATGGCGAATAATAGTAGAATTAGTTTCCACATAGTGTATATCATTAAGTATTTTATAAGTTAGGATTTTTTTAATTTAATGTCACAATATTTTGATCTCGAGACCCTTCGAGGTGCCGAATAAATGCGACTTTAATAATATCATACTGTCAAACAAACGTCAATATTTTTGAATTATGTTATCATTTTAATTGTTGTCTAATTAATTACATATTTATTTTCCTTCATGATAGGTATATTAACTTTTAAATAAATCGGCGTACTTAATGATCATCTAAGTTTCTTAACACCTATAGGTGTGTTCCGGCAGCTACACTTCGGAGCCAGTACCCCCACTAGTCTTGGCGTGTTATCATCTTGGACCACGTCGTCACTTAACTAAACCTATAAATAATGACAAAATAACTTATTCAAAACGTTTCTTAAGTGAAGGCAACAAGAGTCATTTACACCTCTTTTAAAAATATAACTATATTATTATAATACTAAATCTAAAACTAAACCAAAGTATGTACTGTTATACTAAAATCCTACTTTCTTGTTGTAAACATTCTTAAATATAGTAAAAGTTTGCTTTATTGCTATACAGCCGGACTGGGTTTCGACCACCATGTATAATAGCCCGCCATAGTGACTTGCATATGTGCGTCGCAAACTATTAAAAAAAAAAAAATGGCAGCCTCCACATCAGCTACAAGACAATTTTTTAACAAAAAAAAGAAGATCCAACTTCAATGTTTTCGAGGAGTTCCCTGGTGTGCATTCGAAGTTGAAAGTCAAATGCCAATGAACTTAAAATAGTACCACCCTTGAGGTATATATCCAATGAAAAAATAATAATCTAAATCGGTTCGTAAACAAAGAAGTTATGACTGAACATCCCTAAAAAATACTTCTTCCTTTTTTGAAGTCATATTTACAAAACAATGAAATAATAAATGGCTTACGTTTATGAACGGTACCTCGTTAGGATAATACTGTGATTTTTAAAACTTGATCACATTAAAATATAGTATAAGTATATTAACTTTTTAATAATACAGCCCGGCGCGGCGGCATGCTAAAACTAAACTGAAAAATTCCATGTTTTGTCATTTTCCCAATTAATTTATATTAAAGAAGTGCAACTTTATGCACACGTTTTTAAATGAACAACGCAAGAAAAATTACGTCATAGCTGGAATTTACTTCTTTAAGATACGTTCCATACAACAAAAACAGAAATAATTTTTTCCGGACCAAAGTATAAGGTTTAGGAAAAAATGACTATGAACAACTATTGTTATTTAATTAGTTATATCAATTGGCTTTAAGAGCAAAGTGAAAAAAGTCCCACAAGTTGGAGTTTCGCCCCACTGTGCGCCGTGCCGCACTGGCAACTGTGACAACTAACGTGACGTTATTAGATTATATTTGCTTTGGGTAATTAATTGTTTGTTCGTTTATGCTATTGCTATTGTATTTGCTGGCTAAATATTATAGTTACCGCTGTAAATGCCGCGTAAGTCAAGTTTGTATTCGTCGAAAAGAAGTCTGCGTCTTTGTAACAAAGTAAACTGTTGTATCTATATGTATATTATTATTTCGTAAGGGTATTTTTATAATTAAAATATTTTTAGTATTGAATTGTTGTTTCTTTTTACTAGCCTTTATTTAACTTGCAATGTTTTGTATGTTAGTTTGTTTGTTTAGGTCAAATCTTGAAAGATGAATTAGAACCACTTCCTATTATCCTAGGGAGTTGAATTTTTACATGTTGGTTCCAGCTCTGATGACAATGCATTTTTATGGCAAGCATTACTTGAATCGACATCCAGGGTTAGTTCCAGATAAAGGAACTCTTCAACAGCTTAGACACGAAATTTTATAAACAAATTGAATTTTGAGTGCACTATATCGTGGCTACTGCACCTAGGGTTAGCTTTCGACGAGGGAACTCGCTCAACAGTCAGCAGCAAAGACACAAAATTCTGAATGCGCGTTTAATTATAATTGCCCGTTTTAACAATAAAAGCTTGTTTTGAAAAAAAACATTTTTGCAATTAAGACTTGTTTTGAATATTTAAAGAGAGACAGAGAGACGCATTGGCTTATGCTGTTGAGATTTATTTGTATGGAGTTTCATATAAATGCACTCGCCACAGAAGCACTCGCATGTCAGCTACGTATTATGTATTTATGTGACCCGTGCGAATATTTTTTACACATTATAAAATATTAACGATTTAACACTAACTGCTGTCATATTAGCTAAACAGCTTGTTATAAGTGGTACTTTCTACATGTTAAATAGTTACAATAGGTGAACAATATTAAATTTAGGATTAAAATTTAATAAGTTTAGGACCACTAGGCTAATGAGGCAATTATGAAGTTATGAACTATCAATCTGGCTTTTTTAAACATAAAATACACCACTTTGTAAATTGTACCCGCGCGAAGCGGAGGCGGGTCGCTAGTTTCTCTATAATTTCAAAACTTCATCAGAGATGCCAAGTAAAGAATACATTTATATATAAGATGCCAAGTACTCTGTGAACGTCTATGGAGATCCTTTCAAGAAAAAAGGAATATACTTTTTTACATAACGTCAATGGAGAATATCGTGACAGAACAGAAAAGAAAAATACATGACAATAGTCGTATGAATATTTATAAAAAAAATTTAGAATTTAAATTACATTTAAAACATAGAGTAAAGTAATACATCGGGATTTAAAGTAAAAAGTATTCTTTATATATCATGCGTCATAGAAGGTCTAGCACCTCTCTTGTAGGACCTCGTCGGCAAAGTATAGCAGCACACGCAGGTCCGGATGTCTCTGAAATTACCATTTTTAAAGAAGAGACCCATACAGGAGATCACTTCCTCTCGCCAGCTCAACTGGAGGTCGTTTACAGAACAAACGTCGACACTGGCTTAACGGACAGCTTTGCTAAGGAACTGCTAGAACTACATGGACCTAACGTTTTGCGAGAACTTCGCGGATCTACTTATTGGAAAGTTTTTAAGCACAACCTATTCGGTTGGTTTCAGTGTGTCCTTTGTTGGTGCGATCCTTAATTTTATAGCGTATTTTTTCTCTAACAAAATACATCAAGGAGAAAGGTCAGGACATTCAGAGAAAAAATTTTAATTAGGTTTTATGTTTTGTTTATTTGTAGGAATCGAAGTAATTTCATGGAAGCAATGAATCATTTGCCAGCGCAGTGGCAGTTTATTGATGCTTCTTGAAAAAATCAGCTGCACGGGAGGCAACAAATTCTTCAAAGGCATTTTGTACATCTCATATTGAATTTTTTTCCCGCCAAGGAGTTATCCAAATTCTGAAAAAAGTAGTAGTCTGTAGGCGCAAGGTCTGGTGAGTAGGCGGATGACGGAGAACTTCCAACCCCAGTTCTTGCAACTTGGAGACCGTCTGCTGTGCAGTATGAGGTCGCGCGTTGTCGTACAGGAGCAGCGGAGACGAGCGATTGACCAATGCTGGTTGGAGATGTGCCAGCTTCTCCATCATTGTGTTCAGTTCTTCATAGTACACATCTGCAGTAATGCTCACCCTGTTTGGTAAGAAGCTGTGATGAATCACACCGGCGCTAGACTACCAAACAGTGACCATCACTTTTCTAGGGGTAAGTTTTCGTTTAGGGCATTGTTTAGGTGCTGAACCAGGATCCAACCAACTTGCTGAGCGCTTGCGATTATCAAACAGAATCCATTTTTCATCGCAGGAAACAATGTGGTTCAAAACTCCTCCATTTCTGTGTCTCTTGAGCAGTGCAAGGCACGTCTCGACGCGTACTTCACGCTGGCGATCATTGAGTTCGTGGGGCACCTATTTGTCAAGCTTTTTTACCTTGCCAATTTGACGCAAATGGACCAATATTGTTTTGACGCTAACGTCGAAAGCTGCTGCTAATTCAGTCGTAGATTGTGTATCATCAGCTTTCACAATCGTCTTTAATTCGTCATTGTCGACCAAAGTCTTCAGACGACCGCGAGGTTCATTTTTCAGGTCGAAATTCCTAGAACGGAAGCGAGCAAACCAATAACAGGTGGTGCGTTGGTTTGTAGTGTTAGCTCCGTAAACGTCATTGATGTTGCGTGCCGCTTGTGCCGCGTTGCTGCCACGACGGTACTCATATTCCATAATTACTCGAATTTGTAACGTATCCATGATGACAAAAAAAAGATTGAAATGCGATGAAAATGTAACACTAATCAATAAACAAATGACTAATTTTGGAAAAAGAATTCCATATTTTTAAAATAAAATTAGTTTGAAAGTAGAATTCTTAGCCAAACAAAAATTATTTTGATTTGAAATGGCCAGTACTGCAGAACGGCAATTTCATAGGTAAAGACCTATTATGTATTATACACACATCAAAAAAGTCTAAGCAACATGCGTGATATTACAAATTTTTCCATTTATATTAATTAATTTCTGAATATTTACTCAAACAAAGTGGGTAGGTAAGTAATTTTTTTGTTATTGATGACATACTGGCTGTTTGTAAAAAAAAATTTGATTAAAATATGTTTTTTCATAAAATTCAAATGACTGCGAATTTGTTTGATTTTAAGTGCGTTTTAATTGCTACGTTTAGTCTTGATTTTATAATTTTACCAACCATTTAAATAAAGTTAGCGACAAAATTGAATTGTTAGATATTCTTTACGTCATGAAGCGACGTCATTTGATGGCAGATGAAATGCAAAGAGCTGTAGGGATGTTGCAAGCGGGAAGTAATCAATCTCAGGTATCTCGACATTTTGGCATTCACAGAAGTGTTATTTGTCGTCTTTGGCAGCGCTACAATAATACAGGAGAACCCGCTGAACAGCATCCAGGCCGTAAAAGGAGTACAACCACTCGGCAAGACCGGTACATACAACTGACTGCAAGACTCCAGCCGATGTTAACCGCTCGAGAGATAAGTTTGAGGCTACAAATTTCAAGTGGTGTTGATGTAAGTCCTCAAACTGTGCGAAAACGACTGCATGAGTACGGCCTACGAGCTCGACGCCCAATCAGGTGCCCACCGATACGTCACGGAATCGCGCTCGTCGATATGAATGGTGTAGAGAACGCATAACATGGACCCAGGAACAATGGGATAAAATTATGTTTTCCGATGAGTCGCGATTCGGGTTTAAGCCTGATACAAGGAGGGTGCGAGTGTATCGTCGGCCCGGAAATACTGAAAGGCTCAGGTGCGTTCAGGAAGTTCATCCATACAGAGTCAACAGTTATGTTATGGCGGGTATTATGAAGAACAGGCGAACTGAGCTCGTTTTGTAAATGGAAACATGAATGCTGAAAATTACATTGAGGATATTCTCAGACCTTATGTCTATCCATTTGCAACAAACCTTTGGCTCCGATTTTAGGTTAATGCATGACAATGCGCGTTCACATACAGCTCGGCGAACCAGTGAATACTTTGCAACGGAGAACATCCGGTATTGCCCTGGCCTGCACAATCGCCAGATCTCAACCCCATCGAGCACGCATGGGACATGCTCCAGAGACTGTTTTGAAGGACTTGAACGGAGCGACAAAACCCAACAGCTGAAGGATTTGCTACAATTCCATTGGGAGCGAATACCGCAAGATGACATAAACAGTATCATTAATTCAATGAATAATCGTTGCCGACAAGTTCTGAATAGCAGAGGAGCCCATACTTTGTATTAAATTGTTCTATTCTTTCACAATAAATACATTTTCTTTAGAAATTTCATTTTGAAAAAAAAGTTTAGTTTCTTATGTATCTTAGTTTCTACAGTATATTCTAATATTGTTCATTTCTGTTATTAAAAGAATTTATAAAGACAACAGCTGTTTTTTTACATCATAGAACCCTAAAGATATTATTTTAATAATAAAATACAACGTTATAATGTGAAGAACCATCCTAAAATTTAAATTAGTACATGTTGCTTAGACTTTTTTGATGAGTGTATTAATATCTATACATAGTATAAAATGAAGTCGCTTCCCGCTGTATATCCCTTATGTAAACTTAGATCTTTTAAACTACGCACCAGATTTTAATGCGGTTTTCAATAACATTTAGAATTTTTTTACGGAAAGTTCATTATAATTATATACAATACATTCCTATTAAGGTTTTGTATAGTAGAGGAAATTTAATTATTTGTAATCGAGTCGTCAAAAGCGTTTATATGACTTGCGCTGGCTAAGCCATAAGAGATACATCAAAATAATGTTCTAAAGAATTGTGTAGTTCTTGAAAAAGCCTATAGAAGAGTCCGCGATGGCATATGTCTATTTCCTAAGGTTGACTCACAGTAACCATTGTTATCTTCAACATAATAATTAAACATATTACTATATGTATTTATGAGGGTATTTTGTCCAATTCATTATTAATCTTTAACCAGTTAAAAGCAGATATTTTTTTTTGTTAACTTGGGATTTAATGTGGATTAATATAGTCTTGTAATATAATAATAATAATATATTTATTTTTAAGACAACAAAGGCCAACTATTACATAAAAATAAATTATAAGAAATGAATAAATGATGACATTGAATGAAAATAAAATTATTACATAAAAGTAAATTTATAAACTAATGAATAAATGATGACATTTAATGAAAATAAAATAAATTAAAATTAAATTAAACTATATTACAATAATCGATAATTGTTCAATGATGAGTACACATCATCGCACAACTACCGATATCCAGCGCTTCATGAGCGCACCATCATAAATTCCCATGAGGGTCCTCATAATTGAGTTGGGACTATTACGAACCCTATTCAGGATAGATGCTACTCGCTTGCGCATTATGGCATAAAAATCATCAACACGGGCATACGCGAACATTTCGGAAGCACTACAAAATCGCGGCAGTCTCTCTAAAAGCTCTAAAAGCATTATTGTATTGGACACGCAAGGCACTACAAGACAAGGCAAGACAAGGTTTTTTATTGAAGTTAATCCAAAGATTGCTCGTGTAGAAACATTGGCAATATGATTTAAATAAACATATCTTAACTTCATCACTACAACGAGCAAATCTACGGGCTAACATGTGCCCCCTAACTGCGAGTGCCCTACGTTCTCTTTCAATGTCATTATCATCTTTTAAGTCGGGAGTGATAATGTGACCAAGATATTTAAATTTGTAAACTCTGTTCAATGTTCAATTCTTGTGCAGTTTCAAGATATCACGAATTCAAAATTACGTGCGAAAAAAGAAATTCCTTCTCAGAAAAACGGTCGCAGTCGCTTGATCGGCATTCCGCACCTATGCTGATTTGCGTGTCGCGAGTTAAGCGCACTTTTCGTAATTATGAAGTTAAATAGCATACCATCATGCCTGTATCCCCGAAATGGTTGGCAGAGGTGTACACCCACAGTCCTCCGGATATCTTTTATGTCCCATGTAATAGGGGGCAGGCGTATTGCCATTAATCGGGCACTAAGCCAAACTCCGAGCTGCTGCAGAGAAATTCATAGAAAAGCCCAATAACACTGCTCTATCTGGGAATCGAACCAAGCACCTTCAGTATAGCAGTCGCGTTTAGGACCACTAAGCTAATGAGGCAATTATGAAGTTATGAACTATCAACCAGGCTTTTTTAAACATAAATTACACCACTTTGTAAATTGTACCCGCGCGTAGCGGGGGCGGGTCGCTAGTTTCTCTATAATTTTAAAACTTCATCAGAGATGCCAAGTAAAGAATACATTTATATATAAGATGCCAAGTACTCTGTGGACGTCTATGGAGACCCTTTCACGAAAAAAGGAATAAACTTTTTTACATAACGTCTATGGAGAATATCGTGATAGAACAGAAAAGAAAAATACATGACACAAGTCGTATGAATATTTATAAAAAAAAAATAGAATTTAAATTACATTTAAAACATAAAGTAATACATCGGGATTTAAAGTAATAAGTATTCTTTATGTATCATGCGTCATAGAAGGTCTAGCACCTCTCTTGTGGGACCTCGTCGGCAAAGTATAGCAGCACACGCAGGTCCGGATGTCTCTGAAATTACCATTTTTAAAGAAGAGACCCATACAGGAGATCACTTCCTCTCGCCAGCTCAACTGGAGGTCGTTTACAGAACAAACGTCGACACTGGCTTAACGGACAGCTTTGCTAAGGAACTGCTAGAACTACATGGACCTAACGTTTTGCGAGAACTTCGCGGATCTACTTATTGGAAAGTTTTTAAGCACAACCTATTCGGTTGGTTTCAGTGTGTCCTTTGGGTTGGTGCGATCCTTAATTTTATAGCGTATTTTTTCTCTAACAAAATACATCAAGGAGAAAGGTCAGGACATTCAGAGAAAGAATATCTTTATTTAGGGTTAGTGATTACGGGTACTATTGTAGGAACGGGACTGTTTGGTTTTTATCAGGAAGCTAAGAATATTGCAGTAATGAGTGGTTTCGAAAAAATGGTTCCACCTAATGCAATCGTTATTCGAGATGGCGTGAAGAAAGTCATACCAAATACTAATATAGTGCTCGGCGACATCGTTGAGATGTCAGGAGGTCAAATAGTTCCAGCGGATGTTCGTATACTGATATGTAATAATTTCAAAACCGATATGTCTTCATTGACTGGAGAATCAGAACCTGTCGCGCACGGTCCAGAATGCACCAACTCGAATCCTTTAGAATCAAAAAATATGGCATACTTTGGTTGTCCCATAACAGAAGGTACTGCTAAAGGCGTGGTTGTAGCTGTTAGTGAAATGACTCAAATAGGAAAGATAGCTGGGCTTGTTACTGGATTGGAGAAAGAGGAAACGCCAATTGCTAAGGAAATAACACATTTTATAAAATTGTTATGCGGTGTAGCGTTTACATTTGGTATTATGTTTTTCATTATGGTTTACTTTATACAAAAAAACTGGCTATCAGCATTGCAGTATATGCTAGGAATTATTTTAGCCAATGTGCCCGAGGGCTTGATAGTCACTTTAACTGTCTGTATGACTCTGTCAGCCAAACAATTGAAAAAGAAAAATTGTCTAGCTAAAACATTACAAGCTGTTGAGACTTTGGGGTCAACATCCTGTATTTGTTCTGATAAAACTGGAACTCTGACGGAGAACCAAATGAAAGTCTCTCATTTATTTAGTAACTTTAAGATTATCCATAGAAAGGATCACACACATGTCAGTGACCCTTCATATTCTACATTATGTTTAGCTGCATCCCTCAATCTAAAAGCAACATTTGCGCATGAGACTATGCATTTACCAATTGAAAAAAGAAAGATATTAGGCGATGCGTCGGAATCTGCAATATTACGTTATATGGAGCTCAACCGATCTGCAACTCAAACTCAAGAGGAAAACCCGAAAGAAGCAGAGATTCCTTTCAGTTCTTCTTACAAATACCAAGTAACTATCCATCGAATGCAAGCAACGGAAAGTTATTATTTAATTATGAAAGGTGCTCCTGAGATTGTGATTGATCACTGTACAAGCGTTCGCACTGATGAAGGTAATCAGCCGCTAACTCCACAAGTTAAAAAAGAGTTAAAAGCCAATTTTATTAAACTAGCAAATATGGGAGAACGAGTAATCGGTTACTGCGATTTGCTACTGCCTATTCAAACTTATCCTCTGGGGTATAAATTTGATACGCAGCAGAGAAATTTTCCAGTTGAAGATTTGAATTTCATAGGTGCAATATCAATGATTGATCCACCGAGACATGATATTGAAAAGTCTATAGCTATGTGTAGACAAGCCGGGATCAAGGTTGTGATGGTGACTGGTGATCATCCCGTTACAGCTTTAGCAATATCTCGGCAGTGCGGCACAATCACCCAGCCTACTGCTTATGATTATGCATTCGAGCATCATATTGAGCTTTCGGATGTTCCTCTGCACATTAAAAATCAATTCAAAGCTGCTATTATCACAGGAGACGAACTACGAAAAATGAGTGTAAACGATTTAAAAACAGCTCAAAAAAAATATGAAGAAATAACATTTGCAAGAACTAGCCCACAGCAAAAGTTATTTATCGTTGAAACGTATCAATCGTTGAAACACGTTGTCGCTGTTACTGGAGACGGTGTGAACGATTCACCTGCTTTGAAAAAGGCTGATATTGGTATTGCTATGGGCATTAATGGAACTGAAGTTTCAAAACAGGCCGCTGATATGATTCTTTTGGATGATAACTTCGCCTCAATAGTTTTAGGTGTTCAGGAAGGTCGAAGAATATTTGATAACTTAAAAAAGACAATTGCGTATACTCTCACGTCAAACACTCCAGAAATGATGCCATTTGTATTGTACGCGTGTGTTGGAATACCTTTACCTATAACCCTCATGCTGATTCTGGTCATAAATGTCGGAACTGATCTGTTACCTGCAATGAGTTTGGCTTACGAGGACTCCGAAGAGGATATAATGTTAATTCCTCCGCGGAAACCAAATGATCATCTCGTTAACCACGTACTAATTTTCATGGCATATTTTCAAGTTGGTTTAATACAGTTCTTTGCTGGTATATACGCGTATTTTGTAGTCTTCGCTCACGATGGATTTTTTCCCTCTAGTTTAATGTTCATACGAAATGACTGGGAAAAAAATACCAACGTCATAAAAGATACACTGGGGAGAACTTGGTTTTATGCTGACAGAAAGAGAATAGAAAGGAAAGCTCAGACCGCGTATTTTGTTTCTGTTTGTTGGACTCAGATATCTGACGTGATAATATGTAAAACAAGACGAATTTCACTTTTCAAAAAGGGAATGAAGAACCATGTTTTGAATATAAGTATCTTGGTCAATTTAGTTGCAGCTTTAGTTGTTACTTATTTACCGGTGTGCAATGAAGTCTTTAGCACCGAACCGTTGATGTGGCATGATTTTTTCCTCGCATCGCCATTTATGATTTTAATGATTGTAGGCGATGAAATTCGGCGGTATTTAATTAGGAATAATATTTCCAAGTGGGTGGAAAAGGAGACGTACTATTAGTGGAAACATTAAATGAATTTAAGATAGATGTCACTTGTTTAACTATTTAGGATTACTAAAATATTTTTATTACATTTGAAGAGAAATAATTTTATGTTCTTTAGTACAGATAAATTGAATAATAATAATGTTTGTTTGTTTGTTTTTTAAATTCAATTATCTTAATGGAAAAATCTTTTTTCGCACTATGGGGTTTTATAAATATAATACCTTCAAATGTACAGTTTTGCCCAAAGTTGTACAAGAATTCCATGGGTAGGTAATTTGGAATGTTTTGACAATTCAGTTATTTTTATTAACTAATCACATAAGATTTAGTATTTAGGACTAAGGATTGCAATAGTTAAATGCGTCCTTGCAATGTTTATATATCAGCTCTCTAATCTACTTGTTGAATTATGTGCAAGGCACACGAGTGGGCGCGGTCGATATGAATTTTAAACTTGCTCACACACGCGCTTGTACCAAGTTACCGGATTAACCTAAGTACCTAACTTAGTCGAATGTGACCTACATTGCACCGAAATAACGTTGCTAAGATATTGGACTAGGCTAAGATACTGTTGTAGGTAGTCTCTGGTCTATGATACGAAGAGAAGCGTTACAAATACAACTTCAAAATTTAACACGACGAAGTTTAGCCATCAATGGTAGCAAATTCATTTTGCCGACTTGTTTTTTTTAATTTTAAATAATAACTTCATCATACCCCATGTCTGTCACATGACGCGCACGCAGCACTCAATTTTACCATTCACTAAAAGCACGAAGATAAGTATAAAAATAAATTTAAAAAAACCTGTATTTCCTTATCCTTAATTTCCATTTCAAATGATATTTGTTTGTTAGTGTTTAATTACTTATTAATGTTTTGATTATTGTCTAAATGTTTAATGTCTAATTTTTGCAATTGGATATGGACCCCTCCCCGGCTGAAGGCCTCCTCCAGTCTTTGCCACTCATCTCTATCTTGCCGACAGTTTGCCAATCCTTTCCTATTAATTCGGTTATATCGTCAGCCCATCGTCTTTTCGGTCTTCCTACCCTTCTTTTGCCGATTGGCCCTTTCCACCTTGTAGTGTTGATAGTCCACCTACTGCCTGTGTATCTCGATACGTGACCTGCCCACTACCATTCCAATTTTAGAGCTTGTGTGATGGCATCTGTTGTCTTTGTTTTACGAAGATAAGTATAAGGAAGTTCAATTTTAATTCCGCTGTAAGCCTATAACTTAAAATGTTTCCAAACTATTTTCTCGTACAATATGTTATAGGTTACGTGGCCCTTTATCCTGCAAGCCAGTGGAATAACAAATGACAATAGCATACAAGTTTTATTCTAGTTTTGATGATTTAACACCATAAGGCCTTAATAATTAATAAATATCTGGGCGTACGACATATAAGTTCAGTAACTCCTTACTAAAACCTTGGAAGTTTGTTATTAATAGAAATAAAAATGATATAATCATTGACTATAAAAAGACATAAGCTCGGCATAGTTTATTTAGACCGTAACAACAATGTCAGTTTCTTATGAACATACTGTAGACGGAGGAATGTATAATAAGACTAGATGAATCCCGTCGTTTCACTCGTGTTAAAATTAGACGACAAACTCTTCACGAATCCGCGCCGCGCCGCCAACGGACCAAGGTAGCCCATTGTTGCTCTTACCTCCCGCACTTGTTTACAACTTGCCAAATTGCTTGACGTTCATGATTACTGCTCCGCTCCTTAACGTCGGAGCGTAAAGTTATATAGCCTGTAACCTTTCTCAGTTAATGGGATATCCAATACTAAAATAATTTTTCAAATCTGTATGGTAGTTCCAGAGTTAAGCGCGTTCAAACAAAAAAAAAAAACAATCTCTTAAGCTTTGTAATATCACTATAGATATTATGGGATAAGTCCTCTGATAAGGCGACTAGTTTGTTCAAACCTTTTGCATGTTATCATTAAATATATGTATCTATAAACATTAGGTATTTATGCTACCATAATATGGTTAATAAAGCCAACCGTTGCTTGAGTAGTCCCTATTAGTTAAAATTGCATAGGACCGCGACTGCATTTAGCAACCGTGTTGTTTAGGTCCACTTTGCTAACGAAAGTAGATCTCTGTGCTCACCTTATTCGTCTTACGTCAAATATGTCTGGAGTTGGTTAATATTGCTCGTTAGTTTGTTATAATTCATTCGAATTATATATAAGTAGGTACGTGTAATAGTATACAATAATATATCTGTATACGGGAGGTATACTATCGTAAAGTCCATATATTGTATACATAATATATATTTTTTATTTGGTCTACAAAACTCGTTTGAATCTAAGAATTCCATAATTATGCTTAACATAATTTGAATAAAATTAAATGTCTTGGGATACAGACATAGCTGCAGCACATTGTTAGAAATACAAGCGTACTTAGCGATGTAAATTAGGGGTTTAAAGGAAATGGATACTCTTTCATAACACCTTGAACCTGGATAAAAGAGAGATGTAAGCAGGGCCATTTTACACGGGGGTTCAACGGGTGCAAGGAACCCGAGCGCAGAGTCTTAGGGGCGCAAGCCGACCGCCATGAGTCTTGATAGGTATCTACTAGCGTACCATAACAACACTGAGTAAGATTATAGTCCACGAAAGCAGAGCTGCGAGCACAGCATATTTAATATGAACCATGGGTCCAAGACTCAAGATAGATTGACAACCTTGAACATTATAAATAGGTATACAATGAAAAGATAATGATAAAATGACATTATTCAAAAATATTCCAACTCAAAAGCCCGATAAATTGTGTTAGATGTTGTACGATTATATCAGTATTATAAGGAAATATTGTAATGAATCTTTAAAAAATACACTGCGTTTTTGATTAAAACAGCGGTGGGGTGGGGCCATGATAAATTTCTCACCCCGGCGTCGAATATGCTTAAGAGGGCCCGGGAAGCCCGGGATGTAAGAATATGAAAATTATGTCAATTAATAGCCAACATATAGTCAAACAAACACCGAAAATTCTACGAATTGCAGCAGTTTGAGAGCAGAGTTTAAAAAAAATGAGTAAATGTGAAGTCATGTAATAAACAACAATCGAACAGATTACTTTTGATGTACGGTTGATATTTTTTAATGTGGAAGGGTGTTAACAAACACTCAAATCCTATAAATAGGTAAAGATATTAAAAATTACACCAGGAAATGACTGATTCACAAAGGTACTAGAGTATTAGAATCCAGAGCTGCCATATGTCAAGCACGAGCACATAATATAAATACAGGTCCGATCAAAACATGTTAAACTATCGATTTGTAAACATGAAACGATTTAAACATTTATTTTGATATCTAATAATAAATCTGTAGTCGTTCGTAATTGAACTGAAAAACGGCTTGACTGATTCTTATGAAAATTTGTACACGGCAAGTTTATGTAATTAGTCAATTGATTGGTTGTAAGAATTTTCAATAATACTTTAAGAAAATCGTAAAATATCATTACTAAAAAAATATATAATTCTTGACCGATTTTGATGAAATTTTGTACACAGGAATTATAAGTAATCATAATATATTATATATTAATTCATAGGCAATATATAACATCTGTCAATATTACTTTTAGAAAGAGTCATAAAGAATTTCAATAAATTAAATTTTCACCAATTTTTAACCGATTCTGATCAAATTTAATAGACGGGAAGTACCTATAAGTATGTCATTTCCCAACTGATATGTTATATGAATCGTCAATAATACGAGCAAAAACAAAATTACTGAATAAAAATATTTACTGCGTAAGAAACGCATGCGAAACCGCGGGCACACCGCTAGTTTTTATATAATATAGTCTAATACTGTCAACAAAGATAAAGGTGAAAAAAGCTGACCAGTTTTGTGTGGGATCGTCGAATTTCATCAAATAATCGCTGATTAAATAGCAATAACTCTAAAATTATGTATGATGACAAGGCCTTGATGTTTTGGTCACTTAAGGTCACGATCACGAAGGTCACGATAAGGTTCCTTGGATTTAACTACCACCCTTAAGTCAAAAATCTGCACCACCTGTAGACCTTTAGTTAGGAGCCAGGCTTAGTGTTCTGAATACCTCGTCTCTCTTCCACAACACAACCACACGCGCTGGGCTTTGGGGTCACAATTTTAGAGCAGTAATCTCCACCTCGGCACGAACTAAAAAGTTTTCTATGACTTATCTTTGTCGTACCGTGAAACTGTCAAACAATCTCCCGTCTAACGTGTACCCTCTTTCTTACGACATCGGGCCCTTCATGCGTTACTTGATATATTTATGCAGGCCGGCAAGAAGGCGGTGACCATCAAGGAAAGTGACATCAATTTGCGAGCTACTATAAAAATCTTGGCAGTAAGGCATTTTCCAGTGACCGTCTGGTTAGCTATCACCCTCAAGTTAAAAAACTTTCACCAAACACCGAGCATCTGATGGGCGTCTGCACTTGAGAGACAGTCTGGGCCACATCGCCACTTAGCATCAGGTTAGATTGCGGTCAAAAGATAAATATATATTAAAAAAATATTGTCACACTATTGTTTAAGTACCTTGTTACATAATCTGTACTGTAAATAAATTAGTAACGATGCGTTTTTACTTAACTCATATCGTCAATTCGATTTTAATATTAAGTATGTTAAAGAGTTCTAACACCGTATCTAATTCTAAAATAAAATAGTTTGTGACTATACATTTTATCTCAATATTTTATATTACACGATTTAATTAATTTGTAAACCTAATTGAAGTATATTAGATAGCAATGGACTTGCAACACTTTGATGCAATTCGTGTCAACTTTTGCATCTGTTACCCTTTCAAGTTACTGAATTTGAAATATTATTGACCGACTTTCTTTGGTCCCATGCATTTATTATACATGTTACATTATAAGGTAATGAGGTCAATGTCATTGTAATATTTTTAGCTATCAATAATATTTTGGCTTGGACAGCCGGACAGGTATGTTATTGAAGCCGGGATTATTGACGCAAAAGCACAAATACAAGCAACAAACGAAATTGCATTTTTTTTTCAATTATGGACAGTTAAATGTGCATTGTATCATATTTTACTATAGGTATTGTTCACATAACTATAAATGCTATATGTAAATAAAGCCCTTTGATCTTATTAATTGAAAAATATGATAATCGAAATACGTCGCTATAAAGTTTACATATTTTGTTATATTTTTACAGACGTAATTATCATAAATATGGTTCAAAGTTCAACAACTGTAGTCGAACAAGTTCGTGAGCGACCGTCTATTGTGAAAGACGTTAGCGGGGACGAGGTAGCATGACATTACGTAACTACAGTACACTAAAGTAAATAGTGTGTTGTATCGGCAGTGTTCTTGAAATAATTACCGAAAGCCGTTAGATAGAGTCGGTAGATAAACACGCACTCTCTGACTGTATTTCTTAAGATCCGCCGCATGAGTTTTTTCATATCAAAAGTTCCTAGTGAATTTGTTACAAGTTATTTCACAATAGACATTTTTAGAAAAAAAAAAGATAATTTGACGTCCAAAAGCACCTTACTAGGGTCCTTAACTGAACAATGATATTATGATTTTAAATTTGACTGCAATCTCACCTCATGTTACGTGCCGTAATCAACTATTAAAGGTCGTCAGTCACTTACAAACCCAGTACCGCCTCCTCGCTCGACGTTCTCTTATTTTCAACGGGTGAACGCCGCGTGGTCATCGATCGGGTGAACACCGCGTGGCCAACTAGTCAACATCGTGTGTCAACTAAATAACGAATAGTAATTTTCATCGAGGTGTAGGTACGTAGGTACACCCGTCGTCCACATATGAACTGCTTGCGTGCGAGTCGATACGCTGATTTTACGGAAATGACAAATGAGTGCATATAATAAAAGGAACTCCATACAAAGAAGTTTAATCGCACGAGGCGATGCGGTTCTGGTCGGATGCCGGGTTGATAGGTGAGTGACGACTTTTATATATTTTCTTGCCAGCGTTTCGCGATGACTGGGATGTTTTCCGAATCCGGAATTCCGAAAGAGCTAGCTAGCTATTCCAACAATTTACAACCTCAGACTTCGTGAATCACTGAAGAACAATTTCCAGGAATATAATATGTTAACTTTGCCATTCCAATACATCCTTGATAACTTAATGAATATTCGTAAAAACTTATTCAAGTTAGATTTTTTCAAAGATCAGCACAATGTTAATACTAGAAATAGAATTAAATTAGTTTTACTGTTAAAAGGTTATATTATAGGGCGGATGATAGTGATGTCTGGAAGTGACTCCCCCTCTCTCTGTATCCAAAAAATTATTATTATTGTTTTTTATTAACACTTTTGTATACATAGTTTAAAAAAAGATAAACCCGATCGAGTTTCTTACCGTTTTTTTCTCGATGGCGGGGATATTTTCCGAACCGGCAGTAGTGTTTTGACATTTATAAATGCCTTCTTAGGGCCTAAATTGAATAAAGATGTTTCGATTTTGAATTGGTAGTAGTATATTGATATAAAAGACCCTAAAATTTAAGAATAAAAATAACAAAAAAAAATATTGCTTTCCTAGGGTTTAGATACAATTAAATATTTTTGAAAAATTTAACTTAAAATGGGAAGCGGATTTCACGCTCAGCAGATAATACTTTTATGAACATACGTAACATATTAGCGATAAATTTTCATAGGTAGTTCGGTGAGATTGACGGTGTTTTCCTTGAGACAAAGTTCAGGCCCATTGTAGGATTCGAAGTTAAGTCTCGCAATACAATGTCCAAGCGTAAGTATTCAAGTGTTGAGCCATCACTTCGTTCGATTCTCACGTTTGAAATAAACGCTAAAGGACATGTATACGAGATCTGTAAATATAATATGGAAGGTATCCTTGGTTGCGAAATGTGTATCAAATGCAAGTTGGTCCAGCGGTCCAGCCTCGCCCTTTATAAAGCTTGAATACTGCAGGGTTCGACATACGCGCTTTCCGACTGCACGCCGTACGCACGCGACCAAAATGATTGCTAAGGTAAATTATTTTAATTAATATTTATATTGCAATAAAAAAGTAAATCGTAAAAAAAGTCATAAACAAAACGTTATTTATTTATAATTAGAACAGCGATAAATACATATTGGTACATTTATGTGTCTATTTTATTTAATATGTTTATCATTTTTCGGTTTAGAGAAATTTATTACTCTAAAAATATAATTTATTTATTGAGAACAACATAAATATACGTTACAGTTTACAAATCTCAAAATATCTAGTGAGTTATAAAATTGTTTCAGTTGTATAGATTGCAAAATATAATACGTAAATTAGGTAAATAAAAGTTATATAAATAACTTAAAATAAATAGGTACTTATGCTATAAATATATATTTATCCCTGCTGTAATATATAATAAATATGTTCAATGGTTCAGTTTCTCTCAGATCAATAATTTATTTCCGTATTTAGTTTAGCTCCCACAAATTTTATGTTTTGAATTCTATACTTTATTACAATTATTACATACGTTGTTTTTCAAAGCGAACATACAAGTGGAATAATTAAGAGTTTATCATAAATACAAAACTTCATAAAGTTTCACCATAAAATGAACTCAAAAAAGAATTTAGAAATGTACGTTTATAACATTATTTTGGAAATATATATATCTGTGTATATATATTTATTTATTTTTTCTATAGGTAAGATTACCTACCTACATGCGCATGTTATTTTGGTTAGACGAATTACAATAGTGTAACACTCCAATGAGAGGTGAGCACACCATGCAGTATTTTTCGTTAAGGATTTAATATAAATTGACAAAATTGTTATACAAAGAATAATTAAAAGCTAGTCATAGAAATATTTGAGCATGTTTTAAACGATGCATTTTATAAACAGAAGATTTAAATGAGATCAAATAATTAGTAAATAATATGTCAGGATTTTTATCGTAAATATCATTAATTTTTTTACATATGCGCCAAATAGGAGACTGCCTGCTTAAGTTTGTATGGATGAAGTTGGTAGCGAAAGGTACAGACACAGTGCACGATCTAGAATTTTAACGTTGATACACTTGTTACCTTGAGTGCGATACTTTACAAAATTTCCGGACTAACAGTCAAACCATTATATATTTTGTACAAAAAATATTCGTCATAAATATAACAATGAACAGACTGACAATTTAACTGTTTTTTTTAATAATTACATATATTGTTGTTAATAACTTTTTTTTAAATAACTAAAGCCTTGTCCACATGTTTGCCAAACTTTGGCAAACATTCACAAATTCAAGCGTGCGGATAGAGCGTTTGGCTTGGCTTGCCACCGATCCGAGCAAAGTCGGTATTTGATGCACAAATCAAAGAAGCTTGTGGCAAGCGCTTGTGATGCGTCTTCACGTTTGCGTGTAGTTAATATCGCTTACGCAAAATAAATAATCGATAAATAATTGAAAAAAAACCTGGTACGGTTTCTGTAAATTTTTAACTATCTTCGTTGATGAATTATTTATGTCCTGTTATTTGTCCTCGTTTAATTTTGCTTCTTTTTATAAACTAAATGTTTTAACCGACACAAGGTCGACGTCGGTCATGCTAGCTTATTCCAAACACACTAGCATACTCGCAACTGTGTTGATGGCTATTTGGCTTGTCTGTTTTATACAAAGCTTTGTAGAGGTTTGAAGTTTATGGCAAGTGGCAAACATATGGATGTGTCATTATATAAACCGTGTTTAATTATCTTATCAAACTCATATTATCTGTTTAGTTGTTCATCTTAAGTTGCGCGTGCGCCGCGGCTGTGGCTGCACCTGGTTTGCTGGGCGGTGTTAGTTACGCGGCTCCGATTGCGCACGCAGTAGCTGCGCCCGCGTATGCTGCACCAGCGTATGCAACTCATGCGTACGCTGCACCGGCGTATGCAACCCAAACGTACGCTGCACCGGCGTATGCAACGCAAACGTATGCTGCACCAGCGTACACCGCACACGCGATAGCTGCACCAGCATACACCGCACACGCGATAGCTGCACCAGCATACACCGCACATGCGATAGCTGCGCCTGTAGTAAAAGCAGTAAGTTTTTATTTATGTAATTTTTTTATTGATACTCATATTTTAAGCCCCTGATTACTTAATCAATCTACAATAATTTCGAACGGAGCTAACGCGGAACAATAGTATAATCGACAATATATATAAAACTTCGTACACGGTACTATTCCTCGGGAAGCTTTGCATATCTCATGGAAAAAACGGAGTAACGCAATTGTTATTTATGTGGACTTCCACACCACATTTACTCCACTTACTGATGGAGTGTTCCAAGAATAGGACTGAAATGGAGTCACTAATAAATAGTATGAATTTAAACTGTCAAAATATAAGTGTTTGGCACAGCATTTTAGCGGAAGCTTAATCGGATGATGTGACGATGTTGTATGACGTGAAAGTGCTATCTCATCAGCGACGCTCCTGATTTGATCTTAGAAAGGATAGAGTAAAATGGGCTGATGTAACCGAATGAATAAAAGTTCCCAAAAAAGTGGTTTACTTGCCGTTATAGAATAAGGTTTTTCACGCGCCAAACAACTAAAATGGTAACACTGCGCTTCACAACTTGTTTCTGAACGTTCATAATTTAAATGTTAACGATTTTTTGTACTTAAACATACCATTGTCAAAAATAACGATTACACACAAACGCTAAGACTTTCTAATTTATTTGTTATTTCTAATTTATGTAAGAAATCAGCTGAAATCAGTTGAGGTTTTTGAAGGTTCAATCAAACTCCTTCCCCAAAAAGTTTTTGTATATCAGGTAGTTCAAAGTAGTTTTGACAATGGTAGACAATAAACAAAAGGATAATTAACATTAATACTTAGCATTTTGAAATTTAGTTCTAGAAGGAACTTTTCTATTTTTTGGTGTTGCTCATCAAGGTAGTATTGATAAGGGTAAATAATAAACAAATTTGAATGTCACATTGATAGAATAGCATTTTGAAATTTAGCTAAGTTATATCAAAATTTGTCGCATGATTTATTTAAATCGATTTAAAGAATTCAGTAATGGATTGAAGAAATAAACACTGAGGCGACGGTATATTATTCCTCTATAAATTTAATATTTGACAATCCAAATTTCTACAATAGGTAGCAGCAGTACGCGCAGAACCCATTGATCCTAACCCATCATACAGCTTCTCTTACGGAGTTGCGGACCCGTCCACCGGCGACCACAAGGATGCACAGGAGACACTTGAAAATGGTGTAGTCCACGGTTCTTACAGCCTGGTCGAACCCGATGGTCATTTGAGAAAGGTCACCTACACCGCGGACAAGATAAACGGCTTTAATGCGGTCGTCGAGAGGACAGGCGACACTGCTCATGCGGTAACAATTGATTTTTAGTAAATATAATTATTTCACAAGATTAACAATGGTGGTCCCATAGCATCAAACTACATTACGCATAATTATGTAACGTAAACGTAGATACCAACGAATTTTATATAATCCAGATAATCACATTTACCGGTATTGTTGACGCTGAAGGAACTTGGCTTGCTTTAGCGTAAAAGAACTTTACTACTATAGAAGTATTCTTATTGTAATACCATCATCTAAGCCTATTTCGAAATATACCTAGTTTGTTGCAGCTTCAGTATGCTTGAGGGGTAGGACCAATTTACCAATTAATTGGATTATTATCACAATGAAATCTGATGTTGAGGGACGTTTAAGCGTCATGATTGATTTAATTTACTTTGCCTTTTTTTAGTAAACAAAGTCACTACTGCACTTGGTGGTAAGCATAGCATAGTGTAATCCAATAATATCGATGATCACTGAGAGATCTACAATCCATCACCAGTCGTCGCTGCCATTTCGACCTGCTCAAATGTCCTTTCACGTTATGATTTAGGGACTCCATTTTGTTGGAGGAAGGAAAATTACTGACCAAGAGACAGTTACACAGCTTCATAGTACGTCAAAGATATGACGTAGTGAACTTCTTCACTTGTGCTAAAGTTGCACCGTTACCGTAAAGATGTGGCTCCGGAGCCCAGCACGTGCGGTTCTGTTACAAAAGTAATATACTCTATTAAATCGACTTCAAAAAAAGGAGGAGGTTCTCAATTCGAATGTATAATTTTCTATGGATGTTCAGGCATAACTTCTTTGTTTATGAACCGATTTGGATGATATTTTTTTTTCGTTTGAAAGGGTATACCTCAACGGTGGTCCCATTTTAATTTCATTGGCATTGGACCTTCGACTATATATATACCGAATCTTTGAAATTGATTTTCTTTTTTTTAAATGTTGTCTTTTTTGTGAATAGGTTGCAGCTCCAGTAGCTGTAGCAGCTCCTGTTGCCAAGATTGTGGCTGCGCCTGCGCACGTATCGATAGCAGCGCCGATCGCGAGGTACGCTGTGCCCGCCGCTCACGTCGGTCACCCGTGGCGCTAAATCCACCAACCAACAAATGCTCTCTGCTCTGTTGCCGACTGAGGCTCAAACAGATATCAAATAACTGTAGTCTGTTATTGAGTGAATAGTTTAAAACACGCGGTGTTAACTTATCGAATCAATTAGCTGGGTTTGTTTTATTTTAGTTATGTTACAAATGTTCGTTACGAGATGGGAAATGGATGTTATGATTTTGTCTTATTTACTATCTCGTCAGTTTGTACAGAAATCATTTGACATCGGCTACATTGTTACGGAGTTTTGTGATTTGATGATGACGCTGAAGATATCCGTGTTTTTTTTTTATTATCGTTTTAATTATTAACATTTGAATAAAAAATAATCTAGATTATTTAGTTTTGTTCTTCGGTATGTTTATGAAAGAGTGTAGAGTCTAAGCAAAGATTGTGCATCAGAGCTCCTTTTACGTTTTAGCCGTTGTACAAAAGGCAGTGTTAGTAATAACGTCTCACTCGGCAATACAGCTGTATCGACAACGAATAACCATATTATGTATCGAATGAATTTATGACTTATTTATTATATTGCTTTGACTGTTGCCTACGGACTTGATCTTGACGCGTTGTATTATTTACGTAAATTTAAGTAAGTTTAAGTAGTTTAAAAAAATAAATGCAGTATTTGCAGTATCCCTTATTTATTTTAAAATTATTAAACTAGTGTTCGATTCACACCTCACCTGTTAGTATTCAACAAAAACATTACACAATTGTTAGTACAGAAACATTTTTTTTAGTTATAATAAAATTGAAGTGTCTGTTTGTAATGTCAAAATAACAGTTTTTTTACTAAATGCAAAGTATATACGATACATATAACAAAAAGTCAATTTTTTTTTTGTCTTTCTGTCTATTTATCTGTCTGTCGGTCTGTTTGTTCCGGATAATCTCCGAAACGGTTGAACCGATTTTGACGGAACTTTCACTGGTAGATAGCTGATGATATAGGGAGTAACTTAGGCTACTTTTATTCTAGAAAAATAATTAGGGTTTTGCACAAATAAAAAAAAACTAGTCACGGTGAATCAATTCAGGCGCTTAAATGGCTTATGCTGAGTATACCATAAGAGATATAGCAAATTAATGTACTACTTAATCATAGGCATGAAAAAGACCTAAAAAAAAGTCCAGAAGAATATACATCTATCTTCTAAGCAACACCCACAATAAGCATTTTTGTCTTTAAAAATAGCCGGGAGCGGGGGAGCAAGATTCGCGCGGGCATTCTATAGTCCATGTGAGCGAAGCCACGGGCACAGCTAGTGTAACAATAAAAAATATAACAGTATTTCTGCCTTGGTCAGTAAAAGTATTTATTTATATTTAAATTGTTTTATAAAACAATAAAGCTTATTAAATAGCAAATTAGCATACAAAAACCAGCATATAAAAAACAAATATTTAATTTTAGTCCAGCTTATACTGTTCCTATTTCTTTGCCCAATAAAATGAAATGATATTAACATGAATCTGACTCAATCAGCATAAAAAATACACAATTTCATTTATTTATTGGACAACCTATGCTTGACCAAAAAGTTTGTGGTTTCTGAAACAGTTTCCTGTATCTCCTATGTCTTCGTATTTCCCCATATGAACAGTTAAGTAAAAAAAAAAAAAAAAACATTCTGTATTACCGGATCTAATGATGCATAAAGTTTTACTACTCATTCTTGAGAACATTTGAGAAAGAGACGACATGAAATTGGTCTTTGCAGATAAGAATTGATTGTCGCTAAATGAGCTTTTTCACTATACTACTCTCTCTCTGTGCTAATACGAGTTATATCGTTTAGTTTAAATATGGGTAACACTGCACCATGTCGCGCAATTGCGTCAACTCAGTTTACTGCGCCGGATATTTTAACACAATTATTTTAAGTAAATGTGTTGGTGCACAGCGCTCTTCAGTGCACCGAGGCGACTAGGGCACAGAGTTAAGCCGCGTCGCTGTGACGGTCTTCTGACTCATACATTTCTATAACTCGCTTCACATATTGGATTAAATATAAAAATTATATGTTTTTAGCTAATTAACATACCTAAATTGCTTGCTACTTCAGTAGGTATATACATTTACCCACCGCAATGCAGATGATTAAAAAATAATAGAGGCATAATGGGCCTGTTATATAATTATTTAATTTTTATGAAATTATTTACAAAATATACATATATTTAATGATGCACAATCTACATATTACAGGTTGAAATTTAGTTTTACAGTATTTTAAAATTGACTTAAACTCAGATAAACCGATATTCACAAACAACATCTAAACTTAGCATAAGAAACCACGCTGACGAATGGCAAGTAGCGACGCGATGCGACGGCGACGCGACAGAAAGCTCTTACTCCCGTCCAAACGTGCCATTAGATGTTTCATTGACATCAAAAATGAATGATATTAAACAAAAATATTCATTAATCTAATAGTGCGAGTAAAATGATTCATGAGATCGTTTTGCCCTCTTATGAAATCATTGTTTTACCCAAATTGCTTAGCTGTAAAAAATACCAAAGCATATCGCATATCGAATTATATTGGAAAATAATACAAACATTCCTATTATTTTAAAATTACATACAATAAAACTGCAGAATATTGAATTATTGCTAACCTTACATCAAACAACACGATTTTCATATAATTGAGATAAATTGTTCGTGATGCTAACAACACTATGAACCTTTGTCAGAATGGTAAACTAGGGATGGGGAATACGATTTTCACTCTAACTATTAGATAGCATTGCTCAAAAATGAAAGACGATCCTTTTACCTTGACGAATCGTTTTATACCACTTTCCCTTAAGTGTCTACTATAAGCTTGATAGCAGTGTGAGTGATCACTATTAATAATAAAACCTTCGTATTTTTTTTTTAAACTCAAATAGACCAAAGCTTATTTGCTGTTAAAGGCATCTTTACATAAAGCGATATTCATAAGGCAGTTATGAAATAAATATGAACTACCAATGGATCGGAAACATCCCAGTCACCGACAAGAGTCGGTAACAAACTCGATCGGGCTTATCAATAATATTTATTTTAACCGTGTTTTTATGGTTTATAAAAATGTATATAATGTATGTGACAGCAACGTAGCAATTTAGAGAAATTAATTTCGAGAAATCACTTTTCTTTTTAATCTTCTGACCACACTTTTGACAGTAAAACCTGTTTGACATGGTACTTGAACTTATTGTCCGGCAAATCGATAATGTGCTAAAGGATCTTATTATACATAGAACATAACACAATTACCTAAAGAACTGGTGTACTAACTAATTACTAAGTCCAAATTTAAAACGTGATGACCAATTTGTTACTTGTTGTTTGTTAGTAGGTATTAAAACTATGCCATTCATTTACAAAATGTAGCTTTTCTAAGGTTTTGCAAACATAGTACATACATTATAAATTTGGCAATTCTTTACTATTATATCTTCGAGCTACGCTATTTTCCATGAAAAGTCATAAAAAACGAAAAAAATTTCACGTATTCGAATTAGTAAAGAGAAAACTAGGTCCCTTAATTATATTCACAGCCTAAATTAGATTCCTTCCTTACTTTGAACAGCAAAAACGTTGACGTTTTTATAATGCAATCTACAAGTATGGATAATACACCGCTATATGGCATTTGTATGAGATTTAGAAATAACATTGGAATAATAAACTAGTAATCAAGAAGTTATAAATATGCAATATGCGTACGGAAACTGCATTTGGGCATTAACCTACCTTTACCTAGAATGTAAGTAGTAGGTACACTCAGCCAAACAAGTTTTATAGGTGTGATTGAGCAATTTCCGTTTGTTTATGTATTTACGTGCGTAAGTATAATTATTCTATATATAATTATTAGTAAATATAAAAAGGACAAATTTTCATACAATATAATTTTGTAAGTAGGTAGGTATTTTTGATTTTGTAGACTTCGTAGCCTCTATTTCTTAAGATATTATTTCAAATTTTCTATTATATTTTATTCTTTCATTCCGGCATCAAACGGTGTATGTCTAGTAATCAAGCGAGGTGGACGATATCGCTTTTGGGTTGCGCTATCAGTGTTAAAAAAAAACAGCCCTATTTATATTTACATTTACCACATACTACATTTACCATAACACGCCAGAGTACAAATCTCATAAATAATACGAAAGTATAGAGAAAGTTTGAATCATTTTATTTCCCAAAGTTACTAGTTAAGTTACAACGTACAACTTAAGCCGCAGGGTTGAAGTATGCAATTTTACATAAAACTCTTATAAATAATATACTTAGGTTAGCACTAAGAAAGGATTTCGAAAATTCATCTCCTGTGGGGATTAAATAGGATGATTCCTGGGAATCCAAATAAGCACACGGCTGACATTGGCATTAATTTGATTATTTTTAATCGAAGCATGTTACACTAAAATCCTGTTTTGTTGAGCCCATCGTGTTATCGGCCGTACGATTTGATCCGAGCGAGGATGCGCTCTCGGTCCTTTCAGTAAAGCTAGAGCATCGCGTAGATCCGCCGTCGAGCCGGACTTATTAGCAGCGGCGGCTTGTGCACAACCGCAGACCGCTCCTCTCAGCCCCTCCCACATCTCAGGTCCACCGTCGAGCCTGTCCAGCATATGGAATGCTTTCGCGGCCACTAGGAACTGTCCCATTCTGTAGCTGTCGTTTGCGACTAGCTGCAGTAACGCGAAATTGTCAGGAGTACCTGCGGACTATGAAAATGGTAGATATATCGATTACCGGTATAATAAACAAATAAGCCACTACAAGCCACTGCGACCGAGTTTGGTGAGGAAAAACTAAAAATAATAACATAATAATATACGCCTATGTCATTAAGAGAGAACGTGGCTTCAAATCAGTGAAAGAACTTTTAGAATCAGACAGTAGATAAGAATTACTATCTTGGTATAAGCATATAACCACAGACCTTGAGACCTAACCAAATTTATATTGCCGATAATACATACTGGAAATCCTAAATATTCAGAGTGAAGTCGCATTTAAATAACATAATAAGTAAATAATTACATAGCTGTTCCCTACTGTCCTACCTACCCAACGTACTCGACCACCCAGAACCAGGTAACGCGGACTCAGATTACAATGCAAGTTCCCACGTGAATTATCGGAAATCGCTGACCAGGTGAAATGAACACATCGTGGGACAATGAAAGAATGACGGAAGAACAATCTCGCTCGATCGCCTGAGCTTGGAGGTTCACACCTTAGTTTAAGATATATATATTGTAATTAAGTAATTTTATTATAAGTTTTGTAAAGGACCAAAAATCGCTATTCTTTTAAAAACCTCCTACGGACGGTCAACTACGTAATTTAGCTCTGTATGCGTTCATAATGCATAATCATCCGCCAAGGTGAAATCAAATCCACATGGTTGTGTCATGTGTATTAATTTTAATAAAAGTGAAGTTTTTTACCAAGTAGTATTTACCTTCAGACAAATTTCCCAAGCGAGATGAGCGTCCTTATTCATTACGTGACATCGACATAGACAAGCCAGGTATGTAAACGAACTACGGATGTTCTCGTCTTGGATACCGAGGAGGCACTCCTCAGCTTCACGATAGAAGCCAGTGGCAACTTTTGCCTGAAACAAAGATACTATAAGAGATTTGGGAAAGTACGAAAAATGTCGAGGAGAGGAAAACATCTGAAGTGTTCTCGAGCGGAGACTGAATCTTGGTAGACAGAAAGTACGTCACTCTAGGATAGATTAGTGAATATTTAAAGAAGACAACTGAATGTAGTTTCTGACGGAAGGCTGAGGATATCGGGCAGAGCGGCCCAGAACAGAAGCTGATGATGAAAATAGGATAAAACGAGATAAAATAAGAGGTGACTATACTATAAAAATGTCCATAGACCTCAGAGATATTAAAAACACATAAATCATAATCATAGATTATGACAAAGTAACCAATTAAAGTTGTGATGGTTAAGATGGGGATATCGATTCAATTTTCGCAAGTACAAACCTGCGTATGTCTCTCTTTCTGTACATTTAATTATTTGAATTAGTACTGATAGTGAAGGTAAACATCATGAAAAAACCTGGATGCTTTAGAATTGTACTAAAAAAATATATGTAAAAATTGAAAACTACATTTCTCGGAGTTTAAAATCGCCAATACGTCGTTGGCTCGCGTGCCATGCCTTTCATTGGGAAAAAGTATTTACCCAGTATTTAGACATTTACATAAGGGCATTATAACATTTTAAATCAAAATCGATCTCACAGAAATCAATGTATAGGTAAAGTATCAGTAGTGACGCTAACAGTTTTACCTATAAATATTGATAAATGAGTTGATACCTGAGCGTAGTTGAAGTTGAAAGTGTCGTCGTTGACAAAGAAACTCTTTATAGAGTTAAGGTAGACGAGAACTTCTTCGAAATGCCCAGCGAGGAAATACGAGGAAGCCATGCACTGTCTGCCGGGTATCGTGTCGCACTCCGATGATGAACTACCCACAAGTTGAAAACTTTGTTGGGCGAGTTTCATATGTTCCTCCTATGTATAATAATACAATACAGTTTTATATACAACTAGCGGTGTATATTAAAATCCATGAATGAACACCGGTCATGGATGATAGTTGATAGTTTTCATACCCATATCAACAAAAGAGAGCATTGCCGTCGTGGATAGTAAAAACTGTGTAACGAGTATACTTTTATATAGTAGCACAGCAAAGTAACCTAACTGTACCTGATAGTAACAAGCCAAAATCAGTGACGATCAGCGAGATATAAATAATCCATTACCAGTCGCCACTGTTATTCTGGGCCGTGTAAATAGAAACTGGAAATGCACCATGAGTCTGTTCAGGTGTTAGAGCTCTACTATTGGTTAATCTCAAACCATGACTCACCGAAACGACTATCAATGACGAGAGACGTCTTCTAAATAAATGAAATTGTATAACTTACGTCTCCGGTTTCATTATAAAGTCTCACAGAGATTACAGCGCGTAGGATATAGTGAAGCGGAGAGCTTGGTTGTAAGGGTTCAAGCAACGCTCTCGCTTCCAGAGCTTCTCTATTACGAAGTCGATACCCGGCGAGATTCAGCCGAGCTTCTGGAACAACGTCCACCATCTCGGGGAGAACCTTCGAAGAAGAATTCAAATTACTATAACGCATATGAAAAAAAATGTTAATTCCTTACGTTCACTTTGCTATAGTAGAATATTCTAGAGTAAAATATCATTTTTAATTCATAGTGTACTATTTCTACCACAAGACCAGACGTTAACTAACGAAAAGCTCAACGGCAATGAGATTCTTTTAAGAAAATGGCGAGGGTGTGAGCATTTTTTTTCTACTTTTGATTTTTATTATACAGTTGTATGTTTGAAACAATAAAGTATTTTCTATTATATTCTATTCTATTACCTGTCAAGACCTAATAACCAATATGGTCCAAACAAGTTCTCTAATTGCAGTCTACTGACAAAAGAAGGCCAGTTCGCCACCCAGAAAGGTTGGAAAACGCTTTACACGATCGAGCTAAATGGAGATCTCTTCGGCGAGTCCTACGCACCTCTCTGATTAATGACTTCAGGATTACATGTGCAATCTAGAGTTATTTTGGGCTTCGTATACTGTATCAACCCCTTTACTATGTAGTATTCTTAACATTATTTAGTATAACCTCTTGTATAAATATCACTAACGACTGGCAAATATTTTTGAATATTTTATGTTTATGGTTTATTATTATTACCTTCAAAGCTCCCTCTCCGTTCCTGAAAACGACCAAGTTGTGCTTGACCAGTTCTTGACCGAACGTGTGCTGCTCGGACGATATCTGCTTCAGTTCGTTCTCAGCTGCCTTGCCATTGTAAAGTCTGAATCATTAAAGTTATTTTTTTTTAAAGAATAGATAACTAAACACGTGTATTATAAAAACGCACAAATAAATTTACACGCAGTGCTTTCTGTCTCAAAAAGACTATAAATGTATACCTACTCTTATATATAAAAAAAAGTTATACCTAAGTATAATGTGATAAAAGTTTGTTTGTAGGAAGTCATCTCTGGAACTACTGATCCAATTCATAAAATATTTCACTAATAGGAAGAGCTACATTATTGTTGATTTTTATTGCTATTAAATTTATGTATATATAGCAATGGAATTTTCTGTCGATAATAACTAAACGTCTTAAGCATTGAATTTTCAAAAATCCTTTCCTACTGCTTACCGACGTATATTAATACATACCATATAATATGTATAATATATACAGGTGTAACATTTGAATAAGTCAGTGAGGGGAACTCTGAAACTATAAGAAATAGAGAAATACTTATATTCTAAAGAACCATGACATCGATTTTAAAGATAAAAAAACTGCATTAATAGTTTTTTCAAAAACCTTATACTTACACGAGTCGGAAATCGAACCTAATCATTTTTAGAAATAAAATGCACTTCATTGTCAAGTTTGACAAGTGTTTAGTGTAGGTTGTAAGAAATAAATGTTATTGGGAAACCGTCTGACCAAAATTTTAAAGATAATGTTGAATTTCATTAGATGTTAAATTGATTGCCGTAATAATCAACTCTTTTAGTTAATGACCATGTTACTGCACTTTTATTTTCAAGTGGTTAATTTTCTTTAAAATAATCTCTCTTGCTTTTATTAGACCATCAACGGAATCGTAGCTGGTTTTTTACACTTCATATTTTAGTGAACTCCACAAGAAATGATCACGTGGGGATAAATCTGGCGAACTCGTTTATACCAATTCATGTTTGTTGGTAGTTATTATTTAAGAAGTCGAGTTGCGATTCGACTATTACAGTAAAAACGACGACAAATTACATTTCATTTAACTACTGGGTTCGACTTCTCCATAATAAGGTTGGTGATGTTGAACGTTTGAACAACATGTACATTGGAATATTAGATCTGTTACAATTCTTACGTGAAGTATTGGGTGAAGAAAAATCTTAATGTATTTCCGACAATATGAAGCACCGACACACAATAGCCTAATTACAACGGACTTCATAAATGATAACTTCTAAAAAATCAATGAATATTCAAACGAAGTCACCAGATTTTATTACACTAGATTATTTCTTGTGTGGCTACGTTAAAATTTAAAGTTTACAAAACCAGCCACGACACCTTTAAAGGTCTAACAAGCCATTCGATTATAGACCATTTAAAAAAAACGTACCCTTCAAACTACAAAACACACAAAACCGTTATCTACATAAAAGAGTTGATTACTATTATACTCAAGAAAATGACTGTTATTGTGAACATTTCAAAGTAAAGTAGTGAAATTCAGCATTGTCTTTTAATTTTAGTAAAATTTATTCCTTACAACCTGCACTATCAATTATCGTAATAAAATGACTTTTTTTTTTCTAAAAATGATTAGGATAGATTTTTTATTCGTGTTTTATTTTTTTTTAAATCTATGAATTCAGATTTGCTTATCTTTAAAATCGATAACATGATTCTTTAGAACATATTTTTTTCTAAACTATTATAGTTTCAGTAATCCCCTCACTGGTCCATTTAATTGTTACATACTATATATATGTTACCGGCCAAACTAGTTTTTCCTAAACCAAATTATCCTATGCATAGCATCCTCGTTTAGCCCAAGAAAATCCTACTAATATTATAAAGGCGAAAGTTAGTGTGCTTGTATGTTTGTTACTTCTTCACGGTCAAACGTCTACACGAATTTTTATGAAATTTGGTATGTAGATAGCTGACACCTTGGATTAACACATAGGCTACTTTTAATCCCGAAATTTAAAAATTATCACGAAATTATACGCGGGTGAAACCGAGGGGCACAGCTAGTATTTCATAAATCGAACCGGATTCACTATTATTAGTAAATAGTATCTAAGGCACTCTTGTGCAAATTTTCAAGCTTCGTGTTGTCTCTGTCAGCTAGTCGTTAAGATTTCTATGAAATAGATAATGTTGTCGTACAAGTTCGTGCGCGACCGTCGCATGTGAGAGACGTTGGCGGGGACGAGGTAGCACGATATTATGTCACTGCAGTACACTAAAGTAAACAGTATGTTGTCTCGGCAGTGTTCTTGAAATAATTTTTTAAAGCACTAGCTAGGGCTGCCCTTTGACTGTATTTCTTGGGCTATCTACTTACGTAGCAGCACTTTAGTATAGTTCTTTGAATTTTACAGTGGTTTGTTTATAGTTTTACACTTGTACCTGAATAAATTACAAGCTTTCAAGTTCCCGGCGACAGTTGAAGTCGGGTGTTGTGCGAGATACACGGCCCAGCACTTCCTGAGATACATCGTAATAATCCAACTTGTAGTAGCAGAGAGCCACGTATACATTTAGGGCCAAGTATGTACTGTTAATACGGAACAAAATTTTATTATATTAAGTAAATATAGTTTTTTTTTGTCGATATGGGTTTTAACGTTGTGATCACAATCTAACTGATCTTAAGTGACGATGTGGCCCAAGATGGTAGCACGCTAAGCCTAGTGGAAGACCGGATCTCAAGTGCAGCTGCCGGAACACACCTATTGGTGTTTGGCGACAAATTTACGACTTGAGCGTGGTAGCTAGCCAGGCGAGCATAAGAACCAGCCCTACCACCATGCTATAGTTTCACCACGATGTTTTCCTTCACCGAAAGCTTAGGCTCATTGCAGGGATTCGAACTCACGTCGTTCGACGCGGAGTCCGTATACATTACCAAGTGATTCATCATTGGTAAAGTTAAAGAGAAAATAAAATTTTTTGCTTTGTTTCTACAAAGTTCTCAACGCATTTTCTTTTAAAAAATTTGGGTACGCGTACTTTTATGTACGCGTGTTAAAAGTTACATATTTGAATGAATTGAATACTCGATCGTTGATGTTATGTTCACATAACGTCAAGTGTGACTATCTTCAACACAATAAAATAAGAGATTTAGAACACAGCTTCAAAGTGTAGACTTTTTGTTACAATGCACACATCGTAAAAATTCACTCATTATTTTTTCGCAACGCACAACGTGTAACTTCAAAATATTTATTTTTATTTTTGAGTCTGTTACAAAATTACCTTTTATATTACATTTAAATTCTAGATATAATATCGGCATAAAGTGTAGAAATGAACCGATTATATATTTTAATCATAAATAAGTATGTAACTTCTCGGTTATTGTTTTTACCCGGTAGTGTGAGACAAAACTTTAATCCAATCCATATCGTCCTTTTCATATCTCTTGTATCTGTAAAAATGTTTCTATTAGGTACATATTACGTAGTAATAAAGTAGATAGGTATGTTGTATACTTTATTGGCATTGAATTCTAAATGAAGTCATTGCCATTTCGCCGTGTAGAATTATACGTAGGTATTTATTATGTTCAAAATGAGTGAAAAAATGTCCATAAAAATGTAGCCACACTTTTATGGCCTCTATCTAAAAATGTAATTATTCATAAATGAAAATGAATGTAGGTATATATCATGAGATTAACAGTGCCCAACACCGTTTGATCAAAATGAAAGTTGATAGATCTACGTGTTAAATAAAATGTTTAATATATTATCCATCACGCGAAAGGTGGCACGGCAAAGTGGTCGAGCAAAGGGCAGAACAACGTTTGCGGAGCCAGCCTATAAAATATCAATAATAATTAAAATAAAGAAATTATAAATCTTAGCTCGTTGATATTTATTCACCATTCGAAGACGCTGTAAAAGTCTATAAATAAATGGATAAATTGTAAGGTCAATTTACCGTCGTTCCAAGAGTAGTTTTTTGTAAACGTCAATAGCTTCTTGGTAGTGCGCTCGTAAATAGTGTACTGAGGCCAAGCTAAGCTGATCTTCTGAAACGTCACACAAAGATGCATGAGTTTGCATCAGACCCTCCTCGTCGCCCAGTTTATGGGCCAGGTGAAACAACAGACGGTTCTATAAAAAAAGCTTTCTTTTTCAAAAATATTACATCCCCCTAAGTGAATGTGTTAATCTAACAAGCTACGAAAAAAAAAAGTCTGTACCTACTTATGTACGTACACATAAGAAGTTATACTCCTATGGTTTAAAAAAGGCAACTGAAATATATCATCCCGCGTGCCAAAAATATGATGATGATGCCTTTTTTTTATTGCGAAATTTTAATATTATAGGTTAATGTTGTACTTAATGTAAATACAACGTTCAATAATTTTTGCACAATTAAAAAAATAATAGAATGTATTCATATTATTATCATTGATGACTAACTTCAATTACATTATCATAATATGATTTCGTTAAGTGAGAACGACAAAAAATGCTTATTAAATAATGTAAGTAGGTCTACGCTTATCCTTATTATAATATAATTTCCAAATGAAATTAAGCTCTTAACTTTACTCATACAGAAACCTAAAAATTTCAGAATTATTGGAGATTAAAGAAGATTTAAAACAAACGAGTAAGATATGGGGGTTTCAAGGACGTTAGATTCACTTTTATATAGTTTATAAAAAGATTCAATCACCTAGCCGTTATAATTCATAAAAATAAAAGTTTGAGTACATAATTTGGTTCGTTTTATGGTAATCTATTGATAGATAATATACAGTGAGGCAAATAACAAGTAATCCTTTTTTATTTGAAGAGCCTAGTAAAAAAAAAAAAAAAAAAAAAATTATATAAAATAGATCAAAATGTTGTAATACAAAATAAACTGACCTTTAAAGCGCAATTAGGTGCTTTCTCTACAGTCTCCTGCGACTCCTTATACATACCTAAAAGTATGAAGTTATTAAAGATTTTTGTTAATGAACCAGCGATGTGTTTGCCATGTCTAAATAAGTAGATATCCATGGCCTTTCGTTGATTATGGTGTATTCAAGTCGTGGTGTCTAGGATAAATCACTATCACTATTTTTTTAGTGCCAAACAGAGGTAATTCTGCAAAAAGTGCAAAAGACATCTAGTACCAGATTTAGTCAATTCGGATCATTGCCGCATTCGCAAGTCAAATTCGCGGCCACTTATTTTTATCAAAAATGTTGACTACCAAACAAAGGAAGTCGTCATACAAGTATTCCAGGATAAATTGATTATGTACCTAAATAAAAATAACAGACTGCTATGTCCATATCAATGTTGTCTGCCAGACTGGCGTCAAGGTTAGGCGTGTCGTGTATAAGCGTGTACACTTCGAGCGCTCGTTTGTACTCGCCCAGGTGGAACCAGCACCAGGCGCTCCACACGTCGCACCACACCTCCTTATTGCCCTCATGCTTTAAGAACTGAAAGATTGTCATATAATACCAGCTTACAAGTGTCTACCAATCGTTTTCATTTCGAGTTTAGCACCGATTGATGAGTAACCCAAAATTTACTATAGATTAGAAATCTACCTGAGCATTTTTCAATTTTCAAATGTCTTCACAATGATTTCCTGTACCGACAATTAAAATATAATTAAGGTGAAAAACATGTGAATTGCATAAAGTGTATAGTTGCTCACCAGACACGGATCTGGACTTTAAGTTTGAGAGAGTCATAAATCGAACGTTCTCGAAGATTCAATATGCTTTTATAAAAAATTAAATAAAAATCCGATGGATTGCCGATCTCTCAGTGGTCGATGTTGATTTTAGATTGTACTGTACACACGATAAGACACAGTGACGTCACTTTGCAATATTGCCATAAAACATGGGTACGACATAATGCGATGCAAAGTAAACTTTAATTTAAAACGACTGGCAAAAATTACCATAAAAGACTATATGGACAATTTTTATACTATTGACCAATCGCGAAGCATCGAATCAATTTACTCTGTTGATATATTTAACAATTCGAGAAAATGGCAATGTTTGTAACATATTCCCAGCGTCATGTTGTTAATAATATCAAGTTCATCAACTTCACGTCAACAAAGAGAATGTCGATAAATTTGGACGAAATAAATTTTACTTTAAAATACCAAATATAAAACTAAATTAATGTATTATCCAAAAAAACATGTTTTATTTAAAAATCTAAATCTAATTACGATAAAATCGTGAATATATTATATATATATATATATATATATATATATATATATATATATTATAAACAAACATTATTACTAACTATATTTTTAATTCATTAACATAGGTTTTTGAGCTTATATTACGTAATATTGGCTGCGTTTTTCGTTATATAGTTTGGTTATTGTGCATAAGTGAAGTGGATTATAAATATTAATGATATGATCACTATGTGAATGATAGTGATGTCTGGAAGTGACTCCCTCTCTGTACATCCACTAATATATAATATTATTATTGTACCTGTTATATTTGTAACATTTGCACAGTTAACAAAAAAAAAGATAAACCCGATCGAGTTCCTTACCGTTCTTCTCGATGTCTGGGATATTTTCTGAACCGGCAGTAGTGTTTTGACGTTCATAAGTGCCTTCTTAGGGCCTAAATTGAATAAAGATTATTTTGATTTTTGATTTTGATATAAGCTGAAAGCATTCATTCTGAAGTCCCAAAAAATCTTCCTAGAAAGTTCTAACAAGGGAGCCACCATCTTGTTAGGATACTGGATCGTCTTAATACATGACACTATAATTCACTCGATAATGACAGTAATGGTCTAGGTATGGTAGTAATGGTAAAGAGGGCCGGTTGCCAAGTTAGGAAGAAGAATAACTATAAACTTTGAGAGAATATTCACAGTAATTGGATTAGGTTTATAAATGAGACATTCTATATAATCGGTAATGGAAAACCATAACTTATGCATGCGTCAAATAAAGGAGATATATATTTAATAATGCGTAATGCGTAATTATTTGCGTTTCAATTTGATAGGTCTGGTAGCATAATTTGCTTTTCTTTATTTTATATGAAAATACATACCTCAAGCATTGTTAAGGCTCCAACATAATCTCTTTTTATAATGAAATCTTCAAGTTCTGGAAAATGTTTCTTGGCCGAGCCACTTCCAGTGCCGACACGACTGTCTGTGGCTGGTTTCGACCTTGACAGAATCTGAAAGAACATCACAGCAAAAGTACTCTATGCATCACAGTAAATATGTTTTATTACTATATGCAGTATTAACTAAAATTATGATTCAAAAATTGGCAAAAACAAAAACATATTATTTATATTAATAGCTAATAATTTATAATGATAACAAAATAATTTATAACATATTTAATTTGTTTAGAACTAACCATTTTTATAGACGTAAAACAAAGTTATAATAATGTTGCGAAGGAAGGATACTTTTGTTTAGTATCCGTTGTTATAGCGACCACAGACCTGAGACCACAGAATAAACAAATCATAGAGTAAAGTAATCATGAAACAAATCCACACTCCACAGAGGAGGTATTGTACATTTGTATTTTAAAGGGCATGCATGTATTACTACTACTTACGTACGATATTAGTTTATAGAGGTAAAGTTTGTAAGTTTTTGAAAAATTGTCTCTTTGTTTGTACTTCCGGAACTACTAATTTGATTTTATAATCTTTGTCACTAATAAGAAGCTAAACTATTCTATAAAGCTTTTATAGGCATGGAATATAGGCTATTAATAATTGTTATACAATTTTCAATTATCACTAACAAACTCACGGGTCGTTGCTAGTTTGTTTTATAGGAAAATAACGACCATACATTAAAATTTCCTTTTTACATCTATGCCATAAATAAATAATTAAGGACTGCAAGGTTTAATGTTGTCAGAGAATATATGTAAGAAAGCCTAGATGTTAATTATTTAAAAAATTGTAGGTAACTCATGAAAGAACATGTGTTAGCGCTTGGCACCCTTAATATAATAACCACAATGAAATATAAGTTCGTTTACCTACTGCCTGGTAAGTGCCTTAGTAAGATGTAATGCCTTAACTTACTAGAATTTTAATTAAAAACGGTAAGTCTAATAAATATTAGTAAATCTCCAGCGGAGTAAATTACTATTATAGTTTCCACACTATTATTATTATAAATGTGAAAGTAACTCTGCATTTTAATGACTAAAAATCTGAACCGATCGCAATGAAATTTGACATACGGGTAGCCTGTAACCTATAAAAGGACATATGATCAGAAACGCGCTGATGCAATAATCTTGAAACCTTAACCGAAACTAAAAACTATGCGAGCTTAAAATATTTTTAAATTTTTTTCATCGCACGAATTACAACATAATACCTATTTACAAATTACCTCTTTATGTGCACTAAAACGTTTCCATAGAATAAAATAATAATTTCAAATTAGTTTTTGGGATACGTTGCTTAGTTGCAAACAACGCTACGAGTCCTTCAAAGCGATTTGCATTTATTTTATTGTTAATTTTGATTAGTTTTTCTGTTTACTTTGAGGGCGATGTCGTCAACTTGTTCAGATTCGAAAACTTGTCCCTGTACTGAGGACACGGTATCTACAGAATCCCCGCTGATCCCTCACTGCGAGTGCAGGAGAGATGAGCACGACATAGTGGTTCACGATGAAGCCTGCCTGCTCTACAAGAACGAAAAGATTATATTTCCTCATGTTAGTATTTGATTACGTTTATATTTAGAATCTATTTTTTACTTCGAACTCAGCTTAGGTAAATGCAAGCCTGTGAGGACAGTATCTACGCTATCGACATGACTTGAAGCGCCATCTGAACCTGACCTAACTAACTAACCTAAGCATCTATTAAGATTATAAATTGTGCTCTATTTGGTACCCCGGGGCGTGGGGCACACGCGCATTAATAAATTGATCTTGCTGATGAAATATCGCTCCTTAAATTTTATTTATGTTTCTCGAGTTGTTTAAACAGTATCTTAGTACACATGAAGGCATATTTATGAAGTAAAATTTAGCACTCAAACATGTAATCTCAACAAGTGCCCGACACAGACTGTGTGTGAGTGCGAGTGTATGCACTCGAACGCGTGTTTCAATCTGGTTGAGTCGTTATCTTTAGTACGTAGTACATAACACCTCAGTGGGAAGAACTTGTGGTTCGAAGACAGGAGTAGGAAAATACGATTAGTATGGGAATTGCATGTTTTGATTGTTCTCGAAATGAAAATCTTTACGCTAAACTCAAACTCCGAAAATCTCATCACAAGCCCTCCTACGTATACACGTACAAACAAATTTATTGCGCTACATGCGACCAGAATTCTATAACCGAATTTGAATTCGCAAATCATTTTCGTGCACATTCGAGAAATGCAAATGTCAGAAATTGACAAAGTCAGAGACTAATACATCTTGGAGAACATTATCATCAACACCTTTGTATTTTCAATTGAGCAAGTAGCTCGTAATAAATCGCTATAAAACTCAGAAGGCAATGCTGAGTTTTGGAGAGGTTTACGTTAAAAATGTCCATTGAATATGCCGGTGATAATAAATCGAAACTATAGTACCAGCACAGATTTAGGGACTTTAGGGACTTATAATATCGCACTCAACACATCTGCATTGTAGTCAACTGGTTTTATGATATTCCTTAATTATGTACGACTTTAATATGATTTAGATAACAAAAATGAATAAAAATAGACTGTTTAAATACGTATATAGATTTATGTATAATTATAAATACTTCCAATAATTTATTTAACAACCTTCAATTTGTTTATTTTTGTTATAGGAGCCCGAGGTGTGCGAGTGCGTCACACCGCCATTCGATGACGGCATTTGCAAGTGTTGTGCTTGTCCAGTCGACCAGTGCCACTGCAAGAAGGCTGGCAGGGAGATTTTCGATGAGTAAATATGATTATTAAGATTAATAATTAAACGAAGGTACCTATTTATGTTGCCAACTAGCTGGAACCTTGTGAATAAATAAACCATCTAAATATAGAAATTACATATATTCATCTAAATCAAGCAGTCAAGTTTTCTTATAACTAATGCACACTTTTTTTATTTACGTTTAGTAAGAAAATGCTTTGCATACAGTGAAGCATAAAGTGTGAAGAATTGAAAACCTACAAGTGATCAGTGATTTAAACCATAACTAAACTACCAAAATAACTCTTAAGCCAGATGTGCAGATCAAAAGAATCAAAGATGTGCAGAATACACATGGCACGTTAATGAGTCATGAAAGAAATTGACTATATTACTATTCTTTTAAAGTATGAGCAACTAGCTACAGTTTCATCCGTATTAAAACTATTCAACCAGAGCTCCACATCGCCGCCCGCGCCGCACCGCACCGCCAATGTTCCCGTGTAACCATCGATGTTCTCACTTCTCGTACTTACTTACAATTTCGAGAATCAAGGAAGTGACACATCATTACTATTTAAAAATGTATTTATTGCTTTTCGAAGTATTCTCCGCGAAATTTGACACATTTTTCCATACGATGGAACCAATTATTGAAGCAACCATTCCATTCAGAAGCTGGGGTCTCCAAAATGGCCGTTTTGTAAGCGTCCACAGGTTCTTCAGGTGATGAAAATCTCTGTCCACGCAATTTATTCTTTATTTTAGGGAAAGTATAGAAATCATTAGGACTTAGGTCAGGGCTGTACGGCGGATGGTCTAATAATTCTATGTTTTCTTGCTCTAAAAACTCTTTTGTTCTGTGCGCGGTGTGAGAACTCGCAATGTCGTGATGGAGGATGATGCGGCGGTTGCCGTTCTCTTTACGGAGTTCAGAAACAACCCGTGTGTGGCAAACAAATGCTAGCATACCATTCTGCATTAACCGTTCTTTGTCCCTCAAGAGGAATAGTCGTAACATGGCCGTTTTTGGAGACAAACGTGGCCACCATTTTTTTGCAACACTCCGTGAACGAATAATTTTTGTTGGCTTTAACTCATTTTCGAACACCCAAACTCGTGACTGGTTTTTTGTTTCGGGTTCGTACGCGTATATCCAGGATTCGTCACCTGATACGATGTTGTATACATCATTTGAGGATCCTGCGTGGAATCTTTCGAGAGTTCTGACGCACCAAGTAACGCGAGCCGCTTTTTGCTCTTCACAGAGCGAATGCGGTATCCATCGGGAAAACAACTTTTTTACACCTAATTGTTCATGCAAGATTATTTGTATTTGACTCATGTCAATGTCTAAAGTTGCCTGAATTTCGCGGTATGTCACATGTCGATCTTCCTCAATCAGCTTACGCACAGCATCAACGTTTTCTTGAGTGACTGCGGTTTTTGGACGACCTTGACGAGGATCATCACTGAGCTTGACACGTCCACGTTGAAATTCAGCAAACCAGCGATAAATTGTGGTTTTGGATGGCGCTTCATCACCAAATGCAGAAATAATCCGGTCAACACACTGTTTTTGTGTTAAATCACTTCGAAAGTCATAATGAATCATTGCTATTGAATTTTCTCGAGTCAATTCCATTTCCTCAACGACTAAACAAATTTGATAAAACCTTGTGACAAGACCGAGAATCTTTTTTTAAATAAATAAATTGTATTCGATTTTTAAAACCAAGGAGTTTTCTATTAAAAAGATTTTAATATGACAGGAACAGTGGAAATATTCCATTCCCGATACTTTTAGTGCAGCCTATGTACTACTCTTAAGGTCGTAGAGTGAAATTATATTACTTACAAGATTCCTCGATAAAAAGGCCATAAGATGCATAAAAAGTCAGTCTGATCTATAGGTATAGTTCAAACAAACAAAGAAATAATCTTTTGAGTTTTTATAATATGATTATAGTACATATATATTGCTACTAAGCATATAAAATTATTCTTAAACTGTTGATCAGATGGCGTAGTAAACGAGACGTGGGCGCTATGCCAGCCGTGTTGGAAGCAACGCATCCGCTCATGCAAAAATTCCAGGACACTTTGAAACGATTCCTTGAAAAGGAGAACGCTATTGCCGAAGAAGAAATTCTCAATTTGGTAAAATATGATACCTAATTGCTTAATCAATAAAATAGTTTTTTTTTCAAAATATAATGGGATATATTAAGACTATTATATTCCGTATTTTCGTTACAAAAAACTGCAATCGTTTCACACGTAAAAATTTCAATACAATTTTAATCGGATATTTTGTAAATATTTTTTATGGATGAGTTACAACAAGGCACTGCATAGGTAACCATAACTATTATACGTCTACCAAACACTAAATTATATTGTAAAACCTTATATTTTACGAAAATATGTGATATTTATTTTCGTCACGATTGACAAGGGGCTCTGCGGGACCTTGACTTTTAGAGTCATGTCGCGTGTCCCTATCTCGCTCTGACATATGCCTTACTATGCTCATTCTCTGTCGTATAGCCAATCTATATTATACTAAATCTATGGTCACTTAGCATCATGTAAGATTGTGGACATAACGCTAAACTTTTTAAGAATAAAAAAAGAATTTCCGAATTTTACATAGTATTGTATTCTGTATTGTATTTTATATACAAAAATTCTTGTTGTGGGTGTTCCTTAGAAAATGACATATGCTTATGAATGCATATGATAGATATACGCTGACTTTTTTGTAGGTCTTTTTAAGATCTAGAATTATATGGTACCTACATTAATTTCATATCTTATGATTTATTGGGCGTAAGCCATTTAAGCGCCCGAAAATCGTCGTTTTTGTGAATTGATTTTCATTTTGGGCGGAACCCTAATTCTTTTTCTAAAATAAAAGTAGCCTGAGTTACTCCTTATAACATCAGCTATCTGCCAGTGAAAGTTCCGTCAAAATTGGTCCAACCGTTTTAGAGATTAGCTAGAACAAGCAGAAAAATAGACAAAATTTTTCAAAAGTAGGATTTTTTCAGAGTACGTTATAAAGATAATTAAATAAGCATTTTTACTTAATAAAGGGAATGTTTATTTCAGCGCGAAGAAGTTCGATTGAGCAAGCAGGCTTACGAGACTGATCTAGAAGCTATTTACCGTAGCGACCATGACACTAATTCACAAAGGGTAATAAACAATAACCATCCTTATCAATTTTGGCTACAGCGATTTATTCTAGCGTTTAAAATGAAACTATGATTATGATTTCATAAAAGATAGGTAGGTACTTATATTATAAGCAGTGAAAGCTTTACAAATTTTACTTTTAGAAGTTATGGTCCAAAGCCCATGAGTACTGATTTATACAAGTATTAAAAATAGTACATATTATGTGTGTTATTTGTAACACACTTTATAGATCATGGACCACAACAGAAATATAGAGAAAACAAGACATTATTTAGCAAAAACGCAAACCAATTTCAATGATTTTGACGAGTTCCCTGGTGTAACTTCGAAGTCGAAGGTCCAATACCAACCAATTAAATTAAAATGGGACCACCCTTTAGGTATCCCTTTCCAAAAAAAAAAATCATTTACTTAAATTGGTTTATAAATAAAAAAGTACAGTCGAATTGAGATCTCCTCCTGTTTTGAAGACACTTAAAAGTCAAACCTGATGAATTTCTTTATGAAACCCGGCTAACTCCCGTTCTACTTTCATTGACATTTTATAAATAGACGCGTTATATACTCTTACTACTAGAAATTAGAAAACGTTACAAATTTTGTTATCAGTATGTTGAAAGAAAAGAGATAGGAAATTATAGCGTAAGGCGGATATTCTGTAACCAAAAAAGGATAAAAGTTTCTTCTCGCTTACGCCGGTATAAGTAGAAATTGAAATTAGGCCAATTTCCCACCATTCACGAAGGCATGTAAAGAGCGTCAATGCCGTACCTACTTATAAAATATCATAGTCTACGCCTCTATTTAATAAGTTTGTCAGAGGGGTTTTTGGCGGGATCTTGAAGTGACATGTTGTGGTTTTTGTTTTTAATTCATTAACTTAGGTTTTTGACCCTATATTATGTAATATTGGTGGCTTTTTGCATGATTTAGTTTAGTTTTTGTGCATAAGTGAAGTGGATTATAAATATAAGCTAAAAGCATTCATTCTGAGATCCCACGAATTCTTCCTAGAAAGTTCTAACACGGGAGCCACCATCTTGATAGAATACTGAATCGTCATAACACATGACACTATAATTCACTCGATAATGGCAATAATGGCCTTCATTAAAGAGGACCGGTTGCCAAGTTAGGAAGAAGAAGAAGTTTGTTATACATAAAATTGTTCAAAACAATATTTACTGTGACATAGCATATGTAATATGTATACCTTTAGGCGTTGATAATGGAATATGAGGCGTCACTTGCCCAAAGGACGTCGGAACGTGAAGCGGCAGAACTGCGTGCCCGAGAATCGAACGAAAAGTACAGACGTGCTAAGGAAAAGTTGGAACAAGATATTACCAACGGTGAGAACTTTTAGTTAATATTTTTTGTTGAAATAGATGGTTGCTGCCATTTTCTGGCAAGTTCTCTATTCTCTTCCCGTTCAATCGCTTAACTGGCTTTCCATTATTAGAACGAAGTTTCTTGTCGCGGGATGGAGGTAAACTGAAAGGTGTCCGACCCGACCGACACTAAAAAGAGACAAACACAAAAGCATATATAGGATTTTGTGGAATTGGCCAAGTTGTGTTATGACCAGATTTGTATGCACTGTTGTATGTACAATACGAGAGCCCGATAGTTCGAGTACAGCTGATTTGGGCTTTTTATATAAACTTGTTTACTGTTGATTGATTTTTATGAGATATTGTACACGAGAAGTGTCATTACCAATATTATTATTAAAAATAAAATGAGTGCGAGACTAAACTCAATCAGTGCGGAACGGTGCAATAATTTTATTTAACAAATTTCCGAAAATACTTTAAATAGGTATTTTTTTAAATAATTGTAATAATATTCTAGAACGGGAACTGACTGAAGAGTTAGAAGCGCTTACAACGCTCTGCCGTCAGCTGGAAACATGGCGCGAGGAGACAGAATCCGATCTGACTATCAGCCTGCGTATGTCAGATAAAATGAGAGCCGAAAAGAAAGCTCTCGCTGACGAAAAGCGTCAACTGGTATTTATTTATTTATGATTTATTTAATTTTATAGTAGAACGTCAAAGTGACACTAATGTGTGATTAGCACTGTACAATATAAAAACAAAGGCGACCACCTAGGGATCCACAAGCCATCAGCCTGCAAGCCTTTCGGCAGCTAGATATAGCCACACCGACTGATCACGAAACACGACAAAATAAAAAAGAGTTGCTGTGAAAGGCTTACCACCAAGTATGACCATGATGGTCGCGACTCAGTCGGGTACTGATCCTTTTTTTTTATTCTTTTTTTGAACTGACTTCACTGTTAGTCTTAGGGGCCCTATCCAAAAACAGAGCCGCTGCGGCTTTTACAGCTTCACCGGACTTGGGGGCGAGCGCTTAGGGCACTCAGCCGCGAAAGTTTGTGACGACCCGCACGAGGGTGCCAGAGTGGCCGAACCTCGGCTCGGGCGGTCGTCGCGAATGCGAAAAGGTCGCGATCTATCTAATTCCCTAATCCTAAGAGAATTCGAACTAACTATCATATACTCATATGCACGTTCCCCTCCTCCTGGGAGGAAGGAGGGGACCATGCGTATGTGTATTTAGTAATCGGAATGGTTTTCCTACACTAACTAGCGCATTAGTCTAACTAGCGCAAAAAAAGAAAAAAAAAGGTCCCTTACAGAACCTATGTACCTGTGTGGTGTGCACGTGTGTGTGTTCATACGTGTGTATGTATGTGGGTAGCTAAGTGCTGCACATATAGTGTCACTTGTATCGCGCGGGCGGCTGCCTGACCCAAGGGCTTCACACCGAGGAACGGACCTAGGCTTGGGTTGCCGCTAGAGAGGGTGGACGTGACGGGTATGCGGGAGCGAAGTTGACCGCCCGTCCTCTGCGGAGGGAACGGTGGTTACGCGGGCGTGGGCGGTGGCACGCTCTGTTTGGAGAGGCGGTGGAATAGAACGCGTGGTACTGATCCATACCAACCCACTTAATTACTGTATATACACCGGCTGATCCCGGAATGCGACACGCTTAAGGCTACCTGTCCACTGAAGCGGAGCTGTGCAAATTTCGACCAATAGTTGCATAAAAAATCTAGTGATGCAATTCTATTGGTGGAAAGTTGCACAGCAGCGCTCCGCTGAGCTTCAGTCGACAGATAGCCTAAGTGTGCCACAATGGCGGCTGTTACACCTATCGTATGGTACCTTGAAACGGTTTGCTCAATGCAAAATAATACATTTGTTTCCAGGATATGATAATATTCGGACTAAGCAATGAAGTGTGGAAGCTCGAGTCCAAGTTAGAAATGTTCCAGAAGCAGTACGAAATAAAAAACGCTGAAATGGAAAAAGTTAATGACAAAGTAAGTAGGTACAGAGTTATCAATTTTGTATTTGTGTTTTTCTCATAATAAATTGATAGAAGTACTTATCTTATAATGGATATCAAACTAGTTAATGGAAATTTCAGTTAAAAATATTGACTTATCGTAACGTAAAGATGTTGATTGAATGATAATTATTGTAGCAAGCAGTTTTTTCAGTTTAAAGAAAACTGTCTGTATTTACTCGAAGAAAAGATATCAAATAGATCGATATGTTTTAGACAACTCTATTGTGCGAGAGACAAGAAAATTTGTGAGTTGCAGAGTTACTTAAATAAAAAACTTAAGGAGTGATCACTTAAGCAAACCGAACCTGTGCAGAATTAAAAATATGATACTGCGTTGTTAATTCGAGGATGGTCGACAGATCTTCGATTTTAGATAGTTCTTATATAAGCTCTATCACATTATACAGTTTCTATTTAGCATCATCAAGTCTCTACAGCCGCGGGTTGGCCTTAGTCTGGCCCAATATATCCCTCCAGACTGATTTTTTTCTAGCTCGTTTCAGCTCTTCACACCAATTGCTTTTACATCATTATGAACGCTATCCAATCATCTCGACATATTTTGACAGGCCTCGTGGCGCAGTGGTAGTAAACGCTACTATTGAGCCGAGAGGTCGCGGGTTCGATCCCCGCCCATGACTGACTTTGTGTGATGAGTATAGATGTCAGTTGTGTGCGGCTGGGTGTTATATCTATATATGTGTATGTGTAATCAGCTATTTAGTTATCACATTACAAGCTTTGCTTAGTTTGGAATTAAATGGCCGTGTGTGAAATTGTGTCCTCATCTGAGTTCAGACCTACCACAAGTTCTACTGCCCGTCAAGTTTCCCTCGAGTCTTTTGGATATAATTTCTATTGCAATTTTAAAATGCAGCGGTTTTAATGAGTTTCTTTTTTCAGGTTACTGCTTATGCAACGGAGCTGGAAGATTTAGAGCTAGATAAGCGTAGGCTGGTGAGCTTGTGGAACTCTGTCCTTGGCAATATACAACAACGAGACAAGGTCTATGATTCCGTCAGAGATGATTACAAGTAAGTCTTAAGCTAATTGTTCTACTTCTTTTTATTTATTGGCAACGTTTCTTTAACGTTTATACACAATTATGGAAATGTCTCTGTATGGATAAAATATTTCTCTAATAATCATTCATGAGAGTTCAAACAACGCTTTAACAAGATGGTGGCTTTCTTGTTAGAACAGTCCAGGGTGTTTTTATGGCAACTTAAAATTCATGTTGTTAGTTGTATAATGCCATCAATAGTACATAATTTAGGGCCAAAAAACATAATTGTGAATTGAAATAAAACTACAACATGATAGAACAAGTTCACGCTGAAAACTCTCTACCTGACTGTTTTGGAAAGGTACTTTAAACGTAGTTAATCACACATCTTATTGTATCACAGTATGTTGTATAGTTTGATCATAATCATTCCTTATGTTTATTGATCTTAACACGATGGAAAAGGGTAACACGAGTGTTGATATAGCTAATGGCATGGGTAGGACGTCCTAAAATGCACTAAGGTAAACTAGTTATTGCCTATGACTTTACACAATACACACAGCACAGTTTCATTTTTAAGGAGGATATTCTCTTTGTGAAACAATTAGAAGATTTTTACAATGAAATCTGTTTTTATTATTAGCATATTAATACAAAAAATTACTTCATTAAAAATACAGAAACCTTCAGGAGAATTATAGGACTTTGATCAACAACTTGGAGATAACTAAGAAGGTGGCGATGGAAGAAATGAACAAGGGTAAAGAGATTGCCATGAACAAAGACAAACTTTTGTACGACATCGAACACGCTACTAAATTGTGTGAGTACTAGTTGGTATAAAGTTTTCGTATTATACCGAATCGGATTTATAAGATAAAAGTGCTATGTTATCCATCAGTGATAGTGCAATAATTATGTTCTATGTTTAAAGACTGTGCCTCAATTATTCATTAGAAAGAGTTATACTTGTATGTATGTGTGTATTGCACATTAGATCTATATTCAAGATTGATTCGTAATAAACACTTTTAAAGATTTTACTAACAATATAATACCACATTAAGCATACCACGCACTCTGCAAATCGTTAAATACAGATTTCTTTGTCTCCCGTAAAAGCATTTCATAGTGCCATAGCATCATATTGTCTTTGTAAATGCGCTCTAAATGTAGTTTTCCTATTCATCTAGTTGAGGCACTAGAGGTAATTTTAAAATTTCATAGGAACAAAACTATGTAGGAATTTATATTATAATAAAAATTAAGAAGCAAGAAATTAGCTATCTGACATTATCACGATATAGGGAACACTCGTAGGTACTTACTAGTTACTATCAGGCCATCTTTGTACGTAATTTAAGGCATGGTTTGATCTGCGATTATTTTGATTTTACTAATATTTTTCATAGTCGACGCAGAAGACGTAAAACGCATAAATTTGGAAACGCAAATTACTGAGCTCTCCGAATCGATCGAAATGACCGAAAGGGATCAGGAATTGATTAAATCGGTGAGTCTATGAAAAATAACAGTTTTACCCATGTAAATTTTATTCGACAAACACCGCGCCGCGTCACCAACGTATTCGTGTTTCCTATCATTATTGTTCTCACTTTCCGCAAGTACATTCATTTTAATTTTCCAATACCCCCTAAACTATGTGTCTAAACAACATGTTATAAAGAGCAACGTTTAACTTCATAAAATTGTCTTACTTTACGTAACAAAGTACACAAAATACTTTATTGTGGCTTATGTATACGAGAGAGGCATATGCATCGCGGACTTTTTTTTAGATATACTAAGGACCTATATTTTTGTAAAACATTCTATTTACGTAGATATCATTAACCATTACGACAGGGCACGCGGATAAAGCAGTTCGGGATCACTCTCACTTCTGACTTACTTAACAAAAATTGATGTCTGACTGTAGGTTGTAGTCTAAATGTTTGATAGCCTATTCTATTCTTCGTGAATCTGGCTATCATATTATACAAAAACAATTTTTCTGGTCCGCCTGGTAATTCTGGAGATTAGTGTGTTTCAAACCAACAAAAAAACTATTCCTTTATTATATTATTAGTATAGATACAATACGGATTGAACAAAATATATTTTATTATTAGAAATGTCTAGTACCTATTTAGAAATTGTACAAGCCTTTTATAATTGATTTCTTTACTTTCTACACCATAACTTTGTTTAATAGCTAAGTTAAATTATAAAATATTATTAGTCAAATCAATAGAAATTATAAAGTAAAAAATCAATGGAAATTTAAAAATTTTAGGAGAATCAGGCAATGCGGAATATATTGAAGAGTACAGAGAAAGAGTTTGACCGCAAGACGGAGCAAAAATTAAAACTGGAAAACGAGATACTTACAAATTTACAAGAAATTTTGCTTAACGACAAAGCAGTCGAATCTATGGCAAACGGTATTAAGAAAATGCGCGAAATGTCTAGGAAACAGGTAATCTATTTTTCATAAAATTTAACTTCAATTACAAATATTTAAAAAAAAAAAAACACGAAATACTTGCAAAAAGTACACATAAGTTGAATTTACATGACATATACGAAAATAGACGAAATTTAATGTATTTTAACAGGAAATATCACTATTGGCAATGGAAAACCAGCACGCTAAAATGATGCTTGATATAGAGATCCACCGCAACAGGCAGGCGAAGAATAAGTTGATTGAAGAGGAGAACTCGGCTAAAGTGAGAGCAAAAGAAAAAGAGATGGACCAACTTCAGGAGACATACGACGAGAAGGTTCTCGTCATCACAAGAAAGCAAAGGGAATTGGATATAATTATGAAGAAATATAACACCTTGAAGGAAATATTTGACGTAATTTTTTATACGTATTTAGTTGAGATTTGATTATAAATAAGATGATAATATAGAATAAGTTTTGTTGTTGGAGAAGATCGAAAAACCCTAAACAGAACTAAAATACTCATCTAATAGGTTTAAAGCAATTCTTGTTTAAAGATATTTATTAAGAGTAGTAACATAAATTTGCACATAGAGTAAATAAGATTGAAGTAAACAAAGAAATAAATGATTTCATTTATGTTGATTTTTACTATAACTAGGTATCAGTCCAATGAAACCTTTTTAAATTGCTTAATAAAAACTTTAATGAAACCGAATGAAAATCATTAATGAAACGATTAAGGGTTAAGTACATTAAATTAACTATAATTTTCCGAAAACGTTACCTGGACTAAATTGATTTTAGTAATAACGCCATGCAACTTTTATAACAGTTGGTACAATAATTTTTGTGTAAATAAATTATAATCAGTTGAGAATAACGATGCAATATTTAATTTGGAGTATATAGTACTATCAATAATATCTTTTGTACTAGTTGAAATCACCGCAAGAGCGACGCATCGAAGAGCTGGAGCAACAGATAAAGAGTCTACGCGAGCGTACGGAGAGCATGCAGCACGAGTGGCTGCGTTTGCAGGGGCACGTGGTCAAACTAACGGAACAACATCATAAGATGATCGCAGATATCAATCTTATTAAAAAGCGTTAGTGGAAGCTACTTTGTATACTAACAACAACAGGCAGACGACCACTTCCGTTTAGTTAAAATTATAAAAATTTGAATAAAAATGTACATCACTTAGAAATATTATAATATAATAATCGGTGACACAGTAGAAAATGTATAGGTTAATATTGCTGCAAACCGTTTTCATTATCTTGGGTAAAGAGCATTATGTAAATTACTTATTTAGTATGAACTGTGTATTCGTACCTGCTATAAATTATGGATAAATTATAATCGTAGCTGTAAGGGATGTTGGTGTGGTGGTGGCGGTGGTTGGTGCTTTTTTTTCCTCATTAATTATTCTATATACCTGATGGTACAAGTGCAGAAAAATATTTTGTAGTTTTCTGAGGTATTTCTGAGAGGAAAACAGGGTTTGAATCCCAAGCGGCCTTCAGTCTAGAATTATGATAAACTAGCAAACCTGGCCACGTGCTGCTGTGCCGTTTCGAAGTCCATAGGGAACATTGATCCGACCGCTACCAAACTTTGCAGGATCACCCGCTGGGCTAATATGAAGATTGTCTGAAAGTTTCATCAAAATCGCTCTAACCGTTTTGGAGTCCGTAGATCAACATAGAGAACATCGATATTTATATACATACTAGCTGTGCTCGTGGCTTCGCTCACGTGGACTTCAGAATGCCCGCGCGAATCTTGCTCCCCCGCTCCCGGCTATTTTAAAGACAAAAATGCTTATTGTGGGTGTTCCTTAGAAGATAGATACTCTCCCGGACTTTTTTTAGGTCTTTTTAATGTCTATGATTATGTAGTACATTAATTTCTATATCTCTTATGGTTTACGCAGCATAAGCCATTTAAGCGCCCGAATTGATTCACCATGACTTTTTTTGTATTTGTGCGGAACCCAAAATATTATTCTAAAATAGAAGTAGCCTAAGTTACTCCTTATATCATCAGCTATCTATCAGTGAAAGTCCCGTCAAAATCGGTCCAACCGTTTCGGAGATTACCCGGAACAAACAGACAGACAGACAAAAATTTAAAAATAGGCTTTTTGTTATAGGTATCTTATATACTTACATATGCATTTAGTAAAAAACTGTTATTTTGACATTACAAACAGACACTTCAATTTTATTAATTGTAAAGAAGAAGGAGATTACACGACAAACTTTCGTATTTAATTATCGAATTATTGTAGAGATCCAGATCTGCGAGCAAAAGACGATGCGAATTCAGGCGGAGTCGGAAAGTGTATTAGCTGAACGGAATCGCGTCGAGAGGTCGTTGCGTGAGCTGCGCGGCCGACTTGAAGTGTTGGAGCGAGCGCGCAAGGAGGCTGCCGACCGCAACAATGAAGCGCAGCGTACCAACTTGGCCATCACACACGACTACGCCGCTAACCTTAAAGTACTAATAATACAGGGCATTTTGCTGGGTGGTAGAACACGACAGTTGGGTCCTATTAGATCAAGACCACCATAGAGTAATTGTAACACACGTTATAGTGGCACACTTAGGCATCTCGTGTTCCGCGATCTGCCGTTCTATATCTTGTAATTAAGCGAGGATTAAGATACCACAAAAAGAGCAGGGAAGATCTGGCTTAGACTTAAGTTTAGTGTAGTGAAATAAGAGAAGGAGAAGCTTTTGTTAGAGTAAGAAAAAAACCAAAAAGAAAAGGAAAGCTTTCGATAGAGTAAGGAAAAATTAAAAGAGATGTATTGGAGGGTAAGTAGGTAATATTATGCATGGAAAGTTTTGTTCATTTAAGAATTGACGTAAGTTAAACGTAACAAGCTGTCTAGATGTTAATACTGTAAACAATGTAGAATGGAGTAATCCTGACAGATGGATTGGGGGCCGTAAGAAATATTATAGAAGACACAGGATCCCTGATCTGTGTTAGGAGTGTCGTCGATAAGAAACATAAAAAAAGGATAAAAAATTAAGCGAGTTGGTAGGGACCTGTACCTGACTGGATCGCGACTACTATGAATATGATGATAAACTCGTGTGTGACTCTCTTTTGGTTTATCAAATTATCGCGGCTTTTTCTTTTTGTTTTTTTTTTTTTGATCTGACCACCCTGTTAGCCATAAAGGACCATGAAAACTCGAGCCTCAATTAGCTTTTACAGCTTCACCGGGCTGGGGGGCGAGCGCTAAAGGCACTCAGCCGCGAAAGCGTAGCAACAAGCTCAAAGGTGCCAAAGTGGCCGAACCTCGGCTTGGGCTGTTGCCTGATATGTAACAAAATCGCGATCTGACTAATACCCTATCCGTAGAATTCGAGCTAAACTAACTTTTATATGTATACATGTTTCTGCGTCTTGGGAGGAAGGAAGAAACAATGTATATATGTGTTTGCCGAGAGGCTTGCAGGTTAGTATGACAACGATCGATGGTGACGGATTACTAAATACTCCACCTTTGATTAGCTACATGGTAATGTTTCATGGCAGGATGCAGAATCAGAAATAATCCAATTGGAAGATGATATAGAGGCCATGGACAAGGAAAAGATGAATTTAGCGCAAGAGCTCGACCGCGTTCAAAGGGAGGCCCTTATTTGGCAAAGAAAGGTCAGTTTGTTAAATATTTAATTAAATTATTAAATGATTTTATAATATTGAGAACAGAGCTCTTAATAAAATTTTAGTGGTATATACGGTTTCTGAGAGTAAGAAATGCCTTTTTCTATTATAAATAACAATAGTATATTGACACCTAATTACTGAGAGTTATTTATTATTATAATTTACGATATTATTTTACTAGGGTATATTAGCTTTGGATTTAAAGAAAAATATGCAAACTGCGAAGTCAGCTGTCGGCGAGATTGGACAAATGAGAACAGAGATACATAGAATGGAGGTAAAAGAAAATTTATTTACCTAACAAAATAGAATATTATTATATTGGTTGTAAACTTCATAAAAACTGAACTTTTTTTATAGGGACACAATTCCCATGTAATTCCAAACGAATTCATAACTTATATTATGTACTTACCTAAACAGCTGATATACCATACATGGAATTAACAATCTCACACATTGCCCGCGACCTCTCGGCTCAATAACTAACACGACTGTGCTGCCAGGTCTGTTAACGACTTGTAACGTTGGAGAAGAAATGTTAGAATTATCCATATATCAGAATAACATTAAATTAACCAAAAAGGAATAGTCTATATCACTTAGGAATTATATAGCTTCCTTTTAGTTCAATAATGGTTATAATCGGATCTGTAGTTTTGGAGATTACCTTTTACAAACAAACTTTACCTCTTTATAACAGTAAGTAGTTATAGATTGGTTTTTAATTATTTTAACTAATACTTAACTTATTTTAAAAACAGTATTAAATTTATCTGCACTTAAACATTCTAAATAATTATGATATTTTTTTAGGTTTAGTGTTATAGCCATAGTTTGACCTCATCTTAAGTGACGATGTGGTCTAAGATGGTGAATGTTAAGCTTAGTAGAAGGCTAGCTCTTAAGTGCAGCTGCCGGAACACACCTATTGGTGCTTGGCGACAGATTTTCAACTTGAGGGTGGTAGCTAGCCAGGCGAGCAATAGAAAAATCCCTACCACCATGCTATGGTTACATCGCGATGTTTTTCCCTCACAGAAAGCTTAGGCTCATTGCAGAGATTCGAAGTCACGTCGATGAACGCGATGTTCATACTACACGCTACCCCTAAGCCATTATTGCTTTTAATTGGTGCAAAAGCAGAGAGGGTTTTTATCATCGAAAACGATAATTCTATGCCACTGATAAAAATGTTTCCATATAACAAGTATCCACTTACGTCAGGTGCGTCGAGAACAACTCCGTCGTACAGGAGAGAAATTAGCAGAAGATCTAGCACTGTACGTGACTCGAAGGGACACGGCGATGGAGAAGAGTCGTGCGGCCGCTGCTGTTGAGAAGGCGCATGGGACCTCAGGACAAACATTACAGTCTGTCTACCACCACAAGCTCAGGCTTGCCAAAGCTGATGCCGCCAGAGTTACCAAGGTATAATACTTATGTAATGATATATTTGAAGGCTATAAGTTTAAATGGAAAGTCACCAGTTAACTTTTTTTTAACGGTAAAATGTCGGCATTGTGCCTGATAGCACAGTCAAATACAATACAAAAAAAAATCCACCGCTTTTGGTCCGCTGTCAAGCCAGCCTGCATAAATATATCTTGATAGACCCAATATTATAAGGAGGGCCAGGAGACAGTTCCACAATTTCAAGATACGGCAAAGATACGACATTGAGAACTTTCTAGTTCGTGTCGGGAGGGAAGTTACATTAACACTGTGGCTCCAAAGTACAATGCGTGTGTACGTCTAATACGGAAGGGAGAGGAGGGAATTCGATTAAACAGCTCTTTCAGAATAGTTACCATGATATAGACGGTAGAACATGATCAGCGAGGCAATGTCTCTGCGCAGCTGAAGCGATTTGATGTATTTTTAACAACGACTACATCTTGCACAATGTGTACAGCCCGTCTCTCCAGGACATCCAGGGGGTATTTTGCGGATCCATCCCATAGCTGATCTGGACAATACCTGTTCCATACAGTCGAACTTGTCTTGTAAAGCTGGTGCATCTGAATTGCCTTAACTTAGTAAATTAAAAGGTTTTTGATTTGTTTTATACTTTTTTTTATTGTTTAGGACTTGGCTGAAGCCCGAGCACATTTGGAGCAGTTGCAGAAGGAGCAAGAGAGGCTAGATCGCGAAGTTGCTGACACCAATGCTCTGAACTCGCAACTGGAGGAACGGGTGGCCACGCTTATCAATGAGTGCCGAGAAACTGATCGCCAAAAACAATACGTAAATATAGTGATTTTTGTTTGAAAATGAGATTAAAATAATTTATCTTGTACCAATTTGAAAGTAGCTTATGAAGAAAAGGAAGAAGTAAGCGTTTAGCCTTCTTGCGCCACATTGTCTTTTAATATCAGATGAGCTGCGGTCAATCGCCGAAACATATAAAGTGAAGAAAAAAAAAACTATTTCTCAACTAGCTACTTAGTTACCCACTCTCAAGTTAAAAAAATAAATCGCCAACCACTTTTCGGTCTGTTGCGGCAGCTGTAATTTAGATCCAGTGTCACTCTGGGTTCAGCGTGTTAACATTTGAGGAGGTGAGAAGTGGCGACATTACAAACTAGATAAAATTGAAGTGTCTGTTTGTAATGTAAAAAATAACAGCTTTTTACTAAATGCATATGAAAGTATATACGATACCTATAACAAAAAACCCATTTTTTGTCTGTCTGTCTGTCTGTTTGTTCCGGATGATCTCCGAAAAGGTTGTGGATTGACGGGATTTTCACTGGTAAATAGCTGATTTTATAAGCAGTAACTTAGGCTACTTTTATTTTAAAAAGATAATTAGGGTTCCGCACAAATAAACAAAACTGATCATGGTGAATCTATTCGGGCGCTTAAATGGCTTACGCTGAGTAAACCATAAGAGATATATAAAATTAATGAACTACATTTTTTTAGATTTTTAAAAGTCCTACAAAAAATTCAGCGAGAGTATATATCTATCTTCTAAGGAACACACACAATAAGCATTTTTGGCTTTAAAATAAAAAGTAGGGGTAGCAAGATTTGCGCGTGCCCGATCAATGGCATTCTGTAGTATAGGTAAGCGAAGCCGTGGGCGCAGCTAGTTAATTATAAATATCAGGGTGACGGAGCCGTACGTGCAAAAACAAAAAGAAAACTCCTATATAGGTAAACTTGTAATGTAAAACTTTATCTAAATACAAAGTTTTTCATTGAAATCGTCGCCGTTTCCAAGAAACCAATTATTTATATGAAGAGCAATACAAGAATTGCTCACATAGGTACCTAATAAATAGTTATTAAATAAATAAATCACCGAAAATATTTTTTTATTTCATTCTAACTTTAGCCCGCATCTTTGTTCCTGTTGTGTTAAAAGTGAAACGACTCGTATGCCACTTATCGTAAGACGACTAAACTAATTTAGATCATCATGGGCGAGCAGTCAAATTTTCAACATTTCATCGCAACCGGATGAACGGTTAAAGGCACGCATAGGCGATAAACAAAGAAAAATTCATCGTTATTATAATTAGACATTTGATTCGTTATACCTAGACACAACTAGGACCTAGGGCTGCCAAAAACTTCAAAATCTCCGAACATTAGGTTGAAATTGAGTTTTTCCCTGTAACTTCTTAAAGACCTGTTTTATAATCAACGTTTTATTTGTTTGCTAAATAATTAATCGAGTTTACCCTGTACGCAAAAATAATTTTAAATATTCCTTCTAGACGCTATTCAAATTAGGCCAAATCCGGGGAAATCCGGCCAGACGGCAGACCTAGTATTTTTAAACCAGAAGTTGTACCAGATATAGACATAATTTGTGTTATTTGTTGTTAGCTTTTAGAACGCGTTGTACGCAGCCAGCGACTCGGCAACGAACTCGCCACAGCGGTGAAACGGCAGTCGGTACGCGTCAGGAAGCCCAAGGCGACCGTCTTGGCGGAGTACAAGCAAGCGCGCGCTCTCAACGACCGCATCAGGTTCATCGTGGAGAAACTGAATGAAGAGTACCCCCACCTGAACGACAAGTTTGCAGTGATATTGAACACTTTGAATATATTCACGCCGGACGATTCCCCGCAGCTCACGGAGGACGGCGGTGAATGTATCACTGAAGAGGAGAGCTCGGAGAATGTTGCAGAGAAACCGCTTTGTCCATAGAAACGTAATATTAATTTTAGTATTGAATGTTTTACATATTATATAGTGTCGAATTTGGAATAAATATACTTTTTTGATGCACTCTTACTAGGCTTTTTACGCTGTTTTGTTCTGTGTTTATAAAATATCGCTACAATGAATAATTTGGTCATTACTACCAAAGATATTTTTAAAGCTAAACACCGCTTTTCTTTAAAACCAGGCCATAAATAAATATTTTTGTACATTACAAGAGCAAAATTTGATACAAAGTATAAAATAAAATAATTACGCAAGTTTTTTTTTTTGTAATTGCTAAAAGTGTTAATTTTGATCTACGCCATTTGTAACGTAAAGAGTCGATATAAAATATCTGAAAAGATGATGGCTCTATTTTAGTTTGGTCGGTCGACGGTGTGAGCTCAAAATTAGCTGTTGTAGAAAAACATTTCTACAAAAATAGTATAGCATGATCAGAGATCCTAATTGGATGATGGCCCGACTAAATACCACTTCTTAGTTGAAAATCTGTCGCCGAGCATCTGTTTCGGTGTTCCGGCAACTGCATTTGAGAGCCAGCTCCTTTAGGCTTAACATCAGATGCGATTGTGGTGATTAAATACCAAACCTACAGTATACAAAAACAAGACAATTTTTAACAATCGATGGTTTTGAAGAGTTCCCTTGTGTATCTTCGAAGTTCAAGGTCCAATGCCAATTAAATTAAAATGGAATCACCTTTAAAGTATCGCTCAAAAAAAAGTCATCTAAATCTATTCATAAACAAATAAGTTATGAGACTGTACATCCATAAAATATGTATAGATATACATTGAATTGAGTAAGTAACCTCTGTCTCTTTTTGAAGGCGCAGTAATAAATAGCTCATGGTGTCAGTGTTGTAAGTAGTAATTCATATTGTCCTGGCTCATAAAATGCTTAGAGGTATGCAAAATTAATTTTTGGAAATTACCCATTTATATTTGAAATCGGATATGACCGGTTACTTGCCGCGGCAGCTTATTTCTAACGACACATTTTTTAGAAACATCATTACTTTCGGTGAATAATACAAGGTGCTGTGCATATATTATCCGATTTGGCGTTTGGACAGAGTGCCTTTGGAGTCTGGAAGCACTCGATGTGTATCATCAGCGGCAATATCGGCGGCGAAAGGTAAGTGAGCCCCCTTCCCGGTGGTTACAGAGTACCATATTTGGAGCTTATTTTGTATGGTATCTATCTACTTGCAAACAGTTTTAAAATACAGTCCACTTAATCTACAGAAGCAGCACATTTGGTGTGGGAAAGGTGGTTGCCAGCCCAAATATCAAACAAGTTTTTTAAAACAAATGAATTATATTTATTTTACTTATAATAGACAATTTATAACAAAATGTATATTTTACAGAGACTTTTAAATGGTATTCTAATTCTAAAAATATTACCCTGAGTTTGGTGTTTGACACTTATTCCTATTTGTTTTCTTTTCGTTACTAAACTACCTGTCTGATGCACGATACGTAATAATAAACATTAATTTTATTATAATTTTATTACGATTATAAGGCTGACCGCCGTAACTGCGGCTCTCATAATGGACTGCGGGACGCTGGAGGGGATCAAAACCGATCAATAATCTACTCTTTTGCCAGACACCGGCAGCAATGCAAGTTTGTCGTAAGGGCCTTCGCGTTTTATTTTTGTGTCAAACATGAGATTTTACCAAGATGGTGTTACAGACAATGCGTTTAAAAACGTATAACATCAAAAGTACGAATAGTAGAAACAAAGGTATTCCTTTAATGCGTATTGAGTGAATTATATTATCTTTAGTGTGTCTTATAAGATTTAGGGTATTATATGAATAACGTGTATATCTGTGCACACCCGCCGGTCGGCTTATGACTGAGATAACAAACAGCTTTCAAACAATCGAAGTAACAATTTTAGTATCACAACCTTTTCACTGGAGGCGCTGCTCGTAAACATATGAAAAACGAAAACCGTCACGGAATTGGATACTAACTGACGTCTAATGTAATTTTTTCATCTAAACTATCATTTGTCACAGCCGTGTGTTACGTTTAGATATGATCTTAGAATGTCTTAAAGTAACCTAGTTTGCAAATATGAAATGAATAAACACAAATTAAAACAAAAGTTTAAGTTGATAGCCCTGGACAAAACTCTTAATGGAGTCTGGGATGCTTTTCAGAATAAGTTTGCTAGATTTGTACTGTTTGGATCACATATGACTCACGAGTAAGGGCTGCCACCGTTTAAAGAGGTAACCTTTATGTAGTACCGTTGTACTTTGGACAAAATTTACGTAAACATTTGGCTCCCAGACCTCAAAATATGTAAGTAAAATTGATTTATAATATGCCATACCCAGGAGCCATGTTTTATTAATTCACATTCTTGTGAGGCACATATATAGCTCAGGTGTCTGGTACTAGAGATGTAACTTTGGTAAACTTCGACGACCTCACCACCTAAGTCCTGCATTAACAAAATTTACTTATGTTACCTTCTCGTGGGTCACATATGGCTCACCAGTCTAAGAGTAGCACGACTAGTGATTTACGGTCACGTATCTGTTTTAGCGGTGAGAAAACGTTGGTGGGCGGTGTATTCGTGACGCTTGCGGTGATCTGACCGGTGGAACTTCACGCCGCAGTACTGGCAGGGATATCGCTTCTCCTTCGTGTGTGATACCATGTGACTACGCAGATATCTGTGCGATAATAAACGTACTGTTTATTGAAATTATGTTGATACAGTGAAGTTGATGAGTACCTAACAGGTTAGCATGGTATGGGCATGCCACGAGGAAGGATGAAAGTCATATAATTAGAAGACTGCTTAGTATGAAGGTGAACGGATATAAGAGTAGAGGAAGAAGGTATAGATGGATTAAATATAAATATGGGGACACAATTTGACAAACGGCTATTTCATTCCAAACTAAGCTAAGCTTGTAATGTGATAACTAAATAGCTGATATACATACACATATATAGATATAACACCCAGACGCACACAAATGACATCTATACTCATCACACAAAGTCAGTCATGGGTGGGGATCGAACCCGCGACATCGCGGCCCTATTGTAGGTCTAACTACCACTGCGCCACGAGGCCTGTCATTGTGCGAGGATTGACATGAGTATATGTATAAAATGTACGAATACTGAGTTATCAGCTGTTAAAGAGTGGTTAAAAGACAATTTAAAAAAAAAAGAAAACCAACTTGAATGATTTTGAAGAGTTCCCTGGTGTATCTTCGAAGTTGAAGGTCTAATGCCAATGAACCCTTAAGGTATCCCCTATCCAACAGAAAAAGAATCATCCAAATCGGTCCATAAACAAGAAGTTATGGCTGGACATCCATAAAAAAGTATAATACATTCGAATTGAGTAACCTCCCGTCTTTTAAATCTGTTAAAAAACATATTGTGCTGACCCTACTTAGGTGGAGTAAGAGTAAAAAGTATAGTTTTGAGGTTAGTCTTACCCACTCCTAACGAAACTCATGTCGCACAGTGTACAGTTGAACGTTTTTATATCACCATGGATCAACTGGTGGTTCTTGAGTATCGTGGTAGACGCGAAAGACTTCCCGCACTCTGGACATGAGTACGGTTTCTCTTTGGTATGGCTCCTGTAAGTTATAAGACATGGGTTAAATCAGTATATTGGAAATTATATTTTGCAACCAACAATTTTTTCATGGTATGTTAACAGTTACGTTATATACCTTTCAAATAACAAAATAACAGTCAACTAGCTATCTTGCATAGTAAGTGAAGTTGGGGAGGACGGGATTGTCTTCTGATTTAAAGTACATTGTTTTAAGCATAAATGCGAATATGAAAATCTTAAAAAAAAAGTTGGCTGTCACGAGACGCCCGGCAGATGTGAAACATCTTAGTAAATAACTTTAAAAAACGTAACGCTTTTTGTTAAACCTTTTATAAATTTCATTAGTGAAAGAAAGTCACTGTGAAGATATTTATTTTATTACTATGTGTATGGTGGTAGTAATACCAACCAACCGCTTTTAATCTATCCATGTTTTAACATGAAACTTTGAAATTATCCAGTTTATGTATTAAAACAAAACGAACTCGGCTCCACATCGCCAATGTTGCGGGCAAAGCGTCGCCACGCCAACATTGGGTCCAACAACCGGTCCAACAACCGGTCCGACCCACCGCATTAGATGTTTCACATCAAAAACTGTAGTGAATGTAAAAAGTTTTAAGCAAATATTTGTATTTTGTTATATTAAAAAGGAGACGAATAAATTCATATTTACTAACCTTAAATGAATTTGTAAATGATATTTTTTGAAGAAGCTCTTAGAGCAAAATTGGCACAAGTGTGATTTTTCTTTATCATGTACTTGACGTCTGAAATATAATGTATTAATGAAGACAATATTTAAATATATTTTCAGAAGTATGTATTTGATTTTTATTACAATGAATTAATATGATCTCGGGCAAAAATTAAAAGCTATGATGGTAATCTGTAATTTGTTTCTTACTATGGTTAAAATCTTCATAATTTAGTATATAACAAAATGATATGGTTTTTTAACTTATTTTTTTAAACTATGAAGACTCTAGGTTGGCATATTTATAAAAAATTACATGTGCATGTGACACAAGTGAAACCAGCGGAACATCTTTTAAAAATGTGAGACGTGGATAACCTAAACTGGGTATTTGATATACAATGTATAGCTCTTTCTCCTTCTCTCTACATTATATCTTTTTTCTCCCCACGTAACAAAATGTACCTAAACGTGACGCGTCCTTGAAATATCACTCAATTCTCGTCCAAATTATTAAATCGCCGCATAAGAAAGAAGTTTCACTTCAAAAATCTGTTTATATTTGAAATACATGATTTTTATATTGGAAAATAATTAATAAAATTGAAGTGTCTGTTTGTAATTTCAAAAACAGATTTTTACTAAATTCATATTAAAGTATATATGGTACCTATAATAACACACCTATTTTTTTTATCTGTCTGTCTGCTGTTGTATGTTTGTAGGCAATAATGTCAGGAACTACAAGTCCAACTTAAAAAAAACTTTCTGCATTAAGTAGTCCTTATGTAAGGGAAGCTTCTAGATAATGTATCTTTATGATGCTACAACCCGAAGAAGCGGAGCAGTATCCATAAACGCCAACAAATGTGACAAGTCGTAAGTACACATTAGGTGTGTTATAAAAGAGACATGCATGTATAATCAAAGTTTAACGCAGGTGTAACCGCGGGGCACAACTAGTATTTTATAAAATCCTCACTTAATATTATAAATGCGTGAGTTTATTTATTTGTAACAACTCAATTTCGCAAAAAGTGCTAAATGGACAAGGATGAAATTTGGCACACAGATAACTTATAACCCAAAACAACATAGGATACTTTTTACCCCGGGTGAAGACTGAATTCTGAAGTCCACACAGACGAAGTCTCAAGCACAGCTAGTAAATTATATTTATTTTGAAATGATAAGGTTGTTGTTAACTTACGTGTGTATCAGCATGCAGCCTTTCGTCCGAAATCTCTTCCCGCATGCCTGGCATTCATACGGCCGGTCCTTCGTGTGGATAGTCATGTGTTGCTCAAGCCGTGATTTCGATATGAACCGTCGCTGGCAAGCTATGCACTCGTAAGGTAACTCGTCCGTGTTGTGTATCACTAGTATGTGTTGCTTCAGATTTGTTACCACTGAAATATTGTCACAATGTTTCTAAAAAACTACAGTCATTTGTTGGGTTCGAATATACGTGGTTCAATTATCGTAATAAAAGTATCAGCAGAATTTGAGAGTCAGTTTTTTTAAGATTAAGATTATTAAAATCTTTGGAGAAATTATAATGATTGATAAAAAGAGTTCTTGTTAATCAGCTGTAAAATGTACAAGCTTCCCTAGCTCTGGTCAGATCTGGGTATTAAGTGGTTACAGTAACATAGAAGAAGCTTACATAAACATAAAAATTATAACATTATAACATAGAATATAAAAAATTTGTTTTTCAATCACTTCCTAGTATCTAATAGTCTGCGGCCTTACTTTCAGTTCAGCATCAATTTAACCGGAATGATGTTTTACGCCTCAAGCTTTTAAAGAAGAAGTTTTTAAAATAGTGCCAAATCTACCATCGAAAGGGTGATGGGGTAAGGTTAGACAATTCTTCAGAATATTCACCATGATACACACAATCTGAGATGGTGAGCTAATGACTCTTCACAGCTGAAGCGCATCTAAATACCTAGTGTTTGATGTGTATACTTACTTTTATTACAAACTTTACAATGTTGCTTTATACCAAGATGTTTTCTCTTGACATGCTTACACTTGGCACTATGACATGAGAATGTTTTGTCACATCTATCACATTGGATGCGTTTCTGCCTCTCAGCCGGTAGATGTCTCTGCATATGCTCCTTTAAATTCCTTACAGTTTTACCACATTCTTCACACATTTGTTTTAGTTCAGTTAAGTTACTTTCTTTTAACTTTTTTCTCTTTGGCCTTCCTCTTCTTTTTTTGACTGGTTCTGTAAAACTTACTTATTAATTCATGGAGTGGTGTTATTTAGAAAGCAAGTAATCAATGGCTACTATAGGCTATATTTATAACCAACATTAAAACAGACCGCAAGCCAGTAACAATATGTTGCTGCTATTCCAAAAGACTGAGCCCAGGTAGAACTGCACTGGCATAAGCGAGCTGTGAGCTTTTTTGGAGGCCATTGGGTGGCTGAATTAACAGAACCCACCTGTCGCATAAAAAGGTCCCACCAGAGGTCTAGTTGTGGAAGCCTAATGAAAATTTCTATAGAATTTTGTAGATTCCAGTTATGCAGCACTATGCAGTTGAGTGTCACTAAATTCAAGGTTCAATACCTATTTATTTTGTGGTAAGGCTTATAACTAGTTTTATTTTACACATTGTTTATACAAGTGATAGACTGACTAAAATAAAAACACAAATACTTTTATAATTTAATTGTCATTTAACCTGTTTACACAGATTGTTGCTCAATATCAGGTAGGTAGTAGTAAGTCACAATGTATCTACTGTATGAAATGTTATAGCTACAAAAATATACTCAAGAGATCTGTTTTTTTTTTTATTGTTCACCTGATCTTATATGACAATGTTGCCCTAGATGGTAACATGTTAAGCCTAGTGGAAGACTGGCTCTCAAGTACAGCTGCTGGAACACACTGGTAGCTAACCAATCTGGCATTAGAAAAGCCCTACCACCATGCTATGATTTCATTACAGTTTTCCTTCACCTAAAGCTTGGGCTCATTGCAGGAATTTGAACTGAAGTTGATCATGTTAAATTTATTCGACCACTGTGCCACCTGTTCACCCATGTAGCCTATTGTTGTTTTTACTTTCCATACTTGCTTACAGCTTGCCAGACTAGGTAATGTTCATGGTTACTGCTCCAATTTTTAGGATCATAGTTTGAAGTTATTTAACCTATCTGTTCATTTATATTCTTTTCACATAAAAGCCACTTGATGATTTACATGGTTTTTTCTTTAATTAATAGTTAAGTTATCAGTCCAGGTTATAAGGTATATTATATTACATAAAGTAACATACAAAATAAGAAGCAACTATAATAGTGAATCAATTCCGAAACAATGCACTTTTGGAGCACTTAAATGGCTTACACTGAGTAAACCAAATGAGATATATAAAATTAATGTACTACATAACTCTATTCATCTTAAAAATACCTACAAAAAGTCAGTGACAGCATATTATGTCAATCTTGTAAGGACCACCCACAATAAGCATTTTGGGGTTGCACGATTCACACATACACTTTACCAGTAGCATTTTGTTTGCCATGCAAGCGGAGCCGCAGGTACAACTTGTGTTATGTATATAATAATCATGTTTGCATCTGTTTGTGATTCTATAACTAGTGAATGACTTAACCGATTAAGCTCAAATAACAGAAAAAAATTGTTTTATTAATATAATAATGGTTTATAGATATGTTGGGACCTAATAGGTGGCATTTTGTGGTTGAGCCATTAACTAGGTAAGGGCAGAAGAACATCTGCCAGGCCAGCTTTTTACATAAGCAAAGATTTTAGAACAAAATTTTATTAGAAAAAAATACATACCATTCTCCTTAGATTCCTGTATAACATATTCATATTTGATTTCCTTAATTACACTAAGCAGTTCATCATCTGACTGAAAGTCTTGAGACTGCTCCTCATTCTTGACTTTAATTTCCTCATTATCACTTAATGACATTGCTTCTAATTTAATGTCCATCTCATCCTGGTGGTATTCTGTGTCATTTTTATATGTGGGGCTCTGAGATTTGAGGTACATATCATTCTTCAATGCTAGTGTTTTAAACTTATAGAATGCTATGATTTTTTTATAGCATTTCATACATATTTTTGTGCATGTATTTGAATCTTGTGTTACCTGCAAAGATATGTAATTGTAACATAGAGCATTCATAGTATTTTATAATCTCAATGCTGTGTGAATGTTAAGTACAGAGATTTTGTACACAGGTTTTGTATTTAGAGGAGGTAAGGAACAGAGAGTAAATTTCCTCATCCGCCATAGAAAAGGGAGGATCCTCCGGCCAGATGGGTGCTATGTCTGGCGGGCAGCTGCCCCGACTGTTGTAGTCGGGTTCTTGTATATATACTATAATTTCTATAGCGCAATGTAGGATAGTAGGATGCATCCTATGTGACTCGATAGATGTCGCTATGTGTCGCTACGTAGTTGTGTCGATGTGTCAGTTGTGGCGAGAGATGTCGCTACATGTACATATATTTTTAAGTGTTCTTTATTATAATTTAATATCTATGCTTAAATAAATTATGATTTAATATTTGAACTATATAACAAGAAATTTATACTAGTACCGGGATCCATCTAACTTAGAAAACAGAAATTATAAGGATAACTACAGATATGTAAAATAATGTTAGCTAGTAGAAACACACAAATTTGTCTTTTGGAATATGTATTCTTATTGGAAGTCGGTACTCTTTTCTTTTCTAGCTGCAAACCTACTGGATTGGAATTCGCTTTTTGCATAGTTACATTAATTCTTGAATTCGGCCAATTCCCTGGTAATGAAAGTGGTACCATTATAACCAGGGATCTATAGATTTGAACCCCGAATTCATGCCAAACCTTTCTAAATTTTAATTACGTTAAGTATGAAGATGGACGGATAGAGCAGTAGAGGAAAAGAGAAGGTATGGATGAATTGAATTGTGTGAGGATGGCATTAGGTATATATTTATAAAAGATTTTAGCTGTGAATACTGAGAAGATAGCTGATAGAGGAGATTGGAAGAGGAAAATATGTTCTGCCAACCATACATACTTAGAAGGTGAAGGTTATTATAATTATAATTTTATTATAAACGTATCAATCAGTATAGTTGAGAAAAGTTTACCTGTATGTCTAAACAGAATAATACTACGTCAGTAAAACTCTTATCATCAATGTTTTTGTGAGCTTTTACATCACAAATACCATTTTTGAGTTTAGATTTAAGGCACACTCTGCACCGGTCCATTATTTTTTATCAGTAATGAGTAATTAAACAATAAAATTTCAGTTCTACTCTGTGATCTGCGATTCAAATGGACATTGGAGACCTTTGTTTATTTGTCTACGTTGGAGACTATAGAAAATAAAAAACACGTAGTATTAAAACTAACGAAATCACAGAACACAACACAATTTATACCGACAAATTGAACCTCTCGGCAGAGAATAAATAGTATATTCTTTACTTGTACATATAATACGTCTGTGATATTCTTTGAATTAACTTTTACCTTGTTTAAAACCATCACAGAGTACTTTATAATCAGGGTTGCCAACTCGATACCACAAATGGGTACACAATGATATCTCTTAGCTTAAAGTGCAAGATATCTAGATATTTTCAAAAATAGTGCTAAAAGAGAACTGTAATGGAACTCGAGGGTGTTTAGTGGGCAAAAAACTTAATAGCATTTGTTCATGTTTTGGCCAAGACAGTTCTTTTTCTAAACAAGCTATAATTATAATGGACATGAAACAATAATTTTGATAACAATTTTAAGAAAACGGATGACAGATAAATACCAGCAGATAATTATTATCAATAATAAAACCATTAGTTTCAATATAGTAATGAATTCATTAGATGAATGTTACTATTATTATAATATTATATCCAGTCATCTTTTTCAACTAATAACAAGGTATATTAACATAACAGGACAATTTCGTAATTGTCTTTTTATTTCACAAGAAATCCCATATAAAAGATTAGTGATCAATAAAATTAGAGCGTTTTATCCTGCCAGAAAATAATATGCATGATTATTATTTAGTCCTACATTTCAGTGCAGGACTTGTTACAGTAATGCCAAATTTAGGACTGAAAATGCTAGGTAGGCAACTATTAAGTCAAACTCAAAATCAGGGATAAGAAAACCTTACGTAGGTAATACATACCATAGAATATACTTACTCACTGTAAAGCAGAGACAAAAATTCTGTAAAGTGTAAGGTGGTGTAAGGGCTCATTCTCACATCGACGCAGCGTTGCCAGATATACAGCCCGCCTAAAAACAGTAGACACACCTGTACATAGCAACACCGTATACTACGAACTAACCAGTTTTGATAATTACTTACTATTTATCATATTATTTTAAGTAAGCACCTGTGCGTGCAGAAAAGTAATAAGCTTTTCTTCTTCTTCTACTTCCTAATTTGGCAACCGGTCCTCTTTAATGAATACTATTACTGCCATTATCGAGTGAATTATATTGTCAAGTGTTATGACGATTCAGTATCCTAACAAGATGGTGGCTCCCTTGTTAGAACTAATACTTAATTATCTTTTTATTTTTTTATAACATTTGTTTTATTAAACATTAGTAAGTTTAAAGGTGTAACAGAAAGAAATCCAACAAAATCTTAATTAGAATAAAGCGTATGAAAAATCTATTATCTGTATACGAAAATAATTATAGTAAAAACTCTTTATTCGCGGGTTATATGTTCCGTAAATATGCCGCGAATACAGAAACCGTGAATAAGGAATTGTAATTTTTATGAGATTATAGGAGATAAGTTCGCCAAAATTAATAGAAGTACATAAAAAAGTTTTTGACCATATTGATTAATTATTATATTCAGGCTTAGGCAATAGCTTAAAGAATTTTGTATTTTTTTTCTTGCTTGGCAGTTTTTAAAAGCTCCTTCATTTCAGACTGATATTGAGCAGTGGCATAACCTTCACTAAGATTTTTCAAATTAAATTTCACGTTTTCCATGCTTGTTGAAGCCTATTCTTCAATGGGCTGTGAATTTAACATTTCCTCTACGTCGGTTTCAGTCAAATCTTCATCTTGCGATTCAAGCAACTTCTGAATATTTCTTGATTCTATCTTTTCGAACCCATTTCGTCCTATTCCATTCGCAATATTGGCTATGTTTGCAGTCAAAATTTGAATTTCTACATATTCTAAGTTATTTTCTGCAGTCATTGCAGCTACATTTTTTACAGCATGATGATATGGTTCTCTGCTAGTCATAATTTAGTATCAGCTACACTAATGAATGTTGTAGGAGCTTTATTTTTATTTATGGAGTGATATGGTGCGTTATCCCTTAAGGATGGGTATTTTAGGTTCGGAATTACATAGTTTTTCAGTCACCCATTTCCTAAAATTGCTTTGATTTATTTCTGAATGATAATCTTTTTGTTTATTTGTGCAACTGAAAATGAGAAGAGAGTTCAGCACAAACCCATTTTCACTTCCTGCATTTATAAGAATCCATCTTTTCCTTTTAGATATGTCTTGAATTACTCCTTCTGTATCAATTGACTGCCAACATTTCTTTAATTTATAGGACGAGTGAATATAAATTTCTTCCAGATATATTATTTATTTTTGCAATTCTTCTGGTAAGTTTCGATTGTCCATTATTTCTTTTAAATATTTTTCCCTTTTCATGGAAATATTCATTTTTTCCATCAAAGCCCGTCTATTTGACGTACATTTTTAAAATAAAAAACCAGTTAATTTTAAAATTTTATGTAAATACGCTCGACTACCATTACAACCCATGTCTTCCCTTAGCATTGCAAGTATTTTGTGCAATGTAGGTACTTCTTTTTTTAGACTATAAAAGAAATGAACTTTCTGGATTGCGCACCTGTCGTAGTCAACCAACTCGTTTTTCGGGCGTCCTTTTCTGTGTTTAGCTGGAGTGCCGAATTTCCCTTTGTTTTTGGAACCTTCTATAACAATTCGTCGTACTGCTGTAGCATTTGATTTACCTAAAAGTAATATACAATATCATAAGTATCAAATTCGTTATACTGAGTTACAAATATCTGATATACGACGCATAGATTTTATAACCTTAACATTTAAAAAACAAGCAAAATAATCATGGTAGAATCGACATAAATAAGTTTTTAAAAAGCAATAGACTTTGTTTTTACGAATAAGTATTATATTAATTAAAAACTAACCGGTCATATCCGCTGTTCGCTTAAAAACATCTAATTCGGTGAGCAATTTGCCGGCCTGAAATTCCGCTAAACATCTCATGAACATTTTGTATATGACTTCGCGCGTCCCACTACGAATTGTCCTGTTCATTGCGCTTAAATATATATAAGATTTAAGAGAAAACTTTATCGGATTTAGCAAGAAACGTAAAAAAGACGAACAATGTTTATACTGCTATGATAGACTTGACGTTATTTTGGTGTTCCCAAAAATAGAATCAAATTAGTTCCGCGATAATTCATTTCTACTCTTTTTAGACAGACAATACGAGAAATCTACTTTTACGAGATTTAGCAGTTCTGTACGAGAAACGAAAAAAAAAAATCTCGTACGCTTTTTTACGATATTTCAACAATAGTGTCTGCCAGCGTCATGTATACATATCAAAAATTCTAATTATAAAAGAATATAATATGTTCATGCCACAAACGATCGTTTCTTCACATGACTAGATTCATTGCCTCATCATCAAATTTATCTTTAGTTGTTGACCGGAGAATCCCCGCTAAGATTGTTTTTTTATGATTATCCATAAAGCACTAATGATTAAAATATTGCTTTCTTATTTCTTTTGCATTTCAGAATTTTATCCTAATAATCCTACTTATGGAGTAGCCAGATTCTAAAATTGCCAAGAAAGCAAAGTTTACATTATATCCATCAAGCTCTCTGATTGCTGAAGTCTCAAACTGAAGTCTGAATAAATCAAGAGATAGAGAAACAAACCTGTTTAATTTTCATCGGGACTACAATTCCAAAAGTTGACTTCATTTGGTTTAATACGGCATAATTAGAAAGAAGTGCTCGTGCATGTTTTCAGCAAAATCATTTTAATAAAAATAGATCTTAGAAAGAAATCGTCTTATTACAGACTAGCTGTGACCGCGGCTTCGCTCGCATGGATTACATAAGAACGCGTAATTCTTATAAAAATCGTAGTATCTTAAAACTTTAATGAATAAAGTTATTGTGATAATTTTTTTTTGGATAAGGTAATAAGAACCAAGTATATATGAAGTAAAACATTTTTTTCTTATGGAAATCTATCTGCTCAGTCATTTTATAAATTTCGAATCATCTAAGGAAGTGTATTCCAAATTGAAAGCTAAAAAACTGTAGAATAAAAATGTAAATAATTTTAATAGCACCGACATTATAAAACATTAATAAATATAACCATAATATTAATCATGATGTACTAATTAAGTAGAAAATTGAAACCCTTAGGTTGATGAATGCTTTAAAAAGAAAATGAAGTAAAATGTTTCAATTATTAATTTATAGTAATCTTTTATCGGCCCTAAGCTTAAGAAATATACTTACCATAGGCTAGCTAGTATTAGTACATAGTATAAATTAAGATTAATAACACATTTTTACAATTCATAGTTTTACGAGATTATATGTTGAAAGTACGAGATATTTGGTAGCACTGGTACGTGTAAAAAAACTGTTGCTCAGTAGTACCTCTGGTAGTACATAGCCCATTATGAATTTATTCATACGTTCACGAATCATCATTGACGGATGTATATGTGAACTTTTGATAACTTTGAATAATGTGGTTTATTCTTTTGCCTACCATATAATATGGGTCATTCACAAACCCTTGTTGTTCTTTTTTATCTTTACCTACGTATTATAAGTTTGGCCACATTGACGACTTTGTTAAATGACGATTTGACCTAAAATTATGGTCTGGCGGCGGAAGGACTGCCTGCCAAGTGCAGCTACCGCAACACACGTATGGGTTACTAGGTACCACCATCAAACGTTATAAACGCCAGTCGCGTTCGTATCATCAAAATCGTCTGATGGTTATTGGTAACACTCGCTCGAAGAATGTTACACGCTTAATCTACAATGGGAATTAACTCTTGATACGAACACCGACATGAGCTCAGCGAGTTAACAACTGTTTTTGTTACGATAACTAGCTATGTTCACATATTGCTTCTTGTCAAACTTTTGTAATGATGTCTATGAACACTTTTTTTATTTATACAAGGTGGCAAACAAACATACAGCGTGCCTGATGGTAAGCGGGTACCATGTTACCCCAAGGAGCTATAGATACCCTACTCACAGCAGGAACACAAAACAAGATTATTTGGTTGCGATTTTCTGTAGAAATAAAACAACATTCTGTATCTTAGCATTTATTTTTACGTAAGAATGCTGGCTACAAACCGCTCGTATCAAATATTTAAAAATGCCTCAATATATAGTGAAAATTGTACATATATTATAAAAGAAACGCTTCGAACACGTTTAAAACTATAACGCTCCTTAAAATACATTTATTATCTATTATAAACTACGTATTACTTTTCAGTTTTATTACATGTTTTAAAAAGGCAGGCACTCTTAACATATTATTTAAAAAAAAAACATATTATCTAATCATAATGATGTCTAATAAAATAAATCAATTCTCACATATCACGATTTGTGATGTCGTATGAGTATAAATAAGTCAAAGAAACAGCTGCCATTTCGTTTTCTGTCTGTCTACACATACCATGCGCTTGCACAATAAAGAAAACCTTTAAATTTAAATATTAATGGACATAGTTCTGTTTAATTAAAAATATTGCAAAATAATCTCGTAAAATTTGTATCCATTATTTAATTATCATAGTTAACATTTACTGAATATACATAACTCAAGAAATATATGTAGGTAATTATATAATAACACTTTATTCATTAAAAACGGCATTAGAACTACTAAAACTCGTAAAATATTAAAAGCTATATTTATTTTAAAATATTATATTATAATAATTAAACATTACTAATTGTCAAAAAATTTCTAATACTAGTTCTACCTAAATACAGTTCTCTTCATTATAAAAAAAGGAAATAAATAGGCACATCACATTCCCTCTGAATGTCTGGATAAAAACTTAATAGCTAAATTAGTATATTAATTTCATATAATATTGTCCCCTCAATTAATTCAAACAATCCACAATTATATTGCAGTATTGATAATAATACAACAACTTATGGCGCCCAAGGTTTTGTACTAAAATTATAAAATATGAATCTATTTTACTGATACATTATTAAAATATATTATGTTACATAAGTAGTTTTTGCAGAGTTGGAATAAATCACGATTTTTTCAATTAATCCAAAAAATCATGATTTTTAAATATATCTTATCTTAAAAAATCATGACCTATTCGATTTATAAAATATACAGTTTTGAAGAAATTTTGAATGAAACGGAACACGCCTTTTGGCGTAAAAAAAAGAGTATTCCCGCGCGGTGTTCAGTAAACTAATCTCGCAATAAGATTACGATCTTTCATTCGTTTCAATTCTTTGTTGCAGGTTTTTTAAAATTTAATGATGAAAATGAGATGGATAGTATTTAAGCTGGAAAATTATTATTTTTTTGTTCAAATATTATAACAATGACTTCGATATCGATACAGTAGAGTGACAAATTCTATTTAGATACTGGTAGACCTTACATTTTAAATTTGATAATCCGAAGTTACGAATAAAAACACTTGATTAAATCGTGTTTTAAATCAAAATGATTAAATCTTACTGACTCTGGGTTTTTTGCAGTCAATGTACAATTTAACTTTAAAACTCTTTCAATAAAAATGTTACTAAGGATAAATATTTAATACTGTTTTAACAAATTCGAAAGAGTAGATTCATGTTTATATTTCCAATATTGATTTAAATTTTATATCAAGTTGAACTGTCTCATATTATAACAAAATCAATAATGTAGGAGTAAAATCGATAAACTATGACATCTAATTTACAAAATGTTGATACTATTAAGTACAGGCTATGAATACAACAGGTTGAAATATCAAGAATTTTCCCGTTATTCGTATCAATAATATTTAAAGCGTAATACGAAACAAACACTTATATGATAATAAAAGCTAATCAAAATAAAATGCAAATACTTCAACTCGTATGCATCTATTCAATTACAGTAATTGGTGTACGCTAGCGACACGACCACTTTGTGTAAAAAAGCATTGGCGTATATAAAGAGCCACAAAAATGTTTGGTTATCAACCCAAAATTGAGTTTTGCCTTCATTGGCCTTCGCTTTTCAGAAGGCATGACCCTCTAATGAAATAATAAGCCCAAGTTTCGCAAATAATTGAAAGTCAAAATTTTGATAAATGTAACATCGGTCAACTAGTTTTGATACTTGATAAAAAAATAAACAGGCCTTTGTAAAGAATACTAAAAAAGTATAATTTACTGATTTTTGTAAAAATAACCTAATTGGAATCTTACTTTTATCTTAATTACACAAAGTCATGCGAATATTATCATAAAATATTATTGCAAGGTTACATATTTACGTATTGTACGTGTGTATAACGCAATAAATGCATACGAGTCTACATAAAAGGATCTGTAACATAAAATATACAAATATTACATTTAAATTATGTATTTCTGGCTATTTTTATTCCAATTTTTCAGAACTTTAAACAATAGCAATTCCAAACATGGCAGTACGTTTAGCTGTCACGAAATTTAAAAGAAATAAAAATACTTTCAAAACGTTATAAAATAATGATTTATCGCTTGTATAAAACGTGTTCCTTTTAAAATAATAACTTATATCAAGCGTTACAGAGTAACGGTTATTTCGGGGTAACGTTTCCGTGGAATCGAAAACGGTTTTTGTAGTATGCGACCTATAAAATAGAGGACCGAGTTTACGGTTATTGTTTGATAATTTTGATATAATACCGGTTTTATTGTTCGGTTTACGGTAAAATTGTCGACCGGTTAATGCGTTTCGGTGGGCATCGGCGTTGGCGGCACTGGCACGGCGAGTGGCGACCGTTGCCGGTCAAACATCTCGAGGATTAGCTTCGGATCGGTTCCTGCCGGCACCGTCACGGTTCCCGTCTGTGTGCACACCCCGCCTTATGAGTACCATCTCACGTTCTTCTCGGCAACGCGTGGCGGCCGCGTGAGTTTGCCCGGGTCTACTACGAAATCGATTACATTTTTTTTTTTCGATATAAATAGAGATTAATGATGTATGAAACTCCGTGACACTATCGGACGAACACGAGCGGACGCCACAACATTGCGGAACGTATAATTATATCATATTTTATTAGTTGGTTAGTTAATAGATTGAAGATTAGTTTTAATTAAACAAGAGTAATATAAAGAAGCTGATATAAGGATAAAATAAAGGAAGAGCCTGTTGTCATGCGATATATTCGAATATATTAAAGATAAGCGATGGGCTAAAAGCGAATCAAACAAATCCCTTGTCGCGTCCGATTAGCCGAGTTAAAAAGATATTCATGGCACAGTTATCTTTAAATCGGTTTAAATACTTAAGAAAAAAGGAAAAACATTGCAAATATGCTCAATCCCCTTTAATGTGATGAATGAAACTGTATAGAAGATTTTCCATTATTTCCTTTATGCTAGGAAGTTATAATAACAATGATTTATTTTATCCTCAAATCACTTCTCTCAGAATTTTTGCTTCTGACTGTTTTTTATGTAACCATACATTGGAATTGTAGACTCATAATATGACTTGCAGACAAAAGAACAAGTCTTTTCACTTAATCTCTACCAACAGCATTGTTTTCTAAATACACATGCATCGATAATTTTCCTTAGCTACCTACGATTTTGAGCACATCTTTAAAGAAACAGTTTGAGAACCCTTATTGTAGATTACGATTGTTTCTACTATTTAAAAAAAAGTCATAGACGCCCATCGCTTATAATAAATAATATATTAAAGCAAAGTGTTGTTATACCTCGATACGCGTGATGACTCCCTCCTCGCGACTGTGCTCTAGGACTACGAACAAAAACATAAAGCGCCCGTCAAACATACAAACGGATACACATTGGAACATATATATAAATATATAGCGCATCAAGCTGGAATTTAAAATAAAAATTCCCACAGAGTAAAAATGACATTTCATATGTCGCTATAGTGGTACAAGTTCCTACTCGACTTTCCTATGTTTGATCACCCCCGGTTATCGTCAGTAGTACCTCGCCCCCGTCCGCCCTCGCCAACGTCTTTCGAAAATATAGGACGGTCGCACATGAACTTGTACGACTATAGTTTGTGTTTTTATAATAATGATGTCACCAATCCAAAGCAATCGTAAAACCTTACGAGTTGAAACCTCCAGAGCTGGAGGTCGAATGAGGCAGAAAATATCCTATCTCTTGTGGGCTAACTGAGCATCCTTTTTTTCGTAAGTTGTTCGCCATATATACATTTTATAGTTTTTTGAACTGTGTAATGACTAATGACAATATTAAATTATTAGGAATGTTGAATAACACAATATACAACGTGTCCCAAAATTCAACGATACACGGGCACGAGGGAGTGGGCAAATTGATGACTTACTAATGGAAAAAGAAATAAAAAAAAAACCAACATTAATTAAAAAAAAAGTTATAATTAACTTTTTTTAAATATTTTAAAATTTGACACGCTATACAATATTTTTAGGTACTATGATTATAGATTTGCAAATGTCACTATGTATTAGTAACCTAAAAAGCACTGTCTAAAATATTAGGGGAAAAAAATGAAGTTTTTTTTTGTTGTAATTTTAAAAACTTTCACTCGTCACGCTATTAAAAACAATTTATCAACACTACTATGGCAAGTTTCTTATTTTTTCTGAACAAGAACCAAACACAATTATTAATTATTAAGGTACATTAAACGGAAAGTAATAATAGAGGAAAATAAAAATATTGTATAGCGTGTAAATTTTAAAGTACAAATTTAAAAAAGTTATTATATACTTAGAAATTATCCACTCCCTAGTTCCGGCGCTTATCGTTGAATTTTGGGACACATTGTATAAATGAATTAAAAAAATCACAATTCAGTATTTAAAACTTACAACTCAAATAATTTTAACGTAAAATATATGGAAGCACAACAGTACAAAAACAAATGTGGCAACATTATTTTCAAGTTTGACATTAGTGATTGTCAATTTACTCTGTGAGATTAAAAGACGAACTTATACGTACTTTATTACATATTAGTAAGTCAAAATTATAATGATTAAAATTCGGTTAAAAAACTTTAATTTGACATGAAATTGTATCAAATTATAAAAAAAACTAATATCAGGAATTAAGGCATTATTAAAGTAAAAACTAGAAACATAAATTAAACACATTAGGTACAATTATTATTACTTGATTATTAGTATTATAAACGATACATAAAATGAAGTATGTTAATCTTTAAGTAGGTCGTTAATAATTGACTGTTTATTATCGAAAGCTGGCTTTAATAGTTGACATAATTTTCATAGTTTCGTTTTTCAAATGACGGTTCTGTGACTATTATTGAGTTGTTTTTTATCGTAGCACGGTAAAGTAACTGCACAGTACCTGATGGTGAGCACAGTGCAATCCTAACACCACGGAAGGATCGACAACCACGGAGGGATCTACGATCTATCGACAGTCATCACTGTCGTTCCGGCCTGCTCAAATGTCTCTTCACGTTATGTTTGAATTTAGTCTATTTTGTAGGAAGGAAAGACCACACTGGCCGGGAGACAGTTACACACGATTCACACTAGGTACAGGAAAGATATGACGTACAGTTTTTCATTATATACATACAGCTACATACTCGACATAAAGTCCTTGTATCCATCTTTGAAATTTTCTCATAATAATAAAGTGCTATACAAGCAAAAATTAAAATAAAAAAAAAAAATCTCACAGATGTGATAAACCACCAAATCTTTGCAAAAATCATGTATTGATGTATACAACAGTAGAATAGGCACTTAAATACAATAAGTAAGCCAATTCAAAGCATTATAAATTTCTTTCATGCAATAAATATGTCATCCCGATGTTATTGAGAAACAGTTTCTATTAGGTACATAAGCGTACCTAAACCAAATTAGTTTTTTTTTAATGAAACTTGTTTCCTAGTTACGTATTTCGTGAGAGCAAAGCGGTAACAGAAATGGCTAAATATCGGCTTCAAAATGGCAATTTCATATTATATTTAATACATCATGACTGGTACGGTACGAATTTATTATTATAGAGCCGATATATTGCTTTTTCGAATTACGTAATTAAGAGGCAGGTGTATTTTTTACTGTGCAATGTAATTATTATACGTTATTTGGTCATAGTTTTAATGTATTCATTAGATTTATTCAATTCCTATAAAGAGAAAACTTCATATCGATAAATATCTTTATGACGTTATTACATATTATGTTGTAATTTCTATGTAAAATGCATTATTATATCGAACATACCTACTTACCTGACGTAAGAATGGAAATGTGTGAAAATAGATAACTCAGATACCTTTGTAACTGAAACTAAAACTACTCTACTGTAAGCTAAAATAAAAACTATTTCATTAGGTTTTTCACGCCAGGCAAAGATAAATAATATTATTATAGTGATCTTTACACTAAGCGTTTGTGCGTTAATGACGAGTCAACACGCTGATAAGTATAATATATAGGAATGCACTCACTGTTTTCAGTTGCTGAATTGGATGTGGTGGTAGTAGTAGTGGTGGTGGTGGTTCCGTCCGCGTCCGCGCCGCTCTCGTTCACCGTCGTGCGCGTCGTCGTCTTTATCACCATCGAGCTCGTGTTCACTTGCGAATTCTAGCATCACATCATATATTTAGTTTATTTAGGAATGTATTCTCAAATAACGCAACAAGAATACATTACGTATTCTTAAATAACCAAACAAGAACTCATTACGTATTCTTAAAGAACCGAACTGGAATTCATTATGTATTCTCAAATAACCGTACAAGAATTTATTATGTATTCTTAATTATTCAAACAAGAATACATAATGTTTTCCTAATTAACTGAACAAGAATAAATTATCTTATTATATTAAGTGGGCAATTGGTTTCTTGGAAACGGCTACAACGATTTTGATGAAACTTTGCATTTAGATAATGTTTTACATTCCAAGTTTACCTAGATAGGTGTTTTTATTTTTTTGTTTATAAGACACCGAGCACAGCTCGGTCGCCCAGATATTGCATTCTTAAATAACCAAACAAGAATACATGAAATTTTCTTTATTAATTACTCTGTGCTTTGCCTTGCTTGTGCCAGAAACCAAGTCCAGGCTGTTATTGTCCTTTTTGATTACGTAAGTTTGCGACCTTAACAAAAAATTGGTGGGTCTAGACAAACAATGGTTTAAAGATTACATTACAACCTTCGAACAAATCTATTTGTGTTATTATTAATTTACTAATACTCAACAGACATATATTTTATACTAACTGATAAATACATCTTGTATTCAATTATCTTATAGTATACAATTGCAAACTCTACATTCCTAGGGAGTTTGAAAAAAAATCCACAATTGGTTATGAAAAATTTGACAACTCATTGATTATAATATTAAACTATTTCCAATTATTTATTTACTCGATGACAGTTCTAATTTGATAGTTGTAGTGTTGTGACCAAATAAATAATGATATCGATCGCATATATTTATTACGATTACGACAGTAACGATTCATCAGATTTTGATTAAAATAAATACCTGTTTTTATAATTATTTCGTTTCATTGTCGAGTACCTTACCTATACCTACATATTTTGCAACAGCTTCGAAAATTTTTAAGAAGTTGGCATTATCAATCAAGAATTAATACATCTAACATCTTGTAATGAAATATAATATTAGTTAATAAATTTGTACAAAAGTATCCGGCAGTAATTTATTTTCTTAACATTTTGTAAAAAAATATCGGGTCCGTTATCGTGTTAGGTTTATCGATATAGCTCCATCCCTATCAGTTTTTCCGACTCTGGTATAACCTTGTACGTGTGTAAACGCCACATTTTTATAAAATAATGCATACATAATGTAAAAAAGACGCTCGTTCAAGTTTTCACAGGAGCTGTCATCGAGAAAATAAAGAAAAGGAAATGGCATAATGTAACTGTATTCAAAACGCTGGCTAATATTAAAAAAGCTGAACAGGGTGTACCTGCAAGTTGATATTGAGCTCTGGCTGGTGGTGTTCAGGTGTTGCATTAGTGTGGTCACGCACAGAGTCCACTGTGATGTCACCGGACGCGGCCGTCACGTCGTGGACCAACTCCGGGATCTCCTCCTGTGTGATAAAACTCTTCATTTCGATTATGAATACATTGCAGTAAGTACACGGATTATACTTGGGTTCATCCTAAGAAGGCTTGCATAACACATATCAAATATTTATTTTCGAGATGCAGCATAACTTAAATTAATCAATTGATAGGTAAGCTATGGAAATGAAATAACATAAATAAACTATAACATCAATTGCAATCACAATTTGTAACACTTCATTTATTGAATGCCTGACGCCAAATAACAATATTAATTCTTCCAGTCAATATTCTTCGTTGCGTATCATTGTAATATATGTTTATTCGAAACTAAATGCACAACGACGTTCAATCAATTCGATTAATTTGCGATTTCTTAGTTATATTGTTTCGGTCTACTCTAGATTTTAAGTAATAATGGAAAGTAACACTGCAAGTAGTACGAAAAAACAATACGAATATTCACAAATCATTGTATAGAGGAAGTTATTTAGGAGTTTGTTGTGCAAAATGTTTTTATAAAATGTTAATTGATAGTCGAAAAGCATGTTTTTAGGTTATGTCATAATTAGCACAACTTACGTTTTGTGAATATGTAATGGTAGCCTTCTTACGATGGTCAAGATATATTCATCTTATTTTTAGAGATAGTAAAACTAACAAAAGTTTTTTTAGGTAACTTCTAAAGTTCATAATTATATTTCCGATTTGCTGGATTAGAAGTTCAAAAAGGTTATTATTATAAGGTAGAGATCACTACATTTAGTTGTGTCTGTCTGGTGTTTCTGGTCGGCTCTACAGCTACTTAATAATTAGAATATTTTTCAGTAGTGTGTAGTAGTAGTAGTGTAGTGTGAAATATTCGTGAATCCGCGAGTTGACTATATCTTTAAAAATTAAAGTCAATTATTAATGAGTAATATTGGTCTATACATAAAAAGCCTAAAACAATACAAATTTAGAAAAGTAATTAAAATAATTATTATTTGTCTGTGAGTCACGTGATTTGAAACGCCGATTAGACAACGCAACGTCACCATTCAGGAAATATGAAAGTTAGCTCTTGAGTTAGTTTTCAAACTTGTCACTGTTAATCATACAAAATGAATGATGACGTCTTGGCACCATAATGCATCGTTTTTGTTGCGTACTTTTTAATTAGATAAAAAAAAAACACATTTTATGCTGTATCAATGAAAAAAAATCATAGGTATTATTTTTCAACATATAAAGTGTGTAAAACAATTTTCCGAAAGTTGCCATCTCCCGGATTGTATGTGCTGATTTAAACTATTATTAATAATGTTCACATAAAAAATTGCAAAATATTTACCTTGTGTTCACCGTTAGTGAGTGGTGCCTCTTCCGTAGAACCCTTCAAGGCGACCGCCCACGGTGACAGGATGATATGGCAATGAGCTATGGTCACCTTAACAAACCAAAATTCCAATCGCACTGATTGCTATCGTTAATATTTATATCTTTCAAAATACGATACTGTACTTAAAAGATATAACATACATAATAATATTTAATACATTACAAATACAACTTATTAACGTAGACTAATATTGTTTATTTATCGTGATATATTGTCGTACAGACATGCGAGTGCTGACCCTCAATATTAAATTTTTTATATCAGAATTAATACTGTAAAACATTGCAAAGACATTGCCAACTACTAGTGTTATTTCTAAATCCAATAGCAAACAATCAATATGTTAATTATTTACCTTAGTAGCTGAGAGAGTAATCCGCTGGAGTTCTGAAGATGAATGCAAGTAGAGAGCTTCGCCACGCTTAGAGAAGCACAGACTTGAAATACCACTGTAAAATTATGACAATAATTAATTCAACAATCTATATAAATATTATACATCAAGAGAGAGATACATATATCTCGTATATATATCATATATATAGATATAATTCTTTTTGACTTTTAAAGCCTATTGGCAAAGGTTATGAGGGCCATATAACTTCACGTCCTTACTATAAAGAGCGAAGCAGTAACCATGAACGTCAAACTGTCTGGCAAGCCGTAAGCTAGTACGGGAAACCGATACGAATTCATGGGTGTGTTGCATGTTAGTCATATAAATTTAACACATGGGTGAAACATAGGGGCATAGCTAGCATATTATAATGATTGAGGAGTGTGCGTACTTGATGTCCTCCTTACGCACGGCGGCCGCGTTCAGCTGACGGCGCAGCTCCGGACTGAGGACAAGGCAGTCGCCGAGGTTCGTGAGGCAGAGCAAGCACCACTCGCGGTGCACAGAGCTCGCGCCAGCTCCGCATTCGAACCACGCGAACGCCGTGCGACGCACCTGCAATGTTCAACGATAAGCACTTGCATATACGTCAAAACATGTCAAATGCATTCCTGAAGTGGTAGTTCAGACTCCGTCCTCTTCACTCGGACAACGTGTCATCAGTCGTCATAGACAGTAAAGATACTACTAATATGATGTAAAACATTATCGTATCTAAAGATTTCACAGACTGCTAAAATACATTGAAATCAACTTTAATCTATACTAAGATCTCTCATCGACAAAGTTTCAAAAGACAAGAGAAACGTTTATCGTTATAACCTTTCATCTTAAGATAAAATAAAATATCGCTCGATATGTTACGATACTGTAATATGAAGAAAATATATGTTATCTTCGCCGTGTCCATTGGATTGCATGGCGAGCGATATTTTATCTTAACATAAAATATTACAGCATCTTCACCGTCTGTGACGCGCTTTAGGCTTAACGTGTTACCATCTTTGGCCATATTGCCATTTAAATTTAGGTTAAAACTAAGACAAAAAATTTAAAAAGACAATTTACATTGGTTAACTATCAACATATTGTCTCTTTATATAGTTATATAATAAATATTATATGTTTAGTTAATGTATTGTATCGTCTTTGTAAGTTTACCATTAAATCTTCTTTATGATTCTATTATGTGACTTCGCCAGTATTGTATTTAGAAGAAGAAGAACGTCCCTTTATAATATTGTTATAGTTGCAGTCCTTGTTAAAAAAAAGCTGTTTTGCTCCAATTTTCAAAGTAAAACTGTTGATAGTCAATCTTTGGTTTACGTATATTATTATTATTATTTTTTACTTTTTTACATAACATATTGTTTTGAACTTATTTATATATTTATATACATATATTATTATTGTTTATATACATATTATATTCTCATTACTATATTAAAAAGTTGTAAAAAAAATTTTTAGCTCTCTTAGATTGTAGTAAAAAATTTTTTTTTTTTGCTTTATTTGTACCTTTTTTTTACATTGTATACTTCATTTTTATTTTTTATTTTTTTGCGTAAGTTTTTCGTCATTCTCTATCAGTTCTCTCTGGGGTTGAGGGGAAACTTAGTTTTGTTTTTATTTATTTCCATATAAACTATATCATATTATTTTAAGGATAACAATTGTAATAACTAACTGGTTACTGTTTCTTTTTATGATGTCTTCTTCTGGTGAATCGTTTATTACTGCTGAGAGTGATAGCTCGTATGAGAGCGTAAATAATAATTTCACAACCCTTAAAAAAACTTTGAAAAATGATTTTGTTGCTTGCCCCAAAAATTTCAATGTATGTCATATAAACACACAGAGTATCCCATGTCATTACGATATCTTGGACACTTTTGATTCTTCACTGATACACGCTGTACTGGTCTCTGAGTCATGGCTCAAGCCGTCGCTTCCATCTTCTTTATATTCTATTCCAGACTATATACTTGTCAGAAACGACCGCACTGGTAAGGGAGGCGGTGGCGTTGCAATCTACTTGAAAAGAATTTATCCCTTTAAAATTATTTTGAGTTTAGCACCCACGCACCACTCTAGTAACTCTTTTTCTCTCTTAGATTTGATGATAACTTCGGACACCAATCTCTTATTTAGTTATGGGCAACATTTGGCGCCAGCCTTCTCGCACCATGATTTGATATATGCCTCCCTTAAAATTAAAACACCTAAACCTAAACCTATAATTCTCTCTCAAAGAAATTTTAGCCGTATGAACACCGATAAGCTCCTTAGTGAAGCGGCTAACATTGATTGGGCAGCGGTAGAATCTCTGTCTACAGTAGATGAGAAGCTACATTTCCTGAACACTACTGTTGTTGATCTTTTTGACCGTCATGCCCCAGTTCGTCCCATAAAAATCAAGCATCGTCCTGCTCCTTGGTTTTCAGATCCAATACGTAGGGCAATGTCAAAGCGTGATCGTGCATTTCGTAAGTTCAAATGTCACAGGTCTGATGAAAATTGGGTGCTGTACAAGGCCTTAAGGAACAGATGTAATCTTCTGTGCCGGAACGCCAAACGTCGCTATATTTATAAGCAACTTGAAGTATCCACACCTGCTTGCTTATGGAAATTTTTAAAGTCGCTCGGACTATCCAAACCCTTGAATAGGGACGATAAAATTCCTATTGACTTGAACTTGTTAAATAAACATTTTGCAAGTGCTACTAAGCTCACACTGAATGTTCTCAGATTGAGCAGTTTGAGTTTTCCCCTACTAGTGAAGATGAAATTACAAAAATATTCCTAACTCTCAATTCCAAAGCTGTGGGTTGTGATAATATTGGTCGTGTCATGCTACAATATATTTATAAGCTTATCAGTCTGGCTTTCGAACCGCCCACAGTACTACTACTGCTCTGCTTAAGATCACGGAAGATGTTAGAACTAATATGGAAAAAGGTATGGTCACAGTATTGGTCCTTATTGATTTTAGCAATGCATTTAATGCTGTTGACCACGATCTTCTGATTGCCGCTCTTTCTTGTCTTCAGTTTTCACCCTTAGCACTGGAATGGTTTTCTTCTTATCTCCGAGATCGTCACCAGGCTGTTCGCGTCTATGATGGCGAATCAGATTGGTGTGCTCTAGAAGCTAGCGTTCCCCAAGGCGGCATTCTTTCTCCGTTACTTTTTTTTATTTTTATAAACTTACTCGCGGATACGCATAATAGACAGCTGAGGTCTTCTGATTCTTTAATTCTCAGTATACCAAGTCATCATACTAATTTCCGCGACCAATCCTTCGCCGTTACAGCAGCACGACTGTGGAATTCGCTTCCTATCAATATCCAACTGGCCAACTCTCGAAATTCCTTCAAGTATTCGCTACGTAGGTTTTACTTGGAGCAATTGAATACTTCTTAATAATATATAATCTTAATAATCGTTATAATCTTTTTTTTTTTACTTAACATCATGCACACCTTGCATATACCTTTCCCTTGCTCCCTTGGAAGACTGGCAGAGAATGCTTTTTAGCATTAAGTCCTCCATTTGTACTTCTTTTTTTGTGCAATAAAGAATATATCATAATAATAAAGTTTCACTTAATGGTTTCGAGCTCTTTTAGATGAACAAAAAATGTTTTTCTCGCACCTTCGACCGTGGCGACGGCTTACCGAACCTTCCAGATCATAATAATTGTTACTGAAAATAATAATAGAAGCAAGTACGTTTGCTCACCCGAGCACCTTCGTGCGCGGTCAATTTGTACTTATTGTGTGGCTTGAGGGACGGCAGTGTGAATATTTTGAACTGCTCCTCTGAAGTGATGACGACGCGATGCGTGCCCGGTTCGGGCAATGGCGCCACTCCTCTTTCCACCTGCATCATAAATATAAACAGTCATAAAGAATTGATACTGTAAGGTTTCCCGAGACATGAAGCAAAAAAACACAATCGTAGAACAATGTCAGATTTGCAAAACGACAACTTTACAAGAGAGCATCTCGAAGATGAGAAATAGTTTTTGGTACAAATAACAACCATCTTTAAACTTAAATTTGTTCTTTATTCTATTTATAAAGGACATATAGATTTAGATAGCCTCATGCAACAAAATAAGAGTGAAAAAAAAAAAATTAGAACAGCCGTTATTATGCAATTGTGAAGAATCCGGAACTAATATAACAAAGTATTTGCACAGAAACAACTCTCAGTGGTATCACCTTCCAGACAGGTACCTATTTAAGTTACCAAACACTGCCTCACTCTCCCAATTATGGCTCTGTAGACAGTATGCATTCTACAAAAGTTTAATAGTTCGACTATAGAAGACTATGGTTTATAGTGTAGCTATCATATGACTAATAATAAAATATATCTTACTTCTAATGGGTCGGGAAGTGGAACCGCCGCTCCGTCTAAAACCGTAATGCCTATAACGGGAGCTCTGTGTTTCAACTGAATTTCTTTCGCGAGCTGACAAGTCACCTGTAATCATAATTGTTCAGATATGTATATAAAAGATAGTATAAAACATTCCATATTATGAATCGATGTCAAACATTCTATATTAATGTTATAGCGGAATCATACTGCGCTATGCGACTAGGCCATAATCGAAAAAATATTTACTGCGTGCGCAGTGTGAAACATTCCATGTTATCTTGTTTTTATTTATAGTGGTGGCACGGCAAATTGACGGTACGCTCCCTTAGGCTGCCTTTACATTGAAGCGGAGGAGAGGAAATTTAGACCAACAGAGCTCCGCTTCAGTGGACAAACAATTATGGGTACTTGTGGTAAGCACAGTACAATCCTAACATAACGGCGACTACCGAGAGATCGTAATTTATCGACGCTCACCACTGTTATGCCGGATACATTCATCTGACTGGATACGCACAGGCTAATCCCGAAGTGACTATGATTAATGTTATGAAACTGTACTTCTATAGTATATTGTGCTCAAGGTTTTTTGAAGTGGAAACTTGGTTTGTATAGGGTACAATTAATGTAAGTCGTCATCGACATGGTCACGTAACGTGTTATCGATTATCAAAAAATATTTTCGTATGTCACACAATTAGGAAAAATATTTATAGTTTTAATTAAGTCTTCATTCTATTTATTTGATAATATCAAATACTAAATAAACAGTAGGTGAAATGCATCAGTGTACTCACTGGCTCTTCTTTCCTCTTATTCGAGTTGGGCACGTGTATCGTGAACGCGTAAACGGTACCATTGTTCGTCCCCGCCCACAGTGTCGGTGTTGAACTTTGTGCTGAAATAATACAATTTATCCATAGTAACTAACAAGTGACCACGGAGTTCGTCATACATAAAAACAAATTACATCAAAATGGAGATTACAAGTACAGTAGCTGACCCGTGCGAAGCGAATATTTCGCACTTTATAAAAACTATTTGTATCTTTCCTTAATAGCGGGGAACATGCATATAAATGATGTTCTGACAGTTAATTTTCATGAACATTAAGGGAGATATGGCGTTACCACAAATACACATTAGAAATAATTCTATAAACATATTACAAAACACAAGGTCTCTCTGTTTATACTTTTTTCACGTAAGAACTGCTTATCCGATTTACATAGTTCTTTTTTTAGTTTATAGCTATATCATCTGGCCAGGTTATAAGATATATTTGGTTACGTAATATACGAAATAAGTAATGATCATAAAGGTGAATCAATTCGAAAAAAAAAAACACTTCTGGGGCGCTTCAATGGCTTGCCTGGGTAAATAAAATAAAATATATCAAATTAATATAATAAATAATTGTACAATTTAAAAATAACTACAAAAATGTCACCGAGGGCATATGTCTATCTTTTAAGGAACACCATAATAAGCATTATTGTTTTAAATATCCGGCGGGCCACCGTCGTGAGTGGCGGGTGTTAGCAGGGAGCGAGCGAAGCCGCGGGCACAACTAATAGTATTATATATCATATTACATAAGATAAATATAAAGATTTAAAAAACGTTTAGAAACAGCTTTCTAATATAAAAATGGTACTTACTGTTAATTAAGAAGGTTCTGGCGAAGTAGAGACAGCGCACCATGGAACCGAAGGCGTCGTCGGTGGACCTCGCCTCGACCGCTCGCTCCACGGGTTTTATCTCTGCGTCCGTATCTGATGCAGCCTTGTCGATCGGTTTTTTCGGCATCGGCTAATAAAACGTATTTACGAAGGAATTATATAAGAAGGTCATCTATGACATTATTGTGATTATTGGCAACATGATAGAATTTTTATTGCAATAGCTTGTTGACTCGTTTCGCTGACACAAACACAAACACAAAATGGAATATAAATATAACAATACTACATCTTTTGTTTTTCTTTAGTAGTTCAAACGATAGTGAAACAATAAAAACCATTTTCTGTGATATTTGTTAAAAATAAAAATCAAGGTTCAGACCAGGTAATATTTACCATAAAATCTTAAGGACTAAAAAGTAAAGAGTCCTTTATTAAATATTTGATATAAGTGAAGGTTTGTTGTTAATTAATAATTTCATTAGAGAGAGCCGAATTTATATGAAAGTAGTACCATTGCGTATACTTACTTGCGTGGGGGAGGTGGGGTTCGATGTTGTCTGTCTTCGTTGTGATCTACCCTTGCGGAGTCGTCTGAATGATTCTCTGAGGGATTTCTTGAACGATTTTCTCCTTGAAATTGGCGTATCACCGGCTCCGGAGTGATCTGTTTAAGATTCTGCAATTACTTCATCAATACTAATATGGAAAGTATATGATGAGATATCTATCGATACTCGGAGTCGAAAACCTACCTCGCAAAGGACATACTTGTGTGCCCGGATAACATATTCACTGATTCTGAAATAATTCAGTCCGATACTAGTGACCACTCCTCCCTTTTTTTTCTCTTTTAAACATACAGTTGCGTGTCCCGACACAGTGTTGGTCGGTCAAGGATAACATTGTGATGAAACCAGCATGTTGGTAGGGCATTTCAGCGTTCTGAACATCAAGTTGATCTGTCGTCAAGATAGTGTGTCTAGCAGTTGAGAGCCACCCTCCCTAGACTTACGTTGTTTTTTAATACATTCATTCTGTCCACAATGCGTAAGATAAATTTATAAACTCCATGACATTGTAAGCCTACCTCGGCTGTCTAAGATGGTATAATTATGATTTCAGTACATTACTTATGTATCCTTTATTCGTGTCTATAGAGTTTATATGTTTTCAATATCATTTTATAATACTTACCTATCACTGAAGATTTCATACCATAATATTGTTTTTAAATTTGTGACTATTCTGTGTTGTATGATGATGTGTTTTGTTTTTTAGATTATTCTACAGTACACCAAACTATTGGCAAAGAATCTTTAAAACGTGTTTTTGTCCCATTTGACATTGGCGAAATTGCCGACATTACAAAATTCATATTAAAGAAAAAAAAAAAGCATTTGACACTTCGTACACTGGTGGAGTATGTAGTCTATGAACTTGCGGTACGTACCGTGCGGGTTAAGCGTGCACTTGTGTAGTAATGGCGCGGGATGGAGCGCGTCGAGTAACGCGAGCCCGTGCGCTGTGCCGGCGCACACGACGCCCCACTCCCAGTGCGCCGCTAGTGACGTCACCGCCGCCGGAGGAGACACCTGCACCACCGATGTCGCCTACAACACACACATATAAATATATCTAAAACATTAACAAAACAAGCTAAATTAATATAATGGAAACAAAAAACACGACTGCAATACATAGGCAGATAGCCAAAATGAAAAAAAGCACAATTGTAATAATATACTATAATAGTATGTCCATTAAATATTTTTTTTTACTGTTACAGGTTTAGCGTTCTGGCCACAATCTCACCTGATCTTAAGTGATGATGTGACCCAAGATGGTAACATGTTAAGCTTAGAGGAAGACTGGCTCTCAAGTGCAGCTGCTAGAACAGATCTATTGGTGTTTGGCGACAGATTTCTTCACCGATAGCTCAGGCTCATTGCAGGGATTCGAACTCACATCGATCGACGCGGAGGCCGTACACGCAACCAACTCAGCAATCATTAATCATCAATTTAACAATAAAACAGACGAGATAATGTTGAATATAAACATATATACCTAATTACTATTAGTATATAAATATAGTATAATTTACCTGATACCCTTGTGGGAATGTGTGGGATCCGGACCTCAGAGTTAGTTGATCGTGACCCTTCCAAACGAAACCATCACGATCTGACACTATGTTTACTGATACTGACTGGAACAGAGTAAAGATTAGAAGAATATTAGTAAGAAAAAAGTTTTAAAAGCTAATGCATTTTTGAAGAAGCGATTATATTTATTTGAATTATTTGTTAGTTAAATGCAGGTTTGTAATATTTCTTTAAACTTGTCTTAGAACTCTCCGTCCTGTCTTTCTGTGTGCGTGGGTAAACATTTAGCAATCTAAATAAATATTTTAATATACACATCTTTTTTATATACTACCCCTTCTTTGAGCAGACTGAAAAGTAGAGATGAAACGGAAATCCGGCATCCGGCCGGATACGGGATAGTAAAATACAAAAAAAAACATTATTTTACAAAAGACAATTCATACCACAATAGGTTATTATGGACACCGTTTATTTTTATAATCGCACGTCAAAAATGTTTGTTTTATTAATTAGTTTAGTTTATTTCCCATTTTGTACACCGCGCCAATATTCAAATCAAACAGATCGCGTCATGTAACGCGATAAAAGGCTGAATATCCGGTAGCCAGACATCCGGCGCTCCGGCTTTATAGCTTGCCGAATTTTCCGGTATCCGTCCAAACCACTATCCGTTACATCTCTACTAAAAAGTATAAAATAACTAAAAAATTGGGGCGTATTCATGAATAGTTCCCATATGTTATAGTGCACTGCAAATTATAATATGAACTGTAGTGACTTTTCTCCTTGCTACATTCCTTGATCCTTGCTATTATCTGTTGCATGACTGCGCAAATGATTTTGAAAGACGGGCTATAATTTCGAAACTATATTTTACCTGGCGAACCACCTAGCGAAATAATGCTTGGTTACAGCCATAATAAATTCATAATATATAAATAGATACGATATTTAGTATAAAATTATCAGTTAAGACATTTTAATAATAATTGGCGATAAAATTTATATGCCTGACCTAGGTTAGTATGGGATAATGTACCTTCACTTCAGCAGTGTTGGGTGTGGTTTTCAATGTAGCTATTACAATATGTCCAGCGGCACCGCCGATTGTTAACATTCCAGATAACGGACAAAGGATCACCTGTAATGTTGATGAAATATTATTTTAAACTAGCTGATACACGCGACTTCGTCTGCTGTGTTTATTATAACACCACGGCAAGAAAACACATCGCTGAAAACGTAGTGCTTATAAAAATCGTTCTTTCTTAAAACTTTAATAATAACTTCTTATTGAGAGAAAATATTGTGATAATTTTTCTTTAAAATTAAAATTGACCAAAAAATATCCACTAGTATTTGCGCGCACAACGGCAAACTTTAATATTTTATTTAAATAAATACAAGATCTAATGTACATTTAAAATCAAGTTGTTAAAAAATAAATGTTTTAACATGAATTTTGAAGCCGATAAAAATAAACTTACACGCTTGACAGCGAGTCGCGGGTCATCACTGTAAGGGTCAAAGGTACCGACTCTTCTGAACGGTGGCCATTCTTCTTCATCATTCTGACTATCGTTGTTCTCTCCTATTTCTTCGCCGCTGTAAATTAAAGTCAATGCTATATTAGAAAAGTATACTAGAAATAGTTATACACCAGGGAAAAAACTAAAACCGCCCTCTACTAATCTCTCAATAAAAAGTGTGTCTTGGGCAAAGACAACCGACATCCTCTTTGAACTCCGCGAGAAAAATAAGGCTTGTTTACACTCTTCTTCTCGATCTTCTAGTGTTTTTGTAATATATTTTTGATAATTCTAATTTAACAATATATCGACGGTAGAAAGGCTAATTAACTACTCGTACAAGTTCGTGCGCGACCGTCCTATGTGACGTTCGCTACACACGCGTTGACAAACGTTGGAGGGGATCAGGTAGCACGTTATTACGTGACTATACTACTCAGTACACTAACGTAAGCAATCTCGTAAGTCGGCAGTGTTCTTGACATAATTGCCTACAGCCGCTCGGTAGATAAACACGCACTAAGGCTGCCCTCTGACTGTGACTTTGATAATGCTATGTTAAATTGTCATTATAATCTTTTTTTTTACCAAATATATTACTACAAATTTTGTAAGTTTTAATTTAAATTATTTTTACTTTGGTTTTATTTTTAGTTTCAAAAGTGATTGAAAATTAGTAAGGAGGGAATGTACAGTTTTTTTTAAATTAAAAATATGTGTAAGTTTTAGCTTAGATTAATAAATCAAAAATTATTTTAAATTGTAGCAAGTAGGTAATATAATATTTCGTCATTATTTATAAATTAAACTGCAGCACACTCGCGACTAATGTGTACCGAAGTTTACCTATATTTCGAAGTACGTCGCCGCGTCGTTTCGGCCGTTTGTATGTAGACGTAATACTGTTTACTTTAGTGTACTGTGAATGCGCGCTTACGTCACACTAATGCACGCGTTTCCCTTCCCCGCTAAACTTTTTTTTTAGAACTGACTATACTGTTAGCTTTAGGAGCCCTGGAGCCTCTGACGGCTTTTACAGCTTCATCGGAATTGAGCCCGCTAAACAACCCCACCCCGTTAAAGTCTGTATACCTCGCTCTCTCCAAAGTCTGTCGCCCACAAGACTGTAGCGCACGAACTTATATGACTGTAGTAAATTAGCCTTTCCACCACAGATATAATTATTTCTTTTAAATGTTAATTCTTATATGACATCTGTTCGCTTTTTTAATTATTTTATGTAATTAACGCCCGATTTTTCAATCAACTGATAACTTCATTTGGTGATTTTTTAAAGTTTGACAGGTTTTCCATACATTATCTGTCATAACTATGTATACCTTATTGTGTTACTATTGTCAATATTGTATAAAACATCAATAAATTTTCAGCAAGAAAGTATAATTAATATTATGAAATCCATTACAGAACGAAATAATTATATTATAATTATATTTTACGTTCTTAAGACACGCCATTTTTCTTCTTTCCAAATATACATAATTCATTCATTCCAGTTTCTTCTCAATTATTATAATAAACATATTCCAAGCTACCAAGCTTAAATAAAATGTTAATAATTATTATAAAGAGTGTTTTTAACTAAGTATAAAATTATGATTAGCACGAAAAAAATTGCTAAAATATATTACAAAATCTATTGTTTGTCTATTACGTGTGTTTACTACAAACAACTATAGGCAAATAAAAGTAATTTGCATAAAAAAATAAAAATAAAGCATGCAATTGGCCTATAGCATGCTTATAGTAGTACAATGACTGTTTACCTTGTGGTGGACCTTTTCAGCCCACTTTGTTGTTATGCAGTAAGCAATAAGCAAAAGACAAATCCATTAGACGCAAGCTGTAAGAAGCTTAATTTTTCTTACTTATTAGCTTTAAAAAATTGCTTTTAAGTTTACGCCACAATAGAATGATATCGTTAGTTATAGAAAATCCATGAAATGCATTGACTTAATATAATAATATTACAGTTTGGCCGCGGAGAGAACGTGTTCCTAACGTCTGTCACAACAGATGACAGTTTTAGCGTTACAAAATGGCGGCCCATCATGCCATAAATTGGGGTTGTCATTTTTTACTAGAAATATAAAGTATATTTTTGATTGCCTACTTTCCGTGCAAGTAACAACGTAATTTTACGGTTGGAGAAGAAATTAAATAGGATTAAAAAAAAAAATGTTTTATCATTTTCAGGTTCTCAAAACTTTAGTTCTGGTAAAAAATGGCAACCCCAAATGTCGTGAACATAGGTATCTTAAGCATTCAGGTTTCCTCACGTTGTTTTCCTTCACCGTTAGCTGATAGCGTCAACAATTAAAATAAGTAATTCTGAAAAAATCATTGGTATATCGCAGGGGTAGACCCAGAGACATAGAAATGATCTTCTGCCGGTCTAAGCCACTCAGTCACAACAACTATTACGATTTATATATTATGAAGTGGTATCACACCTGAAGAGTTGCGAGGTGGTGTACTTGTACAGCGGGGTCATGGCGACTCCGGTGACGTCCCAGAAGCGCACGGAGCCGTCCTCGTGTCCGGTCAGCAGGACCTGCCGCTCGGTCAGCTCGGGACTCTCGACGCAACCGCCCGATACGGGCCACGGACTATCAGAGTATACATTCTCTGTCTGTTGCAAACCTGAAATCACATTTATTATTACAACAGAGTTTTTGGCGGGATCTTAGATATTACATTTCTCAAACACAGCTAAATTATTAAAAAGGAAACAAAAAATCCGACTGCAAACACACTGGACTACAAGTGTTTTATTCTCACTGAGTAAATTCACAATCACTAATATCAAACTTGAAAATAATGTTTCCAAATTTATTTTCGTGATATTGTGCTACCGTATCTTTTACAGTACCAATTATTTCAATCGTATGATTTTAAATAGTGAATTGAAGGTTATTTATTTATCAATTGAAATATTTTATATTATTCACCGGATCATTTACTAACATTATTAAATATTTCAGGAAACTAAAAAGTAGGGTTAAATGGCAAACAACTGCAAAAAAATAATGCTTTGTTTGACCACGAGAGATGCGAATTTGTCTCGCTTATTCGGTCTTCATGTTTCTAGGGTTCAATGTTTTTTTTTTTAAACACTTACCAACCTCATACGATTTTATAATTAGTACCGTTTGGTAACATTACTATTTTAGAAACAAAATAAACTAACTAGCAACATATGAAATGTCATTTTACTTAGTGGGAATAAAAAACATATTTTATAAAAATATTCTTTGCTTTTTATTTTATTCCGCGAGTCGCACTTAAATATAAATATATGGTCACTTGTCTAGGTAAACTTTTATTATATTAAATGAGCAATTCTTGTATATATATAATTGGTTTCTCGGAAACGGCTGCAAGGATTTTGATGAATCTTTGCTTTTAGATAATGTTTTACATTTCAAGTTTATCTAGATAGGTGTCTTTTTTTTGTTTCAAAAACACCGAGCACATCTCGGTAGCCCAGATATTTATAATTAAAGCGAAGAACTCGCGGGCAGCTGGTAACATATATAAATTATCTTCTGTCTCATCTTCCCGATTGGGTCCAGTGAAACATGAAAACTATATCATTTACCAGCATAAAAAGTATCCCATGTGTTAATCCAAGTTATAAACTATCTGTCTGTCAAATTTCATCCAAAACCGTTGTCGTTATTGCGTGACTGAGTAACAGAATTTATACATTTTCATATTTATAATACTGGTGGGATATAAAAATAAATGTTCGGTTATTCTCAAGGAGTTCCTATATTATTAATTTGATTGCGATTAAATTTCGCTGAGTTGTTTTGTTCACGCCTGTTATGGTTTCTGAATTAGTACAACCACTGAACAATGGGTGCAGCTGATAGGGGATTGTATCTGTTAAGAGGTAGTAAATATACTGCATGTTTATTTGTTGAAATTGCAAACTCACCGGCTGCTACTATATTATCGTATACGCTGGCGGAAACATTATCTACGAGCTGGGCGGTCGTGACCGCGGACGCATGTATCGACACCAAGTAGGGCAGTCGCAACGGCCGCCATTTCGGGTCGCACAAGTCAATCACCACCAACTCCTCTTCAGCAAGAACAACCTGTTTATTTTTATTTCTTAATTTTGAATCTCGTCAGGATAATTTTTAAAAGATCCAGTAATCCGAGAGTTGACAACTTTTGGAAAATTGTTTTAAATACTTTATATGTTAAAAATAATACCTATGAATATATTAATACATCATAAACAGTGATATAAAAATATTTTTTAATTTAAATAAAAATACGATACGAAAACGCGCTATTGTGTAGTCACGTGATATCATCATTCATTTTGAATGTCATTTTGTATGATAACAGTCACAAATGTGACAACTTACGCAAGAGTCTAACGTTCATATTTCTTGAATGGTGACGTCACATTGTCTAATTGGCGTTTCAAATTACGTGACTCACAGACCAAAACTATTAATTTTCCAAAGGGAAAATTGAGTGAATTAACAATTTGTTATTTCCAGATTTGTATTGTTTTAGGCTTTTTATTTATAGACTAATATTACTCAGTAATTTACTTTAATTTTTAAACAAACATGTCGACTCGTGGATTAGGAGGCGTTTAAGTATTACGTAACGCAATTTTTGGAACCCCCTCCCGCCCTTGTCATCGTAACGTTTTACAAGATCCCCCTCCCCCAAAATTGCGTTACGTAATACTTGAAATTCCCCTTACAAGTCCCGTTAGAATCAACTACTTAAGAATCCAATAATTATGACTTCTGTTATAATAATCTAAATATATATCTAATGTATAATGTAATATATGTATATATAATGTATGTAACAACTAAGGTTACTTTCAAAAAGTTAAAAATATTGTCAAAGGATTGATCAGGTACTTAGCAGTAACATTTTCATTTTGACATAGATTATAGAATTACCATACATTATTGTAATCGTAATCTTTAAGTATTCGTAACTTATTTAATGGCATACCAAAGCAGCAGCAACTTGGTTGACTGTTTGCAGTTCAATGAGGGCAGGGGTTTCAGGACGGTCTTCCTGAAGCGGCACACCGTCTGGTGGAACTGGTGTTGTAGTGAAGAAGTCAATAACCTAGAAATAAACGTAGGTGAAGAAACACAACTTGATATGTTAAATTTTAGATTATTTAAAGTACTGCTGTTCTATATAAAAAACTGGTTGTACCAGATTATCAAATGTAACCAAGCGCCATGGGGTAAAAGCCTACTAATTGATAGATACAGTTGTATAATATTATTCATTAAACAGTGGACTTCATTTTGTATATTATATTACTTGGAATGTTTACGATGAAATGTAAAAGTTCTTACGCGACTTGTAAAGTCGAAGGCGACATGTTTTTCTCCCTGCTGCACAGTGACCGTGTATTTGTCGGCGTATGAAGAACGTGGCATACCACCTATAAAAATTAATAATTGATATATAAATGATTGAGGTTCGCCGTTGTGCGCGCATCACACAAAAACTACTGGATAGATTTTGATCATTTTTATTTTGTTTTACTCCTTAGGATGCGTTCAAGTATTACGTAACGCAATTTGGGTTTCTTGTAAAACATTAGTATACGTTACAAGGGCAGGAGGAGGGTTCGAACAACGCGTTATACAACATTGTTTTTTTTTTTAATTTAAATAAAAAACTAGGCAATTAAAATTTCCCAAGATCGCAATCCTTTTTCGTTTATGTTTTACGGGGAATCCCTCAATTGTATTGTACGTCATTTTTATTTTGTTGTCCCAAGTTGAAAACCCTTTTTGTTTGTTTTACGGGGAATCCCTCGACTGTATTGGTAGTCAGTTTTGTTATAGTGAGTTCATATTGTGTAATGTCCTCAAAACAGGGAGATTTGCATCATCAGATGTTCTTGGCCTATAAAAGCTCTCATACTGACTTTACTGACTTGGGTGTTACGTAAAGTTTACGGAGGGAGAGGGGATACAGAAAAATGTTAGGGCGCGTTGCATAGGGGGAGGGAGGGTCCAAATTAAAAAAAAATTGAGTTATGTAATACTTGAACGCCTCCTTAGATACTTGGTCCTTATAAAAAAGACAAATTATCACGATATCTTTATAAACAATAATTCTGTTGCACACGCGAACAGAGCCGCGGGCATAATTTAAATTGTCGTTTATCCTATTTAAGGACAGCACTTGAGACTAGATCCACCGATCTGACCACATCAGAGTTTTAAAATTCTAGTGAAGAACCCCATACTTGTAGTCCCCTGGAAAACCATAGCTTCCAGAGTGTTTTCGCTAGGAAACTCCTTAGTAACCAAACTGTCTGTGACCATTTAGATTCCAAAGGGTTTTTAAATATTTTTTATAAGTGTAGCCATAATCTCACCTGATGTTAAATGAGGATACAGCCCAAAATGATAAGATGCTAAGTTTGGGAGTACTGGCTTCTAAATGCAGCTACCAAAACACATTTATAGGTGCTTGACGACAGATTTTCAACTGGAATGTGATATAGCCAGACGGACCTTAGAAAATGCCCTACCATCATGCTAAGGTGTCTTCACAATGTTTTCCTTCACTGAAAGCTTAGGTTCATTACAGGGATTTGAACTCACTTTGACCGACATGGTGTTCATGACTGAGCCAGGTGTGACGATGAACTACTTAACGTCAAGTAATCAAGTACACATACCTGAATAAATGATGATCTCATCTCCGTCTAAGCTGGTTCGGTTCAGTATCTTGGTGATGGCCTTACATGGATAGGGTCCATATGGTGTGACTGGCTCTTTTAATGGACGATCGCTCGCTGCTCCGGCCACTTCCCACGTCACATATGACCCGTCATTGTGAGACGATGTAAAATGGTCACCTATAATATAATAATATATAAAAAAAATAATTATACCATATTAATTCTTATACATATTAAATATAATATTATTTAATTATTATTATTATATGAAATATATATACATATTACATAGTAAACTAATTTTTATACATTTCATATGGCTTATTCTTAGCGCAGTATAAATAATCAACTAAAATCAGTTGCATCTAGCATTTAGTTTATAATATAAATAAATTCAATATGTTCAGAATTACAATAAAAAAGGAAACTTTTAATGACCTTATTTAAAATACTATTTCAATTAAGTGAAAGGCCATTGTTTTCAAACAAGACGTATGTACGATTTTAAATTAAGTATAATATAGAATGTAGCCATGTAGCAGGTACCACACTTGTAAAAATCATCTAAACAAAGTAGATTTAAAAAATAACACAAATCTGTTGCAAATGTCAAATTGGCAAAGTTGGATTTCTTTTTAATTATATTATTTAAAACAATTATATTCCGATTAAATATGAAAATAAATAGCTTTGAATCTAATGCTACTAGATTTGTATATAAATTATCTCTTGGCTTTTGTATAATTTGTAATTTACTTAAATAATTAATAATATAGTTTGGGAAGAGGAAAAGCCCAACGATGAGACATATAAACAATAACTCTGATTATGATAATACCATCATCATTCCAGCACAAGCTCTCGAGCTGTTGATTGGAAACGAATGTGTGCGTGGGAGCTGATGAAATCCGGTCCCACAGGACGACCAGGCCGCGATTGTAGCCGATGAGAACGCGGCTCGGGATCTTCGGATGCTCGCATATCGATTCCACTGCGCCGGGATTCACTTTGAAGTCTTCCGGGCAACTGTAAGTGAGCAGTTTTATCTTCAGTTATAGGGGACATTTTTTTTTTATACCAATTAATGTATCATTGAGTGTAACAAAGAAGAAATAAGTTCATGACAAAAAGATACATTTTACAAAACCCCATCTGGATGCCTTCAAACAAATCTGTGGACAAATCTGAGGAATCTCGGATGGATAGCAGCCCTAATGTCCATATAGCAAATCTTTTTGAATATATTAAAAGGAAAAGTAATTCAAAACGCATTAGTAAACACACAAATTGAGTCGTAGAAATAGAAACTCACTTTTGCATAACAACATCTTGGTATATGACATCTTCTGAAATGGCGAATGTGTTCAAATCCAACGTATAAACGTTTCCGCCCTCTGTGCCCAACAGGAGATCTTTGCCCGAAGACTTCACGCATAGCGCGGAAATTTTTTTGTTCTTTCCCTCTGGTATATGGTTCTTTAGTTCAACGAGAGATTTCTCATTGATCTCCCATAGGTGGAGTGTGTTGTCGTCGCATAATGATATTAGTCTGCCTGTGCCTGGAATCGAGAACAACTTCTGTTATAATGTACTAGCTGTAACCCACGGTTTCATCGGTGTTAATTTTGACAAACACCGCGCCGCCAACTCACACCGTGTTTGTTCTCACTTCTTTAGAAATCTGATCTAATCTAATCTTTCGAAATAGCATCCATAAGACGCCTATGCCTTAGGATTTTTTACTCCTCATTAGTCTAGATTTGGACACCGGTGGTGCCTTTAGTAAGAGCAATAAGAGTTTTTAGGTAACAGTGTTAGATTCTATAATAATATCATACTGTGCTTAGCACATTACGACTTTCCAGACAATAAGTAAAAGGGCCATGTCAAGCCGATTTTACTGTGAAAATGTTATGGGTAGTGGAAAATTACGTGATTGTGATGTCTGGATACGACACCCTCTTTGTACATGTCCTAAATATACCGGCTTTTCTCGATGACTAGGATGTTCTCCGAACCGATAGTAGTGTTGGTTGAAAAGTTCATAATTGCCTTCTTAGGGCATAAATTTAACAAAGTATTTGTAATTTGATTTACATTTAATGTACGTAAAATTATATTTAGGACTCACCTGGTATGAAATGTATTTGTGTGACTATGACATCAGAATTGGTGTGTTGTCCGTAAAGTTCGACTCCCGGTCGTCCGTAGACTTTGAGGGCGCCGCTAGCGGTGCCGAGTGCACCTAACCTTAGCAATGGGTCCCACGCGAGGGCCGACGCTCTGTGTGGAAATCCGTGCTGTACTGTCTGTTGACAAAAAAAAAACACCATTATATAAATAATACAAAGGTGTAGAGAGTAGCGGAGGCAGTGCGACCCCAGCTACAGAAATTAACAATTAATAATTACGTTTCATATTTTTGCCACACCTACAATTCAGACCGATTAAAATGAGAACGGAACTGTTATTTGTTTAATCTATGACGGAACCGGGGAATCACATTTCTTTATGTCAGTGTTTGGCATTTCAATAGCTTTAGCGACTGGTAACACTGCACCGTCCGTAATAAGCAGTTGCCAGGCTCGTGCCAATTCTGTGTTATATTTTTGGCTAGAATTTTTTACGATAAATATAAATATACGATAATTACAACATTTTGGAAGCTCTTGGGTTTAAAGAATAAATAAGGAGTGGCGAATTTAGCCTATATCAACTACAACTTATACGATACGCCACTATATGAATATAAAATAATTATTAATTTAATGACAACGACTATAAATTGGACATTACTTGATAGTAGGATAACGTGACCATTTAGTTTTTTACTCAAAAAGGGACATGAGTTTATTTATGTCAGACAAAAAAAAACATGTGCGGTCAAAAATAAAAAAAAAATAATCAAGTCCGTTGAAGCTGTAAAAGCCGTCAGAAGCTCCAGGGCCCCTAAGGCTAACAGTATAGTCAGTTAGAATTTTTTTTATTTAAAAAACAGTGAAATTCATAATAAACACATTGATGTAAGTTTTATTTATGTTTGTACTATTGGCTATTTCACGAGGCCACTCTGAGGGGTACCTGCCTAAAGTACAATGTTTTGCAATTTGGCGGTTGCCTGAGAAAGGAAAAAGGAGAGGGAGTGAATGTCGTTAGGAAATTGGCCTAAATTCGCTAAATATTTATCAATTCCAAACTTCTAAATGTTTCTACTGAAAAATTACTTAAATGTAATTACGTCGTTGTTCTATTGGATGAGCGAATTATGAAAATGCATTATTACTTTTGTTAACAAAATGTTCCTTTTTGTGCAGCCCTTGGCAACACTGGCAACACTGGGTCCCGCACCACTCGCGTCTGATAAGCTCCATAATTTTCGGGCGATTTCGGAAAACGGGACAATTTTGCGTCCCAGAGCTTTTTTTGGGGACAACGGTACGTATGGTCATGTTATAGTAGGATCGTGTGTGAAAACATGATTAATATGGCATACAAATTAAAGGGGCATTGTCTTCGCTTTCAATTGCCACCAAGTAAAAATCGATCAAATATTCATAAAGTTTACGTTAAATCGTTGAAATAACTTTCGGTACTGGAACAACAAATCTGAACTTTTTCGAGCGTATGTCTATATGATGTCTATTTCTTTGGCACGTTCTGTAGCCTAAATGGCTTAATGGATTTTAGCATACGAGGTGCCTTTAGATTCGCTTTAATTGGGATAATGTCCATAGGCTATGGATATAGGCCGAATAAAAATAAAGTGTTTTTGTTGCAGTCGCGTTTTTTGTTTCCTCTTTAAAACAATTCAGCTTGATAACTTATTATTGTGTAGTTTGGCTATGACAGATATGTTTAGTTTTGTTCAAATCAATTAATATTCAACTAATAGGTAATTTGTGTTTAGTTACCTAAACAGTATAACTTTTACATTACTGCGTTCGTTCACGAATTTCTGTGTTGTTTACAATAATATATTGTGGTTAAAATGCAGCTGTAGTACAGTTGCGAAGATGTTTACGTTTTAATACTATCATCTGCGAACAGCAACTGTACCCCGTGAAATAAATGACGGTGAATGATACCGGATAGCTGACGATGTCGCCGAACATGCTATATTTATAGTTGCTTTCAGGCTGCATAGTGTATAATATTTTTATTAGAGTTCCATTGGAAGTATGGTTCTTAAACCGTATTCAATAGAATAAATTTTGTTCCGATCGCTAAATCTATATAAATAATATATTTTGCAAAATCTGACACCTCGCCTCTTTACAGTATTACGTGGTCTAGTCACGCAATAGACCTTCCGTCCTCCGTCACCAACGTGGCTCTGTGACTCATGCAATCAAACGATGTAACAATAACTTATGACAATAATTATTATAGCCATGTATGTACCTACTTTCCTCATTCGTACTTTTAAATACTGCCCTTGAATTGCGTGCTCCATTGTCGAAGGAAATTAATAAAATTGCATAGTAATTATGAACCTTTATAAATAGTTTTTAGGTACGTAATACTTAATATTATTAAAAAAAAAAAAAAAACATTTGGTTCCTGAGAAAACACGCAGAACGAAATAATTCTTACGCGATTTCGTGTTCACCATTTTGACCTATGTAATCCTATATTTTTTATTTTTTTTATTGTGACACGGCAATGCAACGTTAGTATGCCTGATGGTAAGCACAGTACAATCCAAATACAACGGTGACCACCGAGAGATCGTTAAATAATTGGCGTTCATCGCTGTCATGCCGGACCGCAAGCATTTTTGCAACGTAACACGACAAACCAAAAAAATAGACACAGTGACGGGTTTGTAATCATGTGCATGGTGGTCGTGACTCGTGATCCAGTCGGGTGCAGATCCCTACCACTCAGCTTGATTACTGACTATATGCCGTTTGATTCCGGAACACAACATGCCTAAGCGTGCTATATACTACAACAGGTTGTACAACTGGTGTATGGTGGTCGCGTTCCAGGTTTACACAACTGTCGTGCCCTACCACCACCCGTTTTAAAATTTAAAACCTAAATATCATTTAAAAGCTTTCCGAGTAGAGTAGTAATATTATTCTAATGCCTGCCGACTAACGTTGAGGTTGAAGTATGTATACATATGTATATTCGTCATATAAATAATATATGAGGTTTATAATAAAGAAATACGTGTTTACAAATATTTAGTCTACAGTTACTTTAGTAAGTTTTCATAATCAGCATTTATAAAATTTGTTACATTGTTAAGGTGTTGTTACTTCGTGTTACAATCTATCGTTATCATTTCTTCATCAGCTTAAAGCATAGTGGTCTCTTTATAATATCACTGGTTCACCACCTCTTGAATGAATTAATACTTCATTACACTTTTAGTTTGTTCACTGGCGAGCTTAATGCTTTCAAGAATTTTGTAGTGCAATAGAACATGAAATTTAAAACAACAAACAAAAACATATAAAACTAGATAAATAATAAAATTTAAATAGTATACCGTATATGTAAAAATAAAAAGTATATACATAAATTATAAATGCAAATCGTAAAATTTTTGATCACTCTTGTTTATTAAACGAATATCGGTGTACTTGTGGTTATTTTAGCATATAAAAGGAAAGCATTTAGCATTTTAGTATCGTAAAGGAATTTGAATGGAGTGTTGATTTGTGCTCAGGGATCACAAAAGTCCTGTTGTAAACAGAGAGAACATCGCGATCGGCTAGGAACACAAATCGTTCCTGGAGATCTAGGGTTAAATAAGACGCCATAGAGGAAATATTAGTATATGAGCATTCCGACGAAAATGAATATTAAGCCAGTTTAGTTGTGAACGAGATTGAGAAAATATGTGACCATCTATCTTATGCAGTCTGTATAAGAGGTTTCAATCCTATCCTCTGTAATGTAAGGAAAGCTAAACCCTTCATCAAAGTGCGATAACACTTTGGTGACTTGTTGAGCTCACGAATGCGAAGATTTCTGGCATTAGTACGACCAGGATACAACAGATGGCGTGTAATTCGTTTCATTTTTAAAACAACAGGAACGAAGCCCCGGGCGTCACATAATATTCAATAAAAACCAAACAAACAATTTCTTTGAAACAAATGCACATATAAAGTTGACGGACAAGAAAAAACGTGTGAACTGTATATATACGAACATCCAGCTGACCTTGTGTTTTAGTTAATGTCATTAAATTACGTGATTTATTTACATACTATAAAGTCAGAATTCTACGAATTATGAATCTACACGGAGTAATTCATTAAGCGAAGAGAACTAAATTAAACAAGTTTACATTGAAATGTAGGCGTTTAAATTAAGTAACAAAATATTGAATGATATGATTTTTTTTTAACGAGGTTTATATCGTGATGTTAGAGTATTAATTCATTTAACATAGATATCTATTACGAAAAGATTCTTATAATAGAAACAAATATAATAAATATTTACATAAAATACGTTATTTTTAATTAATAGTAGCACGGCAATGTGGCTTGTTAAATGATAAGCACAGTGCAATCCAAAAACAGTGGTGACCACCGGGAGATCAACAATCCATTATCAGCAGTAATGCTGCCCTGTGTAAATAGAAACCGAACATCTATCTATACACAGGCTAATACCGAAACGCGACGCGCTAAGCGAATCACTATCACAGACTTTTCACCATATGGTATGGTGGTCGCGACCCCGACGGGCTGTATAGCTCCACCATCTTGCATACCTAAAGTTAAAATCACTGGAATCTCAAAAGGACCGTTACTAGTCCTATGACAAATCATCGTAATAAGATTATATATATTCCTGAGGACTGAGTTAGATCGCCTCTATCAGCAAATTGACGGTAAGTACAGTACAAGTCGCCGCTGTTATGCCAGTCTGCATTTATTTCTTCACGTTCGCTTAAGATCGGGTCCTGTGGCGATCCTTAGGTGAGACCTATGTCCAGCAGTGGATACATACAGGCTGATGATGATGATGAGATAGAACTTTTTAGTTCGTGCCGAGATTGAAGTTAATATAAAACTGTGGCTCCGAAACCCTACTTTTTTTGGCATATATATTGACTACACCCTTTCCACCTGAATATAGATACCAAGAACTGTTACTTTGAGATATACAATATATATTTGACTGTGGCGCGGGTTCATTAATAATAGCAACTGGTTAATATCACTCTCAAATTTTTTTCCTTTTTTTGTTCCGAAAATGAATTAAACGGTTGACCCAGAAGTGAAGACGTTGAATGCGGCCGACCAGACAGATTTCTGAACGCATTAATATCACAAGGCGTGTCCATAATCGTTTAGCATGTCAAAAAATCTTTGTTTAGTACACATTCTTTACGAGACGGGCAGTGGTCTCATGTTCATGTAAGTTATCATGCAATGTTGCGTGACAGGGACGCAAACGTGCCCGCAAATATTGCTCTGATAGCTAGCAAACTGAATTGGACGATCAACTGTTGGGACATTAGTAAAAGCAAACTATGTCTTTGATTTTGGTCGAGTAATAGTACTAGAAAATGTTTCAATTGCTTCTTTAAAATCAACAGATCAATGACTGTAATATCAAACCTTGTTTGAGCAACAATATTGGGCAAGTTATCTATACAGAAACAAGCCTTCGGTGCACGTGCACTTGACCAAGCACGTTGCTGCGATAATAGTGATGTTGTCGATATTTATTGATAGTTTCAATATCGATATTTCAATGTTCATACTAAATATTCTGAAGTTCCGATGAATGAAATTTACTTAGCCGTTTCGGATTTTTCAAAACGCAAAGAGGTCGGTTGTTCGTTCTCATTTGGTCTAGTGCGAAGTGATAAATTGTTTCTGCGACATACATACTTATCGATATTTGTCGAATGTCGCTCATTTATCCCTGTTTGTTATTACCGGCATGGCACCAGTGCCGCGATGGACCGGTTTTTCGGCACCGTTACCAAGGAGTGCCTGGCTCGTATACGCTAACACTGGAGGATGTTAGATTCTCTCATTGAAGCGTTATAACAACCAAATAAGGTCGACATTTCGACAGTTATACTTATGATAATGGCTTATTAAAAACTTTTAGCTTTTGCCACAGTGCAATGCCCTGGTGAACGACTGTATTTATTTACTTTGCCTAGCGAAATCTAACACATAGTAACTAAATATGAAATATTTAATTCTTTAAAAGAGTTCTATACCATATTATGGTTCTTTTCCCTCTCCCTTCCTTCGTTTTCCTTTGGATCCCTTACTTCACAAAAAGATACGTAAAATTGGCATATATGCCATAGCATATTAGTGATCAAACTTTTAGTCAAGCATACAGGGTAAGGTCGTCTCGTAAGTTCGATCCTAACTAATTCAATTATAATTTAGGCGACGCTACTTAGAGAGAATCGCACCTCACGATGTATTTGGTTTTAGTGGGAAACCTTGATCAGAACAAAAGACAGCATATTATAATACTGCTCACAATAACGAAATGGATCAAATATCTTCCCCAAAAGAGATCTATAATTATGACGTCACATAGTAGTAACATAAATCTTTAAACTTAGCCAATGAACAGTACAGTAGTAAATTAATCAATTAAAGTTCATTACATCAACATATTATGTTAATTATATGAAATGCAATAAACCTGGTTCATTTAAATTCATGACACCGCGACGGAATTCAATCAATGCGAGATAATTAGTGACAATTAGACCGTCACACTATTATATTTAAAATGTTATTCATTTTTTACAATATACATCAAAGGACCGATAGTGTACATTTTGTCATTTTTATATACCACTATTTATAAGAGGTAAAGTTTATGAATGTTGTTTTTTTGATGCTAGAGCTGCGTGCTTATCAGTAAATAGTTTTTTTACAACTAAACACGTAATAGGTACACAAGATAGATTACTTTATTAAGAGTGGGGCGTGCGAAAAACACCATTGTGGATTTTCATTTTTAGAACATTCCCACAAAATTTAAGCAAAATGTAAAAAAACTTAATGTAAATTTTTTTTTACATTATTATGAAGATTTCATTTGGAATGATCCGATAATGATTTTTACAAAAATTAAAACTTTAATCTATGACGACGAGACTTTGTCACTTCAAATCAAAGCAGCATGTTTGTTTATTTTTAACCGACTTCTATTATAATATATTTAAATAAATTAAATCAAACTATATTATGATAAGTTTGGGAACAAATGTTATTTCCAGATATTCTAAGTTGACGTGGTGTGGTTATAGATTCTATAAAATTAATTACTTATCGTACTTTTTTATATTTTATCAATTTAAGTGTAAAATAATTTCATACTCTTTCCTCCTTTCGATTTAAAGTCTGTTGTTTATAAAATAAACTTAATAGGTACCTTTAAAAAAACCAGTGATGAGGAAATGTTATTTAGTTATAGATGAAGATATAAAAAATACATGTTTATAAAATCAAAGGAGTTTTATAATATAATCGTATCTTTAAGTATTAAACATAAGACAGTAAGTAGTGTTGAAAAATTGGCCAGAATTTACATACTTTAAATATCAATTTAAGGAATAAAAGCTATTGCTTTTTTGCTAACTGAATTACTATCCAGAATGTTTTCGTTTATCTTATTTTTAATAGAATTTTCATTTTAATCTACAATCTACATAATTATGTAGTCGGGCAAATTGCACTTAGCCCTGATAAATTTTGGTAAAATTAAAGGTCATTTAAAGGAATATCATCAAAAACATAAGTAAAATTGAAAATATGTATCATTAAAACCATTGAATAAACTACCATGCATAGGGTGAAAAACCAGTTATAGTGATTCGATTTTGCATGTCGCGGTTCGAGATCTGCCGGTACTGCGGTGGCGGCGGTGCATGTCCAGTTTCTATATACAAAGGCGACTGGCAATGGATTGTTGGACCTTTTGGGGGTCACCAGTGTTCTTGAATTGTACGCACTTGTAATTCTTCTAAAAAAATTGCTGTGATAAGCGTTACGTTCACTACAAAATGATGTCATCGTCAACACAGTATCAGCTGCAGCTTTCGTTGCCAAATTACGTCAGTCCATGTAGTCTACGGACGAATGATATTATGCCGTGACTAATCTAAATTATGTTACCTATGATTGTTTTGTATTACCTATAAAACTTAAATTGATACTTAACGTATTGTAACAGAGCGCAAAATGCTTTCAAATATACTATCAAAACGCAACAGCAGTTGAAAAAAATATTTCTGATTTTACAATAACGCAAATCCTCTCAAGTTTATGGTTATTCTTAACAATCACTAAAGATTCTATTTCAAGATATCCTGAATAGTATAATTATATTATTTGTTATGACGTATAAATGTAATATGTAGATACTGCTATATAATTTCACGCTACAACCTAGAAGCGAAACAGTAACTATGAACGTCAAGTACCCTGTCAAGCTGTAGGCAAGTACGAGAAATAGGCTACAGCATGTGTTGTGGGCTTTGGAGAATTAGTCGAATAAGTTTAACACGGGTAAAACTGTACGGCACAGCTAGTATATCGATAAAATGGAAATACAAAACCAGACTTCAAACAGGTTCGAGCTAGCTAGCCTACGGCTGAATTCGTCCGTACTAATTGGACAGGATTGCGGGCAAGGTAAAACACCTAAATATGAGAACACACGAAAAAACTTGAACCCGACCACCACCTTATACATAAATGTCAAGTTTAGCTCACAAGTTTCAATGCCAGGGTCTAACCGTTGTTGGATAGTAAACAAGTTCTGTCTTAGTCATCTTTCTTATTTTTAAACTATTTCCCATACTGTGTTGTGTTAGCGTTTGAACACTAATACAAATTGTGTTACAAATCTGGGAATACAATATATCTTTACTGACAATTTTAATTTGATGGAGTTTAGTCCATAAGGAATGATTTCCTTATATAACCCGCAACAAGTAAATTAGGTGGGGACTGGGGGAGCAAAATCAAGTGTTAACAGAAAATTAAGTCGTCATGTTGGCCCATCGCGCAATATTACCGCGACAATATACATATATACTCAACTTACTTGTTACATACGGAAGTAATAATATATGAAATACTAGCTGGTACCCGCGACTTCGTCTGCGTATTATTGGATATACACAGACTGATCTCGGAGCACGACAAACCATAAAAATCGCCGTTTTTACGTGATTGAGTAACAAACATAGAAACTTTCAATTTATTATATTTGTAGGATAACACTGGTTAAACTATGACTTCTACCAGGATATAAAGTACCTTATGTGTTATTCCAGGTCATAAACTATCTGTGTGCCAAATTTCATTGAGATCTGTTCAGCCGTTTTAGCGTGATTTGAGTAACAAACATCCAAACATACACACTTTCACATTTATAATATTAGTAGGATATTAATAATTAAAATTTGCCTATCTTATATAGTTAATGCAAGACAGTTGCTCTTAAACTCCGGTCACGCGTCGCAGCCGACAGTTGACACGCATCCTTTTTTTAAATGTTAAATATTCAGTAACAAACAGGCGTACCAGCCCACTTGGTTTAAATTGTCTTTGCAGCCCATAGCTATCTGTATGTATAAGCAACTTCAAAAGGACCGTAGTCTTCAGGCTACTCTCCCCTGAGGACTCCGTTTAAATGCCTACCGGTACCGGTAAATGTGTACCGGTATATGGATTGCCACCCACACTCTTCGAGGTTGGATACAACAGCGCGAGCACTGTTGCTTTCGAGTGTAGTAGAATAGGTGTGTGGTCATTCCGTAGACGAACCTTCCACAACTCTACTACTCCAAGTTCAAGTTCCCTGGTGTTCCCGCTAGGGGCCCTACCAGCAGAAGATTAACACAAAACTAATCGTATTTGAAAAATCTAAGAACCCATATTTATTTATTTGTCCTGGCTCAACAACAGAAAACAAATTAATTATACACAAATTAGCGTAAGGGTTTTTTTGAAATCCAGTAATGTAATTAGCGTTTATGGCGATTATTTATTTATCTGTTATTCGTAGTACATTCTTCAGTACTGATCTACAGTTTTAATAAATGTATGTACATTTTTTTTTTAAAGAGATAGGAAAACAACTTACTACTCTTTTTTTAACTAAAACCATATTACGCAGATGGCGCCTCTTATCAGCCGTGCACTGATATTATATAATAAAGCTAATTAACTATGCCATCAACTTATCTCCGTACTATATGGGTCATGGCAGTGGAATGCTTTTTACTTTATGGTTGTTACCAAACTGATAGAAATGTTACGATTTTATCCATGTTCAAAATAAAATACTATATAAATATTAACGTAGTAACTGTATGGCATTTTTTCATAACGCAGATTTGTTTATAGTCTATGACCATGTCATAATGTGTATAGATTAATTTGCGGGATTCGAACTTTTTTTAAAAGTGCTATTTACTATCTATGTTAAGAGAGGTGGTTTTCCAGTTCTATTAAAAGCTACATCATAATCTAATATAATAATCCATACTAATATTATAAATGCGAAAGTAACTTTGTCTGTCTGTTACGTTTAAACGCCTAAACCGCTGAACCAATTTTGCTGAATTTTGGTAGATAGATTGGACCTTGGGAAAGGGCATAGGCTAATTTTTGTCGCGAAAATAAAAACTTTAAGGGATGAAGTAGTGTATTAAAAAATACTTGAATTTTGGTATAGAGATATATTAGACCTTAGAGAAGGACATAGGGTAACTTATGTCACGAAAATAAAACTTGAAGATCTGTAATAGGAGATGGAAAGTTTGTATGAAGAACCCATCATGTCTCAAATTAAGAACAGGAAAATTCATATTTATGCTTTAGGTAAGAAATAAAAGGGGTTTCAAATTTTTCAAAAAACCTTCCCGCATGTCGGTACTATAAGGGATGAATTTAATTATTTTTAGTTTTTAATTATTTATTATTAGTTTTATTGAGACGGTTAATGTGTTATATTCATATTGGCACATAATTACAGTAATAAACCCATCTGTGATTTTCTTTTGGTTCGTCGTGTTCCGAAATCATCCGGTGTATCTGCAGTACTATAGCGGGGTGGTAGGAAGCGCGACCACCATACAAATGGCGATAACCCATCTTTGATTTTCTTTTGGTTTGTCGTGTTCCAAGATCAGTCTGTGTATATCCAATAATATACAGACGAAGTCACGGGTACCAGCTAGAATGTTATAAATGTGAAAATACGTGTTTGAATGCTTGTTCAACAATGACACCTGTTGGGTACGCGTCACATCCCCTTTGCGTGAGGGAGAGGGTGACGTTTCCCGGTTTGGACGGGCGTTTTGTTGCGCCAGATGCCCGTCTCGTAGACGCCGTACGGATGCCAGTGGGACGCGATGTTAGTGAGGGGGTCCGGGGGGTGCAATAAGGCACGACCGCTTGAGGTGCCGGGTCTTCAATAAAAGTCGAATTGTTCAATATTACTTGCAGGACGACCAAAGCTTTCTTCTTGTTGTTACTCGTAGTTACTTGTTCTCGTTGAATTGCGCCGTGCCCCATACGGCGCCTCTTTGAGCACAAGTAGTTCGGAGAGTGACCGTAAAGAGAGCCCCGCTTTAATTCGTGTTTTAATTTTAGTTTTCACTTTGGTCGCCCTGTTAATCGCTCTATATTTCTTTCATTATATATCTTGTGTATACATGTTATATGTCAAAATATTCCTTGTCGTATTACCTATCCATTAAGCATTCACATATTATATACATTAAGTATATATTTCGTACATAAGCCAAAAACAATGTAATTTACGGGCGGCATCACCGCTTTCTGTTCGTAAAGTTCCTATAACATTGAATATTCTTACTCTATTGACTTATTCTATGCATTTATCTATTCTATATTAGTTCTATTTTCATATATGTGACACACAATACATAAGCATTTATATACTAACATAAAACTAAAACATTTATGTATTAAACATAACATTCAACTTATAATGTAGCGTAGTCGCTAACATTTCTCTATAATATTATCCATATCAACCTATTTTATCATAACACATACACACAATAATATAACATAATATCCTAACACAAGACACGAAAATAAAAGTTCTGTCGCCAACAACGCCCAAGCAGCTGGACAGTATATTGAGAATGATTCGTCTGTGTAACAAACAAATTGTTTAATGGAAGCTTTTATTAATTAAAAACCAGTCATAATGTATCAGTTCCATAAAAATGTTGAGATTTTACAATAGGTTATTGCGGTGAACGAAGATTGTGTTATGTAATCTGTGTGAATTGAATAAACTACAAAATACATTAAATTTTAAAACATTCGAATACAGATAAAAGAAGTCAATGGGTAAAACACGACCGCATTAACTCACGAAGCACTTGAAATAAAGTTAATCTCGGGTCGGGTAGGCCGCGGCCGTACCTACGTAACATACTTCTGGCGTATTCCCCGTGGGTGGATCAAAGTTACCATTGGTTTTGCAATAAGGTACCACTTGTATTACGAAAATTAAAGCGGGTACATATTAATTTTAACAAACAATTTCACCGTAAAAATATCTTTATATCGTTTATGTAGAATTACCGGTCAGTCGGTTTAAACGGGTTTTCATTTTGTATTTGGTAAATTTTCATGCCCCCAAACTGTATTTACGTATTTGGCAAGAGCAAAGAGATAGCAGATATTTAGTGATTTCTGCTATCGATATACTCTTTCGAAATACGCAATTAGGGGATCGAATGTTGTTCCGTGTAACGTAAAGGCACACGAGGACGGGTGCGGACACATTATATTATACTTTAAATACACATCATATAGATTTATTTCATTTTTGCCTTAGCTCCGATTCCCGGCAACAGTTCAGAGCTTTATAATAATGGTAAACCTACATAATATATGAATTAGATTTGAACATTGTTAATGTGTTGAATGTGCGTCATTGATGAACTTTATCGTAGGAGTTTCGGGGAAACAACGATAACGAGGTATTGTCGAAACATAGTAAAGTATTATAGATAATGTTATTTATTGCAAGTGCATTGTATGTTTAATGTATTTAATATGTCGATGCATTCGTTAGGTTATAAAACTTTACTCAGGTGTCACAGACCAGCGGTTTCCTGTACAACTTCCGGACGCACAATGCGAGAACGACGCGACGTCCAAGCGCCATTATACTACGTCAATATATGTTTTATACTGAAGGCTACCGTTTATGAATAATTAATATATTTTTAGATTATTGAAGTTTTTTTTTTGTGCGTTTAGTAGAGGATAGAATAGATAGCTGCGCGCGCATTGTGTGACACACAACAACAAAAAACGTTTCGAAAACGCAACGAAAATTTTAAATCTGAAACTAATCGAACTAATCCAATGAAAAAAAGGATCATCGAAATCGGTCCACAATCAAAGAAGTTATTGCTGAACATACTTAAAAAAAAACATTCAAATTGAATAACCTCAGTCGTTTTATGATGTCTATTAAAAATGCAAAACGAAATTAGCGGGTTAAAATATCCTACAGTCATCAAAAACAGCCGTTTAGAAATTCGTTCGGATTTATTAATTTTATAATTGTTTACTATCACGGATATTGGACCGTACGGTCTGTAGTCTGGACAGAAAGGGAGACATTTCCAGATATCACTACTATCATTCACGTAATGATCCAACCTAACCCTACCTGCCTAACCTTGACTAATAACCTTTTGGCAGTAACAAGGTACTTGAACTTATTATCCAGCAAAAGGGAACCGTGCTTATGGATCCCATTGTAGAAACTAAAAACTATTATTGGTGTTACCATGTCTAAAACACAGTATGAATAATGTGTGTTTATTTCTAGTCTATTATTAAATAATTAATTAAACAGATTTGTTTATACGAACTTATAAATACCGCAAGTAATTGAGCCTTATAGAGGATAATAATATTCGCGATTTCCGTTCGTGATATCGGTTCAACTCACGCGCACACGCTCCGCTCCATTCAGTTGATTGCGCCGGCGCTTGCCATTCATCAAATAAGAATGTCCCTACTCGTAGTTTGGATTTTCCTTTAGTGACAAATAAGCTAGACTTATGTTTATTAAGGCTTTCAATCACACCGTGTTAAACTAACAAGATATTTTAAAGCGATCCCTAATTTGAACTCCCTATGCAACTCAACATAAACAAAGCATCTACGAATCGTGGTGAAGATAAAAGATTTATCTACGGTCAAATTACGAATAATATAATATGGTACCTACATCATTCGAACCTAAATTTTTAAGGCCCACAGCTTGGAGACTTTGGAAGTGGCATGGGGTTCAATAGAAAAGGTACAATATTATTCAGATTTATGTTATTAAGTAACAGTAAAAACTCTAAACGTTACAGTACAATATCTTTATCTATATAAATAATCCCACTATATAATATATAGTAACTAATCCTACTAATAATAATATTATAAATGTGAAAGTTTGATTGTTTGTTATTGTTACTCGATCACGCAAAAAAGGCTGAACGGATTTGAATGAAATCTGACACACAGATAGATTATAACCTGAATGAACACATAAGATAATTTTTATTCGTGTAAAATATTTTTTTCTTATAGTTCACGTGAGCAAAGGAGCGGGCACAGTTAGAAGTTAATACTTCTATGATTCCTCATAAGCTCTCATTATTTAAAAAAATTAACAATTAATTGCCTTAAATTATTTCCAGAAATATTGTATGACATAAACAAGGATAAAACCGGAAAAACATGAATCAGATTCCGGTTAAGATAACCTGTGCAACAACATGCATTATCAAGTGTGACAAAATAGTATGATTCAAATGTTTAGATAAACACCGACACGGAGTTCAATTAACTTAGTTTTCCACGTCCAGCGTGTGTAGAGCTCTATACATTCATGTTTATTTACAGCGTTCAATGGAAGTTGCTCATTGCGAAGACTTAGGTGATTATAGAGACCGCAAACAGTAAAACAGCAAGCAGTTGATTGCGAAGGCATGTAGCTGAGTCACTCGGCAACGACGAATCATTGACATTCTGAAAATGTATTCTTGACGCTCGCTGCGCTGTGCGACCAGACAGTCGGTTCACTTGTGCCGTTGTTAAAAATTAGAACTATCGAGATTGTCCACAAAGTGTTAACTAAAATATCAAGTTCTTTTTCTAAAGTTGATATATATATTTTTACTTATCAAAAATAGGTCGTGGTTGAAATTACACAATAGTTATACCCTTCAAGTACAACACAGTTCCGGGGAAAAAAGCAATAATAATGTTGCTATATTACATTTCCAGTTCAGAGTCTATGTAAAGTAAGAACATAACGACAAATGAGCTTTCGCGTTGCAAAAAAGCTTTAAGGAAAAAACTACACTGTATGATGTGGCGAAACTTTGTGCTACTTTTCACTTTGAACAAAAAAAAAAGTGTATAGCATTTTTTAAATTCAATAACAGTGCCTCCATACATCTTCTATTTGTAATGTTCGACAAATATTTAACTGTACACAACAATCGATAAAATATATTCGGAAATCTCTATAGTTCTTCGCCGTACTTTTTTTTACATTGGTATAGATTTGAAAACTTCGTCATAATTGTTGGTGCTCGTCTCCAGAGTATAAAATAATTTAAAAAAGCAAATAAAATATATACGAGTGCAATCTGTTTGTGTCTATTTTTGATGTTGATGTGAAAATGAATAACGGTCAGCCTCCACCAGCCGCAGCCGACGGTCTGACAATGTTTAGCAATATGTATTTATTAATGCAGGAGAATATATGGAAGCTAATATACAACACCCACAATCGCAAAAAAAACGATTTATAATCAACATAACAATTACAAGTATTACTACCATCATTTGTTAGTAGTGATTAGATATTTTCCTTCCCGAGACCCGCATTCGCTTTTTCTCCTATTTCCTGGTTTCCTGGAGAAACATGTTTTTTTTATTATGATAATTAATCATTTATATCTTTAAATCCCAACTCTTGCATTATGTATCGACTATTCATATAATATTAATATTATAAAAATATAAAGACGAGTCGAAATGATTATAATACCTAAAGTTCGTCCACGGGTTTCGATAAAATCCCGGGTCAATGTTCATGGGATCAGGTTTAGCAATTTCTCGGGAATTCCTGTGAAACTCCTAAGTTTTAACATCTCAATATGTTATGAATCCCGACCTATGATACTTTTGTAACGTAAAGAACAAATAATCTGATAAGACAAAAAAAAAATCAGCACGTCTGTCTAATGGCACCCATTAAATAAATCTTACCTCCAACTCCATTTAGCGCAAACTAAACTCGATCTTGCATTGTTATATTATTAACCGACATTTCCTGTAAGTTGGAAGCAATTGTGTATAAGTATATGTGTTCATATTTAGCTAAATAATTGAATGAAGTAGGTAGATAAACATTCGTGTTGTGTATAACGCTTGTCGGCCTGATGGTCTAGTTTCCGTGCTCGGGATTATGTCATTAGGGTTCATTGCAATAAAATCTCAATTACACTTCCTCCGTGATCATTCACCTTCAAAGATTTTATGGATTTTCGCTTCCACAATTGTTTCAATCAATGAACTACCTTTAAAATGGCGAAAGTGCATAGATAATAAGGGTAAATACTTCGAATGATTAAATGTCTAATTTCATATTATTTTACTCTTTCCATATAGAACGCTAATTTCATATGTAAGGACCCATTATAAGCTCAATTGCAGTTGGTAAAATAATATAGCTTCTCGAAATCTACATAATAATGTTATTATAACTGCAATATAAAGTTAGTAAGATTCACGAAACACGATTGCAATCGAGCGTGGGTTCAAATGTCAGAATGAACGGTACAACCGCCTTCTTGTACTGCCGTTTCACCGAGTTCCACTTTACGTTACGTTTATATTGTACTCTGGGATTCTGGCCGTTATTTTTTTTAATGTCATTGGAACGCCCTTTAAGAAGAACTTTAACACGGGTGAAACCGTGGGGCACAACTAGCCAATAGATACATATAATGTTGGATTCTTTATGTGACTGTTGTTGTATTTGTAAATTCGAAAAACTTTTATAAATCGTTTGGCTCAGTATTATAATCATAAATTCCGGGATGAATTCGAATTCACATACAAATGTTCAAAAACAACAATATAATAATATAACCCTTCTGAACATAATTATTTGAAAATTTAATATTTATAATTAAAATTATGCAAAACTATCGGATATCTGAAATAAAATCATATCGGTATCCATAACCGAAATTAAATATCCATCTCATATCCATAACTTTACTAGTATTAAGTCAATTCTTCATTCTTATCTTGGTCGACTAACATAGGTTTAAAGGAATTCGTATCAAGTTCGGTTAAAAGGTACCTGACACTAAGTGCGACCGTCATTTTTTACACGACCTTTAATTAGTCAAAGTAATATACTTACCAATTAATTTAAAAACTGTAAGTCGTTTAGTGACTTTATCGATTATATTGATGACATGGCCTCGACACATTTTCATCGTGGGAAACGAACACACGCAAAAGTGAATATCGAATCTCGTATGCGACGCTATTATGCAACGCATAGGAAATGGAGCAAGCAGCACGATCTCATGTACTGTCAAGCGGAACGATACCGTGTGGTTGTCATTCAGAATATATACTTCAACAAAATTAATTTGTTATTTAATAATTAACCAGAAGATTCCAATACAAATTAGTATTATTTATATAGCACAGTACAATCCAATAACAACCGAGTGATTAGCAATCCATCGCCGGTCGCGCGCCGTTGTCATGTCACTGGCTGATCCCGAAACGCAACAAACCAAAAAAGAATCTGTGACGGGATTATCACCATAATATGCAATGTAGTCGGACACAGTTGTCCAGACAACAAATTTAGATGTAACAGTTGCATATAAAGCAAGACTGCAGAAATCTCATGTGACTCGCGAACACTCTCACTTGTTTTATTTAATAACAAGTTGCACGCAAGGAAAATGATTTATAATAAATTAATAAATTTACATTGCTTTATGTAGCATGTCTGAAGTCATTGTCATCTGGTAATTACCTGCAATATTTCTATTTGTTCTTATTCTAAAAATAGTTTTTATTTCCACGTGTTCCAAATTCTATACATATATGTAATATGCAGAAACAAAAGGAGTTTTTGGTGGGACCTTGAAGTGACGTGTTTTGGTTTTTATTTTTAATTCATTATCTTGGGGGTTTGACCCTATATTATGTTATATTGGTGAGTATGTTCTGGGTGATATAGTTTGATTTTTGTGCATAAGTGAAGTGGATTATAAATATAAACTGGAAGCATACCTACTTTCTAAGTTGCCACAAAAACTCCCTAGAAAATTCTAACAAGGGAGTCATCATCTTGTTAAGATACTGAAATCATCATAATACAGGATACTATATTCACCTGATAATGGCAGTAATGGTCTTCAATAAAGAGGACTAGTTGCCAAGTTAAGACGAAGAAGGTACAAAAAAGCATGGGTGCCGCCAGGATTAATTTCAGGAGCGTGCATCAGCATCTATACACTATACTATTAACTAATAAAATATAATTATTCATTATTATACATGTATTGTACTGGACAGCAACCTAGAAGCCTAAGTTTTTATTCAATCAGTAACTTAATAAAAAAACTTACATCTTTTCTATGAATTTTCTCTTTTGACAGAGCACAAACTGTCGCAAGTGCACCCTCCTTGCAATCTGCTGCCGGAGCCCATGTGATACCGTAAATAAGTGATAATTTTTTAATTGCAGTTGATTTTAATGAACTTTGGGTCCACAATAGATTTGGGAATAACATTAATATTAAACCCTGTTAAATTTTAAACAATGACACATTCTCTTATGTTTTCCTCAGAAATATCCACAATATTGATAATAATAATTCTTCCAATACGGGTGTTACTCTATTTTAACCACAAAAAATTACTCGACAAATGGTTTTGGCATGAGCTTCTTATGATTCTATACACGTCCCTTTAGAAACGGTTTTAAATATCCCAGTGTTTTAGTGCACCGCTAAAGATCCCTAAGGGGCTAACCCACCGGTAAAATATACCTGCGCGTCCGATATATAACCTTCGAGCGAAGAGGATCCAAACTTTCGCAAATTATCATCAGATTCGTCTACATATTATTATAACCTTGACAGATAAATTATTTCAAATGAAGTTAGATACTGGAAGATTTTACCAAAAAACAGGTTCTATTTTTGTCTTCTATCTAGGATTTCCTAATTGATTAAAACATACAGATGTATTTAAACATAAAGAAAAAAAACTAAGTATGTCTTCACATGTATATAGAAACTAGCGGTCGCTCAATGATCGAAATTCGACCAGCGACTTTTTAATCATAGACTATTTTCTGTTTGAGATTTGCAGTATGAACCTAAACAATGAATATTATATCACTTGCTGTCACTATTCACTGAGTGACAATGTCAATATTTTGGGGAATTCAATGGCATTGGTCGGGTTAGGATTCGCAGTATTAATTTATTTTATTTAATATATAAGTAACAGATATTATAGATACATTTTAGCTTTCTGCACTCCTTATCCATATAAACTTTACCCATGCCAAATCTCACAGACTTCCGTGCACGCAATACACTTAAAAAGATGTCCGAAGTTTTCTTCTCACGTATAAATATAATAATTTTTCTATGGATATGGTTACTGATTAAAATAAAAAACAGGCACGCGATCATGATCCCTGTGAATCAGTTTGTTAATTTAGTCATTGAACGCAGCAGAAAATTTTGAAAAATACAGGCGCGTTACCAAAAATATTTAATAGATATTTACATAATAGTACGAAATATACGATGAGGCATATTTATTAAGCCGTAATTTGCCTAAATATGAGGAACACTCACCTATTTCTGTAATGATGAGTGTGTGTGATTTCATGTTAGCAACCTCAAATAAGCTTTTGAACACACTGGGGTGTAGTTTTAAGGTATTTAGTAAAAAAAGTGAATATTAATAAAATTAGATTTGCTTTACCCATACTAACTACATAGTACACACTGACCGGGAACAATTCATTAAGTCCTACTTACACTGTATTGAAATATAATTTTATTTCATTTGATTTTTTTAAGGTATTTTTAAAATTATATAACATCGTACGTTCGTTCTTAAAGTGGCATATTTATACGTCAATAATATAACTATCGAACGATTCCCAGCACTGGCTCGCGTGCTTGCGTGTTTATTTACTTTAGAATCGGTAAATTTTAGCATATCAATAAAAAAAATATTTGATAAATAGTAAATTAATTTTCTTCTAGGAAAGAGCATTACACGAGACATGTTTGTTATAAATAAAATAGAAATGCTAAATACACAATTATATTACCAAATTAGTCCAACAGTAGGATTTCTTCATGTCTTACAAATTCTAAAACTATACACACCCTAAATACCATGCTCAGGCAAATAATTGTACTATAAATACCGCATGAGACACTTGTGTTTGTTTCGCTTAATAAATGTATGACAATCTATAAACTGAGAAGAACCTCACGGGTCAATTGTTTGAATCACATTCATATACACTGATGAAGCAGTTTCGGTACATTTGACTTATTTAAAAATATATTTGCTCTTCCATGTTTAACTACATTAAGAATGAATTTTAACATAAAACGTTAACATTTTTATAATAATAGTACAGGTATATGTATATTATAAATGCAAAAGTATGTTTGCTTCAATGTTTGTCCATCCTTTACGATCAAGCGGCGAAACGATTTCTAATGAAATTTGATAGAGTCCAATATGTCGTGGAATATAAAAAAGATGTAAAGATGTTAATAACAACAATAAATGTAATAACCTCTTTGTTGTGAGACCACTTGAAAAGAACACGCACGTAGCAGTTGATAATCGACACCACGATAAAACCTTATCACACCGATACCTAAAGCACAATCAATATTTTTAGAATTTCTACGCTCATACGCTATCAGGTAACTTGTAACACGATGATTCACGGCTAAATCAAAGAATTTTCCGCTAAGAGTATTTCAAGAATAGTTTACGGACTTAGGCAACAAACAAAGATAAAGTCAGATATTGGAATATTTAGAATACAATGCAAAAACGTATGTAAAGGAAAAATGAGAGCGATCCTAACCACCCTAATCAAAGTAATGCACAAAAAAAAAACAAATCGATTCCTAAAATAAGGTATTTTCAAGATTTGTTGGGACAGGGATAATGATAACTCCAGAATTCTAGACACACAAAATAGTAATGCTATATAAAATAAAATAAACAGTAGGATTACATTAGGGCCAAGAACGCGATCCTGCAAGCAGGAATTCAATTGGTACAACACACATCTTACAACAAAAATAAATAATAAACTCGCCGCAATAAAAGCGCAAACAAAAATAGATAGGCCCCGTTCATTACCAGCAGGTTACGTCAGTTATAGATCCGTAACGACTTACACATAAGATAGTGAACGCTGTAAGTATTAGCTAATACCGTGGGAATCGTAAAATGATGAAATTAGACATAATGCAACGGGACAGGTCGTCTAGCTTTTGTTCTAAGTGTTACTTTAATAGGCTATAAAAACATGCTGAATTGGATTTAAACGCCTAAAGAAATAATTAATAAAATCGATTTACGTACGACAAAGAATAATTTGAAATGTTTAAATCACAGACGAGCATATAAATAAATGTACACCGCATAAACTTATAAAATAGTAACAAGTCAGCAAGATCTCGATGCAACGCACGGGACTAAGAATAATTTTATTTATCATGTAAAACTAAACAATGATGTATGAAAAGTTCATATGTTATGAGATAATATTAGATTCAAAACTCACATCGTAACATAAGCTATATATTGCTGATGTTGTATAATAACTATTCTTTCCTTATACTTTGTATAGTTACATTTTGAAAAACGCTATTGTCGTATTAAGAGGAAGTTATAAATAGAACCACATGATAGATTTAAGTTATGAAAGCAGTTGTTTAGTTTCATCGTTGAATCAAGTCTGATCTACTAAAATTAACATGGAAGAATTTTCAAACAGTGAACTTAAAATGATTTCTAAATGTTACCCGAAAAAGTTACAGACGATAGATAGAAAGCCAATAACTGCAATTGCTTAATTTATAAGTTTAAACACACTTTCACTTCTTCAACTTTTTTTTGTTTGAAGTAAGTAATTGCTAAATTATTGGATTTAATAAGACTTTATCGATTTGATGAAATGTAAAAAAAATATCGACTTAATATAATATGTAAGTGCTTTTACTTCTTAAAACCTTTTTTTTAAATACTGGGTATATTTTTGCATTCAGTTTCTATGGCTTTCCATTTTATTGATTTGATAAAAGGTAAAAAAAAAGATCTGACCCACTGTAACTAAATTACCAATATTGTTTCCTAACTTAAATAGGATAAACTCGTCGCAAATATTTAACTAATTGCAAATTTATTTCTTAATGAAGAAGTAAATAGCTAAATAACTAAATCATTAGGATTGACGTCTAAAAATGACCTAAAAAGTCCAAAAACAAAATTTGATCAATTAACAAAGCAAAATAACTGCTGATAAAAGTATCAATTTGATGTGGTTAAAGGAAAATCAAGTAATTAATCATTTTTCTAGCGCTGTAAAACGATGATTGAGCAAATCGATAATAAGTACAATGAACCTAAACCGTGAGGCTTCTAAGACCCTGACTTCGAACAAACGATTTCTGATATTCCGCTACTTGTTATGGCTTCGACACCAGACAGTTGCATAATACAGTACCTACATATCATTTTAACATCCTATTGATGAATGTTTACAATCTAAAAAATATATAAAACTCGAGTTATTAAAAAAGTTCTTGGTTCTTATTAACAAACTTATAACGAACAATATACTGATATTGGATCACCACTTCAATAATTAATAAAATATAAGATGAATGTCATCCTTTGATGATATTAGTATTAGTCGATATTATAGTAGGCACTATATTACATACACCATTTTAAGAATTCACGAATAAATTCTGACACGATAAAGGTTTGACCTTCAAAGAGAGTTGATCGGCCGACAACAAAGGACAGCGTAACTCTATTTCTATGTATTTATATGTCTAGTGTATTTCGATTCATTATATATCGTACTAAGAACCGTGAAAAAGCAGTATGGTACTTTTTGTTGTTAGTAGAAACCGTATACAAAAAGTTTACTGGCTTTATCTACATAATAATATTCTTACGGCTTACTGACGGACAACGCATAGCTTGAACCGTTGGGTCTCTAGAAATATGAAATTTTGCATAGGTGTTCCTAATAAGACGTAGATAAGCACTAAAAACGGATTTTTGTAAATTAATCCTCAAAAGGGTTAAAGTTGCTGAGATAATACCGACAGAAAGTCTCATCAGACACACGGATAGTGTAGTATGTGAATAAAGCTTTTAAACATGACTAGGAGAAAAAAATGTTAAAAATGAAAAGTAATTTATGTAAAAGGTTAAATATTAGTCGTGATGGTACATAAATGAATTCGTGTGAAACAACACCAAAAGGAGATTAACAATGTTCACCGTCCATTTGCCCCTCAGACTGTGAATCCATTCGTTCAGACTAATGACAACTACTGACTCCGTGTTTACGCATTAATCTCTGCTATTACGAGGATGACTGTAGATTCGTATACAGACACAGGAGATACAGTTTTTTTTACAAATTAAGACTCGTATGAAATTATTTCTCAATGAATATAAACGAACTAATAAATATTTTTTATAATAAACTCGATCCTTTCTGAAAATTAAAACAGAAACCAATTATGTACCTACTCATAATATAATCTCATATAATGCCATCGAATATTATTATTATACGTGACTAAATTATTATTTAGTCAAATCAAGATCGTAGTCTACTCCCCAATAGACATATTTTTATCTAATAAATGGTCGTAACTGATATCGTCACAAAATGTTTCACATGTTCTTTAATGATATTGAAAGCGAGCATTATTAACGATTTCTACATTGATGAATTTCGAAGAGCATTAAAATATTGGCAAACGGTTGGACGTGATAAGAAATCACGATTAATATGTAATATTGTTGATAATATAAACGGACGCATGGACGGTTGAAGGTGTGAATGAACCCGAAACCAACGCTTATCGTGCGGCAACTTTGCCTTCTTGTGGAAATTTATTAAAATTGAAAATCTCTCTGCAAAGAGTGACAGCGTTTTATTGGTCAAAACATTAAATAATCGACATGGTTAACTAAAAAATTTATTATAATTACATTCTTTACAATAAATGTCAATATAGAATAATCTATTACTGGTCTTATCTCATATTTGATTAATTCAATTAATAAGGATTTAAAAAGTAATGTAAATAACAGCACACAATAAAATAAATATAATGCCAAGATAATAAACGAAGAAAATGTGGTCATGTTGATATTGTTAGACAAGTAGCAAGCCAATTACCAACAGGATGAGACAGAAATAGGATGCACCACCCTGGGGAATTGGACGAAATGTAAGATATTATAGTTAGCCTGAATTGGTGATGGTTTGAGCAAGTAGGAAACCGTGGGAGGCGGCCATTACGCCAATGACGCGGCTTAATGGAGGTTAAGATGTGTGCCCCGTAGAACGAACCTCGCGCCTCATTTGAAGCAAATATACTAAACAAATTGGATGAAATACTTGTGTCATATCACGTACAGAATGATTCAAAAGCTTTGATGAAACCTATAAACGAATAATTTGTCAATAAAAATTGAACGACTAACGGCTAACCGATATGAGAATAAATATGAATGGACAAGTGATACACTATATGATTGATATAACCTTGGCAGCAATTCAATATGATATTATATACGATAATATTATACAAAAAATCAATTTGAATTTTACACATCATTTCATTAGATCGCAACCTTTCACATTTCTTATGTAACACAATTATTGTGTGTAGCTTTTGTTCGTTAAATTTGTTTTTGGATAAAATTTTCGAAATTCTTTTTAATGACTTATATTAAAATCTCAATAATTCAGACATAAAACATTTGTTCCCACCAAAAATGTACGCAGCCGTGCAGTGATTATATACCATCAAAATGAATTAACAATTTTTATAATCAAACGTGCTTCACCGATATCTGGACAATATCAAAACGTGAGCAGTAAGCTATAAAATGAAACCAAAATATACAATAACATTCCCGTAGCATTACTTTTTAATACCAGTATTTATTTATTAATATGTGAAAGTAAATTCACAAAGTGGATTTAGGGATACATCGATGACATCGACAATTGAATTAGTGACATATGAAAACTACTACAATAATTTTCAAGTGATAAAAACTTTCAGTCAGTCAGTTGATGGATATTTGTCTGTTACCGTTAGGCGTAATAATAATTTTTCTTTAGGTATGTAAAAAAACTATAATATGTATCTATAATACTAGCAGTGTGCCTGCGGCTCCGCACGCGTTTGTTACAACGCAGTAGTTTTTACCATCCCGTAATTTTATTATTACCTATATTGTTGACAATTCGTATTCCTATATCAATTGAGGAGTGACATGCATTTCCCGTGTACAATTTTCATAAAAATCGGTTGAAATTTATTATTCTAATTTACAATTTCTACAATACGTACAATTATTAACGATTGATATAGCTTCTCAATTATAGTATGATGTATGCTTCCTGTCTACAAATTTGATCAGAATCGGTTGAGAATTGATGAAAATTACATTTTTTGAACTTCTATTCTTTATTTCTAGAAGTAATATTGACAATTCTTATAGCCCATTAATTATTTAAATACTTTTACGACTTCCCGTGTACAAAATGTCATCAAAATCGGTTAAGAATGTAATTTGAACTTATCATTCATGGAATGACTTATACTTCCCGTGTACAAAATCTCATCAAAATCGGCCAAGAAATAACAAAAATAGATTTTTTTGAAATTTTTTTTTTTTTATGATTTCTAAAAGTAATATTGAAATTTTTTATACCCTATCAATTGACCAATGACATAAGCATCGCGTGTATAAAATATCATTAAAATCGGTCAATCCCTTTTTGAGTCAAATCAGGACATATAAATAGACAGACAGACAAAAAAAAATTTCATGGCATTTTCGTGATCATTGTCGTTTATATAGTGTGTGCTTATCGGGAAATTTTGGAAGAATACTAAAAGTACAGGCAGAACTACAGATTTTAACACATCCTAATTTTAAGATCCCGCGCGGTATAGGCCCGCATAGGCGCTAGCATCAACCATTTCGTTAACACAAAAGACGATACAAAAAGAAGCAGAGTAAACTGGATCGGTTCACAACTCTCGGCATGCGGAATGCGGTCTCTTCGATTCAAAAGAGGTAATTGATTCTGGTTATTAGAATACGTCGTTTTTGCTTACAGATTGCCAACTGTGTCGAGAGCAAGTTAAGAAGCTTCGTGGTAATGTTTTTTTTTTAAAGCTACTATTGAGATGCGACAGAAATAAATCACCATATCGCTTTTATTTTAGATGGGGTTGAAATAATGTTTACAGACATTTTAATATTAATAGTTTTATGAACATATTTCTAAATTGTGTGACACCAGCAATTTACACTATGCTAACTTTAAAATATTGATTTCACATCTGAAGTATTTTGCGTAATTTATATCAGCTGTAGTAAAACATACATTCATCGCATACTGTCATGCGTTTAATTTATATCCTCTATATATTGGAGTTCGTATATAATTTCTTTTATATGAAAAAAATTAGACAGCAAGGGAAATTGCATTTTCAAATTAGCGTAATATAAATTGGTGGTGTCGTGTGATAATCTTGTAACAACGGAATTTATGTATTTGACTATAGCTAAAACGATTATATAAAATATCTATTTATTTATTTACCCTGATAATCAACATAAACGTTATCGCCTTGCAGGAACGCTTAAGAAAGAGTATAAAACAAACGGATGATAAATCGTTTTAAAAGTACAGGGGAAGTCTACGTAAAATGTATTTATTGGTTAGTAGAAATCTTTATTTGGTAAATCCATATGAATGAGGACAAATAGTAGGGACATTAATATTTATGTAAATTCCAACAAATGTACCGATTTATTAAATCGGATATAATGAACTTTTAACGTGTAATAAATATATAGATAATAATATAATATACAATATCTGGGCGACCAAGCTGTGCTCGGTGCCTTATAAACAAAAAAAGATAAACACCTATCTAGGTAAAGTTGGTATGTAAAACAATACTTAAATGCAGTTTCAGCGAAATCGTTGGAGCCGTTTCCGGGAAACCAATAACATATATACAACAATTGCTCACTTAATATAAGATATGTAAAAGACATTGTATATCACAACGTAGGCTACATCGTCAGTTACCTGTATCAACAGAGATTGTGTTCAAAGGTTACAAACCTACTAGCGGTCGTCCAATGATAAAAATTCGACCAGCGACTTTTTAATCATAGACTATTTTCTGTTTGAGATTTGCAGTATGAACCTAAACAATGAATATTATATCACTTGCTGTCACTATTCACTGAGTGACAATGTCAATATTTTGGGGAGTTCAATGGCATTGGTCGGGTTAGGATTCGCAGTATTAATTTATTTAATTTAATGTATTAGTAACAGATATTATAGATAAATTTCAGCTTTCTGCACTCCTTCTCCATATAAACTTTAATGCCAAATCTCAGACTTCCGTGCACGCAATACGCTTATTGATATTGATGATTATTAATATAATTTATATAAAGTTGAAGGCTTTATCTAACTTTTTTCCTGGAGTTTTTGGCGGGATCTTGAAGTGACATGTTGTGGTTTTTATTTTTAATTAATTTTCTTAGGTTTTGACCCTATATTATTTAACATTGGTGGAGTTTTGCGTGATATAGTTGGTTTTTTATGCACAAGTGAAGTGAATTATGAATATTAACCAAGAGCATGCATTCTGGGATCCCACAAAAACTCCCTAGAAGTTCTAACAAGGGAGCCACCATCTTGTTAGGCTACTGAAGTCGTCATAAGACAGGACCCTTAACTTGATAATGGCAATAGTGGTTTTCATTAAAAAAGGCTAGATGCCAAGTTAGAAAGAAGATCTTATAAGTTAAATAATGATAATATAATAAAAAAGTTAATGAATACACATGTTGTTTATTTTCTTACTGGTATTTTGAACGATAAACCTGTAGAACAATGTATATAAATATCAACGTAAAATAGAAAGTACTATACGCAAGATTCTAAATATAATTATGATTTAATTTTTGACAAATACTTATTCAAACCAACAAAATTTTCTTTATATTTCTATAACAAGCACTACTAATCACCCGCAACAAATGTCGACGAACTTTTAATAGGATAAAAAATCAGACATGCACCGTGTCTCAAGCAAGATCTTACCTACATGCAAGGTTAAACCTGTCCATCATTTTTATTACATAATACTTTTTACGCTTTGAGAAACTAAAGCCTCCAGCGAATGCCTTCGGGCGCAACAAGTTTTAATCTAGTCAGCCCGAGCCAAGGTTAGTACTATAAATCTATAAATTTTATATACAACATAAACGAAATAAAAAAGAATCATTGTAACGACTTGGACAAGTCGTAAATATAGTTTAAGTCAGATTAATCATGTTGAAATTTTAAAAAAGTCGCACAAATATATTAGTTAATAGCTGAGCCGGCAGACATTGTTCGAAAATGACTCGACTACAGCGCCACCCATCGGATCCTAACATATATATATAAACCTTTGTCTTGATAAAACAAATATATTATGTAAATATGCGCTCAATTGGTGAAGTCGTTCACCAATCACTTAGGTTTTGATTAGACCAGCCTGTAAATGTTTCACTACTACACAAATGTCTCTTTTCAAGGGAATCATATCTTAATGACAGCAGAAAGACGTCAACTTCTGGACATAAGCCGCCCCCAAAGATCGCTCTACAACGACCGGAATGCGCTGAATGAATGAAAGGAAATGCACAGGCCTAATCACCACGACAGCATACGATTTATTGATAATTTCAAACGCCGAGAAATGCACAGTATGTACCTACTATATTTTTTTACTGTAATAGGAATAAAAAAAGAAAGTTGTCCACCAGCCCTCCTGTAGATACGACCAAAACATCAAATCGCTATGATGGGCTATCTGTTGATATAACTGATGAAACGGATAAACCAACGAAACAAACTAAACCACCATCAATCATTCTTTATGGAATTGAAGATCTAAAAGAATTAACAAATCTCTTAGAAACGGCAATCAATAAAGATCAATTTACATATAAAATTGTTAACAAAACGCAACTTAGGATCAGTACTATAGATATAGATGCCTACAAAAAACTTATCTCCCTGGTTAGAGAAAAAGGCCTGATAGGGCACACTTTTAACAGAAAAGATAATAGATGTTTCCGAATTGTAATAAAAAATCTACATCCATCTACACCAGTGGATATTATCAAAGAAGACATAGAGGCAACAGGAAACATAGTAACTGGTGAGATAATAAATGCAAGATATGGACCAAACAAGAATCCGACATCTACCTTCTTTGTTAATCTGGCTAGTGGTCCCCATAATAAGGTTATTCAAGATCTGAAATATATCTATCACCAAAGTGTCACCATAGAAGAACCAAGAAAAAAGAAAACAATAGTTCAGTGCCAGAGATGTCAACAGTATGGTCATACCAAGAATTATTGTATGAGACCATACAGGTGTGTGAAATGTGGGCAATCACACAAGACATCCGAATGTCAAAAACGTGACCGCAGCACTCCAGCACTGTGTGCTTTATGTAATGGACCACACCCAGCTAATTACAAGGGATGTGAAGTTTACAAGGAAATCCAAGCTAGAAAACAAAAAAATAATATCCATCCAATAGTAAACAAAACAGCATCTAAAACACCTACGACAAATGAACTAAATACTAGTAAACAGCCAAAGAATCGAGAAGAGAGATTGTCTTTCGCAGAAACTTTAAAATCAGCCCAAATAAATACCACTCCCCAGAACACTTTTGATAATACGCACAGCTCAGGTCAAATAAACGCGACCCTAGAACAAATTATTATAAAACAGACAGAAAAGTTTGATATCATCCTCCAACAAATGAGCACTCTTATGAGTCTCATAGCTAAACTCGTCGACAAACTGACAAAATGACTTCGCTACGGGTTGCAACCTGGAACATCAATGGTCTTACCACTAATAACCAAGAAGTGAAACTGTTTATGTCTCAACATAAACTAGACATTCTCCTTATCTCTGAGGCCCATTGCAAAAGTAATTCCATAGTAAGGTTTTCAGATTACCACTGCTATATTACAAGCCACCCAGACGGCACAAGCCATGCGGGATCGGCCATCATTATAAAAAAATCTATTAAACATCATCAAATGCCTAACTATGAAACTGAGCACATCCAAGCAACCACGATAACTGTTCACGACAAATCAGGAGACATCAATGTGGCAGCAGTGTATTGCCCACCTAAACACAACATGACTGAGTCAATGTACTCTGATTTCTTTGATACTCTTGGACACCGCTATATTGTAGGCGGAGATTGGAATGCCAAACATATTTCCTGGGGTTCCAGATTAACGAATACCAGAGACAAACAGCTGAAATTGAGCGTAGACAAAAACAGATTAAACACCATATCCACAGGAGAACCTACCAATTGGCCAACTGATACCAGGAAGGTGCCAGACCTCATAGACTTCTTCATTGCCAAAGGCCTAACGAAGTTCTATATGAAACCTGAGTCTTGTTATGACAGTTCCTCAGATCACACCCGTTTAAGAAAAGTACGCTATGGCATATATCATCTCCTAAGGTTTACCACAGTAACAATTTTTATCTTCAAAATATTACGATATTTACGAAGCTATTTTGTACAAAGCAGTATTAATCTCTATCCAGTTAAGTTTGTTTCTTAACTTGGACATCTAATGTAGATTCAAATTGTCCTTCACAGTTTTCCATATAAATGAATACCGTAGAAGATAAATCACCAATAAAATTCACCACTTTGTAAATTGTACCCGTGCGAAGATGAGGCGGGTATTTAAACTAGTTGGATCGGCAGACTTTATTCTGCCCTTTCCGGTAGTTAAAATGGCTCGACCACAGCATCACCTATCGGATACTAACATAGCTATGAACCATCCTATCGATAAACCACATAAATTACGTGAATATGAGCTCAATCGGTCAAATCGTTCAAAGGTTATAGAATCATTAGCAGACGCATAAAAGTGTTTTATATATATAAAGATGAATGTTTTTTTTTTTTTTTTTTTTTTTTTTTTTTGAACTGACTACACTGTTAGCCGTAGGGGCCCTAAAGCCGCTGCGGCTTTTACAGCTTCACCGGACTTGGGCCGAATGTTTCTTTGTACTATAAGCGTTCTTATACATTCATCCGATTGCGATTAAACTATGGTCCGTTGTTGCGCGCACACCCGCAAAGGTTTCTTCTGTATTAGTTCAACCTGTTTACAATATAACAAGTCGTTACATTTGTTAGTGAGAGACGTTTTACTAGTGTATTATATTCTTCCCAATCTACAAGTTTTACCTGCAGAATAACTTTGTTAGCTGTTTTAAAACTTCCCAGTCTACAAGATTTACCTGCAGGATAATTTTGTTAGCTACCCTTTTCATACGGAAGCGATAATAAAATAGTTAAGTAGTTAGTTAAAGAGCTTAAAGAGTTTCATTTGTCATAATTTCTGCTAATTCATCTATAAATTTAAGATTAGAAGCAGAGATGTGTCCATCTCTTTCACGGTTCTAAAGTAATGGTATCTGCTGTTCTTTTCTTATGCCCATAAATATCAACTTATCCCACGCACTTTTCATCGAGAACGTTCTATTGCGAATAAGACCATAAAAGAGTTCTTGGCGAGATCTTGAAGTGACATGTTGTGGTTTTTATTAATTCATTTACTTAACTTTTGACCCTAAATTATTTAATATTGGTGGCGTTTTGCGTGATATAGTTTGGTTTTTGTGCATAAGTGAAGTAGATTATATAAGCTGAAAGCTTTCATTCTGAGATCCCACAAAAACTCCCTAGAAGTTCTAACAAGGGAGCCACCATCTTGTTAGGCTACTGAAGTCGTCATAAGACAGGACCCTTAACTTGATAATGGCAATAGTGGTTTTCATTAAAAAAGGCTAGATGCCAAGTTAGAAAGAAGATCTTATAAGTTAAATAATGATAATATAATAAAAAAGTTAATGAATACACATGTTGTTTATTTTCTTACTGGTATTTTGAACGATAAACCTGTAGAACAATGTATATAAATATCAACGTAAAATAGAAAGTACTATACGCAAGATTCTAAATATAATTATGATTTAATTTTTGACAAATACTTATTCAAACCAACAAAATTTTCTTTATATTTCTATAACAAGCACTACTAATCACCCGCAACAAATGTCGACGAACTTTTAATAGGATAAAAAATCAGACATGCACCGTGTCTCAAGCAAGATCTTACCTACATGCAAGGTTAAACCTGTCCATCATTTTTATTACATAATACTTTTTACGCTTTGAGAAACTAAAGCCTCCAGCGAATGCCTTCGGGCGCAACAAGTTTTAATCTAGTCAGCCCGAGCCAAGGTTAGTACTATAAATCTATAAATTTTATATACAACATAAACGAAATAAAAAAGAATCATTGTAACGACTTGGACAAGTCGTAAATATAGTTTAAGTCAGATTAATCATGTTGAAATTTTAAAAAAGTCGCACAAATATATTAGTTAATAGCTGAGCCGGCAGACATTGTTCGAAAATGACTCGACTACAGCGCCACCCATCGGATCCTAACATATATATATAAACCTTTGTCTTGATAAAACAAATATATTATGTAAATATGCGCTCAATTGGTGAAGTCGTTCACCAATCACTTAGGTTTTGATTAGATCAGCCTGTAAATGTTTCACTACTACACAAATGTCTCTTTTCAAGGGAATCATATCTTAATGACAGCAGAAAGACGTCAACTTCTGGACATAAGCCGCCCCCAAAGATCGCTCTACAACGACCGGAATGCGCTGAATGAATGAAAGGAAATGCACAGGCCTAATCACCACGACAGCATACGATTTATTGATAATTTCAAACGCCGAGAAATGCACAGTATGTACCCACTATATTTTTTTACTGTAATAGGAATAAAAAAAGAAAGTTGTCCACCAGCCCTCCTGTAGATACGACCAAAACATCAAATCGCTATGATGGGCTACCTGTTGATATAACTGATGAAACGGATAAACCAACGAAACAAACTAAACCACCATCAATCATTCTTTATGGAATTGAAGATCTAAAAGAATTAACAAATCTCTTAGAAACGGCAATCAATAAAGATCAATTTACATATAAAATTGTTAACAAAACGCAACTTAGGATCAGTACTATAGATATAGATGCCTACAAAAAACTTATCTCCCTGGTTAGAGAAAAAGGCCTGATAGGGCACACTTTTAACAGAAAAGATAATAGATGTTTCCGAATTGTAATAAAAAATCTACATCCATCTACACCAGTGGATATTATCAAAGAAGACATAGAGGCAACAGGAAACATAGTAACTGGTGAGATAATAAATGCAAGATATGGACCAAACAAGAATCCGACATCTACCTTCTTTGTTAATCTGGCTAGTGGTCCCCATAATAAGGTTATTCAAGATCTGAAATATATCTATCACCAAAGTGTCACCATAGAAGAACCAAGAAAAAAGAAAACAATAGTTCAGTGCCAGAGATGTCAACAGTATGGTCATACCAAGAATTATTGTATGAGACCATACAGGTGTGTGAAATGTGGGCAATCACACAAGACATCCGAATGTCAAAAACGTGACCGCAGCACTCCAGCACTGTGTGCTTTATGTAATGGACCACACCCAGCTAATTACAAGGGATGTGAAGTTTACAAGGAAATCCAAGCTAGAAAACAAAAAAATAATATCCATCCAATAGTAAACAAAACAGCATCTAAAACACCTACGACAAATGAACTAAATACTAGTAAACAGCCAAAGAATCGAGAAGAGAGATTGTCTTTCGCAGAAACTGTAAAATCAGCCCAAATAAATACCACTCCCCAGAACACTTTTGATAATACGCACAGCTCAGGTCAAATAAACGCGACCCTAGAACAAATTATTATAAAACAGACAGAAAAGTTTGATATCATCCTCCAACAAATGAGCACTCTTATGAGTCTCATAGCTTAACTCGTCGACAAACTGACAAAATGACTTCGCTACGGGTTGCAACCTGGAACATCAATGGTCTTACCACTAATAACCAAGAAGTGAAACTGTTTATGTCTCAACATAAACTAGACATTCTCCTTATCTCTGAGGCCCATTGCAAAAGTAATTCCATAGTAAGGTTTTCAGATTACCACTGCTATATTACAAGCCACCCAGACGGCACAAGCCATGCGGGATCGGCCATCATTATAAAAAAATCTATTAAACATCATCAAATGCCTAACTATGAAACTGAGCACATCCAAGCAACCACGATAACTGTTCACGACAAATCAGGAGACATCAATGTGGCAGCAGTGTATTGCCCACCTAAACACAACATGACTGAGTCAATGTACTCTGATTTCTTTGATACTCTTGGACACCGCTATATTGTAGGCGGAGATTGGAATGCCAAACATATTTCCTGGGGTTCCAGATTAACGAATACCAGAGACAAACAGCTGAAATTGAGCGTAGACAAAAACAGATTAAACACCATATCCACAGGAGAACCTACCAATTGGCCAACTGATACCAGGAAGGTGCCAGACCTCATAGACTTCTTCATTGCCAAAGGCCTAACGAAGTTCTATATGAAACCTGAGTCTTGTTATGACAGTTCCTCAGATCACACCCCGGTGCTCTTAACTGTTAGTACCAACCTTATAGAGGTGTCAAGATCAATAAGGCTGTGTAATAAACTTACAGACTGGAACATATTTCAAGAGCACATTGAGAAATCAATAAACTTAAAAATGGCCCTTAAAACACCTGAAGATATAGATGAAGCAGCTAAATATATAACGACGCTTATACAGGAAGCATGCTGGATAAGTACTCCTGAAATTCAAACCAGCAACAGTAGTGGAATTAATAACTATCCTCTAGAAATAAAAAAGGCTGTTCTAGAAAAGAGACGACTTCGTAGAGTTTGGCATTTAAGTAGGCTTACTGAAGATAAAACTAATCTTAACAGAGCTGTGAAAGATCTGAAGTCACTATTGCAAAACTGGCATGATAACTCATTCCAAGAAAAGCTAGAAAACCTAACTGCTACAGAGTCTACAAACTATTCACTCTGGAAAATAACTAAGGGATTTAACAGACCGCAAGCTGCTAAACCACCCTTGAAGTGTGCAGAAGGATGGGTGAGAAAACCACAGCCAAAAGCAGACCTATTTGCTGAACATCTAGCAAAAGTATTCAGCCCAAATAATTCTATGAATGAAGAGTTCGATAACCAAGTGGATACAACGCTAAACCAAACCTTCCAAATTGACCTACCGCCAAAAACTGTGACAGTACGGGAAGTGTGGGGAATAATAAAGCAGCTAAAGAATAAAAAAGCGCCGGGCAACTGCCGCAAAAAGCTATAACTTACATCACTACAGTATGTAATGGGATATTAAGAGTCCAACATTTTCCTGCAATATGGAAAGTATCCCAAATAATAATGATTTATAAAGATGGAAAACCACCAAGTGACGTCACATCCTATAGACCAATAAGTTTGCTCCCGATCTTATCCAAAATTTTTGAAAAACTTCTTCTTCGGCGAATCCTTCCTATTCTAACAGAAAATGGTGTCATACCCAGCCATCAATTTGGCTTTAGACAGAAACACTCCACTGTGGAACAGGTTCATAGAGTCTGCAACAAAATAAGAAAGACATTGGAAGAAAAAGAATACTGCTCTGCAGTTTTCTTGGATATACAACAGGCTTTCGATAGAGTCTGGCACAAGGGCCTACTATGTAAAATTAAAAGTTGTCTTCCACACAGTTATTTTTTAATATTTAGTTCATATCTCTCAGGGAGACTGTTTCAGGTCAAAGAAGGTGAAACCACATCAAAATTTTTCGAAATACAAGCTGGTGTACCCCAGGGGTCAGTGCTGGGCCCTGTACTCTACACCATTTTTACAGCTGACCTCCCTTGCTCGAATACCATAACCACAGCTACATTCGCTGATGATACTGCTATCCTGGTGAGTCACAAGGACCCAGTAATAGCCTCAAAAATCTTACAGAAAGGCCTAGACGAGACAACTAAATGGCTTCGAAACTGGCGGATTAAAGCTAGTTCCTCAAAATCTGTGCAGATTACTTATACCCTACGCAAAGAAAATTGCCCCTCGGTAAAACTAGAAAACGCCACCCTTCCTCACCAGAACTCTGTCAGATATCTCGGTCTTCATCTTGATAGGCGTATGACATGGAAGGAGCACATCAAGAAGAAACGAGAGGAACTAAATATTAGATACAAAAGCTCCTTGTGGTTGCTAGGCCGAAACAGCAAACTGTCACTAGACAATAAATTACTAGTGTACAAGTCGATCCTAAAACCTGTATGGATGTATGGCCTTCAGCTGTGGGGTAGTGCTTGTAACTCCGCCATCTTACGAATGCAAAGAATGCAGAACATAATCCTCCGAACAATCAGTAATGTCCCTTGGTATGTGACTAATGCTGAGATCCATGAACATCTGGAAATGCTCACAGTGAGAGAAGAAATCACTAACGTCAATGCTAGATACAGGAAACGGCTAGAAGCCCATCCCAATACTCTTGCACGACAGCTCACAGTTCGAAGCTATGTTAAACGTCTTAAAAGAAAAGACATCCTATAGTGTAGTAGAGAAATATGAGTAGATGTTCTCGCTGGAGGACGCACTCTAAATGAAAGAAGCATGCAACACATCTGCTAAAAGTGAATTCACTGATTGCAGATGAAACAAAAAAAAAAAAAAACTACTACACAGTACTATAAGAATATTGCTCAAGCATTCAGGTTTCTGCAGTGTTTTCCTTCGTCAGCCGATATCATAGCCGATAGTGTTACCAATTAAAATTAGTGAATATACGCTAATTCAGAAAAAAAATGTTAATACATGCTGCGGCCGAAGCTCGTTCTTATAGGTAAAACATTGGAGTAAAATATCTACATGAGAAAGTTAGTAATCGTTAATATTATGTATTATTACTAGCAACCGCTCACGACTTCGTACGCGTTAATTACGCTATGAAACTTAATAATAACAATAATAAATAGCCTATAACCATCAGCCTGAACGTAGTCTGCTCAGTGAAAGAAATTTTTAAATAAAAACAGTAACACAATAAATTATCTTCTACAATCATGATCACGAACTCTACCTTGTTAAAATAGTACTAGCAACCGCCCGTGACTTCGTACGCGTTAATTACATTATAAAAATAACATTAAATAATAGTATAGTACAAAGGGATAATGTATCCTTTCTATTATTGAAAGATTATTCAGAATCGGATCAGTAGTTTCGGAGATTACCTCCTACAGATATACTCACAAACTGATCTCTCTCATTTTTATATTATTAGTGTAAATGTATACGAAGTGTAGATGTAGGTAACACCAAAATTTCGAATATTGACGTGATTCTATTAGGTATAATTGACAGTTTTTAATTTTACTGACTTCCTGCTTTCCTTTACGTTAGTTAAGGTTTGGTAAAGGCGCGTTTGAACGTCGTCCTTCTATGTGAAAAAACTTGAAAAAATTGACTAAAAAGATTTTTACTTACTGTCAAAAATTAAAACGTACTCTTATGAAACAGGAGTATAATTTAGCAACGATTATACACTAAAATGTAATAAACATTGCCAAGTGCTGTAAGTTTGAATCAACAACAAAATAGCAGACGTCGAATTTTAAAAATCACAGCAGTATGCCGAACGTAGAACTTCGCCTGTACAACGCATTTACGTTATCAGCGAACATTTCTAACAAACTTACCGACTATAGGAATGTTCTGGAACAGGCGCTGCTTAAGACAAGTTACTAGGCGAGAATAGATACAGAACCGACCTCAGGCGAGTGGAATCCCAACCACGCAATGAATCCTTTTCTTGTTGGAAAATTACATTTGATATTAGTATTGCTAAAGATTGTCCTTTTTTTAAATCAAATTCAAAATATTCCCCCCACATTTATTTATGTGTACTAATTCGAGGTAGATTCGGATTTTTCCTTCTTGAAGTACTCAATTCTCCTGCTTTTTATTTTTCATTCGACACATTATTAGGTCCGATCCTCCAGAATGGAGTCCTCGAACCCGCTGCTAGCGCGATATAGTGACTCATCATTCTAGACCAACAACTACAAACTGCATTAAGTAGACCTATAATAGATAGACAAACTAAATGCATTTAATATACAAATATTCTCAAATTTGTATTCATATATAGTTAGTTCGAATGAACAGTTACTTTGATTCAACCGCATCAGTCCAAGTCGAGGTTCGGCCGCTTTAGCACCCGTGTGTTTGTGCTTGCTGTCATTTTGGCTATGCGGACCTTCTTCTGCGTTTGCCAGAAAGCCTGGTGAATTTTTTAAGCTAAGGCCGTTAGCTTTATCAGTTCCAAAAAATTACCCATTACTTGCTAAATTAAATCTCATATTCTGGAGACAGTACCAATAGTACTGACCATAATATACCATTCACGCTGTAATACAAGTCCATTGTGTTTTAATGATTAGACAAGAATAATTAATTATTTGAAGGTTAATATAATAAATGTTTATGTGAGATATATTTAGTAGTTTTCAGTAACCAATAAATTATTACGGTAACATTAAAATCCAATATCCAAGGTGATGGCTTATCTGTATACTTGTGAGTAATATCAATGGCGACGATAAAAATATTAACAGCACGGGCGAGGCCGGGGCGTGGGCGGATTATTACTGTATACAGCGAGTTATTATTTAAATAGGAACATCTAACTATACAAATTAGTAATAAGTATTAACATCCAGTGCCGTAACTAGTATAAGTGGCACCATGGGCGATAAATCATAATTTTGAGACCATCTAAAGCGGATAAGTGTTGGACTCCCAGGTGTTAGTCTACTTTTAGTGTTTTCTGTACTACGGCCTCGCCCTGGAAAAGTAAAATATGTTGGCGTCTGCAAGGTGGGCGGTCTTTTTTGAGTGTTTTCTATATATTTACTCACTTCTTTTAGTATCGCGAACTTTAAAACTAAATTCCCTTTTATTATTTCCTATTTAATAAATGTTCCATATCATAAAAGAGATTTGTTTAAATGGTAGCTAACCAGACGGGCATTAGATAAAGCCCTACCACCGTACTATGGTACATCACAGTGTTTTCCTTCACCGAAAGTTCAGTCTCATTACCGGGATTCGAACTCGCATCGGTCGACGCGATGCCAGTACACGCTACCACTGAACCGTTATTTATCGATGGATGATGAGCTTTCATGGATCGTGTACCAAATGCAGAAATCCGGAGAACAAAGGTTAAAGTAGAGGTGGGCGGGGCACTTGGTAAGATGAAAGAGCGATTATGGGCCAAAGAGATTTCATAGTGGTGGTCCAGAGGTGGAAAACGACTGCACGATAGACCGGCAGCCTGATGGTCCGACGACATAGCAAGGGCGGCGGGTAAACTCTGGATAAGAGGCGCGCGCGCAAGTTCGTGAGGGTTGGCATGAGCGAGAAGAGACTATCCTTTTACACAGCAGTGGATAAATGGATGGGCTTAAGCGTTTACACTTTATAAACTATAAATTGTATAGACTTCTTTTAAAACGTAATTATTATATGTCGAGGTATATCACAAATACCTAACAGTGTTCTTAAAGACTGAACAAATTTTTAAATTTCTATAACATTGTAACAACAGCAAATGAGTACACAATATCGTTCAGAGCGATGGTAACAAAGCTATCGATACAATACTAAAATTATCTCAGTTTTATCTGATAAAGTACGATAACCGCCACGCATAGCTGTTGGGAGTATGTACACTTTTCTGGCTATTCATTGTTTCACAAACAACTTTGTTATTTAATAAAAATATATGTATATATATTATGCAGTCTACTAAAACAACAATGTATTCGACAAGATCCCGAACAAAATACACCAGTAATTAACAACCGCCTAGTTACACGCTTAGAGGTTCGCGTTCTGGGATCAACCGGTGTATATCCAATAATCAACTGGGAGTGATAGGGATATCTGTACTCGACTACCACGCACATCCTTGTTAAGCTCGTCATGGCGACTCTCTTTAAGTTTGTCGCATTTCGAGCGCGTATAATATCCAGCTCTCGGAAAGCTTGCAGGCCTGGACGCCTCACCTCGATTGTCGCGGTTGTTTTAAACCGCCTTAAAAAATGGAAGAGGTTCTCAATTTGAATGTTTTTTTTATGGATGGTCAACCATAACTTATTTGTTTATATACCGATTTGGATGATTGTTTTTTCGTTCGAAAAAGGATACCTCAAGGGTGGTCTAAGTTTTAATTTTATTAGCATTGGACCTGGAACTTCGAAGACACACCAGAACACTCCTCAAAATCATTAATTTGATTTTCTTTTTTCGCAAAAAATTGTCTTGTAGATTGTACGTTGCTTACCATGACATCTTCGCTTTGCCGTATGTACTACTAAATGAAATAGTTAAGAATAATAATTACTATATTGATCATATGTTATTTACGCATTGCGATGCATCAACGATTTTTATGGAATTTCCGTACACTTACTAAATTGAATTTAATTGATGACTCTACTGCTTGGTAAATTGATAATTCATAATAATTATGAAAGTAAAACAATGCATTGAGGATAAAAATGTTTAGGGGTAAATCCTTTTGAGCATCATAGTAAGTACTCATAGGTGCTGTCTAAACTGTTATTACATTATCAAATTATGATGCAGGTACATCAATTACGTTGTCTGTAACCATAAAATACATTTGCCACGAAACTAAGGTTAGTAACTTAATAATACAGCGCTTGCTTGAAAAACGTTTTCTGTATAAATTGCATAGAAAAAAATACCTACGTTCCATTTTATTTTATAACTCGAAAAATATAATTGATACAACAAAGATCGTGTATATATTTCCGTTTTGTATATGCGTTACAAAAAGTATTTTCTAAATCAGACCAATATTTATAGATTTTTTATAATTAATTATTAGATAAGGGCCAAGAATCTAAGAAGTAAAAGAAAAAAAAAACATATACCGTAGTTTTTCTGTGATGCACGCACAACGGCAAACCTCTGAGGTTTGAGCTTTATAAAGAAGATACAAATATAATATTATAATTTGAAATACAAAATAAATAATAAAAATGCTTTACTACTAAATTAGTTATCAAAAAAGTACATCATACAACAGAAAATTGTTTTCGAATATTTCAACAAGTTATCACCAATAGGTGTAATTGACAGCCATGTTTAAATTGAAAAAATATCCGACCTTGATATCAATCTGCGCTATGTGATGGAGTCATCATGGAATAATTCTTTACTATTATCATTCTCTGTAAAAGACTGTGTGTAAACCGTTTGTGTAAACCAAAAAAATTATCTAAAAATATTCAAAAAGGAAATAAGTTTTGTTACAAACTTCATTTGGTCTCTAGAATAAAAATATGTTTATATGGTTAAAATTTCTACTTATACCGAACAATGGGCAGGTTTTGTTAGAATTAAAATCATATAATTTTCATAAAAACGAGTGGAGACACCCAAGCTAATTTCACCTGCACATGGTGCATCCTGCCAAGTAATGAACAAGGAAAATGCCATAGCAGAGTAGTATGACTGTACAGCAAGATTGGGTCGCGACCACCATGCATTGGGTGAAAAGTCTTAGTATAGTGACTTCTTTTAAGTATTGTGTTTTGGCTTTAGCTGATGCATATCCAGATTATATTTACGCAGGCTGGCATGACAGCGACGAATGACAATGGATTGTTCTTCTTCTTCTTACTAAATTAGCAACCAGTCCTCCTTAATGAAGACCATTACTGCCATTATCAAGTTAATATAGTGTCCTGTGTTATGACGATTTCAGTATTCTAACAAGATGGTGGCTCACTTGTTAGAACTTTCTTGGGAGTATTTGTGGGACCCCAGAATGCAAGCTTTTAGTTTATATTTATAATACACTTCAGTTATGCACAAAAACCAAACTATATCACGCAACACGCCACCAATATTACATAATATAGGGTCAAAAACCGAAGTAAATGAATTAAAATTAAAAACCACAACGTGTCACTTCAAGATCCCGCCAAAAACTCCCCAATGGACTGTTGTTCTTACAGTGGCCATCACAGTGTTTGGATTGATACTGTTCTTACCAAAAAAACCGCCATTTTACAGTGTTATTTAAAAATATATATAAAGAAATTTTATGGGTAACAATGCTTTGATTAACGTAATTACTCTAAACATGACATATTAAAAAAAAAACTATACTCCTACCATAATTAAAGTTTTGTTTGCTTGGGCAATAGGCTTGGGCCTAGAAAAGCTGTCAAAGCCTCTCTCTCTAATCATCTAATGGCTCCAGAACCCTTAAGGTTAGCAGTATAGTCAGTTAAAAATAAACAGTTTTATATTAATATATTCCATTTCTAATAAATCATGATACCATTTTCATAATGTGTCCATGGCCCAATTCAGGTTCCATGTTGAAAATGCTAGAGCTATAAAAATTAACTGACATGTCTAATCAGTGAATAAATAACACAGGGCTTCAAGATAAGATTGTGCAAAATAAACATTTTGTAATCCAGTGAACTGTATATTTCTTTAAATATTAAAAATATTTATGTCTACTTCAATTGAACAGTTATTGTATGAATTTTATATTACTAAAACTAACTCCTTCAATTACAAGCATCAAGCTAATTATATGTAATCAAGATATAATTTGCTTTTGTTATTCATAACACATTTATAGGCCATAGACATACACTTGGCTGACATGACTAAAGTCCATACACTACCCCGCAAAATAGGTGCATATAGATGTTTACTTGTGGAAACTTAGCCCATGTAAACCAGATACCAGACAATCCATAAACAAGAAACGAAAAAAATCATGTCTGACTGATTTATATATAAAAGGTAGAACACTCCTTGATAACAACACTCAGTCCTACAATCAAGACATCCTGGTTTTAACTCAAAACTTAATAACTATTGTAATATCCATTTTGATATCCTCGATAAGAAGTTATGATTAAGTATAAATTTCCTTGGAATTCTTATCTAAGCATCTTATAAAGGTCATGACAGTTTTCATGAATTCTTTAAAAGTTATGCACATTGCACATAAATATTGTTTGTGCCAGAATATCACTTCCTAAACAAAACTCGTAACTGAGTCATCCAGTAGATATTGTAACAACATAATACTGATGTATTTTAGTATAAAATATTTATCCATACAAAGTATGAATATGTTGTTGACAAGTCCAAAATGCATACTTTTCAGGTTGGCCATTTTAGCATTTATATTTTATTGATTTTTTTTAATATCACAATTATAGTGTGCCAAAAATTACTAAGCCTACTCAAAACTCAACTTACTCAATAGTTCTCCATATAAATTAAAGCAACCTAGATGGTAATTTTGAATAATTTAATGAATTCTTTAACACATCACACCTTGTATGGATATACACACACTTGAATTGTATATATGTTGAATAGAAAGACAAGTAGAAGTTATTAACTATTTTATTTAGAAAGCACTTTTTATTTAAATATGTCCAACATGTGTAAGGACAAAAATAAAAACTTTTTTATTTTATTTTATAACACTTTCTTGGTATTATTATTATAATACTAATATACATCATCATCAAAACACCATATAAAATTATGCACTGCACAATTTTCTTCATAATGTTTTAGGTTCCAATTTAAGCACATTAAATAAAACTGTTGCTCTTTGACAGAGTGGCCTTGATAAAATTTAGTATCTAATTTTATATTTTATTTAATTAATATTATTCGAGATCAAATCTTGCTACTGTTGAAAATTTGATCGCTATATTTTTTATCTCATTTTACGACAGTAATATTTTATGAAAATAAAATGAAGATTTCACATTGATTTAAACTACATACACATTAAATTCAGATTTTCGGATAGCCACAATCAAATATCAAAACGCTAACTAAAATTCAAAACTAACCATCAAAATATTTCCACTTCATTTCTTTGTATTTCTTTTGCACAAGAATTAAAAGCTGTACATTTTTTGAAATGAATACATTTTGTATTATTATGCTTTATTTTTTTATCAAATTATCTTACTGAAATGTATCACTTCAATAAACTTTTGAAAATTTTGAATACTTATATTACATACACTACAACAGTTAAGTACGTACCTTACGGAACGCGAACAACTCGTTTTGAAGTTTCTGCCTCTCAGCAGAGGGCTGCTGACCCTTGCCGCGTATGAATTTTAGCATTCTGCCGGCCTGCAACAAATCAAGCACTTAGCCACTTCACCAACACAATACCAAAACAAACAGACAATACAACAATCCTACCATGATATTGTACTTTACACGACACTAGCAAACCAACCGGCATCGGAAGGCCGACTAACTTAAAAAGTATAAAAACCAACTCACCGATAGAAATGATAGAACCACTTAGCCCGCACCCCGATAATAATAACACGAGACACTTCGAACCGTTAGATAACCGGCAGATAACACAATCGATAGACGGCGAACCCAAAAAACATGAAATTAATCATGAATAAAATCCACAATAGCCATACCTTATCTTGAGACAACGCCTTGGAAATTTGAAGTTCTGAGTGATAAAGTATTTTCCTAATTTAAACATATGTATTTAATGTTACAATGTAAGATTACATACCTAAAGACGACAGTTTGAGTGGTTTTATTTATGAAATCCAAAATTAGAGAGATGACAGGCAACTCAAAAACGGCATCAGAAATACACACAAACATGAAACTAGCACTCAAAATTCATGGATGCACGCACACGAAACACACCCACACTAACGTCGAAATGTGACGTGACTGGTTAACAATGTTGCCGCAAGTAAATGTTTCATTGTTACCATTGTTACGGAGTGGTAATTATCAGGAAAATAAATATTTAGCTAATAAATATTATTTATAATTAACTGTTTACAAGACTTTATTTATTTATATAATACCAAATATTGTATCACGTTATTAATTACTCTATTACTACCACAAAGAGTAGAAATTAATGTTTTCCGAACTATATTAATTTATAGTACTGGCAATAATATTTATTATTCTGTATCTGTGGTAATAAAATTTATAGAGTTGGGCGATTAGGAATGATTTACTTAATCTAAGTTATTTAGATGATGAGTGATCATTCTTAATTGAGCCCTGTACGTATACGTAGAGGTGAGCGATTATAAATGTTTCTTTTTAAGAACTGACTTTACTGTTAGCCTTAGGGGCCCTAAAGCCGCTAGCTGCGGCTTTGACAGCTTCACCGGACTTGGGGGCGAGCGCAGAGGGCACTCAGCTGCGAAAGTTATTAGGACGACTCGCACGAGAGTGCCAAAGTGGCCGGACCTCGGCTCGGGCGGTCGTCGCGTTCGCAAATAAGTCGCGATCTAATCGAATCCTTACACCTACGATTCGAGCTAACTAAAATATACTCATAGGCACGTTCCCTTCCTCCTGGGAGGAAGGAAGGAAACATGCGTATGTGCATTTAGTAAATGATATGTTTTCTACACTAACTAGCGCTAACTAACTAGCGTAAAAAAAGAAAAAAAGGTCCCTCACAGAACCTATGTACCTATGTGATGTGCACGTGTGTATGCTATACGTGTGTAATGTTGTATGTAGGTAGCTAAGTGATGTACGTATAGTGTCACTTGTATCGCGCGGACGGTTGCCTGACCCAAGGGCTTCACGCCGAGTAAACGGGCCTAGGCTTGGGTTACCGCTGGAGAGGGTGGACGTGGGGGGTGTGCTGGAGCGAAATTTACCGCCCGTCCTCTGCGGAGAGAACGGTGGTTACGCGGGCGTGGGCGCTGGCACGCTCTGTTTGGAGAGACGGAAGAATAGTATTTATTCGCATTTTCGATGCGATCGTCCGGGTCGCTAAAAATATTGCGCGGCCGGCGTTTATGCCGGGTGGTGGTGGGTACCGCGACAAAAGTAGCTGCTGCTTTAATCAACGGGTTCGCGTGATTCGACGCGGTATCGAAATATGAACGGGAGAGCTGTTTGACGTAGGTATGAATCGAAGGAAGCTCCATATGTCTATGGAGATCTTCGCTTCGAACATACCAAGAGGCCCCGGTAAGACTATAGAGAAACCTATTCTGTATGATTTGTAGCCGTCTGAAATTCGACTCGGACATATGTGCGAACGCAGCGCAACTATATGTCAAAATCGGTCGAATGCACATCTTGTAGAGCGTGAGCTTATGTCGCGTAGACATTTTACTCACCGAACACTACAGAGGATGCAACCGGCCCAGGACCCACATGGCCCTGTTCCTAATCCTACGGGTGTGAGGTCTAAAGGAGAGCCTACTATCTAGGGTTACACCTAGATATTTGGTATCTCTCACAAATGGAATTGGATTACCGTAAAGTTCAAGAGGTTTGAGCCTCTACGGTAACCGTGACGAATCCGCATCGAAGAGCATCGCGGCGCTCTTCGAGGCATTTACCGCTATTCGCCATTCGTTAAACCACTTCCTGAGAATGGTCACGGCGCGTTGGACTTTGTGTCTGAGGTGGAATCTATTCCTTCTCGGGGCATATGTGACTGTATCGTCAGCGTATAGCCCTACCTTGACCTGCGGGAGTCTAGGTAGGTCACTGACGTACAGGTTGAACAGGCTAGGAGCCAGGATCTAACCTCGGGGAACACCTGAGCGTATAGGACGAGGCGTAGATAATTCACCTTCCACTCTATAGCGAAAGGTGCGATCTGTGAGGTAGTCGCGAATTATTTTAATTAGCCTATCGGGGACTTCAAAGCAGTGCAACTTGTAGATCAATCCTTCGTGCCAGACCTTATCAAAGGCCTTGGCGACGTCGAAAAAGACCGCAAGTGTACGGCGGGGTTTATATAATTCTGCAAAATTAAAAGTAACGTGCTCCGTGAGGCGGTGCACTTGATGAGTGCAAGAATGTCTAGCACAAAAACCGAACTGCTCAGGCAGATAGAGGTCTTTCTCCTCTATTACTGACTTGTGACGGTTCAGAAGGAGCCGCTCGTAAATTTTTCCTAACATATTTAAGAGACTAATCGGGTGGTAGCTGTCGGGAAGCGACGCGCTCTTGCCAGGCTTATGAATACCTATGACGATGGCCGTTTTCCAGGTGGCGGGAAAATGGCAGTGGGCTATGGCTACATTGAAGATGCAGACCAATAGAGCTATGAGGCGATCGGGAAGAAGCCTAATTAGTTCATTCCTGATCCCGTCAGCTCCCGCACGCATCCATCGATACCCTCGACCCGGTCGGTATTTGCATTGACATTGTTCAGAGAGCACTGACTGTCCAAACAATTGGCAAGGCACTCCGCCTTGTCGCTGCTATCGAAAGCGGGTGATATGACGGGACCCCTCTCGAGGGGGGGGGGGCATAAGAGGAGAGGCCTCTATTTTGAGACTGTGGGCTATTTTCCAGTAAGCCAGATGCGACGGCCTTAGCCCTTCGACAAAGGCGTCCCATCTGTGACTTCTGAATTCCAATATGCGGGCTCTAACCGCTCTCTGAAGTGCGCGTAAACGTGCGCGGTTTTCCTCGATCAGATAGGAGTCGTGCGCACGAGTCGCGGCGTTCTTTTCCGTCAATAACGCCCGCACGTCGGCAGGGAGTACAAAGCGGCTATCGTTCGCCGCTTGGACCTCTCTCGAGGCCACTCTGATGCCGACTTGAAGGTGGTCGACTAGGGAATCGATCGCGAGATCTACATCCGCGACGGACTCCAATACGTCCGGGATCCTATCTAGACTGGACGAGGACGGCCTGTCCGCAAGATAATGTTTTAGTTTGGCATAGTCAACCACATGGACTGAAGGAGGGCTAGAGTCGTCTGGTTGACCTAGCTGTAAGATGACCGGACGGTGGTCGGAGTCGAGCTCGTGTACGACCCGAATGAGTCGTACCCGAAGCACGATACCTTTTAGAAGAGCTATATCAAGCACTGTCGGCATTCAGTTGTCTTGAAAATAGGTGGGAGTGGGAGGCGCTATGACATCAAAGTTTAGCACGTTCATTAACCTTTCGAGTTTAACCCCGTTCTCGGAGTGTCTCCAATTGTTAAATGAAGTGTATCTACTATTGAGGTCACCCGCTATAATGACCGATGAGCCGAGCGACAGTAACTTCTCTAGGTCAGACCTGAGAGGCTCTTTCGTCGGCGAGAGATAAACGGAAACTATCGTTATGGACGGGTGGTCGGTCATTCCTAGTCTACACACGGATACTTCCATATTGGTAAGTATCGGAGGATCTACCGGCGTACAATACAACGAACGTTTGTAACAAATGAGGGTGTCGCCCCCGCGGCCGGCCCGGTCATTCCTTACAGTATTGTAGTTCGCGATTTTCGGATCGCGTTTGCTACGCTTTAAGAGCGTTTCCTGCACTAAAGGAACATCTACTTGGTGATCTTTAAGAAAGGTTGCGACGAGATCAAGCTGCGGAAGTAAGTTCCGCGCATTGAAAAACGAGAGATTTATCGTTTTTGACCTAAACCTAGCCATTGAAAGGCCCTAAATTGTTCGCCTCGCGGTCGAGACGGTGTAACGTCTCTACGAGGCGGGGGAAGGCGCATACGGTCTTGACGAGACCGAAACGCTCTAAATGGTTATTATAATCGATGATCTCGCGGATGTCATGCTCCCGCAGGAGCAGGATCATTAAGTCGTTGCTCACGACGTTTGAGGGAGCGCGGGGCGCGGGAATATCCATAGCCAAGAGGCTGTGGATTGGGGCGACGGGGGCCCCATGCGTTCTGAGACGAACGCACGGGTTGCGGTTGCACGCGGGGCGCGGGAGGGCCTGCTATGGCGAGGGACCGGAAGCGCGGGAAATTCCCCTTGTGCCAGCAGCGGTTGCGCTTGGATGGCAGAGGCGGGGGGCGCCGCCCGGGGGGCCGCCTTAGGGGCCCTGAAGCCGCTGCGGCTTTTATAGCTTCATCGAACTTGGGCGATTATGAATAATGACTGAACTGAGTTATGTACTTATTAAAAATGTAGAGGGAGAAGCTAAAAAACATCAGTCTCGTAAATAGAGTTCTATAAAAGAAAATATATATCAATCAGCTAGAAAAAAAATTTGTTCTGTCGTAAAAATTACTAATCCAATTGATTTAGTAGCTACTAAATAATAACTTAGCATTAGTAATTGCTAATGGATATAATCGATGTAACTCGAGATATCTTCATATTGAATGATTACATTAATTTATCTCATTATCGCCCTTTGCTAAAAATTAATAAATAAAAAACGTCAAAAATATGACTGTACCATGCTTTCATTTAGGGATGTGAAATAAAAAAAAGATTAAAAAATGGACTATTATTGAATGTTTTAAAATCGCTTAAAAATTATCAATTTTTTAAATAATATATTTTTTTCATATATTTTTTACGAAATTGAATGAAACGTCTGAAACATTCACTATCATAACTTTCATAAAGAAAAAAAAAACCATTTAATTAAACATGTATAAATTTTAAAAAATATGTTAATAACGGAGAATGCCCATTCTTGTACCAAAATTTGTTATTTTATAAGGTAGAAAAAAAGGATGTCTTTTTATCATATTATTTTACGACCTTTTCTCGTCGGAATTTGGTTTTCTATCTAGGAATATTCTTTAAGCTTTCAAAGTATTATCTATATCTATACTATAATATATTACAGGGGAAGAGTTTTTATGTTTGTTTGTTTGTTTGTTTAACCCATTCAGTGCCAGTGACCCGCCACGCGGGCTCACCTTTGCCGCATTCACGACGGAGTCAGCGACCCGCGTGGCGGGTTCTTTTTAAAACTGTCTTTTTTCGCATATACGCTGCTAAGAGATTAGAAATTGTATTATAGTGTACATTTTAATTAAAAATACTTCTTATTGTATATGTTGGTTAATAGAGTAAACATCTTTTATTTATTTTTTAAAATTTCTATTACAATATACATTTAAACAGAGTGTTTTTTTACTGGGGCAGTATGGTGGAATCTGATACCATACGAGATACAGTTGTACTATCGATTAATCAATAGTTTATTTTCAAAGGAAATTAGTTACATAATTTGAGGCGGCTTTTTATGTTTGCAGTAAAAATTTGCGCGAATGCCCATTTTTAGGGGTCCGTAACTTAAAAGGAAAAAAAGGAACCCTTATAGGATTACTTCGTTGTCCGTCCGTCCATTTTTCTCAGGAGTGCGTGGCGTTCTCATGTTGAAATTATATGAAATACTGAGGGCTGCAATCCCCTGATGCTGTGAAAAAAATAAACTTCATCAACGCAATTAAAAGATGCGGCCGTTTATGCTACATATTTTAACACTCAAAAGGAATAAAAACCTATAGGGTACTTCCAGTTGATCTAGAAACATGAAATTTGGCAGGAAGCTAGGTCTTATAGCACAAGTAAAATAAGGAAAAATTCCGAAAACCGTATATTTGTTGTTATTATATACATAATACATTGTAAACGTATTTGCAGTTAGTAAACTGACCGTGGTATATGTCGATGTATAGGGACAACAGTTTTCCAACGGCAAAGTTTAGTTTGTCCTTCATTAGGGTTTATCTTTTCTTCAGAATTGTTCGGTGGTAATGTTACCTAATTATTTTGGTGAATGTCGCTGTACAATTACGGAATCCTTGGTGCGTGAATCCGACTCGCACTTGCCGGTTTGTTTTTAGTTAGTCAAATAACCAAATTAACACAGCCACGGAACACGCGAATGGTTTTTATATTCCGCTGTCGTCGCTTGATGGGCGTGCAATGTTAAGTACTAAGAAACAATAGATAAATAAAATGAATGAAATTGTCTTTTTTATGCTAGTCAACTAAATTTCGGTCAAGGATCACTTCAATGTACCTATCAGAAGAAAAAAAAGTAATGGCAAAAGTTGGTCAAAGTTTAGGTATAAAATACGAGAATACAATGTACTTATTACACACTCGTGAATAAAATGTTTAATAAGTGTTCCATAATTTTCAAAGTTTATGTCAATTTCATTTGGTATTATAATATGTAGGTATTGCCTGCGACTTTGATCTGCGACCAAAGATTAAGTTCTCCTATACCTTTAATATTGAAATATTATATTTATCTTTTTAGTTCGATAATTTATAAGCAAGAGCTTGTTTAAAAATATATAAATACATTAAAACTTTACATATATTTTAGAAAAAAGGCTTTTTGAAATCACTGTTCATTCAATAATCTATTATGTACATTTATACAATAAATATCTCTATAGATTATTTCATAACGGTGTTTTTTGTTACACACGCCATATCACCCTTAAGTCTTCATCAAATTTAATTGTTCAAACACAAATTTAAAGTTTATATTTTATGATATTGACGAAATATAGACCAAAAGAAGTTTAAAATCTATTTTCGTTAAAAAAAAATGAATAAAAGAGTTGTCCTTAGGAATGCCACAACAAAATACAGACATTAAAAAGTCTAAGCAACACACGTCATTTACAGGAACGGCAATTTTTACTAATTGATTTGATTTTTTATTTTCTGCATGTTCCTATGGTAAATGGTTTTAAGAACTCGTATAAGCTCAGTGTACATCATATACATAATTTGCTTAAGTTTATTGATAATATCAAAATAAAATTATACTTTTGTGATTTAAAACTTCTTGAAGTTAAAATCTACTAATATCAGTGACCCTTTAATACAGACATTAGTAGGTATCATAGAATAGTATACATTGTGATATGATTGACCATAATTTTCATGATATATTATTATAATAGGTTTTTACCTAAGAAATTGCCGTTCTGCAGTACTGGCTATTTCAAATCAAAATAATTTTTGTTTGGCTAAGAATTCTAATTTCAAATTAATTTTATTTTAAAAACATGGAATTCTTTTTCCAAAAGTAGTCATTTGTTTATTGATTAGTTTTACATTTTCATCGCATTTCAATCTTTTTTGTCATCATGGATACGTTAAAAATTCGAGTAATTATGGAATATGTGTACCGTCGTGGCAGCAACGCGGCATAAGCTGCACGCAACATCAACGACGTTTACGGAGCTAACACTACAAACCAACGCACCATCTGTTATTGGTTTGCTTTCTTCCGTTCTGGGAATTTCGACCAGAAAAATGAACCTCGCGGTCGTCCGAAGACTTTGGTCGACAATGACGAATTAAAGGCGATTGTGAAAGCTAATGATACACAATTTACGGCTGAATTAGCAGCAGCTTTCGACGTTAGCGTCAAAACAATATTGGTCCATTTGAGACAAATTGTCAAGGTAAAAAAGCTTGACAAATGGGTGCCCCACGAACTCAATGATCGCCAGCGCGAAGTACGCGTCGAGACGTGCCTTGCACTGCTCAACAGACACACAAATGAAGGAATTTGGAACCGCATTGTTACCTGCGATGAAAAATGGATTCTGTTTGATAACCGCAAGTTATCAGCAAGTTGGTTGGATCCTGGTTCAGCACCTAAACAATGCCTTAAACGAAAACTTACCCCTAGAAAAGTGGTGGTCACTGTTTGGTGGTCTAGCGCCGGTGTGATTAATCACAGCTTCTTACCAAACGGGGCGAGCATTACTGCAGATGTGTACTGTGAAGAACTGAACACAATGATGGAGAAGCTGGCACACCTCCAACCAGCATTTGTCAATCGCTCGTCTCTGCTGCTCCTGCACGACAACGCGCGACCTAATACTGCACAGCAGACGGTCTCCAAGTTGCAAGAACTGGGGTTGGAAGTTCTCCGTCATCCGCCCTACTCACCTAACCTTGCGCCTACAGACTTCTACTTTTTCCAGAATTTGGATAACTCCTTGGCGGGGAAAAAATTCAATACCCGAGAGGCAGTACAAAATGCCTTTGAAGAATTTGTTGCCTCCCGTCCAGCTGATTTCTTTAAGAAGGGCATCAATAAACAGCCACTGCGCTGGCAAAGATGCATTGATTGCATGAGTGATTACTTCGATTAATACAAATAAAAAATACATGAAATAAATTCGTTTAAATTTTTTCATACAAAACGGCAATTTCATAGCTAAAGGCTTAATATTAAACCTGTAATCCGTGTATTATTTATGTATTCGTTATTTAAAGGACACCGGGTTAGGTTAATGTACTTTTTTATAAAAATAATATATGTATAATTTTAACTATAAAGTTAGTTTTATCTATAATATTAAATTTAAATTTAAATAAATGATAAACTTTTAATAAACACTGTTTAATTGTAAGTAAATTATTTATTTCTGTTTATTTAATCCTTATTCATGTACTTATATATTATTGGAATAGTAATCTTTATATGTTTTACAGTTTTCTGAAAGATACATCAATTTCACGTTTAATAAAGATAACATTACTAAAAATATTGCGTTTAGAAATTACATTATAAGTTATGATTAAATACCTTGTATCCAACGGCCTTAGTAAAAAAATGGGTGCGTGTACTTGCGCGTGAGAAGTTATACTTCTTTGGCATCATTAAAAAATAGTTTTTAATTGCATGCAAATAATTAATTACAATAAAATAACAGAAGGATTGGAAAAGGATAATCAACAAAGTTCATTTTAAATTTGAAAAATTAAATAAATAAATATTTATTTTCTTACATTAAGTCTAACATAAATTGTCTTATTAATCGAATTGTATTTTTAATTAAATGATGTCCACTTCCATAGTATCTTCCGGTAATGTCTGAATCGGAACTTATATAATTAATATATCATTAATATATATATATATATATAATTATTAAAAACCAAATTTAGAGAATAATAAATATATAAGATTACTTTATTTTAAATGTTTATTATTGATTATTTAATATTTTAAAAATAAATTTAATAATAAATTAAAAAATTGAATTTAAGGTTGGTCATTTTTAAAATATTTTTATTGATTTCTTAATTTAATATTCACTTTTCATTTTTATCAAAAAAAATTCATTAAATTTATTTAGTTATTTTTATAAATATTTATTTTTTATTCAATTTAATAGAATCACCCAGATCTTTTGACACAAGTAGACGATTTAATCAAAATTACCTTAGAATCGATTCTTAATATGCAGCTGCACGAGCAATCTTGGACCCAAGCATCCTTACCCATCCGTTATGGTGGTTTAGGGATTCGCAAAATTTCCAGTGTCGCTTTACCAGCCTTCCTATCTTCTGTCCATAGTTCAGCAAATCTCATAAGTAAAATTTTAAGGGTATCCCCTTCATACTTTGAGATTGCTGGCTTGGAAGAAGCTAGAAACGCTTTCTTAATTGCATGCCCAGGTCAAAATTTTCCAGTTTCTCCAAATTCACAGAGGAGCTGGGACGACATAAACTGCAAATTGATTTATGATAATATTTTGAGCTGTAGTACGGGTTCGGCGCGTGCTAGGCTTTTGGCCGTGGGTGCGCATGAGGCCGGCTACTGGCTTCAAGCGTATCCTTCGTCAAATACAGGAACATTTCTTGAACCTGACACGCTCCGAATCGCAACCTGTCTACGGCTTGGGGTTCCGGTCTGCGTTCCTCATAAATGTCCCTGTGGCAGTGATGTCGACAAGCTAGGACATCACGGACTGTCATGTCAAAAAAGTGCAGGCCGCTTCTCGAGACATGCCGCACTTAACGATATCATACGCCGGTCACTTGCCACCGTCAACGTTCCAAGTTTACTTGAGCCGACTGGTATTGCAAGAGACGATGGCAAGAGACCGGACGGTATGAGTTTGGTTCCATGGAAGATGGGCCGGGTGCTAGTATGATGCAACCTGTTCAGACACGCTGGCCCCTTCCCATCTACTTGGAACCAGCAACAGAGCTGGTGTGGCTTGTGAGGCGGCTGAAAAAGCTAAGGCATGCAAATATAGGGGTCTGGGCTCTGAATATGATTTTGTCCCATTCGGCGTCGAGACCCTTGGCCCGTGGGGTCCTAGCGCTACAAGGCTTTTTAAGGAAATAGTAAAAAGGTTAGTCGACATCACAGGAGACCGAAGAGATGGCAGCTACCTCGGACAAAGAATTAGTCTAGCTATTCAAAGGGGGAACGCTGCCAGTATCTTCGGAACCTTGCCTAAAGGGACTCCTTTTCATAATATATTTTAATCTGTAGTTATGTATGTACATGTAATATAATTATATCTAATAATATTTAATAGCAAATATTAAAAATTAATATTATAATTTGATGTTAAATTTTAATTTTTATCACAAACTTTTTATGAAATATTTTATTAAATTTATTTCTTTATTTTGTAAATATTAAATAACCAATAATAAGTATTTAACATTCATAATTTAATAATATTTAGTGTTAATTATATTAAATAAAAGTATTTTAATTTATATCAATAAATAATACATACGGATAGTTAACCTCAATTATATTGGAGCACTTGAAAAAGTATATAAGCACAATTTTTTTCACTCATATTCACAAATAGTAAGTAATATCAATCAAAATATTCAATTTAAATCACTACTGAATATAATTTATTAGCACATATGTAATTCGCACTTGTATGAAACTAAAACACGTGTTGGGAATGTATAAACTAGAAACATGTCGATAAATATTATAAATATGAAAACAGTGATCAGAGGTGACGAGCGTACCAACATGCGCGACTAATATCGAGGTTCAATTTCTATTTTGTTGGTAGCTTTTTTTTCGAGACTTAATGAGCGGTTAAGCACACACCTTCATACTGTTAATATTGTGTCACAGATGCGCGCGCATCTTAAAATTTCACTCTCATCATTTTTTCATAACGCGTCTAAAGATGTATAACTTCAATAAAAAAATATCGTTAAGAAATCCGTCACGGATGTCTTTACATTTGTTTCAAACATTACTCTGTGACAAAGAATATTATTCCGAACAATTTAATTTATCTGCACTTATAATATATTCAGTGTAATAAATAATATGATTAAAGTTTCAAATGTTTCGAACGTACTTTATACCTAACGCTACATGGAAATGTTAAGTTGGTAGGTCAGCGCTTTTTTGGCTGGAAGTTAAAATCGGCAATGTCCTAAGGCTCACTGAATTTGGCCCCATTTTTTTCCATTTTTGTTTTTTATTTTTATTTTTAATTATTTGTTGGTTATTGTTCGAATGTAAAAATTGTTTGTTCGTCTTTTATTTATTTATAATTAATTAAACAAATGTTCATCCTTAAGTTGGTCCCCCTCACTAGATATCTTTATTTTTGTCGAACAGATTAATTAATTTTGATTAATTATCGTTTGTTCGACCACTATTGATGATTGTTTGATCATAAAAACAATTAAATTCTTAATTATTTTTTATTTTATTATTAATTGAAATTATAAAGAGCGAGCGCGCTCACTTACGTACCCGCGTGAACCGTCCGCGCGAGCTGTAAATTGTTTTTTTTTAGGACTGACTATACTGTTAGCCTTAGGGGCCCTAGAGCCTCTGACGGCTTTTACAGCTTCACCGAACTTGGGGGCGAGCGCAGAGGGTACTCAGCCGCGAAAGTTTTGGACAACTCGCGCACAAGGGTGTCAAAGTGGCCGGACCTCGGCTTGGGCGGTTGTCGCGATCTGGCTAATTCCCTATTCGTAAATTCAAGCTAACTAACATATACTTACTCATATGCATGTTACCCTCCTGGGTGGAAGGAAGGAAACATGCGTATGTGTATTTGGTGATCGGAAAAGTTTTTCTACACTAACTACGCAAGAATAGTAGCGCAAAAAAGAAAAAAAGGTTCCATACAGAACCTATGTACCTGTGAGGTGTGCACGTATGTAACATATCTGTTTGATGTTTGTATATGGGTAGCTAAGTGTTGCACGTATAGTGTCACTAGTATCGCGCGGGCGGCTGCCTGACCTAAGGGCTTCACACCGAGGAACGGGCCTAGGCTTGGGTTGCCGCTAGAGAGGGTGGATGTGGCGAGTGTGCGAGAGCGAAGTTGACCGCCCATCCTCTGCGGAGAGAACGGTGGTTACGCGGGCGTGGGCGCTGGCACGCTCTGTTTAGAGAGACGGTGGAATAATACGCGTTTGCTTTTTCGACTTCGTCGTCCGGATCGGTGAAGATGAAACGCGGCCGGCGCTTACGCCGGCAGGTATTGGGGTCCGGTACATAAGTAGCTGCCGCTTTAATTAACGGATTCGCGTGATTCAACGCGGTGTCGAAGCAGGAACGAGAAAGGTGTCTGGCATAGGCATGTATCGAAAGAAGATCTATATCTCTATGAAGATCTTCCATACGAACATACTGATGGGCCCCGGTAAGACGGTAAAGAAACCTATTCTGGATGGTTTGTAAACGTTTCTAGTTAGATCTTGACATATGTGCGAACGCAACGGAACTATATGTTATTATCGGACGGATACACATCTTGCAGAGCGTAAGCTTGTGTCTCGTGGACATTTTACTTACAGAACATAACAGAGGATGCAAACGCCCCAGGACCCAGGCGGCCCTGTTCCTAACTTGAGTGAAGTGAGGTATAAAGGAGAGCCTATACCTATACCTATGTAGCGACATCTCTCGCCACAACTGACGCATCAATGCATCGACACAACTATGTAGCGACACATAGCGACATCTATCGAGCCACATAGGACGCATTCCTACTATCCTTCATCGCGCTATAGAAATTCACTCTATCGTTGAGTATATATACAAGAACCCGACTACAACAATCGAGGCAGCTGCCTGCCAGACATAACACCCGTCTGGTCGGAGGATCCTCCCTTTTCTATAGTTACTTCTACACTGGTGACCCCGAGCATGAACGTCAGCGCAACCTTCTTCGCACAGCTACATCGTGACGTCATCATCACTTCCACAAGCTTTCGAGCAGCGAGTCATACAGCCAGCCAGCATCCACGGCTACTATGGGTATCCTGACCCCTAACATGCAGCGGACGCGCATTTCTGGTCATCACCCACAGCATTCTCAGCGATCTTGGCACAGCACACTGCACTTCGGCCGGTCAGCAAGCAGAGACGCACTTCTCTCCTGGTCGACGCAGCAGCCAGTCACTACGCAGCACTGCATCACCCCAACTCACTGGAGGCATCACCCCGACTCACTGGGGCATCATCGCAGACAGTTCCGACTCACCGTGAACTATACGACATCATCCCGACTCACTGGGGCAATCACCGCAGACAGTTCCGACTCACCGTGAACTATGCAGCATCTAGTTCCGACTCACTGGAACTCTCCACTGGCCCGGCAAGCATCACAAATGGACGACTCAACCTGCTATCGACCTCCGGTCTCGGAGGGGAGTGATGTAGCGACATCTCTCGCCACAACTGACGCATCAATGCATCGACACAACTACGTAGCGACACATAGCGACATCTATCGAGCCACATAGGACGCATTCCTACTATCCTTCATCGCGCTATAGAAATTCACTCTATCGTTGAGTATATATACAAGAACCCGACTACAACAGTCGGGGCAGCTGCCTGCCAGACATAACACCCGTCTGGTCGGAAGATCCTCCCTTTGCAATAGTTCTTCTACACCTATCTTGGGTTACACCTAGATATTTGGCCTCCTTTACCCATGGAATCGGATTACCGAAGAGTTCAAGGGGTTTACGCTTGAGGCTCTTCAGTATCTTTGAGGAATTCTTGTCGAAGAGCACCGCTGCGCTCTTCGAGGGGTTGATGCCTATTCGCCAGTCGTTAAACCACTTCCCGAGAGTGATCACGGCGCGTTGGACTCTACTTTTGAGTTGGACTTTGTGCCTTTTAGAGGAGTATATGACTGTATCGTCAGCGTATAGCCCTACCTCGACTTTCTCGGGAAGTCTAGGTAGGTCACAGAAGTACAGATTGAAAAGTCTAGGAACCAGGATGGAACCTTTGGGGACGCCTAAGCGTATGGGGTGGGGTGTGGATAGTTTACCTTCCACTCTATAGCGGAAGGTGCGGTCTGTGAGATAATCGCGGATGATTTTAACTAACCTATCGGGGATTTCGCGACAGTACAACTTGTAGACTAATCCTTCTTGCCAGACATTATCAAAGGCCTCGGCAACGTCAAAAAAGACTGCAAGTGTACGACGGGGGTTTCTTTTTGGCTCAAAGAAGTTAAAAGTGATGTGCTCCGTGAGGCGGTGCACTTGATGAGTGCAAGAATGTTTAGCACGAAAACAGAACTGCTACGGCGGATTGCGGTTTTTCTCCTCTATTACGGACATGAGACGGTTCAGAAGGAGCCGCTCGTAAATTTTACCTAAGGTGTTAAGAAGACTGATAGGGCGATAGCTGTCGGGAAGCGACACGCTCTTGCCGGGCTTGTGAATACCTACGACAATGGCCGTTTTCCAGACGGCTGGAAAATGGCAGTGGGATATGGCTACATTGAAGATGCAGACCAATAGAGCTATGAGCTATGAGGTGATCAGGAAGAAGTTTGAGTACTTCATTCCTGATCCCGTCGGGACCTGGTGACTTTTTAAGCTTAAGGCTTTTGAGTACGGCACAAACTTCCTCAGAAGTGACAGGGGACAGGGACTCTGTCACGGGGAGCTTATTCAGCACTCCCACGCGGGCTCCGATACCTTCGACTCGGTCGGTATTTGCATTGACACTGTTCTGGGAGCACTGGCTCTCCAAGCAGGCGGCAAGGCACTCCGCTTTGTTGACGCTATTGAACGCGGGTGTTGTGCCGGGACCCCTTTCGAGGGGGGGAATGAGAGGGTGGGCATCTATTTTAAGTGCATGGGCTACTATTCAGTAAGTCAGATGGGATGGTCTTAGTCCTTCGACTAAGGTGTCCCATCTGTGACTTCTGAACTCGGTTATGCGGGCTTTAACCGCTCTCTGGAGTGCGCATAACCGTGCGTGGTTTTCCTCGGTCGGATAGGAGTCGTGCGCACGAGTCGCAGCGTTCTTCTCCGTCAACAACGCACGCACGTCGGCAGGGAGTACAAAGCGGCCATCGTTCGCCCATTACTATGGGAAATACTTTCCCATTTATTGATTTTACTAAAAATTATGTAAAGATAAAATAATTTGGTATCTTTTCACTTAATTTCAGTAAATATCTATACAATTAATAAAATAGAAGTGTCTGTTTGTAATGCCAAAATACAGCTTTTTAATAAATGCATATTATGAAAGTGTATACGATACCTATAACAAAAAATCCATTTTTAAAATTTTCGTTTGTCTGTATGTCTGTTTGTTCCGGGTAATCTCCGAAACGGTTAGACCGATGTTGACTGGACTTCCACTGGTAGATAGCTGATTTTATAGGGAGTAACTTAAGCTACTTTTATCTTAGTAAAAGAATTAGGGTTCCGCACAAATATAAAAAAACTGGTCATGGTGAATCAATTCTGGTGCTTAAATAAGTAAACCATAAAAGATATATCAAATTAATATATCAAATAATTGCATTAAAAAACCTACAAAAATGTCAGCGAGAGTATTCATTTATCTTTTAAGGAACACCCACAATAAGCATTTTTGTCTTTAAAATATCCGGGAGCGTGGGAGCAAGATTCGCGTGGGCATTCCATAGTCCACGTGAGTGAAGCCGCGGGCACAGCTAGTAGAAAAATAAATAGATATAAAATCATACAATATTATAACTTTTAATATAGAATTATTATCAGAAAATAAGGTTGCATTTTAGGTGCTAATCAATAAATAGATACATAAGTGCATAAATAACGGGAATATACTATTTCTTTTTGTTTAAACTAAATTCGATTCCCCCATTGCGGTGTACAATTTCATTTATAATGGCTTCCTCATCCTGTATTAGATTAAAGAAGCCATATTCGATTACTTACGTAGGTTCGAATTCGCTTTACAGAATTCAAAAAGTTTAATGGAATTTTGAATTAAAACAAGATTTTAGGTTTTCCTTATATATATAAAAAATATAATATACGTACCTGTAATCCAAATATTTGGCGAGCATAGTGAATCACGTTGGCTAATTTTTAGTAGTAATAGTACAATCGAAAAACAATGGCGACTACCGACAGTTTAGCAATCCATCGCCACTCGTTGATGTAATGCCTCCAGGATGCTGGATATAGACTAGCTGAGCGTCCGAAACGCGACAAACCAAACGACAGTCACTGTGACGGGTTTATCATAATGTGAACTGTGGTCGCGATCACCATGGTGTACAAATACCTAACCACCGTGCTTAATTACTCGATATAATATTATCCTATGCATCCTCCTATGCATGGCATAGTGGACACATGTGCATGGGTAAACATGGTGATCGCAATCCTGTCTGACGCAATTGTCGTGCCCTACGGCAATTATGTATTTAGAATTAGAAGTTATTTAATTTTGAGGAAGTGATTTCAGTTTGATTAATTTACAATAACTACTTAAGAATGTAGATAACGATTTGTCAATGTTTTGACTTCATTCTTTTGCCTTTGAATTGAATAGAAAGAAAAAAATATTTTAATATAACATACCATCACGCCTGCATCCCCGAAGGGCTAGGCAGAGGTGTACTAATGTACACCCACAGTTCGCAGAGTATGTTTTTAGGTCCCATGTAACAGGGGGCGAGCCTATTGACATTAATCGGGCACGAAACCAAACTCCGAGCTGCTACTGAGAATTTCATAGGAAAAACCCAATAACCCAGGACCTCGCTCATAGCAGTCGCGCTTACGACCACTAGGCTAACGAGGCAATTGAAAATTTTACTATTAATTATTGTTATGTTTGATTTAGTCAAAACGCACAAGAATTAAAATCATTTGAAGTGATTATAGCTCAGAGGTTGCATGTGTTGCGTCGATCGATGTTGATTTAGCTTATGTGAGCTGTCACTAAAAAAATATACCTTGATGAAACCATGGCACTTTTTTTGCCTGATTAGTTGTTGTTACTTATCTTACTGTTGTACTGCGTGTTGAACTGTTGTTGTTACCTTACTGTGATGATTTTATAGTTTTATGATTAATTTGATACTTGAATGATACACACAACCATCTTGAATCCTTGTATTAATAATAATCTTCAACAAACATGGACAATAATAGACAATCTTATCATCATAGACAATATAAACTTATTCTACCATTGACAGCATCCTAAGGTTAAAAAATCTTTCGTCGCCATGTATCTATAGGTGTGTTCCGGCAGCTGCAGTTGAGAGCCAGTTCCCTTAAGGCTTAGCTTGTTGCCATTTTATCTCAGATCAGCTCGTTACCAGTTGCTAAATAAAAGTGTTAAAAAAACAAAACGTACCTATCTTTGTCTACTATGGATTGTTCGTTACGTAGTTAGAAAGTGTGTTGAAACCATAAAACTGTAAAAGGTTTAGTAATCAAGCATTGAGCACAATTGTTGTCTAAACAATAAAATTATTAGTGAAAATTTTCCATTTCAACATGGGAGTTTGTTTTTAGATCGTAATTCATAATTTACGAAGGACGATAATCCCTTCCCGAAATAAAGGGTTCGGAATGTTATTCTGTCGAAGGGACTGTTCAAAAATGTATTGTTTTAAATTCATAATTAAATATTAAAATATAAATGTAATTTTGAATAGATTGATTTTGTTAGTATTTACAGCTCTGCTTTATTATGTTGTGAAGTCACGGGCATAAATTAGTTTATCTTTGTGGATTTTAGGAACATGCGAAAGCTAAGAGAAGACAGGTAGGCCATAGAGAAATCGCTTTAAGAATGCTCTTGTTTAAAACTTATAGTGTTGTACTAGCTAGCGGTGTGCCCGCGGCTCCGCACGCGTTTGTTACTAAGCAATAATTATTTTAATCTCTTTTTATTTTTACTCATATTGTTGACAATTCATATGCCGTATTAATTGAGGAGTGGCATGTATTTCCCGTGTACAATTTTCATCAAAATCGGTTGAAAACTATTATTCTAATGTGCAATATCTAATGCATTATTAACAATTCTTATAGCCTCTCAATTATAGTAGTTATGATGTATGTTTTCAGTTTACAAAATTTGATCAGAATCGGTTGGCAATTGATGAAAATTAAACTTTTTGAATTATCTTATAGCCCATTAATTATGTAAATATAATAGTTAGAGTTCCCGTGTATAAAATTTCATCAAAATTGGTTAAGATTGAATGAAATTTGTTTTTTTTTTTAATCATTTTTTTTACGATTCCCAAAAGTGTTATTGAAAATTCTCATTACTTATCATTCATTGAATGATACTTCCCGTGTACATAATTAAATTAACGAAAATATATATATATATATATATATATATATATTTTACATTATGTAAACGTAATATTGAAATTTTTTATACCCTATCAACTGACAGATGATATAAGCATCCCGTGTACAAAATTTCATAAGAATCAATAAATCCGTTTCTGAGTTAAATCCGGACATACAAACAGACAGACAGACGACATGACAGAAATTTAATGGCATATTCGTGATTAGTATCGTATGCGTATCGGGAAATTTTGGAAAAATATTAAAAGTACAGACAGGACTACAGATTTATTAATATAGCTAGCTATATTTATATGATATTAACCAAAAAAAAAAAAACCTACCACCCTGCTATACTATTGCATATGCTCCGGCTGATTTCGGAACACGACAAACCAAAAGAAATTCATAGATGGGTTTATCACTGTTTGTATGGTACTGTCATTATAAATGCCAATATGAATCCAACACAGTAACCGTCCCAATAAAACTTCAAAAATAATTAAAATCATACCTTATTGTACCGGCCTACTGGAAGGTTTTTTGAAAAACGTGAAACCCATTTTATTCATTTCTTACCTAAAGCATAAATATGAATGGGTTCTTTATAAAAACTCTCACCCAAGTTTTATTTTCACCACATGTGGAATAACACAATGAAATAATTTACTTGTAGCAAAACTGTGTAGTCCAGTTAATTTACAATAGGTATATCGCTTAGAACATATAAACTCCCGCGAGCCGCGGTATGACAGCGTCATAAAATAAAAATCATTATGCCTTACTGCGTAGTTAAACAGCTTAAAAACACTTCAGCCAATCTTAAAAAGAATACTGGACTATCGTTTAATGGGTAATTATTACAAATACAATACATTTCTTATTAAGTATAACAAAGTTGACAACGCTGTCATTTCATAACCGGTTGTCGTGGGAGCTGATATTTCCCTCTTACATAATTTCATCTCCTATTTTTTACCCTTAACATTTTATTTTCGCTACAAAAAGTACCCTATGTCCTTTCTCAAGGTCCAATCTATCTCTATACTAAAATTATTCAAAATTTGTTCAGCGGTTTAGGCGTGAAAACGTAACAGAAAGACAGATAGAGTTAGTTACTTTCGCATTTATAATACTAGTATGGATATATTTCAAAGACATTTTAATCCTTAGTTAGTTTAAACTGGAGCAGAATAAGGACGCCAGATGTTGAAAGTTTTCGCCAGTCGGTTCCATTTTGGAGGTAAAATATGTAAATTGTTTACTCGATCCCCAACAGTCACGCCCTCAGGTGTGACGCTATTCGCAAAACGCGCCTCCTACGTTTTGGCTTTCAAAAATGAGATATTGTTTTCAATAAATTCGTTCTCTTTCATACAGTTTTCATTACAGTTTTTTTTTAAATTATTTATGAAACTCTTAGGGCGGCTTGGACCAAATCCTTATTAATCATAAATCAATCGTTAAATCAGATTTAAGATTGATAGTTGCATACATTTTAACACAACTAGACTGGAATTTAATTTGCTTGGTACAAGTCGCTCTTAAAGTTTGACATCAATAGTGAATTTTGATTTTCATCTAGTTATATTGACAATCAGATATGCCATACCTAACCTCCTGCTCGAATCGAGTGGAAGGTTATAAATGGTGTTGTTAACATGGAGCAAGAGCGCATCAAGCCCGGTGAAGTTGTCCAAACTACTACGGCTCCAGCGCCTTTAAGGCTAATAGTGTAGTCTGTTTAAAAAAAGAGAAGAGCTTTCTCGCTTGGATCGTCAGACCGTTTACATAGCCCTTTCATAAACCGTTTATATTCGTAGTCAGCCATTATCATCTAAGAATATCTATCCAAAAATCAATGAATCTTTATCTCTTTGTTCGATTATTTGTTCCATATGCATTCCTAAACCATTCATGCGATTGCGATGGAACTATATTGAATAGTTTTGCATACACCCGTGAAGGTTCTGTGTTAGTACATCCAATTTACATTTGGTGGCATGCGGATCATTTCATTCGCTAACAAGAGGACTGAAGTCGCAAGCAAACACTACTTTTTAAACGACTTTAAAAAAGAGGAGGCTCTTAATTCGAATGTATTCTTTTTATGGACGTTTAAGTATAACTTCTTTGTTAATGAACCTATTTAGATGATTCTTTTTTCGTTGAAAAGGGGATACTATTTTAATTTAATTGGCATTGGACCTTACAATTCAAAGATACACCAGGGAACTTTTCAAAATCGTTAACAAATGAAATCATTTACACGTGGTGGCATGCATCTTGGAAAGAACAAAGAAGTTACAAAATTTGTGAAGATGTGGAATTACCTCCCGACAAACGTATTCCCTTCCTTCTACTATATGGGATCCATCAAACGAGGTGTGAAGAGGTATTTCTGAAGGTCGGCATGAAGGCGACAACGATGCTGGAATTTGTCTACGGCGGTCGCCGATGTTTCTGGACGGCATGTACCATATTTTTCACCAAGTTTGTCAATAACCTACAGACATTAGTTGATTTAATGTCATTTTTGGGTTTTCTATTAAATGATTAAGGATTTATTGGTATGTAAAAATTAATTAAACACTCAAATCAAGACTTACCTAATTAAGTAAGTATAGATATCAATTAAAACTTTAGTAAAGTTTTAATGACTTCCAAAACCAAGTTGAATAAGAAATTTTCAGAGAAGATCGTCCGTCGTAACCAGTTAGATGGAAGTGATTAGAAAAACAATACACGTTAACCATATTGATATTTAAAACAGAATTATGATTTAAAAAATGATACATCTGTCTCGTGTTTCTACACGTCAAAGATTGTTTAGTAAACATCTTCCAATTACCAATTTACAGAGGACGCTAACTTATGTTATCGAATGAATGAAAGTGCACAACAGAACCAGCCATTCGTGTGTCTAGAGTTTGCCAATTTAGCGGTATTCCACAAGCTTTTTGTACCACACGATATCAACAGAGAATAATTCTTCATATTGATTTTATGCATATAATAATAATAACGCATGTGGATTTCTTGTTGCATATTGGTGATAGCTGTGCCCCACGGTTTCACCCCTGTTAATATTGTTCGACAAACACCACGCCGCCAACGCACCTATGTAGTACAAATAATTTTAATTTTTCTTTATCTTCTAAACTATGCGTCCAATTAGTATAATCTAAAGAGGAAAATTGAACTTCATAAAATTGTCTTTATGATGAAGTAACTTTTGTTTGTAAGAATTAATATGTCATGTCTAAAAATAAAGCTAATAAATCACTTTTTAATTTTCAACAAATCTTTGTCACAATATACCTTATTGTGGCTTATGTATAAGAGATACCCATATGTTGTTGCTGACTTTTATAAATATACTAAGGACTAATATTATTGTAGGACATTGTATTTCCGTATCACTAACGATTACGCCAGCGCACGCGGTTAAAGCAATACCGGAGGACCTCGATTTCCGACTTACGAAAAAAATAAAAATAACAATATTAAATTGCCTATACTATTTCTCGAGAGTTCGGCTATCATATACAAAAGTAATTTTTCGAATCTGACTGGTAGTTTCAGAGATTAACGTGTTTAAACAAACAAACAAAATTATATTATTATTATATTAGTATAGAATTATAGATCGGTCTAAATAATTTCTATCATGCAATGCAATGTTAATAACCTTTAATCACAAGACTATACATATATTAAAATTGTTTAAAAACCAGTTATAATACAAAGCATTACAGAGACTATCGCAAAGTTCCAAGTTTGACGTAGTTAATTAAAATGTAGGTAATTTTATAAGGGGCATGAAGTGAAGATGTTACAGAACGAGAAGTGCTGAGATAAAATGAAGAAGCAGTTCCCCTTTTTAATATTAAAAATTTTTGTGGTAAGATATTTTCAATATTTATTACAAGACAAAGGTTTGTAATTTTACCAACGACAAATTACTGTTGTTTTTACGTTATTTGTATTTTGTCTATACATACTTTATTTGCGAATAAAGAGACCTTTCCGATTAATTGAAAGCAATTAAATTACACTCCTAATGATGCGTTATTCTGATATGGAAACAGATTTTTAATTCCCCTCAAACTACGGTAGAAGCCTTTTATTTCAGTCTCGCTTTAGAAAAAGTTACTCTTATTTTCTTATACTTATAAAACTGTATAATTAATGTAAAACTTATTTCGACCGAACTAAGGTTTAAAAAGCATTACAGTATCGTGGAGCCTATTGGTCTCCGGTGAAGCCATCGAATAATATAAAAGCGGTGTCGTCTGGCCACGGACTGTTGCGCGTTGCTATGACAACCCACATCGATTGACGTCGCCGGGCGCATCTTGCATCGTGCACGACACTGAGCTAATAAACGCTTGTGCTTAGCGCTTTGTCTGCTACGAGACGCTGAGAAATTATCACAACAGCGTTTTATTGTTTGTTATTTAAAATTATAACAATAACACTGTTATTTTTTGCAATCAATAATGTTTATTTTATCTCTCTATCTTGCATTTACCAATGTCAGCATCATCCAAGTTTACCCTGATTTTTTTGTCAAATCTGTGCAAGTGTGTATATTTAATATCATATTTAGATTTAAGGAAAATATCTCACGAATTGATAAGATAAATCCAATCAAAAGAGTTTATTAAAGAGACGCTAAGATTTGATTGAATTTCCTTGGTTTCTTTCACGACGGTATTTTTGTAAGGCCTCTCACATAAAGGACTGACTGGTCGGAATTTAATTTCGTTGGCTTATGATCCCGGAGATGTTTTGAATAATTCCTCCATCACAGTTCTTATTCGGGCGAGCTAAAATAATTATAGAACGAACATTTTGAAATTTCGTTTTGCAAATTTCGGATCAATGTTAAATAAAGGGCTTTAGAAACTTTTAGATTTTGGTTAAGAATTTTATTAGAGTTTTTTCTTCGTTACGATATGTAAGAGTAAATAAAAAAATTCTCAATTAGAAAATTAATGCGAGGAATGAAATGTATATTATAGACAATAAAAAAATAATTCAAGTTATTAAACTAAGTTCTTTTGTGTTGGAGTTCAGTAACCATCTTTTGCTTTCTCGCGTTTAGGGATCAGTCAGTGTATATCCAGCTGATTTGACAGCGAAGACTGGTGATGGATTGTTGATCTCTTGATGATGCTGTGTTTTGGATTGTACTGTGCTTATCATCAGGAGTAGTGGTGTCTATTTGACATGCTGCTATAAACAAAACGATAATTTTTAGGAATTTACAAACTTTTGCGTAAAATTAATTTACCTTTCTTGAACTTTTTAACATTTTTAGTCCAGCAGCATGTTTAAAAACCTAGCCTCAAGTAATGTATAATAATTTATTAATGATGGTGAGCTATAACCAGGTAAAATAAGAAACGCTTTTCCACTTGTTTCTGTTACAGAGCAATAACACTTCCAGTAAGTTGTTTCATAATAACAGGCTGTTTGTTACATGATGCTATCAATTTCTATCACTATAATTAAAAAGAGTAAAGAGCTTCTTCCATGGCATATTTGTTTATATCTCTCTCCTGCAACATAAATATTCGTAAGCTTGAATAGAGAAAAGCGTGTTCCAAACTGAAACTGTTCACTTTTGTGTCACACACCTCTATGTGGTACGTATCTCACAGATACGTAGTATTTAATAACAGGTTTTTACGGTTTATAGATAAGTAATAGTTCCAAACGATTACTTGTAAATACCTTTTTTTAAAAGCTGTTTGCATAAATACGCCTCATTTCTAGCCTTAGATTATAAAAAAGGGAACATTGGAATTGGAATTAAAATTGTCCAAATTTTCAAGAGTGATAGAGATTAAGCTTATAACTTGGAGAAAGCTTATCCAATAATTGTAAATATGTGTATACGTTATCAATATAGTGATAAATGTTGCATAAAGTATATATAATATGAGAAATATTTTATTTCAAAAGAATTCGCGTATTGGCAACCCGCCAGGTACATGAGTACTTTATTCAAACCGTACTGAGGAGTATATTGAAGGAACGTGCCATTACATATTTTTCAGAAACTGAATCTCCATTATTTGTACTCAGTGCTGGAAGCCTTTGTATTGGTACGGCATCAACGAACCTGAATGGTATTACGTTTTGAGGAAAAACGAATATCTATCTTTGATCGTAGATAGCAAAAAATAAATAAATTAATAGTTGTTGCAAGAAAGGCTATCTTTTTAAAGCTTTTTATTCATTTTTTATCTATACAACAAATGTGACAAACAGGTATACGGCCTGCCTAATAGTTAGGTGGCTACAGAAGCCCTTGTAATACCATAAATCAAAATCAAAATAATCTTTATTCAATTTAGGCTCTAAGAAGGCACTTATGAACGTCAAAACACTACTGGCGGTTCGGAAAACGTCCCAGACATCGAGAAGAGCCGGTAAGAAAATCGATCGGGTTTATCTTTTTTTGTCAACTGTACAAATGTTAATATAACAGGTACAATAATAATTATTTAGTGGATGCACAGAGAGGGAATCACTTCCAAACATCACTATCATTCAAATAATGATCCACTCTATAATAACCTTTTGACAGTAAAACTTGCTTGACATGGTCCCTGAACTTTTTGTCCGGTAAATCAGTAATATGCGTCGGGATCTTATTATAAAACCTGACACTATTACCTAAAAACTTTTATTGGACCTACTTAGACTAAAACACGGTACGACTAATTTGTCTCTATTTCTAGTATTAACATTGTGCTGATCTTTGACAAAATGTAACTTGACTAAGTTTTTAAGAATATACATTAAGTTATCAAGGATGTATTGGGAGGGCAAAGTTAAGATTTATATTCCTGAAATTTGTTCTTTAGTGATTCACGAGGTTTTAGGTTGTAAATTGCACGAATTGCCCCTTTTTGTAATATAAATATGGTATCTACCTCAGCTGCTGAACCCCACAGAATGACTAGCGCTTTGCCGACCTTGAACCCCCTTGCCTTATTATCTATTCAGAAGTCTTCACATTGTCCTGTAGAACCCACTCGGCTAAACTAACAACCCTTATCTAAAACGTTACTTGTGGACTGTACATAAGATTTGAGAAACGATAATGGTTTAGTAGTGATATCCTCGGACACTGCGTCGATATATGTTAATTCAAATTCTGTAATGTTTTCGATGACACAAGACACGGGGTTAAAGTTAAAGCATGGTGGAATTTGAATTTTGTAATTGCCACCTAATTTGCTGACCCTCAAGTCGAAAACATGTCGCCAAAAATATTTGAGGATGTGTCGACAATACAGCGCGCAGCAATAAATTAATTTGTGTGTAATATTTAATAGCCTATTTTAAGCTCAAACTTCGATCAATCCCCGACCACATCGTCCACACTTTTTTTTAAATATACCACAAAGGTGGCAAACAAGCATACGGCCCGCCTGATGGTAAGGGGCTACCGTAGCTTACGGACGCTTCTAATACCATAGGCGTCACAAGCACATTGCCGACTTTGAACTCCCCTATCTCATGGAGCTCTAGAAACTACTCACCACATGAACGCAAAACAAGTAGAGAGAAATCTCCAAATAAATATCTCTGTGCCCTACCTCCCTTCTATTTTTTTTCTCTACAAACTGCAATAAAGCGAGCGTTACTTATCTCGGTTTGTCACGTTGCCAAAGGACACGTGTTAAAAAGAAAAGGCGAGTGACACTATTTTTAAATGGCACGTGATATTTTTTTCGATGGAAAATTTTAAAAGTATTGACAACAGTTTTATATTAGTTCTTATTTTTATAGTAATCAGTTGCAAATAGACATTAGCCTTTTGAAGTTTTTATTGAAAAAGAGGTTCTCTAGTTTCATGCCCATAAAAAATAAACAAAAGTATGTAATCCAATAAAAACAAATTTTTATTTTTATTTTAAGCAACTTGCATAGGTATATTTGTCATACAAAACAAATTATATGATTAACTAATATATACCTAAAATGTATGCTTAAAAACCAGCACCGGTCGGAACACAAATTTTTGGAAAATGTAAATTAATAACCAAATACTTTGATAGTTTCCTATCTTAGTTGTTTTGATATCTTTAAAGTATGTAGAAACAAAATTAAATTAAGAATTACTTTAAGATTGTACTTTACGTTCACTGTGATACAATGATTTTGTCGGCAAAAAAACTCATCGCCGATAATTCAACTTGAAATAACTTAAAAAAATTAGCCTGTAGAGTTACCTAGTGTAGTTTTCCACCACTTTCCTTGCACGCACTATCCTCACTTAGTCGACCAATGAACACGGAATGTGGTAAAAGCTTGCAGCAGATATTTACAAAAAATAAATTAAAAAAACGAGATTGTGCTCTTGGTATGTTTATTTTTTCATTACCAGTCGTACTATTTGAATAGGTAATAGGCAATTCTATATTGTTTTGGGCATCCTAACATATTTAATCATTAAAGAGTTTGAATAATTCCTGAATGTGTATATATATGTACTATTATTTATGGAGTTATTCCAAAATACGTTCTACTGACTGACTGTTAATGACTTATCTAAAAGCAAGATGATGTATGTAACATCGTAACGCATGCGTGGTGGTCGATTGTCGTCATGTCTTTAGGAGTGGCAACTTTTTATAACTCAATCTTTTGTGAGGTTTTTTGAAGCTATGAAGAGAAATGACCATTTAACATCACGCGAGCATGCCTATTTGCTTTTTGATATCATAAAAAAGTAGTTGATATTCTTGATGTTTATTGTTACAAAAAAATTATATGTGTATTTTAATGTGTGTATTTTATATATATTAATAAACATATCTTCTTATTGAGTTCATATTTTGCCAGTAATAGTTGCTGCGATCTTATACCACAGTACAGCAATTTATTATTCATCCTGAGTTCCGACTAAAAGCTTTCTTTGTCATTGACGGTCACCTGGGACGTATTCAGTAAAATGTTTATGAGGAAATATTAGAAACCTAGTTTAATGTACAAAGAAAATCGGGAATTATCGTTTTACATTCTGGGGGATTTGGGCATTGGATTTTATTATGATGTAGTACACAATAAATAAATAAAGCTTAAATCGAAGTAAACAGCTAATTATAACATTTGAATTAAATAAAACTACAAGTAGTAGTTGCTTAGCAGAGTGAATCACGTGCAGGTGAGATTGGCTTGGGTGTGTAAAGTCTTAAGAAGTTATTAACCCTTTAACGTTACCGTATATCAATACCAGGAATATTTATACTATATTACACTCTAAATACTTAGCATATAGTGTGATATATGCATATGCAAAGATAACTAATATCTATTAAATAAATTTCTTATAGCTTATTTACAGATAAAGTACAGCTTAAACCGATGAGTGTAAAAACTGTAAAAGCATGAAATAAATGCCTTATATATGTAGGTGAATGCTTTGAAATGTTTTTTTAACATTCGTCTTCTAAAAACTTTAAATAGGGAATAAAATGTATATACATGTACAATTTTACATAGAACAAGTATAGGTAATTAGTAGTACAGTGGAGCATCGATTATCCGAACTGCTACGCGCGGCCGCGGCCGGCCGCTCGCCACACGTCCGACCCGTGCGTACCGTACCTACCCTCTCCCCTCTCCCGTCACCCGCGCTACAGTGCTCACGCACTTGTGGCGACTTTTTAGTTGTACTCGTGTGTCATTTCCAAGTACTCGCAAGTCGATAGACTAAATTTTGCCGCGTAAAAAGTAAACTCTTAATTTAAAATGCCTAAACGTAAACGTGTTGTCCTTTCTATTAAAGATAAATACGAAATTAATAAACGGTTGGAGGAAGGCGAATCTGCAACCAAGTTATCCATTGAATACAAAGTTGGTAAGTCTACCATTACGGATACAAAAAAACAAAAGGCGAGCATATGTCATTTTATATATCAGCTTGATTCTTCTGACGGATCCACGAGTCGTAAAACGATGAAACATGCCTCAAACACGAATTTAGATGATGCTGTATATAAATGGTTTACTCAAAAAAGATCCCATGGAGAACCTATTTCTGGCCCAATTTTGTGTGAAAAAGCAGTACAATTTAACGAAAAACTTGGAGGGCCGTCAAATTGTCAAGCAAGCACAGGCTGGTTAAAACGATTTAAGTCAAGACATGGCATTCGTGAGCTTCAAATACAAGGAGAAAAACTATCTGCTGATTCATTCAAAATCAAACTAAGGGATATACTAAAGGAAGAAAATTACGCTTTCGAAAATGTTTACAATGCAGACGAAACCGGGGGGCTCAATTGGTAAGCATTGCCACGAAAAATTCTTGCCTCACGCAGTGAATTAGCAGCACCTGGTCCTAAAATAAGCAAGGATCGTATCACTGCCTTAGCATGTGCTAATGCTACTGGCAGCCACCGATTGTGCAGCTACCATGCTTGTATTTGGTAAAAGCAAGAAACCACGGTGTTTCAAACACGTTAATATGTCTGCGATGCCTATTGTTTACAATTCGCAAAAGAGTGCTTGAATGGATAGTACAATTTTCATGAAATGGTTTGCATAAACTTTTATACCCTCTGTAAAAGCTCATTAAATAAAAAATGGTAAAAGAGAGAAAACATTATTGCTTCTTGATAACGCCCCAATACATCAATCATGTGACATCTTAAACGAAAAAGACGAGTTTATAAAAGTCATGTTTCTTCCACCTAACGTGACTTCATTATTACAGCCCATGGCGTTATTGCGACTTTTAAACGGTATTATAGAAAAAAATTGTTACGTAAGTTACTTTTGGAAAAAGAAGAGGAGGGAGAAGAAAGTCTGATAAGAAACCATAAAAAGATTGATTTAAAAGACGCGTCCTACATGATCAGTGCAGCATGGGACAGTGTAAAAGAGCAGAACTTGAAAAGCGCGTGGAATAAAGTTTTGTGATAGGAGAAAATCCTCAAAGTGAATGTGTAAATGAGAAACAGGATGATATGTCGGAAATGATAGATTATGCTAAGAAAGCTCGATTGTCAGGAATGTGATGAAGAAGAAGTTCAACTATGGATGGATATGGATGAAGATCCCGGGTACCAAATTATGCAGGATCGCGAATTTTAGACCTCATGACTAATAAGGTTGAACACCTGGCCACCGCTAGCACACCATCAACTACAAGTTCAGATAATGTAGTTGAAAATATAATTGGTGCTTCTGAAGCGTTTAGTTGCTAAATATTGCCTTACGTTGGTATGAAACACAAGCTGAAAGCGACCAGTATCAAATATCTGTCCTTAAAAAAGTACGTGACCTAGCCGCTCGTAAGCGGGTAGGCTTGCTTCGGCAAACGAAGCTAGAGGATTTTTAAGAGTTAATTGTACCTAGTAGGTACATACATGTTTTCCTACAAGATTGTCTGCACTTTTTTCGTTAACATAATTCCTATTTGTCATTAAAGATATAAATTCATATCTATTGTTTTCATTTACCTGTACGTAAATATGTATGGCTGAATCAGTTCGATTATCCGAAAATACCTGTTTTCCGAACACCCATGTCCCCCAATTAGTTCTGATAATCGACGCTCTACTGTACTACGATTCCTGAGATGTTGCCCATGTTAATTGCTGACATAGATTAATTATTGGTTGTCACTTTCAACCACAAGTAACGCGGCAACCAATCATTAATCGATTACAGACTCATTAATTAAAATATAATCTTTGATATTAATAATGATTTTAGTCATCATTAAATTAAATTACGAATACATACCTGTATAATAAATTATTGAGGATACACGTAATGTTCAACCAATACGCTGAATCAGAATGAATCATGTGAAAACAAAAGGTACAGTTTCAGGGTCGCTGGCAGGCTACGGGCGACCCCTTCCGTGAAATAATACCATTACACAATGACTCAAGACGCGATAGTATGCTAGTGAAGCGGTTTACATTGTTTTCGAAAATAAAATTCTATATTATACTAGCTGTTTCTCACGGCTTCGCTCGTCTAGATATTTAAATACAAATTTTTGGAGAATACTCAGATCCCTTCGGTAACGCGCCGAAGATAAAAAAATATTTTTTTGTTCATACTAAAATAATTAAATCGCGACTAAAAATGGGAATAGGTAGAGTGAAAATTTGGGGTTCCACTTATTTTTTGATGCCAAATCCAAATTTTTTTTAACAAAATCCAAAAAAAATAAAAATTGGTATTCTTATTATTTATACCTAACTTATAACTACGAAATATACATAAAAATTTTTCATTAAAATCGGTTCAGCCGTTTTGTAGGAGTTTGTCCACAAACACCGTAACACGAGATTTTTACATATACGATTTAATCCATGATATTTTTTTAACGCCTTTTGTTATCTTTTACCATTTAAAAACTTATTTTTTCCATCTCATCGAATGTATAAAACACGAGGTTATTTGGCTGTGATCTCCTGTAGATATTTCCTCAGTAGGACTTCCTCAAGTAGAGAGGAACCTCCATAAAATGTATCGATCTTTGCCCTACCTCCCATAAAACACGTTGAAAAGGTTTAAAAGTTTGAGTTAATAAAAAAAGACAGTAAGTAGCATAGTTAACGTAATGGTACGGCGTAGTCGATTGCTACGATTGTAGCACTCATTTTACCGTAGCAGAACTTATCTTACATGAAACTTGAATAAATAATGCTAAAACAAATATCTTATTACAATCCATATACATCATATGGCAACCTAAAAGAAAATTATTATCAGTCGAAGCCGGGTTATAATAATTGTTTTAACCCTTTCAAATCATCATAATTAGAGTGACCATGAATTAAGTTAAAGGTTCAATATTGGACATAATTTTGTTAACAACTTTTGTATCTTTTGAGACCGTGATAATAATTAAATCTTTAACTTCGTTTTTCATTGTAATCTTTAAAATCGTGTAAAATAGTTATTTACTTTTCCATCTACTTTAGCAAAGTTTATATCTAACGTTATTTATTTTTCAAAAAGAAAAAAAAAACATAATATCCCACAATTCATTCACAATTTCATTTCAGATTAATGCAACATATAAATTTGTTATTAATATCTACATGCGTATCAAAAGAAATTTAAACATTTTCCTTCTATTGTCCGTGTGTGAATGTATTTATTGGGTTTTCATAATGCCTTTGTCATGGCTCCATTCCAAGCCACGACACGCTGTGACAGCTAATCAATCCTCGTTTGCTAGCTTCCTGCCACCGCGAGAAGCGTTTTTAATATCGTGACACGATCGAATGGCTTCATAGAGAAACGACGACGATGTAGAGAAAAACAACAATTTGCTTTCAATGGAAATGATATTGTAGGTATATATTCATACACAACAGAAGAAATCACATGAAAGAAACTAATTTTTAAAATATGTTTCTAAGTATTATGGTGAAGATTTTCATTATCATATAAATTTGAATTCATAAATGAAGACTGCTTTTTGCTTTTATCTAAGAAACCACTAACAATATAGCTTAGAAATAATTTCTCTCTCTGTTCGCGTAGTATCTGCAATAAACGCAGCAATAAATTAAGTAAAAACATAGGTAAAAAGACAATCATAAAACGGAAATGGAACTGGACAGGAAATGTTGCCAGGCAGAGTGTCGACAGGTGGACTAAAACGTTGACGGATTGGTAGCCACGATGGGTAAACGAGGTGTTGGGACCTGAATGGAATTAACCCAGGACTGGGATGAGTGGCGTAAAAGAAGAAAGGCCAATGTTCAGTAGTGGGTGATTACAGGCTGCCAATAATGATAATGATGATGAAGCAGAAATACTAATATAGTAAAAGGTATATTCGTATAACTCGTTTGTTGTTTTCAAATTACCTTTAGTTCTGTTTTATTGTTTTGCATAGTCAAGCAGTATACCGAGGCAAGTAAGAAACTTAAGTGCACAACAATATCTTCTGTTATAAATTCGTTTAGAAATGCTGTTTACAATTACAATCCAGTTTGTAGGTACGTCAAGCGAGATCTCCTCTTTTTTTAAGGCAAGGCAATCGCGAGCTTTTCTTTTTACTACCGATACACGTTTGAATGTCACATGTTTGTATATGGTTTGACTATTATTTAAGAAAACGAAAACTATAATATTATAAACTAATATTAAATAAAATAAATAGTTTAAAAAAAGTTTACATTATTAGCTTTATGGATATTATTACAACTGTTCACTATTGGTTGATGAAGGCTTTTTCTCACATGAATAAGAGTCATATACAGATCAATCGAACTTTTAAGTTCAATGTAGTTTGGTGAATCCATAAAATATGTATGTTAGGTAATAGGTTACACTCGCCATAGTGGCATGATTCATGATTGATGATGTAGTACAAAGAGAGACTTCAGTATTTTAATTTAAACTCTTTAAAGGATCGCAGTGCGTTGCTCGACCTTACATTCTTGTAGATATTGATAAACGGAATCTTGGATACACCTGAATTACTGAGTAGAGTTAATATGACCGTTCCTTTAAAACTACCCAGAGCTTCTCGTTTTCATATATTCGCTAATAATCATTACTGAACAAACTTGGGGCTTTTCTCTCCATTGAATAGTATTATATCACGTTATAATGCTGAGTCTAAAAAGTAAGATCTATGCATATTCGCGAATAGCCTTGAAAAATATAAATCCATTTGTCTCTGTAAGTAGAATATATTGATATATTTTTGGTTCATCATCCTGTGTAAAATCATGTCATAAACTCCTATAATTAAAGATTGCATTCGTTTAGAGTCTTTTTGTAATCTTATAATTTTTCATAATGTAAAACTTGTTGGTGTTTTTATTATAAAAAAATTTATTATATTAATTAGGCGTGACGCGTTCCGGGATCTGCCGGTTTATATTTAGTACTAAATAACCGAGGTGGTAGGGATCTGTACCCGGCCGCCATACAGATGGAGATAAATCCATCACAGTGAAACTCATTGGTTTGTTTTCATTGGCATGACAGCGAAGTCCTTCGGTGGACTGCCGATCTCTTAGTAGTCACAGTTGTTTTTGGATTTTATTGGGTCATTTTGCCGTGCTACTATAAAAATAGTTTACGTTCAGCGGGTAGAAGCCACGAAAACTAATTTCTACTTTTTTTTTCCTTTCAACATAAATTGATTACTGTTCTATTTAAACACGGTGGTAATGGCATCTGTATGTATATTATGTAATGTATATAAATATTATTTTGTATCTATACTGGACACGCTATTTAACAGTCTCGTGTATTGACCGGTAACTGATCACAACTAACTCATCGCACGCTTATCTTGTAATCTATAAAAAGGGTCAATTATACTGATAAAAACATCACCAGGATTTTTAAGTGTTATAACAACTATTCAAAGTGAAATTGTGGTGGTACCAGCAACGAAAACCAGCGAAATTCAACATCGCGACTACCTGGTAAGTTCCGTCCTCTTCCCATCGAAATATTTCCACCGCACGATATCTTTTTATAAAGCGTATTTTCTTTTCAAAGCTAAAAAAACGCAATCTAGTACCCGAGGTAAAAATAAATTATCGTTATTTACTCTGATTATCTTTACTTTGTTATTGCCGTCTGAAAGTAAAACCATCAGTGTACTATGTACTAACTTTACTACGGATTTATGCAAAGTGGCACAATCATAACAATCAAATGTGTTTATTTTACTACTCTACTAATTAACACGTAACCTTCAGGACATTTTAAAACCTCTACAACCAGGCGCGATAACAAACTCGAACGTTTGCTATCAATATTAATTTAAATGTATGTGACGTTAAAGTGAGTTTCCGAAGTAATAAGGAAACATGCATCACGTACGTGCATCCAATTTCAACGGCTGACTGTGGACAAATGGATCTGGAATAGAAGCTGGAAGTATGCTACCAATAAATTTGATTCCACCACCTACATACAGCCAGTACAGTCCAAGACCTACTAGACTGCTCACTCAAAATGTTTTACTTAAGCGACTTCAAAAAAAGGAGAAGGTTCTCAATTCGAATGTATATATATTTTTATAGATGTTCAGCCATAACTTGATTCTTTGATGATTCTTTTTTCGTTGGAAAGGGGTTACTTTAAGCGTGGTCCCATTATAATTTCATTGACAATGGGTTTTGAACTTCGAAGATACACAAGGGAACTCTTCAAAATCATTAAGGTTGGTTTTCATTTTTGATAAAGATTGTTATGTTAAACTTCTTTCAGTGTGGTAAAGTAAACTTTAAAGTAACTTAAATGTATCAGAGAAGCTCCTTCAAATAAAAGTTGTAGTACAGAGGGTGCGTGGGAGACAAATGGAGAGTGTTTCGACCAATAATAATATAATAAGACGAGGCCAAAAACGTAATACACTAGTGATGTGCGTATTATTTTGTTGATTTTCTTTGTTATACGAGTTACATCCATGTACAGGATATGTAACCACAACTTAACACGTCAACTAAACATTAAATTACACTTTTGCTAAAATAAGCTGGAATTGTTAGGAAAATGGTCTCGTATCGCTATCTCGTTCTAACACAAGCATATACTATAACCCTTTTTGACGAGTTGCTGATTTAAATATATTAAAACAATATTGTAAAGGCAAGTTTATGAGCATAACGTTCATAAATTACCGAGTCAAGCGCGATATGTTCTTTTTTTCTGAAAATCAGTATTGAATTAGCCTTTTTCTGCCTTTTATTTATGACCCATGAACCATATAGTTTATGAAATAACAATGACAAATGATCTTCTTTAGTACATGTACATAACAATGTATTTTAATTTATTTTGTAGCAAATAATGCAAAGGTATAAGCATCAACTTACTTTAGTAAATTCATTATTCGGAATAATTAATCAATATTTTTTAGTTTATCATTTGAATATAACTCGTAATTAAGAGCCACATACAATATTTGTATTAATTAAAATTTCCAGTAACACTTATTATCAGCTCAAGATTAATAATTTTTCCGAAATTGGCATCTCTTTCACTTCCCTTCAGCATTTGAGATTTTAAGCTAGTTTCCGAACAAATTTGGCGCCTTCTTAAATTGTTGCCCGGGGCAAGTTTGAGCTTCGGAACCACAGACGTAACCTCCACCTCGGTACGAACTAAAAAGTTATCTTTGTCGTACCGTGAAACTGTGGAACCATCTCCTGATTATTTGTGTTCCTTCCGTCTTACGATATCGTTGAAGCGTAACAATTAGCTGAGTCACTATAAAAAATACTTTCGTTTGCACCCTTCATCATTATGGGACGGAAAACTTAATTTAAAATGTTCATTTCACGCACTCTATTTTAAAGTTTTTGTTTCAGTATAAATTTACAGTTTTGTTTTAGGTAATCTAAGAAATGAGTAAGCTGTATTATTTTATTTGTGCCGTCGCCAACATAACGCAGTAACGGCCTTGTGAGCATGGATAGTAAAATATGCGTGGATTGCAATTCATTCAAATATCACAGCGCAGCACTATCTAGTTGTTTATCTATATACTATATACAATACAATTAATAAAATTGAAGTGTCTGTTTATAATGTCAAAATAACAGTTTTTTTACTAAATGCATATGATACCAATAAGAAAAAGCCCATTTTTAAAATTTTTGTCTGTCTGTCTGTTTGTTCTGGGTAATCTCCGAAACGGTTTTATCGATTATGACGGGACTTTCACTGATAGATAGCTGATGATATAGGGAGTAACTTAGGCTACTTTTATTTTAGAAAACGAATTAGGGTTCCACACAAATAAAAAAAAACTGGTCACGGTGAATCAATTCGGGCGCTTAAATGGCGTATGCTGAGTAAACCATAACAAATATAGTAAATTAATGTACCAAATAACTATGGGCATTAAAAAAACCTACAAAAAAGTCCAGTCTATCTTCTAAGGGACACCCACAATAAGCCTTATTTTTTGTTTAAAGTAGACGGGAGCGGGGGAACAAGATTCGCGCGAGCATTCTTTAGTCCACGTGAGCAAAGCTACGGGAACAGCTAGTAAAGTAATAAGAAAAAACAATGTGTATTTCAAAATAAATGTTTTTAATAAAATAAAAAATTCTTTCACCCCTTATATTTTTGGTGTCCAGCAACAACGGAAATCAGTGAAACGGAAATAACTCGGATAATGCAATTATGGTACATACTGTCGCAATTTTTTTTTCTTAGAAAATGGGCTGTATCGCATAGCAACTATGACGCCTCGTAAAAGCCTCACAAACGTTATACAAATTTGCTAATTTCGAAACACATGTTTCAGTTCTAATCAGCTAATTTTGCGATTCTATATAATATTTTCGCACTCTGAGTGTTTGTTCTGTCACTATTCAAAATACAATGTTCGTTATCTGTAGGCATTTCTTCACGCGTGTTGGCTAGAACATCACGTTCGTTCTCGTTAAAATGGACCGCACTTCACTCCGACATAACTCTTTTTAATGATTCGAGAGCTCGTGAAGCCTTTTCGTACAGGGTGCGAACATTTTCAACAAAGGAAATTTTGAATTGTTATGTTTTGCGGAAAATATGGTGTAAAACGAAGACTAAAACTAGATTTAAATGAATCTTGCGATTGCTGATATACATATGTAGAACAAACAGTCCATCAAGCCTTAATCTGGTCTGAAAAATACTAATTTAGGTGGCATTAGTGATATTTGCTTCCACGAACTCTGTGTACTTAACATTTTAGGCACTAAGCAAGTTAATTATTAACATAACACCTACTTCTATTAAGTAACTAGGTAGTTAATGTACGATTTGAAAAAATATTTTATTGACAGAAAGCTATGTTCGGGTTTTCGCTATTCATTTATAAATTATTATTTTATGAACGAAGTCACGGGCGATTGTTAATCATTTTCCTTTATCAAATATAAAGTAAAACGACGGTAGGAATTCAAAGAAACAGAACTTTAAAAGTTTAATACGCGAAAGAGGAACTGGAATGCCAATTTAGCAAGTTCGTCGTACAATTTTTGCATCCAATTTATGTTGAATTTTATTCCACGGGTTGTTTAGTCGAAACCATTTATATATAGTACATTCAGGTTCTTACAAGCTTTCTTCGTATTGCTATATTACAATAAAGACAGTGTCTTATCCATTCAGCCGAAAGACGTCCAACGCTGGGAATAGGGCCTCTCCTATTAACCACTACAATAATCGGTCCTGTGCTGCTAGCATCTCGCAACATTCACCAAGTTGACGGTCCACCTCGAGAATTCTTCGGTCATTCGTTCTACGAGCGATGTTGTTCATTGTAGTTTAGACTTTCGATTAATTACATTAATTTTTACTCAGACCATCGATAAGGGATTTAAATGAAGATATAAAAGATATAATTAGTGTAAGAGACGAGCCTTCAAATAAAAGGACAGATATCGAAAATAATATTTATGTAATGATGCATCGTGATGAAACCATAGCATTGTGGTAGTGTATTCTCTAATGCCAGCCTAGCTAGCTAGCGCCCACAACTTGAAAATCTGTAGCTAAGTACCTATAAGCGTGTTCCAGCAGCTGCCCTTGAGAGGCAGTACCGTCACTGGACTTAGCATGTTACCATATTGGGTCACATCGAACTTAACATTATGTAAGACTTTCGCCAAAGGCTAAACCTATCCTACGATATATTAATATTATAAACGTGAATTTTTATTGGATGTTTGTTACTCAATCATGCAAAAATGGCTAAATGGATTTGTGTGAAATTTTACAACCGGATAGTTTATAGGATTCTAGTACATAAAATACTTTTATCCTGGTAAAGACCCTATTTTAAAGTTTAGGCAGACGAAGTCGTAGGAAGAAGCAAGTAAAGATTTAAAAAAGTATAAGCTTGAGTAGCGAATCAATAAATTCCGATGAACTTATCGATGATTCTCAAGGAGAAGCTGTCATCGTTCAAGAAGAAGACGAAAATATTATTGAAAATATAAAAATCGACTTGAGGTCATTAAGCAATATGAGTGGGTAGAATCAATAATTTATCATTTCCATAATTACCTGCATGGAGAATTGTTCAGAACTTTGGGTCTGCTATTACAGTTTGACAGTTATTGTCCAACTTACTTAGATCGCGACCGGTGCGCCTTTGATAACGCTATGAAAAGCCATTTTGCGAGCCAATCGTCATCTTAGATCTCGCTTACACTTACAAGTAAAACAGAGATAGATATATACAAATAAATATTTTTCAATGGAGTAACAAGATGGAAAATATGGTAGGTTCAGTTGATTTAACATTACTTTTCTTTATGGATTTAATAAATAACTTTTAAGGGTTATGAAATGCACTGTTTTGATATATGGTAAGATCTACATTTTAAAACTACTTATAAGTTTCCAAAAGTTAGTTAACTGCAAAGCAACGTTTACGTTATTTATTAGTACGTTTTATATTGAAATTAATTTGTACGTCATTGGGAGCAGTTGTTAGTTTATAGACATTTTATTGTAATACTACATCTATGGTTGAAACTATACCATACTTTTTTCTGATTTTATATGGTTGTCACTAAGGAACTATGTCTGCGTTTGTATACTTAAAAATGAGTACAGCGTCCAGAATATACCAAAAGTGACTTAGCTACAAATTTATCTCTTGAAAATATAGTAAACCCAGCACTGATGCCGAACCAAATAAAGAACCAATACCAGATCAATGCCTTGTCAATGTGATCAGAATATGTTCAGTTAAAAGAACCTGCGCCCTGGTTTGTGTGATGTAAATTGACCCGAGTCCAAATCAGAACGGCTCTGAGCTTTCTTTATGGGCATGTTCCATTGAATTAGTTTGGAGATATTATATTAAATATGTTAATTCACCTAACTGTGAAGTGTGTGAGAAAATAGATGTTCAACACTTGTTGGTGAAATGTTTTAGCTATGAAATAATCAGATGTCGTTTAATTTTAAGTTTAAGATTATGTTCTTTAGTTATTTCACAATATACTAGCGGAACTTTATTGTTAATAGTTATAGTTTAAGGGATAGAAGTATTTTTAGTCTTTCTATTTAGTTCATAATTTTATTTTTTGTAGAAATTATGTTCATTTTGTCGAATTCGGATATGCTACGATAGGGCTGGCATACGCCAACTGTAAACGTCCCATAAATAAAGAGAGAAAAAATGCACTGATATTATATATAAAATTCGAACCTAAGTTATTGGAAACAGCGTTCGCATCCAAGAAATAAGATATCATCTGTTCAACTAGAAAGCTTATTCTAAATATAATTGAAGCTTTATATTTATGTTTAGATGAACATTATCATCTCAGCCGAAAGACGTCCACTGCTAGACATAGGCCTTCCCTAATAATCGCCACAACAACCGGTGCATCGCTGTTTGCATCCAACCTTCACCAGGTCGTCGGTCCACATTGTAGTGGGTCTGCCCACGTTTTCGTCTTCCGGTACGCTGTCGCCACTCGAGAGCTCTTCAGACGCCATCGACCTTCCGTTCTACGAGCAATATGCCACGTCTACTATCCCTTAAGTCTAGCAAATCTAGCTATGTCGGATAATTTGTTTCTAGTGCGGATCACCTCATCTCCAATTCGATAATGCAAAGAAACCCGTGCAAAGACCTTTTACATTAGAATATACCCAATATATTTTTACTTATAAATTAAATAATACAATAAAAATAATGAACTTTCTGGACGTAATCTAAATAAAAAATCAACACGGTAAAGGGCTCAATAATGAAATATGTTAATAGGCGGTTTTCAGGTGAAACAAAGGTTTGTAAAGGGCCAGCGGACGCTTCCGGGCTCGCAACGGATCGAGTACACCCACCCTGATAGATACAGAGACCAAAGACTAGATAAATATACAGAAGATACCATATTACCTATACAACTACTAGCAGTTAAAACTTCAAAATACCCGGAACTAACAACTATCTACCAACATTTCATGATAACACAGATATACTACAAAATCATTTTCAAAGTAATGCGTTTTCGTTTTCATAAGTGAACGTGTTCATTTCGTTTTTCATTTACTTGTTTGTTTTTACCGATTAAGGATCATTCTAAAATTACATTTTAAGTTTAGGTAGCTGTTACATGGGCGTTACTTGATTATATTATTTAAATTTACTTACGTGGATGATAAATCGACTGATTCCTGATATAAAAAGCATCAACTTTGTAATTTATACCGCCACCATTCTCCCAAACAGGATCTTAAGCTAGACCAAGAGTCGCACTCAACCTTTTTGTATAATAAATAGTTTCAACATTATATCAATCGAATGACATGTCTACAAAAATTTAATCCTTGTTGATTTCGCGTGTTCTTCGCAAAAGGGCGTCGCGGCGCAGGCAGGCTTTGGTCAGTACCCCGCGCGTCGTGTGTTAGACTGCTTGCGTCTACCACGACTCAAATTCTCCACCGGTGGTAGTACATTTCCATATCTGATTATTCCACCTTTGTTAAATGAAATGCAATTTTAATTAAAATCCTGATTGTAAAAGTGTAAAATAATAAAGAATTTTTACCCGTTAGATATGAGGAAGAATTTATATTAGATCGCAAGTAAATCACTGAAGGTAATGTATTTTTATGTAATTTATTTATTTTATATTATTGTGTCAATAATATGTATTATTTTTTTATTCGATAAATATATTACGGTAATGAGTAATCATTTATATTAAATATTACAAAAAAAATCGAAAAAATATACCAAAATGCTCTTACAATTTACCGCTTTTTATTAAAATACAAAAGAATATTTTTTACAGCTTACATTATTTTCAGCGTACTTAAACCTCCTTAAAAACCTGTGCCTCCTTAAACCAAAACACTCTAAGAGAAAATATGTTTTCTTTATTATTCAATAGGCCCTATCCTATATTCACCTGTGAATAATTTTTCTGTTTTTAAGTAGGTACTAATTGTATTGAATAATAATAAAAATCAGATTATTGCTTTTGTTTCATCCTTGTCGTATGGAGCCTACAACCCCGAGATCAACGATATTTTTGTATGGATTGGTCACTAAGCTAGCCAGCCATATTTTCGCTTACCCAATTTACCTTGAACGTTATTACTACTTATAAAAAGAATCATAAATAATTAATTTTTTCCACCTCGAAAGAAGGTCTACTAATGTACCTAATAAATGAAATATACTTTTTAAATTATCTATTTCTGTGATATTATCGTAATAAATATAAATAATTTTTCATTATTGAGAACTGTAAATAAGCTATATTCGTACAATGAATGAAAGTTGATTAACTGCTCGTTGCCTACTTGTCTGCAAAAAAACTCCCTTATATTCATGGTTCATTAGTTTGTCAAAAAATTAGCATGGAAAAGGCTTTCAATATATATTAAATAAGAAAGCAATTTGTTCAACAAATGTTCGCTTTGTCCCAATGAATGTTCAAAAAATGCAGTAAAAATAAAACCTGGTAGAGTCTACTGAAAGAACTTTAAATGTGTATCTATCTGAAAAAACCTTTCTGTATCAATTCTATAATATAAGATTTGAGACAAAATTTATAAAGTTCAGGTAGATACAAATTGAATAATTAATGAAGAGACCGAAATAATATTGTAAATGTGTTTGGGATTTTATATTTATAGTTAGAGGCACCCGGCGGCTTAGCAGGTATTCGTTTTTACGCAGTAATTATTTTCATCCCATATTATTGACAATTCATCTTATCAATCGAGGAAGGATCGAACTTCCTGTGTACAATTTTCATCAAAATCGGTGGAGATGTACTTTTTTACGATTTCTGAATGTATTATTTACGATTTTTATAGTCTATCAATTATTGTTGCATTTTTTTATTTGATTAAGCTAGAAGCTATGACAGATTATACTTTTCGGGTACAAAATATCATAAAAATAGGTCTACCCGCTAAATACGGACTTAGAATCAGACGGAAAGATGGACATTTTTTTATATTTGTGTGTTTATATAGGATGTCAATCAAGAAATTTGAAAAAAATTACATGTCCTTACAGACAGAACTACAGTTTTATTAATACATATCACTAGCGGTATGCCCGCGGCTCCGCACGCGTTTGTTATTACGCATTGATTATTTTCATCCTGTAATTTTATTTTTACTAATATATTATTGGCAAGTTATATAGCCTGACCGAAGAATGACATGTACTTCGCGTATACAATTTTCATCAAAATTGAATTTTTCTCAAATTATTGTTGACGATTTTTATGGTCTGACAATTATGAAGAATTCATGTATGCATCCCGTCCATGAAATTTTGTTAAAACCAGCTGAGAATTAATTCAAATTAAATTTTGTGTTGTTTTCTTTTTTACAATTTTAAAAGTATATTTAAAAATCCTTATAGCCTATCAAATATGGAATAACTTATACTTTCCGCGTACAAAATCAGCTATGAATTAATAATGAAATTTTAAATTTGTAGATTCTTTTTTCGGTTCCTAAAAGTGTTACTGAAAATTCTCATATCCCACCATTCATAGAATGACTTATACTTTCCGTGTACAAAATTTCATCAAAATTGGTTTAGAAGCAAATATTTTTTTTTTAAATTATGCTTTCTAAAAGTTATATTGAAATTTCTTATAGCCAATCTATTAACCAATGATATAAGATAACCATGTACAAAATTTCATGAGGAGCGGCCAAGCCGTTTTTGAGCTAAATCCGGACATACAAACAGACAGACTCATTTTTTTAAATACCATATTCGTGATCAAGTTCATAGCACGTCTATCGGGAAATTAGGAAAAAAATGACATGTATAGACAGAACGACAGATTTATTACTATAGATAGATAAATTCATCTTTTCATCCATTTCGTAAGGACCTTAATAAAATTGTTTCTGAACTTTCTTTCACTTGCTGTAACCGTCATAAATATAATGTGAGTATCTGTAAGATTCGAGTATCGCCAGAATCTACAGGATCTATATTTTTTGTTTAATCTAAATGACGATGTTTGCGACGGTTAAATTTTTTTTTATAATAATTAACTGTATTTAAATTTAGTATCAGTCATAGTCATGCTTCAAAGTAGTAAATTCTTGATCTCCTACAAAGACAAATCTTGTATATTTTTTTAATATAAGTTTATAATATCTTTTATATAAATATAAATATTTTATTACCTATTCTCTACTGTAACTTAATTATTAAAGCATTTATCTAACGAAACACTCTCACTCTATGCCATAGATTTTTATATAATAAATTTATGCTTTATGCCTATTCCGTAGTTTGCATACGTGTATGAGTCTGTAAAAGTTTTTACGTTGAATATTCTCTGATGTCGAGCGACTGGTGCAATTTTGCTGGCAGTCAATTTTATTCTGACAAAAAGATATTTTTAATATTCTACGTGGTGCATGTTCAATTTTTATTCACGATTTTTATTATTTATTTATATAGTATTTGGAAGTTTATTGTCAGTGCCTATTGAACTTATATGATGGTGGGGCATTTTCTGAGTACATATTAGACCATTCCGGCAACCGCATTTGACTACTATTTCTGAATACTAATATTTAAAAAAAATTCTTTAGTGGTAAAACACCAGAGAGGTACGGCACATAGAAACTTCCTTGGAGATTTCCCTCTACTTAGGGTAGTCCGACTGGTGGATTACCTCTACCCTACAGAAGATTGTTGCCAAATAACCCAGTGTTATGTTCCTGTGGTGAGTGGGATTTGCAGCGCTCCTTGGAGTAGAAGGGTTCAAAGTCGGCAAAGCGCTAGTGATATCTCTTATTTCACATACTAGATGCTAGATGCATCATTTACAGCTAGTAATCGCTCACTGCTGAACATAGCCTTCAACTTGTATGCCACTCATTCCAGTACTGAACTAATTTCATCCAAGTCTGACCCATGATTCTCATTCGTCAATCCGACGAGCTGGTGGGTATCCGACGCTCTCTTTGCCAGTAAGTGGTTACCAAGCCGTTAAAGTTTTACTCAACCTGTCATCACTCTGTATGGAAACTTGTCCTGCCCGACTTATTTCAGTTTCATGACTTTCTTCCTAATGACGCCGACCTAATATTTTCACATAACACGAATTCGATAGTAAGTATGAATTAATCGTAAGTTGTTATTTAGGGATAAAATTGATCAATCATTTCATTAGAAATTCAATGATTATTTTCTAACGACTCTATCACAATACCATTGTTAATAGTCTATGAAAAATTTTATTCGATAATTGTGAATATGCTCACCCTATCATTTATAATTTGTAGCATTGAATTATATATTATTATTTATACTAACGGTCGCCCTAAGCTCGAAATTCAACCAGTGACTTTTTGATCATAGACTATTTTCTGTTTGAAATTTGCAGTATTCACGAACCTAAACAATGAGTATTAACTATATCACTTGCTATCTCTTTTCGTTAAGTAACAATGTCAATATTTTGGGGGGTCTAAGTTCAATGGCACTGGTCGTGTTAGGATTTACAGTATTAATTAACTTAATTTAATATATTAGTAATAGATACTATAGATAAACTTTAGCTTTCTGCATTCCTTCTCCATATAATAGGTATCGAACGCCGCTATGATAACTGTTTTGACGTTTGTCTTCTCATGAAATTTCGTATAAATTAATAACTATGTTTGAGGGAGCAAATTGCTGTTCTTTATTGCAAAAGTGACGTGCAATTAGCTATAAAATTTATCGAACGTATAATTTTAAGGACAAAAAATTTATTATACTAATTTCTAAACTGTATATGTTTTGGTCTGACTATATGTTACATAGTAAGGTCCTGTGAATAAATCATTTCACTTTTTTACTAACAAAAAAAACAGCGCCATTAGACAGAATCCTTAATGGAATATAATTATTATTAGTGTACCTATTTAAATCTCTCGGTGGTCGCCGTTGTGTTAGGATTGTGCTATGCTCACCATTAGAGACAGTACCGTCAATATACCGAGCTATTGTAAAAAACACAACTCGTTATTTATGTTTTTCAAATTTGGAATTCTTTATAAATGAAATCTAATACGATCGTCACATATAGGATCGCTGGCCAGCACTACTACTACCTCCGGCAAACTCGCTTCAATGCTCAATGCAAAACAAAGCAGTTTCGACTTGACGTTGCTTCGAAAAGAATAAACTGTAAGTGCATTACTATTGCGATATAGTTTTTACTAGGCGTTAGATTTCGGATATTTATACTGTATTACTGTTGACCCTTGCTCGCAATCTGGACTCAGTTTAGGCCTTTGTTGTGGATTACGTCGATATGGTTGAACAAAAATAAATTGACATATCACGGCACAATTGTAATATATCAAAACAGCCATCATAGGGTATCGCTATTATAGTGTCACTATCAAAGTCAAGATGATCCCAGATAGAATTGTTACTGAAAGAGAATGAGAGCTACTAAAATAGCTCCTCGATGCTCTAGACTCTTATCTACCAGCAACCATGATGAGACAGGTTTTGCAGTATTCGTAACCTACACGCTACCACTGAACCATCATAGTTCCATATTATTTTCTTGTAAGGTCAGCCCTACTTATCTTCAGTCTGTTTACCTACCTATAACTCTCTTATATTGCCACCATTTCCTTCTGTTTAAGGCAATCCTTTCAATGTATCGTCAGTCCATGCCATCGGCGGCCTACCCACGCTTCTATGCATTCATGTAGCCCATGCATAAATTAATACAGATTAATAAATGTACAATAAATTCAAAAAATAAGTAGACCCAATGCTCGGCCTAAGCTATATGTTAGGAGGGAATCATACATTGAAGTTTCTCTAAGATTCAACATAGAACTCATAGAACGATATATGAAAATTACATATAGATTTGAGGGGGCGTGAGTCATTACCCCCTTAGATCCGTGCCTGGGTTCAACGGAAATCATTATTTCATTATACGACCACCACGACGCTTAAAGATAAATATCTTCTACAAATATAAACACGACAAGTATTTCAAGGATATTATAATAAAAATGGCACTTTGAAACCACGACAGCGATATTAGCGATATAACAGACTGTTCAGCTCGCTGCGGAATATAAAATACCATTAAAATAACAAACACCCTTATGTTATATAGAGAATATACAAATATATATATACAATCTATGTATGAAATATTTTTATTGACAATATTTTCAAAGGGATTCCTTTATTATTTTTAATTTCATGATCCATGTAATATAAGCTGCTTATGGGAATAGTTCGCAGAATATTATTTTTAATCAGATACTCATATCTTTATACTATACGAAAATATTAAGACAATATCCTACAGGTCTGTAAACATAAAATATGATTTAAGTCATTTGTTTCTATAATAATATAATCGTACATTAAAGATTAGTTTCCGCGCCGCTTCAACTATATACGTCGGCCTACTATAAAAATGCGGCAATCAAAACTACGCCGCATCGGCGTGCTCAAGTCTACTGACTTCATACCGACTTATGATACTTCATACCGACAATAATGTTACGTACTTAGATAAGCTTCATTTCAAATAGTCACTACATACTAAGATATTAAGTTGCTGTGTTCCAGGAGCTATTGTTTGTAGATAGCGTGATATTTAGTTGAAGCGCCAGCGGAAAACAATAATAAATATAGTTTTACAAAGAAACTATATAACTTAGGTATACCTTATCTGTATTTAAATGAATAAATATGCTAGACTGCGTAGTTCTGTCTGTAGATGTAATTTTTTCCATATTTTCTGATGGACATCTACTTCAAAGGACGCGAATATGACATTAACATTTTTGGTCTCTGTTTGTATGCCTGGGTTTTATTCAAAAAGTGCCCGGCGAATATGAAAGTACACGAAATGCTATTGGTATTACATAATTGATATACTATAAAAATTGTTAAAACAGACTTTGTAAAAAACTTGTTTTTTTTTTTGTTATTGGGTTTAATGTACTGACCACTGGCGGTCCAAATAAATAAATATACCTAATAATTAATAACATATATGCTTCGAAAATTTGATGTATCTGTCTATTACGGTGCAAAAAATACACCCATTTAAAATTAGGCCGGATAGCGGTGGCTTAGTAATAATATATTTATTTTCATATTTACCTCCAATATTGTTAGTAACTTAGCCTATGTTAGTAAGAACACAAAACAAATTTTACAAAATTAAAATCAAAGCAAAATCAGTAGCTTGCATAGATAGGTACACATATTTTTTATTAATTCAGTCCAATAGTGAAGGAAAAACAGTCGACCCATCAGGGAGTATCCTTTTTTACGAATTATCGCGTAAATATCATCAACACGCGCTTCATTTAACATCCCTTATTCGCTAAAGTGCCGGGACATCAGGCAGCTCACATACTACAGTGAAGACATTATTGTACTGTACACGCAGAGCATTACAGGTAAGCTGAGTATATGTGGTCCAGAGATAGCTGGTATAGAAACATTGACAGTGCTCTTTGAATAACGATATCTTAGCGCTTGAATCCTTTTTCTGGGAACGGAAACCTAAACAAAAACTATTAGAAACATTTTTCTAGTTACATATATTAATTTTATCGTTACTCATGCTATGCCCAAACCACGTTAACTGATTGCTCCCATCTTCTCTGTCACTTTATTTTCAATCTTCATCCCTGAAGTACAGGCATATGCAGTACCCTGAATATGCTTCATGCTTGTACTTTATTCATTTTACGTATCGAAGAATCTTCTTTGAGATACGTTGATATAATGTGAAGCGGAAATACAGAGTAATTATTGGAGACAGAGCGGAGAGGGCGGCCATTACCTTTTAACTGAATTATCCATCGCGACGCGACGCGACGGGCCAATTAGGAGAGTATGCAAATTCACTAATCGTTTTCATACACAATAATAATATTGTTCTAATATTTTCGAAAGTATGAAATACTATTTTTATTATTTAACATAAATGATGCCTGTATTATATTATTTCTCAAAGGTGTTTTTGTGGAAACGCCATACTTCCTGTAATTCTTCATTATTAAAATTATAATAATTCAAACATCATTAATTATTGATTGATTATTATTTTAAAGAGCATACTTTTTTCACGCTGGCTCTACTATCTACTTACCACTCTGATTCTTCTGTGTGATCCGTGTAGTCCATACATGCATATTTACTGTAGAAAAATAATAATTAATTGAGTAATTATATTTAAACGAAAAAAAAAAAAAATGTACCTAATATTTATGTAACATACAGTTTACAGATCTTTTGGACAATAATATTCCCAAATGTGCTTTCAATTACACGAGTGCTCATGTAGTTCGTAGTCACAAAGACACTTTGCCTTTTGACTTTGAAAACAGAGTTTCTCGTGTGGCCTATTTCCACCTCTCGACATTCCTCATTCAAATTTCGACGGACAATTCGAACAGGTCGCGACTATCATGCATACGACTAAAAACCTGTCATAGTAATTCGCTTATACACATCGCGTTACGGGATCAGTCAGTATGTATCCCCAGCTGCTATTTACGCAAGTCTGCATGACAGCAGCGACTGAAGATAGACTATTGAGCTCTCGATAGTCCCTACTAATTTTGGATTGTACTTTGCTTACCACAGGCACGGCTCTGTCAATTTGTTTTCTACAATAATAAATGTATAAGCAGTAAATAGTCAGCACTTTATGTTGTATTTACCAGAACTTGTAAAAGGGACGTATTAACTTTGAATTATTGCAATAGATTTTCTTGGAACGAAGGATTTTCTCTCTCTCTCTATCTTCCTCTCTGCCTCTTTCTTTATACACGAGTGTATGTAAGCGTGTGACTTTGATTCGAGCATCGAGCGCGGCCGGTTGTATAACGCTTCCTCAGACGGCCGCATAACGAATACAATGTTAAACATTAATAGGTACATGGATATAAAATAGATTCTTGAATGTTATTTTACATAAATTGTTTTCTATACAATTCTATAGTTTTCAAACTATATTCCTTCTATAATGCTAGCATAATTAAAACAATTGGGCTGATATGAGCAACGTCAAATGAAGTGAGCACGTCGAAGTGAACGAGCGCGTGATACCCGCAAAGGGCCATTCACGATGACGTCACATTGGAGCGCAGCCTCGCCTCAGCGACCCTCCGTGCATTTTCATACCGCTTATTTCGAACACAGGGTTCTTCAGTCATTGTTCTAACACTTAACCTCACTCGGTTAAATTAAATCTGTACCTACCCAACTATTACTTTTTTATTGTTCTTTGTTAATGTGTTGTTTTTTGTAAACACTGTTACAATTTATTATTAAGTTCTAATTTATTCTTAAGGGTATTTATTATATACCAGAATGAAATTAATGTTTCAAAATGACTTCCTCTCTCTACATCCACCAAAAATTATAACACTGTAAGCAATACATACAATATGTATTGAAAATCCCGTCGAATCCGAAAAGGGTACATAGGTACCCCACCCCAATGACATTACCAAAATAAAACAAAATTTGATTTTATGAAATTAAAAATGTTATTGCGATTTAAAATTAACATATTTAGTTTCCCTAAAATTTAGCAAATTTTTAAAACATGATAACATCGTCGCCAGCCCCGGCGCGGCGCAGCGGTACGTTTGATCGTATGGCGGTACTCTGCGCTGCGACGCCTGTATTGCCACGTAAGTTTCCTTTTTTTTTTTTTTTTTTTTTTTTTTTTTTTTTTTTTTTTTTGTTGACGCGGAGTAGAAAACCCGTCATGGGTACACACTCGGATGGGGGGACGAGTGGTTATGTGAGACTCCTACTCACTAAAAAACTCCGCGGTGTACCATCCGCCGCCATACTGGGGCGACGTGGGCACGGCGTTAGCATTCAGCCAGGCCGCCCCGGCGGCCGGCCCGCTAACCGGGCCCCGGCCTAATTAGGAGACAGCCATGATACACGATAGCCGTCTCCTCCGCCTGCCGAACCAGTGCAATGAGGAGAACGGGCCCCCCCCGTCCCGTCTCCTCTGGTTCGGCTAGGGTGGCGGGAGTTGACGGTTAAACCGCCTCCTCCGGCCACCCCCTCGTCTTTGGCGGAGAGGGCCGCTCAGGGGATCCCCCTCGCGAACCCTCTCCGCAGCCTCCTTCTGCAAGATGACCTCCTCGCAGAAGGAGGCCATCTCCGTCCATGTGGTCTCGCTGCCGACCATGGCTTTAACCACGCTCGGCAGCGAGAGATCTCCTCCAACAGCTACGGCCAGAGTGCGGCGCTGCTCCACCCACGCAGCACACTCAGACAGAGTGTGCTGCGCCGTGTCTTCTGCAGCCCCGCACTCGTGGCACGTAGTGTTCGGCTCCCTCCGTGCTATCTTGTGCAGGTACCACCCGAAACAACCATGTCCGGATAGTACCTGCACAAGCCTAAAGCTCAGGGAGCCACGCTCCCTGGCACACCACTCCCGGAGGACCGGACGGACGGCGTCTATAGTATAACGCCCATAGCGCGCGTCCGCCAGGTCCTCCTCCCACCTCTTGAATACCACTTCCCGGGCCTCCCGCCGGACCCGCTCCACCTCAGTGGGAGCCGGAGGCTCCCCTAACCCTCTTCTCGCCGCCGTGAATTCATACACGGCGGCGAGCACCTCCGCCTCCAGCTCCCACGGCGGGGAGCCGGCAAGAACCATGGCCGCCCCCGCGGACACCGACCGGTACCCGCGGATGACCCTTAGCGCCACGACACGCTGCGTAGCACGCAACACGCGTCTGTTCGTGGCGCCAAGGGAATCCGACCAGATCGGTGCCCCGTAGACGGCCATGCTCCTCACCACTCCGGCAAACAAGCGGCGACAGCTCGCGCCCGGCCCCCCCGAGTTCGGAAGAAGCCGGCCGAGAGCCGCCGCCGCTCCCACTATCCGCGGTTCGAGTCCCTTAAAGTGGGACTCGAACCGCCAACGTCCGTCCAGGATGAGGCCCAGATATTTCATCTGGGCCCCAACCCGGACCCTCACTCCCTCCACATTTATGTGGGCCCCAGGAGGCGGCCCACACCGAGGCCCATGAAAGAGTATGGCCTCGGTCTTCTCGGCCGCCACCCTGAGGCCCAACGCCTTTATGCGCCCGACCACGAGGGCAGTGCCCTCTGTGGCCAGGCGCGCCACCTCTTCAAAAGTCCCCCCCTGGGCCACGACTAGGGTGTCGTCCGCGCAGCATAGCACGCGGATCCCCGAAGGGAGCGCTACGCGGAGCACCCAGTCGTAGCCCATGTTCCACAGGAGCGGCCCCAACACCGACCCCTGTGGAACACCGCACCCCACGTGCCGCCGAACCACATTGCCCCTCCCGTCCACGAAGGCGACCTCCCTGCCCTGGAGGTAGTCCCCCAACAGCCGCCGCAGGTACGAGGGCACTCCGAAAAACCGGAGCGCCTCCCGTATAACACCGTGCGGCAGACTGTTGAAGGCGTTGGCGATGTCAATAGACACCGCCAACAACCTACCTCCCCCCTCGGCCGCCTCCGCGGACCATTCCTTCAGGGTGGAGAGGGCGTCCAGCGTTGAACGCCCTCTCCGGAAACCAAACTGCCGGTCCGAAAGTACCGGCCCAACTTCCGCCATGTGCCGGACGACACGAGATGCCAGAATGCGCTCCAGCATCTTCCCCGTGTCGTCCAGCAGCACAAGGGGCCGGTACGAGGACGGGCAGTCCGGGGGGCGACCCTCCTTCCCCAGAAGGCAGAGCCGCCCCATCTTCCAGAGCTTCGGGAACCGTCCAACCGACAAACATCGGTTGAACAGCTCCCGAAGCTCTACCCCCATGTGTTTCAGCGCCACACCTAACACCCGGCCCGGAACTCCGTCCGGGCCTGGCGCCCTCCGCTTGTTGCGGAGGCGCTCCACCACCGACCCCATCTCCTCCTCAGTGACGGGGGGGGGTGGTAACAGCTCCTCCGCAACAGCGCTCCCATCTGACATGGGAGGTGGGAGGAGCTCCGGAGGGTCGGGCAGCAGCGTGTCCACGACCCTCGCTAGGACCTCTGAGTCCAGAGACTCCGTTAAAGGGGGCGCCTGCCCCCGGAACTTCTTCCGGGCTACCCGGTACGGGCGCCCCCACGGGTCCCTGTCCAGGGCCCTGAGGAGCTCCTCCCACTGCTCATCCTTTGCCCGGCTGATGGCCACCTGCAGGGACTTCCTAGCCTCCCTGTAGTGGCCAAGCAGCCGGGCCTCCTCCCCCTCTATCCGAATTTGCCGCCGCGCCGCGGAGCAGGCCACCCGGAGATCGGCAATCTCCGGGGTCCACCAATACACCGCCCGCCTGCCTTGCGAGCGGTTTTTGCTCCGCGGCATCGACGCGTCGCAGACCGCCGTAAGGGCCTTACGGAAACGGCCCGCGATCGCGTCGACATCTTCGGTCCTCAAAGCTGGCGCCAGCCAGCTCTGGACGATGGCCGCCTCTTCCGCTCTCTCCCGGTCAAGGCGGCCAAGCGCCCAGCGGGGAAATGTTGCCCCACTACGAGGGCTGGACGCCAGCTCTCCTGAAGAGGTGGAGACCTCAAATCTAATATATCTATGATCAGACAAGGTCTCCACCTCCTCCAGTACCCTCCATCCTCGCACACGGCGTGCGACGGACGGAGTGGCGAACGATAGGTCCACCACCGACCCCCCATTATGTCGCACGCACGTGTGCGTCGTCCCCCTGTTGAGGAGGGACAGCCCAACCTGGACTGCCCACTCCTCAACGGCCGTACCTCGAGGGTTCGTGGCCACCGCCCCCCACGCTTCCGACTTAGCATTTAGGTCGCCAAGTAGGATGATGGGGAGCGGCGCTAGCCGCCTCACCGCCAGCCCCAGTGAGTCGAGAAAGGCCTCGAACTCCACCAGGGCCCGGTTAGGGGAGAAGTACACTCCTATAATGGCGTACCCTCCCCAGGCGACCGCCACGAACCCCGCCCCCCTCTCTTTGACAGAGAGGGGTATTTCCGGACTATACACTGCTACGGAGCCATCCAGGTCCCCAGCCCATTTGCTGTGGGCCGGAACGTGGTATGGCTCCGCGGCAACCGCAACATTGATATTCCACTCCGCCACTGACTGAACAAGGAGATCCTGTGCAGTGGCGGAGTGGTTTAAATTCCCCTGGAGGTAGCTGCCATGGGTGTACTCCATTAAGAGTCCATAACAGCTACCTCAGGCCTAGAGCCACCCACTTCGTGTGCGGCCATACGCTGCACTCCCCTCTTGATGGGAGGGGGCCTGCACTCCCTTCCCCCCATCTGATGCGTTGAAGGCCTCCCCCCATCAGCGCACACTGCACAACGTAGAACATTGGCCCTACAGTCCATCGCCAAGTGCCCTGCTTCCCCACACCGGAAGCAGAGCCCACCCCTCTCCGCGTCCGATGGGCATACTGCGCGTGTGTGGGCCAAGCCCATGCATTTATAACAACGCATGGGCTTGTCCTCCATCACCTGCACTTGTGCAGAGCTCCACCCGACAAGTAGGCGGCCAGCCTCGACTAACACTTTGGCCGCGGCGAGGGGAAGGGTCATATGCATCGCATATGCACTCCTCCCATATGGGCGCATTTCGCCAGCCCTTATTTCGGCTGGCTCACACCCACCCTTCCTCGCCGCGATCGCAATAACTTCTTCTCTCTCTACGGTATCGTCGAGACCGACCAACCTCAGGTCCACCTTTTTTGTGGGCCTAGTCACCGTAGCCACATCTTCTAGGGCACTCTTCAGCTTGACGGCAAGAGCGTCCGCCCGTTCCCCACCTAGAACGCCTGGGATCTTGATAACTCGGGAGCCCGTAGCGGATTCCCGAGTTGTCAATTTCAGGATCCCCAGCTCCGGCAGATCAATACACTCCCTTGCTTTGATCAGGGCCGCCCTATAAGTCATCCCCTTCCTCAGCGCCTCAGGCTGCAATGTGACTACCACTGCAGCCGACTTAGGAGACGAGGGGAGCTTGGCCTTAGGCTTGTCCCCGGTCCCCTTCTGTGGCGTAGGAGCGCACGCCTTCGCAACTACCACCGTAGCAGCACCAGCCTTTTTCGGCCGACGCCGGACAACAGTTGTCCACGCTGCCTCAGCCCCAGTCAAGGCCTGCGTGATAGTCGAGGCTGGGAGCGGTGCCCGCTCCATGCCGAGCGGCTGCGGGCCAGTTGCAGCAGTAATCGCCCCTGACTCACCGAGCTGCCGTGCCCTCCGGTTTGACGAAGGCGTGGCAGACCTGGGCCTTGATGATAACCCAGGCCCAAAGGTTCCAGCGTTGGTAAGTCCAGACGCTGCAGAGCCTGCAGGTCTCTTGTCCGCCGCCAGTGGTGGACGAATTACTGGCGCTGGGAGAAGCCTGTCCTCTATGTTGGCAAATCGTGCATCTAAGACCTGCCCCCAAATACTCCTCAACTCAGCAACAGCTTCCGCCAAAGCCTGCTTCCACTCAGCCGCAGGAGGTTCTGGCGGCGGTGGAGGAGGCGGCGGCGGAGGAGGTGGGGGCATAGCCTTTTTGGCATTTGCCTCTTTCCTCCATGCCAGCACTTCGGCTCTAAGGTCGTCCACCTGACGGCGGAGGAATGTCGTCTCTCTACTGAGGCGCGCAGTTTCCTCCGATGTCGTGCGCACAAGCAGCACATCTACTACCTCACGGAGGGACCTGGCCGCGCCCTTGAGCGTTTTCACGCATGTCCCCTTTAGGTTCCCCGACTTCTTGCACACCTCCAAGATGTCGGCCACTCTCTTCTCCGCAAGAGTCCTCATCCTGCCCTCATCCAGCTGGTGGACGTCAAGGATGGATAAATCCTCCACATCAGTATCCCCTCCATCATCCATATCCTTCAAAAAGGCACTTCTCCCAAGCGCACGGTCATAGGACCCGTCCGCTTCTCCCACAATCGAGCGTCTGGAGGACGCAGAGCTCGATCTACCTCGATCTTTGCCCCTCCGGGCCCTAGCAACCTTAGGAGCCTCCGCAATCGTGATCTCCGGATCAGATAGGATTGCCTCCTCCCCCGCAGCACGCTTGCGCGCCGCAGAATTCTTTGACATCTCCGTGTGAGAGATTTGCCTCTGAGCAACAACAATGTCGTCCAGATACACAGCACTTTTATCCCCTGGGCATCATGTGGCGGTAGATCAGCCAGATTTAAGGGCGCAGTCCAATAGAGGGAGCAAATCTCCACCCTATGCCAGCAAAATAAAACTCTAACCAATAACCAAATACTAGAATAAAAAAAAAAAAAAAAAAAAAAAAAAAAATCAGTAAAAAGGGGTACCAAGTCCGGGTCAATAACCAAGTCGTTCCCCCAACCCAATCCAACCTTCTCCAGAAAACCGGTAAGTTGCCGAAAAAGAATGTGGGGGAAACAAAGTCTATGGTTCTGGGGAAATCTCTCCGTTATGCGCCACACTATGCACGACAAGGGGGTTAGGGGTTCGTGACGTCAAACCAGGCGTGGTCCGCCAGCCATGTAAAAAAAAAAAAAAAAATTCACTCTTTTTGCAATAACTCGGGAACCACTTCACTTAGAACAATAATTTTTTCCCTATCGGATGCACCTTTTTACCGCACAACATCACCCAATGTTTTTAACGCAAAACAACCTATTTTTAGGATTTTTCAACCGCGGAACAGCTTAAAAGTGAACCGCTCGACTCTTGTCCAGGGTTGCCACTGGGCCACGTAAGTTTCCTCACTTAACCTTTTTTTTTTACATTTTATTAGGGGTAATTTTTTTATTATAATCTGAGATAGATAACATAAACAGAATATAATCTCGATACCTAATAATACCTCCACGGATCCGACGAGGTTTTTAATACATATTGTATATGTACTTAGAAAAAATAAACAATTAAAAATATTTGTAAGTCCGATCGACTTTCTTGCTCGCTCTTCTCCATGACTAGGATTAGTATGTATTTTCCGACAGATGTTATTGTGTTGAAATTCATAAGTGCCTTTTTAGGGACTAAATACAAGTCTAAGTACACAAAGTCAAAAACAAGTGTTCTCAGTCGCAGACGTAGTCTTATTGCAGATGTCTTCCGTTTGTTGCTTCCTATATTCGCTTCGATGCTTTTATATAAATTGCTTGTTTACGTATACGAACAGATAAGCTTTCAATGGTGCGTATGCCGTGCAACCGCGACATCTTAACTTTTGCTATCAATTTATACTTGATATTTGTAAAGAATTCTGTATTTTCATCACCATCATCATCTTCTTCTTCTGCCCATAATCGCACTCTGGTGAGTAATTTTAACAATATCGTCAACCCAACGAGTTGGCCACGTATGGGTGCTACCAATCTATCTACGTTTTAATCTACCTGCAGTTAGTCTGCCTGTCAGTGCTATTTTTATTGTTCAGAAATAAAACAATTTTTTCAAGGTATTTATTCTATATTTTTAGTACTTGGAGAACTTTATTTTTATATTGTAGCAGTTGAACGTAGGATTCTATAAAGGTATACATAGCATATATCACGTCTGCATCCTCGAAGGGTTAGGCAAAGGTGTACTAAAGTACACCCACAGTTCGACGAGTATGTTTTTGGGTTCCATGTAATAGGGGGCGTGCCTATTCCCATTAATCGGGTACGAAACCAAACTCTGAGTTGCTACTGAAAATTTCATAGGTACCTATACGAAGGGAAATATTTTTATGGACCAAATACAGCATAAATATTGGCCGTGTTAGTCGAATGGTTAAGACTGATGGAATATCTATCCAATGGCGTTCGATTATTTACAGTCATGTACCAGCATTTTTTCCTAATTCGCGTTTACTTTTAAATTTGAATAAAATTTATTATTGATGCCACGCCACTATAAGCTCACAATAGAGGGTAACGTTTTAAGGGAACTTAAAGAAAATTTCACACAATACTACCACGTATTAGGAAAATTTAAAATTATTTTTTACAATTTCAAGGAGTTTGAAATATTACACGACATCTTGAGCTGACGCTAAAATAAAAACCTTTCTTCGAGAGCGGTATAACTCAGCAACAACATATTTTCCTTAGCCTTTCATTTATTTGTTAACCAGTTGCACCTATAGATAATGTTACAACATTTATAATCTATATCAATATTCTAAAGAGGAAAGATTCGATTTTTTGTTTGTATTTTTGATTATTTTTTTGTTTGTAATGGGTAAATGCAAAAACTACTGGACCGATTAAAAAAAATTCTTTCACCAATATAAAGCTACAATATCAGCGAGTAACATAGGCTATATTATAAATTAAAAAGTTAATTTATTCCTCATAAAAATGTCGATAGTTTTTCAGAGAGTATATAAAATTGCCTACACGGGTGCGATGGCGATGTTTGTCGTATAAAATGAACACGGGTGAAACCGTGGGCCACAGCAATTATTTATATATTTATTGTTAAACGAACAAATTATAAGGGTATGTTATGTGTCTTTTTTTAATCAATGTATTATACCAATAAAACTTTACTCGAATTTTATGTTAAGTGGCGATAAATTCTAAGATAGCATTAGCTTAACCATAGAAAGTGAACTAATTATATTATCAAACACATTCAGCCGATTACGTGCTTGACGTTGTATTGTCATTTGAAAAATGGTAGATAGATAATAGAGAATTATAAAAAGATCACAACATATCACGTCATATAGTAAAAGAGTGAAATTTGAATGACGCATTTTGCGAGGATGTTATGGAACTTCGCAATCGTAACCAAAACTATCGGATATCCAAAATTAAAAAAAATTGGTTGCCTGTAAAGTCGGTATACGGGCGAAAGTTTTACGTGACAACGACTTTATGTCTGTCTCTCTCGCTCTTAGGCGGGCTAACCATGCCCGAGTGGAAGGGACGCGTGCCTCTCACTCGCTCTCATTGTGAGCGCATAACGTGAGCGGAGCGTAACGCAGTTTCTTGAAGTGTCACCCGGCAAACCAATTTATAAGACGTTGTCACGTCAATATATAAAAAACCGTAACCGTATTACATTTAAAAAAACTTTGTCGATTAACATAAACAAGTTAAAATATAACCAATAAATATATATTTTCTTTCTGAATTTTTAGTAAAATATTATATCCAACTAAAATTATCTGAAACTATCCGATAACCGAAATAGTTTCATATTTCGTATCCATAACTGAAAACGACGATATCTATGCAGATGCGGAATCTCATAATCGTGAGATCCCTGGTATTTTGTAAAAAAATATCATCATAGCTTGCTCTCCGCATTCAAGAAATTAAAATTCTATTCGATTCGGAAACTCCACACAAAACGACACCACAGTTAAGTTTGTTACATCAGTCCCTGGGATAATTGAGTTACGGGCGAGTCACGAGCGCTCCGTGCTCCGTTCTGTTTACCACTCTCGCTTGAAAATCGTCAGGGTTTATTAAAAACCTGTGTTTTAAATGAAATCGCTTGTTTTCAACGTTTTATTTCAACAGTCTTTGTCAACAAACGATATTGCTTTTTACTTATTTCTGTCGTCGCAACGGCGCGGCGTCTGGCGACAGATGTTACAAAGTATTTTTCATTCATAACCTAGGTATGTAGTGAGGTACAGATAGTAGACATAAAGAAATCGTAAATTTTCATGATCTATGTGTATTTAGTCTATATAAAAAACAATTTTTTTTTGTTCCTTTGTAACTTTTATAAATATACTAGCTGTGCCCCGCGGTTTCACCCGTTTATAATTTAGAAAAAATCACTGATTGATGATTTATAATACTTCAATAAAGGCAATATTTTTATCGGGCGGCCAGATGGTTACATCGACATAGACATAGACATATACCCGAGCCGAGTATTGAATTATTTTAATTTTGTATTATCTCTCAAACTATGCGTCCAAAATAACATGGTGTAAAAGGCGAAGTTTATTTTCATTATAAATTATCTTTATGATGATGTAACTTTTGTTCTTAAGGATTAATATGCCATGCTTAAAAATAATGCTCATAAATTAACTTTTAGTCTTCAACAAAAAAAAATTAAAAAATACTTTATTATGGCTCATATATAAGAGATAGATATATGCTATCGCTGACTTTTTTATATATACTAATGGCCAATATTTTTGTAGAACATTGTATTGACGTATCACTAACCATTAAGCCAGCGCATGCTTCTAAGCAGTTCGCGAGTGCTTCGAATTCCGACTTACGTAACAAAAATCAATATTTAAGGCTGGCTAGAAACTGTAGTAATGTTATAACCTATACTATTCCTCGTGAGACTGGCTATCATATAAAGAATAATATAAAAATAATTTTTCGAATCCGAGTGGTAGTTCCAGAGATTAGCGTGTTTAATAAACAAATAAACAAAAAACTTTTCCGCCTTATTATATTATTAGTATTGTTTCTTTAGGTTAGTTTTTTTAAACATGGAATGATTCGTATAATTTATAACTGACATGTTCTAGTCCTTTCCATTTCAAATTTCGAACTTTACGTCCCTATGAGGCCGTGTCCTAAAAGTGCATAACCTCTTTAAGCTTAGAAACCTTCAAATGAGGTACCGACTAATATAGTACGGTGACTTTCGAGACATTCCAATTTTAAAGAGTATTTGCTTATATTTTTAAGTGAGTTCAACCTTTTTTGAATAAAATCGGATTGAGTTTTCAAACATGTGTCAAAATAAAGTGTAATTTAAATCAAAAGCACTAAGGAGTATTGATATCAACTTCGAAGCAAATCACCGCCAAAATAACTTTCTACCCCTTTTTAATCCCCCGTTAGGAGATGAATTTCAATAAAATACGAAACACGTCTTCCATCAATTCTGTTAAAAAGGTTTATGCAAAATTTCAAGTAGATTGGACCAAAGAATCACGTTGTCCGATACAAACTTTGCCCTCCTTCTTCACCCCCTTAGGGGTAGAATTTCGGAAAATCCTTTCTTATCGGATGCCTACGTCATACAAAGACACACCCTCCAAGTTTCAGGTCTCTACGATCAGCGGTTTACGCTGTGCGTTGATCCGTCAGTAATTCAGGACACAGAATTTTATATGTATAGATTAAAATTTATATCGAATATCGATATGAACTCTGCAATTATAAGAGTGTGTATATGTGGGTGTGTAAGAAGACTATGAAGTGCAATAGTGCAGAAGAACGTGGGTTCCGATCTATTTGCTATAAAAGTCGTAGTGCATAATGTTACCGCAGTTTGATATCGTATTCACATCATATGGGTTATATTTGACCTCAAATATAGATCATGTACTCAATGGGCACCTAGTAGGCTATCACTCGTTAGTCTGAATAATCTGTTATAACACATTTTCTAACAATACACTAAAAATAACAGCGGTACTCAAACTATCGAGTTGACCTACTGTACATACAACAGTCTGGTGTGACCGCTAGCCCAATCCGCCGACGCGACGACCATACTCGTAAAAATCAGAAATTAAAATAGCCGTATATATTTTATCTCATTCTCTCTCACGCTAAATCCTATTTAGTGTCGGTCGAACACTTTTTCAATTGTAGTTTCCATCCCGCGACAAGGAATTTCATTCCAACGGTTCAAAAAAATAATATAATATGTTTGTTATGTCTTAGAATTGACAGGATTCTTTAACACCTTATTGCGTATGAAAGTAAGCAAAATAGATATTAAATACCTAAATAATGTGTGCAGTTTGTTTTTTAGTTTAAACTTAATTAAAAAAAATATTAGATCTTCGAATTATAACGTGTGTACGTAAAGAACTACAGCTCTAAAATTCATCGATAAAACTATAATATAAAATAAACGTCACAATAAATTTACAACGAAAAGTATATAGAATAATACCTCAACAGTCCGTATAATGATGCAGTCGGTTGAATTAGTGTAAGGTTGAAGTTTGAACATAAAGCCTTTTGTGTCATTCGATTTAAATACAACAAGGAGTATCATACTAAACTTTGTGAATAACAAAACTTAGTTTCGAATTTTATTTATACATTCGTAATTTATTTTTATGCTCAATTTAAATATATATTCTAGTTTTACAACTACTTATACGCTAAATGTTTCTGTTTTTCATATTATGTATTTAAATTAAACCTACCCATATTGTGTATTGTAAAGTGTAGATTAAAAGGCCATCGTTCATTTGTTTTCCCACCGAACACAGCCAGTGCTCAACCGAGTGAATAATCGATAGAGTAGGCTGGTAAGGGCTAAGGGCAGAACAAAGCCGAGAGAGCTCTCTATGCTACTCACTACTGCTACTCCTCAATGAACTCATTCGCTTTCCGCATTTGCAATCTATTTTCACAAAATGTAACAGAACATTTTTCTTTAGAATTATAATCATGGTATTTCCTTTATATAGTAAATTCTTCTGTTTTTTAGGTCCTCATATATATATAAATATATATATAATCAGATTAATCTTATTCTTCATATTTACCATTTATCTAAACAAAGAGCAAAACGTACTATTTACAATTGGTTATTAACACTTTCCATACAGTAATACAGAAAATTTATTATCTTTTGTTTCATAAGAACTGTGTTTAATCTAAATTGTTGTGCATAAAACGATAATAATATAGGTAAAATTAGAGAATGAGGGTCTGGAGATCTGTATTTCAGGTCTTTGTACCTTTTCAGACTCCAGACCTCACATTAAATGTAACTATCATCATTACCTACTCTTGTATAAAATTTATGTTCGTATTTTTGTATATATACAATATAATTAAGATGCTAAATGTGAGGTCAAATAAATAAATTTATTATTATTATTATAGTCAATTTCGTCTCGGTATGTAATTAATAATTTTGTACATTTAAAAACAAAATATCAAACTAAAGTTAGTTATCTATTCCCACGGAGTAAATTGACATTTAATATGTTGTTTTTCAATAGTGATGACATCAATCGGAACTAATCATAAAGCAATACCAGAAATTATACATATTGATAAGTTTTTCTGAAAAAAACCCTCTAAATGTGAAGGCCGAACAAAGCGTTCTTTGATTTACTTTTTTTTGGAAAATGTTCGCATTCATTTTATAGTTTCCGGATTTATGTAATTATAAATGTATTACCGAATATGTTGAATAAAACAAACTTTTAATTAATGCATAAAAACCCTATTTAAAATCTTACGACTCAAATAATTGTAGTACTACAAAAATTAATGAGTTTGTTTTACTGCTTAAAAATAAAAAACGCATCTTTGTATAAACCCTGGACATTAAAAAGACACCAATCTACTTTTATCCAATTAGTTAATCAAGGTTTGTTAGTGAATTAATAAACAAGGTATGATGAGGAATTTTAACATGTAAGTATGAAGGTGATGACTGCTTTAAATTTTGAAACAAATCGGTCCACTCAATTCAAAATAAAAAAAATATTGTCTATTTTTTACTAATTTTTATTTTTCTCAAAAATTGATTTAGATTGAAGTCTAAAATTTTCAGGATCTTCATACTTCAATAGTACCTAAATGTCCAAAAAATATTATTAATATATTTGCAAAAGGCACTTTTGCTCTTCTTATCCCCCTATAACCTTTGTCATCTCTGCACTCAGCAGTATTTTTGGACAATTGTGTACAAACGATCAGGCCTTGAGCAATCATTTTCCTGACCTCTAGAGTAAAAAAATACCCCAACTTAATCAATACCTTGTGAGAAAATAACCCCGTAACTTCTCTGCGACTGGTGCTATTTTCATTCTTCCTCTGACACACTTATTTCTGCTTTTATCCATTGTAATTCATCCACCCATCTTAACATTCGCATCTCTGTTACATGTAATGTTCTTACATCCATCTCTTTTGTCGCTTTATAACTGTTTTGTACATTTTCCCTTATGCTTCAGAGGTATTCGTGATCCCGAGACTTGTCGCCATTTCATCAACCCTGTCTTCTTATTCTTCTTGTCCAGGTCAATGATAAGAGTAATTTATATATTTATTTATTTTATCGCATTTTTAATGGTCGATGTGTCACGTGACAAGTAGGCCTTTTTTTTTCTTTTTTTTTTTGTTAACGTGGAGTGGAAAACCCGTCATGGGTACACACTCGCCCGGGGGAACGAGTGGTTATGTGAGACTCCTACTCACTAAAAAACTCCACGGTGCACCGTCCGCCGCCATGCTGGGGCGACGCGGGCACTGCGCTGGCATTCAGCTGCGCCGCCCCGGCGGCAAGGCCCGGAAGGGCCACCCGCTGACGGAGACAGCCCGGTGACGAACTGTCTCCCCGTCCGCCAAACCAGTGCAATGGGAAGACAGGCCCCCCGACCCATCTCCCCTTGGTTCGGCCTGGCAGGAGAAGGAGGCGGATGAACCACCACCTGTCCCCCACCCACACGTTATTGGGTTTTTTATAGAGGTTTTCTCCTCTGTCTCTGCCATAATGTTTGGCATATGGCGGGGGTAAGGGGCGAATGAACGCACCCCCACCCCGCTAGCCCGGCCATGATTTTTTACCGAGGTTTTCTCCTCTGCCGTCCTGTAACGGCAGGAGAAGGAGGCGAATGAACGCACCCCCTCCCCCACCAGTCCGTCGTTGGTTTTTTATAGAGGTTTCCTCCTCTGCCGTCATTAAGCTCCCGTCCGTCCTTGTCAAGTCCGTCTTTGATTTTTTAACGAGGTGCTCATCCTCAACCGTCCGGTTATTTTTTTAAGTGGTTTCCTTCCACTGTCCGTCCTTGATTTTTTATACTGGTGGTTTTCTCCACCTCCGTCCAGTAATTTTTTAAGGTGGTTGTCTTCCACCGTCCGTCCGTGATTTTTTAAAGGGTGGTTTACTCCACCACAGTCCGTCCAAGGTTTTTTAAGGTGGTTTACTCCACCGCCGTCAGCGATTTTTTAAAGAGGTTGTATCCTCTTAATTTTTTAAGGAGGTTTTCTTCCTCCTCCGCCGTCAACGACGAGTCCGTCCGTAGTGGACGAGCCGAAGCAGGTCCACTCTTGCCCCATCCCCTGTCTCCTCTGATGAGCAGAGGGGTACAGGGGAGGAACGCCGTCGGTCTGGTATTAGCCGTCGTCCGTGAAGCGGCCGCCGTTGCCCGGGGCACACCACGAGGAGGTTCCAGACATAGTGCCCCGTGACAAGTAGGCCTCTTCCAACTATATCCAATCCATACTATCCTATCTTTTGCTTTTCTTGACCACATTGCACATCCAATTTTCTTTATGTCATATATCCACATTTTACTTGTCTACCTCTTTTCCTTTTACCATTCTAATATATTTTTGTCCATTTTATTTTACTGTCTATTGTATCGTATCCCGTCCATTGTCATTTTAAAAGACTGTAAAGAGTATAGGAAATAAGCATAATAACAAAAGTCGAATTTTAAGTATGTTTAATCATAACAAAACTGCATCGTTTTTTTATTGTACACATATCATACTCGACGGAGTGAACAATCTAATGGCCTAACTGGGAAGAGCTTAACAAAGCAGAGAGCTCTCCTCGCTGTGCTCACAATTAAGCCCCTCACACACTTCCAGGCTGTACGTACGCACTAAACAGGTAAACTAGCTAAAATTTATATTATTGAAAAGGTTGATTTCGTTTAATACTATATTAACAGTAATTTGTTAAATCTGTTTTTAACTTGAAATAATTATTTTCATGCAATATTGCAACCCAATAAAAACATATTTTGTACTAAGGTTTTTTATATTCAAATGTGTCTTTAAATGTACTGAAAATTAAATCATTTTAACAAAAACGTCTTACAGGTTTAGCTAAACTTTAGTGTTTCACTACAATTCCATCTGATTTTAAGTAACAATGTGGACCATGATGGTATAACACCCTAAGCTAGCCTAGTGGAGTGATAGATTTTCAACTTGAGGGTGATAGCTAGCCAGGCGGGCATTAGAAAATGTACATGTTTTCCTTCACCGAAAAAGTTCAGGCTCATAGGATTCGACCTCACGTCGTTCGACGTGGTGCACGAACATTTTTTTTTGTTTTCGAACGGACTATACTGTTAGCCTTAAGGGTCCTGGAGCCTTTAGCAAGCTTTGACAGCTTCATCGGGCTTGAGCGATGCCCGTACACGCTACCAAAAGGCGTATTACATAAGAATTTTATTAATACACTAGCTGTGCCCGTGGCCGTGGCTTAGCTCACGTGGACTACAGAATGCCCGCGCGAATATTGCTCCCCCCGCTCCGGCTATTATAAAGACAAAAATGCTTATTATGGGTGTTCCTTAGAAGATAGACGTATACTCTCCAGACTTTTCTGTAGGTGTTTTTAATGTCTACAATTGTTTAGTACATTAATTTGCTATATCTCTTATGGCTTACTCAGTTTAAGCCATTTAAACGCCGGTATTGATTCACCATGACCAGTTTCTTTTATTCTAAAATAATAGTAGCCTAAGTTACTCGCTATATCATCAGCTATCTATCAGTGATAGTCCCGTCAAAATCGGTCTGACAGTTTCGAATATTTCCCGGAACAAACGGACACAGAGACAGAAAGACAGACAAAAATTTTAAAAATTGTTTTTTTGTTATAGGTATCGCATAAATTTTCATAGGTATTTAGTAAAAAGCTGATATTTCGACAGTACAAACAGACACTTCAATTTATTTAATTGTATAGATATTTTAATTCAAGCGTTGCTTTGTACGTTTTACTTATGAAAATACTAAATTGATAGTATAATAAATAGATACGACATTGATAGCAAAAATTGTATTTGATGTATATATTAATTATTGTAATATGCTGTATAAATAAGACCCCATTTGTTTCTATTAACATTAAACAAGCAGTTGCGAGCTCTGTAAGTACAAAAGCACGGATACAAGGTCCCATAAAGTCGTATGTTATGTACGTATCTATAGGTTTCAAGGTTTTTACCTTCGCCTATTATACTATAAAATATAAATATTTATTACATAGCCAGAATTCTTACAAACAAACGGTGAAGTTGCAAGGTTATTTCATTTGAACATAATATAATATACATATAATATTGTGGTATATTAACAAATTTGTGCTTTCTTTTTCAACGCAACTATAAATTATAGATTATACATAATATATTCTGATTTAATATATTATACAAACGTAATGATTAAGGAGATAGTAATTTGACTTTCATCTATACATAAAAATGCTTTGTCCTGAATGACTGACTGATCAACGCACAGCCTAAACCGCTGATCGTAGAGACCTGAAACTTCGAGGGTGTGTTCTTTGTATGACGTAGGCATCTGACAAGAAAGGATTTTCCGAAATTGTACCCCTAAGGGGATGAAAAGGGGGGGCAAAGTTTGTATGGGATAACGTGATTCCTTAGTCCAATCTACTTCAAATTGTGCAGAAACCTTTCTTAACAGTATTGATGGAAGACGTGTTTCGTATTTTATTGAAATTCATCCCCTAACGGGAGGTTAAAAACGGGTAGAAAGTTATTTTGGCGGTGATTTGCTTCGAAGTTGATATCAATACTCCTTAGTGCTTTTGATTTAATAAATTACACTTTATTTTGACACATGTTTGAAAACTAAATCAAATTTTATTAAAAAAAGGTTGAACTGACTTAAAAATATAAGCAAATACTCTTTAAAATTGGAATGTCTCGAAAGTCACCATACTATATTAGTACCTCATTTGAAGGTTTCTAAGCTTAAAGAGGTTATGCACTTTTAGGACACGGCCTCATAGGGACGTAGAGTTCGAAATTTGAAATGGAAAGGACTAGAACATTTTGGTTATAAATTATACGAATCATTCCATATTCAATAAAAACATCTATATACTATATATGTAACCATACTTATACTAATAATATAATAAAGTGGAAAGGAGTTTTGTTTGTTTGTTTAAACACGCTAATCTCTGGAACAACCAATCGGATACGAATTTTTTTTTTATATGATTGCCAGACTCACGAGGAATAGTATAGACTACTGTTTCTAGCCAGCCTTAAATACGCATGCGCTGGCTTAAAGGTTAATGATACCTCAATACAATGTTCTACAAAAATATTGCCCATTAGTATATATAAAAAAGTCAGCGATAGCATATATCTATCTCTTATACATGAGCCAAAATTAGGTGTTTAGCAAATTTTTTTGTTGAAGATTAAAAATTAATTTATGAGCATTATTTTTAAGCATGGCATAATCCTTAAGAACAAAAGTTACTTCTTCATAAAGAAAATTTATAATGAAAATAAACTTCGCCTTTTACACCATGTTATTTGGACGCATAGTTTGAGAGATAATACAAAATTAAAATAATTGAACACTCGGCTCGGGTATATGTCTATAGTAGTTAGCGGCGCGAACGAGCCGTGAGATGCCGCGATGTGACCATCTGGCCGCCCGATAAAAATATTGTCTTTATTGAAGTATTATAAATCATCAATCAGTGATTTCTTCTAAATTATATGCGGGTGAAACCGCGGGGCACCGCTAGTCTTTATATAAATGGCTAACTAACTGAGTGACTGACATATCAACGCACAGCTCAAAGTACTGCGGCTTGGACCGTGAAAATTTGCATGCGGGTTCCTTTTTGGAAATTAAATCCGTAAGGTGGTGAAAAAAGGGATGAAAGTTTGTATGAATATCCTTCATTTTCCATCTATGAAGATTGGTATTTAGCAATTCAGTTAGAATGGGACATAAAATCATTTAATGAAACATAACTATGACGCGAGCGAAGTCGCGGGAAAAGTGGTAGTCTTATAAATTTAGTTTTTGTGTGAGTTGTTGTTGGTGTATCATGTAGTGGTTTTTGTTTTTAATTCATAAATTTGTGTTGTTTGAACGTATAAAGGCTTTTCGTGTTTCTAATTTTGAATACATTTCAATTTACTCTATGAAATTAGTAAAGAGAGTCTAAATAATTAACTTCAGGTTTCATCTCGTGTAAACATATGAGAACAAAAGAGGTTTATTGAAATCATTTACTGAAAACAAAGCAAGAAATTTATGACGTCACAGAGTTGGTACTAAATAAATAAGCTCTCATTAAACGGCAAAGATACAGACGACATCAACTGACGCGGACGGTTACATAATTTGACCGTCAAATACAGGACCCCTACTACGAAACTGATAGGTAATTATAATAACTAGTGGTCGCCCAATGATCGAAATTCTACCAGCTACTTTTTAATCATAGACTATTTTCTGTTTCACATTTGCAGTATGAACCTAAGCAATGAATATTATATCAGTTGCTGTCACTTTTCATTGAGTGAGAATGTCAATATTTTAGGGGGTCTAAGTTCAATGGCACTGGTCACTTAGGATTCGCAGTATACATTTATTTAATTTAATATATTAGTAACCGACATTATAGATAAATTTTTGTCTTCTGCACTTCTCTATATAAACTTTAACTATGCCAAATCTCACAGTCTTTCGTGCACGCAATACGCTTAAAAAAGGGGTACAAAGGTTTTTGCTTCACGCATTAATATAATGATATTTTGTTTCTCAAGTTGTTTACAAGAAAAGTAATTAAGGACGATATAAAGATTTATCATATAATATAAAATAAATACTGCAATATACCAAAGCATATTTTATATTTGACCATTTATGACCCCTATGACCATATATTTCCTTTAAAAGTTTTAACATGCACCATAATTATGTTGTCCTTTAGAAAAAACCTATATATTATTCGCGAACTCATCACAGTTGAAGCACTCACGTAGTCAACAAGTTTCCCGGTTCGGAGTAGTTCCCGGCAAAGGCTCGGTAGCGAATTCATTGTTTCGCCAACACCGCATCGGGGTGGAATCGAGTGCCATCCACCGCGCCGTTCATTACTCGGAATTTTGCCTTCCTGTAGACTTCATTCAAGAACTCTTCACGAGCGACGCGACGTACCCCGGCCGGATTCACAGAACACATATTGATCGAACGATATCACAGACTAACTGTACTTTCGCAAGTGATCTACATTAATAAATCTTTAGTTCTATCTGTACATGTAATTTTTATCCAAATTTCCGATAGACATTCTATTTATAGAACCACCGATCATGAATGTGACATTAAAACAATTTTTTGTATGTGTCTGTCTGTTTATATGTCCGTATTTAACTCAAAATTACTAATTGTTATGAATTATTTTAGACCGGAAGCACAATATGTAAATAATTTACAAATCGTATAAAAATAATTAGAAAAATTCAAAAGGAAAAAAATTCTCTACCGATTTTAATGAAATTTTGTAGATGTAAGCTTTAATATTTACTTGATTTGTACGCTTTAATAATTGCCATGTAATGTGTGTATGTAATTGTATGAAAATAAAACTCGCTGAATTATTCAGAAAATAACGATGTCTACAAAAACATGATAGCAATTTATTACTAACTCGTGTATTTTTTTTTTTATTGAACAAAAACACCAACAAATGTGTATTACTCTCATGGGAATCATTAATTGTGAATAGATAAATAGAAAATCCTATAGAGATGTATCTTCATATAATGAAACTTATATATTGACCACAGACTACTAAGAGGATACTACGTATGTATTAACTGAGGGCGAGGAAGAATTTACGATGTATTAATCAGTGATGCGTAACGTTGCATCGCGTCGTTTTAAATTCAAAATGGCGCATGCTTTTGCGGCTTACTTTAAGATGGCATACAAATTTTTAATTCTAGAACCTGTATAAATTTATTGATCTTGAATGGAACGTAAAATAGATTTTTCATAAAATTGAAGCTTACCAATAATCATTACGAGCAACAGGAAATCAATTTTTTTAAATGATTAGTTATCGATACGTACCTAATGAGATTCTTTAGAATATTACATACCTATTTATTGCGTTGGTTTTAAAAGAGTTATAATTAGATTATAAGATTCATTGATACATACCTATTTTGTTAATATACGTGTTTTTTGGCACCTAACTACTTTTTTTTAAATAAAAGCTTCGGCTTTGTACAAATAATGAAATAATTTACCAAGTACATGATTACTTTAAGAAATTATATATACTCGTATCATAAATATACGCTAAAGTTTGGAGCCCGGTGTGTAATTAGCACTTTATGTAAGTAGTTTTTGATGTTCAAAATTAAATATGAAAATGGATGAGTAATCAATTTAAAACAACGCTTTATTATCTGCTAAACTAATCTAAAAAAATAAATATTCTATTCTTGTAAAATAACTGTTTGCCCCGTAATTATAAGTGTAAGACACCATGTTTGTTAAATTATGTATACAAAAATTGATTTATATTCCTGCGAATACACGCTGCTTATTAAAAATTTAAGAAAAAAATATTTTAGCTTAACAACATTTTTTTAAATATTAATGTATAGACCTTCCTTTCAAGATGTAAGTTTTAAAGTAAATTTTGTTTAAAGTGTTTCACCGGAGGCACGCTTGTGAAAATTAACTCTCACTTTCCCTTAACATCAACTTCACTTCATATTTTGGTTACCGTAGAAATTCGTGTTTCCTTTTAACCGAAGGGATTTTCTCGAAGTTTCGAGCACTTTCTTAAAAATTTCATGTAATAAGCTATGACGTACTATATTTCTTTATATACGATAGCACGGCAAAGCACCGAGACGTCAGTAAATAGCAACTATATTATATATACTGCATGATATCCGTAACAAATCCAAAGAAAGTCACCGTGAATGCTTATCACTATATATGTATGGTGTTTGCGATAAAGTCGGATACATACAGATCTCTACAACACTGCTTGATGACTGGCTATACACCGACCGACCGACCCGCATAACAGTGCCCTTATGAAGGATGTGAATATAATTGTCATATACGATTAGTGTTGCGGACAGCGAGCAGGGCGAGCGAATAACGATAGTCTAATAGTATAGAATGAACAAATAAATGAAATAATACGTGTTAGGAATAAGGTTTATAAATACGTGTTAGGAATAGATATAATAATATGAACTGAATATGTGTATTTTAAAACGATTAGAATAAGAATATAGCTAGTTGTAAGTTTAAATGTATAAATTTCACTAGTTGTAAGGATGAACCATGCCAGACTCGGAACATCTGGCATGGTGACTCATGGCACACAGGGCGTGCGCGCTCATTGGCTGAGCGACGCCCCGCACGGAATCCATCGCACGACCGGTTGCGAGGCAAAGGGCGAGGTTAAATATAGCGGAGAGGGCGGCAGTACTACGATCAGTTCGAGAAACACCACAACACCAGCAACAGCAAGCAGCGAATCTACAAGCAAACTACAGTCAAGAACGTTATTAAGAAACCACATTGTTACTACGAACTACTGTAACTTTGTAAGAAACAAGAATAAAACAAGCGCTATTAATTTAGCACACATTAAATATTGTGAACGTCTTTTTATTCACAATAATTAGTATGATATATTTAAGCTTTTTTAAATTAAATGTTCTTATCATTTTATATCTACTGTCTTCACACAATTGTTACATTCAGTACGTTACAATACAAGAGACGGTGGGCAGAGAAATTAATAATTTCGCAGGTAATATCGATATCCAATATGAATAATGGCCTAACTTCAATTACAATAAAATACGCTAAGTAAATGCAGAAATAAAAATCCATATTTGAGTTATGAAACCTTAATGATTCAATTTTTTTTACAATGATGCTCAGTGGTAGCGTTTATCAATTTCGCGTCGGTCGAGTGAGTTCGAATGCTTGCAATGAGCCCGAGCTTTCGGTGAAGGAAAACATCGTGGTGAAACTATAGCATGGCAAGTATATGTGTGCTCCGGCAGCTACATAAGTGAGCGAGTTTCGCCACTAGGCTTAGCATGCCACACGGGTTACATCGTTACTTAATATCGGGTTAGGAGAGGTCGCCATAACGCTAAACTTATACGTAAACGACAGAAAAAGTAAAATTATTATTGTACTTAAATTTAATTAGAAAAGATAAAATAGTATAATCTTCAATTAATTAATGATGTATATAATTCACAAAATATTGAGTCGAAAGAGCTATAATAATAACCATAATTTCATTTACGTTTGAATCATGATGGATTTTTTTTTGTAAAATACCTCTTGTGAAAACTAATACTAAATGAGTTACAATGTTATTCATATTGGGTATCGATATAGTTTAAACGCTTTCATTGAGAAAAACTTGACGACCGAGAATTTAATGTGAAGAAAAATGAAAGGTAACCTTGACAGCAACCGTTCGTCGTGTCAATTGGACCCCGCCCCGTGGTAATGACCTTTCTTGGCCTTCAGTATCGTCTAACCTTCCTCCCTATGACCTGCCATTACTAAGCAATTATCTTTTTTACCTTTAGGAGATGCCGTTATAAAATCTGTCAAACAGAAATTATTCCGTTGTGAATAATATTTATCAGAAAGGTTTTTTGTGGCAACGTTATATGTAGGGAGCGAATCCTACAAATGCTCGCATCTTGTGGAAAGATGAAGTTTAAAAACTGTTTGATTGATAAAACGTTGTCAAAATGTTGTACTAAGAGTGTTGATAGGCTGTTTCACAACGAGTTTAAATAAAAAATATATTATTTACTACGTAGGTTTGAGGTGTTGGTATTGCGTAACCGTACACCGTATCTCCCCTATTTCTTCATCAAAATTAATGAATCAAGCCAGCACCGTAAATAGTCTTTTATGCGTCCTTTGCGAGCTTCTATAACTGCGCCCATGAAAAATTTTATTGTAGGTATTGGTTATAGTTCTGGTCTGGTCATTTCTCCGCTCCTCCAGAGTTTTGCCCTGTGCTTGGACACCGCTGGCACTGCCCTAGTTACGGCACGGAATTAACAGCCATTTTAAAGCCCATGTCTAATATTTTAAAAATTGTTTTACAAAAATTATTACAAAAATATATTAGATCCTTACATATGAAATTGGCGTTTTGTACGGGAGGAATATAAAGTCATTTTTTTTTGTAAAATATATTGAATTAATCAAAGTATGCACCGTTGTTATCTATGCACTTTTGCCATCTCATAGGTAGTTCATTGATCTTTTTACTAAAAAAAATTATGGGGGCGAGAATCAATTTTTTTTTAAGGTGGTTTGGACTGCCGCATTGGAGTTGATTTTTTTTTCCTTGTAATATGTTGTCCAAATTCCGGAAAAAATGGTAATCTGTTGGAGCAAGGTCCTGAGAGTACGGTGGATGTCGCAGACGCACGACAATTGGAATGATTGTAGCTCATCTAACTTAGTGGTTGTTTGTTGTGCAGTGTGTGGTCTTGCTTGTCGTGAAGCAGCAGTGGCCTAGAGCGATTGACCAATATCGGTTGTTTAGCAGCTAGTTCTTCCTTCATGGTTTGCAGTTTCTGACAATAGATATCTGCCGTAATCGTTTAGCCAGATTTTAGAAAGCTGTAGTGAACGACACCGGCGCCCGTCCATCAAACACTCACAAGTAACTTTTTCTGAGTCAATTTTCGTTTAGGGCAGGATTTGGCTGGGTCTCCAGGGTTCAGCCATTGCGACGAGTGCTTCCGATTATCGTACAGTATCCACTTTTCATCACAAGTAATGATTCGATTTAAAATCCCTTCATTATTGTATCGGTTGAGCAAAGTAACACAGCAGTCGACGCGTGTTTGCAAGTTCGATTCACTCAATTCATGAGGTACCCATCGTTCAAGTTTTTTTACTTTCCCGATTTGCTTCAAGTGGATTAATACAGTTACCCCGAAGCCTGCAGCTATCTCTGAAGTGCTATATCTTTCTTCTTTTCCAGAACGAAAACGTTAAAACCAAAAACGTACCGTGCTTTCTTTTGCGACACCAGCGCCGTATACATCATTAATTCTTCGAGCTGTTTCTGCAGCACTGGTGTCACGGTAGAAGTCATACTTGTAAATATATCGATATTTCATGTTTTCCATTGTGCGGTAATAAGCGAAGCCAAAGAAAAAACTAATGAGGAAAAAACAAATGAATGACCGTTTTCAAAACTCAAATGTTTAAATGGCTAAATGAATTTATAAATTTCAATTTGTAATTCTTAACCAAAGAGGAGATATTTCAGATCAAAGTGGTCAGTACGACAAAACGCTAATTTCATATGTAAGGACCTAATACATTCGAATTGAGAACCGCCTTTTTTTGAAGTCGATAAAAACTATAACAAAATATGTAAATATACAAATATTATAAAATATAATTAATTATCTAACTAACAGGACAGTTAGGCTGTTTACATTGTGTAATGTGCGAAATATTCACACGGATTAGTTAGTTTTATTAATCTACTAATTATTAAATAATAAAGCATATACATATATACCAACAAATCTATCTTTAACTCTTAATACACTCATCAAAAAAGTCTAAGCAACATGTACTAATTTAAATTTTAGTATGGTTCTTCATATTATAACGTTGTATTTTATTTTTAAAATAATATCTTTAGGGTTCTATGATGTAAAAATAACAGCTGTTGTCTTTATAAGTTCTTTTAATAACAGAAATGAACAATATTAGAATATACTGTAGAAACTAAGATACATAAGAAACTAAACTTTTTTCTTACAAAATGAAATTTCTAAAGAAAATGTATTTATTGTGAAAGAATAGAACAATTTAATACAAAGTATGGGCTCCTCTGCTATTCAGAACTTGTCGGCAACGATTATTCATTGAATTAATGAGACTGTTTATGTCATCTTGCGGTATTCGCTCCCAATGGAATTGTAGCAAATCCTTCAGCTGTTGGGTTGTTGTCGCTCCGTCCAAGTCCTTCAAAACACGTCTCTGGAGCATGTCCCATGCGTGCTCGATGGGGTTGAGATCTGGCGATTGTGCAGGCCAGGGCAATACCCGGATGTTCTCCGTTGCAAAGTATTCACTGGTTCGCCGAGCTGTATGTGAACGCGCATTGTCATGCATTAACCTAAAATCGGAGCCAAAGGTTTGTGCAAATGGGTAGACATAAGGTCTGAGAATATCCTCAATGTAATTTTCAGCATTCATGTTTCCATTTACAAAAACGAGCTCAGTTCGCCTGTTCTTCATAATACCCACCCATAACATAACTGTTGAGCCGCTGTATGGATGAACTTCCTGAACGCACCTGAGCCTTTCAGTATTTCCGGGCCGACGATACACTCGCACCCTTCTTGTACCAGGCTTAAACCCGAATCGCGACTCATCTGAAAACATAATTTTATCCCATTGTTCCTGGGTCCATGGTATGTGTTCTCTACACCATTTATATCGACGAGCGCGATTCCCGTGACGTATCGGTGGGCACCTGATTGGGCATCGAGCTCGTAGGCCGTACTCATGCAGTCGATTTCGCACAGTTTGAGGACTTACATCAACACCACTTGAAATTTGTAGCCTCAAACTTATCTCTCGAGCGGTTAACATCGGCTGGCGTCTTTCAGTCAGTTGTATGTACCGGTCTTGCCGAGTGGTTGTACTCCTTTTACGGCCTGGATGCTATTCAGCGGGTTCTCCTGTATTATTGTAGCGCTGCCAAAGACGACATATAACACTTCTATGAATGCCAAAATGTCGAGATACCTGAGATTGATTACTTCCCGCTTGCAACATCCCTACAGCTCTTTGCATTTCATCTGCCATCAAATGACGTCGCTTCATGACGTAAAGAATATCTAACAATTCAATTTTGTCGCTAACTTTATTTAAATGGTTGGTAAAATTATAAAATCAAGACTAAACGTAGCAATTAAAACGCACTTAAATTCAAACAAATTCGCAGTCATTTGAATTTTATGAAAAAACATAACATAATCAAATTTTTTTTTTACAACCAGCCAATATTTCATCAATAACAAAAAAGTTTACTTACCTACGCACTTTGTTTGAGTAAATATTTAGAAATTAAATAATATAAATGGAAAAATTTATAATATCACGCATGTTGCTTAGAGTTTTTTGATGTGTGTATTATCCGCTGACGGTAAAGAAAAATAGTAAGGAAGCTTCAACGCTCAAGAAATATTCTTTTAGTATCACCGTATTTGGAAAAAATATAGAACTGTGGTTTTCTCGGTGTTTGAAATTGCCAATACGTCGCCGCGTTGTGGACTGGCGTAGTGATTGAGCTCATGCCTTCTCTCGGGAAGAGGCGTTTGCCCAGCTGTGGTACACTTACATGCTGATATTATCATTTATTTATATTAACCTGTCTATATTTTTAATTTAATAGACATAAAAATTTGACCTACAATATATTTATATCAAACCTAAATAAACGTTATTACATCATTTTAAATTATCAAAATATCAATTTAATATAATTCAAAGTTTTCTTAATTAAGTCCGGTCTCCACTGGTCCATTCGTTGCAAAACAAAGGAATTTAATTAAAACGAAAACATTCCCGTTAACAATGGTGGGCGTTTGTCACAAAAGTTAATTGTAGAAAACTCATTAATTTAAAGTCATTTTAATCATGTGATTATATTTGTTAAGCCTAATAGAAGACTGTCTATCAAGTGCAGCTGCCGGAATACACATATAGGTGCTTTGCGACTAATTTTCAACTTGAGGGTGGTAGCTAGCCAGGCGGGCCTTAGAATATGCCCTACACAGTGCTATGGTTTCATCGAAATATTTCCTTCACCGAAAGCTCAGGCTCATTGCAGGGATTCTAACTCAAGTCGATTGAGCCGTTGTCCATACACGCTACTACCGAGCCATTATTCCTAGTATTTGTTTTTAAAATGTTGGTTTAAAATGGTTGTAGGTTATTAATTATTCTACGTAAAACTTTTAATTTTCAACCCGTAACCTACTTATTAAAATGCCGTTTCATAAATGGGAGCGTGTTTATGATTATTAGTTAAGTTTTTTTTTAAGTTATTTAACTCACAAACAATTTAGGGTTCAGGTCAGAAGCAATGAAACTCAGGTTCAGTTTTCCTGTCTTTTTTTAAATCTGACTATACTGTTAGCCTTAGGGGCCTGAAGCCGCTGCGGCTTTTACAACTTCACGTACATGCTTTCCTGTCTTTCCATTCGTATCACTTTATATTCTCGCTTCTATGTTTTGTCAACGCGTATGATTTGTCGACGATTACGATTGGTTGACGACTAACTCACAAACAATCAATTTTACAACTAATATATTGATATACGTAGTTTATAATAAATCTAATATATTTTAATAATGTGTGCATTATTTAATTATTAGTTTATGTTTACTTACTCGCAAACTACCCAGTAATTCTAATACATTATTTTAACCTTACAACGATTGATAATGATTGCTCACGAGTAATGTTATCAATTTAACATCTTATATATTTTAATAATGTACGTATTATTTAATAATTAGGTAACATGTATACTTGCAAACGACCCGAATATTCATATATATTATTATTAAACTAACACCATGGATCCAGAATATGGTATTTTATATATAACTGTTGCGAAGCCTTTCCAACCGTATACAATATTCAATATTTTGATTTGGCTTTTTTATGATAGGCCAAAATTGTATTAGTTCTTAATTTTAAATAAATTTAACGCTATATATATTTACAATAACTATTCCACACTTACGTTTTGATGGAACCTGTCGATTGAAACTAAAACGAGCGCTGTAGCTTCTATGAGTCATAATTTATATAAAATAAAAATTACGTGACGTGTCAAAAGACCTCAAAATGGCGGAGCGTCTTTCTCTGCCACATGCTATGTGTCACATGCTTTATGTTACGTATTGAATTCTTTGATCTTTTAACTATTGATTACTGTGGATGATATCTAACGGCAATGCCAAACTTTATCTCCCGATTTTGTTGTGATCAGTATTTTTAGATACCTTTACTATAGAAGCAAATTGAAAGAGGTATCAACTTAAAAAAAATTACCTTAAATTACAGCTGAATCTGTTGTAAGAAATACAAGATAATTTATAACAAAAAAAAAACATCTTCAATGATTTTGAAGAGTTTTCTGGTGTATCTTCGAAGTCGAAGGTCCAATGCCTTGACTCTAAAAAATAATCATCGAAATCGGTTCATAAACAAAGAAGTTATGGCTGACATCCATAAAAAATACATTCCAATTGAGAATCTGCTCCTTTTTTTGAATTCGGTTAATAAAAATGTAATTATATTTGAAATAAATGACACACCCTGTAGTTTGATTGTCCCGAGCGCACGTTGCCCGTAATCTCGGTCCGTTGTTATGTAATGTAAGTTTAATTAAAGTTGTGCCCGCAGCGAGCTACACTACGAATTCCTTGATATCGTGCCAAATTATGAACGAGATTCAACCCGACACCCTAGAGAATACAGGATAATATATAACGTCGTCTCTGTAATTATGTGAATCGTATCAGTATTAGGTACAACCTACGTATGTATAAATAAGTTACGTTAAATAATATATAGCTATTTAACCGTGCGAATATTTCGCATATTATAGACTGTAAACAAAAGGCGGTCTTGTTAATTTAAACGGATTGTTAACAGATGGCACCTTCTACATATTATTTGAATATATTTTCATTAAGATTGCCAACATCAAAATATGGCACTACTAAAAAAAAGTTTTTTATTTATAACAAAAATATTAACTTTAAACGATTTGTCTATTTTTCGGTAACAGCGAGAAAAATAAGCCTTATAATGATGTTTGAATCATACATTTTGATGAAGAGTAAAGGGAAATCTGGCGTTACCACAAAAAAATCATTCGAGAAATAATATGTAGAAATTAATGACCATAACAGGATGAAAGTGAAATGGCTATCTCAAATATAGTAATCGATGGTTATTTTCACAAAAAAAAATTGGCAGATTTTTGGGGCAGGTGTGTTCAAGGTTGGCAACGCGCTAGTAGTACCTATGGAACTACAAACGTCCATAGGCTACGGTAGCCGCTTACTATCATGCGGCCATATGCTTGTTAGCCACCTTAGTGTATTTAAAAAAAAAAACAATAAATAATCAAATTTAATCAAATATTATTCGATATAGAAACGGGTTGCACCATCCAGTCATAAATAACCCGTTAAAATAGATTGCCCATACTAAAGTTATATCTAAAGTTACCACACGCACCCTCGTCAAAGAGTTAATAAGGCCGTCCTCTCCAAACAACCGTTACAGTCTAATATGCAAACTGTTCGCATATCGATAACTCGCATAATCGAGTTTGATCCCAAATCGATTACTGAAATGTATTAAACTTTGTAGATACCCATTAGCTGGGGTTATTGCTACAAATGTAAGGTTTTGTAGATGAGTCATTTATATCATACTAAATTTCACTATTACTAATATTTGAACAGTAATTTTGCCTACGTTTTAATTACTTGAAACCTATGAGTTGTTTTTATTAAATTTGTCATTATTGTGTTTGTACATGAAATATTAATAATTAATTTAGTATAACCTTGAGAATATCTAATGCTGTAATAAATAATATTGATCATATGAGAATCTACAATTTTAATATTCTTGATACACGTTACTCATAGTACAAAAAAATAATGTATCTAAAGAGAAATAATAATATTATACATACTTTAAAATTACAGTTACAATGTACATTATACGATGAGTAGTGTTCAGTTGTAATCGCTTACAAGGTATAATAGTAAGAAATATTGATAAAAATATTATCAAAATATAATTTACCTTAATTCATTACGAGACTTCAATTTTAAAGTTATCTTGTTTGGAAGTCATTGTTAAATACATAATTTTGTAAAAAATATAATGCATTTTATCTAAGTGAGCAATTCTTGTATTTATGTTGATTTCCCGTAAACGGCTTCAACGATTTGGATGAAACTTTGTATTTAGTTAATGTTTTACATTCCAAGTTTACCTAGATATATGTTTTTCTTTCTCTTTTTTTTTGCGTTGTTCGGTCGCCCAGGTATTGTTAATAATGTACCTAAATAAATTTTTAACCACCACAGTTTTCTAAGTAATGACTTATAAAACCCTTTATAATTTTGGTCAGCGAAACCTTACCTTTTACCTTAGTTCACTGACCTACATCAAAGGACCACAACGCAGATTGCTTAAGCTAACGCTCACTTGACTGCTTTAATTTCAGCTTTGTTCCAAATAAAAAGTAACGTTTTGAAACATAACAAAAAATGTATTTTCAAACGTACTTTAAATATATTTTTTTTATAGTTCATTAATTATACAAGAGAAACTGGTAATTGATACTAGAAATAAAGATTTTATTGAAATTAGAAGAAATTTAATTGTTTCGAAAATTCAACGGGTTTTTAGAACATAAAAGTATCCAACGGATCATTCTCACTAAACCCTGGTTTTTAAAATTCAAAGTAAATAAAGTAGGTTACTTCTACTATTATTCGCTAGGCCATGTATGCTCTCCTCTTTTCCTCGCAAAAATACATGTCCGTGACCACTCTCTGTGTTAGTGCCGTCTTGAAGAGGAATCCGTGGATCACATATTTTTTAATTGTTCCAAACTATCTTGTTTGTTATATGTTCTTCGTCCTTGTAATATTCCTCATCCTACTATTGTCAATTCCTGACTGATATATTGTGTATTCTATTTTTATTTAAATGCTAGCTTTACCCTGTGGTTTCGCCCTCATGTAATTTAAAAGAAATCAATTATTGATGATTTAAACTATTTCAGTATAAGCAACATTTTTATCGGGTGGGCGGGAATATGCGTCACTTGGTCACATCGCACGCTGAGCGTAGAATTATTTTAATTTTCCATTATCTCTCAAATTATTCGTCCAAATAACATGCTGTAAAGAGCAAAGTTTATCTTCATAAAACTGTCTTGATGATGAAGTCACTTTCTTTCGTAAGGATTAATATGTCATGTTTAAAAATAATGGTAATAAATCACTTTATAATTTTCAGCAAACTTTGTCACGAAATACCTTATTGTGTATTATAAATACAGTGTAAACTCTTTATAACGTTATCCTTTATAACGATTAACACCCTATAAAGTTGAAGTGAGCCCAACTTGGTTGGTTTGCGTTAAAACCCACATATTGAAACACTCTTTATAGCGATACGCTATTCTCTATTACGAAGAAATGTGTTCATATTTTTAGACAGTAAATATTTATTATCGGTATTATTGTTTATTATCAGGTAACAAAAGACTTTGAAGCTCCGAAACATCCGAGGTCGGTCTAGCTTTTGTTATCCTTAATTGCCTTGAACACGTGCAGTATGACGCATTGTTTTCTCGGAAGTGAATATAGATGAGGATGTAGCCACAACTGGTACTCTTACAGATGAACAAATTGTTGATTTAGTGTCAAAAAGTCAGGAAACACCCGATAAACAAGATGAAGAAGATGATCAAGTGGATAAAGCCGAATCACCACCAACAATTCAACAAGTCCTAGATGCCGCTAAGTTGGTAGAATTTTTTTTTGTTGTTTAATCAAGACGATTCCACCACATATCTAGATATGAATAGAATACATAAAATAATACAAAACAAGTACTGGCATAGCAAAAAACGTCAGACAAAGTTATCAGACTATATGTGTAAACAATAATTTATAAGCATTTATTATCTAAGACATACATATTAAAAATTCTTGTTAATTTGGTTGTTTTTTTGTTCACTTCATATAACGACAAAAAATGCTCAGTCCCTTGAGTTTCGTTATAAAGAGTTTACACTGTAAGAGATAGGCATATGGTATCATGGATTTTTTTTAGATATACTGAAGGCAAATATTTTTGTAGAAAATTCTATTTACGAATCTAACTATTATATCAGCGCACACAGATAAACAGTTTGGGAGGGCTTCCACTACCGACTTATTTAACAAAAATATAATATTTAATGATTGCCTCAGTATTCCTGGTGAATCTGGCTATCATACACAAAAATTATTTTTCAAATCCGACTGTTAGTTCCAGAGATTATAGCGCGTTTAAACAAACAAATAAATAAACCAAAAACTTTTTCGCTTTATTATATTAGTATAGATTTAGTGTATTTATTTATCTTAATAATATAAAATTGTAATGTGTCCTTTGTTCGTTTCTATATAAATAATGCATATGCTTTTTTATATGTTTAATATACATATAGTTTTACGTTATCCCTGCAGCTCCCATAACAAGTATTATCTATAAAGTGTCTGTTTTGTGTTGTGTCACTGTCTTATTTATGGGTTATTTTACAGTACACCGAACATTTGCCAACTAAATCCTACCGTATATTTATCACTATTGACACTGGAGAAATTGCCTGTTAAATTTATAATAAAATCTAAATGAACAAAACGCGAAAACATATTGCAGGATTGATAAGATGATAAATATCTAAAAAAAGAAAAGTAATATTAGAAAGTACCTGAAACTAATATTGAAAAAATTGTGCAAAAATTAAAACCTTCATTTACGTACGTATTAAGTCAAGTTCTAAATTCTTTTTTATGGGAAATATAATAGAAACTGGACGATAATGAGTATTAATATAAAATTTACAAAATTACTAACTGTACCCTGTGGATCCAACCTCATTAAATATGGATTGTGCATACCTGTTTTATACACACATATATAATATGATAACTACTTGCTTACAGAAAGACACATTGGTTGACTTTTATGGCTACTTCGCTCTTAAAGATTATAGCGTGATTTTATATATAATAAATAAACAGGTTATAAAAAAATATAATTTTAATCTGACGTTAGTTCCCAAGATTAGTGCATAGAATTTTAGATGTATCTTTTGAGCTTTATTATTAGTAGTATAAATTACATATTTAAATGTAATGTTAAGGACAAACGGCGCATCGTAATAATATATCGGATCAATGAATAATTATAATATTGGATTCTCACAAAGGCGTGGAAAGGTTACGTGGGTTATTTATATGCTATTAATATTTATTACCAGTCTATTTTGTTTATTATATGTGATGGAATGGACATTCATAAAATTATATATAATATTTTGACCTTTGATAAGTTTCACGATAAACCAACTTAATGTATTATTATGAACTTAATATGAAGTTTCATAACATAAAATGACTCATATTGGAAAGAACATTTTCTATTTATTTAGACCTAATTAGATGTATTTTTTGCTAGGTAAATACAATCTTTATTTATTTTCACAGATTTTATTTGAAATAACCAGCAATAAAGTTGTATACCAAAAAGGTTTAGAATATACAATGAAGTGTATACGCTAATAATACGCCTTGAAACTCTTATAATTTGTCCAATCTCCAATAAAAAAATGGGATAGAATATAATATATTTTCTGTAATAAAACAAAATGAGCTATAAAATAAAGTACTATAGTTAAGTACGAACAATTTTCGGACCAGATAAAACACCCTCTCTGCTACATAAAAGGCGACCTCCCTTTGACAGTGCGAGTAGAAAATGTTACATGCCTTCGGTCCCTTCATTCTCCTTTCTTAGAGGAACACAATAGAAGTATGCTCAGGTATGTAATTGGTATATTTTAAAATGGTTTTAATCGTTCATTTTTATATACATTTTTACATTTGCTAATCAGCGTAAATAGTTGCTTTACAATCATAATATTATACAGGTCTAAAATTTGATCTTAAATTCTTATCTTATTACACGTTGATATGCGTCGTATGGTTATGCGTCATTATAACTACCTTTTGCTATGCGTCTTAAATGTTTTAAACAAGATCATAATAAGTTTTGAGCAAAGTTCCCAAAAATAAACATAGTTATAAGGTAGCCTTTAACGATTTGGTTTTGTGTGCAATCTTCAAAATACTGTCGCCGTAAAGAAAGGAGCACATCTTAGTAGAACACAAACCGGAAAAATTTTGAAATGTCTGTAGAGAGATACATCTATTTCAGTTTAAGTCTAAGTGTAATTCAAGAACAGATAAACAGTCAGGTAAGCCTTCTCTTTTTGATTCCACATGTAGGAACATAAATAAAACTCAATCAATCAAACTCAAACTCAAAATCCTTCGCCGTAACAGCAGCACGACTGTGGGATTCGCTTCCTATCAACATCCAACAAGCCAGCTCTCGAGATTCCTTCAAGTTTTAGCTACGTAGGTTTTACTTGGAGCAATCGAATATTGGCTAGATTTTTCTTTTTTTACTTTACTAAGTATTATGCACACCTTGCCATACACATATACCTTTCTCTTGCTCCCCTGGAAGACTGGTAGAGAATGTTTTTTAGCATTAAGTCCTCCATTTGTACTTTTTTGTGCAATAAAGAATGCAATTAACAAATCCTCAAGATGCGCTCGTCTTTCTTTGGACAGTAGAAAAATCGTCTAGCTATCTTATAATATTATTTGTCTATTGCATATACAGGACTTTAATAACCCAAGTAACAGTAATGTATTTGTTCTCCGCGGCTATTTTGTTAGATTATTACTTGATAATAATAATAATATAATCTTCATTTCTATATTTTATATCTACTTTGGTATGATATAAAACACTTTGGAATGAAAACAAATTAAATATATAATTATTATTGATCACTGGTATAGTAAACTATTTTTATCAAAATTATATCTAAGCTTTTATTTTATGTTATCGTCCATTCATTGCGGGGGGTCAACGCTCACTAAGCTGTTGTAATTACATACCTGGATGACAGCATTGTTGAAAACTAGGCGAGCGGTAAAAGAGTCATATTCAGTGGGAACGGTAACGACTTAGAATTGTTCCGTGCCCGGTGACATGTGAATTAACTTTGTCATACTGACATTACGTGTTTCTAGGTCACATTTCATTACTATACAAAAAGCTATACTCACGATAGATACTATAGAAAAATTTATAATCGTATCTAATACCTATAGTAATAAATATGTAGTTCTGTTTGTACATGGAAATTCTTTTCTAAATTTTGTGCCGAATAGTTATTTATCTGTGTTTTGTTAAAAATTGTCTTGTGTTGAAGTCATTTAAAAAAAAAAAACAAAGTAGAAGAAAAGTCGCCATTTTTTTAAAATTTGTATGTAATTACTAATTATATTTATTTTAATTACATAATAATAATTTAATTACATTTATTTATTTCTTTATAAATAAATTATTATGTTTAAAAGTATTTCAAGAAAAAAGATTGACATCAGCATTCAAGAAATAGGTAAATCTCTCTATGAATATGCTTATTTATACTGAGCAATAATGGCAAATATTATTTAAGGGATGATGTGTTAGTATGTTCAGTGTCGATCGACAATACGTGAAATCTTCAATGAGCCTGAACTTTCGCTGAAAAATATCATCTTGATGAAGCCATAGCATGGTGGTAAGGCTTTTTTAATGACTGCATTACTAATTACCAACTTCAACATGAATATCTATAACAAGGCACTGTATAGGTGTGGTTCGGCAGTTGCACATAAAAGCCAGTTTTTTCGCTCTTAGAGTGTTACCATCTTCAGCCATATCGCCATTTAACATCATAAACATACGTCTCATTGTCGAAGGGTTAGGCAGAGGTGTACTAATGTACACCCACAGTTCGCTGAGTTTGTTTTTAGGTCCCATGTAATAGGGGACGAGCCTATTGCCATTAATCGGGCTCAAAGTCAAACTCCGAGCTGCTACTGAGAATTTCATAGGAAAAACCCGATAACACTTTGCTCGACCTAGGAATCGAACCCAGGACCTCGAGCATACCAGTCGCGCTTGGGACCACTAGGATATTGAGACAGTTAGTTATTTAACATCAGACGACATTATAATCCAACGATAGACAAGAGAGGTAGGGCACAGAGATATTTATTTGTTACTAGGATATTTTTTAATCCTCGCCTGGCTAGCTACCATCTTCAAGTTGAGAATATGTTGCCAAGCGCCTATAGGTGTGTCCGGCAGCTGCACTTGAATGCCAGTCCCCCCCACTAGTATTAGCGTGTTACCATCTTGGGCCACATTGTAAGTAATCATCAGATGAGATTGAACAATAAAAAAAACATACTTAATAAATATTAATTTATTTGAACACGGCCTTAATACATGTTAAAAGTTTACTTCTACCCCATTTACCCACCTTCGTTTTCTGAGAATACATGTTAAAGTTTACTACCATCGTAAAATGTACCAAACATATTTTACGTACATAGTAAAATAATAATATTTGTAGGACATAAAATATTGCAGGTTGGGATTCAGCTCCGTTGGAAAATGATGATTTAAGAGAAAAATAAAAAGTTTAAACTGCCGCCAAAATTATATAATATACGGCCAAATAATCCCCACAAGACAGATCAAGATCCCGCCAAAATCTCAGCTGTCAAGTTGACACATACGTTTACATTAATTTTTTATTATTCTTTCTAACTTGCCAACTAGTACTCTTTATTGAAGACCATTACTGTGAATATAGTGTGCTGTCCTATGACAATTACAGTATTCTAACAAAATGGTGGCTTCCTTGCTGAAAGTTTTTAGGCAGCATTTGTGGCAACTCAGACTTCATGGCCCACGTTATTATTTCCAATCTACTTCACTTGTGTACAATAACCAAATTTTATTATAGAAAATACCGCCTGTATTATGCAATGCAGTGTCAATCAACACAAATTTATGAATAAAATACCAAAACCACTACATGACAGTTTGAGATTCCGCTAAAAACTCCATTTGTCTATATTTAATTATGTAAATATTATTAAATATCTAGAGAATTAATTTCTTAACACTTTCCATTATTATATTTTGAGGTTTTTTATTCCCACAATTGTAAAATTAAAGTACATATAATAGTTTTATCGACCGAGTGTATTGGTCATACCATCAGTGCTCATTCGTCACCCCTTCGCCATTTGTCTAGCAGGGAGTCCGCTCGATAACGACGAATGTCCCGAAACTTTGTTATTTAAAATTCCTACTTCACCAAACACAGCTTATACAGCCAGATTATTTAAAAAAAAAACTTGTTCACAGGAGACATGGCGCGTTTGCTATTGTTGGTTGTAACAGTAGCATTGGCCAAAGTCGGTGCTGATGAGGTCACCGAACCCGAAGGCCTGCTCGAAACATTACCAGGTAATTTGATTTAATCTGCTGTGTTTGAATAGTCTATGCAATTCGCACCTTGCCAATGTACACTTAGATAATAACAAATGAAAACAAATTACAATTGCAATCTTAATACCTTGTACATTCGGACAGTGCGTTGAAAACATAAATACATAGACTCTTGGTGAAACAAAATATCGTGATAAAACCATAAACCAAAACGTAAACCATAGCTTAACACAAATAGGTAAAAATATATATATGTAAAAACCTTTTAAAAACATTTTTTTACGTAATAATAAAATTATATTCTTATATAGTTCAAATAGTTTCTTGTGGATATAATAATTTGACATGTATTTACATAAACATAAAAATATATTACCCATAGTATAACAGTATTATTCATGTTCTTCACAGATACGTACAATAATTAAGTTTAATTGCACTTGTAATCTCGTAGCATAGAAGTACGACCGTAGTACCTAGCGCTACGAAAACGTAGCACTCATCGTAGTAAATTTTCCGTGTGCGAGGCCATTATCCCCGTTATTATTATGTTGTTTCGAAGCAGACACTGTTCCTAACAATGGGGCTCTTGCAATAAATTACATAAAAATACGGGGCGAAAATGGGTATTTTTAGATAGCGCTCTTCGTTCAGCAGGGCGGTATGTAGAGATAAATAGCTTAACATGCGGTTTTAGTCGTTTAAACACTACCGAATGACATCAATATTTTTGAATTTATCTCTTCATGAAATTACAAGTTTTTTTTTTTGTTTTTTTGTATTTAAGGCTGCTTTTACAACTTGTGTATACCAGCTCCAAAAGAGCAAACCCAAGTTAAACACATGTAAAAAATTATAGTAACTAATAACTAAATAAAATGGAATATACTGATTTTATAAAAAAAAAAAAAAAAACTGTAATCTGACAACAGAAATGAAATAAAGTATTAAATTGTTTTTCTGTCGCTTGGTGTATTTTTAATATTGTATTGACGATGAATTCTTACCAATATTGAACCACTTGTTCGTGGGTATTCCTGATTCTTCTCTGGCTACAATGATTACAACGAGAAGCTCTTATAGCAAAAGCGATTACCGGAACAGATGCATTTTATTGTTATATTATAATTATAATATTGTAGTTTACAACCATTTTGGATTTAAATTTGAAGTCAACACTTTCTCTTGTTACATTTGACATCTCACTCGATATGATGGTAAAGATAAAAAATAATAGACTTCCCCACTTTTTTGGATTAACCATTCGTCATATTGATTTTGTACGAAAAGAATATAGACTATGCCACTCCGACAATAATAACAAATGGATTGACATCTCATTCATTTAACAAAATCTGATGAGTAGTAATAGGCACTACGGTGGAACATCAGTGATGTACTTATACAAATATACATATACTGCTGAAAACATAATCCTTCCTTTTGAATTTGAATTCTAGGTAATAAAAAGATTACTACATAATTTTATCTCCAACACGATTAATAAAAAAGTTGCACAGCATACTTGCCAAATCGGAAGTTGGTTCTGCAAGTATGGCGTAGCGCTTTTACATCGTGCGATAAAAACATCGAAGCAACCTATCTATCTAAAAGTATTAGGTAAGCAATTCTTGTATGTAAATATTTATGTACATAAATATATATATATGTAACTGATTTCTCGGAAATGGCTCCAACGATTAGGGTTAAACTTTGTATTAAGGTAATGTTTTACATTCCAAGTTTAACTGGATATGTGTTTTTTTAAGATACCGAGCAAAGCTTATTCGTCCAGACATTATTATATGTATATCTTGTCACCGGATATGAACCATTAGTTTAAAATTGATCTAATGAGATTGTATATATTGTATATAGTTGGTTGATAACTGTCAATAATTAATAGTTTTGAATTTTTTTAAAAAAGACTATGAATTATTTAATTAAATTAAATAATTTGCCCTTGGCGCTAGCCAGCTGCTCCCAAAGCCCGCTCGCGTCGCTAACTCGGCTCGCGCGTTTCTTACCTAACCTAACCAATCTAGTTAGTTTATAAACCTACGTAAATGTAATAGTTAGATTACAAATTTTAGTGTCCGCTCACAATCTACCGATAGCTTACAATCTCGCTAGGTTATTTATAAACAAACGGTTTGTATAATTATCTGCCGACGTGCTCCCTTAATAGTATTAGATGTTTTTTTTTACTTTTAATGTCCCTGATGGTAAGCACAGTACAATCCAAACACAATGGCCACCACCGAGAGATCGTAATCCATCGACGGTCGCTGCTGTCATGCCAGCCTACATAAATTTACCTGGGTATTCACAAGCTGATTCTAAAACGGGACACGCAAAATCGATTCACTATGATGGACTTATTACCATATGCATGGTTGTCACGACCCAGTTGGGCAAATCAACCCTACCGCTTCGCCCCACAAAATCACATGTTGTAATATCACTCATACATTACAACTGACAAATAATATTTATCATTTATTTGCATATTCTTGTTATGATCGATGCAGCCTAATGGGTTTTTACATTCCGACGAATTCAATCTATTTAGGCAATGTATACGCTCATACTCATATCATCTCTCCCCACATTTAGTCTTAACATGTCACGTTTTCATTAATACGGTACAGCGACCAAGCAAAGTACGTGCAAATTTCCATTACATTTCTAAGCCTCAAATATGTTTTAATGTTCAATTTCAGTCAAAGGTTTTGTAAGAAATCGTTGAAAATGTAGTAAGTAATGTATATCTGAACGTATATAGGTATCAATACCCAATATGAATATATAGTAACATAACTCATTTACACATGGTTTTCAGAAGAACCGCTTTAAAAACTATATCAACGTTATGTTTTTTTTTTTTCATCGTAATTCAAATGTAAATTGGCTGATACCTATTTTTGAAAGTTCAATATGTGTGATTTTTAGCTAATCAATTAATAATACATGAAATGTATTTTTTTATATAAAGATAAATACAGAAACAATTTAATGAGAGATACTTCCTTCTTTCTCTCTCTCTCTCTCTCACACATACACACACATTTATGTAAGTAAATAACTTTCCCAAATAATTTTAAACAAATTTAGAATACATTTGTCTCTGTATAGTATAATAGATCGGTGTTTACAAAGCGACGTTCAATTTGTCATGACACAAATACGTTGTTAGAGAAAATGTTTTGTATCGAATAAAGTCCTCTTCAGATAAATACAGAAACAATTTAATGAGAGACTTCCTTCTTTCTCTCTCTCTCTCTCTCACACATACACACACATTTATGTAAGTAAATAACTTTCCCAAATAATTTTAAACAAATTTAGAATACATTTGTCTCTGTATAGTATAATAGATCGGTGTTTACAAAGCGACGTTCAATTTGTCATGACACAAATACGTTGTTAGAGAAAATGTTTTATATCGAATAAAGTCCTCTTCCCTTTGTAATCGTGTTCTTTAAAGGACAATGTTTGCTTAGGTCTGAAACCTTACGTCTCGAAATCTTTATTATACACATATGGAACATATGTGAGATTTTATGTATAAACTGCTAATTGTTTGCAAATATATAGAATAATTTAATTGTGCTAAGATTTTATGAATTTACTAACTATAAAATATGTTTTATACCCATCTGTTCGTAAGTTGATAGATGTATTGGTGGGGGAACAGTATAAATAAAGGCGAACTAAAAAAAGAGCTGCGGTACTGACATCTACTAAATGCCATCCATGCAATCCCAGAAGGAAGAAACATGCGTATATGTGTAGCTAGTTGCATCGAATTTTACAGAGAGGGAGTTAGCCAAACCGCGCCTTTTTTGCGTCTACGGCAAAAGTCTAAGCCGAGGTTAGGTCAGTATGTCAGTATAGCGCTAGTAGCCCCTTTTTTAAGGCTGAGTGCCTTAAGGGCTCGCCTCGAAACCCGGTGAAACCGTGAGAGTCTTATGAGGCTTCAAAGCCCTTAAGACTAACAGTGTACTTAGTTCGCAAAGAAAGAGCATAGGTGATTATCATATACTTAGTATATTTTTGTGTATAGAACTTCTTTCCCCAGACGGGTCACTTTTTATGAAGAAGTATTGCAGCATTTGTGGCATATATTAAAATCGTTAGTGACATTTATAACTCGGCGGCGGTGATGGTGGCTTTTGTCAAAGAATTGTAGGCTTAGCTGTCGTAATAACTGTTTCTTTGTCGCAATCTGTTATTTGCATTAGATGTGGCATAGATATTTTATATTAATATTTTTGTATTGCTTTCAACTGTAAATGTTTGTAACGACGGTGACCAGGTCGAGTGCAGGTAGTCAAAGTCCCGATAAATGGTCCTATCTTAAGAGCGTTAATCGGTGAGCCCTTTTTTTCATTCTGTAACTTGCTCGCGGTTCACGAGGCTAGACTATTTTTTTTGTATCGTATTACTTGTCGTGTAAAAAAACTGTAAATAAACTCAGTGTCTTTATGGGTATTATTAATTCCACGTACATATATAGTAACTCAGTACATCTTTATAACAATTTTGATACGTACTTATTTAATTTGGTAGTGAATAATATAATGCATCATTACTTTTGTATCCACTGATTAACAAACTATCGGCCGCGAATGTAAGGAGTGGTTACTTTTTCTGTTCTCCAAATACTGAAACCGCGAATAATGAATCCGTCAATAAGGAGTTTTTACTGTTTTATAAGTTATCGTTTCTTTTTTTTACAAAATGCAACGCATTTCACACACAAACGTAAGCTTTTCAATACGTTACTGTTTCATAGCAATAATTTAGTAAGTGTGTGTTCGCACGATAAGCTCAGAGCACTTGACGGGCACTCGAAATATTACGGTGGGAATTGGACGCTCAGACGTTGCGTGTTCGCTTATACACGCGGGAACAATATTATCACAAGATACATGGGGAATGTTGCTTTTCAAACGAAATGACTGGCTCTGGGTAAACGGAAATGTAACTTATTCCAAGGAAACAGGTCAACTTTCATGGTTCACCCGAATAATAATAATCTAATCTGTCTGAACCGGTTCTTAGATTTATGTAGAAAATTAAGGTTTCTCGGTTAATGTTAAGTAGCACGTAAAGTTAATTTTACTTACTTTATATTATTTATTTAGTTACATATATATTTAGTTATATATACTAGAGTAACTGTGCCGTATGGTTTCACGCGTGTTAAATTTATTACTGAATTAATGCATCCGCATAGACATTATTCTTCTCATTTCTCGTACTTGGCTACAGATTACTTAATGTTTATGGTTGCTGCTCCGCTCCTTAGAGTTCTAGTTTGAAGCTATATAGCCTGTAACTTTCCTCAATAAATAGGGTACACAATGCAAAAAATTTTTTTTTTTATCTGACGCATTAAAGAATTTCTTGAAAAATTGTTTTTCTAGATTAGATACGTACAAACAAATACAACATTTACAAATAACACGTTTTAGTAAAAATATCTGGACGACTGAGCTTTACTCGGAATCTATAAAAACACCTATCTTGGTAAACGTAGAATGTAAAACATTATCTAAATAGAAAATTTCATCCGAATCGTTGGAGCCCTTCCCGAGAAACTAATTACCTATATACATACAAGAATTTCTCACATACGGCCGTTTTCAATAATCTATCTAACCACTGTTTTTGTTACTGATGATAAAAAGACATATAATATGTTGGTAAGCTTTTGCATTTCAATAACGTATCTTCGGATAGCTTGTCCATACAAAAATTTACCAACAGATATTTTTTTCCATCTTTAGTAGCAAAAACAGTGGTTAGATAAATCATTGAAAACGACCGTAAACAGTAGGTATTGGCTAAATGTATGTATCTAAATATGTATTTACATATTTTATAAATAGCTGTGCCCCTCGGTTTCACCCGAGTTTTTATCCAACAAATACCGCGCCGCCAACGCGACGGACTATGTAATCATAATTGTTATCACTTCTCGCAAGTACAAATTATTTTAATTTTTCATTTTCTCCTAAACTATGTATCCTAATTACATACTATAAAAATAAAAATTTTAAATTGTCTTTATGATGAAATAACTTTGGTTCGTAAGGATTAATATAATAAGCTTAAAAATAAAGCTCAAAATCAATTTTTAATCTTCAACATAAAAACACGCAAAATACCTTATTGTGGTTTATGCTATTAAGAAATAGGCATATGTTACCGGACATTTTTTAGATATACCAAAGAACAATATTTTTGTAGAATATTACATTTACGTATCACTAACCATTACGCCAGCGCATGCGGATAAAGCAGTTCGGGAACACTTTCACTTCGACTTACTTAAACAAAAATCAATATTTAAGGCTAGCTGGAAGGTTTAGCTTAGTTCCAGATAGCCTATACTATTCATCGTGAATCTGGCTATCATATACAAAAAGAATTTTTCGAATCCGACTGCTACCCGTTGTCCAGAGATTACCATGTTTAAACAAAAAAACTCGTCCGCTATACTAAATAATTAATAGTATAGATATACACGGACTGACCTCGGAACACGACAAACCAAAAGAAAATCATACATGTGTTTAACACTATGTATGGTGGTCGCGATCCCTTCCACCCCGCTATATTACTGTATATACACTGACAAATCACAGAACACGATAAACCAAAAGAAAATTATAGATGGTTTTTTTCTTTCTCACTGACTATACTGTTAGCCTAAGGGGCCCTAAAGAAATAGAGCCACTGATGGCTTTGACAGCTTCACCAGGCTTGGAGGCGAACGCTTAAGGCATTCAGCCGCGAAAGCGTGAGCAACATGCGCATAAAGGTGCCAAAGTGGCCGGACGTCGGCTTGGGTTGTTACCGCGGTTGTGAAAAGGTCGCGAAATGACTAATCTGTAGAAAATTTGAGCTAAACTAACACATACATATAACATTTCCCTACCTCTAGGAGAAAAAAATGAACATGTGCATATGTGTTTAGTATCCTGGAAACATGATCGAAAGTAACTATCGTAAAAAAAGAAAAAAAAGGTCCCTTACAGGATCTATGTACTTATGTGGTGTGCACGTATGTATGTACATATTGTGTGTAATGATGTGTGTGGGTAGCTACGTGATTGCAAGTGCAGTGTCACCAGTATCGCGCGAGCGGCTGCATGGCTCAAGGGTTCTACACCGAGGGAACGGACCTAGGCTTGAGTTGACGTAAGAGAGGGAGGACGTGACGGGTTTGCGGGAGCGAAATTAGCCACCCATCCCCTGCAGAGGGAATGGTGGTTTCGCGGGCGTGGGCGCGAGCACGCTTTGTTTGGAGAGACGGTGGAGTAGTATTGGTTTATTTCCTCGATCTTATAAACGGGATAGGTGAAGATATTCGCGGCCGGAGTTGTTCGCGGGGGATGTTCGGTTTTGGGGTTTAAGTCGCGGCAGCTTTCACCAATAGATTCACGTGATTCGAAGCAGTGTCGAAGTACGATCGCGTAAGATATTCAATTTACGATTCGACCAACGTACCAAGGGGCTTTGTTAATTTTAAGTAGAATCGGGTTTAGAGGATTTGGAATTTATTAATGTTGATCTTTGATGTATGTGCGAATGTAGCGCAGCTTATATGTCATGATAGGACGGACATATGTCTTGTATAATGTAAGCTTATGTCTCAGGAACATTTTGCTTAGTATCAAGGGGTACAGTCTATGTGTATTGCAAATCACCCTTATTTTTTAAAACACGAAACACTGTTATTTCTTCCTAAAAGCATAAATATGAATTTTCATATCCCTAAAATTAGAAATAGTGGGTTCTTCATACAATCTTTCATCCTCTATTTCACCTCTTAAAGTTTTATTTTCACGACATAAGGTAAGCCAATGTCTTTCTTCAAGGTCCAATTTAGCTCTATACCAAAATTCATCAAATTTAGTTTGATGCGTTCTTCGTACAAACCTTCATCGTCTATTTCAGGGCGTGAAATGCAACAGACAGGACAGACAGAGTTACTTTCGCATTTATAATATTAGTATGGATTATTAATTTCATTATGCTGTCGTTCTCTATGGTGTCAGTAAATTACCCAATAGCAGAATAACGACAACAGTTTATAATAATAAATTTTTAAAATTAATTCTCTCTCTCTCTCCTACACCTTCCTTTGTTTCTCTTTAACTGATACTTTAGCATGGTAAAAATAGCAAAAAATCGATTGTTGTGGTGTCCTTTTTGTTTTCTATAATAGGGATTTTTATATTGTTAACACAAATCTGAAAAGTGAATAATAAAAGACGGTCAATTTTTTGGAGAGATCAGCCTTTTAGACCTCGATTTATTGTGAATCGATACATCAGAGTTAGATTTGAATCGATCTTTTTCGGAATGAATTGCCTAGCAGCGATGCGGCAATCGACTTGCTTGCGTGATTATATCCAACCTAGGGTGACCACTTATTAATATGATTTATTATATAGATGTGTGGTCAACTCATATTGGAAAGTTCCAAATTCTCTGAAACTGTACATTATTTAACTTTATGTAAACTTTCAATAATCATCATTTTACAAACCAGTTTCAAAGTTTCAGCCAATACAACTGAAAGCTATTTTATAGCATTTTTATCAAAAAAATGTTCGACGTGATTTTTTAAATTGATATAACTTTTTTAATTATGAACTCATTGAAGTAAAACCACACTAAATGTTAAGTCAACCTTACCAAAATATATTAGTTGAAACCGTTTCCAAATCAGTTTAGCTGTTTCTGAGATTAGCGCGCACAAACGTTGGCAAACAGACAAACACAAAAATTCTAACAATCATTGTTTTGGGTTCTCCTGCGTTGATAGAGACCCCCAATAATAGTTTTTTTCATATATCTTCTATGTACAGACATCGATCAGTTACGATTTTATTATATGTATAGATAGATGTAGATATGGTAGTCGCGATCCCTACCACCCCACTATATTATCGCATATACACCGACTGACCTCTGAACGCGATGAACCAAAAGAAACTCATAGTTGGGTTTATCGCTATTTGTATGGTGGTCCGCGATACCTACCACCCCGCTATATTATTGCATAAACACAGACTGATCTCTAAACACGACAAAGCAACAGAAAATCATAGATGGATTTATGCGTATCTATGCGTATGGTATTGTAAATCATCACTTATTGTACCACCCTGCCGATTCATTTTTCAAAAACGTGAAACTCTTTTATTTCTCTTTTATATCCCTAAATTGAGAAATAGTGGGTCCTTCATACAAAATTTCATTCCCTATTTGACCCCTTCATGTTATCTTTGCGCCATAATGTACCCTATGTCCGTCTCCAAGGTCCAATATATCTCTATTCATCAAAATTGGTTTAATGGGTTCTTCGTACAAACCTTCATCCCCTATTTCACCCATTAAAGTTTTATTTTCACCACATAAGGTAGCCAAAATCTTTTTCCAAATTCCTACATATCTCTATATCAAAATTCATCAAAATTAAGTTATTTATACGAACTTTCACCCCCCATTTCATCCCTTCTCATTTTATTTCCAAAAGTAGCCAATTACCTTTCTCAACCAAATTCTTCAAAATTGGTTCAGCGGTCTAGGCTTGAAAATGCAACAGACGGGACAGAAAGAATTACTTTCGCATTTATAATATTAATATGTATGGATTATTCAATTCATTATGCAGTCATTTTCTATAGTGTCATTTACCAATTAAAATACTAACAGTAAATTATTACCCAACACCAAATTAACGAAAACAGTTCATAATAATTCATTTTTGAAATGAATTCTCTTTCACTATATACCTGTAATAAATTATCTCTCTCTATACCTTTCTATGTTTCTCTATAATAACTAATACTTTAGTAAGGTAAAAATGACAAAAGACCGATTGTTGTGGTTCCCTTTTAATTTTCTATTTTAGGGATTTTTATATTGTTAATACAAATGCGAAAGTGAATCGAAAAAAGATCAATTTTTGAGACATCGATTTTTTTGGGAATCGATTCGAGTCAATCTTTTTCGAAATGAATTGCCATCCCTAGCAGCGGCGCAGCTATATTCAACTGACAATTTCCAGCCTATGCAGACCCCCTTTTAATATGATTTAACACATAGATCTGAGGTCAATTTATATTGGAAATTTCATTTTATTAAATTCTTCATTTTTTAACTTTATGAAAGGTTTCGATCATCATCGTTTTACAAACCATAATATACAGATAGATAAAATTTCAGTCAATTCAACTGAAGAGCTATTTTATAGCATTTTTATCAAAAAAATGTTCGACGTGATTTTTTAAATTGATATAACTTTTTTATTTATGAACTTATTGAAGTAAAACAAAAACTAAATGTTAAGTGAACCTTACCAGAACATATTAGTGAAAACCGTTTCCAAATCGGTTATGCCGTTTCTGAGATTAGCGCGCACAAAAGTTGGCAAACAGACAAATAGACAAAAATTCTAACAATCATTGTTTTGGGTTCTCCTGCGTTTATAGAGACCCCCAATAATAGTTTTTTTCATATATCTTCTATGTACAGACATCGATCAGTTACGTTTTTATTATATGTATAGAATAGATTTCCTGTGACACTACAACTGTCAGTGTCAATCGAATTTGATTTCCGACGGAAGCGGCAGGCGTCGCTGCGGTCGTCTTGTCTTGATTCCTAATGTTTCCGTCTCGTGGTCGCGACAGGAAACACAAACCTATGTGTGTGTAACTAAAAAAAAAATATTTTGGGTTTTTATCATTATTTTTCCTTGTGGGTATAATTAGTTATATTTTTGAAGTAGTGTGAGATACAGAGTTTGATATAAAGCAACGTTGAAGTGTTAAACTAAAAGAGGGTTACGTAACAGGATTTAAAAGACCTAAAGTCTCAAAATTTTCGGGGCGTGGCTTTACAATTACAATTTGTAAATACATCAGTGTAAATGTCAAAAATCAGATTGATTACTTTACGCGTAATAATAATACCAGCCTGTGAGTTTCCTAATACTGGGTAATGAGGCGTCTTCCCGAGGGAGGTTACGAAATTAATCACCACGTCAGCTCACAACGTATTGGTGATTTCAAACGCCGAGAAACCAAAATTTCCATATCTTTTCTCACATACTGTGGTCCTACAAGAACATTTGTCAAGCGTTGAGGTTTTCTCACGATGTTTTCTTTAACCGTCTACTGATAGTGTTACTTACCAATTTCAATTGTAAATGTACGCTAATTCCGAAAAAAATATTTATTCGTACATGCAGACTTCGAATTGATATTCTGTCGGTCTAAATCACTCGACCGCCACTTCTTTATACATGAATATTTTATTTATTTTATTTACATCAATAATATGATCCCAATACTTAATTAAAATATTTATTACATACGTTGGCCTTAGTTTAATAAAATATAAGATGGAAGCTTATTTTTAAATTATTTTTGTTTTCCAATAAATACTATAATCATTCTCAGTTATAATCATCAATCAGTTTTTACAATTATCTAATTAGACTACTAAATATCTTAATATTACATTTACGTATTTTATATGTACGTACATTTTTCCCCGTCGACAATAATTTAACCAGCTCACATAGAAGCTACAATTCAGTAGGTAGTTCTATATTTATATCTACTCTCGTATTACTCTGTACTCATTAAAATTCTCATTACACAAGACACTATTAAACAAGAGACTGAAAACAAAAACCCTAGGTGAATATCACGCTTCGTGCAACGTTATATCAGGATGTATGTTTTAAATCAACGCAATAACCTCCCTTCCCCATCCTTTCCTTCTCCACATCCAGACTCCCTTTGACAGTAACCATATAAGCCGATATTGTTAATCTGATTGCGTATGTGATACAATATGTAGATCATGTACCAGGGCGGTATTCAAAAGAATTCAGGGCCCAGGGTCCTTCGTAAGTTAAACATTACGAAAAACAAACAATAGATATCTTAAATTTTTATTATAGGTATCTATATTGTTTTGCAATCATTTTTTAAAGTATTTTATGGTATACTTGCTTTTACCCGAGACTTATTTATCGCTGTCTTCGAAATGAACCGACTCGTGCGTCACCTAGTTACCACAAATACACACAAAAACTCACAAAATAAACACAAGCAGTAAAATAAACAAAGGAATATTCATTTTTATTCACATATATTGCAATAAACAATAAAGTAAATATAAAAACTGTGACTTCCATACGTAATCAAAATGAAATTGCCAGAATTATTTATGTTCAACAGTTAAATTCATAAATTCACTAAAAGATTCAACAAATTAAAATTCATTTTAGCTGCTCCAATCATTATCACTTTAATAGTATAATTTAAATGAATTAAAATACAAAAATATATACCAGTTGATGCCTAAGATATTATAAAAATCTCCCAAAATATATTCCTGATTTCGCCCTCTTCACCTGTCAATTATACTTGGCGCTGTAATTTCCTGCGCAGCCAGCCTCTCTTTACATAATATTATCAATATTTCATAGTATATATGTATACCTGTATATATTTCGGTATTATCAGACATAATAATGTATTAAATCTGCACTTCGGAATTCGTTTAAAATTTACTACTTGTAAAGCTTACTGTACCGTGGGAAACTAATATACCTAAAGACCACGCAATAAAAATGAATAAATATTACGATCTATGTAACGAGTTAAACAAGAACGGCTATGCGGTTAACTTATATGCGGTGGAAGTCGGGAGCGAGAGGTATTCCAGCGAAATCTCTCTATAATTTGTTAAAAGACCTCGGCCTGTCGAGAACTGCAGTAAGTTCTATCTTAGAACAGGTATCTAAAGCAGCTTTAACAGGCTCTTACCAAATCTGGCTTGGCAGGGAGGGTATCGCGGGCAGTCAAGGTGAGCGCTGATGTGCATCATAAGGGGGCCTCTTAAACCTACACCTGGGTCGCAAGTCTCGGGGACTGCTCGTGTTCCCTCTGTCTGCTACACGATGGACCCGGCACCCGTACGGTAAATCCATGGAATGCTAAGATGTTTGTCTCTAATAGTTTTTATTTTGACTTCTTGAATTTGAATTGTAAAATCAAGACTTTAATATGGTCCACAAATGGTTATTTGTACACCTCTTCGCTTTTCTTGCTATTCTTCTTTTTTCTAATAAAAAATCGTTTAAAACAATAAAATGAAACCAAATCTTCAAATAGCAGTAATTTCATATTATTACAGTCATAATTCATATAATAAATTGATTATTTAAGTATATTATAGACGTCAAAGATCATAACAGACTTGTCTCTTATGCGTATGTATTAAAATTAATTCTACGTTGTTTTTTTTTTTTAGTAAATTTATCTACAATAATACATTTTGAGATTTTGCTTTCTCTTTAAGACTCGATAATTAATTATTTACAAAAGTGTCCACACTCCAATAGTAATTAGTTGTCGATTGATGTTCCCTTGTTTTATGTTTTTTTTTCTTTAACATTTATTAGAGACTAGCCGTGTCCGTGGCTTCGCTCACGTGGACTACAGAATGCCCGCGCTAATCTTGCTCCCCCGCTCCCGGCGGTTTTAAAGGCAAAAATGCTTAATCTGAGTGTTCTTTTTTGTAGGTCTTTTCAATGCTTATGATTATGAAGTACATTAATTTGCTATATCTCTTATTGTTTACTCAACATAAGCCATTTAAGCGCCCGAATTGATTCACCATGACCAGTTTTTTTTTATTTGTGCGGAACCCTAAATCTTTTTCTAAAATAAATGTAGCCTAATTTACTTCCTATATCATCGGCTGTCTATCAGTGAAAGTCTCATCAAAATTGGTCCAATCGTTTCGGAGATTACCCGGAACAAACAGACAGACAGACAAAAATTAAAAAAATGGTATTTTTGTTATCGGTATCGTATATATTTTCATATGCATTTAGTAAAAAACTGTTATTTTGACATTAGAAACAGTCACTTTATTTTTATTAATTAATTAATTTCATTGATTAGTGACATCTTCTTGTTTTGGCGCCGCAAAAAGCATAAGTGCTTTTAACATTGGACATTGGTAAGCCAATGTCAATGTTTTTAAGCCTTCGTAAAACTTCTCAATTTACGAAGTGGGATCTTCTGACAAGATGCTGGCTCCCTTGTCAGAACTATCTAGGGGGTTTTTGTGACATCTCAAAATGCATGTTTTCCCTCTTTATATCACTTATTCACAACAACCAAACAACATCACACAAAAGTTCATCAATATTAAATTAAACAATACAGAGTCAAAAAGCTAAGTTAATTAATTAAAAATAACAACCACAACATGTCACTTCTAGATCCCGCCAAAAACTCATCAGCTATATCTGATAAAGATTCTTTGGAGAATAAACTATATCGTTAAAACTGTCATCTTTTGTATGAATATTTTTTTACGCTTATAATATGTCTTAGTTACAAAATTATAAATGTTAGTATAAGTATATCGTTAGGTAACCCTGAGCAATTTAAATGCATTTTTAAATTCTTTGCTTAATTATTCAAACAAAAGGTCAATGTGGCAGAAATAACAGCGAAGAGTTAATGATACGTGGCCCCGTCACAATTTCCATGATGCTGGAAATCCAGACTTCATTTTTTATATAAAAAGAGGCTTTGGTTGCGATAATTCACTTTAGAACTTATTTATTTATTTGTTACATATCACTTCCAGCACATTTATCATAATACTAGCTGTGCCCAACGGTTTCACCCGTTTTAATTTTATCCGACAAACATCGCGCCGCCAACACACCTATCATCTACAAAATTGTTCTTCCTGCAAGTACAAAGTATTTTAATTTGTCATTATATCCTAAGCTGTGTCCAGATAGCATACTATAAAGAGCAAAATTTAACTTCAAAAAATTGTCTGTTTGATGAAGTAACTTTTGTTTGTAAGGATTAATATGCCATGTCTAAAAACAATGCTTATATATCACTTTTTAATTTTCAACAAATCTTTATCACAAAATACCTTATTGTGGCTTATGTATAAGAGATAGGAATATGCTATTTGTAACTTTTTTTAGATATAATAAGGATCAATAATTTTGTAGAACATTGTATTATCGTATCATTAACTATAACACTAGCGTACGCAGATAAAGCAGTTCGAGAGGGCCTCGACTTCTGACTTACATAACAAAAATCAATTCAACTGTTTAAAAATGACAGATTACATACAGAATGAGGTACTTCAAGACATCACATCATTCACATAATGATATGGTGGGTACTTGAGATGGTCCTTGAACTTATTATACGACAAAATTAATAATGTGCTACGGGGGCTTATTAAAAAACGTAACGTATACGTACGTACGTGATACGTATACGTAAATGTATTACCTAAAAACCTTTTATTAGTTTAAGACACGGTATGACAAATTATTTGTGTTAAAACTGTGCTGGTCTTTGACAAAATCTAGCTTGTCAAAGTTTTTAGGAATATACATTAATGTATCAAGTGATACAATGTGGATATACAATAGGGAGGCATGTGGCCTAAGATGACACGTTACTCAAGTGCTGCTGTCGGTACATTTGTAACTTGAAAGTGGTAGGTTTAAAGTAAAATACCGTACCTGCTCTTTATACGCCTGAAACTATGCGTTGCAAAACGTTTCATTAAAATATTACCCTGGTATTTTACTCTTATCGCGCTCCAACAAGTTTCACATCAAAAATTAACAATTTCCTCAATACACATTTAAGTTAACGCGAACGTATCAAATTCATACACCCGACATCCGGCTTCATGCAGACTGTTGTCAATAAAGTGATTGGCTGTGTTATGTTCAATACTATATGTATTATATCACCTGTCACTTCAATTTAGCACGATAATTTCCTGCGCTGTCTCGCGCGATCTGTCAACAACCTATCCTATATGTGCAGTTGCTACTTCAGCTAATTTATCGATGGATCCTATGTATAAAAGTCAAACTAACAATTTCGTCGTAAAGTCTTCTTTAAGGAACTGCTTTCTTTCAGCATAAATAATAAAGTGCATAATAAAATATACGAATATATTCATGTAAGCACTATTCTTTCTTAGTTGCAGAATAGAACGGCTTATGTAGTAGTTATATTTTTAAATGTACAATGAACAAAATGTTGTCTGAAAACCAGTGCTGTAAAATTATGATTTTCCTTGAATCTTACACTTATATAAATATATATATATGTGTATATATATGTATATTGAACATTGTATGGTGCACGCTACACTGAAGGTGAATCGGAATGAATGTAGTTTTTATCAGATTGCGAAAAAGGAGTGTTATGTTTTTGTTTTTTGTATGTCTATTTCCTTGTCACGTTGCACGGTTTGATTGGTTTTTAGTAGTTGTCGTTAGATTTTGTTGTCTTTTTTATTAAAAAAATTCTTGTCATTAAATACTTGAATTATTATAGTTGCAATATAAATAACAACATTGTTACAAATTTTATTCTTAAATCTTATCTCAAATTGCTCTGTTCTTTTATTTCTTTTTATATAGTGAAAAGTTTCATATAATTAAACAGATTTGTTAAATTGTTGATTTGTTGTTCCGTAGCTCTTAAAGTTTAGGAACCCTTGTTATAATGCGACATTTTGGAGCAGTTCTTTTTGACCAGTTATACCTGTTTGGGTACAGCTACCCTATTTTCCAGCAAATGTCATTTTATGCTCTGTTATTCTATAAGACGAAGGTACCGCATACAGATGACGATTTTTTTGAGTATTGAATCCTAATCGACAACCCTGAAATGTTTCTGAGATATTTGTGTATATTTTTTATAACACAGCGTAATGGTGGAAAACACTTTAAGCTCACACAAATTATACGAAGCGAGGCGCTTGCTTCGTCCCGGCTGGCTTCCCTAATGCGTTCTAATGGAAGCAATTTGGTGTGTTTTGCCGGCAGAGTGCGCGGCCGACGCTTCTGTTTCGATGGAAGCTTGATAAACGATACAATAATTTGCTATCGAGGCGAGATAACAGGATTTCATAATAACGTAATTAACTCTATGATATAGTTCAAGTGATAGTTGGTGGATGTCTACCTTAAATATAAGGTTTTATACTTACGTGAAATTTTTTACGTAGATTTAAAATTTTGCAAATAAAATATTATATAGGTAATTTTAAAGAAATTGAAATATGATAAAGAAGTAATAAAGACCGAAATAGGTATAGATGAAAGTGTCAGAAATAATAATATATGTATGAAAGGTGAAAGCTGAAAGAGAAGTGGGGTTGAAGAAGATAGAAATTGGGCATTGGGCATGAAAATATAAAAAATTGAATAAAAAAATATGACTTCCTGACTTCACCTCTGATCTGACTCAAACACATAAATCGAACCCATGATCTTTGAAACGAAATCAATGTTACAAATAATAAAATGGAAATGTTTATTTGTAATGTCAAAATAACAGCTTTTTACTAAATGCATATGAAAGTATATATATGGAACTTATAACAAAAAAACAATCGTTAAAAATGTTATGTCTGTCTATCTGTTCAGGGTAATCTCCAACACGGTTGGACCGTTTTTCCCAGGACTTTCACTAACAGATAGCTGATGTTTTAAGGAGTAACTTAGGTTACTTTTATTTTAGAAAAATAATTAGAGAAACACCAAGCATAGCTCTCTCCATAGCTCGCTGAGCGACCTTGAGCTTTCTTATGAGGCCCACAGTGAGCGACCACGTCTCTGTGCCGTATGTCATCACTGGCAACACACACTGGTCAAAGACTTTCGTCTTGAGGCACTGAAGTATTTTGGACGAGAAGACGTCGCGCAGTTTCCCGAACGCTGCCTAGCCGAGTTGGATTCGTCGACTGACCTCTTTTTCAAAGTTGGACCTACCTAACTGGACTGTTTGTCCCAGGTAGACATATTCTTCAACAACTTCTAGACAAGAGTTCCCACTGATACTGGGGTGGGTACCACATGGATATTCGACATGATTTTCGTCTTGTCCATGTTCATTTTAAGGCCCACCTGTTGAGAAACTTTGTCGAGGCCATCGAGCATTGTGCCAATATCTTCCAGCGATTCTGCCATGACCACGATGTCGTCAGCAAATCGAAGGTGAGTGATGTACTCGCCATTGACATTGATGCCGAGTCCTTGCCATTCCAGGAGTTTGAAGGCGTCCTCTAGAGCGGCGGTAAACAGTTTCGGAGATATTACGTCTCCTTTTCTAACGCCTCTTTTCTCAAAGGATTTGCCTTCGTGCACTGCTCCTATACTCGGACCGACATGGTGGCGTTGTTGTACAAGCACTTCAACACTTCGATATATCGATAGTCAATACGGCACCGCTGGAGAGACTGCAACACTGCCCAAGTTTCGACCGAATCAAAGGCTTTTTCGTAGTCCAAGAACGCTAAGCATAAAGGCAGATTATGCTCCTCAGTCTTCTGTATAATCTGCCGCAGCGTATAGATGTGATCTACGGTGCTAAAGCCTTTTCGGAAACCGGCTTGTTCGGGAGGCTGGAAGTTATCAAACTTGTGCTCGAGACGATTCGTGATGACCCTCGAAAACAGCTTATAAACATGGCTCAGTAACGAGATGGGCCGATAGTTCTTCAATAAGGTTTTATCACCTTTCTTGAAGAACAGGACCACCACGCTGCCGCCCCACGTTTCCGGCGTTTTACCCTCGAGTATAACGGAATTAAAGAGCTTCTGCAGGACCTAAGTACCGGTGTTCCACCCGCTTTAAGAAGCTTTGATGTAATTCCGTCATCACCCAGTGCCTTGTTGTTCTTAAGCTGCTTAAGGGCCATCCTAATCTAGTACAGGGTGATGTCGGGGATATCTTCGGTATAGTGTCGGGTCAGCCCGGCTCTCGGATCTTTAGCCGGGCTGGTAACAGGCTTAGTTGACGAGGTATATAACTGTCCATAGAACCTTTCGATCTCCCTTAATACCTCTGGCTTGGTGGATGCTACGCTGTCATCATCCATTTTCAGCTTCGTCAACTGGCTCTGCCCAATAGATGCATTTCTTGCGTACACTTTGGAGCCTTTATTCCGCTCTATCATCTCTTTAATACTTTTGGTATTGTAAGACCGGACATCGTGTCGCAAGGATTTATGAATAGATCTGTTGAGCTGCCTATAGGACTTAGCGTCATCGGAAGACTGCAGCGCCATACCACGCCGATCCGCCATGAGTTTTCGGGTTTGATCTGATATCTTTTGAGTCCTATTGCTACGGTGAGTTTTAAAGAACTTGGACCTAAGCGCATGGACAGTTTCTACCAGTCTATTACTAATATCATCTACGGAGACGCAACTATCTAGGCAATCGAATTGGTTTTTCAATTCGACTTGAAAGCTCTTGGGGTTTTGGAGTTGAGCATTAGAGGGTCGGAGCGTAGACTTCATCAGGCGCGACCTTTCTATTTTTGGATTGATATTCAATGTGCCTCTAACCATTCGGTGATCACTGCCGGTTTTCACTCTGTGGATCACAGTGACATCATTGAATATTTGTCTCTTCGTGGTCATGATGAAGTCTATCTCATTTTTCGTGGAACCATCGGGGCTCATCCAGGTCCATTTCCTATGATGTGGGTTCTGGAAGAAAGAGTTCATCATAAAGAGTCCCTCTTTCTCCATAAAATCGGCCAACCTCTGGCCCCTAGGGTTCCGTTGCCCATAACCAAATTGCCCCACTCCCAACTCTTCACCATCTCTTTTGCCCAGCTTTGCATTAAAGTCTCCCATTACAACAGTGAAGTGGGTTTTCGAGGTATGTACGGCCCTACTAATGTCCTCATACAAAACCTCCACTTCATCATCAGGGTGTGCCGAGGTCGGTGCGTAAACCTGTATGACCTTCAACGAATATCTTTTGGATATTCTGAGTATCAGGTACGCTACCCTGCTCGACACACTGTCGATGGTCACGATGTTGTTAATGAGAGACTTCCGGACGATAAACCCGACACCACCTAGGGACTATTGATCGCCCTCCCTGTAATAGAACAAGTTACCGGATTTCATGATTATCGTGTCCTCGCCCTCTCTTCGGACTTCTGATAATCCTATAAGATCCCAGCGTAACTTGTCTATTTCCTCTTCCAGCTCGACAATCTTCTCGTCAGTCCTCAAAGTGCGATTATTATATGTTGCCAGGGCCAGTTGTCGTGGGGGTCGGTAGCTGGAACTCTTCCGGGGATTCTTAGCACCCCCTGCCCCGCCGTTACATACAATTCATATGCAATATAATAAAAATGAAATGTAATAAAATAAATGCAATAATAATGCAAATTCAGTGTTCAAAGCTCCTTCTCACAACCTCCCAAGGTGATCGCACCCACATAAAATAACCCTTGAACCTTTTTAACCTCCACACAGATAGATAAAAAAAAAACCAGAATTAGTCCTTGCTTCTTTCTCGCGAGAAAATATTTGATTTTCTTTTATTAGTTTAAGGTCGTAATTAATTTAATTTTCTTTAGCAATTTTACTTACTGACTTTATTGCATTTCTTACGCTAAACTGCTATAAAAATATGCAAATCCTACCTTTTTGTGGTACTTAGTAAAGACTGTTGTTACATAGAAGTCAGTTAAAAAAAACTATTTATCAATCAATACCTGTTGTTAATTTCAAAATTATAATAAGGAGAGCTTTTATTTTAAACTAAAAATTAAAAAAAATAAAATAAATTTTTCTTTTTTTATTTTTAATTTGTAAAAATTCAATTTTTAAAAGTTTAAAAAAAAAAAAAAAAAGAAAGGATTCTTTCCTTTTTAAATTTAAACTATAATAAAAAGAAAAATTATTTTTTGCCGCCTTTTACAAACACTTTGTTAGGGGAATTTTGTTTGCGGACCCCAATACTTCGGTTCGTTGGGGGGTAGAGTATCGGCTCCCTTACTTTAAAAAAAGTAAAAATCCAATTTTAATTTATTAATAATTATTTTGTTAAAATCTCACTTAATTTGCTTGTTCTTGAAAAAAAAAAATAGGGGTTTTTTTATTTAAAAAAAATAAATTTTTTAAATTATAATATCTAACTTTTTTTATAATCATTTTTTTTTTTTAAAATTTTCCAAAAGGGATTTTTTTTGCAATGTTTTTAATTTGATAAAAAAAGATTAGGAAAAAAAAAAGAAAAAAAATTTTTGGTTTTTTCTTTTAATTTTCAAGACGTTTTAATATAACCAGGGCCCCCGCGGCCCTTTGGGATTTCCCAATTTTAAAATTTTTGGGATTTTGTCTGAAATTTTTTTTTTCTTGGCCCATTGCAGTTCTTTTTTTCGTTTACTTAAAAAAGCGTTCTATTTAAAAAAATGTATTAAAAGAGATAAAAATTTTTATTTAATTTAAATTCCGGGTTAAAATTTAAAAAATTTTATAATAATTTTTCAAAAACGTGTGTAAAAACAAAAACTTAAATTTCAATTAAGTGCAGAGTTCAACGTTTTGTTAAAATAAAAGCTTTAAAAGTTAAAATCTAGTTTTTATTTTTAAAAATTTTTTTAAAAAAAAAAAGAATAATAGGAAAGAATTTGAGAAAGAAAATTTAAATTTTCCAAAAGAAAAAATTTTATTGTTGTGTTAATATGAATTTTAATTAATGGTTTTTATAAAAAAAATTTTTCATAACCCTGCCTAGGGGGGTAAAGATTTTGGCCTTTGCCTTGGTCTTTTGTTCTCCCATTCGAAAAATTTTCATTCAAATTGATCTAAAACTAAAAATATTAAGTATTGTTTTTTATGTTTCTTTATTAATTTTTTTAAAAATTCCTTGATTTCTTTAAAAATTGACATTATCAAGCATTTCAAATTTTTTTTTAAACTTTTTTTTTTTTTTTAATAAAATTTTAATTTCCAATTTAGTCGAAATCTGACAAAAAAAAAAATTTAATTTTTATTAGAATTTGTTTTTTTTAAAAAAGTATTCGAAGGTTTGTGTCAAGCCCGCCCGTCCCACCTAGACCAGGCAATTTTGTTTATTTTTGATTTAATTGGAATTTTAAAAGCTAAATTTTTATAATAATTAACAAAAAGAATTCTTTTATTAAATTAAATTTTTACTTTTTATACAAAGTTATTTTTATTTTAAATTGCACAAAAACTTAAACTTTTAAAGCTTAAAATTGGCCATTTTTTAAAAAAGTTTAAAAATTAAAAGAAAACCAAAAAAAAAAAATTTATTTTTTTTTTCTAATCCATAATCAAACCATTGCAAAATTTAAAACCCTTTTTGGAAAAAAATTTTTTCAAAAACTTTTTTTTTAGGCCCCCAACTATTGAAAGGTTTTTGACTAAAAAATGGAAAATAAAAAAAAAAATAAAAAAAAAAAGTGTTAAAACCCAAGGACGCATTAGTTCCAATTAAAATATACAAAAAGTTATATAAAAATAATTTATAAAATCTGATGAATTAAGGGTACCAATAGGAATGGAAAAAAAACGAATAAAAAAAAATTTTAATAATTAAATAAATTTTTAATCCCTTCCTTTTATTAATTTTTTTTTTAAATTTTTTGAAAATCCCATTTTTTTTTATTTATTTTTTTCGGAGACGCAACTATCTAGGCAATCGAATTGGTTTTTCAATTCGACTTGAAAGCTCTTGGGGTTTTGGAGTTGAGCATTAGAGGGTCGGAGCGTAGACTTCATCAGGCGCGACCTTTCTATTTTTGGATTGATATTCAATGTGCCTCTAACCATTCGGTGATCACTGCCGGTTTTCACTCTGTGGATCACAGTGACATCATTGAATATTTGTCTCTTCGTGGTCATGATGAAGTCTATCTCATTTTTCGTGGAACCATCGGGGCTCATCCAGGTCCATTTCCTATGAGGTGGGTTCTGGAAGAAAGAGTTCATCATAAAGAGTCCCTCTTTCTCCATAAAATCGGCCAACCTCTGGCCCCTAGGGTTCCGTTGCCCATAACCAAATTGCCCCACTCCCAACTCTTCACCATCTCTTTTGCCCAGCTTTGCATTAAAGTCTCCCATTACAACAGTGAAGTGGGTTTTCGAGGTATGTACGGCCCTACTAATGTCCTCATACAAAACCTCCACTTCATCATCAGGGTGTGCCGAGGTCGGTGCGTAAACCTGTATGACCTTCAACGAATATCTTTTGGATATTCTGAGTATCAGGTACGCTACCCTGCTCGACACACTGTCGATGGTCACGATGTTGTTAATGAGAGACTTCCGGACGATAAACCCGACACCACCTAGGGACTATTGATCGCCCTCCCTGTAATAGAACAAGTTACCGGATTTCATGATTATCGTGTCCTCGCCCTCTCTTCGGACTTCTGATAATCCTATAAGATCCCAGCGTAACTTGTCTATTTCCTCTTCCAGCTCGACAATCTTCTCGTCAGTCCTCAAAGTGCGATTATTATATGTTGCCAGGGCCAGTTGTCGTGGGGGTCGGTAGCTGGAACTCTTCCGGGGATTCTTAGCACCCCCTGCCCCGCCGTTACATACAATTCATATGCAATATAATAAAAATGAAATGTAATAAAATAAATGCAATAATAATGCAAATTCAGTGTTCAAAGCTCCTTCTCACAACCTCCCAAGGTGATCGCACCCACATAAAATAACCCTTGAACCTTTTTAACCTCCACACAGATAGATAAAAAAAAAACCAGAATTAGTCCTTGCTTCTTTCTCGCGAGAAAATATTTGATTTTCTTTTATTAGTTTAAGGTCGTAATTAATTTAATTTTCTTTAGCAATTTTACTTACTGACTTTATTGCATTTCTTACGCTAAACTGCTATAAAAATATGCAAATCCTACCTTTTTGTGGTACTTAGTAAAGACTGTTGTTACATAGAAGTCAGTTAAAAAAAACTATTTATCAATCAATACCTGTTGTTAATTTCAAAATTATAATAAGGAGAGCTTTTATTTTAAACTAAAACAATTTGTAAATATGTAAAACAAAACATACTTCAATATGCAAAACGTTAATGAAATTACATTTTTCCTTTATTTTTTCTAATCTTTTACATTCGATCGTTGTATATCTAAGAATATACACTTTTATATGTAGGTACTTACAACACATAAGAAAACTGTTTCCAAATGTTTTTATTGATAAATCAGTAAAGGTCGTTATTACTCGTAGCTATTAATCAAACAACAAAAAAGAAGAAAATCGAGTGACAAACAAAGGAGAAAAGGGTACTGAACTCTCTTTGCCTATTTATATTAGACGACCTAGCCTTTTTTGAGATAAAATTGTATTTAGTGAAAGATAACCATTAAGAGATTGTAAATTAATAAGTCAAATCACAATACTAGGACGTGAAAAATGTGAATTATTGAACAGCATTTTTGTTTCTGGCACGCGCCAGCCGCTGCAGCGGCCCGCTTGCTTCGCTTGTTCAACCTAACTAAACCAATCCAGTTAGTTTATGGTTTAAGAGAGGTAGGGGACAGAGAAATTTCTTTGGATATTTATCTACTTGTGGCAGTCCGACTGGTGGAATACCTCCACCCTACAGAAGATCGTAGCTAATTAACCTAGTGCTGTGTTTCTGTGTATACCTACTAGGGTTTCCGGAGCTCTTTGGGGCAGGGGGTTCAAGGTCGACAACGCGGTATTACAATTGTCCACAGGCTACGGTAGCCGCTTACCATCAGACGAGCCGTATACCTGTTTAAGACCTTTGTTGTACAAAAAAATAAGGCTATTAAAATATAAAGATTAGATCCCAAATTTTATTCACAATATATCGACAATTTATGATTAACTACATCATTTATAAATTAAGAATTCTTACAATTTTTCGGTGACATATTATATAGATTAAAAATAGCTTCCTTATACCAACTCGCTCCGATATTAGATTCAGAGAATAAGTCGTATTATATCGTTTGAGATACTGGCCGTTCGTTGGAGCATATTATTGCCTTGATTCTGTCTGTGACAGGAAAATAATAAAGAAAGAAACAATCTTGTAATGTAGGCTCGGGGTTATTATATGCTCTGATACTTTCATTTGAGAATATGTGATTTTAATAAAAAATAATGTTACACTAATAATAATTTTACATTGTGTTTCAATAACGAATTTAATTGAAATTCAACGCTTAGTACGAGTGTCCATTCATAAATCCTTTTGTGTATTTCATTTCTATAATTACTGCTCGACAGAAGAATACTTCCAGTAATTTTTTTTTTTTTAAAGAAATCATTTTTACCCGACTGTGAAAAAGGAGGGTAATGTTTTTCGAGCGTATGTATGTCTATTTCTTTGGCACGCTCTGCAGCCTAAACGACTTGATGGATTTTATCATACGAGTTGTCGTTAAATTCGTCTTCATTGTGGAAGTTACATATAACAGTAAATACTACATATATAACTGTATATACAGTATAACTATATAACAAGGCTATATAACATTTAAGTACGACGTCTGGGAATCGAATAAAAAGCAAAAATGGATGAAAAAAAAATACTCGTGTTTTTGTTGCAGTCGGGCTTTTTGTTTCCTTTTTAATAATTTAGCTTTGTAGCGACATCTCTCGCCACAACTGACGCATCAACGCATCGGCATAACTACGTAGCGACACATAGCGACATCTATCGAGCCACATAGGACGCATTTTACTATGCTACATTGCACTATAGAAATTAACTCTATCGTTGAGTATATATACAAGAACCCGACTACAATAGTCGGGGCAGCTGCCCGCCAGACGTAGCACCCGTCTGGCCGGAGGATCCTCCCTTTTCTATGGCGGATGAGGAACTTTACTCTCTGTTCCTCACCTCCGCTAAAGCTTGTTTTAGAATGTGACAAGTCAAACTTTATCTTTGTCTTCAGGTAGGACAGGATAATTTTATTCGACTGGATTGCTACCAGATTGCTGGATCGTGGTGATAAAATCGTGATAGTGATTTTTTTTCTTTACCGCGTTTCGGGATCAGCCAGTGTACTATATCCAGCTGCCGACAAGCTTTCAGGACGACCAGCAATGGTTTACCGTCGTTGTTTTTTGATTGTACTGTACTCACCATCAGGTACAGTGCTGTCATTTTAACATGCCACTTTAAAAATAAAGTAGTGTGTATGTGTGTGTGTCAGGTCCGACGCACGACTGGAGCTTATTCCTTAAGTACGATTGTCTTTGAATATGAAACTGAACTGAAACACTCACTCACTCACTCAATCACTTACTGAGTGGTTAATGCTTTATGTCAATATGATGTAAGTGAAAGGTGCGCAAGGTAAGTTACTCAAAAAAGCGTATAGCTTTTTGTTAACGCTTTTATAAATTTCACTTCTCATAAAATTTCCATACTGATCTCCTTATATGAAAATCGATTCTTAAGGAGTTATCTCCAAAAGCGTAACGCTTTTGTTAACAATTTTATAAATTTCACTCCTCATAATATTTTCCATACCGGGGTTCTTATAAGTAAATCGAATTTTAAGAAGTAAACTACATAAAGTTTTGTTGTCAACTTAAAGTTAGAAAGTGAGCAGCTATTTTTAGCACGATCTATTACACCTCATAAAAAATCCAGGTTCGGTTACACGGATACGCTACATTAAAAACGAGACGCAATATCCAAAAAATCCATTACTCTGAGTTAAAATTATTCATGCTTCCTCAGCAACAATATTAGATTGTGAAATGGTTAGCGGCGTGCCGAGTCAGAGCAAGTATGCGGAATATGGTTCTCGAGTACTTCCAATACTAATCCTGTCAGGTTTTTCGGCATTTCAAATGTGAAATATTCTAAAATCAATGGACAGATCCATGTTTTGACTAAAGCGTAAGAAGGTTTATCAAAAATTCCTATCATCATTGTAAGGTTTTCATTATTATAATTTTTTAAAGTGAAAACTTCTTTAGCATTGTTGTGATTTGAAAGTCGATGAAACGAAATAGCGAAAGCGACAGTAAAAAGAGACAGGCGTATAAATTCATAAGAATTAACGTGGGAGAAAATGAGATAGGAAAGTTTTAGGCAATGGTAAAATGGTACAAAAGAAGTTTGTTACTACGCAATAATGAATTTTATTACCTCACCAAAAAGGCACGAAACAAAAACTTTTTAGACAACACGTATGACATTCTGTTACTGGTTGATACTGTGTTAGGTTACTATGGATATTTCAAATGTGTATTAATTGGAAATGATATTGTGAGTACATACGTGTATGTACATTTTCATAAACTTTAAATTAGTGGGTATTTGATCATTTTCTGAATTAAAAAAAATATAGATGTGAAGTTTTCATTTCTACCACGTGTGAATTGCACACATAAACACCCTAGACTACCTCACTTGCACGTGGTGCACCCTGTTGAGTAACGAGGGTATGACGATAGCGGGGTGATACGGTTGTAAAAGGCAACTGTCGTCGTGTCGTTTTTCGGGATCAGCCTGTGCATATCCACTTATTTGTGCAGGCCTGCATGACAGCAGCGACCGTCGATGTATTATTGCTCTCTCGGTGGTTGCCTTTGTGTTTGGTTTGTACCTACTGTGCTTACCATCCGAGACAGTACCGTCAATTTGCCGAGGTACTACAAAAAAGTGTATTTTATTACCAAGTATATGTCATCGATACATACAGTTCTATTATACCAACACGATAACAATTATACGATACGATTGTGGAATGCGTTGCCTAGTCATCTTCAAGATGCTAAAACCATTAAAAACATAATTGCAACGATATTTATGTGATCAACAAGTGGCAGATTGATCGTAATTTACACGGTTTGTGTTTGTTGACTGTTACTGTAATTGGTGTTCTGCTCTTTCCGTAGCTTTTAATTTCAGTAAGTAATTAGTTTCAGTTTTTCAAAAAATTTCCCATTTCACAGGCAACTTTTCCGATTTTAACTGTGTCTAAAAACTTCATTCGGAATAGTACCAACATTTAATTATCCAAATCGGTCCAATCGATTTCTAGTTGATACCAACGAACAACATTTCATTTATTTATATAGATATTTGTATTCAAGTAAGTATCTATAATATACCTATATCTTTCTTTTGTATGTATTTTGTTTTATTTTCATTACTAAATTAAATACTAACACTAATTTTTACAAATTATTCTATTCCACCATCAATGAATTATATTTGCTCTCATAATACGACTGGTTAGCCGGAATAAATTGCCTTGCGGCATGAAGCTCGCCAGTGTACGAAACAAAAAGTACAAAAAAGTATTCATTCATTCATGACTAAACTTTATATGTATTTTATAATTTAATCTGGAAACTTCGATTCAGTTACTGGTTATTCGATTATTTTTTAACTATGTACGAATATCGAAAATAGTCGAATGTGCACGTCACTAGGTTGAACATATTTACGCCGGCAATGTGAACACGCAGCGCTGGGCGTTTTATCGGCGTGTTAGCGGACGCTTACGCCTGTAAAGCGGCAGATATATACCCCGGTCTCCCACCGTGGTTACCTCACACCCTCGAACCCTTCGCGTAATCGGTCGACAGTCGCGAACCACCTAAGGGCCAATATACATCAATCTTACTGAGTTTCATTGGACGTCATTCTTTCAATGACTTGACTTTCATTGCTCTTGGAAGTTTTATACTAATCTAATGAGTTTGGGAAATGTTTTTCACAGAAAAACGTACAGGCAGTCCTCGAGTTACGTAAACAATTTTTTGACACAATCTTGAAACATTGAAGTCACAGATGAATTCGTTCGTAGCGCAATCAATGTCCTAAAATCGTCAACAAGGAAACTTTCTAGCTGCCTTTGAGTGTTTGTAATTATTAAAATATTTGATGAAAATTATCTTACTTTTGACAGAAGCCTTTTCGTGTTATCGTATTAATTCAAGCCAAAGAAGGTTTAATTTATTATTTCTCATGAATTTTTCAAAATGTTAGTAGTAGTTGTATAGGTACCAAGTATACACCAAAAATAAGTACCGATTTGATAAATAATACCTTTTTATAAGAAGTAACGGACCACTAGTGACATTTAAAAATTTGGTGGACCCTATACAAGTTTTATTTTAGATGTAGAGAAAGAAAATAAGGCATTTTATAAACAAGCTAAATTATTAAAAAGGAAACACAAAACCCTACTGCAACAAAAACACAAAACTAAGAAAATATTTTACAAATTTTTTTTATTTCCAGACGTCGTACTTAAATATTATATAGCCTATGTCACTCCTACAATTAAGACGAATCTTACGACACCTCGTATGCTAAAATCCACCAAGATGTTTAGGCTACAGAGCGTGCCAAAGAAATAGACATACATAGTTACATTCGCTTGAAAAACATAGCCCTCCTTTTTCGCAGTTGGGTAAAAAAAACTTTTTATTTACTACCACAGTGAAAGTCAAAATGCTCCAGTTTTATTTATCGTTTTCTTAACTGGCATGGACCTCCAGCCCTCATGCCACGAAACCTTAATATCTTTGTAGGACTAAACAACTGGGTTTTATTTGGTAATCCGTTAAAAAAACGTGTGCGTTACGGGACGCTCGAAAGAAGTGATAACTTAAATTAAAAAAAAAATTATATATGTATATACATAAATACAAAAAAAAAATGTGGTTGTGGTTTAAAGTGAGAGAGAAAGAGCCTGCCTACTGCTGCCGTATGCGTGAGTGAAAGGGAAACCAGACAGAGTGGCGCCGTAACGCGTTACGTTACGAAGCGGTTTACCCTCTCATAAGAAGTTATCACTTCAAAAATTCGAGAACTTAACATGCCGTAACTATAAAGACTATCTGTATAGTAAATGGTTATTATGCTACACATAACTCTTAATATTAAAAAACAGATCACTTAAGCAATTTTGCAAGATTGCAAGCAAAATTACACCGATGACTTGGACAATGCGATTGGCAAATTTATAAAGCAGGTGATGGGAGCGACTGAGTTAACCATCCTAAATTACAACATGAGGATGGCTACTAAGAATCGAGACTTGCTGGTAGTGGATGCAATCATAAAACGAATGAAAACTCCGCGGCTGAAATTGCAGACTAACTGAAAAAAAAACTTTTTAATCAATATTGCAATAAGTTTAAAAGCTTGTATCGCTCAAGAAATTTATTTACATTAAATTCCCCTTTCACCCTTTTATATATTGTGCTACAAGCTTTGAAATTTTTTTTCACATTCTTAGCAAAACTTTTCTTTTGGTCAACTCATAAAAGTTAGCCCCACAATTTTTTTTTTAATTTTCGAATTTTTATTTTGTACATATCTTTAGTTCGTCGTTTGTTCGTATCTTATTTATTTATAGAAATAATCTTTTTTTTTTAAAGTCCGTCCGTCGTCTGACTGGGTTAGGTTAGGTTTGACTTGTGACAAGGAACGGCAGAAGACGGCCCATATTATGGAACTACATAAAAAATAGTTACTCCACCATCTTTGGCAGTCCGCCATATTGGATTTAGAATGACGTCACTTAGCTAACCATGCATTGTCATCCAAACTAAGCGTGTATGCAAAATATCAGCTCAATTGGTTGGGGATAACTATTTTAAAATTCACTTGCAAAATTTGACCCATACTAACAAAGCAAGTTAATAATAAGCTTGTAATTAAAACAAAAGACGAGTAGAAGCGGACAATATCTAGTACACAGAATTATGAATATTCATTGTGCTTTGTTGTGTTAATTACGGTATAAAAATTAGTAATGATAAAAATTACCTATAGCACTCAAGGATAATATAGTTTCCGGTTATTGAAATAATTTTCAGAATAGCAATTGTAATTCCAGAGATTGCCTCCAACAAATCACAAACTTTACCTCTTCATAATATTAGTATATAAAGAATTATAAATATATTCTATACAAAGATCCACATTGTTATTTGTACACGCATCGGATATCATTTGTTGTTCACTCAACGAAAAAAGAGATTGGATTGGATCAAAAACTTCATTCGATTTAGTTTAGTAAAGAGCTTTTACAAATTTTCCGGTACTGATAAAGTTACATCCCTTCGTAATTTTATTTTTTGAGATAACTTTACCTTAACCTGATGTTGCCTTTACATCTAAAGCCAGCTTGAAATAGATTAGACTTACTGATTATTAGATTATTAGATTACTGATTATTAGACTACTTATTTAGACTTACTTACTTTCTGGAAATAATAGAATAACATAAACTTATAGAGAGTTTTGATGTAATCTCGAGCTGCCATGTGGTAGTTTCTATTTTAATTAATTACTTAGGTGTCCTTTGACCCTACGTTATGTAATATTGGTAGCATTGTGCAAGACATAACTTCTAAATATTAGAGAATACTACGAAGGCTTTAAAAACATTTACACTGGGAAGTACTTTTTGCGGCGTTAAAACAAGAAAAAAGAACAAGAAGGTGAAAGAAGATGCTGTTTAAAAAAACAGTGAACAACTCAATACTATGACTGCAAATAAAACTTAATACATCACTATAACATAATTCAATAAACAATTTGTTCCGATGTCAATATGTAAAATTGACTTGAATTGAATTGAATTGAATTTTCTCCGTACTTAATAATCCCAAATCCCCTAAATATTTAAAAACACTTTTTCAATCTCTCGCGGATACGCATAATAGACAGCTAAGGTCTTCTGATTCTTTAATTCTCAGTATACCAAGTCATCATACTAATTTCCGCGACCAATCCTTTGCCGTTACAGCAGCACGACTGTGGAATTCGCTTCCTATCAATATCCAACTGGCCAACTCTCGAAATTCCTTCAAGTATTCGCTACGTAGGTTTTACTTGGAGCAATTGAATACTTTTTAATAATATATAATCTTAATAATCGTTATAAACTTTTTTTTTTACTTAACATTATGCACACCTTGCATATACCTTTCCCTTGCTCCCTTGGAAGACTGGCAGAGAATGCTTTTTAGCATTAAGTCCTCCATTTGTACTTTTTTTTTGTGCAATAAAGAATATAATAATAATAAAATAATTTTCACAGTTAAATTTCTAGGTCAATAAATTTAGTCTATGAAGTGTACTTATGTACCTACGTATTAAGTTATACTTCTTTGGCGTAAGAAAACAATAATAACTCCATAATTATATTCCGTGTGCCAACAACATGATGAAATGTCAGTAATAGTAATGTGAATTCGTTGTACTGACTTTTTTTTTGTTTAAAAATAATTCAATAGAGTTACAAATAAAAATGTATACATAATTATTATACTATGATTAGGTTTTTGATTAAAATAATATTTATTTATACGCCGTAAAATTTTATTTATACCATTAAAAAATGTCAGTAAAGTAAATTTGTATTATTATTATTATTCATGGCTAGCATCATCACGACGCACTTCCGTTACATAATGCAGTTCCCTTTCACCCTTTACTAAACGCGCCAAAAGAATTATAATGTCAAAAATCTATAGAAACGAGAACTAAAATTTCGACATTACAAATAAAATTAAGAACGAGTAAAGAAAACAAATCTATAGCTGTACGTACTACGTTTTCAATATTATATTAAAAGCATTAACCAGGATTTAATGTATTTCATAAATCGACAACCCTTTGTCGTTTCGTAAAGTCTGTAACTTCGTTAAATCAGCCGCGCGTAGCGATGCGTCGTTAGACTGTATTTACTCAACACAAACTCATCAGCGTAATAACTAATCAAATAAAGCGACGGTAAAACTGGACGATTTTCCTTTATTTTAATCTATACTGAAAAAAGATAATGTCAACAGATTCGGATTTGGCAGAAAATGAGGTCCTGTGACCACCGCTGTATTAATTTTTCCAATGAAACCCAAAAGTGATCTTAACTTTTTATCTTTATTTAATGTAAAAAATACAGATGAAAACAAAACAGAAATATATGAACAATACATTACCAAATATAGTAACAAGAGCATTATGTATCTTCAGATTGCATGTTCCACAGATTAATAACAAGTGAATCGAGGCAATTTAAATAAATAATTTATATATTTTAAGGAAAAGTAGCTAGTCAAGTCGTGCGCGAGCGGAGGACTTTAAAAAAAGATTTTAAATTTTTAAGAAGCGTTTATTCGCGACCATACATGTCTTAAGACTAACTTAAAGATACTCTTAAAACTACGAAGCAAACACCAGACGCGCCTTACAGGATCAGTTTACTGCAACGTTGCGTCTGGCTTCTCTAGAATACAGACTGCTGAGTAGCGATATTCATAGAGGGTGATTCTATAACTCCTCCCTCCTTAAGTTCGAAGTTATCCTGAATATGAGAACTTCGAATACATAGTTTAAACAATTTAACACGGTACTTATGAACTAGTTTACAGATTATTACAAAAATGAGTACATATAATATAAGAGTCCAAACGCTAACACTTTTCACTTCAATAATTGCCTTTTGGATTTCACTATTTTCACTAGCACTGAAACTTTTCTTGAGGGCGAATGATAGGAACTTTAAATCCATAAGATCGACACCTTCCAGGTTCAATGGACTGGAGGATTCCCTTTCAGCAGGTAAGTGTATATTTGGCAAGTTTACAATTGGGAGTTTGTTGTATTTATATTTTCATTGTCTTTCAGATGTATTTTCAGCGTTATGTTATGAATTTTTACTTCACAAGGGTCATCCAGGGTGAGTATGTAAGTACCCTTAACCTTTAGACGAAATATTTCGTCGATACAAGTTCTGGTAAGTACTTCTTCATTTTTACTGTAGAGAATCCATTGATTGGGGTACAGCAATTGGACCTTAACTGGCTCGATGTTAACTGGAATCTGGCTGCATGACGTCACATTGTCGGCGTACGTCAACAATTCAACAACGCAAGCGTCAGAGGTGTACTGGATCATTTCCTCGTCGAGGCATAGAAAGCTGGACTCGTCAATTTCTTTACAAGCGTGAGTGAGCAGTTTGATCTTCAACCCTTTTGCTAGCAAGTAGGGGTATTTGGGTAGAATTATGACTGTGGAATTACGGGATAGCACAGGTAATGGAATTAATTTATAATAGCTATAAGTATCCTTCCCAATTAGAGGTATTTCTAAAAGATAAGTGATTCGATTTGCTTTAAAATAGGCTTTTAAAGTTATGGTTTGTTCTATCTTAATTAAATTCTCTGAAGTAGGTGTATATACTAATTTCTCAAACTTATTTATTTCCTGCAGAACACGTAACAACTTATTCGACTCTATGATAGACTGATGTAAAATTCCTAATCTACTTAAAGCAAAGTTAGTTTCAATCTCATTCAACTTAATATGAATCGCCTGAAAGTTGTGAATTAGTAAATTATATGTACTTATAATCTGAATTTCAAAATGTTCTTTTCTTAGTTTGTCGCTTATATTTTTAGATGTTACCGCAATTTCTTTATTAAGTTGAATGATGTTATTGTTAATTGCAAATGTAGAATTTGTTAACACCTCTATTGCTTCTGCAACTATACTTAGTTTCCTATTGGTAGATTTTTGACCAGACTGAACTTCGCTAATTAACTTCTCATATTTGATAGCATCCTCGTGATCGAGATTTCCAGTAATGGTTTTAATTATTGAACCTAATGGATTTAATAGTCCACGCCTAATTCTAATCGACGGTGTTATTTGTTCAAATTTATTTATGGCTAATATTTTTATATATTCGACTTGCTTTCTAACATCTTTAAAGTTACTTGTAAAGGTTTCATGAAAATAATTTTTAACTATCTTATCTAATTCAAAAAGACGCACTATATTAAACTTTAAATCGTCCTGTATAGGTTTAAAATCCAATACCCTTGCTACGATCCATTTATCTGTATTGATTACAGCAACACCATTTCTCACGGGCAAAATTCCGGGGTTCTTATTCAAATCCTGAAGTTGAAGGGCCTGGGGTTGCGTCAGCATGGCTACTGCCAGAAGGACGCGGAGGTGCCTGTGAAGGGCGTTTAACGTTTTTTAATGGAACTTTTGTGTCTCTATCTTTAATTTTAACAGGGATAACGTTACGCGAAACAGGACCAGTAACCAAAGCTTTGTGAAATTTAGGTTTATCTTTAGACTGCCTTTTATTTGTGACCTTAGAGAAAATGATGTCTCCTAATTTTAATTGTGGTTGTTCTTCACCTCCTCGCTTTTCCCTAACTTTAACCTTGTTATTTCCCGTCTTTTCAGTAAGGAATTTATATAAAACCTGCGTTCGTTTCTTATGGTCTTTAATTAATTGTTGTTTGTAAAATTTATCAAAATTTATATCAAATGTAGAGTTTAACTCGGTATGTCCAAATACTACTTCGAATGGTGAAAGATCCGTTGTACTATGAATAGTATTGTTATAAGCCATAACGGGATATGTCATTAAGTTTACGGCGTCAGTATATTTTCGTTCGTATTTAGCAAGTCTATAGATCTCTATTATTGTGGAATGAAACCGTTCAATTATTCCCATCGAGTTGGGATTATTTGGCGTTCCTATGTGCAATTTTATTTTATATAAGTCGGTTAATTCTTTTAATAGCTCATTATTAAATTCTGTACCAGGGTCGAAACTAATTTTCTGTGGTATACCGTAAAAAGAAAAGTAAGTAATCAATGCCCTAACCACTTCTGGTGTTGAACGCGATGGCACTTGAATTGCTTGCCCTAGCTTACTGAAGGCATCGATTAGAGTAAGATAGTGTGTTGATTCTATTGTGAATATATCGATGAATACTTCCTGGAATGGTGCATTTTGGGTTTGTGTAAGTTGTAGCAACGGTTTGATAGGCTTTCGATCGTACTTAGCAGTTTTACACTTTTCACAGGAGTTAATGATTGCGGATACTATTTCATGCATATTTGGCCAATAATAATTCCGTCGTATTCTTTTAATGGTTTCCGTAATTCCTCGATGGCAAGTTTTCCCTTCGTGTAATTTTGTAATAATTATCTTTTTTTCTTCCTCATCCTCTACATAAATCACGCGTTCCGTACATTCATAAAAATTAACATAACCTTTTTTAAATAATTCCAATATAACAATGCTAAATTCTCTCCTGTGTTCGGGGTTTTCAAAATAGATAAAATATTTAATTTTGGGTTTAATATATTTCTTAAGGAACTCTTTTATAATGTCTAAATTTCCAATCGGAAGAAAGACTTCTAGTACTTTCTGATTATTACGGGATAGATCTTTAACCTGAAATTCGTTACGATACCAGTTGAAAACTAATATTTGATTGGGTTTTGTATCAATTGCTTCATGTAAGATTGGGATACCATTAAATTCCATGTCGCGTGCGGAATGTACTGTATGAGTAGAATCAGTTTCGGATCTGACCAAATATTCACGGGGTTCTTCAACTATGACTGTATCTGGTATAGATATGGGGCTAGCTGTAGCGGTTCTCTCAGAATCAGAGATTGTTATTGTTTTCGAGTCGTCCGTAGTTTGACGTCTCGCTATAGCGGCAATGTTTTCAGTTACTTCCTTCAAGTGTTCCTGTAATTTCCTTTCCTTTTCGTCAAATATTATGTCGACTTCCACATCTATCATGTCTACGTCGTGACAGATAACCCTTTCAGTACTACCTACATATTCAGTAACCTTAAAAGGTTTCGTAATTGTTAAAGCCATTGGTTTGTCTAATGTGTTTTGTATAACCGTAGTGGCATAACCATTGTGACATTGTACAATTGCTGATGGCATTCTAACTCCATCGCAAAATTTTGTAAAATTTAAAATAGCTTCTCCTGAAAATTGGTCTGTCGGTAACTTTACACGTTGTTCTGTCCGCGGGTCTAGTATGATTAGATGATTGCTTTCGTTAACTATCGGAATCGTAGTAGTTTTCGTTACGAGTTTTGAGTGTTTTAAGTCTATAACAGCTTCTAACTGTATTAAAAGATCATTGCCTATTAACCCATCATATTTGTCATCAATATCGTACACATAAAATTTATGATAGCTATCGTTTTTGAATGATGGCATGAGTGGAATATAGACTACTTCATTATGGTTGCTAGATGCATGTGTGCTAATAACGGTGAATGGTTGTGTACTTGCATAGGACCTATAGAAGTTATGAGCTTTACGCGGACTCATGAATGATCGCATACTACCGGTATCGATCATAAATTTCGCGTCAATTTCTGGTATGTGAATGTACGGTAACTTCAATTTAACATCACAATTTAGATTTATTATTTCGGGTGGTTTGTGTGATCTCCTATTCGAAAATTTTGAATCTCTTCACTTGCACTCTCGTCTTTCACTTTCTTACTTTCGTCCTTAGTCGTTTTAGTTTCATTCTCATTTTCGAATTTTTCATAATAATCGTTATTTTCCTGTGGCCAATATTCCTGATCATCGTAGTCATTATTATCGTAACAGTAATAGTGACCGACTTCGCCTAATTCCAACTCATTAAGGCGAAAGCCTTGGGGTGGTCCCTGACCTTGATGTTTTAACGGTGGTGCAGTACGCATAGTAACGTCGGTATTTTCTAAAGCATTTGTTGGTTGGGGAGGCCTATACCCTAACTGACCTTGGTTAATTTGTGGACGGTATCCAAACTGCTGTCTAGGCATTGAACCGAATTGTGTTGGTTGCATGAATTTTTGTTGCATACCGAATTGCTGAGGGCTTAACTGTGGCTTATATCCGAATTGCGGTGTATAACCTAACTGAGGCTTATATCCGAACTGAGGTTTATATCCGAACTGGGGTGTATACCCTAACTGAGGCTTATATCCGAACTGAGGTTTATATCCGAACTGAGGTTTATATCCGAACTGCGGCTGCGAACCAAAGGTTTGCGGTAATTTTACTTGACTACCCGGAACACCGAATTTAAATTGGGGTGGATTAGAGGGTTGCAATATTGGCCTAAAACCACTGGATTGAATTGAACCCTGTACTTCCCGGGGTATGCCAGAGAGATTACTCTGTAAATGCGGGGTATTGAACTTCGCTTGTAATGACGTACCTGTTTGTTGCCTGCATAATTTATTTTTAGTATTATATTGTTCGTAAAAGTTCACTTCTTCCAATACAAACTCTAAAGCCTTTTATAACGTTTCTGGCGATTTCAATCTAACTGTTCTTATCAATTGTTCCGGTAAGTTGTACAAGAAAACGTTAAGTGACATATTATTATAAATAATGATCTTTGCATTTTTAATTTCTGTGTTTGTTAACTGATTTACTTTTGATATTAATACTGCTCTAATTGATTGTATACGATTACAAAAATCTGTATAATTTTCACCGTGTTTTATCTTTACATTTTCTAACTCTATCGCAATGCACTCTTCACTCCTAGGATCACCAAAGTGTTGAGTTAATAAGTCTTTAAGTTCAGCCCATGTCTCGATGTCTTCCCTTTCACTTAGTAAGGCTGCTGCGTCATCAACTAACCTACTTGTTAATGCGTGCATCACATACAAGTTTTGTTCCTGACACCCTTTATATTTATTAATTACAAATTCACATTTCCTTAAAAATAAATTTAGATGGCGTTTATCCCCGTTGAACTGCGGTATCAGTTTCATCATTTCGTTTGGGATTATTCTAATGGTTGCCATTTTTGATACACACTAACACAAAATACGACAAAAATAAAATACACACACCAAAAATGAGTCACACACAGAATATAATAAAAACCAATAAAATACAAGACACAGAAAAATATAAAAGACACGAAATGTAAATTCCTATTTTAAATATAGTGAAAAGATTTTATTTCTAATACAACAATATAACTAAAATAATAAATTTGAGAAATTATATTTGTTACTGCAATTTTTCCTTTTTATATTGTATATTTTAATTTATTACTTATAACTAATGTCTATAGAAAATTCATAAGTGAGTTTTTCGAATTTTAGAAATACACTCGAATTATTCCAGACACCTATAACTATTTTTTCGAAAAGGATTGGGATATATAGAAAGGAATAGCAAGTTGAGTCTACTCACAAACTGCCCATGTCCCTCGATGAGTCTTAGACGTGTCCTCCAGCTGCTGTGATGATCTTTGACAAATTTATTTGGTTCGAGGATTCCCGATTAAAACGCGTGGAAACGTTCGTCGCGGTACTGATTTGAAATACTTTTCACGACGCGGAAATCCTACCGGCTGCGCCAGTCAAGTCGTGCGCGAGCGGAGGACTTTAAAAAAGATTTTAAATTTTTAAGAAGCGTTTATTCGCGACCATACATGTCTTAAGACTAACTTAAAGATACTCTTAAAACTACGAAGCAAACACCAGACGCGCCTTACAGGATCAGTTTACTGCAACGTTGCGTCTGGCTTCTCTAGAATACAGACTGCTGAGTAGCGATATTCATAGAGGGTGATTCTATAACTAGCTATTCGAATACATAAACAAAATGTATCAAAACAATATTTTAATGGACGGCGCCGCGTTAGGTATATGTATCCTTATTAAATTATAGAATTATGTTTTATATTACGAGTTAAATAATTATCATTTTCATTAGTATGATTCATTTCATTACTAAACATGAATTGGATTATAAATATTCTGCTAATATATATTTGTACATTATTGTACCATGCTATTACTATTTATATCTATAAAATAGGGCTTTGTTTTTCATGAAATAAACCAGAAAAAAGAGATCCGTAAACAAATACTAAATTATTTATTCTATAGGAGCTTAAAAACGAACGTAATTTTACAATTTATGTAAGCATCATCTTCAAGCATCATTTTTTGTACAAGCAACACGCTTCCAAATATTTAAGACTCTTTTCATATGAACGCGCGTTAACTCGCCTTCCGACAACGCTCGCTTAGACTTTTCTATAATATATTAACACAAACCGTTCAGATGAAAGCGCGCTAACCCCCGTTCAGATGAATAAGAACAGTTTGCTTCGCACACACTATAACAGCGTACATCCACCTTATATAATTATATTATATAAAAACAGACGATACTGTTTATATTGTATTTTGACCTCAAAACAAATTCTGATTTCGTACCTGCTTTTAAAGTAAAAGTAGGGATTTGGATGATAAGATTAATTCGGGTGAGAGAGGAATGAATCTAGGGAATTCATTAGGCGGATCCAACGTCGGCGTTTCAATGACGAGCTTAAAGTTTACTCTGAACGTATAAATGGGATGCTTTTAAAATAATACCGTCATTTTTTTTTCAAAGTAAAAATTGGTATAATAGTTTGTGTTAATTAAATATTGATTTATTGAAAATCCGTTAGTAACAATTGTTTTGTGAAAAATTATCTATTTATCGATTAACTTTGAATTGTTTCTTAGTACCGTACATATTAATGTATTAGCGTAAATAATTTCTTGGTGTTTGTTGCACTCACACGAATGCATCGCCATAATATTATGTACCTGAGTTTCTAATTACGTGAGTTAGAGACAAAAACCTTCATTTTCCGAAGGAAATCTATATATATATATATATATAATGGATGTTTGTATATATGTTCCCTATGGATTCCAAAACGGTTGAAGCGAATTTGATTAAATTAGCAGACAATTTTCATACTAGCCCCGAGGGTGATCCAGAGAAATTTAATAGCGATCAGATCCAAAAAAAATTTCTTAGCCACAGAAAGTTGTGATAAAGCGTAAGAGATTGTTTGTTTATTTGAAATCGCTAATCACCGCAAGCACCAGCCAGGTTTGATTATTTTTAACGTTTTATAGCCTATTTATGAAAGAAGGTAGTATTTAAGAATATTTAACTTCACGCTACAACCCTAAAAAGAGCTGAGCAATAAGTGACTATGAATGTGAAGCAATTTGCCAAGCCGTAGTCAAGTACGGGAATTGAGAACAACGATAGGTTATAATTTTAACATGAGTGCGTTGGCAGCAGCGCGGTGGAGAGTTGGTCGAATAAATTTAGCACGTCTGAAACCGTATTGCACAACTAGTATTTAATATATTAACAATTGATTTTCCATATTTGTATTATGTTAGGCTTGTTAATCAATAGACCAATAATATTAAATTATTAACTCGCATTGACAATTGCCGGATTACGCTTGTAAATTGTAAGCCATATACCCTACTGTTTTATAGCCTGAAAGGTGGCGTTATTGGTTGCGACACATTCTTCACTAATGTAGCTAATATAGTTTTTTTTGTTGTAACATGAATTATGGTTCATGCGAAAAAAGTGTATAAGCGCACTCATGGTAATATGAACTGAATAAATATAGTACCGAATATTTATATAGTAGGTGGTGTTCCTATGTGCTATTAACAGATATATTGGAGTGTGGTAAGGGCAGGCAGGGGAAGGGGGTATAGGCAGCTGTTTATTTTCATTTCATCTGTACGCGCGTCACGTCGCTCTTTGATATACGCGTACACTTACGCCTCGACTCTGGTCACAGTTCTTTTTATGTAGTACCATAATTGAGGCATATAAAAGCAAACATGCCACTGTCTATGACTTATAGGAAGGTAAAACAAGAAATATTTATATCGGTAACAATTTATAAACAAAGCGATAACAAGTAACTGGTAACCAAAAAATACAAGTACTGTTGAACGACTGAAATCGGCCGAAATAAATTCACATTTATCTGCCATAGGCCATCGAGTAAATCAAGTTAACTTTGCTCTGAATCAGGAAAATTGGAATGAAGAAGCTTGGAGTTAAGTTCTATATTTACAGATGAGACTAGATTTTGCCTGAAGCCAGATAACAGAAGGATTAAAGTGTGGAAACCTTTTAAGACCACTACTACATGCTTTATTTGTGACCTTTACGCAATATTATAAATCAAATCAAAAGTCCAAAAGGTAATATGTACAAACAAAAAAAAGAAAATTCAAAAAAAATGTTATGTATGACATAAGAGTGTTAAGAAAAAATAAAAGTCTTACAAAAAGAGACACAATCTTTAATCAGATCTACAAAAAACATATAATTTTAAAAAGAGCAATGTTATTTAATGGTATTAGATTCTTGAATGTGCTTATCGCATATCGGATTTCTTATACTAAGTTAAAAGTTCAACTTTATCTTTGTTTTCCCATGTTGGCCTTAGATCTTCTAGCGGTAAAATAAACATTTTTTATAGAATTTACTTTTATATATTAGAATGAGCTACTTATTTTTTTAGTGTAATGTAAATATTTAGTTTATTTTTTTACATTTTTTGACAATTATAATTTATTTTAGTTACGTTTCATGCGAGAAAAATCAAGACATAAATATAAAGTATATACTTAATGTCTCAAAAGGAAAACCTGAACGAAAACTTACTCACCGTTCGAGTACATATCTCCTGTGGCAGTCAGACCGCGTGATTTTCCATCCACTTCGCTGATTTATGGATGTAATCTCCATGGTGACTGTTGCTACGACGATATATCCTCTTTAAGGTAAAACATTTCCTGTTTATATAGAAGCGGAAGCGACCGGAAAGATAACATTCACTAATTAAAGAATGAAAATACATAATAAGATTATTTTCATTACCGTCAGTTACTCTAAGTATTTTTATTATGAGCTAGTGTTTAAAAATTACTTTTCTATACAACAACTATTCAATTGTTATTTAATCAATAACCTATCAACATTTATAGTGTTCGTACAATTTTATTTCTATAACTAGCTGTGCCCGTGGCTTCGCTCACGTGGACTACAGAATGCCCGCGCGAATCTCCCGGCTATTTTAAAGACAAAAATGCTTATTGTGGTTGTTTCTTAGAAGATAGATGTATACTCTCACGAACTTTTTTATATGTCTTTTTAATGCCTATAATTATGTAGTACATTATTTTGCTATATCTCTTATGGTTTACTTAGCATAAACCATTTAAGCACCCGAATTGATTCACCATGACCAGGTTTTTTTATTTGTGCGGAACTCTAATTCTTTTACTAAAATAAAAGTAGCCTAAGTTACTCCCTATATCATCAAATATCTATCATTGAAAGTTCTGTCAAAATCGGTCCAACCGTTTCGGAGATCACCGGGAACAAACAGACAGACAGGCAAAAAATTTAAAATTGGTTTTTGTTTTTGTTTAGTTATCGCATTTACTTTTATATGCATTTAGTAAAAAACTGTTATTTTAACATTACAAACGGACACTTGAATTTTATTAATTGTATAGATAATCATAATAGGTGATATAACTATGCGCTACAAAGTTAAAATAATTTGGGTTAATTTCGAATAATTTCACTGTATACTTAAAATATAATACAGTATTACTTACATACATTACTTTTTATATGTACATAAACACATTTTATAGACCATACAAATATCCATACGTGTAAAAATCCATCCTAATGTACCTTCAGACTATAAACTATAACTACCAAACATTAAATTCGGTCCAGTAGTTTTTGCGTGATTGGCATTCAAACATACCGACAAACAGACAGACAGATAAAAATTTCAAATACTATCGAAATGTATTCTGTTCATGATTCTAATCCCCCTTCCTCATATTATTTTTTCATAAATATCTTCGATGTACAGATTTCGATTCATTACTCTTTTATTATAAGTATAAATTAGTATTACATTAACCATCTGAGATATTAATATTCCTTATCGGATATCGTTGTGTTCACCTGTAATTGGTTAGCACATAATAAATTTACATTCATCTCTTTTTATGTTATTAATGTATTATTGTGTAGGTATATCATATTATATACATGTATAATAAATAATTATCACTGTGTGGGTGAGTATTGTCAGGATGTGATGTAAGACATCCGTCTGATATCTATCCGTTAACGCTATTTATAAATATAAAAGTAATAATACTTATATTGCCTAATTCATAAATGAGTTTATTTCATGCCAATATGTTTCAGTTAATACGAGAAAATACAGTTTCATGAGAAAATATATTTTCTTGACTAATTGCTTCTCGGTAAAAGGTTGTCATAATAACTCTAATACTCGATCACGTAGAATTCGCAGAATCTCCTTCTCTCTTTCTCACTTTACGGGGATCATTATTTACGTTGAAAATAAGGTTTTGTGTTCCCGCGAGGGTGGGTTTCGTTTAGTGTAATTGAAAAAATATCTTTTAGGTCAATCTTCGTGAATTCGAATATAAATGTGTGGATATTAAAGAATTATTTTACTCCTTGCTATTGACTACATTACTAGACTATATAAATAATTTAAATTAAATATAAAATGATTCTATAGTGTATATATAAAAATCTTATTTGCGTCTGCTAGTACACCATAGTTGATCACCATACACCGACTATAGTCTTTTTTATACAACTGAGGTGGCAAACAAGCGTACGGCCCACCTGATGGTAAGCGGATACCGTTGCCTATGGACGCTTTGTAATTCCATAGATACCACCAGCGCGTAGCCATCCTTGAACCCCCCTTACCTAAGCAACTATCGTAACCCACTCACCACAATAACACAACATAAGGTAAAGGCTGCGCGACCTTTTGTAGGGTGGAGTTGGGTCCTGGGTTCGATTCCCAGGTCGACCAAAGTGTTATTGGGTTTTTCTATGAACTTCTCAGCAGCAGCTAGGAGTTTGGCTTTGTATCCGATTAATGGCAATAAGCTCGCCCCCTGGTTATGGTTATGGTTATGGTGTCTAACTTTTGCAGTTTAGTTCAAGCAGTTTATATCCAGTAATCGGAAGTCGTCGTTGTTTTTGGATTGTACTGTGCTCGCTCCAGTTATAGTGCAGTCAATTTGTACTGCTACTAATAAAATAAATAATATTGTAACACCGTGCCATTACGATCTTGACTTGGTCGATAAATTATACAGAAACATTATACAAATAGTTCATTGCCTCACACTTTACATAATTACCGCACATAATAATAAAATGCCCGGCAGATTAACGTCACATTAGAAGTAGAACGCTCCACATCGCTCAGCTCCCTGCGTTTTATAGGAGTACCACCACCGCACTACCGCCTTACCGCGAGTGATCGTATAATGTCATTTGCTATGCCACGTGACATATGATAGTGGCCTCATTGACTCAAAAGTCACTTGAGAGTCTTCACACATTATATTCATAATTGTTTTTCAAATATTTAAAACCTTTCTGCGACTGTTATAAATCCCTTTCTACAAATACATAGAGCCTACATTCAGTGTATATCTTATACATTTTTAACTTAAGAATTTACAAAGTAATACTTTATTCATGAGGTCTTCTGTTATCGCATCGCTCGCCGTACAGCCTTCCCTTACTTAACCCTGTTGTAATATTCGAAAACATTTCTTACACCCGTCACGTTTAATAAGGATGCGGGTTAAAATATACGATTGACTTCTTCTATTGCTCGTTGTAAAAAATATAGTAGGTAACAACTTTGATAAAAATATTTTATATGTATAGTATATCACATAATTAGTTTTGTTACATTAAAAAAAAACTTGTTTTTTTGTTTTTTTTAACATGAGTTTCTAACGAAGCTCTAGGGATTGCATAAAAGCTTCGTAGCCGGGTGAAATTAAAGTGGTAAAAAGGGAGGAATTTCTTATTCCAAACTGGTATATCAATCATGGATGAATGAGTACATCTTTGTCAAGATGCAGATATTTTTGCCTTAACCTTTCTTACCTTATTCTCACTCTTAGTAGACATTTAAAAATCATCATTTGTCCTTAAGGGCCAATGGCCATGTTATCTTCTTGGTCGTGATTAGAATGACCTAAACTACAAACTTTATATTTTAAGACCGCTTTCTATAGTATACGTATAAAGCAATGAAACCTTGTGTTTCAATAAACTTATTTTAAAATTACTTATCATATTATATCATACATAACATAAAAATAATAAAATTAAATTGAAATTGCGATATAAAAAAAGGTTCGCGATGTGAAATGTAAAAATAACTTTACGGCGACATGAAGGGATAACAAAAATGTGAATATGGTATTATTGTGTTTGAGAGAAAATACATTTTTCTTAACGCAAACATGTCCAGAACAAGACCGACTTTATGGTTAATGAATAAATTAAACTTATTCCTCACAATGGTTATTTAGATAACAATAAACATTTGTAACAATGATTTTCACTCATAATAGAGATTCGTAACTTTTAGAGTTGGTTCCATAATTATTCAGAGAGTTCGCACAAGTATGTTATTGTGAATGAAATTAGCTTCAGAAGTTTAACGTTACCTCCAGTATTATGGTATATCTACCCTTAACTCCCCGTCTAAAACAGCCGACGCTTAAAGCGTTACAACTCCCAAACAATTTTGATCTACCATTATTAATCTAACCTAATCTATACAAATTATAAATTCAGATATACAGGATTGACGGTACACGATGTTTTGCTTCAAACTTTACAAATTTCAGTTACCCAAATAACCTCCAAAACAACCGGAGGGTCGCCGACCTCACAAAAAGTGGATTTATTTCCTTGGAGTTCACGACCTCTCGCTTCCAACACGGATTTATCTTACGGAACAATAAGAATAAAACACAAGTCGTGGTACTTAGCATTGATCCTTGCTTTAAGGAATAAATTGGTTATTTCTGTTTTAAGAATTCTTTTTTATTTTCGTTTTTCTTAATCCGTGTCGATCTACAGAAAATGAGCTCGCTTGGCATGGAGATTAACACTGCTTTATGTCTTTGCTGAAATAAAGATTAAGGCTATTTCGAAGCCACTCCCAACACATTATACACACAGTATAGTTCGGAAAAGCTTTATTTTTATATAGATGGCAAACAACCATAAGACCGGCGTGATGGTAAACGGCTACCGTAGCCTATGGACGCTTGTAATACCATCTAGCGCGTTGCCGGTACCTTGAAGCTGGAGTTTCAAGAAGCTCTGGAAACTTTAGTCACCGCAGGAATACAACACAAGGTTATTTGGCTACGATTATTCTGTAGGTTAGAAGTATTCCACCAATCGAGCTGCTCCAAATAGAGAGAAATCTCCACAGAAATGCCTCAATGCCCCACCTCTCTTTGGCTCTCTCAAGGCTATGTTGACTTTCGTTACGAGTGATTTAGTTTGGTGCGCCGTGTTTTAGAATACATATCGAACAGTAGCGAGGCTTCCTAATATGCCGATTCTCGCCGGCTTCCGTTTGAGAAACTCTAACCAATATAACATACTACACAATACACATTGTATTGTATTTTATAACAATTGTTGTTAAATTCTTCCTGTTTTCGTTATGATAGCAATGATGGCTCAGTGGTAGCATGTAGGGATACCGCATCGATTGACGTGAGTTCGAATTCGTACACTAAGCCTGAGCTTTGATGGTAGGACATTTTCTAAAGTTCGCTTGATTAACTACCAACCTTAAGATGAAAATCGGTTACCAAGCACCCACGGGACTGTTACGGCAGCTACACTTGAGAGCCAGTCCTCTCACTAACCTTAGCTTGTTATCATCTTGGGCCACATGGTCACTTCACATCGGATGAGATTGTGGCCAAAAACTAAACCTATAAGAATATTTAATTATAAATCCCACTTATAGTTACAGAAATTATAATTACTATTTTATGGTCAAATTTATATCCGCGAACCGCCCAAAGTACCTAAAGAAAAAGAGAAATAAACATTTTTAACGACAGCAAAAATACTGTTGTTTCTTAAAAATATAATAACGGAGAAGCGCTTGTAAAAAGTAATGTAATTCGTGAACGCCTAAACGGTTCAACCACGCAATTTTATGTCCTATAAAGGCCTTTACAGCTAACAAAATTAGCTTTTAAAGAATACAGGCGAAGTAGCTGGAGCAGCAGTACATTGTGCTTATTATCGTAGTGGGTTTGTATATTCGAGGCACCTGGGAATTTAGCGGTTGAGGCATCCGATACTCCAGGCCACTCGAAGCAAAGTTCAAATTATTATAGCTACTTTTATATTCTATATTAATACCTCTGTAGTTCTATCTTTATACCTACATGTAATTTTAATGTACTTCAAAAAAGAAGAAGGTACTCAATTCGATTGCATTTTTTTTAATGGATGTTCAGGCATAATTTGTCTGTTTATAAACCGCTTTAGATGATTCTTTTTTTCCTCGGAAAGTGGTGGTACCTCAAGGGTGATTCCATTTTAATTTGAATATACACCAGATAATTCCTCAAAATTATTGAAAATGTAGGATCATTGATCTGGAATATGACATTTAAAAAAATTGTCCAATATTTTGTCCACGGATTGTATAATGTAATTGTTCAATTTTAAGGCTATAAAAATTACAATTATTTATTCTCAACAGATTTTGATGAAATTTTATGTACAGTTTATTGTAAATTTTATGTATGACAAGTATTTTAGAAGCTATTTATTGTAGGATAATATTTAGTTAGGTCAAAGAAACAAATGGCTGTATGTGAGATTGATATATCTAGACTTAAGTGGTAGTGGGCACCGTACATTGCTCGTAGAACGAATGGCCAATCTGACCACGTACCGGAAGATGCAATGTCGGTAGACCTGCATCAAGGTGGACCGACGACCTGGTGAAGGTAGGGAAAAGAGGCTGGATGCAAGTAGCATAGGACCGGTCGTTGTGGCGATCTTTGGGGGAAGCTGATGCCCAGCAGTGGATGGATGGATGGATTGATATATGGTTATGAAAAAAAGTCTTAAAAAGCTCCGCTATACCTATAGCAAAAATACTTTGGATGTATTATAATAAAATTCACGTATTCAATTGTAAATCCGTCAGATATCTTATCGCTGGCTGTTCAAACAGAACATCGTCCTAATCCCGGAATGTTGAAATCGAACCGGGCCTTCTCATTAACACGGAGCGTTTGTGTAAATGTATCCACGGCTCACTGCTCCGGGATATTTGATTTCGTTATCTTATACTACCTATACATCTATACTGGTATAAAAACAGCAAAAAATAGATAGATGGAAATCTTTGAAGAGGGCCTTCATGGAAGGTTCATGCAAGCAAAAAAATACATATAAATAAATAGCTGTACATGTAGGATATTAATTATAAACATAGATTGATTATTTTGTAGCGCCAGCGAGAACCAATCATTAATTTATTATTATAAATTAGAATATTTTTGTAATCTTTAAAATTTACTTGACTGATTTTTATAAAAAATTTACCCGAGAAGCTAGCTACATCTCATTCCTGAATCGATATGCTATAAAAATATCAATAATACTTTCAGACATTATAAAATAGGAGTAAAAGTAAAGTTATGAGACGAAAATAATTACTGCAAAGACGCGGGGCACTGCTAGTTAATATATTTATGTTATATGTTTAAATAGAAGCAAACAAATTGTGTTATTTATAGCGCTGTATATTATTGTAAATCGACCCTATTACCGGTATTCTGAATTTCCCAGTGCTTTCAAATTGGGTACTATAATCTGCATACAAATGACGCTCGCTCTAATTCCCTCATATAAAACTAGACTCGGAAATCCATGGACATTGTTAGTTGCAATATAGACTCTACGGATGTGTAGAGTACTACTGGCTTTTTTTTTAAATTTTTGTTTATTAAAAACACTTTAGATATAATAACTACCAATTACACTAAAAACGTTATAACTAACAGCCGTTTTCAATAATCTATATATCCGTTGTTTCAGTTACTAAAGATAGACAAACTTGTCCTTTTTTTTAATAACCTATCAATGGATAGTTTTTCCTATCTACATAATTTATATCCATATCCTATAGCTTGGATAGATAAGAGGGAAGCCGATATCTGTCTTAAGTTAAATATAGTATTTAATAGAAATATGTAATAATCAGGGATATTAAAGTCAGATAATATGTTATTGAAATCGGCCGTAAATCGTATCAATGATAGACCTTTGGGAAATCAATCTTATAATCAATGGATAAAAGTTCCTATATCTTAATCCGGGTTATAAGCTATCTGTGTGCAAAATTTATCCAAATCCTTTTAGCTTTTTGTGTAATTGAATAACAAACAAACAAACTCACTTTGGCACTTATAATATTATAAGTTAAGAATTTACACTCATATGTGTAAATTACTTTATAAACTAAATATTCGAGTTTAACTGAAAACTGCTATCTACGATAAAACCAACTTTCCCTTAAACGTACGAGTATATCTATATAAATAAAAATCTAAATGTAGTTATGTTCAAATTGTTAAATCTCCAAAAGTTATTTACTGATTGCTTTGAAATTTTGACACAGAAATGCATTCGTTTTTTTTTTGACTGACTACACTGTTAGCCTTATGGGCCCCGGAGCCTCTGACGGCTTTTACAGCTTCACCAGACTTGGTAAATGCATTCGAATACGGACGTGTTAATATATACTTTTTACCGGACTGTGAAAATGGATGATTATGTTTTTCGATCGTATGTATGTCTATTTCTTTGGCACGCCCTGTAGTCTAAACGGCTTGATGGATTAGCTCCAATGATTTGGATGAAATTTTGTATTTAGATAATATTTGACATTGCAAGTTTACTTAGATAGGTGTTTTTCTCTTTTTTAAGATACCGAGCAAAGCTCGGTCGCCCAGATATTACTATTTAAGTACGATGTCTAGGAATCAAATACGAAACAAAAATAGAATTTATTTTTAGTCGTGTTTTTTGCCGTCGGGCTTTTTGTTTCTTTTTTAATAATTTTTTATCTAGTAATATATTATTCATACTCGTAAAAACACAACACAAACACTTTGAAATTAAACATATTATAAATATTACACTCTATTTTCTTTATTTTTCGTTTATTCAGACTAATCCACTGTAACGCGATAACGGGTACAGATACTAATTAATAAATTTTAAACCAGGTAAAATATTTATTAAAAATTATGAAGCGGAGATTACCGTTTGTAATTCAGAAACACCTCGGACTAAATTACTTTATCGAGAGTGGCGCGGGAATCATTTGATGACAATTACATAAATGAAACTCAATAATCAACTTATTAAACTGAATATAAGTAAGTACCTACTATATTACGATTTACTAAGTTCTTTATCTACTTCTCAAGTAATTTAATCTATTTATGTAAGGTGTACTTTTTCTATGTGTTATGATGATTGTATATATATATACTTAAGCTTAACGCATTTTGTTTTTAACTGTAATTTAATTAAATTGGATGTATCCTGTGTTTGGTTCTTATTAATACTGAGTAGCTGCAAAGGCAATATCAAGTGACTGGAACCATACTTTTAGTAGCTACTTTTTATAGTAGCCTGGAACATTGACGGTACTGTACTGTACGCCTTACTCCAGGAACTGGTTTTTTTTGTGGTGTCTTGCACAATACCAATAGTGCAAGGCCCTATTGCAGCAATTTTAAAATGGTAACTGCGAATCAATTACAATATTTGGGCGGTGTCTTGAAAAATACTTCTTTCTATATAAACTTTTAAAGTAAAACACTACAAAATTTCCGAAAACCATTTCCGAGAAATTCATTACTAATTTTTACTTTTAATTTATTCATTATTTATTTATTATTTATTTATTTATTTATTTATTTAATTTTTTCATTTACTAATTAAATATATTGGTTATGCAAAAACATATTTACAAATTGGTTGCTAAATAATGCCACTGTTGAAAATTTTATTACCCGACTGCGAAAAAAGAGGTTTATGCTTTTCGAGCGTATATATGTATGTCTATTCCTTTGACAACGGTCTGTAGCATAAACGGCTTGGTGGATTTTAGCATATGAGGTGTAGTTAGATTTGTTTCAATTGTGAAAGTGACATAGGCCACAAAATATTTAATTACGAGGTCTGAAAATGAAATAAAAACAAAAATAGCGAAAAATATTTTATCAAGTGTTTTTGTTGCAGTCGGGTTTTTTGTTTATTTTTTAATAAGTTAGCTTGTTTATCATTTAATGTAAGGTTACACAAAATAAAGGAGAATTGTGTAACTTTAAAAATTTAGGAATCACTGCTCTAGTATGATTGTTCTATCATTGCGCATAGCTACATATATTTAGGCGTATACCCAAGCATGGTATCGTACCTATGAAACAGACATAGTCGAGGGTCTTCTTAATGGTCATAAGCGTACAGAATGACTAGAATCTCGTTAAAACTAAAACTAAAAAGTGATCGTACCCGTTTCTACGAAAATTCCCCAAAAATCCCTATCTATAACAACTTTATAATTTAAGAATAGGCGTATTGGTGATTTCTCTCTACTTGAGGCAATCTGTCTGCTGAAAAACGTCCACCATACAGCAGATCGCAACCAAATAATCTTGTGTTGTGTTCCAGCGATGAGTAGAGTTTCCAGAGCTCCCTCGGAAAGAGGGGTTCAAGGTTGGCAAGACAGTGATAGTTCTGGTTACAAGCGTCTATAAGCTACGGTAACCTTATATACTTTACCTTTAGTAATAGATATATAAAATTAAACTAAATTAGATATTAATAATAATTAAGAATTTTTCACAATATACTTATTTTCTAATACCTAGGCCAAGATTATAACAAAGCCTAGGTATTTTCTGTAAAACAAAATCACCCCTTTACAACGGCTCAAGGGAGCTAGGATTTGAGAAATCTCCGCCTGTCCTCAACCCAAACTAAATCCCGAATTCAAATTCATTCATTTGCATAGACAGATATGGTGAGTGAAATATACACATAACTATGCCTAATTTTGAGAATATTTTATGTAGTATTATTAATCTATCATATAAGGATAAATATGCTAAATTATAAATAAAAAGTTACCTAATTATTTATTAATTTGAAGCTAAAATTTCTTTAGCACGTTGTGATTTGAAATGTGTATGTTTTACGTACAGTACGAGTGGTCGATAGTTCGAATCCTGCTGATGTAGGATTTTAAAAAGTGATTTTAAAGAAGTTATTTTTGTTTTCTGAAGGTGCTCCTATCGCGTGTTATCGATACACATTTTTTCATTACTACATGTATACATATTAGTATTTATAGCAAAGCACAGGCATAGGAAAGCCTTTTTATCTGTGTTGGTAAAAGTCAATTTTGTGGATATAAAAATATATTTATTGATTTAAAAAAGTTATAGGTACTTTCTTTTGTTGCTTAGCGATTTATTTGCAAATGCTTAAAGCGACAAATTCTTACGAAATTTATTCTACTTGTAGAGTTAATATTGTGTATTTTTAACCTTTCTAACGTCAATGAACTTGCCAACCGAAGATTCTTCTTCTTTTTTATAAAATGGAAAGAAAAAAAATAAAATGCATTTATTTGTTGCACACAAATAAAAGAAAAATAAGCATAATAAATAATACAAAACAACAACGACAAAACAAAAACAATATGACAAGTAAAATAAAAACAAAAGATTTCGTTTTGTTGTGTCATTTGTGTATCAAATTGTCCTCGAGTCAGCATATATCTGGTTCGCATATATCTGTATCGCTGGTTTTCACTCGAAGCCCAGAGAATTAAAATCCAAGTTCAATGATTTTAAGGAGTTCACTGACAATGAAATTATAATTGGACCACCCTTCAGGTATCGCCTATCCAACAAAAAAAGAATCATCTAAATCGGCTACATTCGAATTGAAAGCCTCTCCTTTTTTCAAGTCTTTTAAAACTTAAAAGTAAAAACCACCACATCACAGATCAAGATCCCGCTAAAGCTCTAACCGAAGCTAATGATATCAAACGAGAAAACCCTACAATGAAATACGAAAAATTGTTCTACCTGGAATGAATCAAACTTTTAATAGACAATTAAAAAGCATTTTCAATGAACCTCCATTAGCGGTGTGGAAGCAAACTGATTGTGCGCCCTCTGACGTTAATTCGATAGACTGCACCGCACTTAATTAATTACTGGGAAAACTGCTGTGCCTGTGAACCTCGAGCTTGGAGATACAGCGTTCTAACGATATTACTTGTTTCTATATAAAGGTTCTTAGTGAACAACGAAATTCTTGTTAAAGTTTTTTATCACCTTGTAGTCTTTGTTCATTAAACCATAGATAAAACTGTTTTTTTATTGTTTTTATTTTTCCCTAATCTGTTTTCCCTATGCTTGTTTGATTTTTCAATGCTAGATAAGAAAATATTATTCAAATTGAAAACTGGTATTGTTACAATTTTAAATTTAACCGATTGAAATACGTTGTTAACTCTTTTCAATTTACATTTTAGAAAGATAGGTAATTTATAACTAATTGTTTTAAAAATAAGTGCGTACATCTATACGCATGTAAGAAGTTATCTTTCTATTGTCTTAAAAAAAAAAACAAAATTAATTCCAAAAAACATTAAAATATATCAAACAATGATAATAATTTGAATTCAGTTTAGTGTTTTTTATTTTATTTTATTTTTTTGTAAAGACAATTTTCCGTTCAATTATGCACGTGCAACTTTCATTTTAACCCTCTACTAAACGCGACAAAAGAAGTACTTACATATAATTTTAGAAATATTTTTTACATAAAAAAGGTTTCATGAAATACACATAAATATCTAATTATTGTAAAGTTTTAACAATACATTCAAATAATAATGTTAAGAATGTTAAAAGAAGTAATTACATAATTCAATATCTGTTTAAATTTTCTCTCCAAAGCAACACGCCCTACGTAGCCTCGTAACGAGCGAACCGGTTCTCCCGGTTTATATGTTCAACGTAATGTAATGTCGTATTTATCTTTGCTCTTTAGAACGTAAACAGACGACATCGCAATGTTATTCTATACCTATTAAGTTTATACCGGATTTACAACGAAATGTTTCTGTAAATATTTACTTACATCCACTGGTTATTATATTTATTAAATATTTAAAATTTATGAATAATCGATATACTCGTTTAAATGATACAGTAAATGTAATGAATGTGGTAAGTATTAATAAGCGTATAAGTTTAGGCGTCCACTATTGCCGAGTGTTAAAATTGGTATATGGTGGGTGCGATCCAGTCAGGCACAAATATCGTTTCCTAGCAATAACCACCAATACATTATACAACAATAACAATAATTATTCAGTAAATATTAACAAAAAACAAACGAAAACACAGAGACGGAGTCCCTGGCTGTGACTTAACATTAAGAAGTTAATATAAATTAACCGTTCATACTAAGAACGTGGCAGCCCTACGCTACGACTATCGCCTCACGTAAGCACAAAATTACATAAGCTTTTCATGATTTATGTGCCTTCAGAGGTTCGCCGTGTGTGACGCCATTAGTAAGTAAACTCACAATTAATTTCAGCTAAGAGAAAATTCACTTCATAATATAATTTAACTACAGTACTGTATACTCATGTAAATAATGTTGAAATAATATATCAAGTAATTACATATTGTGAGACATAAAATATCTAATAAATAGAAAATAGTAATGTGGAGACTCATAGATTTAGTATACGCGCCAAGTAGTAACAGGACAACTAAAATTAAATATACAGAATACCATCTTTTTTCTCCTTGTGTAACGATTGGTGGCTAAATATATGCTTCTAGTTATTATATATAATTTACTTCAGTATGGTGCACTATATACAAAGTATATCTCGCAAAAAACACCAGATTTTTCTAAATACACTTTTTAAAGGATGACCTATAAATATCAATTTAACCGTTTTTTTATTAAAGGCAAACCAACCTCCGACTCGACCCTTTAAACCAAAATATTTATATTTTATAGTGCACAGAGAAGAGAGATTAAAAGTTTACAGCTGTAGATAAATTGAGTTAAAATAGCCGGATGCAATTTTGTAACAGAGAACCAGAGTTCATGCCGCTTTATTACCGAAGCACTTTGTAATAATTTTATTACAAAACTAATATGTATGTGGTTTGAAACATAAATAAAATCATAATCATAATTAATTGTCTCTATATCGTTATTCAATTAACACAATTAATATTTCTAGTATTTCTACTTGTAATTACTAAGGATTATTGATTATTACATTATTATTTATTACCTTCAAGAATATAATCGAATATTTTATTTATTTAACAACCAGTTATCTACTCTATATAATATTAGCCCCTTCGGCTTTAAGCATAATAATATTATGTTGTAAATATAAACTTATGATTTATAATTTGTTTATATCTTTATAATGATAATCCATAACAAAATATTAATAAAAAATAAAATAGTTTATATAAACAATCCCAAATCAGCGGGACTCGAATCATTAACCACTTGTACTGTACCTACAACATTGCGTAGAAATCTGGTCATAACACAGCTGAGACAATTTCACGACTGTTATATATAGTTTTGAAACTCATACATTAAAATGAATATGTTTATTTTTTTTATTGTTTCGGTCGGGTCGGATACTGTTTTACCCGACTACGAAAAAGGAGGGCTATGTTTTTCGAGCGTATGTATATATAGCTATTTCTTTGACACGCTCTATAGCTTAAACAGCTTCATGTATATTAGCATACGACTTGTCGTTAGATTCGTCTTAATTGTAGGAGTGATATAGCCTATATAATATTTACGTATGACGTCTGGGAATCAAATAAAAAATAAAAATGGATATTTTTGTTGACATTTGTTTTTGTTGCAGTCGTGTTTTTTATTTTATTAATTGTAGTTTATTTCAGTTTAGCTCCGACCCTGCGGTATGTAACTTCGTTACAAAAAATATTACAAATAATAACATTATTATTATCTTTGTAATAGATGCGACGTTGGCGACGGGTGAATTCTCCGTGTACGTGAGTCGATGGACCGAATGCAGTCCCATGGGGCAAGGAGAGCACGCCGCTAAAACCTCTGAAAGGTATAAATCCTTTTGTATTCGAACCGTTCCTGTAACATTGTGTTATTCAGCGTCAAACCCTTTTTAATCCAAACACGAAAACACATGGCATAAATCCTTTCTATAAAATATCGTCTCTACCGGCGGCTTCACCACAGTACATTATTTATTTTTGAAGTATTATTGCACACGTGAAGGAATTATAAATTACATTACAAATGCAACCAAGACGCGTACTTAGAAAATACTTTAAAAAATGATAAATACCCCATTATGTATACTAAATTTATAAGTACTCATCATTATACGAAAAAAGGATTTTTTATTTTATTTTAAATAACTGTTTTTAACATATTGTTTTTCATCTAATTACAACAATATGTACATAATCGCTAGACGTGAGTGGCAAAGCCTGGGGCATATTGCTCGTAGAGCAAGCCGTAGATACTCGATTAGCGACCATGTATTGGAAGACAAATCGTGGACAGACCCGCTCTAAGATAGACCGACGACCTTATGAAAATTTTTGGGGGAGGACTATGCTCAGTATATAATATTACTTATCCATTTATTCCAAAATAATGATATCTACATAAATATTTTCTGTTTAAGACTATTTTTTATAATAGCTCGGCACTTTGACATTACTGTCCCTAGTGATAAGCACAAAGAGAGAGATCTAGGAGGTCGCTGCTGTTATACCGGCCTGAATAAATATCCCTTCACGTTACGCTTAAAGGACTCAATATCGTAAGAAAGAGGGAACACACTGGCTGGGAGAAGGTTTTACAGTTTCACGATACGACAAAGATATGTCATAGAGAGCTTTTTAGTTCGTGGCGAGATGGAGGTTACCGTAAAACTGTGACACCGAGGCCCAGCGCGTGATGTTCTGTTGTGGAAGGGAGAGGAGGATATTAGATTGAACAGCTCTTTAGAACACTCATCATAATACAGACAATAGAACACGCTCAGCAAGGCGATGTTTCTGCGCAGCTGAAGCGGTTTGATGTATTTGCTTGTTTTTCTCATCTATTTCAATTATTAACTACTCATATTTCAAACTGGAACATAATATAGTATTATAAATGTTTATTTTTATGCATTCAGGTACATGAGATCAGAGGTAGATTCACTAGTACACTCGCCCCGACTTGGCTTACAGAGACGCCAGGTGCAGTGTCGCAACAAAGACGGACAATTCGTCGAAGCCATGTAAGTCACAGTTTGAATAGTTTAAATATCGTAACAAAGTTACCTAATATCGTGGGGTGGGAGCTAAACTTAAAAAGTTACTGAAATTATTTACTTTTCCTATTTTTTGCTTTTAAAGTTATGGGAATAAATATTTTGTTATTAATTATAAAATCAATACAAAAATATAAACAAATTATAAACATAATCAGTACAATCAATAACATTTGAAGTCAATTCAATAATAATAATTAATAACAAAATATTTATTTTCATAACTTTTTTTTTATAATCTCAATTTTATTTAGGGACTTTTGTCGCTAAGGATATGACAGTATCATCATAACTTATACTTATACTACTTATACAAACGAGAACTATAAACTAAAAAAAACATATAAGTAAATAAGACTATACAGATTTCTCAGAAAGAAGACTTAATTCATTAACAAGACAACTTAAAAGAACCATACAGCATTCTGGAAGCATCCGATGGAATGAATTTGCGATAGGTATTTCATTATTACAGGGTGTCTCACGACACCTTTAAAATTTTCTTTCTAATGTATTTATTAAAACATACCACTAATATAACATACATTAAAGGTAAGGTAAGGTACTCTTTAAGAAGACTTAAACTTCCTTTTTAGGGTTTCCCATTAAGAAACCGTCTCACTAATCGTACTAGATAGCTAATCTAATTTTTTACAGAATATGTGTTATGTTAACGCATTTTCTCTCTTTTCTGCTCTGACGTATAAACGATAATATATAAACAAGTAAAACCGTCACGAATATGATGCTTAAAAATGTTAATATATTCATAAATAAGATTATTATGTACAGCGTACATTTTTGTAAAGGAGTTATTATGAATGAAACGCTTAAAATCGACCAAATATGAATCAGACCCGTGCTAATGATTTTGTAATAAGTAAATGTTAAACTGATTCAATATGAATGCTATTATTAGAAGAATAGCACATTATTACATTAAATACAAGGTATATTCGGAAAATAATATTAGTACGACCGTTCATTATCAATACGTCATTTATGAACGCAGAAGTGTTTATCTCTACAAAAGCACAATTTAAATTGACGATACATGTGACTCAAACTAGGTCCATGTTGTGAGACCTAAATACCCAATCAGTGTAGCGATCTGCTAACCGAAGAAAAGCACTAAATTGTCCGCGAAAAAGCACTAGATTGTCTTAATTTTGTTGGAAGAGCACTAAGTAACTATTGTAACTAATTGTGACGACGTTATCAACTGTTTAAGCAATAGTTTCGTCTGAGTAAGCTGAAAAACTAAATTTCTTGGGATGTTTTTTGGGTCCAAAACCATTTAATTTAATATCATTTGGCGTTGCACTTAATTCTATCTTACAATAATCAATTAAGTAACCAGCATTTGTCGCATTTCTAGTTACTGGTCGTGACCATGATTTAAATTTATGATCACTTTCCAATCGTTCCGATAATTTAGTGTAATTAAAGAAACAAACATTTTAATACTCCATGAATTCACCGTGCGGGTGCCGGGTCCATCGTATGTCTGACAGAGGGAACATGAGCAGTCCCTGGGACTTGCGACCCAGGTGTAGGTTTAAAAGGCCCCCTTATGATGCACATCAGCGCTCACCTTGACTACCCGCGATACCCTCCCTGTCAAGCCAGATTTGGTAAGAGTTTGTTAATGCTGCTTTAGATACCCGTTCTAAAATAGAACTTACTGCAGTTCTCGACAGGCCGAGGTCTTTTAGCAAATTATAGAGAAATATATTCTTCTTCTGTATTCTTACAGGTATTCCGTAATAAATTGACAGATTTTTGTAAATGCACTAGTTCGGGCACTAAGCACTAAAATGGAATTTTGAGCACTTAAATGTAAAATAATGTGCTAGACCCAGCGCCAAAAGCACTAAGTTGGCAACTACGTACCCAATTTTCCTTATTAGCCGTAGACGCTATTACATACATGGCACATGTACACATCACTTCATACAAAAAATATCAATTTGTTCTCTCAATCATCTCAATAAATAGGGATGGAACCTTTCAGATGCCCCATTAAACAGTCGTTAAGTCTAACAACTCTCAATACATAATATAAAAATATAATTTAGTATGCATAATATGTAATTCATGTCAATTTGTTTAACAAACGATCACAAGCCACGATGCTTTCCTATGAAACTGGGTCAAATGTTTGCATATGAGTATATTGATCTAATTCAGCGTATGGTAAAGTTTGTTATACGGAGGCTTACGCTTATGGCAAGTACTTATAGTTCGTAAAAAGCTAATGGAAACTGCCATCAAGGCCTGCGAACTCCGACGCTCGTTATGCCAACAAAAACTGAGAGAATCTCTTCGTAAGTTCGCTGACTTCAGCTGAATATTGATCACTTGTGTTTTCTTAGGAGGAAGAAAGTTTCGATGTTTCATTTTTTAAAAACAAACTACCTCCCATTATATTATTTTACCACTAGTCATCAACCGTTGTTTTCTTTAAGGTTTTGTTAAGAGACTTTGTATAATAACACTAGCATTACCCCACGATTTCATCCGACAAACACTGCGCCGCAAACGCGCCCGTGTAGCGTATAATTATTGTTCTCACTTCTCGCAAATACAAAATGTTTTAATTTTTCATTATCTCCTAAAATATGCTTTATAGGGTAAAATTTAACTTCATAAAATTGTCTTAATGATAAAGTAACTATTAATTGTAAGGATTAATAAGCCATGCCTAAAAATAATACTCATAAATAAATTATTAATCTTTAAAAAATAAATTCGCACAATACCTTATTGTGGCTTATTTATAGGAGATAGGTATATGCTATCGTGAACTTTTTTTAGATATACTAAAGGCCAATATTTTAGTAGAACATTGTATTTACTTATTGTTAACCATTACGGCAGCGCACGCGGGTAAAGCAGTTTGGAAGGGCTTTCCACTTCCGACTTACTTAACAAAAATCAATAATTTAGGCTAGCTGAGAGTTATAGCTTAAGGTTACATAGCCTATACTATTCCTCGTGAATTTTGATATCATATACAAAAAGAATTTTTAGAATCTAACAGGTACTTCCTGAGATTAGCGTGTTTAAACAAACAAACAAAAAACTTTTCAGCTTTATTATATTAATAATAATGAATAATAGTATAGAAAAGGAAAACCCTAATGCAAATAAATACCTAATGCCAGTAAAAAGCACTATTATATCTTAAAAGTTTATTAATGTAAATTTATGCTAATATTATAAATGTAAGGAGATTGTTTGTTGTTTGTTTGATGCTAATCTTTGAAGTTTGCGCTAATCTCTTGATCTACCAATGATATTTTAAAAATGTTTTTCAATTTTTACCCAACTACGAATCCTTGGTTATGTTTTTCGAGTGTATGTATGTCTATTTCTTCGGTACGCTTCGTATCCTAAACGTCTTGATGGACGAGGTGTCGTTAGATTCGTCTTAATTCTGGGAGTGACATAGGCTATAAAATATTTAAGTACGTCTGTGAATCAAATAAAAAGCAAAAATAAAAAAAAAATTTTTTGTCAAGTGTTTTTGTTGCTGTATAGTTTTTGTTTCCTTTTTAAAGCTTTTAGCTTTAGCTTTTATGGCTTATTTATTGAAGAAAGTTATAGGTTAACTAAAATCACGATTCACGAGATGGCCCTTAAGAGCGGAGCAATTAACATACAAAGTGTAGGTCACAAAATATGTGAAGCGAGAACGAAGTAATAGTACGAACGGACATTGTGGCGTGACCTGGTCCGGATTATCGGGAGCTGATCGAAAGAGTTATACGTGATTGAAACCGCGGAACACAGCTAGTTTATTATAATTTTAACTTATTCAAAGTAGAATAGTCGTTACTTCAATTAATAATTTACTTTCAAAAATTTTTTATAGAAACTGAACCCTTTTTCTCAGGTACTGTGGGTCTGCACTCACGAAAATGGGTACAACACGAGTATGTATCATAAAAGAAGACTGTGCGCTTGCCGAGTGGCTGCCTTGGAGACCTAAGAGTGACGGTGCTATGGTTCGCACTCGACGGTTTAGAAGACTTCCACAAGGTTAAATAATTTACAAACTAGCTTTATAGCTCTCATGTTAGTTCATGATGTTTAATTGAATATATTATTTTCATTACAAAAACAATCATTTTTTAAGGATAATTTCAATTTAAAGCAATTTGTCAATTTTTTGTCAGTGACGGAAAACATAAGCTTTAAAATTATGTTTGAATAATTACTTTTGATGAAGAATTCAGAGAGGTACAGCGTAGCCAAAATAAATACGCTTGAGAAAAAGTATATAAAGATAAGCCTATCCTTAAATATATTAGATCGAATTAAAGTATATCTCGCATTGATTAATGAAAATTCTATTTATATAGGAGGAGGCAAAGAATGTGACGTGGTGGAAGAAGTAAGACCAGCCGCTTTAGAAGCAAGTGCCCACTGGGTGCCAGGCGCTTGGGGTCCTTGTCGCGTCGCTGCGGAAGCTATACCCGTTATAACACGATGTTAGTTATACATAAATAAATTTTGTTAAATTAGTGAACACATAAGCTGGTTATGTTTAGGACATAGAAACAATAATACACATAACAGTTTTTATTGTAATTAAAAATCGGCATATTATTTTGTTGACAACGCGGCAAAATTTTCGTTCATCTCTGCTATCTTGTTCTCATTTCATCTCACCTCTGCTAATTTGTACTACCAGGTAGTCTTTCAGAGAGCGTAGTTGCACACTTTCTTTTACATATTTCCGTAGTTATTTTCTATTTTAGAGTCCTTTTTCTTATTCTAGTAATTTATCTTTCGTGGCATTTGGTCTTCGTGAACCAAACTTTCCTTGTCTCTTATTACACTCAAATTTGTAGTGATCAACTACTTACAATGAAGCAGTTTTTTAAGTGAATCTAACCAACTACCTATTATACACAATCCAGTGCTAGTCTGTCTAACAAGTCAAACAACATCAGACAATTTCCATACATTGTCGATCTAAAAAAAGTTACGTGGCCAGACCCAGGATTATTTCCAATAGCTAGCTCATAGAAAGACTTATATTTTATATTTTTAAAGAATATATTTTAGATTTAACCCTGTAACTGCATTTTCTCAGTAACCTGCATTACATACATTAGTTTGAATTCCTACATTAGGTAATTGATTTTATATAGGAAAAAAGAAAAAAAAGGAATAACTAACTACTCAGAAAATGTAGTTACAGGGTTAAGTCAAAATAATATTTTAAGGTCTTTATATATATTTGGCCGCGCAAGTTTTTTTTAGAACTGAATGCCTGATGTCCTTTTTATTAAAAAAAAATTACTGTGTGTGTACTTATGCATAAATTTTTATGTTTAGCAAATAATGAAGATGATGATGCCGATAATGATGACGCGATCTATAACGATGATGATGACGATGAAGACGAATCAGGTGATGATGATAGAGACGGTAATGAAGCCAGCTGCGGCGGTGGAGTGCAACGGAGAGAGGCCAACTGCGTACGTGCTGACGGAAGATCACTTCATACTGCACAATGTGCGCATGCAGTTATGCCCACACTAGTGCAGCCATGTGAGGTACCTATTGATAGCGCCAAGTTAACTATATTGTTTTTTCTTTTATCCGAAGCAATATGTAGCGATCATAAGTTAATGGTAGAGGATAGTTACAAAGATATTTGCGAGTTATAATTACACCCATAGAAATTACCCATACCATAAATTCTATGGTTACATCTGTAGTTTTAACTCATGAGTGATTGATTGATTATGAATAGTTGATGATTGATTAATGATTTTGCTGAACATTAACTCTTTGGCTCTCGGGCGTCAAAAAATGTAAGTTAAATTAGCGTATATGACACCCCCGGAGCCGAGTTATTAATTATGAAATTAGATTATAATGATATATCTAACTAGGGTAGCTAGTTATCAATTAGTAACTAAAAACAATACAACATTTTGCAGAAATATAATAGTAGATACTAATAACATAAAATAAATGATTCTAGTTTGTAACAACTGCCTAAATTATTTCCATTATATTTATTAAATTTAAGTGTTTTGTATCTTTGTCTCTCTGTCTATTGGCATATCTTTATTCTTTGAGATTACTTGTAAATAAATATCCACGTGATCAGTTTTACATTAGTTTTCATTGAAGTTTACCGATATCTAATATAATTCCATCGTGAGTAATAACTCGGTTTTCTTAGAAGGCATTAATTACATGAGTTCAAAATGAGGGTAGAGTAATTTGGTAAAATCTCACAACCTCTAAATGAAAGTTAAAGATCCAATAAAAATATCACGTCAACTTTTTAATATAGAAATTATACATTTAGTATGTTGAACACTTTATTTGTATTTCGTAACACTTTTCCATCTTATTTTACCGAGAAATTGCATTAAATATTTTAAAATAACAATATTAAATAAATAATCATTACATAAAGTTAAAAATAACTAAAAACTAAACTATCTCATTAATCTAAGAGTGCCTTATAAGGTCAGGATGGCAGTATGTCCAAAATGCTATCAACATTGTCGCCATATGACAATGCCTTTTAGTCTTGCGTAGACTCGAGTAAAGACAAATAAATAATGGTTTAAATTAATAATAAAACAAATAAATTTAAATAATAATAAATTAATAAAACTCACGTCTGGGGTTGGAGTCCAAATAAAAAAAGTCACGTAAGTAATAATTCCATATAATAAAGAACAAAAGAACAATATTTGTACAAAATTTTACCTTCGTAGGGACTCACAGAACACTAACTATAAAATAAAACACTTCACTTTACTTTCACTTTTATATTTTCGTACTATACAGTTAATTGAGAAGGATACAATATTATCTTTGAAAACAACAACATTACGTACTGTCGGTCGGAGCCATACATTACCAAGAAAGGCTACCGTGAGCGCGATCTAAATCGACCGTAGCGCCATCTATTACATACAATATGAAACTCGGACATTCCGCCCACCAAGGACTAGTCCTTTCAAAATTAGACATCAAATCAGTAAACATAAAAAAAAAAAAAAAAAAAATTCTAACCACCGACCGACATAATCATACATAAATATTGCCTCTATACAAAATGTTAGTACTTAAAACAGAAGTATATAAAACGTTTTAATTTTAAATCTCAAATTTAAACTTAGATTCATGGCAATGCCGCCCACCCTGACGATATACAATCAAATATAATGCAATACAATTATTTATCTAGAATGCTTATTTTACTCAATGGTCTTTTAATGAAGGTATTCTTGCATTTAATAGTTACTACACGCGTTACATTATCAGGTCCTACATGCTTATTAACAATTTTACCAAGTATCCATTTAGAAGGCGGTACATTATGATCTCTAACAATGCATATATCATTAATATTAGGTTCTTGTATTTTGAATTCCATTTATACCTTTGATTTAAATTTAATAAATATTCTTTCGACCACCTTTGCCAAAAATCAGAAACAATTTTTTGAATTAAATTCCATCTCTCTAATTTATTAACATTATAATGTATATAACTTTCATCACTAACGTTTAAAATAGGTTCTCCAATTAAAAAGTGACCTGGGGTCAGTGGGAGAGGGTCATCTGCTTCACTACTAATAACAGAAATAGGCCGTGAATTTAAACATGCTTCGATTTGCGATAATATTGTAACTAATTCTTCATATGTAAGAACACTATCGCCTATGACCTTCTTTAAATGGTTTTTAGCACAACGAACTCCGGCTTCCCAAAGACCTCCAAAATTAGGTGCTTGTGGCGGTATAAAATGCCAAGTAGTAGATTGTAGTGTAAGTAATTCAGCTATTTCGTTAGGCAAATTTGATTTAGCGCGATCAAACATTTCACGTAATTGTTTATCTGCACCAACAAAATTAGTGCCGTTATCGCTGTAAAGATCTTGACAGTGTCCACGTCTAGACGTAAATCGTCTAAATGCGGCGATAAAACCCTTTGCTGTTAAATCAGTCACAGCTTCAATATGGATAGCGCGTGTCACCATACATACAAATAAACAAATGTAACCTTTGTAGGTCTTTGCACCACGTCCTGGCGAAAATTTAATGCTAAACGGCCCAGCATAGTCAATTCCGGTTGCCTTAAATGGCTTACATGGCTTCAGCCTTGCATCTGGAAGTTGTCCCATCAATTGTACTCTAGCTGCTTTGGAATATCTTAAACATGTGATACAATTCCGGTAGTATTTTTTGACTTGCTCTCTAGCCCGTAAGATCCAAAATTTTGAACGTAGATAATTCAACATGAGTTGCGGTCCACCGTGAAGTGTTTTGTCGTGAGCATCCGATATTAATAACTGTGTTAGGTGAGACTTAGTAGGTAAAATATACGGATGCCGTGTGTCATAGCTTACGTGGGCCAAATCAATTCGTCCACCGACTTTTAATAAGTCATTTAGATCCAAAATCGGACATAGAGTTTTGAGTACACTCCCTTTTGGTATTTCTCTTCGGTTCCTTAAACACATGATTTCTTCTGCAAAGGCAAATTTTTGAACTTGTTTTATACAATTCTCTAATGTGTTGTTCATTTCTTGTACTGTTACATACTTTGGTAAATTTTGTCTTTCTTCCTTTGTTATCAAAAATCTTCTACAATATGATATTACTTTCAGCATCTTTGTTAGATTAGAAAATCTCAACCATTCAAAATCTTCGTCTTTATTCTGTAAATCTATGTTAGACTTCTTTAACCATTCTGGTCCATCCCACCATAGGGAATGTGAAAGTAAGTCTGTAGGACTCAATCCTCTTGACGCACAATCTGATGGGTTTGTGTCAGTTGAGACATGTCCCCATTGATTATAGTCCGTTATGGAAAGAATTTCCGAGACCCTATTACTTACAAAAGTTGTCCATTTACTAGCTCCACCTTTTAACCAAGCTAATACAATTGTGGAATCAGTCCACCCATAAAGATTTTCTTTTGAAATTTTCATGACCTGAGATATTTCGTTCAACAATTTTGCTGTAAGCACTGCACCACATAATTCCAAACGTGGAATTGAGATTTCCTTTTCTATAGGAGTAACTTTTGTTTTAGCTGACAATAATCTCACATGAATCAATTTATCCTCAGCAACAACCCGAATAAAAACAGCTGCGGCGTAAGCTGCTCGAGACGCGTCTGAGAAAGCGTGTAGTTCAACCTGGCTCTTACTGGTGCAATAAATCCATCTAGGTATCTGAATTAGCTGAATTTCAACCAACTCCTTCCGAAATCTAAGCCACATTTCATGCAATTCGTCAGTTAAAGGATCATCCCAATCCAAATGTGCCCTCCAAATTTTCTGAATGAAAATCTTGGCCACAATCACAATAGGTGAAATCCATCCCATAGGGTCGTATAAACGAGCGATATTTGACAAAACTTGTCTTTTTGTGATTGGGTATTTGACTTCCGGTAAAGAAACAGTGTACTCGAAATTGTCTGATTCCCTGTTCCAACTAATTCCGAGCACTTTTACCATATTATCAATTTTAATAGGTAGACACTTTTCCCCTTTGTTACTGTCATCTCCGATATATTTCAGTAGATCTTTACTATTACTACTCCACTTCTGAAGCTTGAATCCACCAGACGACATTAAATCATTCATTTCATCATAAATTATTTTGGCTTCTTCTTTTGAGTCACATCCTGTCATCAGATCATCAACATAATAATCATTCTGCGTAACTTCTGAAGCCACTGGAAAATTATGTTTCTCATATTCAGCCAACCTCTGCAAAGTTTTAACAGCAAGATACGGTGCACAAGCTGTTCCGAACGTCATAATGCTCGATAGGCATATTTGAGTGTGATCTCCAAAGAATTCTTTGAAAATCAGTCTGTGAAGGATTTATAAGCACTTGCCTATACATTTTGACGAGATCAGCAACAATGCAAATAGGATGAGTTCGCCACCTCATTAAAATATGTCTCAAATCTTGTTGGATCTTTGGTCCAACCATAAGATCATCATTTAGCGACACGTCATTTACACCTTTGCTAGATGCATTAAAAACCACCCGAACCTTTATGGTTTCCTTATCTTCCCTCACGACCGCGTGATGTGGGAGATAAACAGCTTTCGAATCATCCACATCATCTTTGTCTATCAGAGACATATGTCCAAGAGACAAATACTCCTGTAAAACCTTCTTGTATTCTTCATAAAGCTTAGTATCATTCTTTAGTTTTTTCTCTAAAGCCAATAGTTTTTTCATTGCTATGTCCTTTGATTCCCCATACTGACATTTAGGCTCTTCATCTTTAAAAGGTAATGTAACAATGAACCTTCCATCATTATTTCTAACTGTCGTAGCATCGAATAAATTTTCACACATCTGTTCTTCTACTGTAAATTTCCTATGAATTCTATCTGGTTCAGCTTCCAATTCCCAAAAACGTTTAAGATAATCATCTTCCTTTGTAACCTGCAAATGGAAACTTGTAATTGAATTATTACCCGATGATGAATCAGATAATCTTCCTGATAAAACCCATCCAAAGGTTGTATTTTGCGCAATAAGATTTCCTTTGGGTTGTCTCATCATACCTTCCAACAAAATCTCAGAATAGACTTCAGCCCCTAATAACACGTCAATCTTACCTGGTGTTGTATAACCTGGATCAGCGAGCTCTACACTCTCAAGTTCTTGCCAATCAGGTGAGTCTATTCTGACACATGGAAGCATAAATGTAAGTGATCTTAATACGTACGCACTTACTTTAATAGAAATTTCTGGATTATGACGCGACTGTAAACATAAAGTAACTAAATATTTAACACGCATTTGACCATCTCCCAGACCTGATACAAAACCATTAATAGATTTTCGCTTAAGACCTAACAATTGAGCGGTTGCTTCCGTTACAAAAGAGCCTTGTGAGCCTTGGTCTAATAAAGCACGTATTAAAATTCTATTCCCGTTATTTGAACGAGCCTAAAGTAGTGTAGTCGCCAGAAGAATGTTGTAACTTTTACTTTCACGCTTTGCAAAATTCGTTATAATTCTTTGTTCTACTGTAGACGCATTTGTGTTCTCCTTTCCTTGTTTGTTTTCTCCTTGTATACTACTAGTGTTTTCTGTGAATCCTTCCTTCTCAAAATGCAACATCGTATTGTGTCTTCTTCCACACTTTTTGCAGGACATCGGTTGTCTACATTTGCTTACTACATGACTAGGTTGTAAACAATTGAAGCAAAGTCCTTTAGTTTGCACCAAATCTCTTCTTTGCTGTATCGTTTTTATCGTGAACAGTTTACACAAATTTATATAATGATTCTCGCCACACAAAGGACATAAAACATCGGTCTTCTTATTGACTTGTTGAACAGCTGTATGAAAAGCTCTAGTTTTAGGTACTTGCTTTTTAGGTTGTAAACTTGTCTTGGCTAACTGTTTTCCAGAATCAATCATCTCTAAGCTTCTAAACCTCCCTTCAAGGAAATCCATTAATTGTGACCATGTAGGCAATTCATCACTCATGGAGCTTATATGATTTTCCCATAGCTTGTGAGATTCTACATCCAGCTTTGTAACTACTAAATAAATTACGATAGCATCCCATGATTTAGTAGGTATTCCCATATTATTTAATGCTTTTAATGAAGACGTAGTTGTGTCGAGTATTTGCTTAATAGCATGCGAGGATTCGTTCAGTATTTGTTTTTGTGAAAATAATATCTTTAGTACTGCATTACTATTATAACGTTTGTTATTGTAACGCTTTGTTAACTGTTTCCAAGCCTCTTCATAATTTTGATCGGTAGTTGCAAAATTACGTAGCAAGCTTTCAGGTTCTCCTGATATGCTGCTCTTCAAATAATGTAATTTTTGCACTGCTGATAATTTCTCGTTTCTGTGAATTAGTGATACAAACATATCGTAAAATGTCTGCCACTCCTCATATTTACCACTAAAGCATGGTAGCTGTATTCTTGGAAGTTTAACATCATCATATATATTCTGTGGACTTACACTCTCTGATTTGGGTTTTTCTAAAATTTCTTCAAGCCTTTCCTTAAGTTCAGACATATATTCTGTATATAATTCATCAAATTTATCATAATGATCATCTTTAAAATATAGTAAAACATCTAATTGTTCAGGTGTAGCTACTTGAATTAATTCTCTGTGATTATTCTTAAATTCTTTATATAACTCTTCCAATGAAGCAATCCGTGTTTCTATATAAGATTTAGTTATTCTTATTTTGGGGCTCTTATTAAAGTTCTCTTGCGCCTTTTTTAATCTTAAAGATAATTCTGTTTGGCTTTTAATTATCTTCGCAGCCATATTTGTTTAAAATCACTCAAATGTTAACTTCAAAATACAAATTATCAATTTAAGACTAAAAGCAAAGTCAATGTTTATCAAAATTTCAAATTCAACTATCCCCAAAAATACTTTAAATAAACACGTAGTAAATCACAAAAAATATAAGTCCGAAATTCGTTGAAAAATTTCTAAATTAAAATCACTTCAATTATTCTATGTTCATAATAACTTGAAAATTTTTACAAGTCCAAAGTGGTTGAAATTTTTCTAAGTGTTTTAAAACTCAAGAGTCCAAAGTCCATTCCGCGTTTCGGCACCATTTACAAAATTTTACCTTCGTAGGGACTCACAGAACACTAACTAAAACACTTCACTTTACTTTCACTTTTATATTTTCGTACTATACAGTTAATTGAGAAGGATACAATATTATCTTTGAAAACAACAACATTACGTACTGTCGGTCGGAGCCATACATTACCAAGAAAGGCTACCGTGAGCGCGATCTAAATCGACCGTAGCGCCATCTATTACATACAATATGAAACTCGGACAATATTGTATAATCGTTCAGGTCCCTTGCCCAAGAGATTGCGAGGTCGGTGAATGGAGCAAATGGGGCGCCTGCCAGCCCACAGACGGTTGTCCACTATTCCCTGTTCAACAACTTACTACAACAGGTAAATCAGACATTTTTTAGCAAAAACGAAAAACCTTTAACGATTTTGAAGAGTTCCTTCGAAGTTGAAGGTTCATAAACAAAGAAGTTATGGCTGAACATCCATTTTTTTTAAAAACATTCGAATTGAGTAACCGTCTTTTGTTGAATTCTCTTAATAAAATAATAAAATTTATACGGAACCAGAAGTAAATACGTATCCATATTATTATTCCCTCAACAGAGAATAGTAGAGCATTTAAAAGAGGTATCAATACAAGCTAAATTAAAACTAAATGTACAACTAAACTGTATTTCATTCTCAGTTTTAAATTAGATTTTTTTAACATAGCGCTGTAAAGTGACGTCGCTATTTTATTAAGCACAGTACAATATAAAAACAACGGTGAACACCTAGAGATCGGTAGTCTATCGACGGTCATTGTTTTCATGCCGGTCCGCAAGCCTCTCGACAACTGGATATCAAATGGCTGTTTTCACACATGGAGGTCGCGATCCATTCGAGTACACACATACATGCTTGATTACGGAATATATTCAGCACACACTGGCTGATCCCGGAACGCGATAAACCTAAACGTGCCACATAGAGGGTGTTACACTTGATCGCGTTTCAGTCTGCGTTATCTAATTCTCATAATTTGTATTATTTTAAACAATTTTATTTCCAAATAGGTCATTAAAAAATCGCTTATACAAAATACATTGACTTTAAAAAATTATGTAAATATTTTTCTATATTTCTAAAGGGTACAGTGTCCGTCGCCGGCGTGTGATCTCGGCAGCCTCGGGTGGCGGAGCCCCTTGTTCTCCACTAGAGGAAAAGCGAACCTGCAGCACTCCACGCTGTGCTTCATGGAAGGCATTACCTTGGGGCCCGTGTGTCCTCAACCAACCTCATACTATATGTGGCCCAGGAAAGCGAAGCAGAGAACTTAGATGCGTTGGGCATGATGGAGTAAGTTAACAAAAGATACAATTTTTTATCGTTTATAAGTTTAACGTTATGGCCACAATGCAGCTGATTTTAAGTGATAATATTGTCCAAGATTGTGACAAGCTAAACCTAGTGGGAGAAATGGCTCTTAAGTTCAGATGCCGGAACGCGCCTATATTTGTTTGGTGATAGCTTTTCATCACTATGTTTTCCTTCACTGAAAGCTCAGACTCACTGCAGGAATTTGAACCCATGTCAATCGACGCGGTACACACACGCAACCACTGAGCTGTCATCGTTATCTTGCTCGATGGAGTAAGTTAAGTTAACAATTCAAAATATGAAGTACCTGAGCGTATTTTTCTTCTAGTTATATCGTTTTAAAAAGTACTCTATGTTAATTTCCTGACAGTGTATCTATATTTATTATTTAGTTAAGTTGTGAATAATGAATATTTAGGTTTTATTTTCAACATATAAAGTATTTAAAATAAACGAGAATCAAATGAACGTCTTAAAAGTTTTCAGTAATAGAAAACATAAGGACCCTTCTGAGGATTATTCAATGATTTAACGTGACAGAAAGAAGCGCAGCGTGCTTGGTGCAGCGGCACTGGTGCTCCTTCGCGGAGTGAGCGCTGTCGTATCGCGTGTGCTGGCGACTGTGTTGTCTCGTCTTGGGGACCCTGGTCTCCGTGTTCATCAGTGTGCTCGTCTCCAGCTCATCCACCGCCGACAAGGACTCGCCGACGACATATATTAGCACACGCTTCACCTAGTAAGATTCTGATAATCCAATCTCTAAAATTTAGTTTAGATGTGTAACCAATTATATTATTTTACCATTACTTACATTACGTAAAGTAAAATATTAGAAACATAAGTACGGTTCTTTCTCAAATGAAGAATATATTCTTTTTTGACGTGTCGATCAACAGTGAACTCTTGACAGATCGGCAATGGGGGCGGATGTGCCTCGCGAGACCAAAATTTCGTTTTGAAGGTACGGTTACAAGACGCACAGTGTAACTGACCAGAATAATTAAAATTGGAAACATAGCAATGTTTAGCATGGTTCTTTTTGACAAGGCGTTTTTTATCGCGGTCTTTTAGTCTATAATTTTCGGTTACTTCAACTGCCTTCATAACAGAGTTGCACCAGTTTGGTCTTTGTTGCGTAAGCTCTTTCCACCTTTTTTCTTAAATTTTTTATTCTTAAATCTATTAAGAGCTAAGTGACAATGTGACCCAAGATGGTAACACGCTAAGTGTAGTTGAAAACTGACTCTCAAGTCCAGCTGCCGAAACTCAAAGTGCTTAGCGACAGATTCTCTACTTAATGATGGTAGGTAACTAGGGGAGTATTAGAAAATGCTTTACCACCATGCTATGGTGTCATCACGATGTATTCCTTCACCAGAAGCTCAAGCACATTTCTGAGATTCGAACTCACATCGATTGACCCAATTTTCGTACATGTTACAACGGATTCATAATTACAATAACCTAGAGATATGTTAAATGCAGTAACGTGACGCTTAATCTCTGTAACGAAGAAACTAACCACCAGGACTGTGCTTTTCATGCTTTAGCTGTGAATACAATTCAGCTATGTCTAACATCTGTTATTTATGAATGTAGTCTGCATTATATAGGCAAATGAAGAATTCCATATTTGTTTCAGCCGGATGGCCATGTCCACCAGAAGACCAGTTATTTCAGAACGAAACTTGTAATACTCATGCATGTGCAACATACTCTTGGCTCGCGACACCCTGGGGTCCCTGTGAACGCCGAGGACAAGACTATATTACGGTCACCAACATTACCGACTTACTAGTAAGTTTAGATTATAGCGTTTGTATAGTATTCATTTTTTGCGTCTTTACTTATAATATCATTGATTTTTTGTATTACACTATACTAGCAACTAGTTGAATCGTGAAAATATTTCGGACATTAAACAATGTAAACAATCTAAAAACTGTCATGTTAGACTTAAACTAAAGAACTTAAGACTAAAGACTTAAGTCATGAAGACTTTATTATGAATTATATATCACATAACAATTCCTACAGGATAGTGAAACATTTAATGAGAGTGATGATGAGGAGCCGTGCATTGAAGAAGGCGAGATGATCAGGGATGTGATGTGCGTTCAAAATAACGCTGACGTTGTTCGCGAAGCTCTGTAAGTATAGTTATAATACTGAAAAACAAAAATGCTTTATTCAATGTGTGTAACTCATACGTAGGCACTTAAGAATATCAAAACACTTCTAGAAAAAAAAACCGTTTAGAAGAATATCTCAGTCTTCCAGAAGAGCTCGATCGGGTTTTTTATCCAACAGTACGAATAATTTTTACAGTTAGTAATTCAATGGATGAAGCTGGCATCTCATCAAAATCACATCAACTCAGAACAGAATCAGAAACAGAATTGGTTCTTGGCAGCTGCCAGTAGATAGCCTTATAGTTGTTTCGCAACAGATTTGGAAGAAGCAAAATAAAAATATTTTTATTTAAAGTTTGAAAGGCCAATAGAAAATACATTTTTTCTTCTAATAATTGCTATTTAGACAAGTATTCAATGGAATGCAAAGAATTTTTGTTTTTGAGATTGTACTTAGATATGGTTGTGCAGTTTTTTTTTTACTTTTTGCAAATTTGTTGCCAGCGCCCAACAAAAACAATGTACTGATAACTATATCTTGGGGCCCAGATGTTCACCTTTACGTCGACCGGCATCACGACGAGCTTGTACAGTGCGCTGTAGGAGAGGCTGCAAAGTAGAAGCCTGGATGCCGTGGTCTCCATGCCTCAATACATGTGGTAATTAATTATCTTCTACATCATATCAATCAATATAAATAAAGCTCAAGAGACTGTTTTTTGTTTGAAGGCGCCATCAGTGAAACTACACGTCAGATTTGAAAAAAAATTTTTATATGTTATAGGCCATGTTTTTAGGAAGGATATAGGTTATATATAACCTTTAAGCTATGATCCTAAGGAGCGAAGCGATAACTATGGACGTCAAACAATCTGGCAAGCTGTAGGCAAATACGAGACGTCAGAACGACAGGCTAAACGGATGTGTCGGCATCGGTGCAGTTGGCATTTGTACCAATAAATTTAACACAAGTGAAATATTAGTGTAAATATAATGCAAGTATAAAAAGCTTTGACTCATTACCACCCAGTCCAAAATACTAAAGATATAAATGTGAAATGTGGCGTTGATTTTATATTGCAGGAATCGTTTAAGATGAGATTTGAATGGGAAAGTTTAGATGGGAAATAAAATAATTTAATTTATATCAAACTTGGTGTAAATACTCTTCGGCAAAATTAATTAAACATAAACATATATAGGTTTTTTTAAGTCAACCCCTAAGAGAAAATATTGGTTAAAAAGGTTTGTATGGGAGATGCTTTTTTTAAATCTGATTTATTCTGTGTTCCAACAGCAACTTGATAAGTATGCCAAATACTATTTTTTAAATTTATTTATTCTGTTTAACAGCAGTTTGATAACTTTAGCACCAGACAGTAAACCACAATGTGGTACAGACGAGATGTGCTTTATTGAATTCTACTGTATAAACGTGTTGGCTAGTTTATAGTTTAGTTTAACTAAAGCTACTTAAGAATATTATAATAATAATCTATATTAAATTTTATATAAAAGTTATAATCTGCGACATGTATTTCGGTCGAGCGGTGACAATTATATAATGTTGATTAATGTTTCCAGCTGACTACATTACAAAAGTTTCTTGATGTATGTCTCATACAAATTGTAAAGCTATTTAGTTTTTAAATAAGTTAATTACTGGGGTATACAGAACGCATATAAAACCAGTTGCTGGCTAATAGCAATTCTGATGAATACAATAACAACTACACAGATCCTGGTAAGCAAGTAAGAGTGCGAGTGGTGCACGGCGGTCCCAGCTGTGGGCCGCGACAAGAAACACGCGCTTGCCCAGTAGCAAGATCATGCCGGCCCCGAGAAGCCAGTTGGATTGCCGGCGAGTGGAACACTTGCCGTTTACCTCCTGGAGAACAATGTGGTGTCGGATACAGAGTGCGAAGTACGCAACATTTGTAATTTTAATAAGTGTACTCGCGTGGACTACAGAATGCTGTCGATCGGGAACGCGCGCGAATCGTACTACTTCTGCTTCCGGTTACTTTAAAGATAGAAATGCTTATTATGGATGAACTTTTGCTCTTGCTGACTTTGTTGTAGGTCTTTTTAATGTCTACAATTATATCTATATGTTATATCTTTTACGGTTTAATCAGCATACGCCATTTAAGCGCCCGAATTGATTCACCATGACCTGTTTTTTTTTACCTGCGTAGATCCCTAATTCTTTTTCTAAAATAAAAGTTAATTACTCTTTAAAACACCAGCTATCTGTCAAAGTCCCGTCAAAATCGGTCTAATGATTACCCGGAACAAATAGACAGACAAAAATTTATTTAGCATTTAGTAAAAAACTTTTTTGACATTACAAACAGACACTTAAATGTTATTAATTTTATAGATTACAGTAGACTACTTAGTGTAAACAGTCTAGTTACTCAATATCAACCTTCAATACTAAATATTTATAGGAGCGCCTATGAAGAAGATACAATATGGCTTGTCCAAAATGAAAAGTCAAACAATAGATCCACAAACTTAGATTAATTAATTAATTTTATAATGTGTCCATCACGCGTTGTATACAGATTATGAAATATGTATATAGTAAAGGTGTAAAAACTACTCATTTTAGTAAGTAGATAGTAAAAAGTTTTTATAGTTTGAGTATGGAACATCGACAATAATATTATGTAATTTTAACATTTATACAAGTGCTTTTTGATTTTATTCTTGTTCTTTATAATTTGTCATTTAAGAAGTTTGTAAAAGTCCGAATAATATTTTTTTAAATGTATTTGTATGACATTAAAAATGCCACAATCTCACATAATCACTGAGCCATTATTGGTAATAAAACGGATGAGAATGGTAGACGTTTAATTAAAAATATTTCATAGGTATATGGTGTGGATCGGACTCCCACCGCGTGGAGACGGGGGCCTGTGCAGGACAGCTGCTGCCAAAAAGTGTCGCGCGTTGTCAAGTACCGTGCGACGAGATCAAACCTCTCACTTGTGATACCATCTGCGCTGATCCGTTGAGGTATATTAATATACGAAAATCTATGTAACTTGAAAAGTAATATTTTTAAATAAATCGCTTTAAATTTCTTACCAACATTATCAATACAGAATATGATATCACAGTCTTTTCTATTTAGATTAGAGTGGCCCAAAAACAGCATATTTTTTTATTTTACTTCTCACATGGATAATGTTAACTTACAGATTTTAAGAAAACCCACCAAAAAATCAAATGATTAAAAAAATCGGTACTTTAATAATGAAAAAAATTGTAAGAGACCTCTATAAAATTAAATATCAGCTTTGAAATTTCACAACACTTATAATCTCAACCACAGATCATAATATAAGAGGAGCAAATAAAAAACAGCTGTGGTAAAAGAATTATTTCAATATGAAATGTCTCAGATATTATTTATTATTTGAAGTATTAATCATACCAGGAATTAAAATAATGTATCTACTCTACTGTAAATGTTTTTAAAGGTATTTAGACACAGCTGATCCTGACATACCAAACTGTGTCTGCAAGAACGTCACCTTGGAATTGCTACCAGCTGATTCTGACTGCATCCTACCTCCGGGGTACGTTAATTTAACCATCAAATGAAATATGTATACTCGTCTCGTATGTTTTAATTTATCAGAACGAAATTAATGAACTTTTAGTCGTTGATATCGTGGGAGATAAAATGTATACTTAAATTATAGAAAAATAAAGACTTCATAGAAGGATCAAGAAGGTGAGGCTCGTAACTCACTGATAACTGATACGTCTAACCCACTCTGAACGCGAGCACTAGCGCAAATATACCATTTCCATTTCTTTATTTTCTCGATAACAGCTCCTGTGAAAACTTGAACGAGCGTCTTTTTTACTAATGTAATGCATTATTTTATAAAAATATGACGTTTACACACGTACAAGGTTATACCAGAGTCGGAGAAACTGATAGGGATGGAGCTATATCGATAAACGTAACACGATAACAAACCCGATAATGTAAGAAACTAAACTACTGCCGGATACTTTTGTACAAATTTATTAACTAATATTATTTTTCATTACAAGATGTTTACACGTATTAATTCTTGATTGATAATGCCAACTTCTTCAAAATTTTCGAAGCTGTTGTAAAATAAGTAGGTAAATGTAGGTACACGACAATGAAACGAAATAATTATAACGACAGGTAATCTTTATTTATTTATTTTAATCAAAATCTGATGAATCGTCACTGTCGTAATCGTAATATATGCGATCGATATCATTACTTATTTGGTCACAACACTACAACTATCAAATTAGAAATGTCATGGAGAAAATAAAGAAATGGAAATAGTATACTTTCCTGTATATTTGTACTTTGTTTATTTATAAATGATACACATAACCTTTTTTTTTAATGGACCCATTTCACACTAAATATAGTTAGTTGTGTTAGTTAAGGCGAGGTTGCAAGAATACGGATAAATATATACTTGTATTTGAAGGTCGGAGTGTGGAGAGGGAAGGGCGCTGAGAGCTGCCCGTTGCATGGTCGGCGGTAGAGATGTACCAATGGATATTTGTAAAAAATATCATCCACTCACTGGTAAGTTAGGACGATCAAACATCTTGCAACCTTACTTAAATAGTCGACGAAATAAATAACTAATATAGGGACTTATTTCACACACAACCATTTAATTCCAAACTAAGCAAAACTTATAATGGCTTCTACACATCTGATATATATACTAAACATAATATATAGATATTTAAAGACAAATTGATTGACTGAAAATCGTGGTCCTCACATAAAATTTAGTAACATACGAGGATCGAACCCGTAACCTCTCGGCTCAATAGAGGCCACTTCCCCTACTTTTTTAATACAACCAATGTGGCAAGTAAGCCTACGGCCCGCCTGTGGTAAACGGTTACCGTAGCCTATAGGCTCTTGTAACACCAGAAGGTATCACTAGCACGTTGCCCCTACCTCGAGGAGCTCTGGAAACCCCCATTCACCGCAGGAGCATAAGACAATGTTATTTGGCTGCGATCTTTTGTAGGGTAAAGGTATTTTACCAGTCAGATTGCCCAGGGTGAAATATCAGGGTAAGTAGGGATTTAATCACCTCAGAAACACAACACAAGGTTGCTTGGCTGCGATCTTCTGTATGGAGATATTTTACCATTTTACCAGTGGAGTTGCCCCGGTAAAAAGAAATTCCCAGAGAGCTGTACCCTAAGTTTAGCTCATAAAAGTTTAATAAACAAATATAATTTCTGTTGATTGCCTGTACAATAATCCATTAGGGCCAAGTCGAGTACGTGAAGCGTCTACGGATGGTTACACATACGACTACGAGTTCCCGTCGCTGTTGCGTGGTGCGTGCACAGTGCGTTGCGCACGTGACTGTGTGGCCGGCGCGTGGGGGGAGTGGGGGCCTTGCGCTGCGGAACCTGGTTCACGAGCTGCTTTTCGCTTCCGAACTAGGTAACATTTCAAGATGTTTGTTATTGGAGTTTACTCCTTAACAATCAATTTTCATTTATGGTCCCCGTTATGGAAATTTTATGAGGAGTGAAATTTATAAAAACGTTAGCTCAAAAGTTTTGTTTCTTTCAAAAGGTCATTCCTCCTTAGTAAGTATCAGATTTATGCACCATCTAGTAACTAATGCAAGAATTATTAAATTTTTTTAATTACTTCTAACATATATTGTACAATTTTGTTTATTCTCATGTGATTTCTATTATTATTATTTTATATTTATTTCATGATAATCGTACATAAAGGAGTAAACTACAGTCGTGCGTCTGACGCATACTGAATTACTGACACACACACACACACACACTTTTTTATATATTTATTCATTTTCGTCATGAGTTTTTGGCGGCACCTTGATCCGTCATATTATCTTAATTTTTATTCATAAACTTAATTTACCTTATATTAGGTAATTTTGGCATTATTTTAAGTAATGTAATTTGGTTATATTGTAGAAATGAAGTAGATTATAAAAAATAACTTGCATCATGCATTTTAAGTTGTCAAGAAATTCGCTGGTGTGTTTTAATAAGGGGGCTATCTTTTTGGAGCAATGTTTGAAAATTAAAGAATTGTAGATGGGCACAGATGTCATTAAACATAAAGACGAAAATTGCATGAGAAAAATAGAATAATTGGTAATAATAATCGGTGTCAGAAAATGCTATCACTTTAAGAAGAAAAAACAACACATGACAGATAAAGATCCCGCTAAAAATTCCACTATTTTCTCTGTTAAAATAAGTTGTTGCCGGTAGTGAAACATCTAAAGATTGAAAAATATTCGAACGATGAAAGCCCAAACAAAGTTACGTTAGGTGGTGTGTATGTGTATACTATGGCTGCTGAAGAGTACGAGTAATTTTTTCTACTTTTTTTTTAATTTTTTTTTTACTTTTACTTTTTTTTTTGGGTGCAGGCCGCACAAGATCAGTCGCTCTGGAGATCTATGGGGGAGGCCTATGTTCAGCAGTGGACGTCCTACGGCTGAAACGATGAAGTGATAACCTTTTTGGAGCTCTATTCAAAAGGTTTAAAAATATATTCGTATATATTTTATAGAGAGGTGATAGAAGAAGGTTCGTCTGGCGGCCGTGAATGCGGTGCTACTTTACAAAGAGCCACCTGCGCTGTATCAGAACCGAGGTGGTCATTAGGCGACTGGTCAGTGTGTACTCCGCCGCAGTCTCTGTGCGGTCGGGCAATCATAAATCGAACTGTTGTGTAAGTACTTAATAGTAACGAATTTATGTAATCCAATCCTTATCATCCTAATCCTTATCATGAGTGATCACTCATGGGACGGTCTTCGTTTACGTATCTTTCGTTTTTCATCCAAATTATTATTATTATTATAGTAGCATAGTATTGCTGATCGTTGCTATTGTGTCGCCCTGCATAAATATCTCTTTACGTTACATTTGAAGATCCCGATGTCGTAAAAAGAAGGGAACACATTGCCCGGTTAGATAGTTCCATAGCAACTGCAATATAGTAAAGATAAGAGAACACATTGAGAACTCTTTAGTCGGAAAACTGTGGTTCCGAAACCAAGTACCTTTTTTATTAACCTTATATGTTATAACTACAAAATGTATATCTATGTAGAATATAGTATTAGAGAATACATATTAATTAATTTTGCATTTGTTTTTCTTAATTGAATATTTTATAAGTACCTATATTTATCCTGTTTTAACCTGAGGTATGTATTAAAATAAAATAAAATCATGTTTACGTTTACGAACCCGTATTGATGTTGTGTTAAAAACGTACCAAAATTATTATATTCATACTATGGTAATAAACCGTAAACATCATGTTTTTAGTTGTTTGGACGCTGAAGGCAACTGGCTTGATGATTCTACTTGCGAAGCGTCGGGGGCGGGCCCTGCCCCGTCACGCGAGGCAACCTGCCGAGCTCCCTGTCCCAGCGACTGTGTTGTCAGTACCTGGTCTGACTGGAGCCCTTGCGAACAGGTTAATACTAATCGAATATTGTCATACTACCAGCTAAACATCAAATCTGTCTAGGTCTTACAGAGGTAGTTACTCTACTTTTAGTCCAGAGATTGCAGGTTTAATTCTTATATTATCCTAACATTACCATAACACTAAGCATGGGGTTGCATATCCACCAGAGATGTGTGAAGTAGGTAGACGGTGCGCGAGGAAAAATCTACCAATACGATTACTTCCTCGCTTAGCGCAGCTCTGGTGAAAAAGGGCTAGCGGAGATGTAAGCGAGGAATTTATGCAACGCTGCAAGAGATGCGAGCATGGAATGGGTGCGAAAGTTGCTGACGCTTACGTCTTAGTTGAAAAGAGTCCACGACGCATCCTCGTATGCCCATGTATTAGGTTGTCATTTAAATAATAATGACATTATCAATCGTCTATGCAGACAAAGTGGGGAGGCCGACGTGACAGGACTCGGGTGGTGCTCCGACCCGCTGACGACGGCGGATCCGCATGTCCACACTTAGTTGGCGCCGAGCCTTGCTCTCCACACGCTTACACGTGGCACGTGGCGCCTTGGGATGACTGTCAACCTTTGGGTAAGATACTAGACACTATATCAGTCCATATGACCCTCCCTACTATACATTACGCAAAGTTCTATACTAATATTATATAACTACTCATTAGAAAGCTCAATAGATTGTTAGTTTCAATACGCTTATCTCTGGAACTACCAAACAGATTTGAAAAATTAGTTTTGCACTTTATAGCCTATTTATTGAAGAAGGTTATAGTCAGGGCCCTCTTTACCCGGGGGTTCAAGGGGTGCAAGGAACCCGAGAGCAGAGTCCTAGGCGGCGTAAGCCGACCGCCATAAGTCTTGATAGGTATCTACTAGCGTACCACAACAACACTGAGTAACATTGTAGTCCACGAAAGCAGAGCTGCGAGCACAGCATATTTAAGGTGAACCATGGGTCCAAGACTCAAGATGGATTGACAAACTTGACTATTATAAGTAGGTAGAGAATGAAAAGATAATGATAAAATAACATTATTCAAAAATATTCCAACTCAAAAGTCCGATTCATACCCCAGCGCCGAATATGCTTCGGAGGGAGGGTCCTGGTTATAGGTATATAATTTCACACTATGACTTTAAGAAACGGAGCATTAACCGTGAACGTTCTGCAATCTGAAAAGCTATAGGCAAGTACTAGAAGTGAAAACAACGATAAGATACACAGGTGTGTTGACAGCGACGCGGTGGAGAATTGGTCGTATAAATTTAACACGGGTGAAACCGTGGGACATAATAGCTAGTATGTTAATGGAATTTAAAGTAATGCACAAGTCACCCTTGAGTAATTTTAAAATATAAAATATATTTCTCAATCATCTGTAGTTAATATTTTAAGTAATATCTCACGGATATCTCCCCATTGTGATTAGGCGGTTCCCCTTGTGGTGAAGGCACGAAGAAGCGAGCCGTACGCTGTCTACGAAGCGATGGAATATTCGTCAACGATTCATTTTGTCCTGTAAGTACTAATTCTTAACTAAAAAATATACTTTACTTTTCTACATTTAGCAGACGCCGATTCCATAGAAAAACTTACAAGCTATTCACTAATTTAAAACTCAAAGTTTCAGGATCCTAAAACCTCGCGATGTGATCTCTGCATAAATAGATTTATTCAGGGTACTACTTTAGATAAAATTACCGAAATCACAACCTTTGGCAAAGGAACTTGAAATCGGTTCATGTTAGCTCACTTTCATCCCGATAAAACACGTTGTGCACGCGGGACAACAAAAGCATTTTTTATTTGGACAAAGCAACGGATGCCACGTTTTGTTTCTGAAAATGCATATTTCTTCCAGATTTTTTAAATCTTTTTAAAGATTCTGGAAACAATAAATCCTCTATAATCAATCAGTTCATAACATATTTCAGATATAAAAGTATTTGTTTTATACTTAGTGGTTTTAGCGTTTGGCCACAATTTCACCTGTTATAAAGATGTGGCCGAAGATGTGGTGTGATAGTGCGTTACCACTAAGTATAGTGAGGGAACTTACTCTCAAGTGCACCTGCACTTGCTGCAGTGCAAGCACCTGCTTGGTGACAGATTGTGTATCGTAGGCGCGCAAGTCACAGTACACTGAAGTAAACAGTATCACGTCTTCATAGAAACAGTCGAAACGAAATCTAAATAATTTTCAGTACATAATTGTCACGGTTCCGAAATTTATAACTAATTACGAAATATTATATTACTTTTTATTTATTAAACTTCAAGCTAAAAGGATATATTTTTATTGAAAAAAAATTACATTCTCTTACTACTTCACAATCACTTTTGAAACTAAAAATAAAACACAAGTAGAAATAAGTTTAATTAAAACTTACAAAATTTCTAGTAGATAATATTTTCTGGTGAAAAGATAATAATGACATTTTAATATAGCATTATTAAATACATAAGTAGGTTACCCAAGAAATACAGTCAGAGGGCAGCCCCAGTGCGTGTTGTAATTATTTTAATAACACTGCCGAGACAACGTACTGCTTACTTTCGTGTACTGTAGTGACGTAATGTCCTGCTACCTCATCCCCGCCAACGTCTCTCATATAGGACGGTCGCGCAGGAACTTGTTCGACTGTAGCATGCTATGTTTTCATCAGGATGTTTTCCTTCGTCGAAAGCTCAGGCTCATTCTAGGGATTCTAACTCACGTCGAAAGACGTCATGTCCGTACACACTACCACTGAGCCTTCATTATTTTACGTATCCAGAATACTACAGCTACAGAAACTAAAGAATCCTGGTGCTATGTCCCGTGTGGCGTCGACTGCGAACTGGCGGAGTGGAGCGCCTGGGACACCTCCGCCTGTTACTGCGGTGAAACTTCCCCAACACGACATATGAGACGGACAAGGTAATCTTTTACTTATTGTGATTTCATTATGATCTTTATCTAAGGACCGCTTATCTCTAAATGTGATTTGTTTAGCTCCCGCTTAATTTTAAGTATATGAAATTTTTTTACAATTCGATATCTCAAGAATATTAAGACCAAGCGTGCCATATTATGCATCACTTTCGTGGATCGTGTGATAAATGCTGAAATCTGGAGGAAAACAAAGGTTGAATACGGTTTCAAACGAGTCACAAAGTTAAAGGCAAGACAAAAAGACAGTCGATGGACCAAAGCGGTTTCGGAGTGGTGGCCCAGAGATGGAATACTACCGCTGGAAAACAAATAGCCGGACGATAATAGTGAGGGTGGATAAATTCGGAATGAGAGTATCACAAGATTGTGAGATTTGGGGTGAGCATCTGAAAGTCTTCACTCTGCCCACTATTACAATACTCGCTATAAAACTCTGATGTTACTGAAGATAGGATCAAATTAAAAATATTTTCAAATAAACGTAATATTTAAATTCTGTGAAAAAGTACTATTTGTAGTGTCGAGTCGAGTCGAGAGCTAAGACTAAGAGAACATATTTGACCTGAAGATGAGATTCATCGCAATTTTTTATTACTTAAAAAACAAAGAAACGGACAATTTCAGATGACTTTTCTATTTCTAATATAAGGATACACAAAAGACAGTTTAGTTCAAATATTCAGTTTTCATTTTTGTTATGTTTCTTCAATGTATCTTTGCAACTGCAATAAAAACAAAATGTTTCTACTGGACTGGACTGTGGAATACTGGACGTTAAAGCGAAAAATCTTTTGCAATTTTATTTTCATAATATATTTTATATTAAAATTATTTCAATATACCTAATTTCCAATATATAGACAACATTTAACTGCGGCGGTGTGGCCCGGTCGTGCTTGTCCCCCCGCGGAGCAACGCGCCCCCTGTCCCCGGGAGCCTTGTCTACGGCTCGTGGCTCGACCATCTCTTGGATGTCACATTCAAGTAAGTTTTCTAAGTATATCCTAACAGGTGTACTTTAAGATTCCCGTATACTTAGTTTTAACTGCAGGTAATTACAATATTCTTATTCATTTTTAACCTCTTCGAAAATTAAAAATCGCTGAATTTATTATCCATGCTTAGCGATTGTATATTATAAGACTGTCTTCTACTCTTTTTGTGGCAAACAACAAACCTGTTAGTCAACTATAACAATTCTTAAATTTGTTGTATTGTGAAAATAATTTCAAATGTATTAAATGAATAAAAATAAAATACATGCATTGGTATTCAAAATAATATGTTAAAAGCAATATTAGGGCACTCACAGTACTCCATACAATAGCCATCCTGAGACATGGTGGGATTACGAATTAAAATAATGTCTACGAAGGTCTTTCAGAGAGAAAGATATCTATTAACAATAAAAAGCATTAACTTGAAATAATAAAAACAACTTTATGTTGCATTGTTACCCCATCCAGCTTGTTTTGTTTGTGCAAAATGGATTTAATCGGTGATATATTTTTATAAAGGTGATAAATTCTTCCATAGGTTTTAGCATAATGGGCATCACCTCACCTGATGTTAAGACACGATGTGGCGCAAAGCATGAAACAGTAAGCCTAGTGGAGGAAATGGCTATAAAGTGCATTTGATGGAACACATTTAGTTGCTAGGTGATAGATTTTTATCACAATGTTTTCCTTCACCTAAAGTTCAGACTCACTGTATAGGTTTGTACTGACATCGACTACGATTACGGCTTAATGACAAATATCGCCGTCAGACATCATCGGGTGAGGAAGCTGAGAGGGCTTGTGGATGGGGAGTGAAGACATCACATGCGAGATGCGAACTAACGAATATAGGCGATGAACCAGCCACTGACGCATACCTTGAGCCGTGGCGCTGCGCCATCGTGCTGCCGGGCAGGATCGTCACTCCACCTATGCGTTACCAGGTAGCTTGTACTAAGAAATAATACTCAATCGAAACTAAGTATGGCTCAACATTGTTTCTCTATTGTAAAATTTGTCTTTTTGATCGTTAGTAGTAGTCAGTGAAAACGAAACTCTTAAGATGACTAAGGTTCTTTGAAATACGGATTTTAACAGCTTTCTTATTATAAAATTATAAATATCTTAAATACTACATGTTAGTGAAATATGTTTTGTTGAAACCATTGATACGCATTTTAACGTTAATTTTAACCTATTTATCTATTGTACACCAATAGCGGGAAACATTAAGAGATTATAAAGGTGTTTGAAAAATAATATATATATAAACCAACGGTGCCCCACGGATACACCCGTATTAATTTATTTTTCACTTTCCGCCTAACGTATTATACATTTCAAAACTATGAAACATATCTTTTTTATTTTGTAACTGAATTGAGGAAATGACGGATTTTCATACAAATTTTTATGGCCTTTTTCATTACCTTAAGGATTGAATCTCCAAAAACCTTTCCTTTGTGCTCACTTAAAGTGTACAAGGAGCCCGTATGCAAATATTCACGATCCTAACTCCAGTAGTTTCAGTCAGTCAGGAGAATTAATTATATAGGTTAGTGATCATGTTTTTTTGTATCAGGAGGAAGAAGGTTGCGAAGTTGAATGTGGATGCAAACAGTCCGAGAAGGGTCAGTCAGGCCCGTGGGGCTCTTGGGGACCTTGTCGTGGCGGCGCCAGGTCTCGCACCAGACAACTACTGGTACCAGCACGACGAGCTTGTAAAACACCTTCAAGGTATATTTCACCTCTAACTCTCTGATTAAAAACAATATCACAGATATATCTAACCGACTTAAAAAAAAAGGAGAAGGGTCTCAATTCGATGTATTTTTTATGGATGTTCAGCCGTAACTTCTTTGTTTAAAAACCGATTTAAATGATTCTTTTTTCGTTAGAAAAGGGATACCTCAAGTGTGGTCTTATTTTAATGTCATTGGCATTGGACCAGCTTCGACCAGGGAATTCCTCAAAATAACTGACGTTGGTTTTCTTTTTCGTTATAAATTGTCTTGTCTACAAGTATATATAGTAAAAGTGATGGAGGTTCATGGAAAACATTGTGATGAAATCATAGTATGGTGTTAGACCATTTTCTAATGCCCGCCTGACTGGCTACCACAACGCATCTCTCGTACCATCAACGTACCCTCAAGTTGAAACACCAATAGCTGTGTTCCAGCAGCCGCACTTGAGAGCCACACCTCCTCTAGGCTGAAAATGTTACCCATCTTAATCCAATTGGTCACTTTACATCAGATGACGTTGTAGTCAAAGGTTAAATTTTACTAAGCCCGAGTCATATATTTTATTTTGTATTTCTACCTCTCAAAAATGTTTTTTTCTTGTGGTATATATACTGTATTCTGTTAAGAGTAGAAATATTTGACACCAAATACAGATTCGTGACAATAGAGTGGGCAAACTGCACTGGCGATTCAGACGAGATCCCTGATCTTCTGGCGGTTGAACCTCGAGAGGATAAGTCACGTCGAACTTGGGTCGACAAGGAGGTGTATCACGATGGATATATAGGTATGTCAATAAACACACGTATTTTCTTTGTTGTCTGGCTAGCTACCAATCTACTAAGTGAAGTTGTAAAAGTCTCCTGAGGCTCCCAAGTCCCTTATGGCTAACAGTATAGTTAGTTGAAAATCTCTCGCCAAGTTCCAAGCCTAGGCGTGTTCCGGCAGTTGCACTTGAGAGCCAGTCTTTCATTAGACTTAGCGTGCTATCAACTTGGGCCACACCGATAATTAAGATCAGGTGATATTGTGGCCACAACGCTAAACCTATATCGAAAAAAAAAAAGATTTTCTAAGTAATGTTTCTTTAACTTTTTACCCGACAGCGGAAGAGGATTACAGAGGATTAGTAACTTACAAGTTATACATTACTGTTATGCATTATTCCTACGAAAATTACCTATTTATGTATCTATACTCGATTAAAAGTTATAAAATAATTAGTACGAGAAACTATTAAATAAGAATATAAAATTAATTAAATAGAATGGAAATAAGTAAGTTAATTAAAAAATATAAATTTAAAAAGCGAACTTCTAACCTTTACATAATATAATAACGGTCTTTAACACCATAAACAGGCTGTTTTTCCTAAGACAAAATTTTAAAAATGTTTTATGTTTTATTGTAGTCAAAACTTTTTAAATATTTACCTAACTCCTTAAAAAATACTTTGCAGCTGCGAGCCAAGAATGCTGAAACTGTCCGAAATGTATTATCTTGTTGTTCTTTTTTTATAATTCTAGAAGGGAGCAGTTCAGTACTGGCCGTCGTATGGACAGCTACAATCGTGCTAAGTCTCTACGGAGCGTTCATGCTTTACCGTGGATTTATAAGGTACCTAAATAATGTTACTATTTGTGAAGTGATGGTCTTGGAATTTTACAAAAAATCTATGCTTTGTAAAAAGACAAGTTTTACTATGGAATACTACGGTGTTAAAGATATGTCTTACAAGCTATTGCTAGGCAACAATCAGTATATCACTGGCAGGTCTCTTAACCTTGGAAATATTACCTCCTTGTTTGGGCTTAGGATGGTACCACGATTTTAAAACTTATCTTTATCTAATATCCGGTGTGATGAAAAAATCGCAAAGCAATAAAGAATGTATAGCACATTATGTAGTTTAAATATATATATATATATATTTATTAAATGTATGGTATAACATAAGAAAGTTTTCTCTTCATCATGGATTCGTATGCTATCCTTAACAACTGTTGAATGCAACTGATGAGCCGGCTAGTCTGTTCAAATTAATTGCATCTAAATATGTATTAGATTTAAGTATGTATGCGATGATGGGGCTGACATTTGCGCGAAATGTATAGAAGTCCCTAAAATATAAGAATAAAAAACATTTAAGTGGACTAAAATGATCTGATACATATTTATTATTCAGTCATCTGCCGTAAAACTTTGGAAGAAATAAAATCCACGTAATCATAAAATTTCATCCAAATCTTTAGCCGTTCCGAGAATACAATTACAGAAGTACATACTAAAATTGCTCATTTAATAGTATTGAATGATTCTAAGAAATCTTTTCATTAATTAATTTAACACTTGGCAGAGTGGTCGTAATCGATCAGCAATTATGTCCTTCCGAGCGTTGTTTTGTCTCTTGCTGTATGTACATTTACTAACTTATAATACGGATAGACAGATATTGATGAGGACTATCAATTTGAACCCTCATGATGTTGGCACGTTTTATGGTTTGCTGTCAAACCCTATCAGTGAGGAGGCCAAGGCTCTTCTCACATTGATAAGTTGTCATCAGTGAACAATTTTGTAATTGGGTTTATGTCTTATTGTTTTTTTTTCTTCGCCTTTTAGTTCCTTATTTTTGTCCCCTATTTTTATTTTCTTATCTTATAACAAATAAGTATATGTAATATGTAGTTAATTCAGGTATGATTTTGCTTTTGCAGATGCCTCCGAAGCAGAAAGATGAAGACAGTCACAAAAGTGTAAACCAAATTGGTTGGAAATCATTTTACTGATTCTGCGATAATGCTGAAATCAAGTACGTCTATAACATCGGCTAGCCCAGCTCCCTGTTTTGTTGTCTGTTTAAATCCCCTTATCTATCTATGTGTTAGATCATTTACGAGGTTACTGTAAAAAATTTGTTACGCTTCTATTATTATAATAATACCAAAGATTTTATGTTGATGTCTGACATTGACAATATAAGTTAAATCAGTTAAATAACTTTAGTTTCGTAAACAACTATTATATTTCTGAGGTCATAGCTAGAATTCGTACCACGTTCTTTAAAAGTTGATCAATGCTGCATGTCAATAACGGACTGCATAATTGAAGACGTTTTTGTGATATCGCGTATAACAATATCAAAATAAACTGATATTAGTACTTAACAAAACTGGTTTTTTTAAATAAATAATCATTATCGATGATCAATGATTTCAACTATCCCTGTTCATCCTCCATTTGATTTTTTAATCTTTACGTACTTATAAATCCATCAATTACGCACTACGATATTAAATTACCGTATTCTAGGAGCTATTGTTTGTTGGTAGCGCGATATCTAGTTGAAACGCCAGCGGAAACCAATCGTTAATCTATGGTACAAGTATAAAGTTGTCAATGAAATTCATTTTAGCCCTATCATATGTAGCTCTTTTTAACCGCAATACAAGCTACGATCTATCGGAGAGGTTTACCCGTTCGCGTTTACCGAACGGTGTCAATGTCACCCAAAAAAAAAATATTTTCGGTTATGCATCGCTCGCCTGCGAAGGTTTAAAAAACTTCATGGGTCTTTTCCAATACACGCTTCGGTATACCTGCGCAGGGACACCTGTACAGGTACACTTCTACGGTAAACCGTAGCGTGTGTGGCTAGCTTTAGGTAGTGTACTGTCATTATTACAAAATGCACTGACATTTCAACATAGATATACGAATATTAATTTTTCTATATACGATCGTAGTTTATATTATCCTAGCAGGCTCCGCGGACCTTGTTCTCCCGTTTCCATTAGTTAATATCTTGACCACAGCGCTACATTTTTCTTTTAGGTATAGCATAAAAACCTGTCTCGTTAGCCTAGCAGTCATAAGCGTGACTGCTATGAGCGAGGTCCTGGGTTCGAATCCCAGGTCGAGCAAAGTGTTATTGGGGTTTTCCTATGAAATTCTCAGTAGCAGCTCGGAGTTTGGTTTCGTGCCCGATTAATAGCAATAGGCTCGCCCCCTAGTACATGGGACCTAAAAACATACTCGGCGAACTGTGGGTGTACATAAGTACACCTCTGCCTAACCCTTCGGGAAATACAGGCGGTGATGGTATGTTACGTTATAAAAACTTTCTGCATGAAAAAACACTTATATAGGTCTGCGAATTTTCATGGGGGCAAATGGTTTTATCATATATACCAACATTCATATAGATGTATCAATAATCACATTAACTATTAACGTTAATCCGATAGAATTAGTAATATAAACAAAATGTTTAGCCAGCAAAGAGTCTGTCCGCAGGTGTGCTTCCATATTTTTTACAACATAATATATAAAATTATGCTTTAGAACGGTTTTTTATAAAATGTTCCATGGTAGCCGAGCAGTCGCGACCGCAGCGTTCGCCGGGCTTTCGGATTGACAATACTCGAATTAGCTAAAATACTCTAGGCGTCGGCTACATGTGTAGCTTTCTTAGACTAAATGAGGACAAGTTGATGTATTTAGGAAGTAACCCTATAAATTGTATCCATGATATCTCATGGATATCAAACCTCCTTCAAATAAATGCATCCATCTGGTTTATCTGCATTACACTGGTGAAACTTATTCTAGTCAACGAAAAATAAACTATTTATTAAGGGTAATTAAAATCTTACTTCGCGTTTGAAACATTTTTTATTGAGTTTTATTCGAACTGAATTACAAAAGCTTTTTAGTGCACAAACTTAATGTGACCGTTAAATAAAATTATTCAATTTTTACTTTAGGTACCTACCTATATTAACACGTTCACAGTGGTAAAAAAATCCGTAACTATCGTCTTGTGCATTACCGGTTAAAAATGGTTCCATCAAACTTGTTTACATCACTATAAACGTTAGGTTCTCTTTAGTGCAGTATCTAATCGTTATCGACTCGACGTTTTCATTTGCTGTTTTCTCGTTATCTGTCAGGCAAATCACGGCAACAGGCACGTCGAGAAGGCCTGATGCGCTATTTTAATGCCAAATATTCCTATATTTTCAACAGTAAGTCGAAAACAATATCTATCTTTGTCTTACTATGGAACGTGGTCATGAAAATCATTCCTCTCCAGCGAGCAAGCATGATTTTTACGGTGCGCACATAGCAGTTGCCAGCCGATTATGGTTGATCCGCTTTGAACGTGTTAATATAATTTTTATTTTTTAATTTAATTCCTTTTTGTGAACATTATAAAAAAGTTATTTATCTTATACATATATATTTAGCACTAGTTACAGTTTTAATATGTTAAACCAGGAAATCACAATAGTAATCAAATAAAAAAAATTAAGCTGATTACGCCCGCCATAGACACACACCTGCACAGGTAGACCGTAGCGTGTGTGGCCGGCTTAATGAACTGATAAGTTGACAGACGTTCTATTTAGAATTGGAGCTTTGCGCTCTCGCGACCAAATAAGACAAAACACATCATACAACATATCAGTGTTTTTATACAAAAAAGTTTCATCCCTACAACAGAATGATTACAAATAAATATAATGATAATCAGGTAACTTTGTGACAGTGCTTCAAATATACTCCGGGTAGAGCTTTGGCGCACAAACTATACCTTATATTAATAGTTTATAAGACCTATTATTAATTGATCATACAATTTTGAGATAATAATCGTGTATAACACCTATTTGTAGATTTTGCATTTATGCCCATGTATTGTGAAGTATAATATTGTATACATATTTATAATGTACGTGTGTCCTAAGTCTCGACCACTTCTATCAATATATTTCGTCATTTCTCCTTTCTTCTATTCTCTAAACATCTCATTTATCATTTTCCACACATTATATTTGATTGAAAAGCTACAAATATCTATTAATTTCTGCAAATATTGCCTCCTTTGTTTTTCTTCTGTTATACCTAATTATTTCAACTATTTGCCATGGTTTTTAACTTATTGTTGTTTTATCTTAGACATATAAGTTGTCATATATTATATAAAAGCTTACTCCAATTTGTTAATTAAATGAATTGATTATGTATATGACACAGGTATTAAAGTTATCCTTGGCTAATTCTTGTTCCTTCATGACAATATTAATCTTATATAAGGTATATTATAAACTGTGGAATTTGTAGCAAAACTATTCGCTATATCTTTTATTTTGACTTAACACTATGCTCTGTCTATACTTTCTTGGTCCAATATATTTGTAATCTTATCAATATTATATACCTACCATTATAATAAATGTGACATGATAGTTAAGGAATCGTGTTAGACAATACAATATTTGATATTTAATAAAATATGATTGTGTTTTTATAAATGTGGCTTTCATTTATAGGTAAGCTTATTTCCCAATTTCATAATTATTTTACTTGTAAGTAAAATAAAACATACAAATTAAGTTGATATGCATTCAGTATAAGATGCGCGAATATGATGCGCGAAGGAGCAAAAACGACACTCACCTTCGTACCGTGGGCTATAAAAAATCGATTCTTTAGGAATAAACGTAAAAACGTATCAAGTAATGTGTCGAGTAACAAACAAGAGGATAAAACGATATTGTAAGGAGTTAGTAAAATTGTGGCCCTAACTTTACACTCTAAGCCGACGGGTTTTTGCGGGTAAGTTTATTTTTTTAATAGAGAGATTGGTACCTGAAACTTGGCAACATACGATGTGAAAGTACTAGCGCGGCCTGTAGGCTATTGTATGTAGCTGTAGATGTATTATAATAAACAACGGATACTCCCTCAGCTCAAGAGTACCTGTTAAGTCAATATCAATTCAATATCAAACGAATAACTCCGATATGTATAAATCAATTTTTCGTACATTTTTGTAACATAGGGGCACTTTGTTTATTCTTTTTTTTTAAATAAATTGTACCTTGTATTGAGAGACAAAAAGGGATAAAAATAATAATATTAGTTCCAATTATTATTTTAATATCTAAATGTGTAAGTATTAGGTCCTTACATATGAAATTGGCGTTTTGTTAAACTGGTCACTTTGATCTCTAATATCTAGCGTCTGGTTAGACATTACAAATTCAAATTTGTTCCAAATTTAGGCTTGTGTTTTTTGTTTCGAATTAAGTGATTCATTTGTTTTCGCACTATTTTATATTTCTTTGACATCGTGCTTTTTACAAAATAAAAAATTTAAAATATCGCCTTATTTAAGAATATAAGTTCCATTGTGGCATCAGCGCTGCAGAATCAGCTCGAAGGATCAATGATATGTATGGGAAAGCTACTGTAAAAAAAAACACGGTACGTTTTTAGTTCCAACGTTTTCGTTCTGGAAATTTTGACCTACGAAACAAACCCTGTGGACGGCCGGAAACCCTAGTTGAAAATGAAGAATCAAAAGTGATCGTTGAAGCGGATCATTCCCAAACCACATCGGTGTTAGCGGCAGGCTTCGGTGTGAGTGATAAAAAAAAAATTCACTTGAAACAAACAGGAAAAGTGAAAAAGCTCGAGAAATGGGTACCGCAAGAATTGACTGAAGCACGCCACAAACACTTATTGAGTTCTGCATTACATTACTCAACCGTCACAATAACGAGGAAATTTTGAATCGTATTGTTACTTGTGACGAAAAATGGATCCTTTACGACAATCGGAAATGCTCATCATACTGGTTGAACCCAGGAGAACCGGCCAAATCCTGTCCCAAGCGAAAGTCGTCTCAGAAAAAGGTACTGGTGAGTGTTTGGTGGACCAGTGCTAGTGTCATAGACTACAGCTTCGTAAGATCTGTCCAGACGATAACGGCAGATCTGTATTGTCAACAATTGCAAACCATGATGGAAAAGCTTGCCGTCAAACAACCGAGACTGGTCAATATATCAAGCCCACTGCTTCTTCAGAACAACGCTAGACCCCATACTTTACGACCGACGGTCGCTAAATTAGAGGAACTGCGGTTGAAATGTTTCCGAAACCCACCATATTCCCCGGACATTGCTCCAACAGATTACCACTTTATTCGGAATTTGGACAATTTCTTGCAAGGAAAATAAATTCAATTCCGATGAGGCTGTCCAAACTGCCTTCAAAGGTTTTATTGATTATTGCTCCCACAATTTTTTCAGCAATGAAATCTATGAACTATCTTTAAAATGGCGAAAGTGTATAGATAATAATGGTACATACTTCGATTGATTAATTGTATAATTTCATAATATTTTTTCCTTTTACTTTTACCATATAAAACGCTAATTTCATATGTCCTGACCTAATATTATTCTTTTAACTTTTTCAGTATTACAAACTAAATTTAAAAATCTTTAGTCAATGTGAGATAGTTTGTATTTTTAAACTAGTCAACGCTTTAGTTTCATATTTCAATTCTGCTAGACCTTTTTGCACGATAGCATTAACTCTAGCTGCTTGCAACTCTCGTCTACATTTCGCCACTTCTTTGTCAGCCACTGCTAAGTTTTCTAGATTATTCAATAATACCTGTAACAAATAATTATTAAATAGTGCACCTTAAAATTTAATGTATTTTTTATTCTAATTTCTAAAACAATTGTGCAAGTAGCAAGAATTATAATATGGTTTGTTCATCATTAGCATTACAAATCAAATCAAGCGTTATTCCGATACTTTAAAATACAGTACTGAAGAAGGGACGTATTTATCATAGCGCCATATGTCATGGCATGGGGCGACAAATCGCGCTCTAAAAGTCACGCTAAAGCAGAAAAGTAATACATTTGTGGGCCTTCGTTTTTGTTCGTTTTCTCTAATCTATGCACTTCTATGAGTTTAGTGTTCTCTATGGAAAGTCGAGTTTCAGCACCTGCTAAGATCGAATCCACTCTTCATTTTAAGAGTCGCCTGAGAACTATTGAGTTTATTGTGAAGTAAAATGTGGACGAAATTGTTGTAGTATAATTTATTTGAAACAAGGCAGTTTTGAACAAAAAAGAAAACCAACTTCTATGTCTTTGAAGATTTCCTTGTGTATCTTAGAAGTTGAAGGTCCAATTCCAATGAAATTACACTGGGACCACCCTTGAGGTGTCACCTATGCAACAAAAAAAGAATCCTCCAAATCAGTTCATAGATAAAGAAGTTATGGCTGAACATCCATAAAAAAGAAATACATTCGAATTGAATAACTTCCCGTCTTTTGTTGAAGTCGGGTAAAACTAATAATCAAAGCATTATTATTTATAACTAAGTATATAAATAATAAGTACGATTATGTCTCGTTACTTCTTATTATGAAATTGACTGAGAAGGATATTCCATAGATTTATACGAGAATCGCCATCAAGCTATTTATGTACGTAGATTAAAATTATTTAATTAGCAAAAAGACTTTATTGAAAATGTAATTACATTATAACTATTTCGTAGTATTTTATAACGTAAGCTTCTAACCAAATGTAAGAGATATAACGGTAATAAATTTTTTATAATCTTACTTCATAAATATTAAGTAAAAATGCTTTCTATTCACATCACAATATAAAAATCCACCAAAAATTGACTATAAACCGTCACTCAACTCACTCGGCGACTCGAACTCAACGCTAGTCACAGAGTGTATTATATATATATAATTATATTATGTTATATATATATATATTATATATATAAATATAATGAAATTAATAAATTATATTTTATGTTATATACTGATAACGCTTGTAAGTTGAAAAAAAACAACCGTCGAAATTTTTTAACTTGTGGCAAAGGTTAATCTCACTATACAATCTTTAAAAAACTTTGTTACTCTGTCATTGAAACCATAAAATAAATAATATTTTATTAGAATATACGTATTTTAATAGAAAAGGGATCGTCGAATTAATCTCGACTTAGTTATTCATAGTCAATACCTACCTCTCTATTTTAGACATTCGTCGATATGAATCTCACTTCACTTCGCAAGGGCGTCCCATGTGTTTACAGAATGCCTAACTGAGGTAAAGTGAACTTCAAACTTACTGTCGAAGTGAAATATGTCACATATGAGCGAGGCTCGATATCGAGTTCAGAGTTGGTTTTTTAGGCCTTGTGCCCATCTAAGCAACGTGACTGAAACGTGATTTCTAGGTAGTATGAAACATGACTCTGGCACGACATTCGATGGACCCACCAAGAGTGACGTGCTAGATACATATCATACTACAAAGACACTCGAGATAATGTATTCGCCTGATGAATATCAAGACGCTCTAGCTTATTTACAATTTTATTTTAATATTCAGAACAGAACAGACCATCACATGTGAAATAATGAAGTTAAAACTTGTGGCACATACATCGTTTTGAAGGAATTAAATAGATATCCTGATAGATTTAAGACATTTGAAAGATGACAAAAGAAACTTATTTTATTATCCTAAAAAAATTTTAGATCGCTTTTTATTTTGAATTTAAACTGATTTGCCATAACAAACGGCTTTAAATCGAGCCAATAGCGACGCACAATCCTGCGGCCGTGCCCCCGCATAAAAAATCAGCTGCGATAGATTGTGCAGTCTAATAACACCTTTAGGTGGACACAGGGCTTTACAGAATAGCACTGCTGTTGAGTAGTCCACGCATGTCACGCTCTGTTATGCAGAAACAATGTTCTGTTTCACTCAAACTTTGACTAGTGTTACGATCGCAATCGCCCAAGCGATTTTATGAGGCCTTTAATTTTCATCGTACATTGCTCGTTTGTAAGAGAGTTAACTTTGGAACCTTTAAGAAAAAAGGTATTGTATTATTTAATAATGAATTCATTACCTCATACTTATAGTTACCAATTAAATCAGGAGAACCATCTCTGTGTATGAAAAAGTGCCTGACGAAAAGCGTCAAATTAGGGTGGCGCCAAGGTAGTAAGTGGGTAAATTTTAAAGATATCTCTAATAATTAATAATTTTGTAATTTTTGCATACCTGGAAAACTTTTCACTCCACAAACTTGCCCCGTTATTGTTCAATTATTTTTTTATGAATAACAACAGTAAAAATTACGAAAAAGTATCAGTCCCTCTTGTTACGCGAGCGCCATTTTGATGATTTTTTTGAATTCTAATTTGCAGCTGGACACATTTTCAACTTGTACCTCTGTGGTGGCTGGATACTAGGTTCGGTAAACTAAATCCTATGCCCTAACTAATGACTCAGTTGTTGTTCAGGTCCACCAAATAATTGCACCCGGTTGAACTGTGCCGACTTACCTGGGAATCGCCGTTGGTGAAGTACTCGCGATGTTGTGTCCATGTTCGGGTGCAGATCCACACTTCACTATGTTTGGTGGCCGCCGTTTGTCCGTATTATTTTATTTGATTAGGCACACACAAAACTGTCCGACCAAGAAAAAGCTAAGAAAATCACAAAACTTAAACTTTAAAGAGGATCCTGATGATCGGAACAGTCTGACGACAAATGACTATTAGCGTAGCGGCGTGCCCCCAAGCGTCGAAACACCGAAACAGCTGGGGCACAAATAAAAGAGTTTTGCCTGAACACCCTACCCCATATAAGATGGTTCTCCTTACTTCTACCCTCAATTCTACTGACATAAAGTTACATGTCGGTGACACAGGCTCATAAGATTGATCCCATATAAAAATCTCACAACATGTTTATAGAAGTTTTCACTTCAATAACCGTCACAATTTTAGGCTTCTTATTAAGAAGATAGTGATGAAGTACGGAATCACAGTAAAAAATATAAAAATGATTTTCTCCATGTATTTTACTCATCATGTGAACTTACTAATAATATGCGACATTCTAACTTACCAATTCAACAAATAAATTACCAAAACGAATAGTATTAACTAAATAGTATTTATTCTCATTAAAAAAATAATAGACTATAAAAATACAATACGATATTGCTAACAAACCTATAAAGGAGCATAGCGAGAGAGAACGTATTCACCCGCAGCCTTCTTAGCTTTTATCATAGTTGGCGAATTATAAGTAAAAACATCAGTACAATAATATTCAGCCAAAGTCTTCATATCTACTTTTAAACTACCATTTCCAGCACTATCAGAGTACAAGAGCTGATTTATTAAATCAGCAAATAACTTCTGCTGATAACTTCCTAGATGAACGAAATTAGGGCTGACCTGCGCTAGTCTGCAGCATAAGGAATCGTCATCGTCGTAGAACAAACATATTCCTGTATATTCCGCTAATGCTCTTATGATTTTCCAATCATAACGCGCCTTCCCTGGTGGTGTAACTGCTGGCATCGAATGCTGAGACCTACATTCCATATTCAAATATAAACCTCCAGCTTCCGTGTATGCACTACCAGGAAGTACAACAGTTGCTGATTCAGAGCCACGATCCCCTTGAAATCCAATATAAATAATGTTACACGTAGAAGGCGGTGTCCAATCGTAGAAGATTTCATCAGCTCCTAATGATATTATCACAGATGGCGTACATTGCTGCAGAAATGAGAGTGCTCCTGGCTTCCACCCAGCCTCCAATCCCCCAGCGAAACTTGCCTCTCGTGTTATCACATGCAAGATCGCCCAGTTTTCAACTTTAAAGGAAGATGCAACCTTTGTTAATGCTCCCATTATATGGGTGGCAAATTCAGTTTCCAATTGCGATACACCTACAAATATGAGAGGTTTTTTAGCACCTTTCAATACATCTCCGGCTTTTGATAAAACTTCTAAATTCTCTCCTAATTCCTTGACGTGGTAATTGAAATCACAAGTTGGGCCAATAGAGTAAATGTCACATTCATTAGACCTGTATGCTTGTCGTATCCAGGCATTCAAAACTGGAGCTTCGAATCGAGGGTTTGTACCGACTAGCAAAATTCTATCCGCTTGTGAGATATCTTTCATGTTTATATTAAGTGAATATGCTGATCTTATATCGGCACTAGATTGAGTGTAACATATACCTCGTTCTAAATAAGTATGTTCTGATCCTAGCATATTGAGAAAATCTTTTGCAGCCACCAAAGTTTCGACATTACTATGAGGTCCGGCTATAGCTACGATATTATTCGGGCAGTTACATTTTATTATATTACTAGCAACTTTTAAAGCACAATCCCATTCCAAAGGGCATAAATAGGAATTACATCTTTGCATCGGCGACACCAGTCTTTGCATCTCAAGTGAATCGATCGCCCAACGACCTTTATCTGAGAGCCATTCCTGGTTTATTTCGTCATGCTCTCGGGGCAAAACTCTTAATACTCTGTCAAACCTATAATTGACTACAATGTTTGTTCCGGTAGCGTCCGTGACATCAATAGAATTGGCTCTTTTTACTTCCCAAGGTCTAGCTTTGAACATGTAGGGAATAGCTGTCAACGCTCCAACAGGGCATAAATCAATAATGTTACCGGACAGTTCAGAAAGAAACATTTTTTCAACGTAAGTGCCTACGAGCATATCGGTACCACGACCAGTAGTACCCAATATATCCAATCCACAGACTTGTGACGAGAACCTTATACAACGAGTGCAATGTATACAGCGAGTCATCTCAGTGCGTATCAGCGGTCCGAGATCTTTATTTTCAACTGCTCGTTTTCCTTCAAAATGAACATCTGTGAATCTCGAACGGTCATTTCCAAATCTCATAGATAAATCCTGCAAGTCACACTCGCCACCTTGATCACATATTGGACAATCTAAAGGATGATTTATAAGGAGGAATTCTAAAACGCCTTCTTGAGCTTTGAGAGTGACTGCAGTGTTTGTTCGAATTTTCATATTTTTTGCTACGGGCATAGCACACGCTATTTGTGGTTTCGGCATACCTTCAACGTGAACTAAACACATGCGACAGTTACCAGCGATCGAAAGCCGCTCGTGGTAACAAAAGGATGGTATCGTTACCCTCTCTCGGCGCAATGCTTGTAAAATGGTGTAATAGCTCGGAACTCTAATCGGTTTTCCATTTATAAAGATGTCTACTTCAGTAGATTGTGCCCTCAATGGAAGGTGGAAGATTTTGTTAAACTTTAATAACTTTCGTATTGTTTGGTACATTTTTTTACGTAGCGTACGTACTGTCTACAAAATCAAGGTTGCAGTGCGAACTGCAAATATATTCGGTGACAATAGCTTTCATATGTCACTCTCGGTAGATAGTATATTCTTTGTTATGTCATATGACATTAATATGGCAGCTATCAAGTATAACCCTTCACAAAATAGATTGTAGTTGATTCATCCGTAGAGACCAACCTATATAAATCCGTAAAATATTAATCTTGCACCATGTAATGTAACTCTTTACTTGTTTTGAGTTCGAACTTATTTGTTATATTTTCTATTTGTTGACAGATGTCGGAATACTGAATTGTTTTAAGCTAAATAAAGCCAACATTTTGGTTAATGATTCTTTTAATATGTAACACACCATAACTTAAATAGACAACGCCACGGACTAACCAGAATATGTTGAATTATTTTTGTACTAGCAACCCGCCCCATCTTCGCACGAGTAAAAATATATGTCTACTTTGTTTTTGTCGTGTAATACGTATAGGTAACTCTATAGCTTTACACAGCGCATGCCATTCCGTCGTATTTATAGTTAAGAAAAAGTAATTACTTACGTAAATAAATACATGACTAAATTCATCGATTTCATTTTATTATCCGACTTCCTATTAAGGTCACATTTTCGCCGATCATTTGGCAACTAACATAAAACAAAAAATATGCAACTAAATTCTTTAATGTGTATTTGTCACAATTGACACTGGCGAAATTGCACACATAGGCAGAAACCCAAAATAAAAAAACGACTTAAAAAAGATCCTCCATCTTTTCATCCTCCATCGTTTGCCAAAGAAGTTTCACTTCAGGCCTCGTGGCGCAGTGGTAGAAAACGCTGCTATTGAGCCGAGAGGTCGCGGGTTCGATCCCCGCCCATGACTGACTCTTGTGTGATGAGCATAAATGTCAGTTGTGGCTGGGTCTTAAATATCTACTTATGTATGTATATCAGCTGTTAAATTACCATATTACAAGCTTTGCTTAGTTTGGAATGAAATGGCCGTGTATGAAATAGTCCTTTAAAAAAATACTTCTGAGTTGTGTACTTTGTACGCACGCACATTTTTTTTATATGAAACTCAGGCGAGTGCCTAAAGGGGTTATTTCATGACACGATATACCGTACCCGATTTCCGGTGGGAGGGAAGGGGGCTTTTGGCCGCAGAATTGAGCCCTGTTTCGGTCTCTTCAGAATTCTTTAGGTTCTGTAAGGTTAACATCAAAAGAGGAATGCCAAAACTATTTGTCGCGCTTTTTGATCAGAATAAGTCCCAAAGTTTCTACAGCAACGGGATCATGTCTCTACCTACAAAATGGCAGAAAGTCATCGAACAAACCGGTACGTATATTCTGTAAATAAATGTAAATAAACTTTAAAAAAAAATGTCTTGAGTTTTCATATAAAAATGCGAAGCAACTTTTTCCCCGACCTTTTATGATCAAAGCCTAACGTCAATGCCCAACCTCAAATTTGAAAGTTGAACTGTATTTAATTTATTTCTCAAACCTAATTGCAACAGGCTTGATATAGTTATAGATTATGTTCATAGTTTTGCGTATTTTGTATTACTAGCAAATGACAATACTAGACAAATATTAACAAAAAATAAAACCAACTGCAATTATTTAGTAGAGTTCCCTAATGTATCTTCAAAGTTGAAGGTCCATTGCCAGAAAAGAATCATATAAATCGGTTCATGAACAAAGAAGTTATGGCTGAACATCCATAAAAAAAAAATACATTCGAATCGAGTAACCTCCCGTATTTTTTTAAAAGTCGATTTAAAAGTAATACTAATAAAAAGGAGATACTAAAACATAAAATAATATTACACTATAATCATTATAGGTGGTTGCGCCGCTTTTATATAGTTTAAATATTGTGCGATATTGTGATCGGTTCGCAACTTTTTCTATCTCCGCTTACCCTCCCTTCCCTGGCACATGCAAACAGTTCGTCGCCGCGCCTCGTCGAATAAAGTTGATTTTCGCTCGGTTGTTGATACATTGACTTTAGTGCTCGTCACTGTTATGACGGAGAAGAATTTGGGCAGTACGTCGAAGACGACCACCTAGCCGGCTAGCCAGGTGAAACCGGAACCCATCACGAGGTATGTGCCAAATTCCTATCCTATATCCATATAGCTGATCACAATCCCCGCAAATACAGTCCACTCAATTAGTATTAAATGCGCTGCGCTTCCAACGGCGTAAGCAATAGGTAAATCTAATATGTATGTAAATCAAATCGCAACTTACTTGATGTATCGAATCAATTAACTGCACTAAAGCTTCCTTAAAATTGAGGAATATTTCTGTTGCCCTTTGATATCTGTAAGTTCAGTCATTATTGAGTTACAATGCCGGCAATTTATTTATTTAGTACCATAGATTTGAGAAACAAACCTGTGTTTAGCACAAAATATTTTTATATGTTACAAGCTGGGCCCCGCGGTAAATCCCGTGTTAATCTTATACGACAAACATCGTCAACGCATCCGTGTAGGTAAGCATTTTTTTTTAATACTTTGTGTAAAACTATTGACATTTTTATGAGGAATAAATCAATTTTTATAATTATAATAGTCTATTTTACTCGCTGATACTGTAGCTTTATATTGATTAAATAATTTTTAAAATCGGTCCAGTAGTTTTTGAGTTCATCCATTGCGAATAAAAAATCAAATCTTTCAAATATACCTAATACAATCTGTAATATGTATATATGTATGTGTGTGTGTGTGTGTGTGTGTGTGTTATTATGCAAGCTTGTAGTTTATCGGTAAATTCAGCGTTTATATAAGTGACTAACAATTTTATTTGTATTAAACTTATTCGATTAACTCTCCACCGCACTGGCGCTAACACCGAGTGCGGAGCCATATCTTGTAAAACGATCTTGTACATCAGCGGGTTATAGCGGGTGCAAGCGTCAAAAGAGGTAGGGCACAGAGAAATTTCTTTGGAACTAATGGAATTCCTAAATAACCTTGTCTTGTGTTACTGCGGTGAATAGGGTTTCCAGAGCTCCTTGAGGTAGGGGGGAAAAGGTTGGCACCGTACTAGTTATACTTACCTATAATTATATTACAAGGCTTCGCTAGCCGCCTACCATCAGTATAAAACCACCTTTGTATTATACAAAAACATCAATTCACTCCCGACGTCACAAAGAGATAACTAGTTTACAATTGTGGCAAAATGATCAAAACATGCACAAGTACTTGTGGTCATGTATGGCATCAGTGAACGCGTAGTCGAGGGCCAGTCGAAGAGTGCGCGCTGCACGGGGAGCAGCTGGCGACGAGAGCACACGACGAGCGCCTCGCTCCAAGCACCTCGCTTGCACCAACAGCCGGCATGTGTCCGCGCAAGCCGCTGTGCGTTCCCATCCACTTCTAATTTCAAATCATTTATTAATTACCAACGACAGCTTTAGAACAAGGAGGTGGAGGGAAACCGGTGTACCTGTTCCGTGCGGTAATAAAAGGGGTGCATCCAGAAAGCGTCGTACTGTCGTTTATTCATTTGATTTTGGAACGAAAAATTTACTGTGTGGTTGGAAAATCAAAATGTCAAAAATAAAATTTGAACTTCATTTTTAAGCCGTACGTATGGAGGGTAGCGAAATATGTCGGTCATAAAGCGTCAAATTAGGGTGGCGCCACGGTAGCAAGTGCGTAAATTTATTATTAGTTATAATTATTATTATTACTTTTTAATTTTCCCCTATTTATAGAACTTTTCACTCTACAAACTTTTACTATTATTTTACAATTTTTTTATTATTTTTACATCAGTAAAAACAATGAAATCACAAAAAATTATCATTCCATCTTGCTACGCTAGTGCCATTTTGGTGGGATTTTGAAATATTATACGCTGCTTACGGCGCTGATCTGAAAAACAATAGGCAGATCTAAGCAATCAATGATCCAATTTTTTAATTTAAAATTATGCGTAATTAATTTAACATATTATACTTATTTACTTTACTCTCACGTACATACTTACTTTCCCATATAGGTAAGTTTCCATGCTGGTATAACGTCTTCTAGCAACCTGACAGCTGATTGAGCATAATCAGCTGCCGCTCTCAATTTAGCACTCACAGACCCCAACGCGTCTCGTAATGCAGTAGCTTTGCTCAAAGCACTTTCCTGGGATACGCCTGGACGTTGATTACTGCCCCAGAGGCTTTCTGCGAATATTTTTATGTTATTTACCACTGTACCTGATAATAAGCACAGTGCAGTTTAATAATATCGCCAACCACGGACGAATCTATAATCCGTCACCAGTCTTTGGTTGAACAGAACACTCGCCATGAACACATTCAGCGATGGCATATCCCTGCGCAGCTGAAGCGTACCTACCATTTATATGGTAGGCAGTCCGTCTCTGCAACTTGTTCAGGAGACTTTCGGATCCGTCCCAAAAGTGCAAGCAGTATTCCATAAAAGACCAAACATGTAAGGACAAGATCTACAAGTGTAGATAAGATAAAATTGATGGTGCTTGAAGAACTGTCGGATGTAAATAGCTCGTGGACAAATAGCATTACATATATAGTATGAGCACTCAGACATGAAGCATGGCAAAATATATATATGCTTTTTTCTTTAATTATAGATACCCAGATACTTATCTGCTGCCAGCCATGTATCCCATGGAACTTCCCATCGATGATATCTCAAGAATCATTCTACTTTTAATCCCCATAGAGTGAAGATCACAAATTGTGTTTACGTGACTATATTCATACCAAGTAATTGTTGATTCTGAGCATAGAGTGATCGTATTCTCAAAATCTGCGCGTTTAACAGTCTTCTCTCTTTCTGTAGCTCAGTTTGCCGTGTCCGCAACCAAAGTATTTCGAGACGACGCATCTCCTACCAAAAGATGTATAGTTTATTACTTGACTAATATTTATTGAACTTAAACTTCTTCCGACACATTTAATAGGTGGTATAATTCAGAAGAAAATACGACGCGACGTGATGAAGTTAGCCGTTATAATGATAATAATGCAAATTCATTTTACTGACCATATTTTTAATTTTGTAAAAGTAATTTTACGGTTTATAAACCAGTTGGACAGAAATTATTACAAATGAGGAAGTGTTAAGAATGGTTGACGAGGAAGGACAATTGTTGAGAAATATAGATAACAGAAGAGGAAAGATGATTGGACACTTGATACGACACGACAAGTTCTTTAAAATAATTTTTGAGAGATCATTTTAAGGAATGCGAGGAAGAGGAAGAAGACCTAGAAGACCCTTTTTCTAACAAGTGAAGGATAAAGTGGAACTCGTGTCTTATCAAGAGGTCAAAAGGGAGAGGCAATTGCTTCACCGACAATAGCTGAGCTGTTAAATGAATGATGATGATGAAATAATCATTATTTTAATCATATTGTAGTTATAATTGTTCTGTTACGCCATAGAAGTAGGTATATGGTGGAAGTAGGTATGGTATATAATTCGTATTTAATATTTTCCTACCTTACGATTGACATTAGCGATAAAATCTTCATTCCCTGAAGCCAACAGCGGACGCCTGTACAAATCTAAGCTGACGAACAACTAAAAAGAACACACGATTATATTACAAACTGAATTACATCCATATTTAGTAATATAATATTTTTTAAGGATTGTTAAAAGTTTTTTTAATAATCTGAACTTAATGAGATAATGTTTTTAGCATAGTGATGCGTCATAGCATTCAAATTCCCATAATAAATTAAGGTAATTTCAGAATATATTTATAACTTGTTTATATTCTTTGTAATAATAATTAATAATATAATATTTATTTCCATAACATTATAAACAAAAACTATAAAACCCCATATCAGCAGGACGTGAAATATCGACCACTCTTACTGTACATACAATAGTGCATACAAATCTGGTCATAACACAACTGAGCCAATGCTATGACTGTCATAGTTTTGAAAATCTTATACATGTACATGTGTTTGTTTTTTTTTTAATTGTCGGTTGGGATGAACACTTTTTTCAGTTTAGCTCACATTCCAAAATAAGTAACTTCGTTACAAAATTTTATGTGCATCTGTTAGTGATAGAGTAACTCCTAAACGACTCGAACGATTAATAATAATAATAATAATATTAATTTCAATACAATACAATAATTACAGTAGATCTCCGGTACCCGAACTAGGCAAAGAGCCTGTGAATCAGGTACCGGAACAATAAAAGGTTGGTGTATGATATGGATCCGTGTAATATTAGAGTACGTAAATATGTTATTATGTGTGCACGTATTATGTGTATAAATAGAAAGTGTGTAGGTTATGTAGATGTGTAATTGGGTGTGTTTATATATAATTTAGTTCATTTAAACTTAGTACTATGTATATTTGGACATTAGTTTTTCAGTTTCTATGTAGTTTAAACCTTGCAACCAACTTGTCATTTTTTTCCTTACTTCATATCTATTTAAGTTATTTAAATGAATTGACTTATTTATTTTGTTATATAATTGTGAGCTAATAATATTGTAATGTCGAGAGGCAAATGTGGTACGATGTCTATCTACACGGCAAATATTCTTAGCGCTACGAGTAGTAGTATTATTCAAAGATGAAGTTTGGCTATGTTTTTTAGTATAACTTTGAGCACAAATAGCTGTCTCACAGTGAGGAGTCCTACAAGTTTGTAAAGTTCTATAGTCGGGTATCTGCGAGGTAAGCTCAACATCACTTAATGATTGATGATTTCACGGCTCCACCCCAAATTGGTATGCAGTAAGAAATGAGAGATTGACACAGGGCCGAGTATACTGTTTTTATAGTGTCTTTGTCTGCTACCTCTCGAAAATTTTTAAATATGTAAATAAGCCGTCGTATCTTCGAGGTGAGAGTATCGAGATGCTTGTACCAGTTCAATCTCTCATCTATTATAACTCCAAGATATTTAATGTCAGAAGTACGAGAAAGGGAAAGGCATTGGCAATCTGAGGATGGTTGTATACATGTGTGGGCTTTAACTTGAAAGGAAGTAGGAGGTTGGCAAGTACGGTTTATGGAGAAAGTTATAAATTTTGTCTTAATCAAGTTAAGTGTTAGACTGTTCCGACCTAGCCAGTCCATCACAATGCGTATGGCAAGTTCCGCGTGTATTTTAGTGTCAGCCCAGCTGGTGCCATATACTACAAGGGCAGTGTCATCGGCATACGTGAAAATTTTACAATTTGGAAGGAGAAGGTTACAGATATCATTTACGTATATTTTATATAATGTAGGAGATAAAATACTGCCTTGAGCTCAAATGCACTTAAAAATTTGTTTTATCGAGACGCTGGTTCATGGTGATTTTAGGATCCGATAGATGGCGCTATGGTCGAGCCATTAACTACCGGGAAGAGCAGAACAACGTTTACTAGGAAAGCTAGTTATTATATAAATATACTGACCTGGTGAATAGTTTTCGCGTAACTATCCTTTGTTATTAATTCAGTACTCTCCTCAAACGAACTAACTTCCTGAAATATAAAAAGTCACTAAATTATTAAAAAGGAAACAAAAACCCCGTTATATTTTTTTTTAAACATGTAAACTAATTTTATTTGTATAAATGAATTTATTTGTATAGAGTATTTCAGTAGAGATAAACAAATAATTGTAACTATGAAACTATAATAAAATCAATATTTACAAGATATGCAAGTTATTTGTAAGCGAACGCATCGCTCGCACGGCCGCGCCGCCGTCGCCCCCTACTTTTAAATATATAGGTATGATGTTTTTTGGGAGCATAACGGACATACACTGACTCTTAATTGTTTTTAAATGATGTAGTGACAAACAGATATATAGTCCACCTGTTGTTAAGAGATCACTACAGCCTGTCTGTTGGTAAGCGTGTCACTTAAGAACGATTGAACCGATTTGGTTAATTAAATTTTTTCCGAATGAGGTTTTTGGGGGAAAAAAATATGAACCCGGAAAATGGAAAGGTTTGGAAAAACTGAAACTGCTTTATTGTATTGTATTTTTTATGAAGTCAAACCAATAAACTCACTATTCGAACCATGTGTAATTCAGGTTTTCATTATAAAATCTGGATAGGTGTGGTCAAGTTATTGGTAATTGTAAAGGGCAGCTAGCTAGTTTTAAATAACTATCCCAACACTGGATTTAAAACACATTACGATATTTCTTATAATTTATCACACACCTGTTGTAAACTTTCTACTTCAGCTATTACTACTGCCAGCCTTGCAGTCGGATATGATTTCTCGCATTTGGCGATTTCCTCATCGAGTCTCGCGAGAGCGGCCACAACAGTCTCACCTTTACCCACCGCTGTGTTCGGCCATGATATCTAAATATTAGATAATAGGTATATAAGTTAATTTGTTATAGTACCAGTCATATAATATGAGTATAAAATCAAAACAGGGCTTACCCTATGCCTACAACTAAACTCACTGCCAACGACATACGACAACTAACCTTCTATTTTAACCAAATTAAATATAAAAGAACGAATGTTGATACCTAGATGTGAATTTAATTAATCAGTGCAAAAATATAGAACTTAATGTATTACTACTTATAAAGACATGCATCGGTAAGTATTTAAATCTGAAACTTCGATGTATTTTTTGCGGCGCGCACAAGTTAGACGCATTTTTTAATCACTATACGCTGCGTTCCCTATCTATTAATTCTTTGTTGCTATTTTGGAAAGTCAGGTTTTTGAAAACGAGGCACCTATCTCACTGGGGCATCTATCTCGGCTGTACCTCCGTAAATTAACATTCGTAAATGTTTTCCTGAAAAATTGTATCCAAAGACACAAAACGACAGATCGTGTATCGTGGTAAAATATATACTGACGCCATATACGTTCATTTCTTTAACAAAAAAACTATATACTCACAAAAGACACAAGACGACAAAACCATATACTCTATAATGCTATGCCAATATTATGTCACGCCATGCCATGTACCTTTATTTCAAACAAAAATATATACTCACCGAAGACACAGCAGAAACATCGATCCTTTGCGTGCTCGCCATACAGCCCATTCCATCACGTATACATCAATATACAACGTTGGAATTTATCACCAGGCTCACTTAAATACTCAACAAATAGTTATTCACACAATATATGTCAAGGAAATTGTTTGATGTTTCGAAGAAAGTATTTTTTTAGCTTTCATTGTAGGTATACAACAATAAGATCAGCGCACGAAACGGTACCGTTCACGTCGTATTTAATTTGCCCTATATCAATAAACAAGGATGTTAGAAAACTGAAATAAAGTATTTACTTTAAAATAGGTATACTTACATAATTAATTAAAACAATCAATCTTTCAGATAATGGGAATAACTTTGTTCCTTAAAACTAATAGTCTGTTATATCAAATATTAGAAGCTTGTAACGCTCAAGAAAGTTATTTAGTTTCAATTCCCTTTTCGACCTTTTTTTATTTGCGCTACAAGCTTTTAAAGTTATTTGATGTAACAGAATATTAAGTATTACTTCATCTTCACTTTTTAAGTTTTATTATTAATTTATTTTATTTTTTTCGTATTCTTCTAAGCAATTTTCAGCAACTTTCTTTAATTTATGGCTTCTATATTAGATTTAATATAACTGTCCTCGGCCGGAATGTGACTCTTTTATATATATATGAAGTATATCAGATAAAAACGAGGCATTTAAATTTGGAAAATTAATATGATGGTATATTAGTTACGGATAACGTTAAAAGAAGTGGGAAGTTTTCAGGTGTGCTATGTTTTAGAAATTATTTGTTTACTTACATAACTGTACCGATAAGATTTGAATATATGCGTGCTCTGCGCAACCGTGACGCTTTAACTCTGTCTACGAATTTATACTTCATGTTTGCAGATGCATTCTAGACCTTTTACAGTTCAAAAATAATTAATTTTTATACTGCTCATAATAAAATGTACTTATCGACTGAAATATTTTATTGTTTCTTTTATTTGTACAGAATTGTATATGTACAAATCAGACTGGTACATTCGGAGATACTGTGCATTCAAACATACAAACTTTCAAACTTTAAATATTGACAACTTCAAGTCGATTTTTATTTTTTGCCCTTGAAAGACACTTTCTCCGTTTTATACCGCAGTTTGTATTACTTAGTGGTATTCGATTACTAAATAAAAGTACCACGTCCACGTACATTAAACTATTTTACACATCCACGTAAGCTTAACACGACAATTATTCCTATACACGATAGGTTATCTGTATTGTAGTACTGACTTGATGCAATAGGTTTAATGTAGTGTCCAGTTAATAATTGAGTATATTTTATAACTAGATGTCCCCGTGGCTGCGATCGCGTGAACTACAGAATGCCGTCGACAGGGCTCTACAAGGGCGAATCTTTTTAAAGACAAAAATACTTATTGTGGGTGATCCTTCAGAAATAGATATAGGTATGCTCTGTATGAACTTTTTGTCTGTCTTTTAACTACAATTAAATTTTATAAATCTCTTATGGTTTACTTAGCATAAGCCATTTAAGCGCCCAAAAATCGTCATTTTTTCGAATTGATTGTTATTTGCGTGGATCCCCAATCCTTTTTGTAAAATAAAAGTAGTCTACGTTAATTCTTATAATATCAGCTATCTACCAGTGAAAGATCCTTCAAAATCGCTCCAACCGTTTTATGAGATTACCCGAAACAAACAGAGAGACAGATAATTTTTTTTTATTTAAAAGTACTTGTACATATATCCTTTTATATAAATTTAGTAAAAAGCTGTTATTTTGACATTATAAATAAACACTTAAATTTTATTTTTTGTATAGATTATTTATATCCCCAATCCTCAAAAAATAAATAAATAAATTAACTTGCTCATAGGAAAAATAAAATACGATAATAACAACAGCCTTTAAATATCTCAATATAGGGTAAATACCTCTTCCCGATGGAAGGACAGCCTAAAAGGCAAAGTTAAAAGCCAAGTAAAACAAAATCAAAAGTTTATTTTTTCAAAGAAAAGCACGAAACATAAATAGTGTTCTCAACTGCTAAATTAGGATAATCTGTAATTTAACAGTTCTTTTCAGAGCCGCAGCCGTCCCGAATGTACCAACCAGCTTGTTGATTGTCGATCTGGTTTAATGATTTAATTATATTTTTATAGTTAATAAGAAATGTATTGCATTTCTAATAATTACCTATTAAATGATAGTCCAATATTCTTTTTAAGATTGGTTGAAGTGTTTTAAAACCTTTAAAAACGTAGTACGGAATAATTACTGTTTTATTTTGTGAAAGAAATATGACGTGCACTGTCAATCGCGGCTCGAGGGAGTTTCTATAATCTAAGCGATATACCTATTGTTAATTATATGGATTATACAGTTTTGCTACAAGTGAATTATTTCATTGTGTTATTCTACATATGGTAAAAATTAAACTTCGGTGAAAGTTTGTATGAAGATCCCGTCTTGTCTCAAATTAGGGATATTCATATTTATGCTTTGGTAAGTAAAAAGAATTATTTCATACAAATTGGACACGGGAAAAACACGCCATTCCTCAATTAATATGGCATATGAATTGTCAATAATATGGGTAAAAATAAAGTTACGGGATGTAAACAACTACTGCGTAACTATGAACGCGTGCAGAGCCGCGGGCACACCGCTAGTTACTCAATAATTTACTTTAATTTTTAAATATATAGTCAACTCGCGGATTAAGAGACTAATTTATCGCCTCCGTCCGTAGTAAAATCCATGGTTGAGAGTGAGGTTGGGGCACCGTCGTCGCCTTGTACTGCGAGCAGATGGTTCTTGTAGAGGGTATTAATATTGTAGTCTTTGGGCCGTGGTGCAGTCAAGGGCAGCCCATTCACCCATTTACATCTGCAGACTCATGCTAGGATGCGTCGTACTATTTAGGCGTCTCTATGATGTTTCGTTCGACCGATAACCAGACAGCGAAATGGCCCCGGTGAAAGGCATTCCTTGCTGCAAAGAATACAGATAAGCACCGCTCCGTCAAACCCGGCAGAAGGTCAAGATTGCCGTGAGGTTTTAGTAACAATTTCACATAAACCTCTTGAACTATCCGGCAAGGAAGGATACCCATGATGGGTTTCATTTTATACGAATATTTATAAGAATCTACATAACGCACTTTACAAACAAGAGGGTATTATCTTCAAAAACCATGTTTAAGCTAATTGTATTTTTGAAAGTTTAATTTAATAATTATAGAGTAACAGATAACTATAGTTAGAAAATAATAGTATAATTTAGGACATTTTATTCTTTAGTTATGCAGCAATGAATTTTCAAACTTTCAATACGCGATTATCTCAAACACGAAAAAAAATCTATATTAACGATAAATATACTCTTGGTGGTTTAGAACTAAGACGTGATCTAGGAATTATTATTTACAGTTTATTAACATTTAGATCCCATATTAATTCTATAGTTAATAAATCCGCGCAAATTCTTGGTTTTTTACGAAGAAACAACAAAAACTTTCGCTATCGATGGACGAAAATTCATTTATACAATTCTTTAGTTTGCAGCCATCTCGAGTTTGCAAGTTCTGTGTGATATCCACACTATTGCTACCATTCGCAACGTATTGAGGGAATAACAAAGATCTTTTAGTAGATATTTGGCATTTGGAGTCTCAGGAATTTCTCACAGAGACACATAAATAATATGATAACCGACTCTCATATTTTAAAATGTTAAAACTACGAGATAAACTATATGCTGTCCCACTATTCTAGCAGAAGTACATTTTAATGTTCCCCATAATTTCCCTAGAAAGAGAATTAGTAAAATTTTCTCTCAACCACCCTGTAGAACCAATCTCGGATATAACTCGCCTGTCGTGAGAATGTGCAGAACATACAATGAGTTTAATGGATTAAAGAGAATTTTGACATATTTGCACAGGACATTACCGAACATTATTACCAAGATTAAAAGTTATTTCACTTATCCTGATTTTCAGGAAATTTCGTCGATGAAGTGGCCTAGCGGTGTAATAACTACACTTGTACGTATTGTTGTATGTACAGTACGAGTGGTTGATAGTTCGAGTTCACCAGTCGGGCTTTCCCAAGTAAAGAGTAAATTCCAACGAGATTTTGCAGTTACGCGCTTGCATGTTTAAGTTTAACTAATTCAACAGTTTCTTACAATTTCCAGTTTTCTCATAAAATGATTAGCAACCTAGGACCTACGAATCTTATCATGCAGCCCACGACGCGGCGCGACGCGTTAACCGATCACTGCTTCCAATTTTAGCGTGATGGTTGTAGGTGTAAAAACTTAAAACACCAAGCTTTTCTCTTCAACGGTCGATGATTATAATTTTTTAAATCATATTACTAAACTAATTTAAACGGTAATAAACCACCTGACAGGCCTTGACCGCATCCGTGAACTCGATTACAATCTAACACGACTTGATCTAACATAAATTTTCAACCAAAGTCTATCTATGGGCCCAAGAGTACATTATTTTGAATGATCATTCATAATCGATCTATTTACGTAAACTCAAAGGTGGGCTGTTATGAATGAGGACTGAATTGAGATAAGTACTTATTAAAAATATAGAGCATGAAGCTAAAAAATAGCTCATTCGGTTGTAAGAATTACTAATCCTATCAAATTAATTAGTAAATGTTCATCATACCATCACGCCTGTATTCCCCGAAGAGTTAGGCAGAGGTGTACTAATGTACACCCGCACAGTTCGCCGTGTATGTTTTTAGGTCCCATGTAATAGGGGGCGAGCCTATTGCCATTAATCGGGCACGAAACCAAACTCCGAAGTGCTACTGAAAATATCATAGGAAAACCCCAATAACACTTTGCTCGACCTGGGAATCGAACCCAGGACGTCGATCATAGCAGTCGCGCTTACGACCACTAGGCTAACTAGGCAGAACGGAACGGAATATAACTCTCTAAAAAGCAAGAAACAAGAAAATATTATGGTCCGTAGTTCTTATCTACTAACCATCCAATTATTTATCATTTAATAAGTAAATAACTTATATATTTATATTTAACATATGGATATAGTGATGTTCAGAAGATAGCCGTGGTTGCATGCCCACCTTGCCCTAAGGACTGCTTATTTAAAATTCTTGAAAATACTCTTCAGGGTATTAATAAATCTTTAATATACCTACACATTCAACCGATTCAGATTTTATAAATTATATTATACACATTTATCGAGTTACTGCTAGCAAAACCGCAGGCAATAGCTGGTATTTTTTAAATGTGTTAATTAATCCTTTTCATTTGATATTCAACACGGTACAAGTGAAAAATATTTTTAAAAAAAATGCAGAACTTCATGTCATCTAGAGGACGTTATATTGATTTCAGTGTGACGTTACATAGCCCATAACATGCGGACAATCAGGAAGCTTCTAACGACATCTCATTATTAAAATTATGTTTGGTGGTTTAGTAAATTATATTACACGCACTTTTCGAGTTAATGCAAGCAAACCCGCAGGCAACAGGTAGTAATATATAATTTTATTTTATTTTTGAAATGTGCTAATTAAACTTTTTCATTTGATACCCAAAACGATACAAATCAAATTTTTTTTTAATGAAGGACTTCAAAGACATTAGACACTCCTAACGACATCTCATTTATCAAATTATGTTACGTGGATTAGAAGAAAGTCGCGTACAGATGAACATACATACATAAATAACGGTTAAAATCATAACCCTCCTTTTCACTTCGCTGTAGTCGGTTAAAAACAAAGTGCTAACGTAGAAAGAGCATACATAGAATGCTGGATAACACATACGAAAGAGATATAATAACGAAGTAATGCACACAACAAAAAGGGACACAGTTATTTATCTTCTGTCTTGTACAGCGTGCCAAAAATTGCTATGAGCCGCTCAAAGCTGTCACAGAGTTGATACTTTGATAACATAGAGCAACACGGGCCACCGGCGAACCGGAAGGGAGTGGCCATAGCGTTTCTTCCCGATACAAAACTGTCTGTCGTTTTTGCGGGGTAAATCTTCGCCAACTGTCGATACACATCGATGAATTTGAGAAATAGGTTAGGGAAATAAGGTAAACAAGTGGACATTATAATATAGACTTTATTTATTACTAGTTATTCCATATATCCCTTAGATTCGAATCTTTAGGAAACCTGCAATAAATAAATAAATAATAGTTATGATCGAAGTTCGAACTAAGTATTTTTAAAATAATATATTAATATTCGTAAGTATTGTACTATAATTATTTAACTTAAGTAATGCAATTTTAATAATAAGCTGTATTAAAATAAAGCTCATAATAAATGTTAAAAAATTAAATATCTATCTACAACCGGCACTACACTCGGATCGGATCAGTCGCTCGACTAATCCACATTTTGTATGAGGGTGAGCGCTCAGTGTTGATACGCAAATCCAAAATATTACAACCATTTTATTGTAATTCTTTTAAGTTTTTGAAGAACTAAATAGTAATAACGTAATTAAAGTTACTTAAATATTAAAGGTAACGCCATCTTTTTGTAAATTTGACGTGGCAGATCTCTTTTTGCAACAAAAAACTGAACTATTCGGCATTTTCACGGGAACTAGATTCAGCCGCGCTATTATATTTAATCTAGTGATTTAGTGAACAGTCCGGTTGCAATTAGTTTTATTAGACGCGTAGGACCGCGTGGACCTACGCTTTGACAGAGGGGAACGCCTGCGTATGGCTACTCCCCTCCGGTCCACCGGTGGCCCGTGTTGCTCTATGTTTTATAATGGTTCTTTTGAATTTAAAAAATTGTAAGTTTTCGAAATTATTGTAAGGTTTTATGACCCTAATTTGTATTATTAGTATGATTAGTTTAATGTAAAACGATGCGGTGCTGTATACTTGACTGTAAGCGTTAATGAGCAAGATATACCAGGATTCACCTTTCTTGTAAGTATACGTTTATAAATGCATTTCGAACGATTTAACTTTGCATTTAATTAATATTTCTTATGCAAATTAAAAGGAATACATACAATCACATATTGTAGTTGTCAATAATATTTTAATTGATATGAAAGATTGTTTTTATTTCGTAAGTTCAAAGTCAGGGTTGCAAAGCACGAAACGTACATTTCCCATTTTTCATTTACTACATGTTCTTTTGGAATACATAATGTGGACGCGTCAACTAAGCAATATAGAGGGTCGCTAATCCACGAGCGGGGAGAGTTAGGAATATGTAAGAAAGAGTTACCTTGAAACTGGATAAGTAAGAAACAGCTGCACCGCTTATTCCACGATCACCTTTATGTGGTATTCTGCAGCTTCAGCCTGGCAGCGCTTCTTCTCGGCCAATTCCTCAGATTTGCGGCTTCGATAGTAGTGGACCAGCTGGATGTCGTGCAGCGTGCACAAGCAACTCCAACAAGCGGGATATATATAATTTAGATAGATCGACTCGCGGCGGCGGTGGTCAATCATAGACTGCGTAGTGTGCGGTGCAGCGAAAAATAATAAAAAGAAAAAACTAATAATGAAAGTACCCCACATAAATAATTGACTTAAATGCTATTGATAAAGCATTAGGCGCAAACATTGCCCCCGGCTTTAAAACCATTGGTTTTAAAATAATACAATAAGGGAGCGGGGGCTTTGAAAAGTTTATTGTGAAGGAAGCGGGCAAAGACGAACCACAGGTCGCTTAAAAACGCCTGTAGCTGTTTTAACAGAAGCTACTCTAATAACTCCATCGCTGCCGGGATAAGTAGCGATGACGATGCCCAAAGGCCAATGAAGTGGAGGTATATTGTCGGTCACTATGACGACGACTGTGCCTACTGACACTGGATTAGATGGAGTATTCCACTTCCCTCGACACTGTAAAAGGTGAAGGTATTCCTGTTTCCATCGTCTTGCGAAAGACTGTACTATTTGATCAAGAAGCGCGTAACGATGTAGTAAGTTAGGCTTCTCATCGACAACTTCATACGCGGGTAAGTATTTTAGCGGAGTTGACATCAAGAAATGAGATGGCGTCAACGCGGTAAGCTCAGAAGGATCTTGACTTAAAAGCGTAAGTGGACGAGAATTAATCACTGTCTCAATCTGAGTCAAAACAGTGAGTAGTTCCTCGTATGTAAGTAACTGCGTGCCAATCACTCGATACAAATGCGTCTTAAATGCTTTCACATAAATCTCATAATTTCCACCAAAGTGTGGACTGCGTGGAGGGTTGAATTTCCAACTTATGCGGTTAGAAGCGAGTTCGTTTCCGAATGAAGCATTAAACTCCTCAGAATTTAACATATCATAAATTGCGTTTTTAGCTCCAACGAATGTTTTAGCGTTATCCGAATATAACACAGATACAGCACCACGTCGAGACAAGAAACGTTTGAATGCGGATAAGAAGGTGTTAGTGCTTAAGTCTGTTGTGAGCTCTACGTGAACTGCGCGGGTCGTCATGCATACAAAGATGCATAAATATGATTTTATGGACCTAACTCCACGTTTTCTGTAAGGTATAATATTGATTGGACCCGCAAAGTCAACAGATGTGTGTACGAAAGCTTTTACATCATTCACACGGCAAGCGGGTAAATGAGACATAAATGGAAAGGTCTGTTTAGGTTTAGCCCTAAAACACAAATTGCATTTAAATACTACGGAGCGGGTTAGAGTTCTACATGATATAACCCAATATCTTTGACGTAAAATTGACATTAATGCGACTGGTCCTATATGACAGTTCGTGCGGTGATAGTAAGTAACGATTAATTCCACGATACGATCCGTTCGCGGTAATAAAATAGGATGTTGTTGATCATATGACAAGTCAGCATTAGAGAGACGACCACCGACTCGAATGAGGCCGTTGTCATCTAGGAAAGGGGCCAACCGTTGGATGGCGTTAGAGCAGCGTTTGTTTGATTTTAAATTTAGAATAATGTCATTAAAATAACGACCTTGTAAATATTTTAAAATGTATAATTCAGCGTAATTCATTTCACTGGCGGTAAAAATATTTGAGCGCGGTAGTATTTTTAAGAAACGTAAAATATACACGACTGTGTGTAAAAGCACAGGCCATGATAAAACGCGTTGGGATAATTCAAGAAGCGGATGAGATGTCGCTTCGCACGTGGTAACAGCAGGGAGCGAAATAACCTTTTCTTCCGGTAAATCAAGCTTAGCGTCAGGCGCAATAGTGGTGATCGGCCAATGACACACATCTTGTCTAAGCCAAGACGGACCAGTATACCACTCTTTGTTTGATAACATGTTAGCGGGAGAAAGACCACGCGATAAACAGTCGCTCGCGTTCTGAACACCTGGAACGTGATAAAAATGTTCAGATGCAACAGCGGACGTGATCTTAGTAATGCGTGTGGCTACAAACGTTTTGAACTTGTAAGGTTCTGAGTGTATCCAATGCAGAGTGACCATGGAGTCAGTAAAACAGAAAATGTCATTAATTTTGTGGCGTTTGCCGTAAGTATCGGCCACACGGCGGACTAGTTTGGCCATCAAAAGAACGTCACACAACTCTAGTCTGGCTATAGATACTGTCTTTAGCGGAGCAACTTTTGACTTGGCGCAAACTAACTGGGTTAATGCGGGTGCTAGAGAAGAGGGTTCGACGCGAATATAAATAACGCATCCGTAAGCTCTTTCGCTGGCATCGGAAAATGCGACTAGCTGAATTTGAGAACCTTCGAAAACGTTTAAATGACGCGGGATTCGTAAATGTTGTAAAGCGGGTAATTCGCGTAAGTAGTTTTGCCAAAGGCTTAAAATATCAAGGGGCGGTTCTTCGTCCCAGTCAAGTTTCAAAACACAAAGTTTTTGTAGAATAAGTTTAGCATACAATATGACTGGTGCAATAAGGCCTAATACGTCATATTGGCGTGCTATAACTGAAAGAATGTTGCGTTTGGTTATTGGGCGGTTATCAAGCGTTACTGTAAACATAAACTCATCAGTGACTGGCGACCACTGTAGTCCGAGTACCTTTAAAGTATGATTTGGATCATCAAAATTTATATTAGAATTATAGCGGTAAGATTCAGGCAGTGAGTCAAGCAACTCAGGCGTGTTGCTCGACCACTTTCCAAGCTCAAAGCCCCCGGCTTTAAAGAGATCGCGGAGGTCACATCTGAGCTGTAGACAATCAGAAATACTGGATATAGAATAACAGATGTCGTCTGTGTATCTGTTATTTTCTACAACAGTAGCTGCAAGAGGATAGCGAGCGCGCTCATCATTGCATAGCTGTCGTATGACGCGCAACGCTAAAAAAGGACTGCTACGCAGACCGAAACATACGCGGTTAAATTGATAGGTGTTTAGAGGACCCGTAGGGTCAGGGCGGTATAAAAATTTCTGAAAAATCCTATCACTCGTTTGAACGAAAATTTGAAGATACATTTGTTTTACATCCGCGGTTAAAGCTATTTTATAAAAACGAAATTCGAGTAAAATTGAAAACAAATCATTTTGAAGATTTTCACCAGTGTGAAGTATTTCATTTAAAGAAATTCCAGAATCCGTTTTTGAGCTAGCGTCCATAACCATACGCCACTTAGTGGTGGTTTTATCAAGACGAGTCACTGCGTGGTGCGGGATATAATAACCAGATAAATAATTATCATCGTTTACTATAGATATGTACTCTTTTTCTAAATACTCTGTTATTATGGCGTGATATTCAACCTGTAACTGAGGCTGACAACAAAACTTGCGTTCGAGTGACAAGAAGCGGCGTTTAGCGATTTGATATGAATTACCTAACACAGCGGGATCGCGAGCGAAGGGTAAGCGAACACAATAGCGGCCTGTATCATCTCTCTTAATATTATTTGCAAATATTTCTTCACATTCGCGAGCGGCAAGATTTAAAGTTGGTTTATATGAAACTTCTTCAAGTTGCCAAAATTTCTGTAAAATTTGTTCTAAAGGTGGTTCATGATCTACAACCGAACATAAAGAGAGAGAACTCTGATTGTAATCATTATTGACAGAGGCGTTACCTATTATTATGTAGCCAAATATAGTTTCAAAACCAGTTGGCGTTCCTGGCGGGCCTTTTATGTGGTTAGATAGTAAAATTTCAGAAAATAGCGGTGCACCAATGAGAATATCAATTTCTCCAGGTTTATTAAAATCGGCATCAGCAAGCGGGACATTATTTAAGTGCGGTAAAGAAAAAGAATCGATATTTACCACGGGCAATTTATCGGTAATGCGGTTAATAATATAAGTGTTGAGCGGTAACGAAACGTTTTTATCTAATCGGGAATATAAAACTAAAGATGTTTCTCCCTTGATAGGATTAGGTGCGGAACCTATGCCCTTAACAACGGCGCGAGTCATTTTATTAAAATTTAAATTAAGTTTATTACATAATTGCAAAGTAATAAAATTGTTTTGTGAACCCGGGTCTATAAGGGCGCGAACGGATTGCATACGACCATTCAAATCTTTAGAGTAGACTTGGACCGTGCCTAATAAACAAGTCGTATTGTTATACGAACTCGAGCGAACGTTGCACAACGAAACATGTTGTGTTAAAGCGGACTGCGGAGCGTTAGTACTAGAATAGTGAGGTGAGTCGAGACTAGGCGTCTGCGATGGTTGCGCGGAGAAGCGGGCGGGTGATATTGGAGGTGGCCGAGAAGCGAACATCGAGCCATCCAATGGTGGCGGCTGCGCGGGCGCTATTGTACCACGCGCTGTTTGTTTACGACATAATAGCGAATGATGTTTGTAATTGCAATATCTACAATTATAAGTTGATTTACAGGCGGAACTTTTATGAGAAACACTTAAACAATTTGTACAACCATTATGCTGTTTAATGAAGTTATATTTATCTTCGATAGATAAATTATAAAAATCTGTGCATTTGAACAAGTGATAATGATTAGTTCGTTTACACAATGAGCATGCCTTCAAACTCGACGCGGTTAGAAATACGTGAGTAGGCCTAGCGCTAGCGGTAGCAGTGTGCTTGAGTGCGCGTTCAGTGCGGCAACGCTGTGTAGTAGTTGAAGTGGGAACGGTACGTTCTAGGATTTTTGCCTGATCACTTAAAAATGAAACTAAGTCATCGTACATAGGTAACGATGTACTGCGATTTGACATTTCAAACGCTCTTGCAGTTTCTGTATCGATTTTATTTAAAGCTAAATAAAGAAACATAACATCAGATAAGTTTTGAATATTGAGCGATTTGAGACTTGACACTGCGGTACAGAATTTTTCCAAAAATAAATCTAAGTTTTTGGATGTTGCGGCATTAAATGACTTAAATTCAAACATTTGATCCAAGTAAACGTTGGCTAAGCTGCGTTTGTCATTAAATTTATTAACAATCGTTCTCCAAATTAGTTGATAATTTTCACCATTTGGTGTTATACCTGAACATACTGATAGTGCCCTACCTGACGGCTTCCCTATGAGATATTGAATGCGTTCATTATCCGTAATATCTGGATTTTCATGAATCGTGCGTTTAAAAGATTCGTAAAATAAGGACCACTTTAAAGGGTCACCACTAAATCCGACTAAGTCCAATTCAGGCAAACGTATCGACCTTTTTGACGTTCCACATCTTGTTTCAGGTACAACATGTTTCTTATCAGCTATTAATTGTTGAGCTACATGTTTGCTGCGGCAATACAAATCTTCAAAAGCCGAAAAGCTTTGATAATTAACTGAGGCGGTAGGATTTAATATTAATTGCGTTTCATTAACTGTGTCAATAATTTTATTATATTCTGAGCGTAAACCATCTAAAGAGGCGATATTGTAAAGGAACATTTGTTGCGAGATTTCATCTTTGAAAGCATTTAAGGCGTGATCGTAAATAGTTTGCATACGAGCGAAAATGGCATCTCGTTTACCAATTAACTGTTTCAATTTAATCTCATTAAGATTAAATGAACTTTCAAAGTCATCATCCATGTCACCTTTTGACGACATGATTACTAAAAATGTTACAAGTTTTGTACTATTTCAATGTTACGAAATTCTCACTAGTGACTGCAACATACAATGCAACTGGCTCATAAAAACATGAGCGCACGGAACGATTGAGTGATGCGTGGCGTAGTTAGCGGGAATACCTTCACAAGAGATTAAAAATAAATAAAATGTTTTGTATGAATTATTTTGCTTTTAGGAAGTGAAATATCCGAAATAATTGCACTATAGACACTTAAATACAAATATCAAATACTTAATATGTGAATAAGTATTATGAAAGCAAGTAAAATAGGATTTTAATACTCCAATATGGGTGATGTAACAAAGATGTATGTGGGAAAATAATACTAACGTTGAACTTGCGGGGTAGTATAGGTAGTTTTTTAATACTACATGAATGCGGAAAATACTATAAATTATTAAGAAAGCGGGGAAAATGAGGAGAAATGCGGTATAGGGCTCGAAAGCCAGAAAGAATGTGCGGTTAGAAAGATTTAGAAAGAACCATCCGGTTCGAAGGCCAAAAAAAAATGTGGACGCGTCAACTAAGCAATATAGAGGGTCGCTAATCCACGAGCGGGGAGAGTTAGGAATATGTAAGAAAGAGTTACCTTGAAACTGGATAAGTAAGAAACAGCTGCACCGCTTATTCCACGATCACCTTTATGTGGTATTCTGCAGCTTCAGCCTGGCAGCGCTTCTTCTCGGCCAATTCCTCAGATTTGCGGCTTCGATAGTAGTGGACCAGCTGGATGTCGTGCAGCGTGCACAAGCAACTCCAACAAGCGGGATATATATAATTTAGATAGATCGACTCGCGGCGGCGGTGGTCAATCATAGACTGCGTAGTGTGCGGTGCAGCGAAAAATAATAAAAAGAAAAAACTAATAATGAAAGTACCCCACATAAATAATTGACTTAAATGCTATTGATAAAGCATTAGGCGCTAACACATAACAAGATTTTTTTTCCAGTATCTGTTTTTTGTTATACAACTATTCTAACAGATGTAAAATTATCACTCAACCATTTCATTTCTTTTCAGGGAAGCACTCGTATTTATGATCACATCTGTAAACGATAGTTGGAAACTTCCTGTAGGTTATTTTTTGGTGGAGGGTTACACAGGGACTCAAAAGGCAAATTTAATTTTATGTGAAGTTTCATAATTTTCATGACATTTAATGGTTGTCCTATTAAGATCTCTATGGCTAAATATCTTGAATGTGTTTTGGATACCTCAAGGTAGGATAGTCGCGAAGAAATTCGTGTCAATTAAACGTGCCCTAATCGCTCCACGGGACCATAGGGCTAACAGTACAGTCAATTCGAGAAAATAAAACAGCCGGTGTTATTCAACTGCTAGACATGATAGGCCTCTGCCTATATGCAAATCTGAAGCTAATTTTAATATATTGTAAACTGTTATTTGATTAAATTAAAATAAAAAATATTGTTATTTTATTTTCCAATATCATCGTAAATTCTTGTTGTTCAGTAGGAAATGGTTTTTTATCCAACTTAAAAAGGAGGTTGTCAATTCGACACGTATGTATGTAATATTATTCATATATATAGTTATTTTATTTAAATTACAAGCCACTAAAATTGATACATTTAAATAAATATAAAAAAAAAATACAAAATAACAATACTACAGATTAAAATATATTATGAAAAGGAGTCCCTTTAGGCAAGGTTCCGAAGATACTGGCAGCGTTCCCCCTTTGAATAGCTAGACTAATTCTTTGTCCGAGGTAGCTGCCAGCTCTTCGGTCTCCTGTGGTGTCGACTAACCTTTTTACTATTTCCTTAAAAAGCCTTGTAGCGCTAGGACCCCACGGGCCAAGGGTCTCGACGCCGAATGGGACAAAATCATATTCAGAGCCCAGACCCCTGTATTTGCATGCCTTAGCTTTTTCAGCCGCCTCACAAGCCACACCAGCTCTGTTGCTGGTTCCAAGTAGATGGGAAGGGGCCAGCGTGTCTGAACAGGTTGCATCCCATACTAGCACCCGGCCCATCTTCCATGGAACCAAACTCATACCGTCCGGTATCTTGCCATCGTCTCTTGCAATACCAGTCGGCTCAAGTAAACTTGGAACGTTGACGGTGGCAAGTGACCGGCGTATGATATCGTTAAGTGCGGCATGTCTCGAGAAGCGGCCTGCACTTTTTTGACATGATAGTCCGTGATGTCCTAGCTTGTCGACATCACTGCCACAGGGACATTTATGAGGAACGCAGACCGGAACCCCAAGCCGTAGACAGGTTGCGATTCGGAGCGTGTCAGGTTCAAGAAATGTTCCTGTATTTGACGAAGGATACGCTTGAAGCCAGTAGCCGGCCTCATGCGCACCCACGGCCAAAAGCCTAGCACGCGCCGAACCCGTACTACAGCTCAAAATATTGTTATAAATCAATTTGCAGTTTATGTCGTCCCAGCTCCTCTGTGAATTTGGAGAAACTGGAAAATTTTGACCTGGGCATGCAATTAAGAAAGCGTTTCTAGCTTCTTCCAAGCCAGCAATCTCAAAGTATGAAGGGGATACCCTTAAAATTTTACTTATGAGATTTGCTGAACTATGGACAGAAGATAGGAAGGCTGGTAAAGCGACACTGGAAATTTTGCGAATCCCTAAACCACCATAACGGATGGGTAAGGATGCTTGGGTCCAAGATTGCTCGTGCAGCTGCATATTAAGAATCGATTCTAAGGTAATTTTGATTAAATCGTCTACTTGTGTCAAAAGATCTGGGTGATTCCAAAAGGAGCAGCAACGGAGCACATATGTAAATTTAGGGACGAAAAGACAGAATTTTAAGATGCAAAGTGCATAATGTGGACTAATTTCTAGGAGACGGGCAGCAGAATTTTGGAATTTAGTAATTGAAATATTCAAAAATTCAGAAAAAGATTTATCAAAAATTGGAGAACCTAAAAAGTAAAGGGAATTACTGTTTACTATCTTAATATTTGGAGCCAAAATATTAAATTTTTGTTTTACGTCATTTAAATTTAAGTCGCAGTTATTTATAAAAAGTTCGCATTTGCTAAAATTAAGCTCCAAACCAATGGCTTCAAATTTATTTTTGATTAAAAAAAGGTCCGCAAACACAGTATCCACATCACCTCCTAGGGTTCCGTCGTCCAAATACCAAACGTTGAATTTAGAATTTAAAGTTTTGATTATCGGATTTATAGCCAAGCTAAAAATTGCAGGCCCAAGGGGATCACCCTGTTGACAACCTACTTCCGAGGACAGTTCATTAGAACGATATAACAATTTTGTTGGGTTAGCGTAACTGAGAAGAAGATAATTGTATATAAATTCTATTATTATGTATTACCTATTCATATATTATGTAGTATATTCATATATTATAATCTATTCGGGCTTCCAAACAAATCATAAATTTTTATAGCTGAATGTTTGTCCACCCATTTCCTCGAAACTATTGATCAGATTGTGATGAACTTTCTTTTATTAACTTACATTTACTTCATCTTAGGGAACAATGCAAGTATCATCAAAATCCGATCAGTAGTTTTCAAGATATGAACTAAAAGTGTATTATAAGTCTATGATTACTAAATAGAAAAATATTGAATAAAGAGACTGCAATAGAGCCCTGATCCATTGTACAAAGAGTCAAAGTGGTTAATTATTTGTCTCTGGCGTCTTCAATTAATTTGACATTAGTTGACTTTGACAGACACCTGACACAGTTAAAAATCTGTCAACGTCGACTGATTTCTGCTCCCTACCTTGTACCTTCCGATTTCTGAAATATCATATCCTAGAGTTGTAACAGTTTTTTAAATTTGTAAATTGTTTGTTATTTTTCATACATTTATTGTAGTTTTTATATAAAAATAACAATAAAAAAATAAGCCAAGGTGAGTGAAGTTTATAATACACCTATTACAAAAAGTGGAACACGCTGTTCGATTGTGAATTTGATCTGCAATTATTAAACTTTTCTACATTACAGGTTTCATATCCCAACGGTTTTAGACCCCAGGCTTCGGCCTGTGGTCATTACATCAGCAAATTATAAAAAGCACTTGAATAAACACTAAAATTTTACGTCAAATTTTCTTTACTTTTACAATATTATTTCATAATATTTTTAGCTATTAACGATAATCAATATGTCCCAGTGGAATAATTCTTACGCTTACAATAGCCAATACCAAGCTGGAAACACCTGGAATGGCGATCCTAACAGCCAATATGTAAATCAAACATATTACCCAAACAGACAAGGCCCAAATAGTCCGTATGTTAATTTCAATGAGTTTTTAACACAAATGCAGAGTAATACAGCAGCTCCAAGCACTGCCCCACATTTCAGAAATGTTCAATTTGAAAATTATCCAACCACACAATATAGTTACCAAAATATTCCCTCTAATAGTCAAAATACCCAATTAGATAACTACACATATGGACAAAGCTCATCTAATATCCCTACCAATACGGACTTGTATCAAACTAATGTCCAGGCCCAATATATGATGCCAAATCAATCCTATGCAAATGATTTAATACTGAAATCTAATCTCACACCAACTGCAACTGAATTTGTGCCAAAAGGTATGATACCACAATCCACAAATAGCCAAAATATTGCTGAAACTCCCAGTACATTTAATGATATTTCTGAAGTCAAAATTAAGCATACTAGCTCATCTGACAATAACTGGAGAGAACGACCTCAAACCTCCCAACAGAATGATGAAATAACCTACAAAGACTCTAATAGCCATTTAGAAGAAAATCAAAGGCCACAAAGCAATGGGCGTAATAGAGAATCAAGCCGTGAAGGTCAATCAAATGGTCAGTACTATGATGGAAGTAATAGGAGCTATGAAAGAACTCAGTATGAATCTGGAAACCGTAGCAATGATCAAAACAGTCGTAATTATGAGAACAGTACTCGGCAAGAGAAGAGGGTCCAAGCAAAACAGAATCCCAAATTAAAAGCCAAAGATTCTGAAGTACGCACATTTTATAATAGTTCAATTAATAAAGATAGCCAGGACGTAAGAAATGGAAGAGGTGAGAATTCATCCAAATCTAAAAGTAGGGTGGGAAGTTACCGTCTTAGGGCCATAGATAGAAACAAAGTTGAAGACGAGGAATATGCAAATCACTATCTTCAATCAAAGGATAATAAAATAGAGAAAAATAAACCAGAGTTATTTTCAAGCCCAATGAGAAACAGAAACAAAAATTTGGACCAAGGTAAAATTTTTGTTTTATTTATTACACAAGTTTTTGTATCTAAAAGACATAAATTTATCAAATATACTAATTAAAGATTATTTTTTGATGAATTGTATAATAGACACATAAGATAATGGAAAGTTTTAGTAGGTACATTTCGACCCATCATAGCTTTGGACTTTTCCTGTATTCTGCCTTTCAAAGTATACTATGTACTTATGTATGTATATAGTATAAGAATATGTACTATAATTTGTTGAGGTTCTTAAAAATAAAGAGATGGTCTATAGAAAACAAAGTCGGGATAACAATATTTTGTTTAATTTTGAATATAATAACAATGTAAACAAACAGTTTTAACCAGTTTCCCTCACTATCTGAAATAAATTTAACAGATTCTTTTAAGGAGTTTACATATTATCATTATAAAAATTGTTTATATCTTAATATTTATATGAATTTATATGTATGGTGATTTCAATTCTCTCTTCTTTGCTTATAATTCTTTTTAGGTTTTAGCCTTTGGCCATAACCTCACTTGATGTAAAGTGACAATGTGTCCTAAGATGGTAACATGCTAACCTTATTGGGTAAACTAGCACAAGCCAGACACACTTATAATGCTTGGCAACATTCTTTCAACTTTAGGGTGGTAGCTAGCCAGGTGCATATTAGAAAATGCCTAATGTTTTCCCTCACCAAATGCTCAGACTCATTGTAGGGATTCAAACTCACATTAATCAACACCATGAGCCATCATTGCTATAGTTTTATGAACATTGATACTCAGATGTTGAACAATTCTAAATTAGTTTCTTACATAACTAGAATCGTCTGTAATTGCTTATTAATAATTTTAATTTCAGGTCACAAAGAAATGACGCAAAGAGAGCGTCTCACAGAGCAATTAGAGAAAGGTACTCTGGAATGCCTTGTGTGCTGTGAACGAGTTAAGCAAATAGATCCAGTTTGGTCATGTGGGAACTGTTACCATGTTTTACATCTTAGGTGTATTAGAAAATGGGCAACCAGTAGCATGGTTGGTGAGTATTCTTTGTTGATATTTCTTTATATACTATAGTTTTTTAATATTTACCCTACTGTGAAAAAGGAGGGTTATGTATTTTAATACAATATAGTACAAGAACAAGGGTAGGTGGTGACAAATATAACAAAACCACAAAATATACAACAGTTGTCATTGTCAACTCCCAATATTATACATTACAGTATTATTAGCACTAAAAGGGCTTAAAGTATTGCAAAAACAAGCTTGGTGGCGGAGATACATGTTTCTTACTTTTCTACATATTATAAATCTTACATAATATAAAAATTAGTGTTTCAAGAATTGACTTAACTCTATATACATTAGGAGGTGTTCACAAAGTTTTTAGTTTTGCTTAGGCTTAAGGTTTAAAATCATTGTAAGTTTGCTTAGTGATTGATACTTTTACTACCATATCTTATTTTCAAAAGATTTTTTTATTTATATTTAAGTTTAAAAAAAGTATTTTTGGAAACAGTAGTTGCCAACAGAAAAATGAATATCCTTCAATATTATTCGACTCTATGACGGCCTGTAAACACTGTTAAAAAGAGGCTGGCATAGTCATCAGGGATGTAGTTTAACCTCATTGAAATAAAAGATTTAACAAGATATTTTTTAACAAAAAGGAAAACCAACCTCCCGGAGGAGTTCCCTAGTGTATTTTCGAAGTCAAAGGTCAAAGGCCAATAAAATTAAAATGAGACCACCCTTGAGCTATCCTCTTTCCAACAAAAAAGAATAATCTAAGTCCGTTCATTAACAAAGAAGCTATGCCTGAACATCTACAAAAAAAAATCATTTGAATTGAGAACCTCCTCCTTTTTCTAGTGTTTTTAAAAAACTTACAACCACAATTTATTAATATTGCTTGTTATAGAGGGCAAATGGCGCTGCCCAGCGTGCCAAAACTCGAACAACGACAGCCTAGCGGATTATCGCTGCATGTGCGGCGCGGTCCGTTCACCAGAGTACCAGCGTGGTGCTAACCTCGCTCACACATGCGGAAAAGCGTGCAAGAGAACACGTAGTTGCCCGCATCCTTGCACTTTACTATGTCACCCTGGTCCATGCCCAGCATGCCAGGCAACTGTTATTAAGTAAGTGTAATTTTAAATCAATTTGATTTATTTATGACAATTTTAGCTACCTAGTTATTTTCTTTAATTGATACTGCTTACTGTGTAGTTAAATTATTTTCTTGATATATTAATACTATCTGCAGTCGCTATTATCTATACAATGAATAAAATTGAAGTGTCTGTTTGTAATGTCAAAATAACAGTTTTTTACTAAATGCATATGAAAGTATATACAATACTTATAACAAAAAGTCCATTCATAAAACTTTTGTCTGTCTGTCTGTTTGTTCCGGGTAATCTCCGAAACGGTTGGACCGATTTTGCCGGGACTTTCACTGATAGATAACTGCTGAAATAGGGAGTAACTTAGGCTACTTTTATTTTAGAAAAAGAAATAGGGTTCTGCTGAAATGGCTTATGCTGAGTAAACTATAAGAGATATATCAAATTAATGTACTACATAATCATAGGCATTAAAAAGACCTACAAAAAAGTCCGGGAGAGTATACATCTATCTTCTAAGGAACACCCACAATAAGAATCTTTGTCTTTGAAATAGCCAGGAGCGGGGGACCAAGATTCGCGGCATAGCTAGTGTGAATATAAGCTCAAATGGTAGATGCACACAAGATGTTTATATATAAGGATTAAATAAAGCTCAGGTTTTTTTATTTTTAAGCCCATAATAAATATGTCCTTCAAGCCTAAATTCCTAGGTACTAACTTTTTTTTAAATGGCTTTAACAAGACTGGCCTTATTAGAACTGTCTAGGGAATTTAAATAGCAAAGCAATATGCACACTTCTAATTATTATTTATAATCCACTTTGCTTAGCGCGATAACCAATCTATTTATTATATATGACAGAATAATATAAAAGGTATATGTAATTTATTAATTATAATATCAACCACCAAATGACGGATCAACATCCAACAAAATATAAAATTACTTAATCTTGTCTTGTCAGTAGTAATTTAGAGGATCATAAGTTTTTTTAACCTATAAAGTGATTTTAAGTGAATAAGTGAAGGACACATTAAACCTAGAGAATAATATATTCGTACAAGGCGTAAATTGATAATTCGACCTGTAACAAATTAATATTATTTTATAAAAAAGTATCTAAATTTACATTGTGAATGAATAAGTAAGGCTTACTTATTTTTAGAACACAGCACTTGTGAATTAAAAGAAAAAGTTTTAATTTTCGATTTGTCTAAGTATTCACGCTTTGTACGGATATAAATTGTAAATGTAAAAACCCACCCGTTACGCAAAAAGCGCCCATCTGAGTCCTTGTTGCGGAAACCAGTTTGCTCACCAAGTGCCCTATGATTAATTTGTTTACAGACAATGTGGCTGTGGTGCAGAGACTCGTTCGGTTTTATGCAGTAGTAAATTGGCACAAGTTTGCGGACGAGTGTGCGACCATACACTGGAATGCGGTCTGCACAAATGTATAAAAGATTGCCACGAAGGGCCTTGCGATACTTGTACTGAAACTGTTGATCAAAGTGAGTTTTATTTCAAAACATTATTATCTTTAAAGTCTCCTTAACGCATATATTTTTTTCTTTTTTTCACACATAATTGTAAAGGGTAAAAGTAATATAGTATTTATTTATGTGATTAATGACTAAAGGAAAATTTAAAGTTTTAAAAAAGTCTTAAGGAAGTATACAAATAAATAGAAATGAAAACATTTACGGACAGTAAATAACTGACAATTGCAAGTGTACATAATTATTATATTTACTCATTTTAAATGTAATTCATAATATTATTGATGGGGAAAATTTCTCCATCAATAATATAAAAAGTTCTTGGAGTTTCTTTGTGTGATCTAATACGAAATGAAAAGATCCGCAGAAGAACTAAATTCGCCTACATAGCTAAATTTAAGTGGCAGTAGGACTGATGGTCAATGGGGCCATAGAGTTCTCGAGTGGTGACAAATTACTGGGAGACACATCATGGGCAAACCCGCCACTAGGTTGACCGACGACCTATTGAAGGTTGCGGAAAGCTGCTGGATGCTGGCAGCACAGTGAACTGCTTTTGGCTGAATAGATGGATGAAGAGAAGTTCATTATTTAGTGTTTGCATTTTTTATACCACTAACGTGGGAAACAAGCATGAGCTGATGGTAAGCATATGGAAGCTTGTAATACCATAGGTATCACTAGAGCGTTGCCGACATTGAACCCCGTTACCGCAAAGAGTTCTGGAAACCCCACTCACCGCAGGAACAACACAAAACTATTTAGCTGCAATCTTCTGTATGGTGGAATTATCTGACCCAAGTAGAGAGAAATCTTCAATAAACTTTCTCTGTATCCTACCTCTAATTTTACCTCCCTTTCCCCGAGGAGCTCTTTAGTTGCTAACTGTCTCACAAGTGCTAACACTCTTAAGTTTCAATTATTATCCAGTATGCTACTGCCCAGCGAGTAAGTCCCAATCAGTTCCGTGCACAAAAGAGACCAGTAGGAGCAAGCACTGGTCATGTGGTAGCGATTGTGGCCATGTGCTGTCATGCGGCGCACACGTGTGTCGACAGGCTTGTCACCCGCCACCCTGCCCGCCTTGTGTTCTACTGCCAGAGACTGTGCTCACTTGCCCTTGTGGGAAGACCAGGTATCACACCTTTAGTAGTACAAAACGATACGAATCTCATGGAGCCTAAATGTAAGGGAAATAGGCTATACTAATACTATAAAGCGGAAGAGATTTTTGTTTGAACTTGCTCATCACTCTAGGTTGGAAGAATTATTTTTGTACTTTTAACTTAGTATATGAACCGATTTAGATGATTCTTTTCTAAAGGGGATAATTCTATAGTGGGCCAATTTAATTTAATTGGCATTGGACCTTCATCTTTGAACATTCATCAGGGAACTCCACAAAATCATTGAAAATGGTTTTCCTTTTTTATTACAATTTTCTCGTTAAAACTTTAATTTTAATGAGGCTTCAATACATGCCTGATGACTGATGACAGACAGGTATACCGTATTTATTAAGGAAGATTATAAGCTAATTTCATGCGACAACCTTAAGGAGTGGAGCATTAACCAAACACATGACGGTATTTTAAAATATTTATGTAATAACAACACCTGGGCAAGGTCCGGAGACATCCGGTCATTATTATCATTTCTAAGACAGCAATAGAATATTCTATTCTAATCAATTATAATGGGCATATTACCTTTGAAACGGTAAATAACGAAGATTTTCGAAAATTCCACTTTTACTTTTTAGTACTGTCTCTAATTCAACCGGTTGTATACATCCATTTATTGCACATTTGCTCACCATATTAAATGCAATATTCAGTGATTCTTACTGAATATACTACTCTGAAAGTTTATTCATATCTCAATGCAGTAAACAAAGTACTATTACTTAAAAAACCGACGCTATGAAGCTGATAAATGCGAGCGTAGCGTTGCCCTGGTGGCAAATGTAGTAAAATAATCTATCCCCTGCTTTCCGTCTACGTCGAACATTCTTATATTTGGGCTCCGTGACGAATCCATTAAATTACAAGTACATATTGTGACAACCCTAGTACCAGACGTGATCTTTTCAGTACATCACTTTTTAACGCGAATATTTATCAACAGGTTAGAAAAGGAAAAACGTAAATTATGTACAGACCCGATTCCTTTATGTGGAAACATTTGTGCAAAACCGTTAACTTGTGGACCACAAGGAGACAAACATTTTTGCAAGGTGGATTGTCATAACGGTAAGTACAACTTGCATATTATTCATAATTTACATTTTCTAACAAATATGTATAATTCAGCATTTTTTTTATTTATTTATTAGTACAATGTTTTATTAAGTCGTATTTCTTTTTCGTTACAAATTTTACAATCGCTCTTAAATTAACTTGCCGATTAGTTAGGACCTTGAAAGTTTACAAAATAGCTGAGAACTGCATGACAATCCAATAATAACTCGCTTTGGTGTCTGTCTGTTTGCTACAAATTTTGCAATCCATATTAATTTATAGGGGTATGTGAATAATGATCGAATACCAATATTCGATATACGAATTATAGAAAGTTAAAATAGTCCAAATATTTAATTTGATTCTTTGACGAATAATTCCTAAATTGGAACATATTTGGTGAGCGGACTAGTTTCCGTAACTAGGTCTCCAGTGGGCCCTCTTTGTGACGGGTGGGCGGCGTTTTATCAATCCGCGCACCCGATGTTCCCCAGGAAAGCCAGCAGCTCGCTTATGCCGGTGCAGGCCCAAGGTAGTGTGCTCTCTGAAGCACTCCAGAAGCACGTGCGAATTGGAATATTCGCGCACCCTTTATTTTAAATTAACTTATCACATTTCTTTCTTATAATTATTCACATCAAGATGCTTAAAATCAAATACGAAATTTTCAACTTACGAGACTGAAAAGCAAAGAGTAATTATTTAAATAAAAAAATACACTTATATCATGTTTTTAAAAGGGACAAATTATTAAATATAAATAGGGGTAAAACGTAGGATACATGAAATAGATAAGGGTAAAAAATAAAATCACGACACGCGAGCGAAACCGCGAGGCACCACTTGTTATATAATATACTTACAGGAACACTCATCTTGTTGCATATTATGTACATATTTAGTTTAAAAAATTATTCCGAGATATGCAAATAGTTACCTAATTTAATGTGTTTTAAAAGACATTTATATGTAAATTTTCTTTGTCCGACATATGAATAGTACAGAATTAAGAAAAAAAACATTTTATTGCCATTTTTTCTTATATATTCTATTCCTCTAGGTCCTTGTCCCGGATGCCCTGACAAAACAGTCCTGCAGTGTCGCTGTGGCCATTCAAGCCGCGAAGTGCCCTGCGTCGATCTGCCTCAGATGTATAACAATGTACTCTGCCAAAAAAAATGCAACAAGGTAATCTAGACTATTGTTCTAAAGAGGTAATAGTTTGTGAAAATGTTTTTAAGAAGTAAACACTTGAACATTTTCTACTTATTTTCCTTGTAACTTAAAAGTTTCACTATACATGCATGCTCAATGCCTGTGTTAGTGTAATATTAAGCGTATTACGAACCCGCTGGTTGACTGCATGTTTAAAAAATAAAGTAAAATATTGAGTAATGTTGGTCTATAGATAAAAAGTCTAAATTATTTTTTGATGACTTGATTACAAATAATTGCATTTTCTCTACTATGTATACAAAAACATAATTGGAATGTATTGTATATATAAACCTTCCGTAAAAAAATGTCTAAATGTTAGTGAAAACCGCATTAAAATCCGTTGCGTATTTTATAAGATCTAAGTGTATATATGGGACAGACAGCGGGAAACGACTTCATTTTATACTATGTATAGATTGTCATTTCTACAATTAGGACGAATCTAACAACACCTCGTATGCTAAAATCCATCAAGCCGATTAGACTACAGAGCGTGCCAAAGAAATAGACAATACATATATACACTCGAAAAACATAATTCCCTTTTTCGCTGTCGGGTAAAAACGTTCCAGATTTATTTGCTAACGCTTTTTACGTTTGCACACAGACCTATCTGTACGTCACTACTAGAACCATAACCCGTGAGATGGAACAAGTATACCAGAAAGTTCCTACCTCTATACTATGGTATAAAATTACTGTTATTATATCACAGAAATTGTCATGCGGTCGACACCGGTGCAGGACGTTATGCTGTGCGGAGAGCGTACACCGTTGCACATTAGTGTGTGCGCGTTCGCTTCCCTGCCAGTCGCATCGCTGTGAGGAGTTCTGCCACACGGGCCGCTGTGCACCCTGCGCCAGGCTTAGTAAGTATATTTTTCACATTATTAGGAACATATTTACACCTGGACCATGGGAGTTATTGTCTGGAGTGATTGGTAAAATATATGTGATCCTTCAGTTGGCCGACTCTTTAAAAATATGAAAATGGTATTAACAATTAATATCTATTCTTGTTTAATTAGTTTGTTTATTGTCTTGTTTAGTTCATTGATTTTTGTCAACATTAGTTTTAAAGATCATGAAATATAACACTGAACATAATAATAAAATAAAATTTATTGAAGTTTATTTTTTAACTAACGATTTTCATATAAGGCACCCGGTATGGAAATTTTATCAGCAGTGAAATTTATACAAGCGTTAACAGAAAGCGTTACATTTTTGTGATCAAAATACCTTGCGCACTATGACGTTACAATTTACGTTTTATGAATATATCAGTGAACGTTTCTTATGATGAACAAGTAATTGTTATATCTGTTTGTTATAAACAAGTGACATATTGTGGGTAGTTATTGTCCGTTGACAGTTGTAGTGGTGTGACCAAATAAGTAATGATATCGATCGCATATATCGCATTCATCAGATATTGATTAAAATAAATAAATAAAGATTACCTACTACACCTACTTATTTTACAACATCTTCGAAAATTTTGAAGAAGTTGGCATTATCAATCATGAATTAATATGTGTAACATCTTGTAATGAAATATAATATTAGTTAATAAATTTGTACAAAAGTATCCGGCAGTAGTTTAGTTTCTTACATTTTGTAAAAAAATATCGGGTCTGTTATCGTGTTATGTTTATCGATATAGCTCCATCCTTATCAGTTTCTCCGACTCTGGTATAACCTTGTACGTGTGTAAACGTCATATTTTTATAAAATAATGCATGGGTAAGTTAAAAAAGACGCTCGTTCAAGTTTTCACAGGAGCTGTCATCGAAAAAATAAAGAAATGGAAATGGTATAAATAACTCAACTGTATATAAATATTGTATGATGACGTCAAATTTTCTTATTGGCATGACTCCCATACAAAAAATTAATATATATTAATTCAAGAGTATTATTATTTGTAACATATATAAAATTCAAAACCACGTTAATCGATGTACGACATCGCTTACTACCCATAAAAACCCAATCAGGCAAAATAAATAATTGACATTCTTAATCACCTTTTTAAACCTTTTATATTATTTTTATGATCTTATTTACAGAACTAAGTATTATTTTATTGTCCATACTGTGTTAATTTTGTTTTGGTTATTAATATTACTAATATTATTGTATATTGATGTTTGATTGTAATTATTTTGTGTTGTATGCATGTAGTGAGCGCCTGTAATTTGTTCGCATATCAAGTATTCGATTTTAAAATGAGGTTGTCAGTGGGAGCGCACTGTTGGCGCTGCCTTTATCTATACAATTAATAAAATTGAAGTGTCTGTTTGTAATGTCAAAATAACGGTTTTTTTATTATATGCATTTGAAAGTATATACGATACATATAACAAAACACCATATTTTTCATTTTTGTCTGTCTGTTTGTTCCGGGTAATCTCTTAAACGGTTAGACCGATTTTGACGGGAATTTCACTGGTAGATAGCTGATGTTATAAGAAGTAACTTAGGCTACTTTTATTTTAGAAAAATAATTAGGGTTCCACACAAATAACAAAAAATTGGTCACGGTGAATCAGTCCGGGCGCTTAAATGGTTTACGCTGAGTAAACCATAGGAGATATATCAAATTAATGTACTACATAATTTTAGATATTAAAAAGACCTTCAAAAAAGTTAACGAGTGAATATGTCTATCTTCTAAGGATCACCCACAATAAGCATATAACCGGTAACTGGAGTAGAACGATGCGCGCGTATGCCCGATCGATGGCATTCTGTAGTCCACTCGAACGAAGTCGCGGGCACAGCTAGTTAATAAATAAATAGATTGTTAAAGCAAGCTTTTCTTGGTTATAAGTGTTGCTTTTCATCGTGCAGGCTTCGAGGAGCTTCGATGCGAATGCGGCACCGAAGTGATCTTGCCACCAGTACCGTGCGGCATGAAGCCGCCAGCCTGCTCAGCCCCGTGCCGCAGACCCCGACACTGCGGCCACCCGCCCCACCACTCGTGCCACTCGGGTGACTGCCCGCCTTGCGTCGTGCTGACGACCAAGCGTTGCCACGGGAATCACGAAGTAAGGATCAATAAGCCATAATATGACGTTACGTTATATCGCTTCCCGTACTTACCTAAAGCTTACCAGATTACGTAACATTCTTCGTTATTAATCCGTTCCTCAGGGTCACCCGTGAAATTATCATACGATTAATAAAATCTAAGTGTATGTTTTTAATGTCAAAATAACAGCTTTTTTTCTAAATGCATATGAAAGTATAAAACGATAACTATAAAAAAACCCATTTTTAAAATTGTTGTCTGTCTGTTTGTTCCGGGTAATCTCCGAAACGGTTAGCCCGATTTTGACGGGACTTTCACTGATAGATAGCTAAAGTTATAAGGAGTGTCTTAGGTTACTTTTATTTTAGTAAAAGGAATTAGTGTTCCGCTTAAATAAAAAAAAGTGATCACGGTGAATCAATTCAGGCGCTTAAATGGCTTACACTGAGTAAACCATAAGAGATTTAATTAATGTATTATATAATGAATGTATTATATTTTTTAATTAATTATTATTTAATTTTTAGACATTATAAAGACCTATAAAAAAGTTACCAAGAATATATATCTATCTTCTAAGGAACACCTTCAATAAGAATTTTTTTCTTTAAAATAGCCGGGAGCGGGAGAGCAAAATACACGCGTGTGCCCGATCCATGTCATTGTGTAGCCCACGTGAGCGAAGCCGCCGGCACGGCTAGTATAATCTATAACCTATCTCGATAAATAGGCTATAAAATCCAAATATATTTTTTCATGGACTGGTAGTTCGAAAGATTAGCACGTTCATACATACAAACAATGTATTCCCTTTAGCTGTATAAATAAAGATTGTACCTGCTAAAGCGCCCATGTGAAATCTGACTTTTCATAAGAGTGAGAAAATGTCACTATATAATATTTAAAGTAAAGTTTTAATATGATTACTCCAATACTTCTGATTTCGAAGGTACAGTAATGATTAATATTGTTATACCCATTGCTATATGCCGCTTGTTTTCAGGAAAACTTATACAGAACAAAACTAATTAGGAACAAACTCGGGTGTTCTCAGTTGCAGTCGTAGTTCAGAGAAATCATCTGTACAGGCACTCTGTGGTTGCAGTCCTCATGTAGATTTCTTCCTTTTTTATCGCTTCTTGTATTTGTTTGATTGCCCAAAACAGAACTGTTCTCATTCTGATCGCACTTGCTTATATGTCAAGTAAAAACGAGAGGTCGAAATTTCTAGAGAGACCTTAATATATTTTTAGTATATCCATATAATTGAAACGCAGGGGGATTAATGCTATTTTTAGAAACTGTTTTACGTAATGGGATGGATAAGGTTTCAACGTGTGCGTATTCCGCGATGACTTTTCCTACCTAATATACATACTCGATGTTTGTAGTGGATTTCAAACTAATTATCCAGATATATGGAGAATACTGCTTTTAAATACAGATCGTAACAATATTATTAGTAGGGACGTGATATTTGTATTCTGTTTTATTTTATTTAATTCAGGAAAGGAAAACGATACCATGCTCGCAAGAGGAATTCTCCTGTGGACTGCCATGCGGAAAGCCGCTACCGTGCGGCAAACACACCTGCATCAAGACGTGTCACAAGGGACTCTGTGATACCAGCAAGTGAGTGCAAGACTTTATAACGAATCATTGTAAAAATAGTCTATAATATAAAATAGTATTAATTTAATCATAGCCATCAACAATAACGAAAAATATACTGTAATTGTATAAATAACCGCAGTAGATTATATAGGTATAAACAAAGGATCAAAGTCACTCATTATCCACATGAATCGGCGCAACGATAACAAATTGCCAGGGCCGTATTTGCTTTAGCCCCCAATGCCTCCACAGTTTTTTTTTTTAATAACAAATATGTCTTGTCACTACAAACTTTTTCTTTCGATCTGCCAATTCTGTTAGCCTTAAGGGCCTTTATAAATAAAAAAATCATATTCATTTAGCGCTTTGCTCGCCCGGCTAACTACCACCTATAAGTTGAAAATCTGTCGCTAAACACCTATAGGTGTGTTCCGACAGCTGCACTTGAGAGCCATTCTTCCACTAGGCTTAGCGTGCTACCAACTTGGGCCACATCGTCACTTAAGATCAGGTAAGATTATGGCCACAACGGTAAACCTATAACGATAAAAAAATGCATATACGCCTAGGAAATTCAAATTGTTCTGGGTGGTCTACTTCTTCGTTACTGCGAGGCCTTCAATCGCAAATGTATAAATCATATAATGAATCAGGTGCATGCAACCGTGTAATGAGAAGCGGCCTAGCTGTGGGCACCCGTGTGCCGCTCCGTGCCACTTCAATGCGGAACCCGAAAGCAGCGGCAGCGTGTGCCCCAGCACGGTGCCATGCCGCAAGTCCGTTCGCGCCATCTGCCCCTGCGGACGACGTAGCGCTGAGAGACCCTGCTGCGAGAACGCAAGGGACTACGCTAAGTCAGTATATCAATTAGCAAAATTATAAAAAAAAAACAGCAACAAAAACACTTGACTAAAAAAATAATTCTATATTTGCATTTTATTTGATTTCCAGACGTCGTACTTGAATATTATATAGCCTATGTCACTCCAACAATTATAACACCTCGTATGCTAAAAACCATCATGCCGTTAAGGCTACAGAGCGTGCCGAAGAAATAGACATATATATTCAATTATGTATAACCCGCAAGAGCTAACTTGAGACTTAGGGTTGTTTGTGGAGTGTACCGTACTTGGCATCAGATGCTGTAGAGTCATTTTGCTGAGCTAGTATAAAAGAAAAATGATTATCTCTGAATAGTGTCGCTTCGATGGCAAGAGTGGTAACAGCGTTCGGGTCGGGAGAGAGCGCGTATTTTGCTTGGGTCTTTAGTTAACTTTTGCGAGTTATACATACATACGCTCGAAAAACAACCCTACTTTTTCGCAGTCGCTTAATAACATATGGTTTTTCGTGGTGATAGGGCTAAATCCCGACTGGCTATTCAAAATAAAAAAAAAAATCATTCAGTTTAGGCTCTAAGAAGGCAAATAAATACGTCAAAACACTACTACCGGTTCGGAAAACATCTCAGTCAACAAGAAGAGCCAGCAACAAACTTGATCGGGTTTATCTTTTTTTATTGAATTTTTTTGAACTGTCTACAATTTGACATTGCAGCTATGTAGTTAAGATGTATAGCTATTATATCATATATATTCCAAATTTAATTTCACCACTCGGTAGTTAAACGATCAAAGACTTCGTTAGGACAGTAATGACTCGGGGAGAGGAATGCGCCGCCATTTTGAAGTCGTTTCCCCATATCACATAATTTCAATTTACAATAAATTATGACTTGGAGAAGCTACGACGCTAGTTTTCAATCGACAACTCTTGGCAAGATTTATCGATTGCGTATATAAAACTTTACTATGGAATAGTGTTATTGTGAATATATATGGTATAAATGAAGAAACTTAATACAATGCCCGCCTATACTCGTTAAAAAGCCGAATCAAAATATAGAAATTATACACGATTGGCAAGGGCTACTCTACTACAATCCAATAGTATTCGTAAAACACTGTATAATAGAGTGAAGCGAGAACGTAAAAAAAACGAAAGATTCTGCGCAGAAAGATTCATGTTAAATACACAGCACACAACAACACCCCGATTTTTTTTTATATAATAGTTACATATAATAATAATGTTTTGTAGGATGATGAGCGCATTGGCTGCAACAAAAATGCAAGAAGGCGGCTCCGTGGATTTATCGGATGTGCAACGTCCCGGTAATGTACTTAAAACGTAAGTTTTTATGTTTTACGGCTAAAAATGCTTATCGTTTTCTTTGAATTGAGTTGGATTTACCATGTGATGAGGTACTGTCGTTTTATAGAAACTATATATCTACTATCACACCAAGTCCCTATTGGAGTAAATAAAAAGGATAAAAAAACCACTTTTTTTCTAAAGTTATTTTCGCTTCCTAAAAGTTTATTAATCTCTTCAGACTCATTCACCGATTCCTTGGAAAAGTTGCATGAAATATTCATAAAACTTAAAATGCCAATTTCGACATGAAAATATAAAAAGGTGTATTTCGACTATCAATTATTATTTAAAAATATATTATATAATACCGTTGATCAGTATAGTAGAGAAAACCCAATGTTTTGTTATGGAGTCGTCAATAAATCGATTTTGGGCGCTTCTAAGGCTTACGTTGGCTAAACCTTAAGAGATACGTCAAAATAATGTACTAAAGAATTGTAGCTCTTCAAAATGCCTGGAGTAAAATCCGAAACAGTATATGTCTGTCTCCTAAGGTTGACTCACAGTAATCATTTTTATCTTCAACATAATAATCAAGAATATTACGATATTTTCTTCAATTCAGTATTAATCTTTATCCAGATTTTAGTTAACTTGGGCATTTAAAGTACATTAAAATAGTTCTTTATATTAATCTATATCATTTAAATGAATACCTTAGAAGATATCATGGGTTCAAAATTACACGCAACCAAAGAAATCACGCGCAGTGGCAAACGGCTGGCCGGCGTCGAAAGCTAAGCGCACTTTTCGTAACTATGAAGATATGAATTATCAATACTCGAGCGATAAACTTTTAAATCATGTTTTTTTTTTTTTTAATTTAAAATACACCACTTTGTATAATGCAGCCGTGCGAAGCTGGTAAAGGTCGCTAGTATTATTATATGAAAAACGATTGTTAGGAAGTAAACTCCAAATGTTAAAAGTGTAAATCGTTCGACTAGATTGGAATGCGAGGAGGAGTGCCGGGCGGAGGCGCGCGCGAGACAGCTCGCGCTAGCGCTGCAGATCCGTAACCCGGACGTATCGAGCAAGTTGGCTCCGCGATACAGCGAGCATGTTCGCGCGACCGCGACACGCGAGCCCTCATTCGCTATACACGTGCACGAAAAGCTCACCGACCTCGTGCAACTCGCCAAGAAGGTACTCGTACCCATATCAACACTGTTCTTTTTTGTAACCCCGACAATTTTATAAGTGTAACGTGTGTATCTGTCTGTTGCATTGTAGCTTACAAACGGCTGAACCAATTTTGATGTCGTTTTGTTTAAAAGTGTCTTGATCGAGAGTGTTCTTAGATATGATTCAAGAAAATCTGTTCAGCAGTTTGAAGATCATCAGCTCTTTTATAGTTCATAAATAGATGTGAGCATCTTCCACAAGTCTGAGTGATTCTAAATTTGGTATTTTGTAAGTTCAATGATAATAGAACAACCATGGCCTAGTGCTGCAGCATCATCTGGAATCCGTAGGATACCTAACTCCTCACCACCAACTTACAGCAGAGTTAGGTATCTGGTCCTTGGGTTCATTGAAATGCTCTCAATGAATAGGTTACTTATTATATTTTAATTTTACCTTGTCAAAACTGTCGTTTGGCGATACTGCGTTAATGGTTCTATCAACTAATATGTCCACACTTTGGAGAGGTTAAATCACTTTATTTTCTTATATAAACTTTACTTTTCGATTATTTTGATCAAAGGCCCTATAAAGGGCACCGTCGCACCTGTGTGAGTGAAGCAAACAGAATGGAATCTTTTTCTTCTAGTTTTGGCGCCGCAAAAAGAACTTGCCAGTATCAATGTTTTTAAGCCTTCGCAAAATCCTGAAGGTAACTCTGTATACGAATTTTGGTAGGGACACAATTTTTTTTTGTGTAAAAGAGTTTTTCCTTGTTGGTTTTCAGTATATTACATAGTATAAACGATATCATGCCGTTTTGTTAAATTATAAAAGTTTGAGTTTTAGTGTTTGAATATCTAATAGGTAAATAAGTGATTGATTGATCATTTGACTGTGTGATTGGTTGATTGAGTGGTTAATGATTTATCTAAAAGCAAGATGATGTATGTATTATCATGTTTTTATTAAGTAAAGGCTTGTTATCTTGTGTATCACTGTTCTCAGTCGAAACAGAAGACGCGCGCGCACTCGTTCCCGTCTATGAACTGGCAGAAGCGTCAGTTCATTCACGAGATGTGCGAACACTTCGGCTGCGAGAGCGTCGCCTATGACGCCGAGCCCAATAGAAACGTTGTCGCCACTGCCGATAAAGAGAAAGTGAGTTTATATATAACACGAAATACAAATAATTACTTTATTTTGTACTCTTCTCACCGAAATTCTTTCTTTCTTTTTTGACGAATTGACTACGCTGTTGGTCTGACGGTCCTGGACAGATTCACCGCACCGCTTAGGTATCGTCCATTAATCACGTGAGGCTGGAAAGGGGGAGTGGGTTCATTAAAAAAAAGATATATCGCAAGTGGTAGGGGTTTAGAGGGATATCACGTGTATTTATTTTTCGTAGAACCCGCGATTTCTGACTGCGTTGTGGACTGTGTATATGTACAAAGAAGAATGTTAAGGTATATTCTTGTCACAAGCAACCTAATGATCCGAGGAATAGTATTCCAAAGATGCACAATGCGATTAGATTTTATACCTGTATTCAAAGATAATATTCTGAGGTTTTTTTTTAATATAGATAGATACCTTGTACAAAAAAAAATACACGTGATTTTTATGGGGTTAGTCTAAAGCCTCTTCACCACTTGCTAAAAAATCAAGTTATTAAAGGACGATCTCTCAGGGGTGAACGCCAAAAGCGCTTAACCCAAGAAGTGGCCAACTGGAGCAAGGATGCCAAAGTGGCCGAACCTCGGCTTGGGCTGTTGTCGTGCACGCAATTCCTCGAATTGAATCTAACTATATAATATATCGATAAATACATGTATGTATTTAGTTTATCTGTCAATCGTTTACTAATAAATTTCTTTGGAAATTTCCCTCTACTTGAGACAGCCAGACTGCTGAATTACCTCCACCCTACAGACGATCGCATCCAACCAATATGTGTTGCATTCCTGTGGTGAGTACGGTTTTACAGAGCTCCTAAAGGTAGGGGGTTCAATATCGGCAACACTATATTGTGATTGTGATTATACCTATAGGTGATTATACCTATAGTATTACAATCGACCATAGACTAAGGTAGCCGATCATTAGGCGGGTCGTATGCTTGCTTGCCACTTTTGTAGTATAAAAAAGGACATATTTTTACCCGACTTCAAAAAAGGAGGAGGTTCTCAATTCGAATGTATATAATTATATATTTTTTTATGAATGTTCAATCATAAATAACTTCTTTGTTTAAGAACCGATTTGGATGGTTTTTTTTTGTTGGATAGGGGATACCTCAAGGATAGTCCCAGTTTAATTCCATTGGCATTAAACTTCGAAAATACACCAGGGAACTACTTAAATTTTTTGAAATTGGTTTTATTTTGTACTAAAAATTGTTGAAGTGATAATAAATACCTGATATCGACAGTCATGGCTCCCGGCGATGAGTATAATGGAGGTGTTGGGACGCGAGTCTGGTAAGCGTCGTGTGCCGGGGCCCGTGCTACGGTCCAATGTCGCCACGTCAGCCGGGGGCTCCGCCCCATCATCCAGTGGCTCGTCTTCAGCGACGTATGCCTCCAAGTAAGTAAATAATAGTTGTATTTTGTCCGCAATATGACGTCACATAGTAAACGTGCGAGTTGAATGTAGAGTCAAGGAATTCTATAGTGCTGTGACCTAATTAGAATTTATGCTGTCGATAAATTTTAACATTCGACATTCCGTAAGATTGCCACTGCCTAAAAAGAGTTTTAAATAAATAAAAATGAATATAAAAAAAAAAAAAAAAATTGTTGGCCTTCACGGGACGCCCCGCCCGGCAGATGTGAAACTTAGTGAATATTCAAATTTCTAATAAAAATCAATACAAAATATAGAGTAAAATAATAAAAGTCGAGTATGCGCACGCACACACGCACACACGCTAGGGAGTAGAGAGCGTGACGGCATGAGAGAGCGTTATGCCGTTTGCCGTTACGGAATTCTGTTGGAGTTTACTGCCAAGGCGTGGCAATCGATGTTTAACATCAAAAACTTATGATTGTCCTAATTATTACTGATTTAGAAAACAATTAGGAATGAAATCGAGAGGGTTGTCAATCTTTTTTTTTAAACTTAATACAATTTCCAGATCGGCCGGCGGCTGGGCGACGCTTACGTCGACGAACGCTTGGGCGGCCCGCAGTCAGCCCAAACCTCAACCGAGCGAAAATAAAATAGATTATTTCGACAACCCACCGGAAAACTAAGCGACCGGTATACATATAGCTCAAATCGTTTAGCAATGTACTGCCATACCCAGTACTAGAGGTACACATATTAAAATGTGTCTTTGGAATTATCTATCGCCTCTGTGGCGTCGTGTCCGATTTTGTTGTACTTGGTCGTCCCGAGCTGGATCTCCGGGCTGAGTCGAAATACATAAATTTATTATTTGAAAGGATATGGCCTGAAGGGTATTTCACGTCAGCAGATTATGGTAGACATATATAAAAACTGATCATATATTTATTTATTTGCAATCGCGGCAACTGCCCAAGCCGAGGTCCGGCACCCTTGAGCACGTTCTTTTTGCTTTCGCGGCTGAGTACCTTAAGCTCTCGCTCCCAAGTCACGGTGGAGCTGTAAAATCCGTCTGAGGCTTCAGGGCCCTTATGGTTAACAGTACAGTCAGACAGACTAAATAATAATTAATATTTATTTTCATAAAACTTTTAATGTACCAGTACATGGATGTATCCAGGATTCTGTTGGGGAGGGGGGGGAATTGGTATGCAAGGGAGAAGTAGTATGATGCATACCGCTCTTTAAAATGCTTGCAATGGTTCTTAAATATTTGAAACTACATTGGCAATGCCTTCGTATTGTTCGTTAAAAACAACAGCTTTTATATTTTTCCAACCAGAGTGTTATACATAAATACTATTAGCGTTGCGTGTGAATCACTCAGCCAGCAGTCAGCTTACCCATAGCCTGGGATGTGGCAGCAGCCCCTTACCCGACCTGGCTACGCCTTTAATATCTATTCCTGTAAATGCGAGCGACACGTCACTACTAATATCTATTACGTTCGACTAAATACTACATTGTATGTAGCGCAATCCCGACATAAAAATGACGACCCGTGCTCCTGTGATATAAAATCAATCGATCAATAAACAATGCATATTGATGTCGAATAATTATTGCTTATTGCGTCTTACTAAATTTTGTAATTTACGATATGAGTATGATTTCAGTATGTAACTGGCTTTTATAATGCTCTGAGAAAAATTGTATTCAGTGTCAGGTTATGAAGTAATACTATTTTTCTACAGTACGCAGCGTAATAGGCACGAGGTCGTTTCAACCTCGTGACGTAGTGAGTGTGTTAATAAGTTAAACTTATATAACATAGTCTTCAAAACTGTTGCGGTGGGGAAAGCACACCAATGCAGGGGTGGATTAAGCCTATCGCGGGATCTGTAGCAAATGCTACAAGGAGCCCCTAAGTTTTGTATAATAATAAAGTAAAATATAACTTTAAACTTTACTCGTTATTTAATTTGAGTAAATTTAGATATATGTATAACTAAAAAAGGTATCAGGTAACCATTTTGGTGTAAGGTCGCCCATTAGGTGTCCCACATATTACATACTTTTCTCGTGATTGAATATGTTAAATAGATATCTAAGAAAAAAGAAGACCCACACATTATTTTATAGTGGTTCCGTAAATTTGTTTCAATTACTTACCGCACAGTACAATCCAAACACAACGGCCACACCGGAAAGATCGGAAATCTCTTGACAGTCGCCGCCATCATGACTGACTGCATAAGTATCTTTTCGCGTTGCCCTTGAAGGACCCGATGTCGTAAGGAGAAAGGAACACATTAGCCGGGAGATGGTAACACAGTTTCACGGTACGACAAAGTTAAGACATAGATATCTTTTTAATTCGTGCCGAGATGGAAGGTTACGGTAAAACTGTGTCTTCGTAGCCCAGCGCGTGTGGTTCTGTTGTGGAAAGGAGAGCGGACGTAAATATATATTGAACAACTCTTCAGAACATTCATCATGATACAGGCGGTAGAAGCGGCTCGATGAACTTTTCTCATGATATAATTTGAGCAATTTTACAGATATCACTAAAAAAAGAGGTCGACCATTGGTTATAGGGACCCCATCAGGTGTCTCACACGTATTACGTATAACTTTACTCGTGATATAATTTGAGCAAGTTTAGATTTACTTTAATGTAAATGTCGTCCATGGCGTGTCTTACGCATATTACCTACGTATTTTACTTTTCACCCGACTACAGCGTAGGGAAAAGGCGGGTTATGTTTGACTTTAGGCGTGGCAACCCTCGGAAACTTGGTGTCCGTAACATTTGCTACTTTCGCATTGCTAATCCGGCCCTGTACACAAGTACACAGTACCACAAGGTGATCTGTTTATTTGATGTATCGTTGAAGGCCATTACAATGTACAACGGTTTAAAGCAGCATTTGATGGAGATTCTTTTTTTATAATGTAATGAACCGTTTATCGTGGACACTGGGTATGGTAGGTGAAATAAGTATTTCACATCATGAAATTAAATACTTATTAATTTTTATATTTGTATCGCCATTAATAAATGGTTTAGGTGTAGTGTAAGTATATACGGGCGGGCCTTATTTGTATGATGTTTACAACAATTTGCATTGTTATTAAAAATAATATAAATAATGCGTAAATGTATACAGTTGGTGATGTCTGTTCGAAGCCTGGCGTAAGTTCATTTTGCAGTTGATATTTCATTAATTATTGACATACTTTTGTGTTTTCTAATAAGATTTATTACACGGAAAATTACATTGGATGAACTTAATACACCTGTATGGCAGGGTTTCTTAAAATGTTGCTAGTGGTCCGTTACGACATAAAGGTTATGAAACCCTGCTCTACGGTGTTACATTATTAAAATATAAATATATATATATATGTAGACCGTTCAGTTAAAATAGAATTCTTGTGTGAATCGGAATATTAGAATTCACAGTGAATATTGTTGTATGTGTTAATTTGTGCTCGCCTCGCACAGTAAATTATAAAAAGGGAAAATGTGTGCGTGTTTTTGTAGCGTATTATTCAAATTATATTTTAAATGTCCAGTATTGTATACTCTGTATTATTACGAATGGACTTACGCCAGGTGAAATAATTTTGTCTGTAGAAATTTAAAAATATTCGGCAATTTATCATCAATATAAACCGTATCCTTTATAACATTTCTCGTTATAAAATCCAAATTGTATGGAAATTTATGTATGCACTTTAATGGACAATTTACACGAGGCCATTTGTATACTTGTATTAAAAAAATAATTACGTTCTAGTTTAACGGCACGTTGACACACCATTGTAATGGATTGTCTCGATTTATAGGTACTAGTTTCATGGATTGGCCTGTCACATGGCCTCATGTAATTGTCAAATGGTCCAAATTTTGTACGACTAGTTGGCGAACAACCGCCATTTTAAAACTTTGAACACAGTTCACGGGGAACATAATAGAATGCAAAGACCCCTTTATTAACGATGTAATTAAACGAAGTAATAATTGATCACGGTTGATCAGTTCATCAGATGATAGAAGTATATAATTGTATTGTGTTTTAAATGAAAATATGGTTGAAATTGCACGATAGTTCTGGAAGAGAAAATAAAGCTAATATTATTGGGAGTTTGGATTACTATAATTATATTAATTTTAATACTCTAGAAATGTGCTATTCATACCTCATTCATTTTTATACTGTGCCAGAAAAAAATGTACGAAGTGCACAGAATGCACAATTAAAAACATATAGGCCTATTGATTTTAAAATATCTAAATAAATATTTAGAACAATAAATAAATAAATGTTACTGTAACCGTTTAAGCCAAATTGAGTACGTATTGTGCGTGCGTGCTTCATATTTGCTGCACATGCCGAATTAGTATATTGAATGCTTTGATCGTTCGATCATATCGAGAAAGCAAACGAGCTTCATTCATCGTTCAAACTTCAATTTACATATTATTACATGTCCGACTGTATTTAACGTTTAACTCCCGTCATAGTGGTACGCCGATCTGTGTCACGTTACGGAATAAAGGTAAAAACACAAAACTGCGATGCGATTTCGTGAAGCAAGGCAGCTCACTGCCACGGTTCGGGTGAACATTTTGATGGGTTGCGAATTATTTCGAAAGTTCTTGCTTTGTATCCTGTGAGCTTTTGCTCTAATTTTGAACTTTGACTCTAAGCTTTGGTCTCACGTCACGTCATTTTTAAATTTTCATGCAATTCTATTGGTCGAAATTTGCACAGCTCCGCTTTAGTGGACAGGTAGTTGTAGCCGGTGTAATCAAGCGTAGGGTATTTTGTCCTGTTCACCAATACATGCGTCATTGGCGCCGTTTAGTTCGCATTTGTGGTTTTACACAATTCGTGAATATGTGACATGTAAATGACCCCATAAGTGGAGCGATGATTGAACTCTGACCGCTCACAGCTGCATCATACTAATTGGGCTTATAAAGCAATAAATCAATAATTGTTTACTGTTCCAATATATACACGTAAGTAGAAAATTTCACGTTTTTATTTATAAGAACAAATCTGTTTTGTAACTGCGTTTCTAAATAAAATCCAGTTTAACATCAGAAAAGATTTACTTAGAATATTTTTACTTTTCAATCATTTTCTATATTGTTGTTTTTTTTTTTATTTAATTTTTTTTTAAGAACGCGTATTTGTTTCTCTTTCGCCTATTACGTTGGATCACAATCACCGAATGATGATGTAGGTATTAGTTACGATTTACAGATAACTCATTCGAACTGGTGCGAAATATCAAGCGAAATTTTCGCATACTTTAGTAATATCGATTCTCACATTTTGTATTCGCGATCTTATCTACTTACATTTAAAAATACAGGGATATTTCGCACAAGTATCTGGAAGCGTTGTGGACTGATCTGTCGGATGTGGTTACTCAATATGTTGAATGTCGATAGGCACTTGCAGTCCGAAGCTTTGTGTTATGATTTACTCGTAATGGGTCGGTTAGAGATGAAATGAATTATTAAAAAGCTTAATAAATATGAGGTTGAACATTCTAGAAATAGGAAAAAATCAGTCGAGGAATTTATTCGTTTAAATGAATTCTTATACGCGGTTCCTTTAATTCCGGTTGATCAGCGGTTGAGCATTAAAATTAAGTATTTCATTTTTTCCTGTTTTTTTTTATTTCGAGTAAAACAACGACAAGGTGTTTACGTCATAATTAATCGCCGCTTTATATGTATATAAATTTCTTAGCTCAAAGCTCTTTTGTAACAATAGAAACTGCGATATAAAAAGTAATCACTAGGTAAAAGAGATATGTTCTTATGAATTTGTTGTGTATGTGAAACTCCATAATTACTTTATAACATATTCGCCATTGGTATATAGGGGCGAGGAATAAAAGATTACATGTTTGTTACAAATGTATTTTTCTTACTCACCCTCCATCCTTATACATAAATGAAACGAAAGGCGACAGTTTTTTTACTATAAGCTTCTGTGATGTTAATTAAGGGTATGTATAATTTTAACTATACTCAAATAAACACTATCTCATCTAATATAATTATTTCTAATTAATAAGATTTGTCCCTAAAATAATAGATATGTAACCAAACCATATCAAAAGTTCAAAACACTTAGCTTAATAAGTGAATTTACAACGGCTACCTTTTTTCTTGTACTCGTCGCGCATCGCGTCGGGCCCTACCGCGGGACGCTCGCTTCGCTCGCTCAGCTCGTGCGTTATGATCGCAGTTACAACCTGACTTAACCAATCCAGTGCGTAACCAAGATTGGCCACAATATGTTATATAAACCATAACAAACGAAGCTATATCTATACAAGTCCGGTGAAGCTGTAAAAGCCGTCAGAGGCTGCAGGGTCCCTAAGGCTAACAACAGTATAGTCAGTCAGAAAAAAAGCTATTTATTTGGGTGACAAATCTATTATTTTGAATTTAGAACGAACTAAGTGTGATACAAATAAAATTAATATGACGCCAAAAATATGTGTTGGGAATAGTTCTTATAATTAGGGGATACATATTGTTGACGGATATATACTTTGGCGACAGAAAATGTTGTTGCCAATACATACAACGACTCTTTCCTTCCTTTACTCAATCGAACGAAGAAAAGTGCAAACAGGCATTCGTCCTACTTGAGAACTAACCGTACTCTAGCGCATTACCAATCACACCTTCAGAAACCCTTCACATTTTACACCAAAAATAGGCGTAGCTGTGGTGCTTACGCAATCGCACAGATACTACCACTCTGAAGTATACCTGACTAGCTGTGCCCGTGGCTTCGCTCACGTAGACTACAGAATGCCTGCGCGAATTTTACTTCCCCGCTTCCGGCTATTTTAAAAACAAAAGTTCTTATTATGGGTGTTCCTTAAAAGATAGACGTATAGTTTCTCTGACATTTTTGTAGGTCTTTTTAATGTCTACAATTGTGTAGTACATTAATTTGCTGTAACTCTTATGGTTTACTCAGTGTAAGCCATTTAAGCGCCCGAATTAATTCACCATGACCAGTTTTTTTTATTAGTGCGGAACCTTGGTTCTTTTTCTAAAATAAATGTAGCCTAAGTTACTCACTATAACACCAGCTGTTTATCAGTGAAAGTCCCGTCAAAATCTGTCCAACCGTTTAGGAGATTACCCGGAACAAACAGACAGGCAGACGGACAAAAATTTTAAAATTGCTTTTTTTTTCTTTTTGTTTAAGTATCGTATATACTTTCAAATGCAATTACTAAAAAACTGTTGTTTTGACTTTACAAACAGTTACACTTTAATTTAATTGTATAGATCAGTTGATATATCAACAAATCAAATATTTTCATGGTTACTTTTTGTATTGATAAGAGATGGCGCTTCACGATTTTTATACTGGGTATTGTTTGATTTTTTACATCGCGTATAGGGATTTGTTTTTATAAACGAATTGCAAGATTAGTCTATAAGCTGTACTCCCGCGAAGTCCCCGATAGATTACTTAAAATCATCCGCGATTACCTCAAAGACCGCACCTTTCGCTACAGAGTGGAAGGTGAACTATCCACACCCCACCCCATACGCTCAGGCGTCCCCCAAGGTTCCATCCTGGCTCCTAGCCTCTTCAATCTGTACGTCAGTGACCTACCAAAACTTCCCGCGAAAGTTGAGGTAGGGTTATACGCTGACGATACAGTCATATACTCCTCTGAAAGGCAAAAGATCAACCTCAAATGTAGAATCCAAAGAGCCGTGACCACCTCCGGGGAGTGGTTTAACGACTGGCGAGTAGCCATCAACCCCACGAAGAGCGCAGCGGTTCTCTTCGACCAAACCGCCTCACAGATACCGAAAAAAGTCAAGGATCATCCCCTTGAACTTTTCGGTAATCCGATCCCCTGGGTAAAGGAGACCAAATATCTAGGTGTAACCCTAGATAGTAGACTCTCCTTTATACGCCACATCACTCTGGTTAGGAAAAGGGCCGCCTGGACCCTCGCCCGATTGCATCCTCTGTTATGTGCTGCAAGCAAAATGTCTACGAGACAAGCTTACGCTCTACAAGATGTGTATCCGACCGATTATGACATATAGCTGCGCTGTGTTTGCACATATGCCAAGATATAATTGGGATCGTTTACAAACCATCCAGAATAGGTTTCTTCACCGCCTTACCGGCGCCCCTTGGTATGTTCGTATGGAAGATCTCCATAGAGATATGGACCTTCCTTCGATACATGCTTATGCCAAACACCTTTCTCGCTCTTATTTCGACACCGCGTCGAACCACGCGAATCCCTTAATCAAAGCGGCAGCTTCATATGTTCCCGACCCCAATGCCTGCCGGAGTAAACGCCGGCCGCGTAATATCTTAAATGACCCGCTCGACCAAATCGAACAAGCAAACGCGTTCTATTCCACCGCCTCTTCAAACAGAGCGTGCCACCGCCCACGCCCGCGTAACCACCGTTCTCTCCGCAGAGGACGGGCGGTCAACTTAGCTCCCGCATACCCGTCACGTCCACCCTCTCTAGCGGCAACCCAAGCCTAGGTCCGTTCCTCGGTGTGAAGCCCTTGGGTCAGGCAGCCGCCCGCGCGATACAAGTGACACTATACGTGCAACACTTAGCTACCCACATACAACATTACACACGTATGAACACACACACGTGCACACCACACAGGTACATAGGTTCTGTAAGGGACCTTTTTATTTCTTTTTTTGCGCTAGTTAGTGTAGAAAAACCATTCCGATTACTAAATACACATACGCATGGTTCCCTCCTTCCTCCCAGGAGGAGGGGAACGTGCATATGAGTATATGTTAGTTAGCTCGAATTTTGTTAAGATTAGGGAATTAGATAGATCGCGACCTTTTTGCATTCGCGACGACCGCCCGAGCCGAGGTTCGGCCACTCTGGCACCCTCGAGCGGGTCGTCACAAACTTTCGCGGCTGAGTGCCCTAAGCGCTCGCCCCCAAGTCCGGTGAAGCTGTAAAAGCCGCAGCGGCTCTGTTTTTGGATAGGGCCCCTAAGGCTAACAGTGTAGTCAGTTCAAAAAAAAAAAACGAATTGCAATTTTATTTATTTCTATAGATTAGAGGACGCAAACAATTGAAATTAACAAAATCGTTTATTTTTAACAACAAATAATTTTCACTTACATTCTTCGAGCTCTTTTAACATACTGTCCATATATCGAGCTATCCTCAGCATTGGATTCTCCACCTCTTTTCGCCAGCAACAATCACAAACTTTCAAATGATTACTTCTGCTGATGTTTTCCTTTGAAAATTCCGGCCAGATACTATTAGAAGTCGACGATTTTTCACTAATTTCTCGCTTTATAGTATACAGTTTAGATACACTACGCCAAGGTTCACTAGCCCGATTACATTTCTTGTTCGAATTACCAAATGAGTCTCTAGAGCAACGCCGCCAACATTCTTCAGAATGGAATTTCCTATTACAGTGAGCGCTCTTCGTGTTTGTATGTTCTGATTTGCGATTGTGATACTGTAATTAAAGTTAATTTATCAATTTAGAAAGGTGGCCTCCACATGGTCACCCGTTATAAATTGATTGAAGCAACTCTTGCACCACGTTGCCCTGCCATGCACCAGCCGTGTGTAGCCTACCTTTATTTTCACTTCCCGTACTTGCCTATAATAATGCTTACAAGACAGGTTGACGTGCATGGTTCCTGCGCTGTCCATTAGGGTCGGAGTTATATTACAGCCTTGCCCAATAAACGGGATATAAAATGCGAAAATAATTGTTCAAATACGACTGTTAGTTCCAGACAAATGCGTGTTCAAACAAACAATCAATTGAGCTTTATAATGTTAGTAATGTTAGTTAGTTAAGTAGGTTTGTTCACATTGTTAACACATTGGCATTATCCACCTCTAAGCCTGGTTCATGAATAGCGATGGCCTATGGAGTTGAAGCCCAATAATAGAAAATATTTCTGGGATAGTTAAAGCTTAATCACTAATAACAAAAAAAATATGTGTACAGTTCACACGAAAGTGAACCCATCAGGAAACATAGGTATATTTTCTTTAAAATCTCTTTTTAAAAATCTTAAATCGGGGGGTCTACCACTCGTACTGTACATACAACAGTCCGTACAAATCTGGTCAATACAACGCTAGACCAATTTAATGACGATCATAGTCGTGTAAATCAGGACTTGCATTAGGTAAATGTATTCTATCCCGTTCTCTCGCAGGCTAAGTCTCTTTTTAATGTCGCTTTTTCGTTTCATCGCGTTTCAAATCACAACGGTACTAAAGAAGTTTTGACGTGACAACGTCTTATAAATTGGTTTGCCGGGTGACACTTCAAGAAACTGCGTTACGCTCCGCTCACGTTATGCGCTCACAATGAGAGAGAGTGAGAGGCACGCGTCCCTTCCACTCGGGCATGGTTAGCCCGCCTAAGAGCGAGAGAGACAGACATAAAGTCGTTGTCACGTAAAACTTTCTCCCGTATACCGACTTTACAGGCAACCAATTTTTTATTTCAAAAAAACCTTTATCGACCCCAAGTAATATTCTAGTCATCGGTTTTGAGGAACTAAAGTTTTTATAGTTATTATGCAGAAAATGTATTACACTACGTTGACATAATAAAAATCTACCTTTTTTCCACAGGATTTTCTAGACTTTTTTAATAGAACTTGTTTTTTTCTATTTACATTCTTAAAACTTTTGACTGAGGCGTCCGATTCGTCAGTAGCATACTTTATTGGTGAAACGTAGGGCTGCAAAATATGACCTAAAATTAAATTTCTCATTATGACATACACATAGGTCTGCAATGTTTTTCCAGTATCGCACAATACCCTATCTATGTACCTAAATAGCATATCGACATATTTTTCAACTTGTTGCCTCCGCCGCGCTTCGTTAACGTCACGGAATAAACAAACTCACAAATCGCTGGCCGAATGTTATGTTGGTGTACTTACAATTTCTCTCGGTGCCAAAGTGGTCGAAACTCGGTTTGGGCTGTTGCCGATCATGCGAAAAGGTCGTTATCTATCTAATTCTGTCTCGAGTCGAGATACGGTTCACTTCTATTAGGTCCTGACATATGAAATATGCGTTTTATATGGTAAAAGTAAAATGAAAAAAATATGAAATTATACATTTAATCAATCGAAATATGTACCATTATTATCTATGCACTTTCGCCATTTTAAAGGTAGTTCATTGATTCCATCGCTGGAAAAATTGTGGGAGCAAGAATCAATAAAATCTTTGAAGGCAGTTTGGACAGCCTCATCAGAATTGAATTTATTTTCAAGCAAGAAGCAAGAAATTGTCCAAATTCCGAATAAAGTAGTAATCTGTTGGAGCAATGTCCGGGGAATATGGTGGGTTTCGGAGACATTCCAACCGTAGTTCCTCTAATTTAGCGACCGTCGTTCGTAAAGTATGTGGGGTCTTGCGTAGTTCTGAAGCTGCACTGGGCTTAAGATATTGACCAGTCTCGGTTGTTTAACGGCTAGCTTTTCCATCATGGTTTGCAATTGTTGATAAAACAGATCTGCCGTTATCGTCTGGACAGATCTTACGAAGCTGTAGTGTATGACACCTGCACTGGTCCACCAAACACTCACCAGTACCTTTTTCTGAGACGACTTTCGCTTGGGGCCGGATTTTGCCGGTACTCCTGGGTTCAATCACTGTGATGAGCGTTTCCGATTGTCGTAAAGGATCCATTTTTCGTCACAAGTAACAATACGATTCAAAATTCTCTCATTATTGTGACGGTTGAGTAATGTAATGCAGAACTCAATAGGTGTTTGTTGGCGTGCTTCAGTCAATTCATGCGATACCCATTTCTCGGGCTTTTTCACTTTTCCTGTTTGTTTCAAGTGAATATTTTTTTTATCACTCACACCGAAGTCTGCCGCTACCTCTGATGTGGTTTGCAAATGATCCGCTTCACCGATCACCTATGATCCTTCATTTTCAACGAGGGTCTCCGGCCGTCCACGGGGTTTGTTTCGTAGGTCAAAATTTCCAGAACGAAAACGTTGGAACCAAAAACGTACAGTGTTTTCTTTTACATTAGCTTTTCCATACACATAGTTATTCCTTCGAGCTGACTCTGCAGCGCTGAGGCCACAATGGAACTTATATTCGTAAATAAGGCGATATTTTAAATTTTCTATTTTGTGAAAAGAGCGATGTCACAGAAAAATAAAATGGTGCGAAAACAAATGAATCAAATACACATGCCTAAATTTGGAAAAAATTTGAATTTGGAATTTCTAACCAGACGCCAAATATTTGAGATCAAAGTGACCAGTTCATCAAATTCCAATTTCATATGTAAGAACCTAATATTAGAGTGAAAAGAGATGATCGCGAAATCACTAGAAGGTACTTGAACTTGTAAACAACATGAGTAATCGTTTTTAAAAGAAGTGGTATATACGTTCTATTTTTACATAATTGTTTGTTATCGCAATCTGAGCTATAAGGTCTTTGTATCTGTGAATAAAAATAATGCTTACTCGAACCTATGACAAAATTCTCGACGTTTCGAGTAAACTTCAGACGATTCCAGAGATTTTGAGATTGGGAATTTCTTTCTATTCTAGTCAGATCATAACAATAATTTGTTATATTTTTTGAAACAATATTTCATGGTTTTCGAAGACGTTCTGCATTAAGAAATTTAAAATTATCTACTAAACCTAAACAAAAGTCGCCTAAACCTAGGTTATGTATAATAAAGTTGTACATACTAACACATTCTACTGACGCCTCTACGCAGCACATCGCAAGCCAGAACCGCTGTCAAAAACTGAGAACTATAGTCATAATAACAATTACCTGTAAAAAAATTTTGAGTATTAAATACTACACAATCTGATTTGATTTAAATAGGGCTTAAAAATTTCACCTTTCTTCAATTCATGTAATCATTTGGAAAATAACACAGTACCTAAAAAAATACGTAATTTATGTAAAAACGTATACATTACCACGGTTGAGCTGCACTACTTGATATGCAAATGAGACCAATCTAGTCCACACTATAAATAAATTACTATCAAATTCCTTAGCAGACTTGTTTTCTATTCCAGCCAGTTTATTTTTCATTTCTCCGGTAAAGTTGTCATTAGGAGCGATATTATCTTCCGAAATATTATCATTAGCCAACTCAGTGCACTTTTCGATACATTGTATATTACCTTTTACTTCTTCCAGTTGGTTATGTATATTTTGTGCGATAGTCGTTTCAGTTTTCAGAATGTTTTTTAAATCGTCTGATAAATTTTCATCATGATTTAAATTTTCCACTACGCTTGTAACACTTTCTTCGTAGCTATCGTCTTTATTGTCTTGAAATGATTTAAATTCGTCTGTGTAACACTTGGCGGCTAATGAATCATCTTCACTAAACGTGTCTTCGGAGATAACGTTTTCTTCAGCAAACTCTTCGCCTTCATGAAGTTCGCAGACACTTTCAAAGTAATCATCTGCATTGACATTAAGCTCTGTTTTATTACCAGAATTTTTGATGCTGATCCTCTCTAGTCTAGACTCGCTGTGACATAATCCAAACTGATCGCAAATTTTACGTCTAGCTTTCCTTTCTGACAACTCTTGTCGTAAGATCCTGTCTTGGTAGGATCTATTTTTCAATTTTTGAGCAGCTTGTAATTGATTTCTTTCCAGTGATTTAAATTGCTCATATAAGTACCAAGACCGCACGCGATTCGATCTTTTATTTGTTGTTTCCAAATCTAGAATAATTATATTATATGTTTATTCACAAGGGTTTATTACTTACCTTCGCAGTACCTATATTTATGTCAGAAGTAGGAATATAAATAGCTTACCAAGAGAATCTAAGAAATCCATTCAAAATGAGATCCGAAATTTATGATATAAATTGGCAAAATTTTACATCGTTTTTAAAATACAGGTGAAAAAAATTTTGTTGACTTTTTCTATTTTCTTTCATGTGAACCGTACTTAAGTAATAATTTTTGGCATAACTTTTATAAATATATTTGATCGTACCAGTATTTTTAAAAGTACCTACCTATAATCCTTCTTTTCAAAGATTTTTCTTGTACAATTTGGTTCTATTTCTCTATGTTTTCTCTACACACTCAAAAAATACTCTTAAAATTATTTTATTTTCGTTTTTATTACTTTAGGCTTGTGGTATACCGGCAGAATATCAATTCGATCTCCGCAGCAGAGATAAATAACAATTACTCCGCAGGTTCCGAACCCTAGCATTAAGGTAACAAGGAAATTTTCGGAATTTAAATTGATAATACCTGTGTATGGAAACCATAGTGAGGAAACCTGAACATTTGAGAAATATTCTTATACCTCTACCCATAATACCCACTGTATGTTGCGAAAAATATAGTACTGTTGAATGCTTTGTATTTGAAATCGGCAATACGTTGGCTGTCGTGATAATTAAGCTTGTACATACCTTCCCTCGAGAAGAGACCTTTATCCAGCAGTGAGACATTAGGCTAATATTATTATTATCATATATCTCACCTTACTGTTAGTTACTATCGATATAAGGTTACCTATAATATATTCTGTGGTATAATCATATATTTAATATATCGGGTAATATATGTTCCTTGCTCGAGATTCGTGTTGATTCTTTTCGGCATCACAGATATTTATGATCATAGACTTATTATATACTATGCATATGATAGTAAATGTGGCAGTTTGAAAATTCGCCTAAATGCCCGATTAGAGCCTAGGCTTCATTTTCATTCATTTTATCCATTGTATTGTGTAAAATAAATCAAATTAATGACACAAAAAACATACCATAAAAATTGGTTTATTGCCAAAATGAATTTATATTATAACATGAATCTAGGTATTGTGACATAGCATTACCAAAATAACGATCATACATTAGAACAACACAAACATATTTTTAAAATTACTACATAAATTTTTAAAACAGAATTTATTGATACAATTATGTATGTACAATCGATTATATATTAAACTAGGTAACGAATGGTTCCTAATAACATATTTTGTACACGATAAAACAAAATAGTTTGTAATGTTCAAGTAACGCAGGTATAAGTAGTACAAAGTTTAGTTATTTAAGTATTCCAAGGTCAAGGCAGAAGTTACTTTACATCATATCATAAAGATATTGTACGTAGTACCTACCTAAGTACATAATACCTCAATGGTTTATGTCAGTTTATTATGTTATACTATCATAATTGTATGTATTGGTAGACATTATTTTCTACATATTCCTGTGTATGTAAAAAAGGAATTTAACAATAATTGCATCAGAAAAAGCTATTTGTAGAGTAAGGAACACAGTTTCAACTCTCAAATGTGAAGTGACCAGATGCGATATATTATTTTTTGTATAAATAACAAAGGCACTATATTGTCGCCTCTATTACTGGTTACATATTAACTAAATGATATATAATAAGTTTATAACATGTAGCCTAATAGAAGAAGATCGCTCCACCGGCTGGTTGTCTGCTATAGCCAGGATTAGTCTGCGAGGAATGTACTCCAGAGTTCATTAGCTTCACACTGAACGGTGATATGCGATCCTTGATGCCACCACGCTTCATTGGATGACCCTGAAATAATTATAATCCGCGAGTCAATTATGTTTAAAAATTAAATAACATACTATCTTTTTAAACAAAGTCGCTCGCCGCGCCTGTCTGAATGCGACAAACTCAAAAATTAACAACCGACTTTCTTACGGTTTTCATTAATGAACGGAATTATTCATGAGAAACGTTTAGGTGTATAGTTCATTAAAGTTTTGTGTGAATTAGCTGAAATATTACAATGATTGTTAAAGATGTCGGGCAAAATAACGCTGACTGGAAGCTTTACTGGCGTACGCCGCGAAAAGCCGTCTACGACATTGTCTCAAAAGTGGTTGAGAATTATAAATTAAAATTGTGATATTTTTTTTTACAATTTTAAAAACATTTTTGAAAATCCTTAGATCCTATCAATTGGGTATAGAATGACTTACCTATACTTCCTGTATACAAAATTTCATCAAAGTCGGTTATGAATTAATGAAATTATAATTTTTTGGAAATTTTTTTTTTTACTATTTCTAAAAGTAATATTTATTGAAAATTCTTATACCCTATGAATTGACCAATGACATAAGCATCCCGTTCACAAAGATTCATATGAATCGGTCAAGCAGTTTTAAGTTAAATCAGGACATAAAAACCAAAAGAAAGACAAAAAAATATTTAATTCCACTAATGCCACCGTTTGATTTGAGTCATTCAAAGTTACGGGTACAGGTCGGATACTTTTGGGACACAACTTGTGCACCGGCTGATCACAGAACGCGTCACGCGGTCACGCTCAAGTAGGTTTGCAAACCGTACTATATTATAAAGTATCGTACTATATTTTAGCCAACTGTACAATATATTCAACTGTCACTCTTATTTTATATTCTTTTGTTAAATTAAACAGAAGGGCCAATTATCATTGTAATTTATTTTGATTTTGTCAGTTATATTTTACGTCACGTCTCACAGACCACAGAATCTTTTCGTCTGAGTTAAATTTATATGTATCCAACAAAACTGTGGCGGTTTTTTTTTTTCAAATTTGTTGAGACATTTAAAATATTTTTGTGGAATAAGGAAACCCGCACACATTAACCCTATAAACATTACATTCTTTTTTTGGTCAGTTGATTAATAATGATTAAAAATAAATGTGTAATTTATTTTTTCCTAACGTTTCAAAAAGTACTACATTTTTTCCAATTTTTGAAAACTATAGATACTATTTTTCTTCCAAAAAATGTGGCAACCCTACGCCCAAGTGTTAAAGTGTGCCACTATGGCGTAGCGCGTAATACTTAGTGTATGGTGGTCGCGTTCCACTCGGACACAAGTTGAAAAGTATTCTGTATACACTTTTACCTTTAAGTACATTTTGTCACTTACCTAAATAATAACATATAATAAAATTTTAAAATATAATATTTTACCATCGGTACAAAGACTGGCGGATGCTTATCTAGGGTATTTCTTAGTCGTCGCCAAGTACTACAACCTTGAGTCTCCGGCTGCAAATACAAATCTTCTTTGTCAGCAAACTTCTCCGTTGAATGATTGTACGTAGCAGTTAAGACAAAATCGAGGCTATCTTCGGGCAAACTAAAAATAAATTTACATAATCATTCTGGTGTGATCTAACAAAAGCATGCTGCATGAACTGCAAACGGATTGGGGTTGATGATGGTTCAGATAGTAGATATCGATAGACGTGAGATCGAACCCCTGCAATGAGCATGAGCCTGAGCCTGAAAGTTAAACATCGTGATGAGACCATAGCATAGTGGTGGGGCATGCCCACTTAGCTACCACTCTCTAGTTGTAAATCTGTCACCAAACACTTATAGATGTGTTCCGGCAGCTGCACTTGAGAGCCAGTCTTCTCACCAGGTGTCGGGTACTTAAACTCAGGTGAGATTGTGGCGAAACGCTACCTAATCCTATTATGAATTTAAAATAAATAGATCATTGCGAAAATGTATTTATATATTTAAATTAATTTATGAAAGTAGTAACTTCGAGTTACTTTGGTCTGGCCGAGAATGTACCTCTTAATCGGTTGGAATCGGTCCTAAACCTATATTTATATGATTATCTGTGCCTAGGGCTCTGCTCGCGTGGACTACAGAATGCCGTCGATATTCTGGTGGCTCCGCTTCCACTCACGACGGTCGCCCGCCAAATTGCTTATTATCTTATTTGTGTGGGTCTTATTGTGTGTGAATCGTATTATCTTATCTTTTTCTAAAATAAAAGTAGCCTAAGCTACTCCTTATAAAATCAGTTATCGGTCAATGAAAATCCCGTCAAAATGAGTCCAACCATTTCCGAGATTAACCTGAACAAACAGAACCCAGACAAACATTTAAAAAAATGTTTTTTTTTTTTTTCATTTTAAAAAGCTGTTATTTCGGCAGTACAACCAGACACTTCAATTTTATTTATTTTTACTTAGGTTGCATTTGTTAGGAACAGAACTGAACAATTGGATCGTGTAAGACCGCAACGTCGCACGATTAAAGCGTGTCGCGTTTCGGGATCAGTCGGTATATACTTATCCACTAAATCAAGCGGGGTATTAGAGATCTGCACCCTAAACCCATCCCAGTGACTTTCTTTTTAAAACCGTCTTCAAAAAAAGAAGGTGGTTATAAATTCGAATGTATATTTTTTTATGGATGTCCAGCCATATCTTCTTTCTTTATGATCCGATTTGGAGGATTCTTTTTTGTTAGAAATGGGATACCTCAATGGGTCCCAGATTAATTACATTGGCATTGGACTTTCAACTTCGAAGATACACCAGGGAACTTCTCAAAATCATTGGAATTTTTTGAGATTGAGTGTTTTGATATCAACTAGTGCATATCCTGTTGCCAAGAGACTTTCAGGTCGGCATAATTACGGCGATTGTCGATAAATGCTTGATTTCTCGGTGATAAATTTAATTTTTTTATTGTAATGTATAACGCCGTAATTGTGTCGTGCTACTATTGAAAAAATAATTGAGTATACATTTCTAATTGTGCCCTTATTTTAATGCCTTCCAGTTAAGGACTACCTTTGTAGCGACATCTCTCGCCACAACTAACGCATCAACGTATCGACGCAACTATGTAGCGACACATAACGACATATCGAGCCACATAAGACGCATCCTACTATCCTACATTGCGCTATAGAAATGAACTCAATCGTTGAGTATATATACAAGAACCCGACTACAACCGTCGGGGCAGCTGCCCGCCAGACATAGCACCCGTCTGGCCGGAGGATCTTCCCTTTTCTATGGCGGATGAGGAACTTTACTCTCTGTTCCTCACCTCCGCTAAACATTTATATGCTGAATTATGAGTTGATAAGATTTGATATGTACCTAATACTTTATTGTCCTAAGTTTGAATTAATTGGAACTTACAAAAAGGGATGATAAAAGCTAAGTCTCCTAACACTCGCCAGCGTATGATGAGAATATAGTCTAGATCCGACAGGCGCACCATGTTTCTCCTTTGTAGCAAGTAGTATCTCCTTACTCAGCTGACCCTCTTTTTTCAAGTCGGGCAGAAGCTTTTTATTTCTAACTTGTTTTATACCTGCCATTGCGAATAGTTAGAAATGAACTATAGATTTTCATCAAAAGCAATTTCAACACGAATTTACCTAGTATTTTATCTACTACGCTACACTAAATAACCAAAATAAACAAACAATTCCATATCCATAGCAACGGAAGAATTAGAGGTGTAACGAATATATTCGTAATAGGTACAGGGATTATAATAGGCGCCACGAATGATACACGATTAAAAAATGATATGTTACCAAATATTAGTCAAAAAATAGGCACGCGATTCACGATCCGCAAAGTACCCTTCTCTTTGTCCGTCAAAGGGGCGCCCGTCTTGCGAGTAAGCGAGATAACTACATGATTTGAAACTTCGTATAGAAACGACCGCTGGCTGCAGGCTTATCATATATGCAGCTAGGTATGTATAGTAAAGACATCATTATACACGTCGAGCTTCGTATGAAAACTGCGTGAGTTGGTAACACAGTAAGCAAGCAATGAAAACAGAATCACTATATTAGGCACCGTTTTTACGAATATCAGTGTATTAGATAATACGGACATTAGTTATATTCATAGATCAGTTTGTAATTTTGGTATTAAGTATCTATTGGTTTTTCGTATTATAGAATCACTATATTATGCACCGTTTTTAACGAATATCAATGTATTAGCTAATACGGATATTAGTTATATTCATAGATTAGTTTCTAATTTTTGTATTTGGTATCTATTGGTATTTCGTATTATATTAACGCTTCCTTCAGATTCTTGTAACTAGTTGCGATTGCACACATGTTAACGTATCTATATATTTTTGAAAATTATGCTATTTTTAATATAGGTTTTCGCCAAGCTAGCTCAGTCTTATAAATAATATAGTCGGCAGATAGTTGAAACGTTTATTCAACCACCACAATGTATTACACATTCGTAAGTTAGGCTATTATATAAAATAATCAGAAAAACACGACAGTCATTTTAAAAGACATTCAAACGACGCGCTAACTAGAGCTCTTTTTTTTATTCTCTGTCAAATTCAAGAATAGAACTAACAACAACCGATGCATATACAACCTACATAGAGTAATCATAGTACCTATACGGGAGACGTATATCACGGCGTCTAGAAGTACTAGGGACGGGTTGTCTTACTATAAGGTAATTTTTTATCCGAAAAATACTCAAAAAGAAGTAAATTAATCACCGCCTCGTTTAACAGTCGAAACAAACGAAAATGAAATATAAATCCAAACAAAATAAATAGAAAACCTTTATTCAAAAATTCTTACGACTCAAATAATTATAACGTAAAATATACGGTACCACAACACTACCAAAATAAATGTGGCAGTATACTTTCAATAACTTTTGTTTTATGTTAATATTTTGTAATGTTTTTATTCTTATGATCTTAATTAATTAATTGTAATATGAATTTGTTTTCCCTGTCTGTAATAATTTTGAGAAATACGTTGTGAGCGATTGATTTTTATATTGATGATAAATTCTGTTATTTCTGTAGTCTTTATCTACATTCATGATTCATATTAAGAAACTTATTTTATATACTTTTAATAACCATTGTTATATGGTAATATTTTTATTCTTATGATCATTTAATTGTAATATCAATTTGTGTTCCCTGTCTGTAATAATTTTGAGAAATACGTTGTGAGAGATTGATTTTTATATTGATGATAAATTCTGTTATTTCTGTAGTCTTTATCTACATTCATGATTCATATAAAGAAACTTATTTTATATACTTTTAATAACTATTGTTATATGGTAATATTTTTATTCTTATGATCATTTAATTGTAATATCAATTTGTGTTCCCTGTCTGTAATAATTTTGAGAAATACGTTGTGAGAGATTGATTTTTATATTAATGATAAATTCTGTTATTTCTGTAGTTTTTATCAACATTCATGATTCATATTAAGAAACTTATTTTATATACTTTTAATAACTTTGGTTTTATGTTAATATTTTGTAATGTTTTTATTCTTATGATCTTAATTAATTAATTGTAATATGAATTTGTTTTCCCTGTCTGTAATAATTTTGAGAAATACGTTGTGAGCAATTGATTTTTATATTATTGATAAATTCTGTTATTTTTGTAGTTTGTTAGCTGAAAGCATATTTTGTCTTGATCGTTTGTATTAAAACGACAAGGATGCACTAAACCAACTTTTTAAATACGCCTTTATGCAAAAGCATATATCCACAAAATTGTGGATGTGATGTTTTAAAATAAGAAGAATAAGTATAAAGGGAGCGCATGACACTAAAAAGTGAGGAATAATATAAATATTCTGTTTTTGCTGTTATAGAAGTACGCTCTCGGTCGCGGTTTGCGAATATTACGGAAAAATTGTAATAATGTTCCATTTTGTATTTCCTTTTTTCTGGTTCACTTTTAGTTCCATGCGCTCCGTCTTTCTTTTATTGAATGGCAACTGTTCTTACACATTTCAGCCAAAGTCAATTTTAAACAATAAGCATTTACCCAAATGTAATTATCTATCTTGCAATATTCAAACATAGCTTCAACAAGATCGAGGCTCCATTTTTTAAAACTTTCCAGGGAGTTTTGTGTGAACTTAAAATGCATGTTCCCAGTTAGGTATTTATAATCCACTTGTGCAAAATAACCAAACTACATCACGTAAAATGTCGCCTAAATTACATAATATAGAGCCAACATAAGGTATGAATTAAAATAAAAACCACCACATAACACTTCAAGAAATTCCCCTTGCGCTCCGTCTATACAGAGTTCAAAAAACATCACATCCACAATTTCGTAGATTATATAGTTTTTCTTTAGGTCTGAGGTTTTAAAACAATGCATAAAGCCGGTCCTAAGCCCGTGAAGTATGAAGGGAAAGTTTTATGGCATGTTAATATTTGTAAATCCCAATATGAATAAATATTACGTAATCCTTACGCTTGTTGTATTTTAAGACTCAGTTTGGTAAATCTGAAAAAATGGTGGCCGTCGCAAAAATATCGATAAAAACCGGTAATTTGTCTAGTAAAATACGGATTGACACGAAAATTCATCACTAGTTTACTTATTTACCGTAAAGTACCGATTTAAATCTATGATTCATCACTAACATAATTTGACAAGTACCTTAATATACAAATTTAATGAGGGAAAGAGATGGGTAGCGGACGGCTCATTAGGTCACTTCAAGAGTAAATGCGATGGAGATATCAATCATGAATGAAATGTATAAATTGGTATCCATAGATAAGTTGAGTATGTGTTTAATTGATGTGTATCGTCTGTGAATATTATGTGTAAATCACCTCGATAAGGAACAAAACGATTGTTCTAAGATGGCCGTCTATCCTTTGGTTATTGGTCTATGGTGGCAACATCGTTTTAAATTTTGACAATAGTGATTTGTTATTTATCTCTGGTAATGATTGTCAAAATTGTTATTTATCTCTGATTGTCAATGAGATTTAAAAAAAAAGGCTGACCCGGTATTATTATATTATCTATGGCCCAGACCATAGATTTATATTCGAATGATCGCAAGCCTTTATATTTTAAGAGATTTCGGCAGAGAACTTCATAGAAATGACAGAAATTGCGGTAATTTTATTCACAGTAGGTACGCGGTAGATGACATTCAGAACGCCGATTGTAATACTAGCTCAAACGACAATTGTGTGGCGTGATTTCGCAGTGCAATTAATGACAGGTAATCCAAATATTTAAATCATTTTGACTATTTTTAAAGGACTATAATCAAAGTAAATTCAAAAGATCAATAAAATTATTATGATTTCGTTCAAATGATAGTCAAATAAACGTAGAGAACCCTCAAAGCCATTAAAGGATCAAGTTTTTTGTTGTAATAACATATTTAAGACTAGCAACACGAAAATACCGCGAGGGTCAATAGTGAAAAAAAGGTATTACATACATGTTCCGAAGATTGCATAATTTACTAATTTAGAGCTCATTCGTTCAACTTTTTTGTATTCATGAATATACCCCGTATGGTGTAATAAAAATCATCAACCAATATTATATCAGCACAAGATTTTTAATTATTTTTTTTCGATCTGTCTGCACTGTTAGCCTTAGGGGCCCTAAAGCCGCTGCGGCTTCACCGAACTTGTGAACAAAAGTAGATTACATTGTAGTAATAATGACAATCAATTAATTGATCGGTTAATTTTATTGATGCTTACAACACTATCGTATCCGCATTCCAAATATACCCGTATCCGGTCGATACGACGGTCGCCATATTTAATTCTTTGCTTGCCCGCGTGCATAGAAGATTGACGAAGGCGCCATTTTATATTGTTATCCGAACGTTTGTAGGCAATTTCTATATTCTGTGGAGTTCTTCTTTAATCAAAATGAGTTACGGAAGGCCGCCGCCGCGTATTGACGGCATGGTTTCACTGAAAGTGGACAATTTAACTTATCGGACGACTCCTGAAGATCTTCGTCGCGTATTCGAAAGATGCGGGGAGGTCGGCGATATCTATATACCCAGAGATCGTTACACACGAGAAAGCAGAGGTTTCGCTTTTGTGAGGTAAGAAAAGTCAATGATTATTTGACACTTTCATACCTTTATTATGGCATCATTACCGTCGGTAAAATATTATTGGTTTGTCTCTGAGAGATAGTTTCATTATGTTTAATTGACAACAATAAAACTAATTAGCATTTTGATAAAGATGGAATTCATTAGTGATTCAAATTCGGTTCCGCAAGTAAATTTTTCTGTTCAACCAACTATTGAAAATTGCCCTAAATTTGACTTCAAACATAGTAGGTAGCTGTAATGTTTCCCTACCAGAAAATACTCTGTATCTCTCTGTACAAATATTATAAAAACAAACTCAATAACTTAGGCTGTAAAATACCATGTTTAGATTCTATGATCGTCGAGATGCAGAAGAAGCCTTAGATTCACTTGATGGGCGGATGCTGGACGGAAGGGAGCTGAGGGTGCAAATGGCGCGTTACGGCAGACCTTCATCACCTTACAGAAGCAGATACGATCGTAGACGCAGGTAAATAATTGTGAAGCAAGAAATAAGTACCAATTAAATTAAGGCATTTTAAATTTTTTATGTAACTAATTGAAATTATCAATTGTTTATAGTTAACACAGGGTTAAAATTGTCTACATTTTATAGTAGTTTTTATGAGTAAATTTTAATAGTATGTTAGGAGTCTATCAAAGGTTTATTATTGATATTGAACTTTATCTCATCTATTAATCAGGTACTAATAATACAGCTTCTCACTAGAGCAAAATGGTATATCCACACTTCCTGGTATGTAAATAAAACAGTAAAATTAGTCTGCATATTCAACAATAACTATGGGTTTACGAAGTTTTGTGTCATAAAAAATACAGTTTCTGATAGAACTAGTGTTAACATTATTCATGATTTTAATTGTTTAGATTACAAGCCATAAAAGTGGTGATATATTATATTGTATTACACATTTTCAGCTGGTGGTGAACCAAGTAAGGAGCGGAAAAACCTGACATGCTGAGAGCTTCATGTCTTGTATGGAGGGCATGGTTCGGTTACACAATCTCATCAGTTTGTGCATATAAAATGTAAATTAAATATGAACACAGTAGCATTTTAGTATTGGCATAATTCAGGATTTTTATAATGGATATGATGAGATTGAGTATTGTCACATGTCCTGATACCTTTTGTGCATGGCTGTGATGAAGCTATATGATGGTTATGTTTTTAGCACTTCCCGTTCACGGTCTCGTTCACGTCGTCGCTCCAGGTCCCGTTCGAGGTCGCGGAAGCGGTCGTACTCGCGCAGTCACAGCCGGGATCGGTCTCGCTCCCGCTCCGACTCAAAGAGCTCACGCGGCCGTTCCCGCAGCCGCAGCCGCTCGCGTTCACGCTCCAGGCATTGAACTACTGTGTAAGATATTATTACTAGTAGACATTGATATCTTGAAAAATTCTTTACGTCAACTCAGTAACTCAAGCACTTCTCACTCTGCCGGTGCATTGAGCTATCTCAAATATGCATCATGGGGCAAAAAAATTGTACAAGCCAAGGGATTTTCTAAACGCATGCCACCCGCACTTTATGATTCAACATTGGCTCAAGTGCGCTTTGGACAAACAGATTTAGAATAAATGTATTAACACATCTGGTGAAGTGAACTGAAATGGAACAATTGCGCAGTGTAGCACAGTGCTCATACTACTCATACTAGCACCACAAATACTATGTTCAATCAAAACAAAACTTGCTGGAATTTGAAAACACCCTAAAATGTAGTATTTATCATGATTTTGATTTCTTTCTAAGGCATCCCAATAAACTGATGGCCACTTTTCACTTTGGGAATATGTATATGTCATGCCATTTATATAGTTCAACAACTTTCGGTATCAAGCCCATACATAACAAGCAAAATCCAGCATGGCGTGAGCTTGTTGCCCCACATCAGTATATGTATATATTTTTTTACAAATTTTTTAGCACTGGCCATTACTCAAATAAATATTTGTTTTTTATTTACCTACCTCTAAATTTTATACAAATTAAAAACTATTACTTTTTTATTACATCACCATTGTATCAATACAGAAATAGGGTGGATAATATTTCATTCTATCGATCCACATAAGTATGATCAGATTGAACATACCTTTATGGGCGGGCATACATGATAATAAAATTTCTGTGTAATTCCTGGAACTTGTATTTGTCATGGTAATAATATATTATATATGTATATATACCATATTATCTATGGTAATAATATGTTTGTGCATTCTTACAGGTTGTGTGAGAGTACCAGTAGTGACCTGAAGTGCTGTATGACATGAAAAAGCAGCCTTCAGCCAAGGTACTATAAATCATCAGTTCTCATTAAAACATCTACAGACATAGCTATGACGAACATAGTGGCAAAACATTCAATGTAACAAATTATATATAAGTTCACTTTACTTAGGATTATAATCTGTATATTGTAAGAAGTTATAATAAGTTTTATTTTGTGTGTGTGATTCTGTTTTGTTCACACTTTGAAATTATTTATAGTACATACCAGGGTTGTTGTGGATGCGGGTGCGGATTATTAGAGGCCCATAATCTGTGGATGTGGATTTCACGATTTTTGAAACATATTTCAATTTTAAGTACATAAATAAATAAAAATCAGGAGAGAGTTTAAAGTTCAACATGATTAACTTTCCACCAATTAAGGGAATTTTCATTTAAATTGTCTAATGTAAAATAAGTCCAGATACTGCTTTTTGTTGGCAACATTATTATTCATCGTTTCACTCAATATTTACATCAAAATATTCATCTACCATGCAAACAACTTTGATAAACCCAGTAAACAAACACTAATTGATTCACAATGGAAATCATGTCGATTAAAAGAACAAAACCTATAGGCACCTTGCACCCTTGTCACCAAATTGAATTTATGCAGACACATATCTAAATTAATGCGAATGTTCTGCATTTGTAGACGTGGATGCGAATATCCGCAACAACCCTAGTACATACAGTGTAACTAACTATGCTTTATTTCTTTAATATGTAATAAATATAGTAAATTTTTTTTCACTCATTATACGAAACTTATCATGATATTTATAAGAATTGAACTATTTTAGTTGTATTTGTGGATTAATTGTTGCTATAGTATGACACCATACTGGCCAGGTATTAATAATTTTCAGGTTAATTATAACACAAAATTGAAGATCATGATGTACCAATCACATGGGATATTGCTCCAAAATGGTATAAATTGTGACCTCTTCATTTGTGGTAAAAATGTTCTGAATTCATATTTAAAAAAAAACATATTTTTTTACAAATGATTGTGTCCATACTGGGTTTTTTTCTTCTTAATATTTGTAATGGTTTTATAGATGTAAATTATAGTTGTCTACTACATGATCATTATTATGCAAGTAAATTGTCAACTGAATTATTTCTGTAAAATTAATAGATATGTTGGTATGCTCAGGGCGTGTGGAGTGCGCTGGAGCGAGGCTGTATGCGGGGAGGGGGGTGGGGTTTGCTGTCTGCTGACAACTGCTGAATTGCTGTTGTTGCTGTACTAAAGTTATGAGTAACCATTTATATTTATTGCCAAAACCAAGATGCATTTTGTAGTGATTACAATGTTATTTATTGTTATCATCTTAATAAAACGGAAGAATGAATCCCATAAAACATATAGCAAACAATACTTTATTGTTACATTGGCCAAGTTGACAAAATGCATAGCATACATATAAACCAAGTATTTACGTTCTGTTTTTTACTGTATAAATATTATAATAAAATCAATAACTCGTAGGTTAGCTGAACTAAAAACACCGAGTTGTTTAAGGTAGAATAACTAAAAAAGTCAACGAGCTATCAAGACTAGATTGGGTACTAACATACACATTTGTTTGGCAGGCCGGTGCTGTTGCTGGCCTGTTTGCTGTGGCAGTATCCTGTGCTGATTGCTGTGATTTGCAGATTCACGAGCCCTATAGGTTATATTGGTAATGATGGACATTGCACTCTCTGCCCAACAGATTTAAAACCATGGTTTTCTGCACTAAAAAATCTTTCTTCAAGTATCTTCATATTAAATTAGGTTTACTATATGGAGAAAATGTTTCTCAGAACACTTTTTGATTAATATTTTTTATATAGAATGTGTTTTGAGGAATATTCGCTTTATAAAACCAAGAGAGAAGAAACGAAGTACACACTGGTCAACGTCTGGCTTTGGAATTAACATGAAAAATTTATTATTTGTCGTAAATAAATTAGAATACGAAATATATAAATGTTTCTTTTTATTTCAATTGATTTCCTGAAAGAATGACATTGCAATAGAAGCATGCTTATTCTTTGTTATCAGTGAGTTTGATCATTCATACATGAAGTAAATGCCTGACATTTATCAAGGTAGTTGGGTAGGCTGGAAATTATTGCAGTTTTCTCCTTAAGAATTGATTTTCATAAAGTGCAATTTATAAATGCTTGTTCTTCTGTACAACATACCTTGTGCACCTTTCAGTTTGGAATTGTATGTGTATACATCTTCCTTTTAGAAAAATCATTAACCACTTGGTTGTCACAGTCATATGTATGAAAATTTGTCTATAAAATTTTTAGAGAATCCATGTGAATAATATAAAAATACATACATGCTTTAATTATTATAAGAGATACCTTTATTTACCCTCTGCATATTCAAAGACAAGGAGTAAACTAGTTGTGCATAGGAGCTGATACATACTATATTTTAGATGTAGTAAAATTTTGTTTACTGTTTAGAAGTATAGGATTTCCAATTTAAATTTAGTAATATTAACAATAATTTACAGTACAATTACACTAAAGGAATATGTTTAGCACTGTAAACTAACATTACTATTAGAACTATCACAGTATAATCAATCGGTTATTAATTAAAATAGTAAGAAAAATGTATATTTTCTTAGTAACTTTGTTAAAATATCATGAAAGATTTCTACATGGAAATAATATCTCATCCTATTCAACATTCTAAAAGGAACAATCTAATGAATGAAAAAAGAAATGATTATTTATTTATTACAAGTAACTCTCAGACTTAACATTAAAATTAACAACTACAAGGCCATTTTTAGCACTGCCTAATTTGAACCATCTGCCACTTTTATGTTCCTGACCTACTGCTGCAAATAACTGCTTACCATCTCCAGTAAATTGCATACTATTTACAAATCCATTTACACTTAAATTAAATATTAAAACAATTTTCTTATATCCATCACAAACTTTCCACAGTTTCACATTATTATCATAAGACCCAGATGCAAAGACATCTGAATTCAACAGTGTGGCTAAACTTGTGATCCATCTAGAAACACCATTGTCCGAACCATGTGCCTCAGCTATACTACACAGCGGTTTCTTTTTTAGAACACTCCATACACATAATAATCCATTATCACTACCAGATACAAAATGTTCTTCATCCAATAGTTTCACTTCATCTAAACTACCAACGGGCCCATTGAAAATAAGTTGTGATTCCTCAGAGATCTTCCAGATTCTGACTGTACTGTCTCTTCCACCTGATGTGACTGCTCTCTCCCTTGTCAATGCATCTATAGAAGTGATAGGAGTTTGATGTCCAAATAATGTTTCAACATATGCCATTTCATCCAAAGACCAGATTTTCACAGACCTGTCATTGCTGGCCGAGTATAAATCATGTGTGTTTTTTCTAAACACAAGGCCAGTTACAAAGTCTTTGTGACCTTTAAATGTGTGTATATGTTTTAATATGCTCGGATCCCAAACCTGTATGTTAGATGATTGATCAGATGATGCTAAAAATTTTGAATCTGTTGATATTGAAACAGATACTATACCTCCTTTCAAAAGTGTACCGTGTGACTTGTATGTCAAGGATCCAACTTTCTTTTTATCTTTTATACTCCATTTTACAATTGTACCACACTTACTGCCTGTAAATATGTAATTGCTATCACTACTGACACATACACATGTGAGGGTCAAATGATGCTCTTTAACACGGATAAGCCTTATATCATCCACACTGGGCTTCTCATATTTATCAGCAACTTCTATTTTTAATTTACCTCTTTGTTCCAAATAATCTCGTTGTAAACGCTTTTCAACAGCATCATCTAACTCCTTGTCTTCCGCCCGTTTCGCTTCTTCTTTTTCGATTTCTTCTAAATATTTCTTGGCTAATCGCAATTTCTTTTGTTCAGCAGTCTCATGGTCACTTTCAGGGTCTTCAGCGTCTGAAAACTTGTTAATATCCAAATCACTTTCGGAGGATTCGCGATTATTTTCTAGGTTAGGTCCGATTAGTTTCTTGGGCTTCTTTTTCTTAATTTTGTCGCCTTTCCTTTTAAGTACTTGTCTGGACTTGCCTCTCAAAAAGAACGATGAAGACATTTTTATTATTGTTGTAGATACTTTAACTCAACAAGTGGAATATTATAGGAAAAAAAAGCAAAACACCCCATGCGAGGCGCAACGCACGTTGGTTTTCATTTTGACAATTATGTGCAGTGTTGCCAACACTGTATTTAAAAATAGACCTAGAAGGTTAGGAAAAAGAGCTAATTATTTTAGTAAAAAAGAGCTAAATAAAAAAGGATATGGAAATAACATTTTAATTAATGGCTTATACAGACATATAAGATAAACAAATATCAAAGATCTTAACATATACTACAATGTCTAATAAACTTAAGAGATAATGCGAAGAACTTCTAAGCTCTAAGACAATATTTAAAAATTGGCAAATGGTAGATAAAATATGATTAATTATCGTCATCAGAACAATCATTTATTAAATTTATAAATGCTATTCCACTTGTAGTTGGTTCTTCTTCATTCGCCCTTGAGTTTTCGTAAGTTGCCATTGTACCTATTATTTTAAATACATCTTTCGGCAATTCGTAGCTGTGACAACATTTTTTGACTCGTAATCCTGATCCAATAGTCAAAATTGCATTGGTGGTATCATTTTGAAGTTTGTTTCGGGATTTGTTCTTGATAATATTAAGCTGACTAAATACCCTTTCAACTTTAGCGTTAGACCAGGGCAAAGAAACCATTGAAAGAGCGAAAGAACACAATTCTTTGAAAGGATTCATGTCAGCCACATCTTTGTATAGTAAGGCCGGATACAGTGTTTCACCAACCGTCAGTGCGTACGATCCGTCCTAACGGTACCCATTAACCGGCGGTCAGTTTGTAGCTTTCAGTGCTTTCCTATCTTCGTAAAAGTGTAAGGAACAGAAGACGTAGATATCACGTACAACTAATCGCCACCCAAAGAGCATTTCAAGAGGAATTCACTACTTTATATTGATTATTGCGCGAAGATGAATAATTTTTTTTTATTAATTCGGTATGTCGATCAAAAGTATTGATGAATTTTAAGCAAAATTACAAGACAACTTAAAACATCAATCTTATATCACCGGTAGAAAGACTTTTTTTGACGATGATACACATATCCGTGTGATCGGTCCACCGGTCGGTGCAGCACTGAACGTGTTTATTTGTTTCCATAGCGCGTTGGTCGACACACAGCAATGCGTAGCAATATGCGCGTGCGTACAGTCAGTCCAGCACTGTAATGATTTATGAATTTTCTTACAAATGAGAAGCATGCCTGACGTATGCAGTGACGGTCAGTTTAGCACTGTAACCGGCCTAAAACTTCATATAAAAATGCTATTGTGTTATTCTTCTTTCCCACGGCACTAGGGCGATGTTATCCCATTGCCTTTCCTCTTGAATTTGAACCAATTTTGAAAAGCAGTTTCAGAAAGGCATTCTTCTCGGAATTTTTGTGTGTATGACTTACTCGATGATATTTTGCACGTTACACCTGTCTATAATAATACTAAATGATTCAAGTTATAGCTACACCAAAAAAATCAACACAAAATACACTCCGGATACATACATACAATAATGAAGAAATGGGGTACTTCGGACCACGGATCGCTACTTTAATTCCTATAAATTTATAGACAATAGACGTAGGCTAGGTAGTAATGGTTGCGTTCAATTTTCATACAAGATTCGGATAAACGCATAAAAATTTATGAAAAAATTATAACGATTTTTTATCCAGGTGTGGAATAGAGCTAAAATTCTATGAAAAAGAGCTATGGAGCTAAACACGTTTTTTTGGAGCTAACTCATTATAAATAGAGCCGAATTTAGCTCTAAAAGAGCTAAATTGGCAACACTGATTATGTGACTTAGGACCAGTGTTGCCAACACTGTATTAAGAAACAGAGCTAGAAGGTTATGAAAAAAGAGCTAATTATTTTAGTTAAAAAGAGCTAAATAAAAAATTATATGGAAATAACATTTTAATCAATGGCTTATACTGGCACATAAGACAAACAAAAATCAAAGACCTTAACATATACGATAATGTCTAATAATCAAAAGATAGTGCAAGTATAAACGAAGAATTTTAGACAATATTTCTAAGTTAAGACAGTATTTAAAAGTGTGCAAACGTCAGACAAAATATGATTAATTATCGTCATCAGAACAATCATTTATTAAATTTATCAATGCTATTCCACTTGCGCTTGGTTCTTCTTCATTCGCACTTGAGTTTTCGTAAGTAGCCATTGTACCAATCTTTTTTAATACATCTTTCGGCAATTCGTAGCTGTGACAGCATTTTTTGACTCGTCGTAATCCTGACCTAATAGTCAGAATTGCATTGGTGGTGTCATTTTGAAGTCTGTTTCGGGATTTGTTCTTGATAATATTAAGCTGACTAAATACCCTTTCAACTTCAGCGTTAGACCAGGGCAAAGAAACCATTGCAAGAGTGAAAGAACACAATTCTTTAAAAGGATTCATGTCAGCAGCATCTTTAAAGAGTAAAACTTCAGACCAAAATGCTATTGTGTTATTCTTCTTTTCCCATGGCACTAGGTTGATGTTATGCCATTGCGTTTCTACTTTATTGATGAATTCTTCATCATGACCCATTTCCTGCACCAGTTGTGTAATGTTCTCTTTAACCTGTTTTAAAGTATTTGAAACTGATAATTGATTCACTTTTATCAAAATGTGGTAGTTGTCTGGTAGTCTTTGTCTAAGTTGTTTAATAAGGCCTATAGTAAAATGTACGCACTTATCTCTGAATTGCTTTTCGTCTTCTGTTGAAAATCTATTGGTATTTGTGATCTCTCTAAGCTTGTTTTCTACTCTGAATCCTAAATAAGGATGTGGTACTAAAAAATCTTCTAAATTATTAACTTCAAAAATATCAATTTGCATATTGGGGTTGAAAACTCTTCTTCCTATAGATCCAATAGCAATTATTAGGTTGTTTAATAATTTGCTAGGGTCAATATTATTGGATTGGAAAATTTTCACAAGAGATTGTAACTGGTCTAAAACGGAATGGATATATAATAAATATGCTTCATTTGTAGGATTTTGATATAAGCTGTAAAGAGTTTCTGCGGCGTAACATTTTTCAGTATTCCTAGCTAGATTAAAATGTAGTTTTAATTCTGTCCATTGATCCAACACTTTTTAAACTGCTGGTTCTATTGAAAGCCATCTTGTGGCACAGGATTGAGTAATTTTTAATGGTTTTTTTATCGTTGATTGTTAAATATAAATTTCTGTACTCATTTTGTCTATTTGAGGATTTCGAAAACCAATTATAAGTCTCCTGAACTAAATATTCTAAATGTCTTGGTAAGTATTCCGCAGTAGCATGAGAAACTGCAAGGTGGATAGAATGACAAGAGCACTTAATCATAATAACATGAGGTACATCCATTTTCAACTTCTGGTATACTCCATTGTGTATTCCCGTCATAACATTTGCATTGTCAACTCCAATACCAGAATATTTTTTTTATATCCAGACCATATGCAAGTAAAGTGTTTTTTACAGCTTCTGTAATAGATTAAGAGTCGCCTTTTTTTAACTCTTTTAGAGTAAGAAAGGAAGTGACAATCTCAAGAGAGGTTTTGCTAAAATATTGCACAACTATTCCTAGCAACTTGGTAACACTTATATCAGTACTCTCGTCAAGCAATAAGCTATATGGTCCATCTCCAATATCATTTTTCAAGGCAGAGGTAAAATATGGTCCTAAAACATGCTTTATAACTGCAGTACACTTGGTTCTATGGAATTTATTTTTACTTTTGAATTCTTTTTTGCACAAAACTCCGAGGTGATCTACCGGCAAGATAGAATTATGAGCAGCTGTGAATAATGATAAATAAGCTTCGCTTGAACTCTGTGTATCGTCAAATTTGGGTTTGGGTTGGAAAACCAATTTTTGTTGTTGTGATGAAAATGGCTCTGCAGCTTTAATTTGCTTTTTGCGGGTAATGTGATTCAACTAATCATTTTTTTTTGCATTTAATTCACATCGACAATAGCTACAAAACGCTTTAGTTTTGTCGCTGCTTACTTCTTTCAACCAACTTTGAAAAGCAGTTTCAGAAAGCCATTCTTCTCGGAATTTTTGTGTGTATGGCTTACTCGATGACATTTTGCACGTTACACATGTCTATAATATTAAATGATTCAAATTATAGCTACACAAAAAAAATCAACACAAAACACACTCCGGACCGTACAATAACGAACAAAATTATAGAACTAAAGAAACGAAATAGTGTTGCTGTAATTCTCGTAGATTATGATAGGATACCAGGGAATTCCCCTCGGATCACTACTTTCATTCCTCTATATTTATAGACAATAGACGTAGGCTAGGTAGTAATGGTTGCGTTCAATTTTCATAAAAGATTCGGATACACGCGTAAAAAAATTATGAGAAAATTATAACGATTTTTTTAGGTATAGAATAGAGCTAAAATTCTATGAAAAAGAGCTATGGAGCTAAACACGTTTTTTTGGAGCTAACTCATTATAAATAGAGCTGAATTTAGCTCTAAAAGAGCTAAATTGGCAACACTGCTTAGGACTGTCACTGTTGATAATATTCATTAGGTAGAAATATCGATTTAATTATTTCGAAATATCAATTTAAATAATTAATATTTTGGCGGACTTTCGAAAAGGACAGCTATAAAATTTCTCTTTTCATAAAGATTTAATTTATTTGTATATTTCTGTATATAAATGTGTTTGTATTTGTATTTTGTGAATGGATAAGTTGTTTATTTGTGTAGAATAGTAGCAGCATACAGTGGTAAGTGTTTTTGGCAGCATGGATATAGAGATTAGAGCCTGCTCGGATCCTGTTCCTCTTCCGGTTAACCATCCCCTTTGACGCTGTTGGAGGCAGATGGAATCCTCGCCAATGGTGCAAGTGTTGTACCATCAGTTGGCGCCTTTGAAGCTGTTTGGTTAAATGTGGGAAAAAATCTGAAAAAAAAGTTGATTCAATTATTTAAACCAGTGAAGGATAGGTCATCTTTTCGTACTATTAGGCAGGCATTGACAAAGGACTCAACTCCTGCACTGAACTCACCTGCTCACGACATCGGCCCCACTGATGTGACTCATTCTACTAGGACTAACACAGACACATTGGTACCCTCTTCTGTCACTTTCAAACAGTTCTACAAGGAATCGGACCCGGGGCCTTACAATGTCAATGTGGAATTAAAGAATCAGAAACACGACCCAAGACCAATTTGAGCTCTTGTAGTGAAAATGGAGCATTTAAAGCGTCTAAATTATTTTTACAATCAGAAATGTAAAGATAAGGAATTTGATCTAAATTTGGACATAACTAAGGGCAAGTCTATTTAAAAAGGGACAACCCATTCAAGAGAGAACGACGTGTAATTGTTTTCTTTCAGAGAGGATCTGAATCGGCGTATGTTTTTCCATACGAAAGTTGAAGGGGTATCGGGAGAAATTGAATAGCAGAAACGACTTCAATCCTCTTGTTTCTTCTTTTTCAAGTCTTTTAGTCGCAGCTACAGTATGTTTAAACTGTATAAACGATTGCAGATTGAGTTTCTATTTCTATTTGGTTTCTTTTTTAATTGCCTGAGTGCAGTCTTTATCCCACCAAGGTGGAGACAGAATTTTTCCCTTGGCAACATTTTTATATGGAAAGCATTCATCAGCAGCTAGTATCAAAGATGAAATTAGGTGATTATATTATTGTTCTATATTTTGTAAACAAACGTTGGAAGGCAATTTGATTTTCTCTTCCTCAGCCAGACTAAAGGAATCTAGTCACAGTTTGCCAGCTTATATTTCAGCAATGGGGGTAAAGTTGTTACATTGGAATTTGAGGAAGGCTTTAAAATAACAATGAGAAAGTGATCACTACCATGTGTTAATGAAACACATTTCCATGTTAGAAGAGAAGAGACGGATGAAGAACAAAGAGAAATGTCCAAGTAACTAAGAGATTGACCTGGCATACAACAGCGTGTCACTGAGCCATCATTTAAAACACATAGACCTAATTCATCTACCAATTCAGCGAGTTGAATGCCTAGCCTATCGTCATTAGGGGCGCCCCATAGGGAATGATGCACATTAAAGTCTCCTAATATGACAACAGGCGAAGGCAAAGATTTAATCATTAATTTTAGTATAGGAATAACTGAAGTATCTTTTTGGGAAATGTATATGGAAAGGAATGACATATTATCAACTTTAGCCGCAACTGCGTTTAACTTTTCATTGTTATATATAGGAAGGAAGAAGTAAAGATTTGAAAAAACACTTATTTTTATAAGGAGAGCAGAGCCTCCATATCCGTCTATTCTGTCATCTCTGAGAATGGAATAACCCGGTGCTTTAAACAGAGTACACGGCTTGAGCCATGTCTCAGAGATAGCCAGAACATATGGATTAAATTTATTTAAAGATAACCTATCATTCACCGGTTTAAAAGATTGAATAACTTTTTTTCAGATTTTTTCTCCACATTTAACCTAACAGCCTCAAAGGCGCCAACTGATGGTACAACACTTGCACCATTGGCGAGGATTCCATCTGCCTCCAATAGCGCCAAAAAGGGATAGTTTACCGGAGGAGGATCAGGATCTGGAGCAGGCTCTATATCCATGCTGCCAAAAACACTTACCACTGTATGCTGCTACTATTCTACACAAATAAACAAGTTATCCATTCACAAAGTACAATTACTGTTAGCGACGCATAGGCCTAAGCGTGATGATAAAAAATAGTAATTGTAAATATAAGTTGTAGGGATTAATAATTTGTATGAAAAATCATCAATCTAATGTTTTCAATGTAATATTACGACTTGTAGGTATATAAGAATAGTAAATAAGTTATAAAAATGTTTACAATGTCATAGAAATAGTCACTTAAAGTATTGAACTCATGTATCGTCAATAATCCGTATTATATAGAAGTTATATGTAATGTTTAATGTTGTATAGGTTAATTAGCCTACTATGTATGTTTTTATAATGTTTATAACGTTGAATAGTGTATACATAACGTGTTTCAAGCCATTTAAAGTTGTAATTTTTAACGCTCTATATTTACGATGTTTATCAACCTATAATGTTGCAATTAGTGTTTTTATATAGGTATTTATGTCCGCAATGACATAAAACAGTTTTTATAGTAATTCAATAAGTGTGTTTAGAAATATTAGCAATTTTTAAACATTGCATACAAATAATAATAATAATGTGGATAGGGACAGCAATAGTGAAGTCGCGACGCGTCACCGCGGTTAACGGGCCGTGACCATATTTGGTAATGCGAGAGCAGTACAGAGAGAGACGCCATCGCTCCATCTCGCTCTCCGGCAGCAAGATAAAAGGCGAGCCACCGGGGCTTACCGGCACCATTCCGATTATTAAATACACATACGCATGGTCCACTCCTTCCTCCCAGGAGGAGGGGAACGTGCATATCAGTATATATTAGTTAGCTCGAATTCTCATAGGATTAGGGAATTAGTTAGATCGCGACTTTTTCGCATTCGCGACGACCGCCTGAGCCGAGGTTCGGCCACTCTGGCACCCTCGTGCGGGTCGTCACAAACTTTCGCTGCTGAGTGCCCTAAGCGCTCGCCCCCAAGTCCGGTGAAGCTGTAAAAGCCGCAGCGGCTCTGTTTTAGGATAGGACCACTAAGGCTAAGTGTAGTCAGTTAAAAAAAAAAAAAAAAAAAAAAGGCTTACCGGCACACACAGGTGCCACAAGCTGAAGATTAAAGATTCAAGAAACAAGACTGGAAGAAACAGTACCCAGAAGACAGTACCAAGAAGATAGTACTAAGAAAATTTATTGTATATTGAGAAGAGTTTATTGTGTCTTGAAGAATACAGCGAAATTTATTGTGGTATCTGTGTGTCATTGCATCTTCACAAGTTCAACCCGCCAGCGACCCAGTCCTCTCCGCTTCCGTGCTACGTCAGCGCCGCACCTACCAGCAGGCACCTCACTGCGTGTGTACGTTAATGTTTCGCCCTCTTCACGCCTAGTAGTTTCGGGTGTGAGCAGGGTCGGTCGCACGTAGTGAGAGGGGCTCGCACGCACTGGTTTCCAGACAGCTGGTTACTGTAGCGTGTTATCCGCCGTCGGTCATACAGAGTACGAGGGAATCGTTTCCGTCGCGTTCGCGCCCTCAGTGCGCGGTCCCGCTCTGTATTGGTTGACGTAGCACATTTGTAACGGGCAGACGCACGCCCATTTTAATTACAAACACTTTTATATACAGAAATATATAGATAAATTTAATCTTTATGAAAAGAAAAATTTTATAGCCGCCCCTTTCGAAAGCCCGCCAAAAAGTCGTTATTGTGCTTATGTGAAGTGGATTATAAATATAAACTGGAAGCATACATTTTGATGTGCTACAAAAACTACCCAGAAAATTCTAATAGTAATAAGGGAGCCATCATCTTGTTGGGATACTGAATTCGTTCTTAGACAGGAAACTATATTCACTTGTTAATGACAGTAATGGTTTTCAATAAAGAGGACTAGGAGGAGGTTGAATACCTACCGTCACAAAAAAAAATAGATCAAGAAAAAATCGATAGTGAAAAAAAATCGATATTGAAATATCGATTTTTTTTTATTTAAAATATTTTTGTTTATTAAAAAAAAAATATTTTGTCACATCCCTAAGCAACAGCCCAGGCTTGAGGCTGCGGTTCTGCTACTTTGGCACCCTCATTCTTGTTGCAATTTCAGCAGACTGCTTTATACAACACTCAACACTGTCTGGTGAAGCTGCAAAGGCCCATCTAGCCAACAATGTTAGTCAGATTGAAAAAAAAAACTAATTTACATTTATTAAATCTAAGCTACAGACATGTATACAATTTATAACTAATTTACAATTCACTTGTATTTATTTACGCTCTTATCTTTTTATCCTATATTTATTTTGTTCTAAATTTCATTAGGTGAGGCTGTAGTTTAAAAAGTTTTTAATACTTTGTGTAGTTTCCTCTTAAACATAAATTTTTAACGTAGAGAAATATGATTTCAAAGTAAAGCAATTTTTTTTTTCTGTGTAAATATAATATTCCTTATATTCGCAATATTTCTTTCAAGTATTAAAAAAAAATTTAAACTTGCAAGCATATATAAATACTTGAATTTGATCAGGAATCATTTGATTTTTGCAATAATAAAGACTGAATTTTAACTGTTGTAAAGCAGTTCTTATTTGTATTTTATTTTATTTTAATATTTTAGGAAAACTTACAGCTAAGTACATATTTAAGTTACATGTATAAATTAATGAAGGCCATTTACAAGCTCTCACATATATGTATGTAAAGAAAATATATTTCTTTAATTCTATTTTAAGTTTTGTAGGTTTAATATGTTTAGCAGTGTAGGTTGTATATAGAGTTTATCTATTATTAAAAAGAATATTATGACATACAAAAGGTGACAGATGTGTCAAATATTGAAATGAATAAAAAATAATGAATAAAGTAGACTGAAGAAAACAAAAATATTGGCAAAAGAAATTAGAATTTAGAATAGCTTTCAACTTCTACACAGTTGTATCAAATAAATCAATGTTTAAATTGTTAACCAATTTATTAGTATTGCTTTCACTCAAATGAAATAAGAATTTTGTCTGTAAGTAGTTCTAACAATAGGAAAAATATGTTAGGGTTTCTAAAAAATGCTGTTGGTACACATAGGTTAATTTTGCTCAGTATCTCCAAACAGTTAATTAGGCCATTGAGTTATGCCCAAAAGATATGATAGACCAGCTATTTCTCTCCATGTATACAGCGGGAGCATATGAAATTTATTACAGGATTTGTAATCTGGTACATTTATTTCTATAAAGCTGTAGGTAACGAAGAAGCCGCTTTTGTATTTTCCCCATTTGTGTGATATATATAACTGGGTTTCCAGATCTGAGACACATATTCAAGATGAGTTTGAACAAAAGAACATAAAAGAGTTTTAAAAGTTTTGAATTCATTGGATAATCAAAATACAAACCCTAATGTTTTAGAAGCATAATGTGTAAATGGTTTCTCGGAAAGGGCTCTTAATAATTTGGATGAAATCTTAAGTTTATGATGATGTACTTACCAAGTAATCTATATGTAAGACACCAAGCTTAGATTAAGTTGCTCAAAATATAAGATATATACATTAGATGCTGAAAGATATTCTGCATTAAAAACAACATTCAGTAATTTTATACTGATAAATTGATAATATAATTTACTAATATATATAGTTAATTTTATACTAATAAATAGAAAAATAATAATTTATATTTATTAACTTTTTTAATATTAAACATAGTATTTATCCTACAATAGTATTAGCTCCTCTTAATTGTAAATAGCCAGCTGTTATGTCCATTGGCAAACTCCTTACTGTTGCAAATTCTTCAGCATTTGAGTAGAAAAGTTTCGAGTGACGATCTACATATGGGGCTGGAAGACCAGTTATATCTGAATATTTCTTCGTAGGCTTAAAAGTTGGTGGAGCATTAATTGAATAATCTACAATAAAAGAATATGTGTATTCTATGTATTAAACATATTTAAAATTGAATAAATCAATACATGAAATTAATTACATAAAACTGCTTCATCAGGCCAAGGGAGTGATCGCTCTGCTGTTAAGATTTGCTTCAAAGATCTCCACATACGTTTCTTGCTTCCACTTTTTACTATAAATTTATTTTCTGTCTTAAAACAATAGCTCTTCTCTGTTTCACCGGTCATTTTATGCACAGATTTTATGCTTATTGCTTGGTACGTTATTTCACGATTGTATTCTCTTTGACGAACGCGAATATTTTATACTTCTCTTTTCACTCTATAGTCTATTAAAAACAAATAATTCAATACCTACTTTATAGAACAGTGAGAACACCAGTAATAATTGCCAGTAAATCACAAAACAATATATTCTTTAAGTAAATAGCATACTATGGATACAGATACCAATATTACCAAATATAACTTTTTTAAAATAAGCTATGAAATTATATTTCACCTGTGATAAATGAATTCCACATCTACAGCATATGATGAACAAAAAATAAAGATAAAAATTCTCTTCATTGCAGGTAGCATATTTACCAATCAAAAATTTATTACAGTAATTTCTTACAGATCACTAGATACTGAAAAGTGCCTCAAAGTTAAGTGATTGAATGAAAAACAGTGACAAAACCGCTGCTGTGATTTCTGCTATCTTCTATTCAGTGAAGTGATATCATAGGATCGTGCCATAAATGACAGTCGTATGAATTCTGCGATTTCCTGTGTAGTGAAACGAATTCATATGTTGGTGCGAAGTATGAATTTTTTCGATTTGTAATTCTGTGAAGTGAATTTATATGATCCTGCGATATATAGTAGGAGTACGAATTCTGAGACTTGTATTTGAGTCAAGTGAATACATACTTTATCATATGTAGCAGATATTTTAGATTATTTAAATATAGCGGGTGGCAAACTATTTTTATTTTCATATGAAAAATAGCCGTTATGCATTGTAATTTCATGTCTAGTAAATAAAAACTTTTTCTTATTAATTATTATGGCTACTGGAGACACATTCTTGAAGCTTATCTTCGTAGGTATTATTTTTCCAATCTTCAAAGATAATAAATCATTGCTCTGAGATTTGCTATCTAAAAATAATCATCATGTCTTTAAAAAAAGTATACCTATCCATGCATCGCTCTGGTTAGCAAAAGATACTTTTTGTTTACTTTTCCGATAACCGGCTATTTTAGATAATAAAGATGATAGCAACACCGAATTGAACATTTCTTAGTGTTATATTAGACTCATATTTTGATATTCCATAAATGGAAAATATTAGTTATCTCATATTAGGTTACCGTACCTATTATGGGGCATTGGTCAAATAATAGTCATCGAATCAATATTCGCTAATTTCTACCTAATTGAATCTAATACTTATATTAAACGTACCTATACGCTACTTATAGAATATGAGTATGAAATAAAAGGTTGTCGTGAATATTTGTTATCACGATCCGTACGCCTATTACGTTACCTAAATGAAACGGTAATTAAATTTTTCATCGTATTAACAAAATACGGACTGTCGTTCACGTTGAAATCCAATACATATTTCCATTTAAAACGACTATCATTTGACTTAATTAATAGTTCCTTAATTAATAGAGAATTAAATCTTAAACACAAAATAATATATAGTATTTACATTTGAAATTCCCAAAAATATATAGGTACGATAACATGCATGCAATCGCAGCGTGTTACAAGAAACTGACGAAACGACTAATGTAATACGAAATATGGATAGTTATTTAATACAAAATTACAAACTAATCTATGAATATAACCAATGCAGTGATATTCGTATAGCCGATACCTAGCTCATATAGTGATTCGTTTCTGTTTGCTTGCTTACCGTGTTACCAATCTATGCAGTTTTCATACGGGGCCCGACGTGTATAATCATGTCTTTACGATACATAAATAACCACGTATACGATAAGCCAGCAGCCAGCACTTGTTTCTATTCGCAGTTTCGAATCTCATATGTTCATCTCGCTTACTCGCACGAGTCCCGCCACTATACCAGGCAGAGAGGTAGTTTATGAAATCTACGCAAGCAGTGATTTACCGGGATCAGGATCTTGAATTGTTTACCTAGTATTTGCCTATATCAGGTAACCAATTATTACGTATTCGTATATCATTATATATAGGGTCGCGGCTAGTAGGTACATATTACGAATATATTCGTTACATCTCTATCATTTGTCAATTGTCAAAAATGTCAAATCACACGTGGCGTTATCGTATTGATCACCGTCAATCGTCATTTTTAGGCTATTTTTATGTTGTGAAATGTGCTAAAAAGAAAATAAGTTATAATGGATATAGTTAACGAAATATTAGAAAGAGAACAAAAGAAAGCTGAGAAATATAAGCCTATAACTGTAGAAAAACATTTAGATGTAGAATTTGATGTTGGGACATTGCTTGCTTCGGATACAAATGACCTCGACAATAAATTACTAAAGTATGTTCAGTTACTACAACTATAAAAAATAACAACTAATAATTACTTTTCTTGATTATTATTATACCTATGTAACATTAGTAAACTAACGGTCAGTGTAGTTATTACGATTGGTCTATTTATGTACACATATTCTGTCATAATCAGTGCAACGTGTTAAAAACAATCACAGAAGTATTTACTAAGAGTCATAGATAAAAAATTCGTTTTGTTAAATCCCAAATACTGAAATAAAAGATTCAACCATTCTCCAAAAAGTTTGAAAGGTATGAGTTAAATAAGTGGCATTACTACTGGTTTAATCTGTCTATAGAGAATGTTCTTTTTTTTGTAATTATACTTTAATGGTAATGAAAAACATATTTCCAATTACAGTTCACAGAAGGATGAATACCTAATGTCTTTGACTAGAGACAACGCACAGTTGCTGCTAAACAAAATATGGGAATTGCCCACCGAGAGAATTGAAGAGGCCATTGTTGTACGTTTACCTGCCCCAACAACTTTATTACCAAGAGCTAAGCCAGTGCCCAAACCAAAACCATTGACTAAGTGGCAAGAATTTGCAAAAACTAAAGGCATCACAAAGAAAAAGAAAGATAAGCTAAAATGGGATGAACAGTTACAAAAATGGGTGCCTCTGTTTGGGTAAGCGTATAATCAAGTATCTTAAACTTGTTAATTATTCTCATTGGTAGATAGATAGATAGAGACATAGATTATTATTATTTATTATAAATTTTTAAATCTTCTATTTAATAAAATTCTTATGTCTGACCAACAGACAATGTAACCTATCTAGGTGTGTCTAGAAACATGAAATTTTGTACAGGAATTCCCTATTAAATAGGTGATACTAAAGGATTTTTGAAAATTCATTTCCTAAGAGGGTTGAAAATAGCAATATTCTTGAGATGTCAATTAGAAATCCTATCAGGCACATATCTAACAGGTATTTAATTTTTAGTAAAATTTTGATTTAGATTAACATTAGATAAGACTGTATAAAATAATTTGTTAAATGATTTTATGCAATGAAAATTTTCTGCTGTACAGTTTCAAAAAGGCAGCAGCAGAAAAAGAGAAAAACTGGTTAATAGAAGTTCCTCAAAATGTTGATCCAATGACAGATATGTATGAGAAAAAAGCTAATGAGAAATCAGAAAAAGTGGCCAAGAATGAACTGCAGAGACTGAAGAACATAGCCAGAGCTAAGAAAGTAAAAATTCCTAGAGTTGGAATACCTGTCACATCTGATAAGGCTTCTGCAACACAGGTCAGTCACAATTTTTATAATAATTTCTTAACTAGAGATAACTTCTACTTATAAATCATACTTCTTCTTCTTCTTAACTTGTTAACTTGTCCTTTTTATTGAAGATTATTACTACCATTATCATGTGAATATAGTGTCCTGCCCTATGATGATATCAGTATTCTAACCTTGTTAGAACTTTCCAGGGAGTTCTTGTCCCATGTCATAATTCATGGTCCATGCTATTATTTCCAATCCATTTGCCAAGTTATGAAGAAGAAAAAAAAATTTACCTTTGCATTACTAAATTATATTATGCATTTCATTATATAGAATGTCACCAATATTACACAATATACTGCCAAATAAATAAGTCGTATTATTAAAAAACATGACAGATAACACCAAAAACTCTGTGTTTGAAGTCAGTGATTGCCATAGTTATAGATATTTTTTTTAAAATACAGTTGGCGACTGCAGCGACAATTGCCAAGGCGTCAACAGCTTCACTCGGCAAGTTTCAGGATAAACTACCAAAAGAGAAAGAAGCTCGCGGCAAAGGCATCCATGAGCTGATACCGGGAAAGGAGCGAAAACGTAAAGCACCTATACCCACTCCTCAGGCTGAAAAGGAGCACAATTTAAGTCTCCTTGACAATATTCTGAATAAGAGACCCAAGATTGACATGGACAAAGCTGTGGCTAAGCAAATACATGAGGAACAAATACAGTATGTTGATTTCTAGTATTTTTAAAAGTTTTTGCTTTATTTTATTTTTTAAATAAGATTCGCATTTTGGATGCAACTTTACTAAGAAATATACAATCAGAATACATATATGTAATATATATAATGGGGGCATTGAAATATTACGTAACGCAATTTTTTAAGATTTTTGAGCCTCCCCCCCTTCATGTAACGCGCCCTAACATTTTTCTGTTAAATGGTACATAACACCCAAATAAGCAAGTCGGCATGAGAGCTTTTATAGGCCAAGAACAACTGATGATGCCAATCTCCCTGTTTTACGGACATTACAGTATGAACTCTCACTTTAACAGCATTAACTACAGCCATACAGTTGAGGGATTCCCCGTAAAACAAATGAAAAAGGTTGCCAACTTGGGAGAACAAAATAAAAATGACATTTAATACAATCGAGGGATTCCATGTAAAACATAAATGTAAAGTGTTGCAATGTTGGGAAATTTTAATTGCCTAATTTAATTATTTTTTAAATATTACGTAACGTGTTGCCTTGTAACGCATCGTAAGGTTTTACAAGACCCCCCTCCCCTTAATTGCGTTAAGCAATACTTGAACGCCCTCTAGTATGTGCAAATTTGCTTTTGTTACTGGCAGTACAATTTTGACTATTGACAAGTTGTAAGTAAAATTGGCAAGGATGCTGAAATGAAATTCATCATTACATCTGAAATGAAAGAAAGAATGATATTTATACTATTTCTCAGTAGTGTTTTTCCTAGCAATGTGCCATATCTCCTTTAGTTAATTGTTCATTAAAATTAATGATTGGAACATCATATTTTAAACCATACTTTCCCTGCTATTGACAAAATATAGAGGAATAGATTTAAATTAATGTTTAATTAAAAGAATGTTTACATTTTTATTTCAATACAAATGGCACCTGTTGACTCTAATAAAAATATATTCAAGGAGCCATTTATTATAAATCTGTAAAAGTAACATTACAGATGATTGATTGTTTAAATTTTTTAAGTATTTGTACAGGGTGGCTAGTGATATAAAAAAATATATTTTATTCTTGCAATCAACTTAATATAAGAGCTGTTTTGATATGAACTTATGCAGTGTTTTCATTCTTATGTAAAAGGGCTCTGTAGAAATTATGTTTCTTCTTTTTGATTTGGCACCGCAAAAAGCACTTGCCAGTGTGTCTTCATAGTATTTTCTAGTATTCAAAGTGGGTCCAACAAGGTGGTGGCTCCCATTGTTAGAGACTATCTAGAGAATTTTTAGACATCTCAAAATGCATGCTTTCTATTTATATTTATTATCCACTTTATGTATGCACAAGCTATATCATGCAAAATGCCACCACTATAGCATAATATAGGGTCAAAGAACATAAATTAATTAATTAAAATAAAAACCAAAACATGGCTGCTCAAGATTTTTCCATAAACTCAGTAATTAAATTATTTTATAATTTATAATTTTTAGGAGATCAGATGAAAAGAAAAATACCAAGCCTTCTAAAGGAAGGCGTATAAAAGGAAAAGGAAATGCAACAAACTTCTCAGCTAAAAAACCTAAAGCAGGGAAGGGAAAGAGAGCGCCCAGCAAAAAGACAAACGGAAGAAAAAGGAGATAGATATCTATGTTATGTGTAAATATATATCATTTCAAACTTTTACATTCTGTTATTGTATATCTTTTATTACTTTTTTTTCTATTGAATAGAGATTTGCATTTGACTCCAATCTTACCGGTAATTAACTAATAATGTAGCCAAAAAGGTTGACAAATTAAGTCAGGAAAGGGAGGTGGTTCTCTGGTCTTGCTACTGGAACACTCTAATAGGTGCTTGACAACATATTTTTGACTTACTCTCAAGTTAGCAGTCCAGACGAGAGCTAGAAACACACCACCAAGTCAATAGAAAGAATAAAATGAAAAAAATGTAAAGACTGGAATTATGATGTAGATTTCGACAATAAATTATTGATAGAGAAATAGCAAACAAATAGTTTATTGCTTTATAGTTTATACTCTACATAATGACATTACGCTGACAGAGTAACGTTCATAAACACCACTAGAACTAGAATCGTCCATCACTCAACTCCCTGCACTTTATATGAGCACCGCCGCCGTACCACGAGCGATCGTACGATGTCCGTGACATACAATAATGGCTTCATCGTTGAGAATCTTTTAATATGTGATGTTACAAAATAATAACTTCAACTTGAATGGATATTAAGCTTCATACCTTTTATCCGAATAAAAGAAATAAATACACCAATATTATTTTCTAATTGGGACAGCCTAACTGGTGAAATACACCTATAGATCCCACCCTACAGAAGATCGTAACCATATAACCTTGTGTTGTGTTCCTGCGGTGGGTAGGGAGGTTTTGTTAGTAGGTATATCCCTATTAAGTATGACACATCACTAATATGTTACTTGGTCTAAGGCATATATGGGCAACAAAAGGCCCGCGGGCCTAAAAAGGCCCGCGAGACATTTTGAAAATGCCCAATTAAAAAATATTACATCAGGTACTTATACTCACAGGAGTGACAGTGAGGCGGCAACTCTGATAATCGCCGCCACTCGGCTTGCTCGATCAAATCTCTGAAGTTTGCAGCCTCACGGGCGACACATCAAAAGATTGATTGCTTCTCAATTATTCTAAAGTAGTTTATTCCATATTATTCCTTCATTTTGCCTATATAAGCGGGTGGATGGCTCAAACGTTAGTTTGAATTCCGGTGAAACTGTAAAAGTCGTCAGAGACTCCGGGGCACCTAAGGCTAACAATATAGTCAGTTCTAAAAAAAAAACGAACGTTAGTTCAGTTCTATTTGAGCTACCGAGATGATAACTTGGACAAGCGATATCCTAGCGAACTGCTCGAGCCGTCAACTTGCTTTGTGACTTTGTGTGCATCTTGAGTAGTTACTAACTATAGTTTGTTATTAAGTTTATTGAACGAAAACTTAACAAAAATGATGTCTGGTGGAAAGAAACGAAAAGTAGATACAGAGGGTCGCCAGTTTCAAGAAAAATGGACTGAAGAATTCTTTTTTATCATGCACAATGGTAAGCCTATTTGTTTGCTGTGTAATGAATCCATTTCAGTAATGAAAGAATTCAATATAAAGAGGCATTACTCAACTAAGCATGCTACGCTGCACTCACTGACAGGACAATTAAGAACAGACAAAATCCAGAAGCTTACCGCAAATTTGAAAAAACCCACAAATGTTTCATAAACAAAGAACACAACTTGATAATGTTGTGAAAGCTAGTTTTATAGTTATCTCAAAATTGGCAAAGGCTTTAAAACCGTTTGCCTAAGGAGATTGTATCAAGGAGTGTATGTTAGACGTCTTTAGCATTTTGTGTCCTGAAAAGAAAAATGAATTTGAAAAAATTAGTTTGTCAAGACGAACTGTTGTTCGACTTATAGAATTGACTGACCGTATGGCTGGTTTTGAATCATTTTCCATAGCATTAGACGAGAGCACCGATTTGTCTGACACAGCTCAACTGGCTATATTTATTCGAGGTGTTGATAAGGAGTTCACTGTTACTGAGGAATTTCTTTACAGCTGCTAAAAGGAACCACAACAGGAGAGGATATTTTTATTGAAGTTCAAAAGGTATACACAAGTTTCGTCTTGCCATGGTCAAAATTAATTGGAGTATGCACTGATGGTACACCTTCTATGGTCGGCTTACGTAAAGGTTTTATCGGAATGTTGAATGAAAAAGCAACAGAATTAAATGTGCAAAAAGATTATTCATTGCATTATCCACCAACAGAACTTGTGTTCTAAGTTCGTTTCACTCCAGAATTTTATGAATGTGGTAGTAAAAACCATCAACTTTAGTCGATCCCGAGGGCTTAATCATCGTAAGTTCGAGGCGTTTCAGATGAAATATCAGCGTAACATATTATTGTGAAGTCAGATAACTGAGCAAAGGAAAAATGTTGAAACGGTTTTACGAGCTTAGAAATAAGATAGCAGACTTTATGAAAATAAAAGACAAACCGCTATCTGAATTAAGTGACCCAAAATGGATACATATCCATTATCCATTATACTTAGCATTTCTGGTCGATCTTACAGGCTATTTGAATGATTTCAATTTGAAACTTCAAAAACAAGGACAGTTAGTAAATGATTTGTAGTCATATGAAAGCATTTCAGATCAAACTACGCTTGTGGGAGTCACAGATGCTGTCTGCTAACAGTTACCATTTCAACACGCTTTCTGCGTATGAAAATATTGCTTATACTCAATATGCTGAAGAACTCAAGTTACTGTCGGAACAATTTTCGAACAGATTTAGCGACTTCTAAAACAAAACCAGTTTATTTGCTACTCCTACAAAATGTAATGTACAAAATGCTCCAATACACTTACAAATAGAGTTGATCGAGATTCAAGAAAACTCACTCCTAAAATCCAAATTTGAAGACGTAGAGTTGTGCGATTTCTACAAAAAAATCCTAGAAGAAGACAATTTTCCGCAGCTTAGAAAATTCGCAAGAAGATTGATTTGTGCGTTTGACAGTACTTATAAATGCGGTCAGTTCTTTTCATTGATGAAAGTTAATAAATCAACACATCGTACAAGACTGACTGACGATAATTTGGAAAATTCTTTACGTCTTTGTATCAGTGGAATTAATCCAAATATCGATGGATTAGTTTCCCAAATTCAAGCTCAAGTGTCTCATTGATTTCGGTGTATTTAACTTTCGTAGTTTGTAACAAGCAAATTTAACGATTTAATTATAATGTACCATTTTTTTTTTAAATATCATTTTGTTATTTTAATAAATTGTACTAAATAACATTGTCGTATTATTTCATGTCTAATATCTATCGCAAAAAATATCACTACTTTAAAATGCACTAAGTACTTTTAATCGCGGCCCGCGAACGCATTTGCACGCTAAAGTTTGGCCCTCATCATGTCAAAAGTTGCCCATACCTGGTCTAAGGTAAAAAACGGGGTTATGATAAAATAAAACAAATCAATAATAATAAAAGGTTTATTTCCCTCCTCTGCGCATTTCCCTATACCCTTTAGGTTTAACGTTGGCAACGCGCTAGTAATGCCTATAGTGTTACGAGAATCCATAGGCTACAGCCATATCCATAGAGTAAGTAACCTGTTACCATGAGACGATCCGTGCGCTTGCTTACTACCTTATATTTATATAAACATCGTGAAGAAACCATAGCATGGTGGTACGGTATTTTATAATACTCGCCTGGCTAGCTACCATCCTCAAGGTGAAAATCTATCGCCAAGCGCGTATAGATATGTTCCGGCGGCGGTACTTGAAAGCCTGTCTCGGGCCGTCTCAGTTACGTTGACATCGTCACTTAACGTCAGGTGAGATTGTGGTTAATATAAAGTTAATAATATATTCAATAAATTAGAAATATAGTACAGTAGAACCTCTCTAAGTCGAACTCCAAGTGAGACGCCAAAAAATTCGAGTTATAGTTTTCGACTTAAGGAAGATTTCGACTTAGGCGGATTTTGATTCGACATAAAGAGGCTGCGATTCATTCTTATACATTTTGAGTTAGAGAGGTAAAATAAATAAAAAATCAAGTTGCAGAGGTGACAACCATATTTTTATGTATTATAAATCAACATTATTTCAAAACATCCTTAAAATAAAAAGTGTTCGTCTCGGGACGCTCGACAGAAGTCATAACTTAAGTAATCTAAGTTGAACTATTTAATATTGAAATTGTTTAACTTGAAAAAAAACTTAGGTTATTACTTAAACTTTATTTATATTAATATGATAATGTAAGGAAAGGTTATTTATTAATAAAATCTTTTATTGATTATAAAATATATTTTATCCTTAGTTACAATTCTTGAATATGTGGGTTCTTCCGAGGGTATTAAAAATGCCGGTGTTTGACATGAAGAAGATTTATTTCAATTCCACACAGTTACAAAATTCACGAACAACACTGTTATTTATTTCACTGTGGTTTCGCTTCCTTTTATCGCTCGTAGTTATCGCTTGTAATTCAAAACTGAATTGCCTTGGCGCCGCGGCTGAGTCGCTTAAATACTTACACTAAACGATCGCAGAAAAATCGTGACTTATCGCTAACTTTCTCGACGTTTAATTCCTATGCCTACTCGATGACGTAATCGAGGCGATAAGCCCTATACTTGTGTGTGTAAACTGCAATGTTTACACAAACATGCGCCGCGGTTGTTTACGACGCGAACATTATTTCGAAGTTTGTAGTTGCTTCGAAATATTTCGGGAACAGGATTTTTCTATCTTTTTAATCGGGTTATAACAGGTCATAACAGTACATTAGAACAATGAGTAGAGAAGGGAAGCCAGACAGAGTGGCGCCGTAACATGTTACGTAAGGAAGCAATTTACCCTCCCATAAGAAGTTATCACTTCAAAAAAATATTCTTCTTTTGACAGCTCTTCACAGCTTCGAGGACTTCAGTGAGACTCAAAGTTTTCAGTTTACGTTACACAACACTCATGTTTTAAAATTTTTATTCGTAAGCTTTTAGCTAGATGTGGCAGCGTGACTACCACATTGCTATTATTAGAAGGTTGCAGGAGATAACAAAAGATCTAAATCTGATTAAGTAGACTTGTAAACGCCTTGGCAGCTATATAGTTTACGCATCCCCCGTTTATTGAGCTGCGCCGTATATTTATGCGATAAAAAACAAACACGTGCAAAGACTTAGACTCGCACAGGTATTAAAATACAAAATACAGTCGTAAAATAAAAGTAAAAAACAATAAATTAATAATGGCGTCTGAGTAACAATAAATGGATAAAATAAACAAGATGACTTGCTTCGCTAAGTTCAAATGAAATCAAAAATAATAAAATTAAACACCTGACATCAAGCAAGCAAACACGTGTTAGCATGAGTCATAAATTCTTGGTAGGTAATCCTATTTATTGTATACTCCTAAATTGATTTCTAAGAAACTGGTGAAGATTGTAGCTGGGTTGTACAATAAATAATACTTCAAGCGAAAATAAAGTTATACATGTATTGTCGTATCAAGACAGTGAGAATAAGTGACCGGTGAAAGGTCGCGCCGAGATGCTTTCCCCGTTCCGCCGCTCCTCTGAGACCAAGCGCGAACAGAAACGATGGTGTATTTATTATACATGTCAACAAATTCTTAAAGTCGATAACTTATTTTTCTTCGAACTATAGAGACAATAAGTTTCAAATAATCGAGTTGTAAAGGTTGTAAAATAAAACATTGCTACGCCGGGAGGTACAAAATTTCGTGGAATGGAGGGGATGGAGTGGGGATAGGGGTGCTCTCTTAGTGTCATACTAATTGGGGGCCTGTCATTAGTATATAAATTGAGTTTCAGCCCTATTGCGAGCGACGAATTTACGAACACTCGCCTGCTAAACAAGTTAATACGGAAGAAAACTGAAACTATGGGGAAAATTGAGAACCGTGCTGTGATAAAATCCTTTACCAAGCAAGAAAAGACTGCTCAGACCATTTTGAATGAAATTGAAACCGTTTATGGGGAACAGTGCCCTAGTAACTCAATGATTTACAAGTGGCATGGTCTTTTTAAACAGTTGGGAGTAAATTGAAGACGACCCCCACTCAGGAAGGCCAGTTGAGGACACCACAACAGACATCGTCGAGAAAGTGGAAAAAATTGTACCGGAGGACACCCGTTTGAAGTAAAAACAGTTATCTGTATTAGTTGGAGTATCAGATACCACCTTTTTGCGAATCCTATATGACCACCTGGGTATGACAAAATTCAGTGCAAGATATGTACCAAAAATACTCACGCCGCGCCGCTTCAGAAACAGCAGCGCGTGGATGCGTCAAAACAACCTGCACAGATTTTGGAGCGGATTGTTGCCGGAGATGAAATATGGGTTCATCACTTTGAGCCTGAGTCCAAACAAGATTCCATGCAATGGCATAAAAAGGGGACACCACCGCCAAAGAAATTCAAAGTGTCGGAGTCTGCTGGAAAGTTGGTGGCTATTGTGTTTTGGGATTGTGAGGGGATAATACTGATTGATTAAGTACAAAGAAAAGGGTGGTACCATAACCGAAGAATACTACGCATCGATATTAGAAAAATTAAAGGAGGCCATCAAAGAAAAACGTCGAGGAAAATTGACCAAGGGTGTGTTGCTCTTGCAAGACAACGCGCTGGTTCACAAGAGCAGAGTTGCAATGGCTGCGCTGCACACGCATGTATTTGAATCACTAGTCCACCCACCCTACCAGATCTGACCCCAAGTGATGTTTATTTGTTCCCAATTAAAAAAAATACTTAAGGGGTAGGAAATTTTCCGACAACAATGGGGTAAAGGAGGCAATTTTGGCTCATTTAGCGGCAAAAGATAAAAAATATTTTTACGATGTTTTACAAAAATTAATTCATAGATCTAATAAATGTATTCAGCCTAAGGGTGATTATATTGAAAAGGAAAAATAGATTTATTGTTTCATTTTATTTAAAACCCTTCCATTCCACGAACTTTTAGACCTCCCCTCGTATGTTCGAGATACAGAAATCCAATTTAATTTTTCTATTTATGGAGAGAAAATCTACCAAAATGGCTTGGAGGGACTCACTGATTATTTCGACTAATAGAGGGTTGAGATTTCGAGCAATGCGAGGTTTTGGGGCTTGAATGGAAGGGAACACAATTTTTTTTCGACTTTAGGAGGTTTTCGGCTTATCGAGGTTCTACTGTATATCAAGATAGTCTGCCATATTATTTAAGTGGTATTCTTATAATAATTATAAATGAATAAAATCAATTTCGTAAGATTATAGTTTTATTATCTTCGAACAAACATTGGACTAGATATTAACAATTTCATTTATGGTTTTCGCTACATTCAGGGCCCTCTTAAGCATATTCGGCGCCGGGGTGCGAAAGTTATCATGACAATCATTATTTTAAACAAAAAACGCAATGTAGTTTTTAAGGATTCAACACAATTTATCGGGCTTTTGAGTTGGAATATTTTTGAATAATGTCATTTTATCATTACCTTATCATTCTATACCTACTTATAATTGTCATGTTTGTCAATCTATCTTGAGTGTTGGACCTATAGTTGACCTTAAATATGCTGTGCTCGTGAAGTATAAGTGTTACTCAGTGTTGATATGGTACGCTAGTAGATACCTATCAAGACTTATGGCGGTCGGCTTGCGCCCCCTAGGACTTCCCTCGAACCCCCGGGTAAAGAGGGCCCTGGCTATATTCTTACACTAAAATATAATAATGATATTTATTTATTTATTACTACTATAATAACGATATTTTAGGCAGTTCAAATTCATGGTCATGAATTTATTTGGTCAATACAATCATAGATTTAGTATAGTATACAGATCGGCAATAACTTCAATATGAAGAGACCAAAAACAGAATACACTATATGCGTATTACTTATTTTGTTGATTTTCTTTGTTACACGAGTTACACTTACATCCACTTACAGTTCCTACACAGTACACGTTATAACCACAATTAAACACGTCTATAATATTGAATTAGGTACACATTAAAATGTTGAATTTTGCAAAAATTTACGGGATCTTTTTTGGTCACATTTACGTAAGCCGTTACAGGCCGATAACATATACGAAAATGATCTCGTATCCCTATCTCGTTCTAACACAAGTGTATACTATATTCTTCCTTGTTGCCCATCTATATAGGTATACCTAAATCTACGAATACAATATATATAAATTCACCTACGAAACGGAACTGTCGAAAATGTACCTACATATACAAATATAATTGTTTGACCACCGTATCGGTTAACTATACTTTTAGAGGAAAAGGTATAATGTCTAATATTGTATATCATGAACGTCTAAATATTTGTCGCTAACAACAATTTACACTAGTTGAGAACTACTAAATAAAGCTACGATGGAAGCTTCTACTTTGAAAACTATTCACTACATTATAACGCGTTTATGATGCCTATCAGGGCCGTAGGTAAGGAAGGTCTCGGTACCAAGTTCAAAATATTGGAAGACGTTAAGTCAATGGAAAAGCTTTATAATAATCCAGCGACATTACTGTAAAAACTCTAGAATAACAATATCATAATGTAACATCCACAAAAACAAAATGTAGTGCACGGCAAAACAAACCAGTACAACTTCCATTTCTTTATTTTCTCGGTGATAGTTCTAATTTGATAGTTGTAATGTTGTGACCAAACAAGTAATGATATCGATCTGAATGAATATCGATATGAAATAATTAGTGACGATTCATCAGATTTTGATTAAAATAAATAAATAAAGATTACCTGTCGTTATAATTATTTCGTTTCATTGTCGAGTACCTACCTATACCTACTTATTTTACAACAGCTTCGAAAATTTTGAAGAAGTTGGCATTATCAATCAAGAATAATACGTGTAACATCTTGTAATGAAATATAATATTAGTTACTAAGTTTGTACAAAAGTATCCGACAGTAGTTTAGTTTCTTACATTTTGAAAAAAATATCGGGTCTGTTATCGTGTTACGTTTATCGATATAGCTCCATCCCTATCAGTTTCTCCGACTCTGGTATAACCTTGTACGTGTGTAAACGATCATATTTTTATAAAATAATGCATACATAATGTAAAAAAGACGCTCGTTCAAGTTTTCACAGGAGCTGTCCTCGAGAAAATAAAGAAATGGAAATGGTATAGCTACTCTTACTTTCAGGTACACATGGACGGAGACAATGCTCTTCGAAGCCGAAAGTAACAGATTATCTCGCTCTTTAGCTCGATCTGCATTATTTATTGTCGGTAACAGCGAAGTAATTTGGGAATCGTCGCTTAAAAAGTTAGATGGTGTATATCTCTGCCAGGGGAATTCCCGTCGCATATAGAAATCGCAAATGCTGGTGTCGCTGAAGAGAAGTACAAGTTTTTACTCCCGTTTGGAAAAATTATAAATTGAAGAAGTAACAAAACAATATCCTATTTGAAAATCTAATCAAACTGTATGCAGTTCTGCTAAAATAGTATCATATTAAAAAATGTTTTATTAAGGTAGTGCCAGCAAATTAAAAATTACCATTATATCACGATTTGAACTTTAATAAATTCCCAATAACATAACATATATTAACTAGATTTTGTCAGATTTCGTTCCAGTTATCATTTCTAAATGAATCTACTCGTGCGCCACCTTTCGTAAAAGGTTTATACTACTTTAGTGCATAATGCGCTCAACAGTTACCCAAACTTTTATCGCAAACGGATTAATAATGATTTAGGATTAGGAACTCGGAAAATAAATAAGCAAACATTCAATGTTATAAATATAACACAAACGCTGCAACTCTTGTCACCAGCGACAGAGATATCACAACAGCTAGATATAAAAAATCTATTATTGAAAACATAATAAATAAAAAAATGTGCGTCTCGGGACGCTCGACAGAAGTGATAACTTAAACTAATCAAAAAGAAAAAAAAGACCAAACGAGAAAGGAAAGCCGACGAGGATTCGAACCTAGGACTGTGGTGACATCTCTCACCACAACTAACGTATCCTACATAGCGACATTTATCGAGCCACTTACGACGCATCCTACATCGCGCTATAGAAATTAACTCAACAATTGAGTATATATACAAGAACCCGACTACAACCTTTGGACAGCTGCCCGCCAGACATAACACCCGTCTGTTCGGAGGATCCTCCCTTTTCTATGGCGAATGAGGAACTTTGCAATGGTTCGGCCATAGCAGTCACGTTTACGACCGCTAGGCTACGAACGTGTTGGTAGGATTGATTGAAACTATGCTACTATTAATGGCGCCGTAACGCCTTACGTTACGACGCGGTTTACCCTACCATAAGAAGTTATCACTTCAATAGATAAATTTTAAGAATTATTATTTTACGATTCAAATTATCAAAGATTTTTATGACAGAAAAAGCATTTTGGTCACCTTAGACATCATAAACACGTTAGTACTTATGAACTAGTATTGCTATCGTTTGCAACTACCCTATAATAAAGTACACAATTGTCACAAAATAGAATTTCTGATTTAGATAATATAAGTATAATTTAATAGTAGGTATAGTTTAATATTTGGTACGTTTTACATCTGATAAAAACACTGTCAAATCTAGTCTTAAGCAAATAATACTGTTATGGTATTGCCACTTGAACGCCAGACTGTTTCACTCTAATTTACTCAATAATTATATTGTTATTATATTTGTCTGAAAATAACATTTAAAAAAAAAACAATATTTCATATAGTAACACTCATTTCAGCACGACACTATGTGAATTAATATTGTTGCTAGAGTGAAATATTGTAAATTTCTTCTAATGTATTAAAGGTTAAACTAATTTATTTTATATGTATATACGCATTTTCCGGTTAAAATATTTTGTAACAATTGATTCATCCGCTAGTTGTAACACACAACCGTCAGTACAATAAAATAGTTAAATATTCAAAAGTACGTTTTTTAATCCCACGGAGTAAAGAATATTTCATGTGTTGCAAGTTATAAGATGTTCTGTAAAAACCTTGAACCCTCCAGAGGTGAAGGCCGAATAAGGTAGATAAAATCGCGTCTCCCGTGGTCAACCGAACCTTTTTTTTACCCGACTGCGAAAAAGGAGGGTTGCGTTTTACGAGCGTATGCATATATAGTACATACAGTATATATGTATGCATATATAGTACATACAGTATATATGTATGCATGTATATTTCTTTGGCACGCTCTGTAACCTAAACGGCTTGATGGGTTTTAGCATACGAGGTTCCGTTAGATGCGCCTTAATTGTGAGAGTGAAATAGGCTATATAATAAGTACGACATCTGGGAATCAAATAAAAATCAAAAATAGTTTTTTTTTTAGTGAAGTATTTTGTTGCAGTCGCCTTTTGTTTGCTTTTAAATATTTTTTTAGTTTTATTTCTGTTAGGTTCTTCGCCATATAAAATTGCATGGATTCCTGAATTATGTAATGATAATAGTAAATTATGGGGTATGTTAAATAATACAAAATATTTCAATTAATGAATAAAAATCCCTCAGTTTTAAAGATCTTACGATTCAAGATTGGTTCAATTAAAAAGCATCAAAATTCAAATTGGAACGTAAAATATAAGGGAACACAACGCTACAAAAATAAATGTGGCAACATTATTTTCTTTCAAGTTTGACATTAGTGATTGTCACTTTACTCCGTGGGATTAAACAACGCAGTGTAATATTATAAGATTTAAAAGTATTGAAAATATACTTCGTTACAGCTTACATAATTATTAATATAAGAAATATAATATCTATAAATAATATCTAGAAAATTAAAAGTCAAGTATAAATAAAATGTTGGCATAACAATAGCTGACACAACCTCGAGGACCTTTTATAAAATTGTTCCATATTAAAATTACATATCTATTTATATATTAAAAAAAAAAAATAGATTTAATAAATCATGATCTTTGTTATTTTAAGTATTATTCACATTACACAATTCATTCGAAATATACTTTTCCTTCATTTATAAAGGTCCTCATAACTTTATTTTGTATTTTAAAATACCTATCTAATAAAAATTAGTGTAGTTTTTGATACATTACAAATATAAAAATAATAATAATAAATATATTTTTACCCAATTCATAGTGTTTGGTACAAAGCACCGAATTAATTTTGTTAACAAGGTAAATAAAATTATTTTTGTATTAAATTTTTAACGGCTAACTATAACCCTGTAATAATGATGAGGTTCAAATCTTCCTGTTTTGAGTTCTGGCATGTATAATAAAGAACAGAAAAACGTTTAAACTAGAGGATTACATAGATATGCGACACGATGGAGAGTCGACAAAAATGTTTGTCTTGCAAGTTTTAAAACTAGACGAATAAAAACTATTATCTATGGTTTATTTAATTTAAGTAGTTAGCACGGCAATGTGATGGCCTTGTGTCTGAACGTAAACGCAGTAAAATCGAAAAACAATGACGACGACCACCGATGTCGGTAATCTATCGACGGTCATCAGCACTGTTTGATCCCGAAATGTGGCAAACCAAGAAAGAGTCAAAGTAGGGATGTTCAATATTCGTCGATGTTGTCGAAATATCGATGTTTACGAATTTGTGTGTTGTTGTAAAATAGAGTTCGAGGACCCGATATGGCACCCAAAAAAGCTCGCTGATTTGGATAGTATCAAAACATCGATGTTAGGAAACATCAGTTTTTGTTTCGAAATGTATCGGACATTGATGTTGACATCGATGCCAATATCGGTGTTTCTCTAACATCGCCCATCTCTAAGTCACAGTGCATAATAGTCGTGATTACAGGTTCTCTATAATATTTATCTATCTACTAGCTGTGTCCCACGGTTTCACCCGTGTTGATTTTATCCGACAAACACCGCGCCGCCAACGCACCCGTTCAGTACCTAGTTCCTAAGATACACATTGCCAGACATACATACCAATAATATTTATATGTAATTTGATCGATATTACAAAGGCATGTTTTGATTATTATAGATCTTCCTTTATTTCTCAAAAATCGTCCTTTTGTTCTGAAGTTGGTTAAAATATCATCAATTCGTATATAAAAATATAATTACTTATATAAAAATACAATTTTAACCATGGGGAAACTGGTTGTCGCGCGTTACGCGGTAACACTGAATGCCGTCATTTTATATTTCTTAGGTTCATGTTATTTTACGTTGAAACTATTATATTATGTAATACTAGCTGTGCCCCACGGTTTCACCCGTTTAGTATCAACATTGTCCTACACGATTATATTTTATAGTAACGATTTGACAACACGTCCGTTTAAGAACAGATCATTTTGGTCTGAAGTGGCATGGAACATCTCATAACATCATGGTTATTTATCGTATGAAATGAAAAATAATTGGCCATATTATATGAAATTAACGACTGTTCGTTTTTATACGATAATATAAATCCAAAATGATTGTAAATTATAATTTGCAGAATTCACAAGTCAGTTATATATTAAGCTAAGGAGCGAAAAACAGGTATCACGTTTTCATTTATCACCTGTGAAATAGTGGTGATTACAAATAATTTCAATACTATACTATACAAGCTATAATTCTATGCATAATTTCTGTTCCTATTCCACTTGTCATATGCTATGTTATCCTCTAGTGAAACGAAGACGGTTTGTACGTAGGACCAAGTTCATATAAACATATTATAAAGCCAGTAAGTACATTTATAAATCGTATTAATATAAAAATATAGATATATCGAACAAAAAGTTTTAACTTTTTTTTAAAACTTACATCTAAATTAAGGGCATAGGAGACCAATTAAGGAATAGAAAAATTATCTATAAAATAGTAAAATTGATTTAACAACGATTCTTATAATGACTACTTTCAAAAGGCTACGATACTCACTACATTACATAAATATTGCCTTCCTTAATATAGAAATAAAAACTTAACACTAAAATGTCTACAATGTATATTCATCGCATGTATTTTTATACAGGTTCATCGACAAACCCATTCCCAAATCGTATCTGTATTTTAATCCCAAACCCCGTATTACTAAAAATCATATCTAAAGCTTTGTTTTCGTATTAAATTAAATAGTGATCTAAATCCATATTTTAAAACATTAATTCACTTATCACAAGTTTTTATGTATAATAGGTATGGCAGAAAAACAGCAATTTTGTCATGCTTTAGTGTAGCAAACATATATGAACTATAAATGTGCACTATATAATGATTAAGTAATATTTCATTAATTATTATCACATTATGTTTTCCGTCAAAAATAAACGTTTTCATGTATGTTTTTTTTCTATGCGTCAAGAAAGACACTGACTTGTGCTATTTAGCAAGCCAAGTATGAAAAAAATACAGAATTATTTTAATGTCACATTTGAAAATGTTAGTTTCAAATTGCTCACTGTATACGAAATATGATTTCTCTATGAAATAAAGTAATAGTTTCTTTTTTTTTGTAATTGTAACATTTCTATTACTTCCGTCTTCAAACCTAAGAAAAATGTTCCTAAAAAAATTTCCGAAGCGGCAATTTTAGTTTCCTTGTCTGGCAACCCGCGCCTCACGTATGAGCATACTTCACGCATCTACGCATTACGCATCGCTTTTAATTTAACACCGCAGAACATTAATGTGTTGTGCGTGTTGAATCTTTCGGTTAGTCGATAAATTCAGATAATATCCTATACTCGGGGAATCGGCTGATCTGGGGAATGAACAGCCTGTAGTTGGATTTATTTATCTACCTGTTTTTGTTTATTTTTGTAATGTTATTAATGCTTATGTTGAAGACCTATGTCCAAATTGAATTGGTGTTAAATAATAATTGTAGTAACGCTACACAAGCTAGTAAGTATGTAAAAGAAAACTAATTACATTAAAGTAATAAAATTCTTTAACAATGCTGCTTATTTAATTTTGGACTACGGCTATAATTATGACTCGATGTCAACAGGCACGCTACCCTAATACTTAGTTTATTAATATTAAAAAATATGAAAAAGTAGAACAGCAATCGCATGGCAGCAGCCCACCGTGCGGTGTTGACGGGCAAATTCAAATACATTGTTGGCCCTCAGGCCTGGGTTTGGGTAATTTTGTTCTATGTTCTATAACATAGCAAAAGGAGAATATCATCAGGGGAAAAAAGCTACTTAATTATATTCGATGCTTTGACGGTTGCAACAACTTTTGCACAGAGTGTAGACGTCGGAATGAGCGTCATGTTTGCCTTTGTAATGACAAACGATGTGGACCAACTTTAAATTTTCTGTAGTGAATATCTGTAGGTAATACCGATCAGTTTCAAGAGCACCCGAAGCAGAAGTCTTATCGCATACAACACATTTTATGCCACCGTTGTACAAATGCTCGACTGCCTCCAATATTTTTGGTATAACCGACCGTGACAACTCGATCTTGTGGTCTAAATTCCAAGTTTGAAATATGATTCTTTCCTCGCGGCTCCTGTACGGATTGATGATGTGGTCGCCTTCGTAAATGCAAGTTTTATGGTTCCACAAGCCGCCACATTGGAACATGCCTTTCTCGTTGCACAAACGCAACGTTTTGTCGCCTTTACGATTGAAATAATATTCGTTGTATTTGTGCGTATCGAGTAAACGGCGTAAGTCTAATAGGAACTGATCGATGAGTTTCTTACCGCGACCGTCTCTCGAGTGCACGTAGATATCAGAGGATTGGAGAGCTGATTTCGTCTTGTAATAGTATCCTCGCATACGTTCCTTGACACGTTTCGACATTGATTGTTCTTTTGTCTTCTCTGATGCTTCTAAACCTGAAATACGAAACGGCTATGGAATTACGTTTTGTTTAAAAAATATTTTGAGTACTAAATATGTAGATGTAAAATTACTTGTCATGCGTAAAGATTTCAATGATAGGTTTTATTTCATACTAGCTTTGTCCCACGTTTTCATTTGTGTTGTCTAATTTTCCGCACACACCTAGGGTTGCCAACGCTACTATATAATATAGTATACCACTACATTACACTATCCGACCGCTACATTATATAGGGCGAAACTAGTATATATTTATTGGATAAAAAAATTAGGAAACATTATTTATTCCAAAATGTTTAAGCGTAAAACAGACCGCACGCTGCAGCCTTTATCTCTTTTTTGACGAGATATTATTATTACGTGTCTATCATTAAGTAATAAAAAATATTCTTTGACAAAAATAAAATATGTATTTGAAAGCTATGAATATATTTTTTGTTTTATCTTTTTTTGCCATCTACTATATTTTTTTCAGGTAATAGCTTCGAAATTACTATATTTGATATAAAAAGGTAGGCAACTTTATCCACACCATCACCTTGTTTTTGGTTAGCGTAATTTCTCACCTACAATTTGTACACTGATTACAATACTCCGAAGGGAGGTAGCGTGATGTTATACCCTAAGTATAACTATCCTCGACAAACTGGCTACCAAATACAACTTCAATTTTTTTATTTTATGTACGAATAGTCTGTCCTTTTTTAATTTAAAGCAAGTGGAATATTATACAATTTAAAATTATATTTTAAATACTTTTTTAATTTTCTATACATGATTCGTGATAAATTTATTTGTTTGAGTTGAAGAAATTTTACAGTCCCGATGCGGTAACGAAACGTTAATTGACAGTTACCAGACACTTCTTCAGTTAAAGCTAAGCGTAAGCTTCGTGTAACTCGACTATAAATTCGAAACCTAAGATTGCGCTGAGTAAATATTTACTTACATAGATTAATTATTGGTTGAAGCTGGCGCTACAAAATGCGGAAACCATTCATTGATCTATGGCTAACAAACTACAATAGCTGTGCTTTCCCAAGCTACATTAAAATTATTCCTTTGAAGAAAATATACAACTAACCTTGGAAATGCATACATTTTATTTTTTAAACTTAAGTTTAGAAACATACCTTCAAACCAAGCTGGATCTTGACTACGTTCACTGAGTAAGGTCCGAGCGTCATCTGCTGCGGCTATGTACTTTTGGAAGACCTTAAATTTCTCCTTGATGTTAGTGGTGAGGAATTCTGTGGCAGCAGCTCCCGTGTCAATGTACTCCTTCTTGGTGGAGCGAATCAAATTATAGTAGACGTCAAAATCTGCAATAAATAAATATATTCACTTGATCATTAGACGGTACTACAAAAACCATAGCGTAACTGTGGATTTCTCGGCATTTGAAATTGCCAACATGACGTGGGCTAAATCTTTAAAAGCATTTTACGCTTCAACAGAAGTCATCATGAATGGGTACCTGAGCCTTATCAGAACACGGGGCACTATAACAAACATCTTTTTAATCTATGTGTTCCAGAGAGACTCCCGAGTGAATGCTGAGTGTGCTGGGGAAAGGAAGATACAACCAAACACCTACTCTTAGAGTGCAAAGACTTGACTTAGTATAGAGTTTAGACGCCTTAGTACACCTAGGACTCTTCCGGTGGTCTTTAACAATATTAAGCGACTCGTAGAAACCTGCAAGAATCGTGCTGTAACGGTTGAAGTCAGCACGCAAAATTGGTGCACATAGACGTCAACTTGCGGAAAGTAAACCCGTGATACCTGATAAGTCGTGGGCTGGAGTAGTGATTTAGTCCATACGGAGAGAAGCTCCGAAAGACGCCTTTGATCTTCACTGAGACACATAAAGGCCGGTACCTATTATTATAAGTAATTTAATCTTATATGTGCGACTGTATGTATGTATGAATTTGTAATGTGTGATTTTAGAGATCTTTTGAATAAAATGATATCGTATCGTAAGGGTGCATGATTTGAATTGATTTTCCTAATTAGGTACATATTCAAGTTTATTGTTGATGATTATAAAGTATTATGAGAATAATCAATTTTGTTAACAAACGACGAAACGTGGACAATGACAAAGAGACGAGGAAAGATTAGCAGCATTACCAAATGTGGTGCTAGAGGAAGATAGAGAGAATTATTATAGATGGATGGAAAGAAGGCAAGAAGAGGCTTTAAACATGGTAAAAAAGAGGAGGATATCACTAGAAATCATTAAAATAGGACAGGAAATTTGGAGACACATTTGATTCGACACGACAACTTATTAAAAACGTTAATAGAAAGAAAAATTTAAAGACTCTTTCTTTTCCCTTGGCCTTGTAAATTGAAATCTTATTATACGAAAAAACAAACTTGTCTTAAAAGATAATATATCTTCTATAAAAATAAAATGATTGAGGTTTGCCATTGTGCGCGCATCACACTAAAACGACTGGATATTGATATTTTTGTGGTACTCCTTAGATATTTTTATCCTTATAAAATATATAAATATATATTACGCTATCTTCAACCAATAAAAAGTTATTAAAGTTTTAAATAACTTTTTTATAAAGTGTGCGTGTGGTTTGTCTTTATGTGATGGCGCTGCCACAATTTGCAATACATAATGTTGTTTTGATATTTGGTATAGTGATTTGTTTTTACGAATAAAATAATCGTGTGCGAAGCCGCAGGGCACTGTTAGTTTTAAATATTTTATTTTACATTTCAAAACTTACTGAAGGAAAGCAATATTTTAATTCTCCTAAACATAATATTTCCAAATATACCTACAATAAAATCTGCTACTATACAAGCTGGAATTTGGACTTACATGATATAACCAAATTATAGAACTTTTGTATCCAATCATATGTTTGATAGCAGTCTGAATAAAGATAATGTTCTCTAAAATTTATTTAAACAGTCTCAGTTCATAAATGGAAAATACAGTCTTTAATATTACTATATCTATCTAATAAGTTTTAATTAGACACTCTTATTTGAGCACAATGTCATCTGAATTTAGGCAAGAATTTGGCTGAGAATGGTAACATCTTAAGACTAGAAAGAATACTAGCTCTAAGGGCTCGTATAGATTGCGCAGTGGACGTGCCGCCGCCGCTACCTTTTTTTTTAGATCTGACTACACTGTTAGCCCTATGGGCCCTGAAGCCGTTGCGGCTTTTAGAGTTTCACCGGACTTGGACACCGCCGCCACCGCTCAGCCACCGCGCTTATATGGCAGGATTTCTATATCACTGTACTTTATTCATAATGCATTGCTAGCCACGAAAATTATACGTGTAGGAATAATGAATATGTTGAGTTTAACTAAAACCCATATATGTAATAGATATATTTAATAATTTGTCTAATGTTTTGGTATTCATCCGAAGATATTCACAAAACTTACACTCATCTTTTTGAAGATCTTTATAAAGTGTACGGAATCCACCATGTTGTTCTCTTCACATCAAAATAGTTAAATTCATTATATTCAATATGTCTTAGACATGGGTAACACTGCGCTACGCCGCGCAATTGCGCCAACTCATTTTACTGCACTGGATGTGTTAACACACTTATTACAAGTGTGTTGGCGCACAGCGTCACTTCAGTGCAGAAGGCGGCTACAGCACAGAGTCAAGCCGCGTTACTGTGCCGGTCATCTGACTAATACATTTCTCTAACTTGCTTGCCTTGCGTACTATTTTGCAGCTCTATGGCGCAAATTTGAATTAAATCAAGGCACCGGCACAGTAAGCTGCGCTTAAGTTATTGAGTTGGCGCAAGAAATCTTCCCGAGTTACCCATGTCTATTATGCCTACACGTATTATATTCGTGTCTACCAATGTATTACTAAAAATGTACAGTAATATGGGAATTTAGGAGGCGGTGGCTCGGCGGCAGAGCAGCGGCGCGGCTGCGGTGGCTCGGCGGTAGAGCGGCGGCGCGTGTACACAGCATAGAGGCGCAAAAGCTCGGCGGCGCTGTAGCGGCGCGTCTGTGGTGCTGTCTAGACAAACCCTAAAGTACAATTACCAGAACACACCAACATCAACAGTTACCTGGTCTAACAACATATACAACTAAAAGTTGGGGCTTATCAAGACTAATCTATAAAGATTAAATAAAATAGGAATTCACCAAGGAAGAAATAAGGAGTACTTGGAACCAGTGCAAATGCATAAAAGGATTAATGCAGGTGAAGAGATCTTAAACTTTGCAAAGATGGAAAAAAATGTTTTTTTTTTTCAGCTAATCCCAGTAGTGATATGGCATGATTACATGGAAGTGCATTAGCTTATGTATCAACCATTTCTCTTAGCAACCCCAAAAAAACACCTTTAAAAATAAACTACATGAGTGTTCTGAAATTTATACAAAGATATCACTGTGACTTCATACAACAAATAAACGGTAAATCATCTTTAAATAGTAAACAATAAAGTAAGCATAGTAATTTAGTTTACTTACTTAAATTACTTGATATTATATGTTAAATAAATTACATATTTTAACATTTTTAGAAACAATAAACATTTTGTTTTGTTCTAACAAAGAACCTGTTAGCTTCGAGTCATTTATGAGAATACTTTAACTAGGTAGGTATTTCAAATATTCCTATGTAGGTACTAAGGTACCTATATTAAAAATTTTCAAAGTTCTGTAAAATTTATTTTATTGAAAGAGATACAAAACATACCAGTCACCATTTTTTCTGCATTTTTTAATAATATAAAAAGCGTCTGCGGCGGCAAGGTCGCTAAGTATTCGTTGTCGTCCACATGCGTACCATCCTCGGCTACACAGAGACGACATTCTGCGCAGCTGACATTGAACTGAAAACGAAAAGTGCGCGAATTAGGTCATGGCACCCCTAATACGGGCCAAGGACGCGACCGTGACATATTTACGTTACAAGGATAAACATCACAAAACATGAATAAAACTACTCATTAAATCAATTGATATTGAATTTAGACTAGGGTTTCTGTAGAATTAATGCACAAAAATAACAAAATATAACTTACCCCCAACTTTCTGCGCGATTTTTCAATCAACTCTTGTAAATTTTCAGCTGCTACACCAATTTTTTTTTCGCGCTTTACGTCTGTAACTTTATATCCTTTTTTCATTTTATATACCAAGAGTAACTCTTAATAAAAAATTTGTAAAACAATTAGGTAAAATAAAAAATTAACAAACAAAACCATTCTCGACGAAACCAGACGAAACTGTATCGTGTATAGAGGTGAACCGTGGGCGATTAAGACTAAGAGATAAAATAATGTAATCATTCGATTATGAAGATATTTCGAAGTATCTCAATTATAGCCACTAATAATTACTAATATTAGTAGTTCGATTATGACTGATAATTCATAATTGAAACATGAATAATGATCATTCATAATGGTTTTTTTTATGTATTTACCTAGAGGTGGATGAGAGTGGAAAGCTAAAAAATTTAAAAGAGGTCGCGCAGTCGTAAATCGTCAAGAAATATTTTTACAAGAACACATAACACTTATCAAAAAAAAAACGGTCGCGCAGTCGCAAACAAAGTTCTATATAGTAACACATAATAATTTGCTAAAAAAAAAGTCACGCATTCGTAAGTAATGAAAGTTTTTTACAAGAATACAACCTTTTTTTTTAGCTTGCCACTTTCACCCACCTCTAGGAAATATATCAAAGATTCCATTATAAATGATCATTTATATTTGTAATTCAATTAAGAATTTTCACTCATAATCGCCCACCTCTAATTCGTATGATGTGTATCCTGGCGTATCAATATTCCATATAAATACTGTATCAAATTCTGTTGAAAATGACCCGGAGTGCTACCAACGACAATAAATATCCAGATTACTCTAAAACATTGGCAAAAAGATATTTTTAATTTTTATGTATTGTGGTTTTCATAACATACTACCATGCTTGTATTCCCCCAAGCATCAGGCAGAGGTGTACTAATGTACAGCCACAGTTCTCCGAGTATGTTTTTAAGTCCCCCATTTCTTTATTTTCTCAATGACAGTTCTAATTTTATAGTTGTAGTGTTGTGACCAAATAAGTAATGATATTGATCGCATATATCAATTTCGATGACAATTCATCAGATTTTGATTAAAATAAATAAATAAAGATTACATGTCGATATGATTATTTCGTTTCGTAGTCGAGTATCTACCCTATACCTACTTATTTTACAACAGCTTCGAAAATTTTGAAGAAGTTGGCATTATCAATCAAGAATTAATACGTGTAACATCTTGTAATGAAATATAATATTAGTTACTAAGTTTGTACAAAAGTATCCGACAGTAGTTTAGTTTCTTACATTTTGAAAAAAATATCGGGTCTGTTATCGTGTTACGTTTATCGATATAGCTCCATCCCTATCAGTTTCTCCGACTCTGGTATAACCTTGTACGTGTTTAAACGTCATATTTTAATAAAATAATGCATACATAATGTAAAAAGAACGCTCGTTCAAGTTTTCACAGGAGCTGTCATCGAGAAAATAAAGAAATTGAAATGTTATAGTAGGGAGCGAGCCTATAGCCATTAATCGGGCACGAAGCCGAACTCCGAGCTGCTACTGAGAATTTCATAAGAAAAATCTAATGCTTATCATTTTGTTCCACCTGGGAAACGAACCCAGGACCTCGAGCATAGCAGTTGCACTTGGGACCACTAGGCTAATGAGGTAAAAGTACGTAAACTTTTGCGTAAAATTAGAAATCAGGATTAGTTTTTTTTTTACCAGAGAAGTTCGAGTTAGCGATGTAGATAAAACCGTGGACAAAACTGTTAGAAGTATCACAGAAAATATATCGCCACTTTTCTTCTTCTTTTAGTTATAATACAAGTTAACAGTTCTTCAGATAACAATAACACGCCATCCGCGGCACCGGGTGTAAAGTAGGTATTGTAGCTTTATATAAAGTGATTTGGCTACGATTAATATATTTTGATAAATGCTTTTTGTTTGACATTAAAAAAGTTTATAACTGAGCTATAATAATTTTGTTCACTGAAGTATACGGTGTACATTTAATGATACTGATACTTTCCCTATGTATTACTCTACTCTATGCTCTAAATACTTGACTAAAAACTGACTTGTAAGTGTACAAAACTAAGACAAAATAAAAAGTTACACTATGAAATCCTTCTGCTACTGGAAGGATTACTACTGTATTATTTTGTTCCAAAAAATAACATATGTTCACTCATAATTAATTAATAAAATAATAATATTTGTTTCATCTATAGGGTACCAGAGACAAACATAAAACTTAGTATGGTCTGTGCTTTAGGTGAATACTTATCCTGGTGAATACATTTTTGTCACAGACTATAGACTGCAGAAGTGATGACGTCACAAAATGGCGGATTTTGACGTTTGGGTAAAAACAAAGGGTATGTTGTATAGGGTTTTACAATTTTATTATAATAACGAGTGTGTTTTGGTGTTTGTAGTATATATAATGCCATATTGTTTTGCCCCTGGGTGTAACCATGTCTCGAGAAGAGAAACTTGTAGGTTTTTCAGATTCCCGGCGAATAAAAGTGTTTAGAAAATGAAAAACGCTCTGCCGGTAAGTTACCTGTTACTGTGTATTTTATTGACCTATAGTTCATACAAGTTGAATTGTATTGCTAGCTTACTCATTGTTTTTCATTTCAGTCGCAAAGATAGAGACCCTACTCGTGAAGACCGCCTTTGCAGTTGCCATTTCGCTGATGAAAATGATCTTATTCCATCAATTTTTGCACACAGTAGTAACAAGAGATTCGACTTTTTGTATCCTAAGGAACAGAAAAGGTACCTACATACAGTATTTATTATTATGTACACAATCATTCCTAAAGTATGGCTTGATAAAATAGTTCTTATTTTAGCAACCCATACTGCAGAGAGACCTCATTGTTCTGACTGAAAGGCTGTGGTTTGTCTTACCTAATCATATAAATCAAATATGAAGTATGTATGCCTGTAGCTTAACCTTATAATATATCTTATTTAATTTAATAACATGCAATCATTTTTATATCAGGCCTATAGAAAACCAGACGACTGAAGATGTTGCAGTTGAACTAGAAACTTTAACCATGGATGTATCATCCAACCAGCCAACAGTATGCCAAGAAAAAGAAAGTACTGATGTTTTGACTACTGCAGAGAATTATTTCTTACAAAAAGAGAACCAGAAATTGAAGGAAGTGCTTGCCAAAGGTGAATGCAGGCTGTCTTTCGAGAATATCAAGGCAGTTGATTTGTTAGTGTTTCAGTATACGGGATTGCCTATAGCTGCTCATTTCCATGTCTTAGTGGATCTCATAAGTAGATTTGAAATTAATTATTTCATGGGTTGGAAGGTGGAAATAATTAATATTGATGATCAATTATTATGCACATTAATGAAACTTAGACTCAATTTACAATATTTTGATTTAGGATATCGATTTAAGATCAGTGACACTACTGTTCAAAACATATTTATAACATTTCTCAATGTTTTACATGAGATATTATTTATAGGAATGATGGAAACAATTTCCAGAAGAGAAAAAAATAGTTTCTTTATACCATCATGTTTTGCACCATTTCCAAATATAAAAATTGTACTTGATTGCACAGAAATTGAGGTAGCTATTCCATCTTCAATGAAGGAACAAAAAGCAGTGTTTTCACACTATAAACAGAGGCATACATTTAAAGTGTTGATAGGAATAGCTCCTAATGCAACCATCACATATGTCAGTGGTCTGTTCCCTGGATCTTCATCTGACAAGGTCATCACCAAAGACAGTGGTATCCTGTCACACATGGTGGCAGGTGATCTAATTTTATGTGACAAAGAATTCCTCATATCTGACCTTTGTGCACCACTTGGTGTGAATGTTAATATTCCACCATTCCCGACCACCACACAGTTTTCAAAAGAGCAAATACTTGCAACTCGTCAAATTGCAAGGGCTAGAATCCATGTGGAGAGGGCAATATCAAGGTTGAAATCGTTTAGAATTCTCGATTTTATAACACCCAACATAAGAATGTATGCCTGTAAAATCATGCAGACATGTGCAGCTCTGGTTAATATGCAGTATTCTTTATTAAAAGAAAATGAACAGTGTTTTTCTATTGAAGATCCTGAAAATCTTAATTTGGACATGCCTTTTAATCCCGAGAATTAGATTATTAGAGATTATTTTATTATATAGGTCTTTTTCTTACAAGTTTACTCTTGGCTACTTAATAAATATAGTTTGATTACTATATTCAGCATTTCACTTTGTTAGGAATACTGATGGAAGCTAAAGGTCCACTTCATTCCATAAAATAAGTAGTAAATAAATGACTAGTATGTTTAATTGTACAACTGTAATTATTAATACTTCTAAACTCTTAGTACCATAAGTTCTACAATAGTGTCAAAGATAGATTTAAGGTAGACAAAATAGTGTTATTTTTAAAACATGTGTTATGTGTAGTATCAAAGAAATACAATAATCTATGCTAGCTAGCTTTTCAGTTGTAATCTATTCAATAAATATTGTTTATTATATTATAGAGGAATGTAACATGATAACAAATAAAAACTAAAAATTCATTACTGTTTTATTATTTACATATCACACATCGCCCTAATATTATAAATGTGAAAGTTTGGAAGTATGTATGCTTGTTACTCCTTCACATTAAAATACTAAACCAGTTTGGATGAAATTATGTAAGTATATAGCTTATATCCTTGAACATCACTGGCTATTTTATAGTATCCCGAAATAATACAGTACCTTAAGGGTATCACAGGTAACCAATAAACCAACAATTATACAGGTAGAGCTGCAGGTGAAGTCTAGTATAAAATAAAAATGACAATTGTTAAGTTTTTTTTATTGTGCAAAGAAACTTAAGACTTTATCTATCAATAAATTGTTCTTGATAAAATTTCAGCAAGATAATTATATTCACTTCCCAATTTGGGTCTCTGTCCACTGGCAAAATAAATGTTTCCTTTGTAGTCCAAACTATGAAATAGCATATGGATCTATTTAAAATTGCCAACTGACCCTGTATTTGGTGGTAATATGTGTGATTTATTTTTAATTTTCCATCTGCATCAAAGCAGTATTTCATATCTTGTTGGATTTCTTCTGCAGTGCTCATCCGGTGTTTAAACGGACATTTCACCTCCATGATAGCATCATCTCCAACTACGCCATCTGGTGATGCTCCTAAAGCACCTGAGGTGTGAAGCCAAAGCCCAGTAGGAGACACCTTCTTCTGTGTTGCCTCCTCAAACAGTTTTATAGCATTTTCTTCATGGTTTACCCCCACTGGATGCTTTTGATACCAGCCAGATTCTTTTTTCCTAGTAAAGTGGAAAACAATGATGGAGGGAACCTAAAACAAAACAGAGAAAATCATTTGAGTTTGTGTATGATTTAATTGCAAACACTCAGTATAACAATCGAGAAATTGTGCAAATAGGTACCTGTCTCGTTGAACAGCAGCATTCACAATCCTGAAATTGCTAGCAGTAATGCGACCTAGCCTCATTTCATGCCACAAAGAATTGTGTCTTTGACCAGTAGTGATCTGTGCAATGGCCAAAATATCATCTTGGGTAACCATGATGTTAAGCATAATATATCTTCCTTACTGCTGTATAAGGTTATAATCTGCTGCATAGACTTCCATTGGACTTCTTGATGAGTGGGTTCATCTAGAAAAAGCCAATAAAATCCTGAAAACCTAAAACAAATAAATCTGTTACATTCTTTTAATCACAAAGAACAGCAACTGAACATTCATTAAGTAGCGCATTGTACCTGTTTAGGGACTTCAGTTTACTTTTGAAAAAGATCTTGTCTGCCTCATTAACTGGTCTGTTGATTGCTTGGTATTCCCTAGCCGGGTACATCTCACTTATTGGCTCCTGCACCTCAGCTACTGTGGTTGGCGTTTTCCAGGAACAAACATTATCTGTTTTACTTATATTTTTATTCGCGTGAATTAGCAAGGCAGCTATGTGGTGACATTGGTACAAACCCCGTGGGCAGTCACATCTCATGAGGGTTATATCACAATTACTTCCAAAGTTAACCTAAAAAATTATTTAACACAGTAAGTACAGAGATATCACCAGCCGATTTTAAACTACAATAAAAACAATACACTTGGTACAGTATATACCTCAACGGAATACTTCTTATTTTTCATCGATGCGTATACTTCTCCTTTTAGAATACCTAAAGAACCATCGTAGATAACTTTTGATACTTGGCCACTATCCTCAGAATACAGAAAAAACCAGAAGCCGCGTTCAAGAATAATTACATACGCTGCACTGTGTCCAAAAACAATACGTACGTCCCGCACCTGCCCCACTTCCCATACGCATAATGTTGCTAGCTCGGGAGCGGTTTCCCACTTTTTGGGGTAGTCTTATAACACTAAAGAAAAGATATTTATTAAAAAATATTTATTTATTTACATGGATGACTATAAATAGAATACGGCTTCAATAACGTAAGTTAAGATTTTATTAAGTTTAATTTTTTTAATATACTTTTTAAAGATTCGTACTTCTTGGCAAGTCTGTTGTATTTTTGTTGTAATGTTTTCATTCGTCGAACATGTTGTTCACAAAATAATTGTTTTCGTCGTAATTGAGATTTAAGTTTGACCTTTCTCGGCGTATCAAACACAGATTCCAAATCAGAAATATTGATATCACCGATCTCTGAGTTCGATCGCGCAGGAGATTGTGGTTGTGTAACCTGAAATGAAAAACCTTAAGTTGTATGTTGTTGTATCATGTAATAGATTAACAAAAACTTTAATTAAATACAGAATATTTCTGCCGTACAAGGCATGACATTTCAGTCCTCACGGATGGAAACGCATTAGTAATAGCACTTTGTGCCTGAGCTTGCAAATGTCCATGGGCCTTACTTAGTTTATTTTACATTTATTACTGTTACTATTAGTGTTTATTTACTACATTAGTTTACTTGTAACTAAGTATATCGGTTAAGTGCCCTTTTTGCCTTTCAATATTATAAAAAAAAAAAAACATTATTATCATAGGTGGGTACGCACATTGTCCGATGTCGAAGGTTAAGACGTTTCTATGTAACTCGGAAAATTCTGGTGTCAAGGCCAAATACTGAAATAGAACGTTAGTATTAGATTATTCATATATTTAATTCACCGAAGTTTCATTAGCCCGGAATCTGAAATTTGCACCCGGTTTAGGCTCGCCCCTTATCACGATGAGGGGACGGATAAGCTCGACGAAAAATGGGCATACTTGTTATACCTTTGCATACTCCTTCGGGGATTACAGGCGTGAGCATATATATATATATATATGTGGACCAAAACCTTACTTCAAAATACATGACAAACATTTTCACTAGGAGGGATACAATATAAATATAGTAATTATTATGACTACATCTACCTTAGTTGGATTAGCTGCTTTCTTCAGTCTTTTCAAACCACCTTTTGTATCATAAAAATATTGCGCTTCAAAGTGAATTGAGCAAAGTACGCTCCGGCTTGATGGTTTCCAAAACTCATCTAGCCGTGCTCTTTGTATGACTTTCATCCAGTCCGATTTTCTATTTTCATCAGCAGGGAAACTAAAATTACAAAGGTTCTATATACACAAAAATAGTAAGTATTCTACACGAGTATTAAAAAAATAAATGGGTAAAATTTTCGATGAAAATAAAATGGCAACACTTAAAAAATGAGGGCGTCATTTTCTAAATGTAAAATAAATTAAACAATTAAATAAATATACTTTAGAATGCGCTACTTACTGATGAAATGTGACCCCATCCTGTTTTTTTATAATCCCTGCAGCATTTTTACATGTAGGAACAACACAAGACGTCATTTTAAAATTAAAATTGGCACTTGTACAATACGTCACGACGCGCTACTTACAAAGGAGTGACTAATCGCAACAACGTCAAACCACTCTATTTAAGAGTGGTTTTTGTATCTTCAGTTTTATGTGCGTTCGCGGTTTCTGGTTTTTTCTGTATTCTGAGCCACTATCAAAACTCTTTTCACCTTTTTTAAACACAGAAATTTCTTCTTTAAATTGTTCCACAATTGCAGACAAGCTAACGATTGAAGACATTGTAAATTATGGCTTTATTTGAGGTTTTTTACTTGAAATAAGGTAAAAACAAAAATAAAAAGTCCCTAGTCCCTTGCTTTTTTTTTTTTTTTTTTTTTTTTTTAGAACTGACTACACTGTTAGCCTTAGGGGCCCTATCGTCAAACAGAGCCGCTGCGGCTTTTACAGCTTCACCGGACTTGGGGGCGAGCGCTTAGGGCACTCAGCCGCGAAAGTTTGTGACGACCCGCACGAGGGTGCCAGAGTGGCCGAACCTCGGCTCGGGCGGTCGTCGCGAATGCGAAAAAGTCGCGATCTAACTAATTCCCTAATCTTATGAGAATTCGAGCTAACTAATATATACTCATATGCACGTTCCCCTCCTCCTGGGAGGAAGGAGTGGACCATGCGTATGTGTATTTAATAATCGGAATGGTTTTTCTACACTAACTAGCGCAATAGTCTAACTAGCGCAAAAAAAGAAAAAAAAAAAGGTCCCTTACAGAACCTATGTACCTGTGTGGTGTGCACGTGTGTGTGTTCATACGTGTGTAATGTTGTGTGTGGGTAACTAAGTGTTGCACGTATAGTGTCACTTTGTATCGCGCGGGCGGCTGCCTGACCCAAGGGCTTCACACCGAGGAACGGACCTAGGCTTGGGTTGCCGCTAGAGAGGGTGGACGTGACGGGTGTGCGGGAGCGAAGTTGACCGCCCGTCCTCTGCGGAGAGAACGGTGGTTACGCGGGCGTGGGCGGTGGCACGCTCTGTTTGGAGAGACGGTGTCGGCGTAGAACGCGTTAGCTTTTTCGGTTTGGTCGGGCGGGTCAGTGAATATATTACGCGGCCGGCGTTTTCTCCGGCAGGCGTTGGGGTCGGGAACATAAGAAGCTGCCGCTTTTATTAAGGGGTTCGCGTGGTTCGACGCGGTGTCGAAATACGAGCGAGAAAGGTGTTTGGCGTATGCATGTATCGAGGGAAGGTCCATATCTCTATGGAGATCCTCCATACGAACAAACCAGGGGGCACCGGTAAGGCGGTGAAGAAACTTGTTCTGGATGGCTTGTAAGCGTTCCCAGTTATAACTTGGCATATGTGCGAACGCAACGCAGCTATATGTCATGATCGGACGGATACACATCTTGTAGAGCGTAAGCTTGTGTCTCGTGGACATTTTGCTTGCAGCACATAACAGAGGATGCAGTCGGGCGAGGCTAGTCCCTTGCCGAAGAAGTTTGTTTTTACCCAAATGTCAAAATCCGCCATTTTGTGACGTCACACTTCTGCGATCTACTAAATGTCCTCTGGTTATTTCTATGATTAAATGTACAAGTACAAACTACTAGTAGATTTTTGTTTTTGACATATCAAATTGCAATAAACCGCTCTTTTTGTCGTTTTCACTTTTCATACATTTGCTCAAGTTATTTTGATAAATATATCAAAGATTTGATTATCATGAAACGTGGAGCCCTTATCGTTATCGAAGGTATTGACAGAACCGGCAAATCAACACAAGGCAGAAGTTTAGGTAACGTTTATATATCTACATGGGGAGTAATTAAAACTTGGTTCATTTAGATGCCAAGGAAACTCGGGAGTGCGCGTTTTCTTCGAAAAATCTCCACTATTCAGAACGTCTCACTAGCCATTGCTATTGTGACAACTTCAATATCCTAGATGTGGATATTCGCAGCGACCTCACTCCAGGGATTACGTCGGGAGTGTCATCTCTACTAAATCTCGGAGCCTCTAAATCTTGAACAGGGTACAACGGTTTTACAGGCCTGGTTAACTTTATCTTTGCAACCATGTTTACAAGGCACAATTTCGGCCGTGTATGTACTGTTCGCATCTTTGGGATGGATACGTAAAATAACTTCTCGATGCTCTGGTCAGGTTGCAGAGGCTGGCTGTTCGCATTGATAATGATGCGAATGTTACCAAATACATCGAGCCGCTCCAGCTGTGCATGGTGAGTGTTCTGAAGAGCTGTTGAATCTAACTCTCTCCTTTCCACAACAGAACCACACGCATTGGGATTCGAAGTCACAGTTTTACGGTAAAATCCATCTCGGCACAACTAAAAATTTCTCTATGACTTATCTTTTTCGTACCATCAAATTGTCTCCTGGCCAGTGTGTTCCCTCCTTCATATGACTTTAAGCGTAATGTGAAGAGATATCTATGCAGGCAGGCCGGCATGACAATGTCGACCGCCAATGGGTTTAGATCTCTAAGATCAATTACATATTATTATGTACATACTGTCCTATGATATAAGTATGGCTGTAACAACTTAAAATAAAAACATTGACTGTTGACATAAAACACGAAGATGTGTGTAAATCTATATTAAAAAAAATATTTATTTCAGTTGAAAGTCTGAAAAACCTCAACATACCTGCAGAATACAGAACATTCCCTGATCGGACTACAGACATTGGTAAAGTGATAAACAATTATTTAACACATAAGGTATGTTTGCATTCTTACCAATCTATTTTTCATCTTTGTGAATGGAATTATTCTCCCATAAAATGAAAAATTTTAACTTGTCATATGAAATATAATATTGATAGAAAAAATTAACGCACAAAAACATCTCTCAAAAAATCTATACTGTGTAGAAACAGAAACAACATCATATTTGTAAAAGAAACTTTCTTAATATTAAGCATTTTTGTCTTTAAAAAAATAACAGTGGGTAGTACGATTCAACTGTGTGCCCAATCGATGGCATTCTGTAATCCACAACAAGCACAGTTGTGGGCACAGTTAGTTATTATAATATATTAATTATAAATACTGAATTAATATAATTAATTTTATATACAATTAATTATTTCAGGCAGATCTTTCTGATGAAGCAATTCATTTATTATTCTCAGCAAATCGCTGGGAGAAAGCTCATAACATGGTTAAAACCTTGGAAGCAGGGACTACTATAATACTCGATAGATATTGCTATTCAGGGGTCGCTTTTTCTGGAGCTAAAGGTACTTATTGCATTTTGTTAGTTATTTGCATTTATAGTAAAGTATGGTATACATCATATCTGCTTTACAGAGTAAATGACTTATAATACCTCAGTTCAGTATATCATATCAGGCTCCTATGCATAAATATTCTGTTGGTAGATTTTTTACTGTGGTTTACTTTACCTTGACTTTACTGTAGCATTTTCTTTTCTTTTATACTATCAAGTTTGATTGATACCAGATTTTCAAGAAATTGAATTTGGCTTTATTAAAATAATTTATTGTTATCTTAAATTCTTCAAATATATATAATATATTTTGATTCTAGGATTGGATCTAAAATGGTGTAAGTCAACTGATTCCGGCTTACCACTACCAGACAAGGTGTTCTTCTTAACAGTTCCATTTGAGACCATGCTGCAAAGAAATGGATTCGGAAATGAGAGGTCAGTTGCTGAGGAGCAGGTTTTTCTTCAGTACAGTTTTATGTATTTATTATAACAGCCTTGATAGCTAAATCTTTTTCATAAAAAAAAAAATAATTATGTAAACTATCTTTACCAGGCAGCTTTCCTCACATAGCAGGTCAGGAATGGACTTCACATTCACACATTTGTCTCAACAGATGTGATTGTATTTGTGCTGAAAATAGTAACCAAATAAAATAATACTCATGCATAGATATGCATAGATTAGCAACTCCTCTTGAGTATATGATGAGGCAGTGAATTATCTGTATAAATAAAATGATAGATGTTTGCCATTGTGCATGCATCATGTAAAAACTACTGGATAGATTTTGACCATTTTTTTTTTGTTTTACTCCTTTGATACTTGAAACTCCGATTTTTAAAAGCAGTCATCTATGTGAGTAGAGCTGTGGACACAGCAAATAAGGAATAAATTTGAATTGTATAAAGTCAAAACTTTCACACACCACATAGGTTTAAAAGTGTTTGTTGTGTGGAAGGACATGACAATTGTGTCTGACAGGATTGCAACATTTGCAACCACAATATATCAGGCGTAACACCCTCCATATAGGCACACTTAGGTGTGTTGTGGTCTTGGATCAACCGGTATTGATCCAGTAAGTGTGGTATGTGGTGGAAATTACATGGCCATCTTGTTGAACGAAATTCTAAGTTTTAAGGAGTTTTTACAACTATCCTGGCACATGTATTATAAATTTTGACTAGAGTTTAGGGATCATTCTGATATTTTTCTTCATAGCATTGACAAAAATATGTTTCTCAATAACAATAATTATTATCAGTGTCTTTTATTCCAACAAATGGTAGCAGAGCGTGATTACGATCCACGGATCTCTGTTATTACCAATTGTTGGAATAAATGACACTTTATGTATCTGTACCCAGGCGAGTCACAACCACCATTCACATTTCAATAAACCATCACTGTGTGACTCTCTTTTCGTATGTTGTGATGGGATTGCCAATCTCTCAGTGTCGTGTCTATTATTGATTTTAGATTGTATTATGATTACTGTCTGGCAAAGTGCCATCACTTAAACAAAAAGAAAGTGTTATAATTTGTATTCTCATTTATCGCTTTTCTAGATACGAGGTGTTTGACTTTCAAAAGAAAGTATGCGAGATGTATACAAAACTAAAAGATGATTCCTGGGATTTATTGAATGCGAATAGGTAATATATTTTTTTATATAAGAAAGAAATATCAGACATGCACGCAATCTACATGATTGTAGCGACATCTTTCGCCACAACTGACGCATCAACGCATCGACGTAACTACGTAGCGACACATAGCGACATCTATCGAGCCACATAAGACGCATCCTACTATCCTACATCGCGCTATAGAAAGTAACTCTATCGTTGAGTATATATACAAGAACCCGACTACAACAGTCGGGCCCCAAGTCCGGTGAAGCTGTAAAAGCCGCAGCGGCTCTGTTTTTGGATAGGGCCCATAAGGCTTACAGTGTAGTCAGTTCTAGAAAAAAAAAAAAAAAAAACATATAGCTGCGTTGTATTCGCACATATGCCAAGATATAATTGGGATCGTTTACAAACCATCCAGAATAGGTACCGCCTTACCGGCGCCCCTTGGTATGTTCGTATGGAAGATCTCCATAGAGATATGGACCTTCCTTCGATACATGCTTATGCCAAACACCTTTCTCGCTCTTATTTCGACACCGCGTCGAACCACGCGAATCCCTTGATCAAAGCGGCAGCTTCGTATGTTCCCGACCCCAATGCCTGCCGGAGTAAATGCCGGCCGCGTAATAACTTCACTGATCCGCTCGACCAAATCGAAACAGCAAACGCGTTCTATTCCACCGCCTCTCAAAACAGAGCGTGCCACCGCCCACGCCCGCGTAACCACCGTTCTCTCCGCAGAGGACGGGTGGTCAACTTGCTCCCGCACACCCGTCACGTCCACCATCTCTAGCGGCAACCCAAGCCTAGATCCGTTCCTCGGTGTGAAACCCTTGGGTCGGGCAGCCGCCCGCCCCAGGGGAGCTGGTGCACCGTCCCCGTGCGGGGACGGTGTTCCCCAGATGGGTTCTTGGCCGCCTCGACCGAGAGCTGGCGGAAGAGGCGGCCATTGTCCAGAGCTGGCGAGGGCCAGCTCCAGCAGCTGAAGATATCGACGCGGTCGCAGACCGCTTCCGTAGGGCCCTTACGGCGGTTTGCGACGCGTCGATGCCGCGGGGCAACAACCGTCCGCAAAACAGGCGGGCGGTGTATTGGTGGTCCCCGGAGATTGCCGATCTCCGGGTGGCCTGCTCCGCGGTGAGGCGGCAGCTGCAACGCTGCTGCCGGCGGCGAGTTCGGCAGATTGGGGAGGAGGCCCGGTTGCTTGCTGCCTACAGGGAATGCCGTAATTCCCTGCAGGCGGCCATAGGCCGGGCCAAGGACGAGAGATGGGAGGAGCTTCTTAGGACCCTGGATCGGGATCCATGGGGGCGCCCTTACCGGATGGTAATGAAAAAGTTCCGGGGGCAGGCGCCCCCTTTAACGGAAACAATGGATCCAGAAGTCCTAACGAGGGTCGTGGCCACTTTGTTGCCCGACCCTCCGGTGCTCCTCCCACCTCCCATGATTAATGGGGGCCTCACTGTGGAGGAGCTAGCACTGCCCCATACTGTCACCGATGATGAGATGGGGCGGGTGGTGCAGCGCCTCCGCAAGAAGCAGAGGGCACCTGGCCCGGACGGAGTTCCGGGCCAAGTATTAGGAGTGGCGTTAGGCCACATTGGGGGAGAGCTTCGGGAGCTGTTCGACCGCTGTTTGCTGGCCGGACGGTTCCCGAAGCTCTGGAAGGTGGGGCGACTCTGCCTGCTGGCGAAGGAGGGTCGCCCTCCGGACTGCCCGTCCTCATACCGGCCCCTGGTGTTGCTGGATGACACGGGAAAGATGTTGGAAAGAATAATAGCCTCCCGTGTCATCCGGCACATGGAGGAGGTGGGGCCGGTTCTCTCTGACTGGCAGTTCGGCTTCTGGAGAGGACGCTCCACTTTGGACGCTCTCTCCACCCTGAAGACGTGGTCCGCGGAGGCGACCCGGGAGGGAGGTAGGTTGTTGGCGGTGTCAATTGACATCGCCAACGCCTTCAACAGTTTGCCGCATAATGTCATTCGGGAGACACTCCGGTTTTTCGGGGTGCCTTCGTACCTGCGGTGGCTGTTGGAGGACTACCTCCAAGAGAGAGAGGTCGTCTTCGCGGACGGCCGGGGGATTGTGGCCCGGCGCCACGTTGGGTGTGGTGTTCCACAGGGGTCGGTGTTGGGACCGCTCCTGTGGAACATGGGCTACGACTGGGTGCTTCGCGTAGCACTCCCGGAATGAGTCCGCGTAATTTGCTACGCAGACGATACCCTGATCGTAGCCCGCGGGGGCAGTTATGCCGAGGTGGTGCGCCTGGCCACAGATGGTACGGCCCTCGTGGTCAGGTGCATCAAAGCGTTGGGCCTTAGGGTGGCGGCGGAGAAACCCGAGGCCCTACTTTTTCATGGGCCTCGGTGTGGGCCGCCTCCTGGGGCCCACATCTACGTAGAAGAAGCAAGGGTCAGGGTCGGGGCCCAGATGAAGTATCTGGGCCTTGTCCTGGACGGGAGATGGCGGTTCGAGTCCCATTTTAAGGGGAACACGGGAGGACCGGGCGCGAGTTGTAGCCAACTATTTGCGGGGGTTGTGCGGGGCATGGCCGTCTACGGGGCACCGATCTGGGTGGATGCTCTCAGCGCCACAAACAGACGCGTGCTGCGTAGCGTGTCGTGACGCTGAGAGTCGTTCGCGGATACCGGTCGGTGTCCACGGGGGCGGCCTGTGTGCTCGCCGGCTCCCCGCCGTGGGAGTTGGAGGCGGAGGTGCTCGCCGCCGTGTACAGATTCACGGCGGCGAGGAGAGAGTCAGGAGAGCCTCCGGCTCCCGAAGAGGTTGCAATGGTTAGGCGGGAAGTCCGCGAGGACGTATTGAGGAGGTGGGAGGAGGACCTGGCGGACGCGCGCTTTGGACGTTATACCATAGACGCCGTCCGCCCGGTCCTCCTGCAGTGGTGTAGCAGGGAGCAGGGCTCCCTTACGTTTAGGCTTGTGCAGGTACTGTCCGGACATGGATGCTTAGGATGGTACCTGCACAAAATAGCCAGGAGGGAGCCCTCCACTGCGTGCCATGAGTGCGGGGCTGCGGAGGATACGGCGCAGCACACTCTTGGTGAGTGTGCGGCCTGGGGGGAGCAGCGTCGCCCCAGTATGGCGGCGGATGGTACACCGTGGAGTTTTAGTGAGTAGGAGTCTCACATAACCACTCGTCCCCCCGGATGGGTATGTACCCATGATAGATTTCTCCAAGTTAAAAAAAAAAAAAAAAGCCAGCTGCCCGTGCGATACAAGTGACACTATACGTGCAACACTTAGCTACCCACATACAACATTACACACGTATGAACACACACACGTGCACACCACACAGGTACATAGGTTCTGTAAGGGACCTTTTTTTTTCTTTTTTGCGCTAGTTAGACTAATACGCTAGTTAGTGTAGAAAAACCATTCCGATTACTAAATACACATACGCATGGTCCACTCCTTCCTCCCAGGAGGAGGGGAACGTGCATATGAGTATGTATATGTTAGTTAGTTCGAATTCTCTTAGGATTAGGGAATTAGTTAGATCGCGACCTTTTCGCATTCGCGACGACCGCCCGAGCCGAGGTTCGGCCACTCTGGCACCCTCGTGCGGGTCGTCACAAACTTTCGCGGCTGAGTGCCCTAAGCGCTCGCCCCCAAGTTCGGTGAAGCTGTAAAAGCCGCAGCGGCTCTGTTTTTGGATTGGGCCCCTAAGGCTAACAGTGTAGTCAGTTCAAAAAAAAAAAAAAAAACAACAGTCGGGGCAGCTGCCCGCCAGACATAGCACCCGTCTGGCCGGAGGATCCTCCCTTTTCTATGGCGGATGAGGAACTTTACTCTCTGTTCCTCACCTCCGCTAAAATGGTAATAAGTGGTTACTGAGACACAGCTGTTTTTAAGCAAACTCATAGGATCACATATCTATTTGAGGTCTGTCACCTGTGGTTTGCTACTCCTGAGAACCAATTTCAAAGAAATACTTTGTACCAGTTTACTTATTACTAATTACTTCCTTTAAAATGAAACAGCAGTGTGGGCATTGCTGCTTCTTCTTTTTATTTAATGACAAGTTGTGTTTATCCGCAAAAGGCAACTGGACAGTAATACCAAAAAAAAGGCAATCGAAAATGCTAATTGACTGAGATAACTTTCATGGAAATTTAAGCTCTTATATATAGATTGAGGAGCCATACTAAAAGTATTGTATTTTTTTGAATTTCTGCAGTAACTAACTGAAATTTTTAGTAGGTACCATACAGAATTACTACTGATACAAAATTTTCAAAAATATTGTTACAGGTGGCTCCTCAGTTCAGCTTGATTGAGGATATTACATTCATATAACTTTTCATACATTTTATTACAAATTCCATAATTTATCCTACAAATTTTTGCTATTTTACTACTAAATAAGAGTGCGAGTTTCCTTTTAAAATCTAGAGTGGCTCCTCAATCCATATGGATAATTATATTTTTTAAATATATAATAGAATCGAATATTTTGTGCTGTTCTTCATGTCAAACGAAACACCATTAACAGCGAATGACGTCATTCGTGTGTAAGCATACGTTATCAAAGTGGTGCACTGAGCTTACATCTATTATTTCCTTATCATTTAACTCCGCGTATGACGTCACTCGCTCCGCGATATCGTGTGCGCGGTAATCTAGAAATGTATACATTTTAAAAATTTACTTGAAAATGATTGTGTTGTTTATATTAATTCCAGGTCAATAGAAAAAATACATGAAGAATTATTAAGCAAGACATTGGAAATTGTTGGAAATTCTGCTGATAATCCTATACGAAAAATTTGGGAAGACTTGAAATAAACATAAGATTGCATGTTTATAAAATGTTGTGCATATTGAGATACACAACTTTAGTAAAAATTCTGTGTGTAGCGTTTGCAGATTTATTTCACTTAAATCATATCATAAGTTATATGGACAGATATGAACTTAAAAAATAATGTTAAATTTTGTTTCGGTTTTTTATTTAATATAGCAGAAAAATATACATTAATATGAATTAATTTCAAAGTAACAGATGACCAATTCTATTTTATTAATTGTGTATAGATGAATTTAATTTTTTTCTTTATCAATTTATTAGATTATAAAACAATTGGCATCTATTATTATAATATTTTAGAACTGTTGTAGTAATATATTTTATGATGTTTTATTTGGTGTTTACGGTATGGAAGTTCAAAATAAATATAAGAAATGTTTTCAATGATAAGTTTGTAATGTTTATAATTAAATCATAATTTAAAGTAATAATTGAATAATCATTTTCTTATGGAAGATTCTTCCTGCATCTTTATCTAAATCATAAGATTCTTACGTCCGCCGAGTGATTGATAGGAGTCGGTCGACGCGAGGTAATAAAGTCGATTACATATTCAAAATCATTTATTTTTATATTATTCGAGCTGTTTGTAGTTTGCTCGAGTTTGATGAAACCACGAGTCGCTGAGCCTTTTGACCCCTCTTCGTTTGCCGCTATTTGGCAAATAGAGACGAACACTAGCGTGTAGGCGGCGGATTTGTTTAAAGTCTAGTGTTTTAGTGCAGTCGGGTTTTTTGTTGCCTTTTTAATAATTTAGCTTATAATTATTCTCCTATTCCATTATTAAGCTATTACTTTTACTTATTAGCCATTACTACCTAGCTGAAGTCTCATTATCACTCGCAATTACTTATTTTTTACCGGACTGCGAAAAAGGAGTGGCTATGTTTTTAGCAAGCTCTGTAACTTAAACTGCATGGATTTTAGCGTATGAGGTGTCGTTAGATTTGTCTTAATTGTGGGAGTGACATAAGCTATATAATATTTAAGAACGAGGTCTGGAAATGAAATAAAAAGCAAAAATAGAAAAAAAAAAAAATTATCAAGTGATTCTGTCGTAGTCGGTTTTTTTCCTTTTTAATAATGTAGCTTGTTTTAAAATACGGCGTTGGCAATCTCGACTCGAAGGGAACGTCATCCTTTAGCCATTATTTTTAAAAGTGTAACTTTCCTTTTTGTATACATTTAATTGTAAATGATGGTATTTAAAAAAAAAATGATTCTCTCAAAAATAAACTTTATTTTTTCTGTATATTTAGTAACAAAAGTTTAGCGCCCTCTGTCTTCTGTAGCTTCAATATGTCGACATATGGTTTGATCTTTTTCCTCAGCTTGTTTGCTGTAACCTCCTTATTGCTCTCGATCAACTTTAGTGCGAAGAAACACCCTCTATTGGTAGGTAGCCACACTTTCACCTGTAATATGTTATGAGTATCTTGAAATAAATTATGGATAATAGTAGTTAAGAGTACCGACTCATTGGAATTCAATTAACTATTCAACAAAAATGCACAAAATGATGCTAAACCATTTCTTAATAAATAAATAAAAAATTGAGCGACCTTTTTAATTTTTATCGAGTTGATTTTTTAATTCTTAAAAAATCCTAAAACTTTAATACTACAAAATATCACGTGGGAACAAAAAAATCGTTTTTTTGTAACCCTCATAGATAAGATACATAGTTAATACCCCTGGAACATGAAACAAAATCACAAATACCAGCTACATGTCTCCTCGCTGCAGCAAGTATTGTATATATAAAAGGATTTAATTGTTAAATGGCATGCTTCACTTACTGTTTCATCATCTAAATGCTCTGCAATAACATCACCGAGTGTCCCCTCAGTGTTGTCTTTGTCCAAAGCGGCGAGTTTCTTCAGGCACATATGTATACCCGCATCCTCTACAGCGAGCGTTTCCTTCTTACCGTCGGCTGTTATTCTCCAGTCTGGCCGACAAATCGACTTACCGAGTGCATCCAAGATTTCTTTTGATGATTCTGTCAATTGTTTTCACATAAAATATATTTTGTATTATGTAATTTTAGCAGCAATTTAACGTAATTTAGTTTAATTATTATGTACAAGGGAATTGAACATGCATTTTATATTGCCACAAAAATCCCTGGACTTATAACTCTCTAGTTATAGATTTTTGTTGCTCTCTAGCCGCCATCGCCATCTTGTTTAAGCTATGTTTGAAGTTTACAAAAATCATTAAATTTATTAATTAATCATTATTTCACGCTATAATACATTGCTAATTGCATCTTAAGTTACAATTCACAAATATTAAATCGAAAGAGATTTAAAATATACATTTGATTAAGATTTACATATAAATTTAAGATTTAAATATAAAAAAATTAAGTTGGGAAGCTTTGAAACGTCTCTTAAATAAATAAATGAGTTAGGATGCCGTGAAGTTATTTTTATTGTGGGGGAGTAAAAAATATCAAATGAGAAGTTTTGCGTTTTTTCGCTCATTTTAGTTATATAATTTGTAGATGCCGTAGTGGTGGTTTAGATGGGCGAAATATCGATTCGACGTACACTGGATCAAGTCCCGGGATGTAAGTATCAACGAATTTTTCAGACTTCATACAACTTAACCTATCTATACTTTATATTTTATAGTTTTTCGTTTGTTTAAACACGTAAATCTAATTCTTTTTGTATATGATAACTAGATTCACGAGGAATAGTATAGCATTGGGCTATAACTCTCAGCACTTAATATTGATTTTTGTTAAGTACGAGAAGAGATAGCGCTCCCAAACTGCTTTATCCCGTGCGCTGGCCTCAATAATATGTAAATAAAATGTTTAATTACAATACTGGTCCTTAGTAACTATATCTAAAAAAAATCCGCGATAGCATATACCTATCTCTTATACAAAGGCCATAGTAAGCAAATTTGTGACAAACATTTGTTGAAGGTTAAAATGTGATTTATTTTATATCATTTTTAGGCATAGCATATTAATCCTTATAAGCAAACGTTACTTCATCGTAAAGACAATTTTACGTAGTTAATCCTTGCCCTATAAAGCATGTTATTTGGATAATTAGGAGATAATGGAAAATTAAAATAATTTGTACTTGCGGTTTTTTTTTTTTTTTTTTTAGAACTGACTACACTGTTAGCCTTAGGGGCCCTCAAGCCGCTGCGGCTTTTACAGCTTCACCGGACTTGGGGGCGAGCGCAGAGGGCACTCAGCCGCGAAAGTTTTGTGGACGACTCGCACGAGGGTGCCAAAGTGGCCGGACCTCGGCTCGGGCGGTCGTCGCGTTCGCAAATAGGTCGCGATCTATTTGAATCCCTACACCTACGATTCGAGCTAACTAAATATACACATAGGCACGTTCCCTTCCTCCTGGGAGGAAGGAAGGAACCGTGCGTATGTGTATTCAATAATCGGAATGTTTCTACACTAACTAGCGTAAAAAAAGAAAAAAAAGGTCCCTCACAGAACCTATGTACCTGTGTGGTGTGCACGTAAAAGGTCCCTCACAGAACCTATGTACCTGTGTGGTGTGCACGTGTGTATGTTCATACGTGTGTAGTGTTGTATGTAGGTAGCTAAGTGATGCACGTACAGTGTCACTTGTATCGCGCGGGCGGTTGCCTGACCCAAGGGTTTCACACCGAGGAACGGACCTAGGCTTGGGTTACCGCTAGAGAGGGTGGACGTGACGGGTGTGCTGGAGCGAAATTGACCGCCCGCCCTCTGCGGAGAGAACGGTGGTTACGCGGGCGTGGGCGCTGGCACGCTCTGTTTGGAGAGACGGATGTGTAATATTTATTCGAATTTTCGATGTGATCGTCGGGATCAATAAAAATATTGCGCGGCTGGCGTTTGCACCGGATGTCCGTGGGTGCCGGAACATAAGTGGCGGCTGTTTTTATTAACGGATTCGCGTGGTTCGACGCGGTGTCGAAATACGAACGGGAGAGCTGTTTAACGTAGGCATGTATCGAAGGAAGCTCCATATCTCTATGGAGATCTACGCTTCGAACATACCACGGGGCCCCGGTGAGACGATAGAGGAACCTATTCTGTATCGATTGTAACCGTTTGAAACTCGACTCGGACATATGTGCGAACACGGCGCAACTGTATGTCAAAATTGGTCGAATACACGTCTTGTAGAGCGTGAGCTTATGTCGCGTGGACATTTTACTCACCGAACACAACAGAGGATGCAACCGGCCCAGGACCCACGCGGCCCTGTTCCTAACCTTACGGATGTGGGGTCTAAAAGAGAGCCTACTATCTAGGGTTACCCCTAGATATTTGGTCTCTCTTACATACGGAATCGGATTATCGTAGAGCTTAACAGGTTTAAGCTTCCACGGTATCTGTGACGAATCCGCATCGAAGAGCATCGCGGCGCTCTTCGAGGGATTAACGGCTATACGCCACTCGTTAAACCACTTCCCGAGAGTGGTCACGGAGCGTTGGACTTTGTGTCTGAGGTGGGATCTATTCCTATCTGAGGCATATAAGACTGTATCGTCAGCGTATAGCCCTACCTCGACCTCCGGGAGTCGAGGTAGGTCACTGACGTACAGGTTAAATAGGCTAGGAGCCAGGATCGAACCTTGGGGAACGCCTGAGCGTATTGGACGGGGCGTGGACAATTCACCTTCCACTCTATAGCGAAAGGTGCGATCTGTTAGATAGTCGCGAATTATTTTAATTAGCTTATCGGGGACTTCAAAGTGATACAACTTGTAGATCAATCCCTCGTGCCAGACCTTATCGAAGGCCTTGGCAACGTCGAAAAAGACCGCAAGTGTACGGCGGGGTTTATATAATTCAGCAAAATTAAATGCAACGTGCTCCGTGAGGCGGTGCACTTGATGAGTGCAAGAATATCTAGCACGGAAACCGAATTGCTCAGGTGGATAGAGGTCTTTCTCCTCTATTACTGACTTGAGACGGTTCAGAAGGATCCGCTCGTACATTTTCCCTAAAGTATTTAGGAGACTGATCGGGCGATAGCTGTCGGGAAGCGACGCGCTCTTGCCGGGCTTACGGATACCTATGACTATGGCCTTTTTCCAGGCGGCTGGAAAATGGCAGTGGGCTATGGCTACATTGAAGATGCAGACCAAAAGAGCTATGAGGCGATCGGGAAGAAGTCTAAGTACTTCATTCCTGATCCCGTCGGGACCTGATGCTTTTCTAAGCTTAAGGCTTTTTATAATGGAAAGAACCTCCTCAGACGTGACTGGGGACAGGGAGTCTGTCGCGGGGAGCTTATCCAGCTCCCGCACGCATCCATCGATACCCTCGACCCGGTCGGTATTTGCATCGACACTGTTCGGAGAGCACTGGCTCTCCAAACAAGTGGCGAGGCACTCCGCCTTGTCGCTGCTATCGAAGGCGAGCGGTATACCGGGACCCCTCTCGAGGGGGGGCATAAGATAAGAAGCCTCTATTTTGAGGCTGTGAGCTAATTTCCAGTAAGCCAGATGCGACGGCCTTAGCCCTTCGACGAGGGCGTCCCATCTGTGACTTCTGAGTTCTAATATACGGGCTCTAACCGATCTTTGAAGTGCGCGTAAACGTGCGCGGTTTTCCTCGGTCGGATAGTGGTCGTGCGCACGAGTCGCCGCGTTCTTTTCCGTCAACAACGCCCGCACGTCGGCAGGGAGTACGAAGCGGCGATCGCTCGCCTCTTCGACCTCTCTCGAGGCCTCTCCGATGCCGGCCTGCAGGTGGTCGACCAGGGAATCGATCGCGAGATCTACGTCCGCAACGGACCCCAATACGTCCGGGATCCTATCTAAGCTGGACGAGGACGGCCTGTCCGCAAGATAATGTTTTAGCTTGGCATAGTCAACCACTTGGACCGAAGGAGGGCTAGAGTCGTCTGGTTGACCTAGCTGCATGATGACCGGACGGTGGTCGGAGTCGAGCTCGTGTACGACCCGAATGAGTCGTAACCGAAGCGCGATACCTTTAATGAGAGCTACATCAAGCACTGTCGGCATACAGTTGTCTTGAAAGTGGGTGGGAGTGGGTGGCGCTATGACATCAAAGTTTAGCACGTTCGTTAGCTCTTCGAGTTTAACCCCATTACTGGAGTCTCTCCAATTGCCAAACGAAGTGTGTCCACAATTGAGGTCACCCGCTATAATGACCGATTCACCGAGCGAAAGTAGCTTTTCTAGGTCAGACCTGAGAGGCTCTTTCCTCGGCGAGAGATAAACTGAGACTAACGTTATGGACGGGTGGTCGGTCATTCCTAGTCTACACACGGATACTTCCATATTGGTAAGTATCGGAGGATCTACCGGCGTACAATATAACGATCGTTTGTAATAAATGAGAGTGCCGCCCCCGCGGCCGGCCCGGTCATTTCTTACAATATTGTAGTTCGCGATTTTTGGATCACGTTTAGCACGCTTTAAGAGCGTCTCCTGCACTAAAAGAACATCTACTTGGTGATCTTTAAGAAAGGTCGCGACGAGATCACGCTGCGGAAGTAGGCTTCGCGCGTTAAAAAATGAAAGATTTAACGCTTTCGGTTTAAACTTAGCCATTGAAAGGCCCTAATTTTTATTACTACTCGCCTCGCGATCGAGACGTTGTAGTGTCTCTACGAGGCGGGGGAACGCGCAAGCGGTCTTGATGAGACCGAAGCGCTCCAAATGGTCATTGTATTCGATGAGCTCGCGGATATCGTGCTCGCGGGTGAGCAGTATCATTAGGTCGTTACTATTGACGACAGTGTTAGCGGGCGCGCGGGGCGCAGGAGCGCGGGGCGCGGGAATATCCATAGCCATAAGGGGCTGTGGATTGGGGCGGCGGGGGCCCCATGCGTTCTGCGATGAACGCACGGGTTGCGGTTGCACCACGCGGGGTGCGGAGGGGCCGGCGGCGGCCGGGAGCTGGCGCGGGACCGGCAGCGCGGGAAATTCCCCTGACGCCAGCAGGGGTTGCGCTTTGATGGCTGAGGCGGGGCCGCCTGCCTCTGTGTACGTGGCCGCGTGGTACGCGGGGCCTTGGGGCAACCGCGATAATTCGCGGGATGCCCCTCCTCTCCGCATAACACGCAGCTCGAGGGGACGACGGAGTCACGCTCGCGCGTGCACTCCCGTGTGGGGTGGTCCTCTCGGCACTTTACGCACCGCGGACGAGAATGACAGTTACGGGCAGCGTGCCCGTACAGCTGGCAGTTGTGGCACTGCGCAGGCTGGTGGTTTTTGTGTGGGGGCTCCACGTTAATCCCGGAGAGCCCGCACACCGTCTCTAGCTGGAAGATGGCCTTTCCCTCGGGGGAAAGGTCCAATATGGCCACTACCATTTGTAGTGGCCGCTTATCTTTACTGTACATCCGGTGTACTTCCCGGATGGGATAACTTTGCTCCTTGAGCGAGGAGCACACCTCCGACGGGTCGAGCTCCACCGGAATGCGGCGGATGACCACTCGGAGGACGCGCTCCTCCGCGAGCGAATACGTATAAAATTGCAGACCTTTCTGCCGGAGGAGGGTGGTTAGTTTACGGTGAGTTTTCGAAGAACTCACCGAAATAGAAATCCCGTTGACTATGTTTCTAGCCTTGTGGTAGTCGAGTTTGAGTCTGCGCATCTCATTGCAGACTCCCATCCAGGCTGCCTTGTCCCGGATTATGATTGGAGGTGGGGCACGCTCTTTTTTCCCGCCGGCGGGCGCGGGGAGCTGGGAGGACGCGGGGGCGGCGGCGCCCCTGACTACTGCCTTAGCTATTACCTTAGGCGCCGGTTGAGCAGTCGGACTGCTACGCGCCGTTCGCTTACGCGACGACACGACGGTGAAGCCGTCGTTCTCGGTATCCATCTCCGGAGATGGATCCGGATTCGCGGGCGAGTCTTGTTCGACCGGAAGGGCCGAAAACGAATTTTTCGTCTTTAACGCGGTTTCCGTGGATCGCGCGGGACGGACGTACGGACTATTTTTGGTAACCCTAGATTGTGACCGCGAATTTCGCGGCCCTCGCCTGACGGAGGCGGGGCTTGACCCGCGCGATTGGCTAGTCGGGACAGGGGGCGTGGCCGTAGGCGCGGCCATGGCCCCGGATGACGCGGCGGACAGGCGCGTAACGCTGCGCGCGGGACGTTTGGGCGCGACGCCGACTGGCGCGGCGCCAGTGGATGTAACGGTCGCGGCCGTGACGTCATCGGCCGTGACGTCATCGGCCACCTTGCTACCTGAAGCGGCCGCCTCGCTACCTGAAACGGCCTCATGACGGGTCGCGGTCGCAGCGGTGCGACGCACGCAGGCGTTCTCAGGTAGATTACGGTATTCCTCGTCTAGAGAGGGACACCGTAATACGACGAAATTTTGATAGCGCTGGTATTGAAACTCCAGCGCTTTCATCCTGGCTTGCAACTTGCCTATGCAAGTGGCCAGGTCGGCAACGTTATTTGCCATGGCGGCAGAAGAGGGAGGACAGTGGGACATTTTTATTTAATTTTAAATTTAAAGGCCTCCTGCCTTAGGGGCAGGGGGGTGCGCCAAAAAATTTAAAAGACTATCGGAGTCGGCAAGAGACCTGTTGTCAAGGTGCAATGACACACAGGAAGGACCTATCAACCCTAAGGAGCCCTAACAAGCCCGGGGCCGAGGACGCAGACCGGTAATTAAACCGGGCTAGGCCCAAACAGGTTCCCGGGGATGGAGTGTGCAGGATCGGAAGGTTTGGCAGGAGACACCTGGGGCAAGACTATGCGATAACCGCAAAGGCCTAGATTCCCAGGCCCGTCCGAGTCTGGCTGTTTGCCTCTGAAGGAGACAACCAGCGGGCTGCTCGGGTCACGCCCCACTTGCCTTCGTTGGCACCGTCAGGTATCCAGCAAGTGACCACAAAACCGTGGATTTACAAAAAAAAAAACAAGCAAGTCGCACCGAAAAGTGCGGTTTACCACGCGAGCGTTAGACACCAGTTGGTTTACGTCGTAATTGCAACAATATATTTGAAATAAATTCCAAATATAAGATCGCAACAATTAAGTCACGTGATGGTCAAAATTGAAAACGGAGCGACACGTCCGTTCGCAACAGTGACCAAATCGGAACTCTTGTACTTGCGGGAACTGAGAACATTTATTACGTAACCTACACGGATGTGTTGGCGGCGCGGTTATATTATATAGACGCGGTATCATTCTGATAGATGGCTACATATCTGTTTTAAGACACGTACTTAACACCTTTCATTAATAAAAAAAAAATTAGTATGGTATATAGTAGTAATATTATTGGTAGTTTATTAGATATTGGCCAAATACATACCTATCGACAAAAGAGCAATGGCTAGCAACATGTTAGCTTTACTACTGAGCCAAAATTCAGGTTCACTTTCTATCTCTTTCTTCAAACCAGGCAGTATCGCTTCTCTTAGTTCGTTAACACGTATCTCGGCGTCTTTCTTAGAAGTACCACTCTTAGCGCCCTCCTCCAAGAACTTGATAAAGCTCGGATGGAATGCTGCCGAATCCTTTGGCTTTACCAACCAGTGTAACACCTATGAGAAAAAAAAATATATTAAAAAGGAAACAAAAAACGTGATAGTAAGAAAACCACTTAATTAAAAAAAAAAACAATTTTTGGTTTTTATTTGATTCCCAGACGTCGTACTTAAATATTATATAGCCTATAACACTTCCACAATTAAGACGAATCTAACGACACCCAGTATGCTAAAATCCATCAAGCCATTTAGGCTACAGAGCGCACCAAAGAAATAGACATACATACGCTCGAAAAACGTTCCTTTTTCGAAGTCGGGTAACAAGTGAAGTAGACATACAATGTCAGCCTAACAATACCGCATACCTCTACTTTCTTTTAAAGAGAATCATTTTCTTCTTCTAAATGTATTCTCTTTAAATACAATCTATCTTCTTGTGTATAAATAGGTGGCAGCACACAACAACTGTGTCCGACTTGATCATAACACCCATACACCAGCATTAGTGGTACTCTTAGGTGTGTCATGTTCCGGGAAGCCAGTGTATATATGGTAATCTGGCGATAATGATGTACATCCAACTGGGTGACGACCTCCATACACATGTACACAAACCAGTCATAGTGATTCTCTTTTAGTTTGTACTATTTTGGGAACATCCAGTGTATAAGCCGCAAGAGTTAACTTGAGACCCAAACGAAATGCGCGCTTCTCCCGCCTATACGCTGTAACCGCTCTTATCATCGACGCGTCAGTACTAATATAACTGTTTATGAGATAGCAACGTCACCAAAAAGTTAATTTAAGAGAGTTGGTCTTTTGATATATCTTTTTTCATTGAAATTAGGTACAGATACACTGGGTCTGGCACCTGGAAACGGTTGCGTTTACTTGTGCGCATCAACTCTTTACAGGTAAAAATTTTTAGCAATCTAAATGTACAATTGCCAGTTGTGATTCAATTCGACAACTTAAATGGCTTACGCTGAGTAAACAATAACAGATAAGGCAAATTAATGTACTACATAATTAAATAAAAAGATCTTCAAAAAGTCATCCAGAGTATATGTCTATCTTCTAAGGAACACCAACAATAAGCATTTTTGTCTTTAAAAGAGCCGGGAGCGGGGAGCAATATTCGGGCGGGCATTCTGTAGTCCACGTGAGCGAAGCTACGGGTACAGCTAGTATCATATAAAATTTTCAGCTCCACTAAAATTACTTAACAAAATATTTAATGAATTGCAATAAAAATCAGCTCTCTTAAAATTGTTTGTCGAAAATGTTGCTAGCTCTTGTACTATAACTTATAGGTAATCAGTATTTTTTACACTAGTTTGGTGAAATAATTGTACAGCATCTGATGTTGAGTACAGTATAGTCCATAAATAACACCAAAGTCTCAAGTTGACTCTTACAAGTTGTATATGTTGATGGATTTCTGAAACTCGATGGTTACCTTTCTTGTGGATTGTCATGTTCCGTGCTAATATAAAAAAGGCTACTATTTAACATGGTGATTACTTGACAACCTAAAAATGGCGTAGGTAACTTATAATTTGGTGTTTTTTTAATGGAACTGATCAATATATTTCTATTGATTATTTCAGGAAAAAAAAATTTTTTTTGGAATAAAAATCTCATTACAAAATAATGTGAAATTGTAGAAATTCCTAATAATCGATTACTCACCATATTCCCCCAATGGTCCTTAGAAATTTCCTTAACATTACTAGCCAACATGGATACAATCATCTTCTTTACAAGAACTGTGTCATCCACAGAATCAAATATAGTTATCAGGAGTCTATACCCAGATTTATGTTTGCTCAATGGTACAGCATGCTCCTTTACCACTTTCAGTATAGTCTATGAAAGAAATTGTAATAAATTTTATTATTAAACTATCAAAGCTTACAGGACCCTTTAAATGATATAGGATATAAAGTATATACTAAAATACTGACAGTGGATATTTAATTAAATAAGTATTATAGTTAACTGGTCAATCCGCAAGACAAAATGGTATATCAAAATCATAAAATACATTATTTAATTTAGGTTCAAGAAGGCACTTATGAACATCATAACACTACTACCAGTTTATAATGGTTTAATCACATGGGTTAACCACACTCTTGTGACCAAAAAGTATGAGGCAGGGTGAAATGGTACTAAGACTTACTATAACAGAGTCAAGAAGATGTTTCTTCGATTCCCACTCATGAGGTGTGTCTCAAAAGTATCCGACCTGTTCCCATAACATCGAACCTCATGCAATAGTTTTTAGCGAAACACAATATTAAACAACCTCGTCAGCCTCCATACAGTCCCGAAATAGGCCCTGTGACTTTTGGCTGTTCCCAAAATTAAAAAAGCCGCTCAGGTTTGACAACAGGAAGAGGTTGTTGAAACGAATGCGTCGCGTGCACTCATGGCCATTCCGAAAACCGATTACCAGAACTGCATCACGATGTGGAAGCACTGATAATAGTGTCTTGTTGGGTCGAAGGGGGACTACTTCGAAGGATGCCATGAGCAGGATGACGAAAAAGTGAAGTTACAGGTACACGTCTTGATACTTTTGGGACTTTTAGATTAATAATTTAATAAGGGCAGTAATGATCTTCCATAATGAGTACTAATTGCCAAGTTAGGAAAAAGAAGAAGATACACTCTAAAACGAGACATGATTACTTTGGACTTAAATTCTGTCAATTTTACACATCATGATTAGCGAGCAACTGATAGTGCCAAATTGGGTGGTAACGAACAGCATGAACAGTTGTAAGTGAATATATTTATTCGGTAGTAAAATAAAGTCATGTAGAACTTATTAGACATGCTTCATTTATTGTCACACCTTTTTATCCTTGTTTGTACCTTGCCACACACATATACTTGCAGTATTGACACCAGGCAGTGAATTACTGATGGGAACTATTAGTGGGCTGAGGGTTGAAATCAGCTCAGCTCGATCTTCCGCACTGCATTCACGGATATAGTCATAAAGCACCGAGTGAAATAATCTGTTGAGAGAAAAAAAGTTCACTTTAACAAATTTCATAATATGTGTTTGTAGTGAAATGTAAATCTTGAGTTTGACAAATTCGAAATATGTCTCCTAAATAATTAGATATAAATAAAAATTATAAGAGGTAATTGATAAAACTAATGAGGGAACTAAATGGATTAAGAGCAATTTTATAGTTGGTGAGTTTGTCTTTTTAACTGAAACTTAGGTTTTTTACTTAAAATGGAGGCTTTATCGTTAAGTATCATTCATTATGTTTCATTTTGATTTGTATAATTATTTATTAGGGTATATATTTGACTCTTTATAAATCAAAAGCAAGAACAATAACAAAATATAGTAAAATACATACTCGCCATCATGCAGGTTTTTGTCTAAAATTCGTTGTATATTCGCCTTGCATGATTGTAATATAGCTGTTTTCATTTCTGGACTGTCTTTGTATGTATCAGTTAATGTTTTCACTTTATCATCTTTAGACTGAAAAGTGATAAATTTTTTGGTTAATGGCCTCTCGAAATTTAAGATAAGACAACTCAATTCATGGACATAAGTTATCTTTTTTGGTGCAATGAAGAGTTTCAAAATGTTAAAACTTAAAATTAGAGGATTCGATCCCGACCCTTGTTTGTAATCACGGGATTTTGGTATTGTCGAAAGATAATCCCGGGATTGAAGACATGCAATGAAAAGTCTAAAAATATATATAAAAATCTGCTTTTTAATTACTTTTTTATTCACAAAATAATTAAATAGTTATAAAATAATCATTTCAAAAAGTAAGAAATCTGTTAAAAGACAATTTTTTTCAAAAATAAAAATCAACTTCAATCAATTCCCTGGTGTAACTTCGAAGTCTTAGGACCAATGACAATGAAATTAAAATGGGACCATCCTTGAGTCCTCTTTCCAACGAAAATAGAATCATCTAAATAGGTTCATAAACAAAAAAAATAATGGCTGAAAAACAAAAAAAAAACACTCCAATTGAAAACCTCCTCCTTCTTTAAACAAAATAATACAATCAGACTAAGTTCCTGTAATAAGCAGGTCTATACAGAAATCAATATTCATCTTATTAAATTAAAATAACCAGATATGGTTTGAAATGGTTATTGTACACCTATATCTGATTTTTATTGAGAAAACTAAAATCAATCATAAAAATGTCATTAAAAAAATGAAATAATAATTATTTGTCTCGCAAACTAATCATATTGTCAGGGAAAACAAGATGGCTGATAAAATGTTAACTTGTTATGAAATGTTTCATAACAATTTAATTTTTTTTTTGTCAACCACGAAAATCCAGGGATTTCTCGAAATTCAATACTGAAATTTTCGGGACCGAAAAAAACCAGGATTCCGGGATCGAATCTTACCCCTGGGGACTGATAAATAAATTTAATCATTTTTCTGAACAATTTCTATCAAATTTATTTTATGCCTCATCTATGTGCTTACCAAACTTCAGCAAACGTTCAGAAATTCAAACATTTGGATAGAGCGCTTGGCTTACCACCAATCTGATCTAAGTCGGTATTAGATAAACAAATCAAAAGAGTCCACACGATTACATGTAGATAGTATTGCTTGTGCAAAATAAATAAATGAAAAATCCTTGTATGGTTCCTGTAAACTGTGATTTTTTTACTATCTTAAATGAATATATACTTTAATCCACTTTTAGTTTGTATACTGGCAAGCTTAATGCCATTAAGCAGCAGTAATGTGGAAAAAAATATTATTGCCAGCGGTGCAATAGGAAACTAAACTTAAAAACAAACACACATGACCAAACACAAAAAATAAAACTAGAAATCTTCATTGATGAATTTTCTGTATCGTATTATATTTCCTCATTTAATTTTGCTTCTTTTTAAAATAAAAATAGATTAAATCAAATATTAGGTCTTTACCTATGAAATTGCCGTTTTGTATGAAAAAATTTAAACGATTTTTTTTCATGTATTTTTTATTTGTATTAATCGAAGTAATCACCCATGCAATCAATGCATCTTTGCCAGCGCAGTGGCAGTTTATTGATGCCCTTCTTAAAGAAATCAGCTGGACGGCGGGAGGCAACAAATTCTTCAAAGGCATTTTGTACTGCCACTTGGGTATTGAATTTTTTTCCCGACAAGGAGTTATCCAAATTCTGAAAAAAGTAGTAGTCTGTAGGCGCAAGGTCTAGTGAGTAGGGCGGATGACGGAGAACTTCCAACCCCAGTTCTTGCAACTTGGAGACCGTCTGCTGTGCAGTATGAGGTCGCACAGGAGCAGCGGAGACGAGCGATTGACCAATGCTGGTTGGAAATGTGCCAGCTTCTCCATCATCGTGTTCAATTCTTCACAGTACACATCTGCAGTAATGCTCACCCTGTTTGGTAAGAAGCTGTGATTAATCACACCGGCGCTAGACCACCAAACAGTGACCATCACTTTTCTAGGGGTAAGTTTTCGTTTAGGGCATTGTTTAGGTGCTGAACCAGGATCCAACCAACTTGCTGAGCGCTTGCGGTTATCAAACAGAATCCATTTTTCATCACAGGTAACAATGCAGTTCAAAATTCCTTCATTTGTGTCTGTTGAGCAGTGCAAGGCACGTCTCGACGCGTACTTCGCGCTGGCGATCATTGAGTTCGTGGGGGCACCCATTTGTCAAGCTTTTTTACCTTGCCAATTTGACGCAAATGGACCAATATTGTTTTGACGCTAACGTCGAAAGCTGCTGCTAATTCAGCCGTAAATTGTGTATCATCAGCTTCCACAATCGCCTTTAATTCGTTATTGTCGACCACAAGGTTCATTTTTCAGGTCGAAATTCCCAGAAAGGAAGCGAGCAAACCAATAACAGGTGGGGCGTTGGTTTGTAGTGTTAGCTCCGTAAACGTTGTTGATGTTGCGTGCCGCTTGTGCTGCATTGCTGCCACAACGGTACTCATATTCCATAATTACTCGAATTTTTAACATAATAGACAAAAAAGATTGAAATGCGATGAAAATGTTACACGAATCAATAAACAAATGACTACTTTTGGAAAAAGAATTCCATGTTATTAAAATAAAATTAATTTGAAATTAGAATTCTTAGCCAAACAAAAATTATTTTGATTTGAAATGGCCAGTACTGCAGAATGGCAATTTCATAGGTCTTAATAATAATAATATATAATAATAGTATTATAACCAACATAAGGTGTCATGCTTGATTATCCAAAACACACTAGCACACTCACAAATGTGTGGATGGCTATGTTCGGTTTTCCTATTTTACCCAGGCTTTTGTACAGGTTTGAAGTTTGTGGCAAGTATATGGATGAGGCTTTATGCTAGTACCATAGAAAATGAGACAACAGTGTCAAAAAATATTTGAAATTCTATAGTTGTTCTTCATTCTTGTCTCTACAAACACCAGAGTCAATACTAATCTATTTTTTTACAGAATATATCATGACATAATAAATCAAGACCAAACTTACATTTTTATAAATGTCCCCATAAAATTCCTGTTGCATATATGTCTTCTCTTTTTTCGTAGCAAACTCCCCATAAGCATAATCAAGCACAGGTGCACTTATAGAATGAGTTGCTAAAGAAACAATGTGTCCTAAAAACTTCTTTAATACTTCATGCTTTATGTAATCTGTACCATATTTTAGAATTCTTTTAACTGCATGATGGGCATATTTTGACTGAACCATTTGCACCATTATGTCAAGTAACTCCTCTGTAATTTCATTTTTGACATTCTCTGGACTATGTTTAAGAAGTACTTGAATAACTCGGCTCAAGTCATGGGTTAGAGCTATTGATTTATATTGGCCTTTCAATAGCTTATGTAGCTCTTTACATGAATTGATTCTAAAATCTTCTTTTACTACTTTCCTGCAAGAATCTGGAAGCTTAGTTAATTTATTTGTAAATTTCTTACTTCACAATTTAAATAATAGAAAAGTTAAGCTAATAATAATATACCAGTTAGTAAATATCTCAATGCTGTGAAGGCACAGAAGGCACTGGATTAATCACTACACCAGCCCACAATATATTGAGTTAATCACCTATATAATAGTTTTAATCAAGAGATGCATATAAAAGTCACTGCACATGCACCTCGGGCAGTCTGTCCTGATACCTGTACTCACTGGCCACTAGCAAGAGATATTTTTATTTGAAATAATACTTGTTCAAAAACAAAGAAAAACAAGATCAACTCTTCATTTCGGTATTTTGTAGAATATCATTACTTTTCAAGTACTTGGAAAATCAGAAATTTACCTTTGAATTTGTGCAGCTAGCAATTTGGCTTTGTGAGAGACTTCAAATACTTCAGCTGTCGCTTTAGCTTTACGCCTCACAATCCTCAATTGCTTTTTTTCTTTTTTCATCTCTGACCATTTGGGTTTTTCTCCATTGTTTTGGACTTTCGAAAAGTCTCCTTTACTTTTATTATTACCAGGTTTATTGAACTTTTTGCTTTTACCTTTTTCAAAAACCTTAGCACTTTTACTATCTTCAAACTTATTTTTCTTAAAATCTCCTCCATTTTTATTATTTGTACCGCCTTTATCTGATTGCTTAATGTCTAATTTTGAGTCACTAAATTTTGTTCTTTTTAATGTTGAAGTTACATGCTCATCGCTTTTTCTTTTGGTTTTATGCATGTTTACTGTGGATGAAATGATTCTAAGGTTATAAAAAAATATACTTACTAAGCTATTTTATACAATCAAAATAGAACATTAATTATTTTAGGGTTTTGTTTACATTATAAGTAATAATTACATTAAAGTATATCAATAACAAAAAATCACAAAAAACTACAATTCCACGTGCAAATAGAAACTGAACTGAACGTCTCTCGCATAGACCAATAACCAGAGGAGTCTCTCGGTAGAGAGTAGAGGTGTAACTAATTAGAGTTGTGTCGCTCGCGAGCGAAAGATTAGAAGATATATAATCCCGACAAAAGAGCGAGTATATCAGTAGCTCACCTGTTTGTAAAGTATATCTGTTAGCGATGCATAGGCCTAAGCGTAATGATACGATAATAACGGTTGTAAATATAAGTTGTAAGGATGAATAATTTGCACGAGCGATCAATAATTAAATGTTTCTAATGTTTTGAATATGTTACTATAGCGTGTAGGTATGTAAGAACAGTATATAAGTCATGAAAATGTGTGTAATCTAATAAAAATAATCACATAAAGTACTAAAATCATATATTGTCAATAATTCATATTTTGTAAAAGTTATACGTAATGTTTTGTGTTATATAAGTAAAATAGCCTTCTGTATGTGTTTTATAATGTTTGTAAGCTCAAATAGTGCGTATATAACGAGTCACAAGACGTTTTAAGGTTGCAATGTTTAATGCTTTATATCTCCCGTGTTTATTAACCTATAATGTTAAAGTTAGTGTTTTCGAATAGGTATTTGTGTCTACATTGATGTGAAATAGTTTTTATTGTAATTGAATAACTGTAATTAGAGATATTAACAATTTATTGTATTCTGTATACAAGTAATAATAATAATAGACAGAGACAGCAATATTGCAACCACTGCGCATTACCGCGGTTAACGGACCACACCCAAGTTTGGTAATGAGCAGTACGGATAGAGACGCCATCGTCCGTCTCGCTCTCCGGCAAACCATATAAAAGGCGTTCTACCGGGGCCAACGAGCTTAGTTAGACTAATGCGCTAGTTAGTGTAGAAAAACCATTCCGATTAACAAATACACATACGCATGGTCCACTCCTTCCTCCCAGGAGGAGGGGAACGTGCATATGAGTATATATTAGTTAGCTCGAATTCTCATAAGATTAGGGAATTAGCTAGATCGCGACTTTTTCGCATTCGCGACGACCGCCCGAGCCGAGGTTCGGCCACTCTGGCACCCTCGTGCGGGTCGTCACAAACTTTCGCGGCTGAGTGCCCTAAGCGCTCGCCCCCAAGTCCGGTGAAGCTGTAAAAGCCGCAGCGGCTCTGTTTGACGATAGGGCCCCTAAGGCTAACAGTGTAGTCAGTTCAAAAAAAAAAAAAAAAAAAGGCCAACGAGCGCACACGGGTACCACAAGCTGAAGAATCAAGACTCAAGAAACTGGAAGAAACCGTACCCAGAAGATATAGTATTAACAAAGTGTATTGTCTTGAAGAATACAGCAAATTTTATTGTGGTGCCTGTGTGTCATTTCTTCGCATCTTCACTAAGTTCAACCCGCCAGCGACCCAGTCCATTCCGCTCCGTGCTACGTCATCGCCGCGCCTACCAGCAGGCACCTCACTGCGTGTGTGTACCTTGATGTTTCGCCCTCTTCACGCCTAGTAGTTTCGGGTGTGAACAGGGTTGGTCGCACGTAGTGAGAGGGGCTCGCACGCACTGGTTTCCAGACAGCTGGTTACCGTAGCGTGTTATCCGCCGTCGGTTACAGAGTACGAGGGAATCGTTTCCGTCGCGTTCGCGCCCTCGGTGCGCGGTCCCGCTCTGTATAGATTGACGTAGCACATTGTATAGTAGGCGCACGCACGCGCTTATTTTATTATCTTTAGTTCTATAGCTCTCAGTAATAATGTTCACTCGGATATAATCAGAGCGATTCAGATCAGTTGAATAAAAAGATACACCACATTCTTACTTAAGAAAGAGATAGCTAGCTAATTCGATCCAACAAGCCGAGAGCGGAATGCGATCGGGTACGAATGATTATGAGAAAACTTGATACTAAACACCTTGATAATAAAGCACAATATTGGTTACGTAATTACCGTGTCAAGTATTTATGTAGTTTGAAGTGTTTTTATTTTTAAGGGTTTTTGTTTCAGTATTTCTAATTTTGAATTTAGTTTAATGTCACGCTTGATTTGACCCATGCACTTTGAACTTCGTATTGCTAAAAATAATTATCGTTACCTACGTATTTCGGATTGTGTTCATTATTAGGTACCTATAGATAAAAACTTTCTAAAGTGATTAGCAAATTTGTAAAAAAATATTGACTTATTACATGTTTATATTGTAAGGTAGGTAATGTACATATACATTATTTCAATTCAAATCAATATAAATGTAGCCATGGCCACTGATTATAAAATACGCTAACATATTTTGTTACTCACACGATCTTCTTCAGTTTTGTTGTTGTTATTACAGGTTTTAAAATAATAATTTGACTATCTCTATAATACATACTTTTGCATTTCTAGATTGACATACTTTAGCCTGCTAATTGTTAAGAATGAAGGAAATCAAATGTTTGAATAATATTTTTCAAGATATCTCTATTCTAAACAAAATAAGATGGCAATAATTTTAAACCTTTTTGTAAATAGTAAGATTTGTTTTTGTAAGATATATCTCGCTTTCGGCTTTATCAACCAAACAGTTCTGTAGATCATTACATCAGTGAGCCCGATATCTCTCGCTCTGAGCGAGATATAAAAGAGAGATATATATCTTCCATTGAAAATATATATATCTCTCTTTTCTTTTCAGTGATATACTTTGCGCAAGACTATAACTAATATATTCGTAATTAGTTACAGGGAATACGCGCCACGGACTAATATATTATGATCCACAAATACAGAATAATAGGTTACCAAATATTAGACTAATAATAGGCACACGATTCATGATCCGCGCGGCGTGTCACCGCAAGTACCTCTCTCTTTGTCCGTTATAGGAGGGCGCATCTTGCGAATAAGCGAGATAACTACATGATTTGAAACTTCGTATAGAAACGACCGCTGGCTGCAAGCTTATCGTATGCGCAGCTAGGTACGTATAGTAAAAACATCATTATACACGTCGGGCTTCGTATCAAAACTGCAGCGTTGGTAACACAGTAAGCAAGCAATGAGAACAGAATCACTATATTAGTCACCGTTTTAACGAATATGAGTGTATTAGCTAATACGGATATTAGTTAGATTCATATATTAGTTTGTAATTTTTGTATTAGGTATCTATTGGTATTTCGTATTATATTAGCGATTTCTTCAGTTACTTGTAACTAGCTGCGATTACATACATGTTATCGTATCTATATATTTTGGAGAATTTGAAATGTAAATATTTATTATTTTATGTTTAAAATCAACTAAAAAATCAATCGATTGACGTTTTTAATGGACATATATAAAAATCTATAATTGTAGTACATGACATAGTGATATTTTTTAACATAATATATTTTAATATAACAAAGATTATGACGGTAACGACAGTCCGTAATCTATAATTAATAGAATTGACGTGTCTGTTTGTAATGTCAAAATAACAGTTTTTTTTTACTAAATGCATATGAAAGTATATACGATACCTATAATAAAAACCCCATTTTTAAAATTTTTGTCTGTCTGTTTGTTCTGGGTAATCTCCGAAACGATTGGACCGATTTCGACAGGACTTTCACTGGTAGATAACTGATTTTATAGGAAGTAACTTAGGCTACCTTTATTTTAGAAAAAAAATTAGGGTTCCGCATTAATAAAAAAAAAACAACTTGTCATGGCGAATCAATTTGGGCGCTTAAAATGGCTTACGCTGAGTGAACTACAGAGATACAGCAAATTAACATACTAAATAATTGTAGACATTTAAAATACCTACAAAAAAGTCAGGGAGAGTCTACGTCTATCTTCTAAGGAACATCCACAATAAGCATTATTGTCTTTAAAATAGCCGGGAGCAGGGGAGCAAGATTCGCGTGGGCATTCTGTAGTCCACGTGAGCGAAGCCGCGGGCACAGCTAGTTTATTAATACGAAAGAAAATTTGACCACTTTTTCATTTATGTTATATAATAAGCATACGGATAATATTAATAAATATTCACAACAATCTTGTATTTCATACACACATTCTATAAGTATAAAAAATACTGAGAATAGATTCGCATAATATCAGTATTAGATTCAAGTAGGTAGCGAATAGCGAATATTGAATCGGTGACTATTATTTGACTAATACCAAATAATAGAACGGGAACCTAATACGAGTTAACTAATATATTCCTTAGTAATACCAAAATATCAGCCTAATATAACACCTATATTAGAGAGAAGTCCCTGGTTATTGGTCTATGGAGAGTAGTATATTCTTTGCTAAACGTGAACCAAACGACCACAGAATAATATGTTGTAGTCTTTGCACAGAACTGACAGCAGTATGTATAATGTATCTAGCTATTAATAACTAATCTGTGGTATAATGTATTCTGTGACTGACAGAACATTTTACTCACTGTAGAGAGTAGTATATTCTTTGCTCACTGCCACATTTGTAATTTTTTTATTAGTTATCTATTGGTATTTCGTATTATAGAATCACTTTAATAAGCACTGTTTTAAATAAATATCAGTGTATTAGGCAATACGGATATTAATTAAATTCATAGATTAGTTTGTAATTTTTGTATTAGATATCTATTGATATTTCGTATTATATTGGCGGTTCCTTCAGTTCTTTTTAACTAGCTGCGATTGCATACATGTTATAGTATCTATATATTTTTGAGAATTTTAAATATAAATATTAATTATTTTGTATTTAGAATCAACTACAAAATCAATCGATCAACATTTTTAATGGACGTGTATAAAAATCTATAATTGTAGTACATGACATAGTGATATTTTTTAACATAATATATTTTAATATACCAAAGATTTTGACGTTACCGACAGTCCGTAATCTATACAATTAGTAAAATTGAAGTGTCTGTTAGTAATGTCAAAATAGCAATTTTTTTAACGGAATGCATATGAAAGTATGTACGATACCTATAATAAAAAACCCATTTTTAGAACTCTTGTCTGTTTGTTTGTACCGGGTAATCTCCGAAACGGTTGGATCTATTTCGACTTTCACTGGTAGATAGCTGATTTTATAGGAAGTAACTTATCTTTATTTTAGAAAAAGAATTAGAATTCCGCATAAATAAAAAACAACTGGTCACGGTGAATCAATTCGGGTGCTTTAAATGGCTTACGCTGAGTAAACTATAAAAGATATGGCAAATTAACATAATCTTCTAAGGAACGCCTACAATAAGCATTATTGTCTTTAAAATAGCCAGGAGCGGGGGAGCAAGATTCGGCCGGGCATACTGTAGTCCACGTGAGCGAAGCCGCGGGCACAGCTAGTTTATTAATACCAAAGAAAAATTAATCACTTTTTGCTTTACGTTATATCATAAGCATAGGTATAATAATAATAAATATTAACAACAATCTTTTATTTCATACTCACTTTCTTTAATTAAAGAATAAATACGCCTAATATTAGTATTAGATTCAATTAGGTAGCGAATAGCGAATATTGAATCGGTGACTATTATTTGACTATTACCAAATAATAGGTACGGGAACATTGAGATAACTAATATATTCCTTAATAGGTATCAAAATATCAGACTACTAAAACACCTTGAGACGGAAATGAAAGTTAATGTTAGGGATATTAAAAAATTGATAGTTAAAAAAAACGATTAAAAATACATTATTTAAAATATAACAATTATTTTCAATGTTCATTTTGGTTGATGGCTCTAAATTCCTTTTTTTCTTGTTACAGTGGGTATGCAATCACCCTTTTTCTTACTAACTTACCAACTAGTCCTCTTCATTGAAAACCATTACTGCCATTATCAAGTGAATATAGTGTCCTGTCTTAGAACATATTCAGTATCCCAAAAAAATGGTGGCTTCCTTGTCAGAACTTTCCCGGGAGATTTTGTGGCACTTCAAAATGCATGCTTCCAGTATATATTTTTGGAACGAAGTTCCCTATGGGGCGTTGTTGAAGTTTATGAAAATGTACATAAAAGTATTCACAATCATTATTCACAATATCATTTTAATTATTAAGGCATCACCTTGCACATTTGGAACATCCATGGGAATATCATCTGAAAAAAGTACAAACGTATAATACGATGCCTTTTCCCAACTAATAACTAAACAAAGTGGGATCTTCTGACAAGATTTTCGCTCTCTTGTTAGAACTATCTAAGGAGTTTGTTTGACATCTCAAAATTCGTACTTTTCAATGTTCGAACCTACTTTTTTAGTGTTAGGATTTGCAACTTCTATATTTTTATTTCGCGCCGTCTAGGGAGTTTTTGTGACAAAATGCAAACTTGTACTTTGGTAACGTAATTTGCAAAATCCATAACTTTATTATATTAGAGTTCTGATTTTAGCGTACTGTATTGTTACGTCTGTACGAACTGGAAATGGTGTAGTTTCTCATCATTTAACATTCAAAATTATTCCCATACTGTTCGTACAGAGGCCGCTAACCGAAATAATTTAATTTCTACGACTAAAGTAACCTAACATAATATCAATCAGTAACAGAATGTCATAAGTGTCTAAAAAGTTTTTGTTTCGTGCCTTTTTAGTGAGGTAATAAAATTCATTATTGCGTGGCAACAAACATCTATTGTACCAATATGCCATTGCCTAAAACTTTTCCGGGGGTTCCTATCTCATTTTCTCCCACGTTAAAACTTATGAATTTATGTGTCCGTCTCTTTTTATTGTCGCTTTTTCGTTTCATCGACTTTCAAACCACAACGATGCTAAAGAAGTTTTCCCTTCAAAAACAATTCTTAACAAATTCTATTATTTTTGAAACAAATCAATTATTTTTGGGACAAAAATTGATTACTTATTTTAAAATTAATATTATTACTTTCTAAAATAATATATATTTTTATAAACATTTTTATAATGTTACTTCAATAGTTACTGTATCTGACATACGTTGTTACAGCCAATGTCCAAATTCCCCAAATGTCTTACACAAATTCCCCAAATGGGAACAAAAAAGTTACCCTAATGGGGAAGTTCTAACAAGGGAGCTACCATCTTGTTGGGATACTGGATTCGTTCTAAGACAGGACACCATAATGTTCACTTGTTAATGGCAATAATTCTTTTCAATAAAGAGGACCAGTTGGCATATTAGTAAGAAGAAGAAGAGTGATTGAATACATACACTCTATAGTGAAAAACAATCGATTTTTCAATAATATGTACTTTAATAAATTTTTTAGAATTAAAAAATCAATTTAAAAAATTATTTTTTATTATCAAGTTATATTTTTTTTCCATCCCCATTTGAACAAGGCTTTTGGGGATTTTTTTTTGACATTGACATCATTGGCAACGCTGATTTATTTAGCCGTTGTGTTTTGTGTTAGAGAAAAATAATTATGGAAAATTAGAGAAGTCTATAAAATGACTGATATAAACAAATATCTAGAGTCACAATTAGCGCTCGCAAAACAAAGATCTGAATATAATCACAAAAAGAAAGAAGCTGTTTCTGATAAAAGTAGAACTGCTGCTGAACACATTTCGAAAAAACAAGTTCATTCTTGCAACAATAACATTAAAGCAACAAGAAAAGCTAAATATAAAAAAAAATTCGACGGTCAAATCAATCATTTCAGCAAAAGATTCAGATGAAGAATACTTACCTTCTGAAGTTGAAGAAGATGTACACGTTATTACATTAACAAAATCGTCACGTACAAAGCAGAATCTAAAGAAAGTAATTGACGACGGAGATAAAGCTTTATATGAAGAAAGAATTAAGAATTGGTGCAAAAATCTGGAGAAAGCTTGTGAAGGTAATTTTTTTGGAAAACCTAATTCTGCGGATGTCCAGTATGTACTTAATGGCAACAAAGATATTAAAGAAGTCCATGAATTAAAGAATGGTTTTCTTGTACCAAATTACATTTGGAAACAGTTGTATAAATTCCAAAGATCAGGAGTCAAATGGCTCTGGGAACTTCATCAATTACAATCAGGAGGACTGCTTGGTGATGAAATGGGCTTAGGAAAAACTATACAAATTATAGCTTTTTTAGCTGGACTATCTAAAACTTCATCAGGACCTTGGAATGGCCTCGGTCCAAGCATTATTATAGCACCAGCAACTGTAATTTATCAATGGGTTTTACATTTCCACTACTGGTACCCACAAATAAGGATAGCTGTACTACATCACACAGGATCTCATGCGGGAACCCACAATAAATTAGTTCAAGATATGTATAATGCTCATGGGATCCTATTAATGACATATGCAGGTGTAATGAAATATCACAAAGATTTACTAGCAAGGAAATGGCATTATATAATTTTAGATGAAGGCCACAAGATAAGAAATCCAGATACTCAAGTCAGTAAATTTGTAAAGAAACTTGAGACTCCTCACAGACTTATCATAACCGGATCTCCAATGCAAAATAGCTTACACGAGTTATGGTCTCTATTTGATTTCATGAGACCAGGACTTTTAGGAACATATTCAGCATTTATGGAGCATTTTTCATTACCGATAACCCAAGGAGGCTATGCAAATGCAACAGAGTATCAAGAAGCTACTGCACTGGAGATAGCTAAAGCTTTAAGAACTATTATCACTCCTTATATGTTAAGAAGAACTAAGGCTGAAGTGCAGGAACATATTAAACTTCCAGAAAAAAATGAGCAAGTTCTATTCTGTGCTTTGAGCCAAGAACAACGAGATTTATATATGGGATATCTCATGAGTGGTACTATAAGAAGTGTATTAGATAAAGATAATAAATATGGAGATCCTTTGAGAGCTAGAATATTGGTTGCTTTGTCAACACTTAGAAAAATATGTAACCATCCAGATTTATATCTCTATGAAGCCCAAGAAGATTATGAACAGATAGATGTTGAAAGGTTTGGTCATTGGAAAAGATCTGGGAAGATGACAGTTGTTGACTCTTTATTACGGATTTGGCAAAAACAGGGTCACAGAGCTCTAATCTTCTCTCAGTCAAGAGCAATGTTGTGTATTTTAGAGCAATATTTGCAAAATCACCAGTTTAAATATTTAAAAATGGATGGTTCTGTTAATGTAGGACAGAGACAAAGTTTAATAAAAACATTCAATGAAAATCCTGAATATATAGTGTTTCTTGCTACAACAAGAGTTGGAGGTTTAGGTGTTAACTTAACAGGAGCAGACAGAGTTATAATCTATGATCCTGATTGGAATCCAGCAACTGATGATCAAGCCAAGGAGAGGGCTTGGAGAATAGGACAAGAAAGAAATGTCACTGTTTACAGGTTATTATCAGCTGGAACTATTGAGGAGAAGATTTATCAAAGACAAATTTTTAAACATTTTCTAAGTAATAAAATTTTAATAGATCCACATCAAAAAAATGTTCTGACAACAAGTACATTGCAAAGTTTATTTACTTTTGAAGAACTGAACCATGAAGGAGATACAGAAACTGCATCATTATTTAAACACACCAAAGTAAATGTTGAAAAAAATAGAAAACATAAAAATGGTGACGTCCAATTGAGTAGTGGTGGTTCATTTTCAAAGCATAAATTAGAAATGATGAGAAAAAGAGCAAAAGAGATAAGTAAAACAATTTCTGAGAATGTAGTAAAACATGAAGAGAATAACATTGTAAGAGATTGTAGAGAAGAATACAAAAAGAAAAGAGAGTTGCTGTTGAATCCCCCTCAGATAGAAAAACCTGAAATTAATTTAATTAATGATGAAGTGACAAGTATTCCATTTGAAACGATGTTGTCTGAATGTGATATAGTTAACATGCATGTCAAAAAAAATTATGAAGAAAATTTACTTAAGGAAGTACTGACAAGTCAGGGTAAAGATGAACAAGAAAATGAAATAGATGTGGCAGCGAAAATTATAGAGGAACCAAATTCCAATAGTATAGATATTAGCAGTGACACAGTTCTTAGGGATTTAAGAAAAGAAAAGCCTGAGAAAAACTCTAATTTAAAACACAATGCAGAACAGAAAGATTACAAAAGAAGACACTCTCCGGTTTCTGATTATGAAGTGGAAAACTTGGTGGCTATAAAGAAAGTTAAGAAGAAAAATAAAAAAGAAAAGGACAAAAAATATAATGATGATGATTATGTATTAAGTAAATTATTTGCTAAAGCCACAGTTAAAAATGCATTGCAGCACGATATAGTTGTTGGTTTAGCTGAAAAAGAAAAGAAACATAGGATAAAAGAAGAGGCAGCAAAAAGAGCCAAGGATGCAGTAAGAGCCATAAAATTTTCAACATAACACTTTAGTTACAAATTAATTATATAAAAATGTGATAAATAAAGTTTATTTTTAATCATAAATATATAATTTTCTCTTGTGATTTCATTTTTTTTCAGGCAAAATGCGTGTGTAAAAATATAAAAGTATCAAATTGCATTAACTAAGCCCTTCAAAACCTGATGCCAGGAAAAGTATTATTTTTAATTGGGCTTGGGGATAGTAAGTACAATACAATAAAATATTTGTGGTAATTTGTAACTTCATGAATAAAATACCTCAAGTACATAAACTGTTACTTGTCATTAAAAGTGCCAACTTTCATCTTTGTTTTTAAAATCAAAAGTACATTTATTTTGTACATAGGATTCAATATCTTCTATGTATTTTTAACCATAGAAGAATATTTATTGATCTATGCTTACATAAACATATTACTTCTACAGTCTGTTGAAGCTTATGAAAATGCTTGTAGAAAGTAATCTTTGGAACTAGGTACTGGTTTTATACTTTATTTTACTGATAGGAAGCTACTAGATATGGCTGGACAGGAGATGAAGTCATGGATAAATAACATAAAAGTCAGGATTTGCGGTGGGATGTTAAAGATACTGGCTACCCATAGGAGTATTTGGCAGGATCTAAATGGTCAAGGAGTGGTTTTTGTTTGTATGTTGTTTGAACCTATGTTGTGTAATACAGGTGGCCTTTTGCATAAATAATGCTTGCTTGTGCACAAGTGAAGTGGATTAGAAATAATAACATGGCACATGAATTCTGAGAGGTCACAAAGAATCTCAAAAACTCCTTAAAGTTCTAACGAGGGAGCCACCATTTTGTTAGAAGGAATCAATCGTCATAACAGAAACTATGGAAAAAGGAAGGAATTATCATAGAACAAAGACGTTTAAAAAATAGACGCGTTATACTCTCACAAAAGCAATGTGAACACGGTACAAATTTTGTTATTAGCATTTTAAAACAAAAGAGGTAGGTGTGTAGCATAAGGCGGAAACTCTGTTGTCCAAAAAGGATTAAAGTTTCTTCTCGCTCACGCCGCGTCGGTATTAAGTCGAAAGTGAACTGAAGGAAATTGCACACCATTCACGGTTGCATGTAAAGAGCGTCAATGTCGCATCTACCTACATATAAAATATTATTGTCATAGGATACTATATTCACTCGATAATGGCATTAATGGTCTTCAATAAAGAGAACTAACTGTGCTAAGTTAAAAAGAAGAAGCTGCCCATGAAGATGTTTCTTCTAAAGGGTTTGCACTTTGCAGATAAAACTTTATTATGATTTCAATGTATTGTAGTTCTTCTAATACTTCTACTTCCTAACTTGGCAACTAGTCCTCTTTAATGAAGATCATTACTGCCATTATCAAGTGAATGAAGTATCCTGTCTCATGACGATGTCAGTATCCTAACTAGATGATGGCTCCCTTTTTAGAACTTTCTAGGGAGTTTTTGTGGGATCCCAGAACGTCAATTCAATACGATCAATACGTCTCACTTATGCACAAAAATCAAACTATATTACTCAAAGCGCCACCAATATTACATAATAGGGTCAATAAACCAAGTAAAAGAATTAAAAATAAAAACTACAAAATGTCACTTCAAGATCCCACTATAAAACAATGTATTATAGTTGTTTTTTGTAATAAGGCGTAATTACATGGCACGATCTTCCACAACCCACAACCGATTTTTGGAGGGAAGCTTGGCCGCAGGATTATGCATCGTAATTACACCTCACTGGCTTTCCGCTTCCGCTTTCTATCTCACAAAGCTACAATATTGCACAGTGTGCTACTTTCTCAGTTTAAAAACGAACATCGAGAGATGCCTATGTATATATGTTATCATGGCATGGCGCTGATACTATCGTAACTCGTAAGTGCCCAAACTACAAAAAGTAATTTTTGCTGTGATTGCAGTAGTTTCAAAAGTGTTTTTTCATTTTCTATAGGTAGTAATATTTAGCTTTATTTTAATACATTATGATTGTATAAAATTGTAATATAATAGGAACCGATTGTTTTAAAATCCGTTAGTTACGATTTTTTGTAAAAATAACAATAAAAAATATGTTAAGAATAATAAAATAATTGGTATTTAGAATACGAGTTAAAATTATAAAAAAAGTTATGATCCGGAATTGAACCCGCAAAATTTTGCCTTAATAGTAGGATTAGTAGGGTTGACTACACAAATGGCTAACATTATGAATACGAGTGCTCTACGTGCTTGTCGCGCGGCGGCTGAAGCTAAATTTCGCTATCGTTGCGTTGTACGCGATCGGATCGACAATTCGCTCAAGATCGGATCCCGCATACCCTATTCCTTATTATTTTTTACTGAATATTCAGAAAAATCGCGATAGATCGTGCCCTATAATTACACTAATACATTTTGGCAGCAATGGCAGCCCAGATATATTTTTTAACTTCCAACACATACAAAATGTCAACAGTCAATATGTACGATTACTAGGCTAGCTACATACCTACTGGTTATGTGCTTACCATAACATACATTTTTGGAAATAACAGAAATCAGAATAAATAGGAACAGAAGAGTAGTAGTGTAAATGTCATACATTAATTTCCTTTAAAAGGAGTCATTAAGGTTTTCATGTAACCATGTTTTGTTGAACTAATCGCTTATTTGTGATCTGTACCTGTTACGACTTCGTACGCTTGTGGAGCATTTTGTCGTTAAATTTTGGTGTGTTACAGTAGAAGATAGCTGTATTCGTGCCTTGCCTCCTTCAGTTAGTGCCATAGAAATGTCGGGTAAGAGGAAACCGCCGCCACCTGGATTTAACTTCAAACCACAAGAGGAGCAGGTTGTGTGAGTATACATACTAATATGTAAATAACTAAGATTTGTTTGTATGTAAACTGTAATCTCTGAAACTAGCAGATCAATTGGATAAAACTATCTTCGACAAGTACTTTATTTTAATTCTGTGTTGTATTCAATTTGTTTATAAAAATGTTTTGTGGACCCTATCAAGTATTAAATAAACATTTTAATATATATATTACTTGATTATCATTTGTATAATTTTATAAAGTACCATCAATTGTGGTTATTATCTGCTAAATAAGAGTCAGTGGATTAATAATGGGAATTCCCAACAAATAATTTACTATTTGAAATCCTAATATATACATTTCAAAGGTTGTTAGCGATCATTTAAAATAATTTATTTTTAATTATTCTAACTTTTTTCAACTTTACACATACTGTTATTGGGGATGAAATACACAAATTTAGTTTACAAATAAATAACTCACCACTTTTGTTTGTTAAGTAATAATAATAAAAAATACCCATCTACAAACTTGATTGTAAGTTATGTTAATAACTTGGACCTGTATATGTTTGAGTAATTAATTTGTATATTATAATTCCATTTGCATTGTTAGTTTAATTATCACTATTTTGATTTGTAGACTTGAAAATGTTTAAAAATCTGTATGTTATTGTTACATTTCCTACAAATCTGTTAACATCATAAAGTTTGAAATGGATTTCTAAATTTAATTCCTTATTGTAAATGTACAATATGCAGTAAAACAACCTCTAGAACTACTCACTATTGAAACCTCTCTATGGTTATTCTTCATCAACAATGATACCTTTTTTACAAACTAAGTATTACAAATCTCTATGGTTTTACAAGCATTCAATCAAGTATAATTTAAAGTACTTTGAAACAAATTTATATATATTGAATATTAAATGTATACTAAAGGTTATTATTTGGTCTGCAAAAACTTCAACTTCTAATGAAAACCAGATCAATTTTTATGTTGAGTTTTCTATAGTTACTACCCAGAATTATAAACATTAATTTAAAACAGTTTGTACTATGATAAATACATATCATATATTCATACTTACTCTCTGTTATATAAATAACTAGCTGGCCCTGTATAAATTGTTCTGTCCTTTCAAGTAGTCAATAACTCAACCACAGTGCCACCTATCATATTCAGGGATAGCATAAAAACCACCACTTAGGCCATTACACTTTCATGGATATAGGCCAAATAGCATTGGAGCTTTTCAATTGCCTATATAGCAACATACATTTATATATTAATTATAATTATTGCTTACTAGCTGTGCCCGTGGCTTCGCTCACATGGACTACTCCCCTGCTCCCAGCTATTTCAAAGACAAAAATGCTTATTGTGGGTGTTCCTTAGAAGATAGATATCCTCGCTGACTTTTTTGTAGGTTTTTTTAATGTCTATAATTACTCAGCATAAGCCATTTAAGCACCCAATTTCATTCACCATGACCATTTATTTTTATTTGTGCAGAACCCTAATTCTTTTTCTAAAATAAAAGTAGCCTAAGTTACTTCCTATATCATCAGCTATCTATCAGTGAAAGTCCTGTCAAAATCGGTCCAACCGTTTCTGAGATTACCCGGAACAAAAAGACAGACAAAAAAAAAAAAAAATGGGCTTTTTGTTATAGGTATTGTATATACTATCATATGCATTTAGTAAAAAACTATTATTTTGACATTACAAATAGACATTTAAATTTTATTATTTGTATAGATTAATGTGAGATAGAGAGTGATCTAAAATTTTAGGGGTTTACCCATTATTAATATGGATAACAGTGTGGAATAGAAAAAAATAATTTTGAACAAAAAAAAAAAAAAACTAATAATTTACAATAAAGGGTAAAAAATATACTTTTTTTGTTGATTAAGATTTTATTCATAACATAATAATGAATACTGTCTAAAAATGTAAGTCTCAAAATAGTTTCAATTTTGTCATAGGAAGGTGAGATTACATTTGAGGAAGAAATTAATACAATAAAACTTTGGTCTTATATATTATAGTGTAGTATTAGCCCTAGTTGTAGTGTAATATATTAATATTGGTTGTAATATAGACTTACAGTGCATGGTGGTTGAGTTGTTATATGTTGTGTTGTCTCTTTTGTTTTGGTTAACTCGGCTTAGAGGCAGAATTACACTGGTCAATTTTTATAGAACAGACCAGAGCTTTCCACCGGCCAATCTCCTTCGTTTAAATTTTAACCACATGACACTGGCGGAATTGTGTTCTTAACGCATGTCGCCATTCTTATAAGAAGTGAAGTGAAGTGAGAAAATATACATATATTTTAAGGAAAGTGGAAGTTGTAGGAGTTGCATGACCTTATGTATTTAAAAAAAAATTTAAAATAAGGCAAGACGACCAATCATTTTCCAATCTATACAAATAAATAAAATTGAAGTGTCTGTTTGTAATGTCAAAATAACAGTTTTTTACTAAATGAATATGAAAGTACATACTGTACTTTGTCTGTCTGTTTGTTCCAGCTAATCTCCGAAATTGTTGGACCGATTTTGACAGGACATTCACTGGCAGATAGCTGGTTTTATAAGGAGAAACTTTATTACTATTATTATTATAGCTTATTTTTCCACTTAACAGTTCACAAAAAATATATAACATATAATTCTTATTTATTTCATTGTTTCTCTGTTAAGTGGCCCCTTTTCCATGGGTAAAAGCCTCCTCCAACCCTTTCCACTGTTCCCTGTCCTTGGCAGTGTTCATCCAATTCTTTTTTGCCTTTTGGGCCTGGCCATTTGGTTGTTTGGTGTGTCCATTGCATGTTGGCAAGATAAAATTTTGTTTTTCACTTTTTCTGTAAATATCTGTGTCTGACTAATGTAAGTTAGGCTTGGAAGAATGCAGGAATCCATTATATCCTTTTTTATCTTTAGGTTATAGTTCTCTTTTAAAATTTATTTTTGTGCCCAATATTTCTTCCATTTTATACTTGTTCCTCTGTCTAATTCGTTTTCATTGCTATTTGCTTTAAAAGACACCAATTTACCTCTACATACACATATTCTATTGGGGTTTCCTCTATTTTGATTGTTCTCTTGTGGCTGTTTGATATAATTTTAGTAATGAATTCATTCATGTGTAGGCCAATTTTTTTGCTTTCGTAATTTAAACTCTGTAACATTATCTCTAATTCTGTAGCAGATTCACTAAAAGAACTATGTAATCTGCAAACCTTAAATGTGTTAATTTATTATTAAGTATCCATATGCCTTTATTTTTCCAATGAATGTTTTTCTAAATGTCTTCCAGTACAGCTATGAATAACTTTGGGAGATAGCGATCTCCCTGCCGCACCCCTCTTCCAATTATGAACTCTACTCCTTGTGTTTCCAGTCTTACTCTGCTTACACTTTTAGAATAATTGTTTTTAATTATTTGTATATATGTTTGGTTTATATTATTATTTCTTAAAGCAGTCCATATAGATGAGTGTACTATGCTGTTGAATGCTTTGGAATAGTCCACAAATGCTATATAAAGTGGTTTGTTAAATTTTTTAAATTTCTCTATTATTTGTTCTATTGTGTGAATGTGGTCAATTGTTGAGTAGTGTGGCCGGAAGCCCGCTCATTTTATTGGTTGATTTTTGTCAATTTCTGATGCTATTCTACTTACAATAATTGATGAAAAGAGTTTATATATTGTTGATAATAAGCAAATATTTATTTAGAATATATATTTTTTTATTATATTATATTATATTTTGTTATATTTATTTTAGAAAAAGAATTAGGGTTCCCTATAAATAAAACATTAAGTATTTTATCTTTAAAATAATCTACCGAAGCAAGGCATTCTGTAGCATTCTATAGTCCACACTAGTGGATCCACAGGCTCAACTAGTTCATAATATATTTTACAACTCTAAACTTCTTAGTACACCGTGCCTATACTGGTGGCCCAAGATTGTGAAAGATCAGCTTCTGTAATCTATGGCAAGAACAAAACCATTATTTATTTTGGATATCTTCTTTTGGATTCACCATGGAAAATGGTTTTGTGTGCGATGAGTTGCGCATGGTTGTCTGGCAGAGTGGTGCCCATGCCATGAACACTCAACAGCATTTTGCAGCAGCGGCAAGGGATTGTTACCTCAAAAGTAGCTCATAATATATATATAACATATATTGTTATGCACAATACATTGAAGTCAGAGAAGGAGTGCCCAAATTAAATAAAGTTGCATAAATATGGTGAATTCTGTTATTTACACAAAGAATATTTAAAGTATACAGACAAATTTTATGAGTATACAAGAATCCCTGTAGAAACTTGATAATTTTCAACATCATATCAGATTGTTTAATTTCTTCCCAAAAACTTAATAGTATTTTTATATTTATGTTTGGACATCCATTTATAGTCTATTTGAAGTTGTTGTAATAAATACTTCGGTGTTCATTGTATTCCGCTAAATAGCCGCAAAACCGTCTAACATTTTTTTTTTCACAATACACTACTCAGTTCATCCCTTCGACGTTGTCTGTGCGGCGCCGGTCTGTGTCACGACAGGTCATGCGGCAAATCGCACTCATTGCCGCCAAGCGCGAAGGCATGCTTCCTATAACGTAGTACATTAATCATTAGTTAATTTCGCCGCGCCGCACTATATGCCACCGCTGAAAGCGGTATGCCCGTGGCTGCGATGTAAGGCATTGATTTTCATCCAAAAAAAAACATGTTCTGCTCAATTAGTAATTATTTTAATATCACAACAAATAATTAGATGATCAATTATTGCTTTTAGCAAAACAGTAAAAGAGTATCTTCTTTCTATATTTCTATACAGAACTCCTCCGGGGAATTTAGACAAGCAGACAACTATAACCGTTGATGACAAAACATTTACTGTTCATGCTGATGACTTAGTGAAGATTTGTGATCTTGGTCGTGGTGCCTATGGTATAGTGGAAAAGATGCGACATATCCCCAGTAACACTGTCATGGCAGTGAAGGTGATGATTTCTGTTTTGATTATTTCATATTTATGTGTAGAAATAAATAAATTTGCCTTTAAAAATAACTGAAAAGGAGAAAGATATATAGTGTTACATATAGTATTTTATTATTAGATAGGTTGCTATTTAGATTCCACTTGGAGCAATAAAATATTTGCCAGTTAACAGTATAAACTATTGAGGCAAGCAAAATAATTACTTTTGATTCTGAAATTGTCTGTAACCACTTGGCTTATTTCACCTATGTGTAACCAACCTTACTAAAACTTTACCAGTGATTTCTATTGTTTCCAGAGAATTACAGCAACATTAAACAGTCAGTCTTTAGAACAGAAACGCCTGCTGATGGATCTTGACGTGTCTATGAGAGCTAGTGCATGTCCGTACACGGTCCACTTCTATGGAGCCATGTTCAGGGAGGGCGACGTCTGGATTTGCATGGAGGTTATGGATATGAGTCTTGATAAGTTCTACGCAAAAATATACAAAAACAAACGTACAATATCAGAAAATATTCTTGGAAAAATTGCATTCTCAGTTGTCAGCGCTCTGCATTATTTGTATTCCAAACTGAGGGTTATACACAGAGATGTGAAGCCTTCAAATATACTGATCAATAGAAAAGGTGAGGTAAAAATGTGTGACTTTGGCATATCAGGACATCTGGTCGATTCCGTCGCCAAAACAATTGATGCCGGCTGTAAACCGTATATGGCTCCAGAAAGAATTGATCCATCGGGTAATCCAAGCCATTACGACATTCGCAGTGACGTCTGGTCTCTTGGTATCTCAATGATCGAGCTTGCAACAGGCACTTTTCCGTACAACACATGGGGAACACCATTCGAGCAATTGAAACAAGTAGTTAAAGATGATCCACCAAGACTGCCCAGTGGGAAATTCTCATCTGAATTCGAGGATTTCATTGTTCAATGTTTGCAGAAAGATTACAGGGAGAGGCCCAATTATGACGCTCTGATGACACATTCATTTTGTCAGGAGCACAGTGAAAAGGAGACAGATGTTGCTTCATTCGTACAAGAGATACTGGGCTTACCAGATAATTTGTAGTTATATAAAGATTTTATATTTACGTACCTATAAGTACAAGTGTTTAGATTACTAACAATTTATGTAGAATATTAATGGAGAGATTGCAATTTATTATGTTATTAACAAATTAATTTATCTACGTATACTGAAAATTATATTATGTATTGTAAAACGGAGGTTTTTAGATGGCAAATCTTTGTCGAAGCAGCGAGACGTTTCCATGGAGAAGTCTTGTAGTAATTCGTAAATATCATAAAGATTTTTGTGACGTATGAATTCGATTACATCATTGACTGCTGTACTTTATGCATCACATATTAGTTAGTCGTAATAAAATATTTGTTTTTATTATTATCTTTTATTTTCCTTATAAATGTACCATTTTTACCTGTTATAAATAACTATGCACCACCAAAAATACTGTGATACAGACATGACAATTCCAAGAAACTTCGTAATGATTTTCAAGTAATTTATAGAATAATCCGGGATTCACATCTCTATTTTATTTGAATGCTGACCAAGATTAACTGTTTGTATGTCCGGATTAAACTCAAAAGTGGCTTGATTTTAATGAAATTTTGTACACGGGAAGTATAAGAAATTACATAATTGATGGGCTATAACAATTTCAATATTAGTTTTTAAAATGTTACTGCATAGTAACAAGCGAGCACACCACAAGTTTTGTGTGTGTTGGCTCTGACAGATTGTTTTCGAATATACAATAGGTGATTGAGTGGTTAATGATTTATTTATAAGCAAGATGATGTATGTACCTAGAAGAACCTACACACAGAATTTCAAAGTGATAGGTGCGCAAGGTAAGTTGCGCACAAAAACTTAACGCTTTTTATAAATTTCACATAAAATTTCCATACCAAGGACCCTATGTGAAAATAGATTCTTAAGGTAAACTAAAAAAAAAACGATTAAATAGTTTATAATATTTATTTCAAATCATCAAAATACAATATATAAATAAGTACAAAATACGTACAAGTAAGTACATACGTCACAATTTCTCTTATAATTAAAAAGTATTAGCTTAATTAGGACTTCGTTTGAATGTAAACAATTTCTACTAATAAGTAATTGACTAGATGAGAAAAATGTTTTTAAAACGGTGAATTCATTCCTAGTTTAGTACCGAAGTCCAGACGGGCGCGGCGCTGATTGCGAATATCAGCTCTGTAAGAAAATACATAATTCATTACACTTTTTTTCTTTATAAAACACATTTTTGATTTTTTTTGCCAGAACAATTTTTAAATCTGTTTTATTTTACAACACAAAAATCACACTTTATATCTACCTATTCTGCCGAAGTAAGAAAAAAGAGGTGCGTCTATCTAAAACACAAACCAAATTAATGTCAAAAGTCTGTAAGAAGATGATACTCTTCTTCTTCTTCTTAACCTTGCAACCGGTCCTCTTTACTGAAGATTATTACTGCCATTATCGAGTGAATTAAAGTGTCATGTGTTATGACGATTCAGTATCCTAACAAGATGGTGGCTCTCTTGTTAGAACTTTCTAGGAAGATTTTGTGGGACCTTAGAATGAATGCTTACAGCTTATATTTATAATGCACTTCAATTAAGCACAAAAACCAAACTATATCACGCAAAATGCCACCAATATTACATAATACAGGGTCAAAAACCTAAGTTAATGAATTAAAAATAAAAACCATAACATGTCACTTCAAGATCCCGCCAAAAACCACAGGAGATACTCTATTACAGTTTTAGACTTAGGGTTGCCAACCCTACTATATAATAGATATTTGATTGAATAAAAAAAAATTAGGCAATATCATTTATACCAAAATGTTTAAATATAACCGGAACGCAGCCATTGTCTCTTATTTGAAACCTACTGTATTACATTTTTTTACCATCAATATTAAAATAAAGCAGAAAAGTTTTTTCGTTAGTTTGTTTGTTTAATCATGTTTATCTCTGGAACTACCAGTCGGATTCAAAACATTCTGTTTGTATATGATAGCTATGTTCACAAAAATATTATAGGCTAGCTAATGTTAGGCTACAACTCTGAGCTAGTGTTAAATATTGATTTTTGTTAAGTAAGTCAGAAATGGAAGTTTTACGAACGGCTTTATGTGGTACGCTGGCGTTATGGTTAATGATACGTAAATACAATGTTCTACAAAAGAATAGGTTCTTAGTATATCTAAAAAAAGTCCATGATAGCATATGCCTATCTCTTATACATAAGTTACAATAAGGTATTTTCCGTTTTTTTTTGTTGTCGAATGTTATACATTGATTTATGAGCATTATTTTTGGGCATGGCATATTAATCCTTACGAAAAGAAGTTTAGAGAATTTTATGAAGTTAAATTTTTCTCTTTATATCAATGTTATTTGGGAACACAGTTTAGGAGATAATGGAAAATTGAAATAATCAATACCCGCGGGAAGCTACATGGGTGCGTTGGCGGTGCAGTGTTTGCCGGATAAGATTAATACGGATAAAACTGTGGGGCCCAGCTAGTCTACTACATTTGATATTAAAAAAGTTGGAAACCCTAATAGACTTAAGTGTAATTCACAAAAAAACAACCGGATATGCTATTCTTCCTGATTCAGAATAAATCAGCTATAAAAATAAAGCTCAATTTGAAAAAATCGAAAGATGCGCTCTTCTTCCTTTGGCGGCAATAATGGCATGTAATGTCTACGGTAAAGGGGAATGAAGCTGGCAAGAGCCGACCGTAATAGAAGTAGCAAATGATACGGACCCCGCGCCTAACAAAGAATGTAAAATATATGTGGAAGAACCTCCAGTAGAGCGACCACTCTTTAGTAGTGTAGGTACTGAAAGCTTACATAAAACGAAAAACTTTGACTCCAAGTTGCTCACAGTTGGACGATATTTTTTAGAGTGTTATTAGCTCACATCACTGATACAGGCACTTTGCTTAGTAGCCCAACATACTACAAGTGTATATTTTTCTAAGTGATTTATCTTGCTGTGCACGTGGCGTCGCTCGCGTGGACGACAGAAGAACGCGTAATTGTTATGAAAATCTTAGTTTCTTATACTTGAATAATTAAATATATTGTGATTTTTTTTTTCATAAGAACCATGTGTCTAAGGAGTAAAACAAATAGATCAAAATCCTTTCAGCAGTTTTTACGTAATGCGCGCATAACGACAAACTTTAATCATTTTATTTATATAGTTTCATCGACAGTACATACCCACTCGTTATTATACCCGGCCTAAGGTAAAAAGCCTCCTAGCGATGGTTACATTGAAATATTCACCCGTTTATAAATATAAATCGACAAGATTTGCAATGTAGTCAAAAATTGACTCACTCCAAATTGGACTGTCATGAAGTTTTACAATTGTTTTGAGTTGACGTCAACTCGTACCGAATGTAAACTCGAAGCAGTTTCATCAACGAGTTTCTCATTTATATATCCGATTGCTATTCAATTACTCGCAACTAATTTTACTTTGACTTACAAACTTTAACTTGAACTTTACAAGATCTGATTAACAGTGAAAACAATCGATAATACTCGAGATATGTGAACAATTGATAATCAATGAGATATTCAATTATCGGTAATCTTCGGAATGTTTGAACAATGAAGAATTGTTCATTGTAAGAAGGCTTGCATAAAATATAATCCACACAACGTAAATTATTAAGTCGTGCACCCTAAAAACATGCATTTCGACTTTCGACTATCAATTTTATCATGAAAAATTATTTGGAACAAATTTCCTTATGGCACGGTAAGGACTTGGCGGATGGGGGTTAGGCAAAAAAATGTGTGTAAGAGTTTTCCATCACGACACTTTCTATAGTGTAGACGGATATCCATAGCGCGTATGCTATTAGCTGTACCCAGTCATAGGTGCGCGCTTATTGGTTCAAAGCTACGAACGTCGTTCCAACAGTGTTCCACGACACTCACGCATTTTTATTTTTCATACAAATAAACGTTATAAAAAAATACATGACAAAATATTAAATAACTTCCATTATACAATGATTTTTATAAATCTTCACATAGGTGACACACATAGGCGTGTCGCGTTTCGGGATCGGCTAGTGTACGAGATACTAGACACGAGAAACAAGTGAAGAGAAAAGAGATTTGAAACCAGACTGGTTTACGATCACAATGCACATGACAAAACCGTCAGTGACTCTCTTTTGGTTTGTCGCATTTTGGGTTCAGCCTATGTATACCCAGCTGCAGCTGATATGAAAGCGACGACGGCGATGGAAGGTCGACCTTTCGATGGTCGACTTTGTTTTCCAATTGTACTGTGTTTTCCATCAAAGCACATAAATTTTCTGGAACAAGCACAGAGGTAAAAGAGTTTATAGGCATATAGTTACTTGATTTCCTGCCACTTGATGAACTCATTGAGAGCGAAAACGATAACCAGCGATCCGGCATAGCCGAGCCCCAGTGGCCACGGAACGAAGTACTGATACCCGCACAGCGACCACTTCTCACAGTAACCGTACGTACTACTCAACATTATGCCGCTGAATATAATTTGCATAACTATTCTGAAAAAAAAAAGAAAAACTCTACAACATCGAAGCTGAAACTGCGGATTAATACAAAAAGCAACTAGAGACAAAAGGAAAAGCAGATAATATTAATAAAAGTTTTTCTTTTCTGTAGAAGAGTGCGGACCAAATGTCTACAGGCATTACATAAAAATGAAAATCATACTACAAATACATATATTAACGCCGCTCTACACTAAAAAAATAGACAGAAATGGCGCTCCTTTATGTCTGCCTACCCCAATGGGGACACGGTATGATGATAGATAGATATATAGTACAAAAAAAAAAGTATTATTAATAGTAAACTTACAAAACAACCACTGAAACAGACCAAACTCTGTTCCCCCAGAAGCTTCTCTGCCATATCGAAGATTGGCGATGCACAAAAGACAATGAAATTACAACTGAAATCAAAAAAATTATTACTTTTTAAAACAAAAAAAATAAAGATTTTCTAACTTACCATATATATACACATGGTAAATTAACAATATTCCATTGTACAAAAAGGGATAAACCCTCAAATGACGAAAGATCGTAAACCAGTGAAATAAATATGGACATAATGGACGAATGACAACTATTAAACAGCACGGACGAAAAAAGCCCGCAAACGTGCTACTCTCTGATTGGTTAAAAATGTTTTAGGGTCAATAAAAAAAAACAGCGTATGTACATTACGTTGTTCTAACTTAAAATAGCTAAAAGTTACATTCTTTAAAATATAACATTTTACAACGATTGCATAACTGACATACAATAAAAGTAAAGTAAATGAAGTAAAATTAATAAGGGTATAAATGAAATAGAAAAACTTAAAATAACAACTAGATTTGCCTTTCTTTTACTATATTATAACAGCTGATAAATAACATATTGGTGCTTTTTAACCCAAGTAACCTTGCAAACTGTATCATGATAGTAAAAGAACATCTCTGAAGCGTTCAAGTTATCTGTTAATGTTTTCCTTCACCGCTCATTAAATTCATATTGGTAAATTCATTCGATTCTAAAAAAATCATAGGTACATGCAAAGGTTTTTTAAGCATCACATCTTTTTACAATAAAGGCCAATTATTTTTAAGCCTGTCAATATTAATCATTTGGCGCACAACGAGTTTTAAATTGAAGCTAACTGAAACTGATAATAGTTCTGTTGAATACATTACCTAAATGCAAAGTAATCAGAGCCAGTGTTATGTGTTGCGCCAAATAGAAACCGTCATAGAAGTCATCGCCCCAACCGTGCCAACTCTTCGTGGTGAGATCGTGGCTGGGTGGGTACTCGCCTACATTCACTGGGTACACAATCCAACATGCGGTCGTGTTCGTCACCGTCGATATCTGTTCGCAGAACGTACGCAACGTAAACCCGTACAGCGTTAATATTGATATAACCGATGGTAGAAACTTGCACGCGTAACACCAGAACACGAATGTTGCCATCTGTAAAATAAATAAAAAATATCACGGTTGAGTAATCTTAATGAATAGTTTTAACCGTTAAAATTTATTTCATTGTTATGTGTGCATCTCATATTCAATAAAATTTTCGGTACAAATCTCCGAATTACAGAATATTTTCTCGTAAACGATGGGTTTATTACTCGCCGTTATTATAGTCATACATACAAATTTTTTAAAGTTGATCTCAATTCTTACATAAGATTATTATTTATATTGTAAAAAAGTTTAATTAAAATTAAAACACAAATTAAATAAAAATTAAACAATCTCGGCAGTTCCCACTTATTCTTCGTCAAAGACTTTTCGGGCAGTGTATTATGTAGCAAGGGTGATACCAGGAGCAGTATACCGTGTTTTTGAGTGTGCAGGAAAGTTAAAATAGTTAATGGTAATAATATAATATGTACATTACAGATGATCCTTTTTTAGTGTTTTTTTGCGCTACAGCTCCGCCCCAGAAAACTGAAAAGCCCTCCCATATATTTTGCACCCACACTGACGGTCTTTTTTGGGTGTTTTGTTTACATTTACTTCTTTTAGCAAACCATTTCTATATTTGAAAAACATTGTGACAATGTTTCGTATTATTTTTATTTTTTCATCTTAATTTTTCTACCCCTAATGTGATCATCACCCACACACTACACTGGTGTACAGTTTTATAATATTTTAAACTCTTATACGGTTTAATTATAGTTTACAGTTGGCAACACTGACCTGCAGGTTGACCGTAGTGTGCGGCCTGGTAGCGGCACGGTTCATCACGCTATGATGTAGTGGAGCAAAGGCAAGTGCCGCAGCCAGTATGGGAACGCAGAGCGTGGCACACCACGCACCACCGCCGACACTTAGCGCGAGTGGCAGAAACCCACACAACGATCCTGTCTTTTCAATAAACATTTTATTTTATTTTCAGAAGCACTGACTTCGAAGATGTAGTTGAGTCCATAAGTTCAAATTGGTGTTAATTAAAATTGTTACTATTGGAGATGGAGTTCCGGGAGTTGGGACTTTTTTATTAGAAATTTCCTCCTCTATAAAAATCTTTTATTAGAATTTCTTGATTTTGAATAGTTTTTTAATTATTAGCGAAAAACTGCCTTATTTTTATGTGCTGTAAAATCATTGAAATACATTATTCTAGATTCGCTCATATTTTTAGGAGCTTTATCAAGAATTAACACCAATTTTCACTTGTTGACTAGACTAAGTGTAACCCAACTGTATTTAGATTTTGAATTATAACTTTTTTCTTTCAAAATACTTTTAATTGTATTATTTGATATCAATAAAAAAATTTATTGTGCCATGATGTTTAACAATGATATTAACAACGAATGAACGAACACACTATGGTTTTAAAATCGTTGAAGGCCTTTGAAGGTGACAACTAAGTGAGATTTATAATCTTAATACCATGTAGTCGTAAAGTGAAGATAATGATAATGATTTAACTGACTTCTATGATTTTCATGGATGACGCACTATTTCCAGAAAAAATCATTGGTACGAAGAAGCATCGAGCTGACAGTCTACGATTGCAGGGTCTAAAAAGGTGATCACTAAATTCTTTATATGACAGTTAGAGAATAAATTTAAGTTAATTTATATGTGTGACTTACTTGAAGCAGTGCTATGAAACATACACTGCAGATCCAAAACTGTGTGCTGTTCCACAAGCACATCATGAAGTGACGGGACATTGTTATCAGCGTGAACAATGACACGTCCGCGTCTCGTGGCATCTGTCCACATACAGAATTACAAATATTTAGCCATCATAAGCACGGGAGCTTCGACAGTCCTAATAAAAAAAAACGCAATTTTATCCGACTCGACTGGACGAGATGAAATATTCGATGTTTAAACAATTAATACAATCGGTTAATTTTCTACGTCAATGTACTAAATAAAGAAAACAAATATGCAAGCATTGTCTCTATAATAACAAATACAGTTTTTAATGAGTTGTTTGTCATTAGTTCTGTTACGGTCTTTCTAAAATAGCTACTTTTTTAACGATGTGTACACGTAGCCTTAGTAAGTTAATTTTTGAAATTATGTTTTTCCCTTGGGGTAAGTAATGATATTAACCAATTTTATTTATTTTTACATAATAAATATCTGACGAAACTTTTAGATTTTTTGCTAAAATATATTCTTAGATAAAAATTTTGTAGGTGATATGAAATTTATGAACTAAAACTTGAGCTTGACCTTATGACATACATAATAAAACATTCTTGTGAGTTAACTGCATACTTACTTTATAACTATGCCGGTGGAATGGTTGATTCTGCCATTTATTTTTCAACTACGAGCAGCATGGATAAATAAATATACATTTCAATTTTTTTTTTTGACCCGTGTTAATGTTATCCGACAAACACCGCGCAGCTAACGCACCCGTGTAGCCTACTGTAATTGTTCTCCCGCAACTAAAAATTATTTTAATTTTTCATTTCATCAAGAGCAAAATTTAACTTCATAAAATTATCTTTATGATGAAGTAACTTTTGTTCGTAAGGATTAATATGCCATGTCTAAAAATAATGCTCAAAAATCACCTTTTAATTTTCAGCAAATGTTTTTCACAAAATACCTTATTGTGGCTTATGTATCAGAGTGGCATATGCTATCGTGGACTTTTATTTAGATATACTAAGGAACAGTCTTTTTGTACATTGAATTTACGTATCATTAACCATTACGCCAGAGCACGCGGATAAAGCAGTTCGGAAGGGCTTCCTCTTCCGACTTAACAATGAACAAAAATCAATATTTATGGCTAGCTAAGAGTTGTGGCCTAATGTTAGATAGCCTATAATATCCTTCGAGAATCTAACATATACAAAAAAAAATCCGAATCTTTTTAGTTTTCCGATTTGTTAAGTTTATTTTCCAATTTATATATAGTAAATATTTTCCAGATATTCCAATAAATCTTTGGACGTCGTTTTTGTTTTGCGTCCTACAGTTTGTTAAACCATTATAATAGAACAAGGGTGTAGGCCACATTGAAAAAGTTTTTTTTTGTGCTTGTCACACAAGTCGTATCGAAAAACCAAACATATTTTTTTACATTAACTTGGTCAAATGATTCTAACAGCCTCATGATGGCTTTATAATATAATCCAAGAACTAACGATATCACCAAAAGATGAATATGGTGATAATGGGATTATTTTTAAAGGGTGGTTCGATCACTCGGTTGTCGGTGTCGTGTGAGGTCCTAAAAAAATAAACAGTCCTGTCGTGCCTACTGGTTTGGAGGTGGTACTCACGCAGTTGAATTTTTTTTGTTTTAAAGTCCATTGACGAGACATTGACGATACAACACTCGCCATAGTAATACGCTCAGGTGTGTCGCATTCTGGGATCAGCCGATGTATATCCGGTTATCAAGTAGGATAGTAGGGCTCCTGCCTGACGACTGGGTTGCGACATGGTAATAAACCAGTCACAGTGTCTCGGTTTGTTGCGTTTTAATATCAGCAGTGCAGCCCAGCGATGAATTATCCACCTCTCTATGGCCGCCGTCGTTTTTACTGATTGTACTGTGTTAAACTTTTCGCCTATATTTGTGTTAGTTCTATGTGCAATGGGCCCCATTCACTGCTACTTATATCTAGAAATAATTAGAGCTATTTCGGTGAATTTGGTTCTTGTGTCGATTTATTCATTTTAGATACGATCACGCAAATATACTCCCTCAATAATAAATTAAATAAGAAATATAAATATGATGCTTTAAATCTTACCGATAGAGAACAAGGAATAGAATTGAGCGCTCTCGCCAGATCTATTGGACCTATACATGACTCGGGCAGTAGGTAAGGCGGCATTTTTTGACACAACACCGGATACAGAGGTTCAACTGCTATGCTGTAGAAAAAAAAAACCTTAATCAAAAATTCATTTTCAATTTAGGCCTTAATGAGGCACTTATGTTCGTTAAAACATTACTACCGGTTCGGAAAACATTTCAGTCATCGATCGAGAAAGCCGGCAAGAAACTTGTTTGGGTTTATCTTTTTATATTAAAAAAAGTAATATTGTTTACAGTTAATAATGTACATGTACAGAAAGGGAGTCGCTTCCTAATATCACACGTAATGATCCACTCTATTTTATCTTCTTGGAAAGGGCTGTATCGATATTGATACGATATATTAGCCGGTATGATTATTCAATACAGTCATCGGTATCGTTTAGACAAATTTATGTATCGTTACATCCCTACTTTTGACAGTAAAACCGGCAAGACATGGTCCTTGAACTCTAATATGCTTAGGGATCTTATTATAGAACCTATTACTTAACAATCTCCATTTGGCTCACTGCTGGGCAAAGACCTTTTCCTGTGGAATGTCATGGCCTTAATCATCACTCCAGCCAACGACGTTTTGGCGATTTAAAACGCCGAGAAATTCAGTTATATATTTTCCCCATATTCCCGTCAGTTGATAGTGTTCCCAAATAAAAAATAGTAAATGTGCGTGAATTCAAAAAAAATCTTTGGTACATCCCGGGACTCCAATTTGTGGACATCGAATCGAAATTTGAATATATTACAATACAAAAAGCAAACTTATAATTAAGAATAGCGTACCTTGCATCTGCCTGCATGAATATTTCCATATTGAGACAATTGGCCGAAGATCCCATCACACAAACGACTTCCCCATAATCCTATGACATAGATGGAATAAGAGTCGATTAGCTAGATTTACGACTTCATTATTAAATTAAATTGGTTTGTTTTTCTTCATAAAATGAAATTTTTTTGCAGTTTTCTTACAGGAAAATACATTTTTTTTAAATAATAGCATGGCAAAATAATGAAACTTTGTCCGATGGTAGGCACAGTCAAATCCAAAATCAATGGTGACCACCTCAAGATCAACAATACATCGCCAGTTGCTTTATGAAACAATGTAATGAAAACAAAATAATCTACAAAAAAGGCCCGATATCTTTGATCGTTTTACAGGAAAAGTGAATAAAATATACTTATTATTGATTGAACTTTCAACTTGAATAACTTTTTAAATAGTTTAATCGTAAAAAGATCAAAAACCTTTTTTGTAGAGACTTTAATTTCCTTTATTAAAACTTATTAGTACTTTTGTAAACTAATTTGTTGATAAAGTAGCTGTACTATAAAAATTAGTTCAGTTAAAAAACAAGTTAATATAACTGTTAACCATTTACGAGTTACAGCTTAACCTAATTTATAATAACGACTCACCTGCATAATCTGTATCATAAGTTGTACGGAGCGAGCCGTGCAGTCGGTGAACAGTGACACCAAAAGCGGCACGTTATCCACTTGTTCTATATGCGGTCTAATGTTCTCGATGCCACGCGGTAATTTCGCCTGGAGATGAAACGTTGCTTTGTATATTCAACATCACAAATACTAAATAAATAACAGAGGTAGGGCACAGAGAAATGTATTTGGAGATTTCTCTGTACTTGGTGACGTACGGCTGGTGGAATAGTTCCATCCTACAGAAAATCGCAGCCAAATAACTTTTCGTTGTGTTTCTGCAATGAGTAGGGTCGGCTACGCGCTATTGATACCTATGGTATTACAAGCGTGCATAGAAAAAGGTAGCCGCTTATCACCAGGCGGAGCGTATGCGAATTTCCCACCTAAGTTGTATTTTAAAAAAACTTGCGTACAAAACAAGAAAAATTCTCTGGAACGCTGAAGATTAGAAAATATTATAGACTTAAGTTGGACTTAAAGGAGGAACTCACCCGGTTGCTCATATCGAAGTTAAGAGGCGCAGAGTGGTCCGTCGAGTCGGTGAGACAGGAGAGTGATCGACACCCGTCCACTGGTGACTCGGCTTCCTGCTCTTGCTCGTCGTCCAACAAAGAGTCGGCTGATGGATGCGTAGTAGCTATACTACCACGCTGCACAGCGAATCATTCATATCACATTAGTAATTTTCATTCTCGCCGAGTATCATTATATGAATATGTGAAGCAAAAACTTTATACACCTTTTTAAGCGTATTGCGTGCACGAAAGACTGTGAGATTTGGCATGGCTAAAATTTATATCGAGAAGGAGTGCAGAAAGCTAAAATTTATCTATAATATCTGTTACTAATATAATAAATAATATAAATGAATACTGCGAATCCTAACATAACCAGTGCCATTGAACTTTAGACCCACCAAAATATTGACATTGCCACTCAATGAAAATTAACAGCAAGTGATATAAAATTCATTGTTTAGGTTCATACTGCAAATGTCAAACAGAAAATAGTCTATGATTAAAAAGTTATTTAAATCTGTCTGGTGGGTCCAAACATTAGCGCGTTATAACAAAAAACCAAGAATTACTTGAGCTTTAAGGCTACTACACACTATGCAGGCAGGTTTGCCACAAAAAACGACGTCGGCAACTGTCACAACTGAAATGATGCTCGCAACTTATTGCCGATTCTTGCGGTAAAAGCCCACCGGCATAGTGTGTAGAAGCTTTTATAATATTAGTATAGACTATAGATAATATAATTTAATATATAATATTTAAAAAAGGATAAAGATTATAAATAATAATAAAACGGAAAGTTAAAAATCATATTTTGCCAATAATTGGGTATCTCATTTATTGATTTGTTAAAAAATTAGATGATTTTGTTATATTTTAAAATTACCTTCAAACCATTGGTGATAGAATGTCTCACTTTCTTGATTTCGCTGTCGAATTTGACAGTATTATGTTCTAAGTTAATGGCTCCAGGTGCAGACATTGACAGCGTTTTTGATGATGCAATGTTGTTGCTGAATTTAAAATTTATATTATCTCTCTGAACATCATTTCAATACATTTTACAAAAAAAATAAAAAAAATAATTCTAATAAGACTTTTTGTGAAATTAACATATTCCCTTCCTTTATACATTTCACTACTACGCATGGCATTATTCCATTTTAAATTACTAAGAGGTAACTCGGTCGGCAAGACATTTGAAGAATACGTTTTAACAGAAATTTATTGCTGTTGCGCTGTGCCCCAACGACGGAATAGAGCGCGAGAGAGACAAATACATCTAATCACAATTTCGTATTCCCCTATTTTCGCCTACAAATTCAGCAGATATTTTTTTTCACCATATAATAAAAGAAACTCATTGGAACAACAATGTGGCCTATATAATTTTTTATGTTTTTCTTTATTTTTTTTATAAACCTCACTTGTTTGTTGAAAGACTGATATCGACGGTATAACTAGGAAATTTTCAGAGGAATACGTTTGCATGGATTAAACGTCACCTGCATTTCTTCTTATATCATTGATGTTTTTAAATGAATTGTGTTTTCCCTATAATTCATAGCTATATTTACATCAATTATGTCAGTCAGTCTAGTATTATATAGATTGTGTATTTAAAAATATTTTTGTACAATTATTAAGCTGTAAAATTAAAAGAAAAAATTCACTGTAATAAGTTTTACTCGACTCTGAAATATAAAATATTTAATAAAAATTGCATTCTATTTAACTTAATCATAATATTCCCGTAATGTTATCGATGGCTTTACAAAAAAACTGTAATAGTTTAGGTATTATTATACTTTTATCATGATATTAATATATGTACCTAATTATTCAGATAATCGTTAACTGAAATGATTAAAACTTTGTTCCCAATATAGTTTAACCCGTAACTGCACAGTAATATTATTTTTACATCGATATGTTTATTTGAAGAACATTTTTAAGCTTTAGGTTTTTTATTAAGAAAAATCTTATAGATGGATAAAAATATTTTTATAAAAAACTTTTTGATATCGTCATGTTGCATTTAAGGGTTAGGTTTGAATGCAAAGCTTACTTCATTAATTTGTATGTGTCGATGTTATGTGTTGGCATGTCGAACATAAAACACTATTAGAGACACAAGCGAACATCAGTCGAGGATTAAATAATGAATATGGGAAAAGTCGAAATCAAGTAAACATGTAAAGCTTAAAATTAATATTATTTTGTTCACAAACTCACGTCTAATAGCAACAAGTTCTGTTTCTATGATGCGACATTCAAAACTAACGTAATATGTAAAACATACAATCGGATCATTTAAAACGAATTATGTGAACATAGTAATATTAAAGTATAAAGAAATTCATATAAGGTAAGTTGCGACACGTATTTATTTTATTTCTGTATTTTATTTCTTTGAAGTAAAATTTCTGGTAAAGTTTGGGTATTTATCGTTTTTTGTTAACTTAATTATATAACTAGTTAAACTAGTACAAAACGCATGTCAATAAATCTATTTAGGACAGTTCTATATTTTCCTTAAAGGAGCTCAAAGCTCTCGGCTCTTGATGGGGGCATCAAAATACCGAAGTCGTCGTTTACACCGAAAATAGATAAAAGAGTCCCAAACTCTTGTGCGCCTAAGGGCCTTTGCATAACTTAAGACAACCTTGTATTTGGAATTAGTTAAAGAAAATGACACTTGCATATAAGGACATATTTGTTTTATCATTTCAATTCTCCAAAGGTCGTCATAACTACCGGTATTTTGCCAGTAAAAAGTTTGCTGACCTTTACCAAGTCGTGAGACCATCTTGTTTATTTAAAAAGAAAAACAGAGTTATCTATCTATCTTAAAATTTGTTATCAAGTACCAGAGAACGTAAAAAAATTTAATTTCAAGACAAAGACGTGTCGCAACAAAGTATAAGCGATAGGAGCAGATAACAAACCTATAATAAAAGCCGAGGGCGGTTGAGTCATACGTTTGGTACGCCCTAGAGAGTCGCTTGGCGATGTTAGTGCGCTCCTTCCCCTGCGGATGGGCCAATGTTTGTGACGACAGTGGTGAAGCGTTCTTGCTGTCGAACATATTTGCAGTCAGGGACCAAAGACATTCGACAAACAAACTGCTAATATAATTCAAAATTAAGGCTCCACACATTTTTATTCGCGGTTGTCGTTGATCACCAATGAGTGCATCTTTTGAACCTATTAGGTTATTGGTCTTTTAACCTATTACAATATTTACATTTATTAAGTTTCCAGAGACCAAGGTTTTCGAGGTTACATTGTAAGTATTTCGCGAATAGTATAAGAATCCCTTAGAAAACGTAGTCTTTAGGATATTGGAGCAAACTTCCCTTGACGAATAAAATTTAAAAAAGGGGAATTTACTACATAACATAAATAAGAATATAAAGGAGCATTCAATATAACCATTTAGGTATAATAATAACAGCTAATAAAATTAACAGATTAGGTATAAAGTAATTTATTACCTACAATAAAATATTTAAAAATGCAACATCAAGACAATACCTACTACTAAACATAGAGATGTTAATTAATAAAATCTAGATATAAAAATAAAAACATTGAGAGAGTGCAAAATTCTAAAATTAATTCCTGTTCATGTTACATGTGGGCAATGGTTGATGCGTGTTGTTATTGACAAATTCCCGTGATTGTGTTAATATTAACATAAGCTTATGTTATTTGTTTTTATTTTTATAAAAGCGTCTCAAAAAGGTAAATTAAAAAAAACAAAATTCTTTACCATACAATTTACCCTGACGAAGGAATATTAATAAGACAATGAGCTTACTAAATCATTATATACAAAGAATAATAGGTAGGGATCTGCACCCGACATCCTTTGCCTAAACGCAGCCTCCACTCCAGAACTCGTCTACCACATCGATTATCAGTTCGGCGGCATATGTGGTCAGCTCACTGCCACTGCAGCAAGCTAATCCGCTATCGATACCAATCTATGTCTGATTACATATGATTACTTCAATAAACTGAGCATTGCGATAGCTCTCGAGCAATAATTGTGAAACAATCCAACCGTGAGTGTCCATGTTTTGAACCGGTAGGATGCGCTAATTGGAGACACTTGTCTTCAAAGATTGTGGAATTGGTGATTTGAAGGCTCGGCTTAATTTCTCGAACGATGCCCAACCTAACTGGATTTCCTGTTGAATTTCTTTTCAAAGTTGTGCCGACCAAGATTTACCCAAGGTAAACGTGTTATTACACAACTCAGAGTGCAAAGCGCCTCAGCCATGATAATTTTGTCATCGGCAAATCAAAGCTGTGAAATGTGTTCACCATTGATATTTATCCCTCCACCGTCCAAGTCAAGAGTTTTAAAAATATTCTCCAATACAGAGGTGAACAGTTTCTGGAGAGTCCCCCTTTCTCATTTCGATACGAAGTTAAATAGGACAAGTGTAATCAACGAAATCATAACTATTAATAATGCTATAAATATTCATTTAACTTTCGTTTTACACTGTTAAATATAACTGCATATTATGTTATTTTCTGTTTTTTATACGTTTAAAAATATTTTTTATTAGCTTGGAATAAAAGACTCTTTATTATTTTATAAGCAATTTTCGTAAAGAAGTTCTGCTCATCATGAGATCGACTGAAAAAGATGACATCCCCTGGTAGTTGTGCAGATATATGTAACTTTAAAAGAAATTATAACAGGACAGTTCAGTTACGCTGGGAAGCGTCTGGGAAACTACGTCACCCATTCCACAATACTTGGAGACAGAAACCTTCAAAAAAGGTGTTAAAAGGACCATGGAAAAAGTATTCAGAGTTCCTCTGAAGGATCGGATATGAAATAATTGTACGACGAAATAAGATTATCGACACGGTTAAAAGGATTAGCTCGTTGAAGTTTGGGAGGGAGGGCGTGGTCTTGAAGAAAGTACATTGTGTCCAATAGTTCAATAATTTCCCTAACTTACCTAGTAAAAATACTTCGGCATAAAATCGCTAATACGTCTTTATGTACCTTATTGACACTTACTTGATATTACGTATAAAATCCGTTGCGAAGGATCATAATGGGATACGTGTGTGTTGTTTAGGGGCAAAAAATTGCTTGTAACTACAAGTAACTCATTTAATTATTCGATTCAAATAAAAGTATTCGTAATAATTACAAAGTATTGTTGCGCCAGCTACACTCGCTGGTTTAGAAAATACAAGTGAAAATAAAACGATCTTAAAACAATGAAGTCGTATTAACTCTTAATGTATACAAAAACTAAACTAAATTATACACGAAGTTAATTTATTACTTCCACTAGAGGGCTCTTTGTTCGAATACTTGAATATGCAGCTAAAGATTGATAAGTATTTGAAGATTTAAAATATTATAGATTTTATTTGTTTTTGTTTTTAAACTTTATTGACCAATACTTTTTACTCTAAGCAATGTGTGTAGGTTACCTGTCATTAGTGTCATTCATAAGTGATATGTGGCAGTTCCATCCAGACTCCAAGCCCATCTTCTCACTAAATACCCTCGATCGGAGTTCATTTTCCTTGCTGAAGTGCACGAAACGTATGCACGCGCGTTCCAAACGCTCAATCAGTTCGACCATGTCGCTCTGTGCCTGATATTGCATAGTCACCATTCCTATAAAAACCTAAACAAATGTTTATTGATATAGCTTAAAGTCTTGTCTATAATAGTGTTACAATAGCGGCACGCTATGATGGTCGTTTGACACATTACAATACTGTCGTGAAACGTACGTTCGGCGATATCGACGAAATCCACACTAAAAGGCGTAAATAGAGTCCAAATTAATGAGCAAGGTCAAAACTATATAACAATCGCAGTGCAATCACAGTTATATATATGTTGTATAGTATATGTATATTGTTACCTAATAAATAAATCATCAAAAAATATTAATTTATTTTTCTTTTATATTTGTATGGGGTCGTCAAGAAACTCGCAATCATAAATAGGGTCGTGAATGACAAAAGTTTAAGAAGCCCTGTATTAGATTAATTTTTTTTTTATTTGGAATTTTGAAAAACATACATGCCGAGTTGTGTGTTAAATAAGTACACTAATAATTATAATCCATTTAGGATTCTGTCAAACGGCGCTGTTTTCTGTTAACAAAAACGCGAAAAGATTTTTTGAGTTTATATAGTTAGACCTATATACTAGTTTAGAAATCAGTGTAAGAAATTAATTTTGTCCTAAAATTATACATTACATAAATTTTATTACTAACTGCACGTCACTATTGACAATAAAAAACAACAATTTCCTCCTTCAAACGTAACTACGTTTCGTATACAACCCCACCATCGATAACTATTAATTATAACTAACTTATTATATTATAACAAATATATTAATTAATAATAACTATTAATTTATACGAATATGTATGTGCGGACAAACGTCAAAACGGCCATCATAACGTGCCGCTACTATAATGAAAATTTTAATTTAGTGATCGCTTACGAACGTAAGTATGAACATATCCGTAGCATGGTAAAGTGACGGCACAGTACAATCCAAAAGCAACGACGGCCACCGAAAGATCAGTAACTCATTATTGTTCGCCACAGTCAGGCTTACAAACCTCTCAGTAGCTGGATATACACTATCTGATCCCGAAACGTGACAAAACAAGAGTCGTTGTTACGAGTTTATCATCATGTGTATCGTGTATAGAGATATCATCCGGCTTGGGATAGTCACTGTCTGATCCCGGAACGCGACACGTCTAAGTGTGCCACTTATTGTTATACCTAGTATGTGGTGGTCGTGACCCATTCCGGTTGTCAGTCCTACAACCCCTCTATCGCCATTTGCTCGGTCGTTATTCAGTACGGTGGACCATGTACAGGTAAGTTTTTTTTTGTACTATACTAAGCAGTGGCCTATATGGTAAATTTGTATCCAAAACAGCTACATAAAAGAAAACGTAATTTATTTTAATGATTATAATCGGCATTTATAAAGTTTCCGTCACCTACTTGATTGCACTGCATGTCGAAATAGCCCTCGGCGTCTTTCACATCATCGTCTGTCACTTCGTTAAATAATAACGAATCTGAAAAACGAGAATGAGAGGATTTCTATTTTATCGTGGATTAGTTTTAAATACATTATTTTTCTATCGATATGGCAATTAAGCACAGTTCTTCAATTAGTATAATACAAGTCCAGTTACTGGCAATCGTCGGTCATCTTTTATCTTTGTATCGTAATGCAAGAGATATAAATACTTGTTGATAAAAATGCGATCAAAAGAACCTCAACTCCAAACACTATACTTGAATCATTCTAAGAATGCTTGCATGACACAAGTCAAATGTTTATTTTAGAGATGTAGCATAATACAAACTGGAAGTTGAATATACGATTATCGATAATTTTATAGAGTTAAATATAATCTTTATGCAAAGCGTTGTACCAAAGCAATTAAGCTTTAGTACAACTGGTGCTTTGGTTTCGTTTTTTTTTTCTAAAGCACAAGAAACTTTATATAGAGTGAATCATTTTGAATTTGACGTGCAAAATGTTATATAATGTTTATCAGCATCAAAATGTTTTTATAATGATAATTGACAATCGATATGCATGTTTTAGGTCATGTCATAATATGTACGACGTATTAATTTATGTTCTGTGGATATGTCATGCAAGCCTTCGTACGATGAACAAGGTACAAGAGAATAATTTTACCAGTAACTTCTTACTTTTTATGTGTTAACGCTAAGAAAATTCGCTATGGACTTGAAAGAAAATCAATAGATATATTAATACTACATTAATATTTGAATGTAGTGAAGCACGTACCGGTTGAATGGAAATGAAGTGCGGGCGCGTCCGGCCAGTGCTGTGACAAGGGCGCGTACAGCTGTCGACTGTCCACGGGCAGTTCCAAGTACATACGTGATACCGAGGGCAGGATCCCGCGCGTCACGGGCCTAACAAATTGAGCACAGTCACAATAATTGTTAATAGATTATAACTTCGATATGTATAGAAAACGTGCGCGTTGAATGCAGAGCTAAGGAATTCGATAGTGCTGTAATCTAATTAGAACAATTATTGCTGCCGATAATAAGGATTTCGATAAATTTCAACGTTGTTTTAAATTTGACATTTACATTTTGGTTAACATAATGAAAAAAAGAAATTAAACTTATCAAACATTTTTAAAACAATTATTTTACACAGAGAAATCAAACTGAAAACATAAATCATTGAAATTTAATAATCATTAGCCATTTTCCGTGCTTGGCGATAAATAAAAACATGTTTAAAAAAAAATGAACTTGATGGTCTCGGATAAGTAATTGTTTAAAACAAAAAATAGCACAGGGTTGCAACTTGAGCACTACGACAGCACTCACATCACTACAGTAAGGGCGCGTGAGGCAAGGCATGCAGACGGCAGGGGGAGATGCAACTGCTCTTCACCTCAGGCACCTACTGCATTCAACTTGCACATTTACTATAGATTAGATGAAGATTTGCAGTCGAATTCTCGTGGGGAACATTTTCATCTACATACTAGCTGTGCGCGTGGCTACGCTCACGTCTACTACAGAATGCCCGCGCGAATCTTGCTATACCTATAGCAATGCTATGCTATGCGAACTATACCTATGCCTAACCCTTCGGGATACAAGGGTGATGGTAGGTTTTATTAAAATTTGAAAAATGCAGTATTTAATTGTGCTAAAAGGGCGTTAAGTGTTATATCGATCCTTCAAAACATACAATATAATAAATTTCTTTTTTTTGTAAGTATTTTATTCAGTAAGGTTTTATCTTTATTGTCGACCCAATTTTATTAAGTATTTCCACACCACACGAAAAAATTCACAACAATTAAGCTTATGTTTCAGCTTAAAAACTCTGTATTCACGGATGACACAATTTCAGACGGAACAATAAAATACCAAAAATTCGGGATCAAATATATGACGAAATTATACATACTTGTAAGCAAAAGCGGTGCAATAAGCAGTGAGCGAGTTCCGCTGATAGAAGTCGATAATCTTCTTGCGATCTGATGCTGATATAGGCGTTAGGTCGCGCCCGTTCCAGTAATCGACACACGCGTCTAGCACTATGTCCGCTGTACCCTAAGCAACGAACGTAATAGTATAAGCATTTTAACCAATTTCAAAAAAGGAAGAAGTTATCAATTCGAAAGTACAAGGTGTCCAGAAAGGGTATCGGGTATTTGCCCCATCTTGCTGGAACCACGTTCTTGAGTTGAAACCTGCAAACTCCTGCAACTCTGGGACCAAAAAATTTCGCAACATATCGCAATAACGGTCACTATTCACATTAATTGCTCGGCCTCGTTGATCTTCATGAAAATAAGGACCAATTATGCCTTTAGCAGACATAGCGGCCCAAACAACGACCTTTGGGCTATGCAGGGGTCGTTCATGCTTTCGTCTCGGATTCTCCACTGCCCAGTACCGACAATTCTGCTTATTAACATGACCATTCAGGTGAAAATTTGCTTCGTCACTGAACAGTGTTGTTAAAGTTGTTAAATCGCTGCAGCATTTCGTTCGCAAAATTCAGTCGATTAGCATAGTCCGTATCCTTCAATTCTTGAACCAATTGAATTTTATAGGCTTTTAGCTGTAAGTCTTTCTTTAAAATCGAATGTAAAGACGATTTTTTGATGTTCAGCGCTTGGCTTCGCTTTCGGATGGATAAAGACGGATTTTGACGAACCGACGCCTCAACTTCTTCAATTGTTTCTTCATCGCGAACTGAACGAGGACGACCAGAGTTTTGAATTTTAACTGTCGCACCTGTATTCTCGAACATCCTGATCCATTTCCTAATGCTATCGTCACTTGGCGCGTGGCGTGTACGATATTCCGCACGATAGAGACGTTGAGCAGTCACTATTGAATCAACATTACGATAATACGCTCGTACGCAAAATGCGCGATGCGTCCCCGAGTACTGTTCCATCGTGACTAAAACTCCACAAAATGGCGGACGCCACGAACCCCTCCCCGCACCCTTTAGACGCCCCGTTTCGAATATGGCGCGAAAACAAATACCCGATACCCTTTCTGGACACCTTGTATATAATTTTTTTATGGTTGTTCAGCCATAACTTCTTTGTTTATGAACCGATACGAATGATTCTTTTTTCATTGGAAAATGGATACCTCAAGGGAGGGCCCATTTTAATTTCATTGGCATTGAACCTTCGACTTAGTTGGTCGAGTTGGTTTTCTTTTTTGTTAAAAATTGTCTTGTTAAGTAATTTATTACATATATTTGAGGATAATGTATAGTCAACGCTTTGTTTTTTATTTATCGTAGCATGGCAATGTGAATTTTCACGAAGCGCGCATTTTTTGTAACAAAAAGTCTACACTATGAAGTTGCATGCTAAACCGCCTGTTTATATTGTTGTGAAGATAGTCACACTCGACATTATGCGTGTTCCGGCACCCGCACTTGACAGCTAAAGGGGCTAAATTATTTAAAAAAAAATTAAATGAATTCACATTACTATCTTCATGGCTGACTCCATCATGTCGGACTTCCGTCACGTGACGCGCGCTGTTATGAATCTGTAATGTTCCTATAAAGCCGTAAGTCTGCATATATTGCTTTTATATAAAAGTGCGTTTAGTTCCTTAATAATAACTCATAGTAAATCTAGTGCCGAATCGATACACCAGTTGTGTATCGTGGTGAATAAAAGTGTGCGTGTGGGCCTTCTTTTTATAAACCTACAGACGCCCGTCCTAACAGCACGCAGCTTTCAATATTACCCTGTAGTAAACACGCCAAAAAAAGGATAACATGAAAAGAAGAAATATCCCATTGTTACCTGTGTTAACATCTGCAGCTGGTTGGCGTGGTCCTTGACGAGTACGGCGAGCATATGCGGGAGCGGCACCTTCACCCGCGTGCTCAGGTGTAACGACTTCACGAAACGAGTCTCACGACGTATCGTATCCGCTTGCTATAATTACACGTAAGTATAAAATACATCTTATACTTTATGACGTAATACTCGAAAAAAGTATTATTTATTGGAGCGCAATGAAACTTGACCGTACTTTAAGTCATTAAGGCGTCTATTTACAGAAGGAAAGTATTGACAGCTTAAAACAATTTACTCTACAAATATAAACTATAAAAACTTTAGATATTATTATAAAACTACATAATATTAAATTATATATTTTATCTTTATGTAAATTCAAACAGTTGGCGAAAATGGCAATAAAATCTGCGACTTTATGGTATGAAAATTGTTTGTCAATGAAAAAATGTCAGGAATACTTCTAAAATGTTGTAAGTTCTTTTTTATGTTTATGGCAAGGCATGCTCCACATGTTGGCTCAAACTTTGGCCCCAACACTTGGGTCAGCTCTACTCACCGGAAGAGTAGTGTTGGGGTCAACTTTCGCATCCAGAATCTGGAACCGGTGTAAACTTACCAAATGTCTAAATACAGAAAGGCAATCCTGTACGGTGTAGGCGTCAGTGACGGCGTCACTGAATCCGATCTGCTTTGCCAACTCACACAGGCAACGCCGATTGGTGACAGGTACCAAATCTTCACTGATTTACAAATAAAACAATGTTAACATATTATAAACGTTATTTATAATTGAATTATTCTATTTAGATCAAATTCTTGCAGCCGCGATTACTGGGTGATCAACGAGGGCAACTGCCCCTCCCATAACTTGTGAATCAACATGTTTTATTTTGATCAATTTCAAAATTCAAATTAATATTCCGCCGGTCTACTTTTTCACCACTGTGACTTCACATGATTTCAATTTACATGGATACCAAAGTAAATTAAAAAAAAAAATTATGTTAACAACGACTAAATTATTATTTTTTTGGTATTTTATCTCCTTATTAAATACATATGTACTTGCTGAACCTTGCAGCTTCGTTTATGAAATTCTTATGTTTATGTTATGGGTTAAAAGAGAACCACCTTTTTTTTTTATGAATTATTATACAACAAACATCGGACGCAACGCACCCATGTAGGCAATTTTTATACTCTGTGTAAAACAATCGACATTTTTATGAGGAATAAATTAATTTTTTAAATTATAATATAGCCTATGTTACTCGCTGATACTGTAGCTTTATATTGGTAGCAAAAAATCAAATCTTTTCTGTTTATAATATTGGTATAGACATTAGAAAAACTGATATGTAATCTAGATTGCTCTTCGGATTCAGTCCTATATTAATCTGCACCATTGACGTCTGCATGGTTGACGTCAGTAGTTATTGCTCCGCTCCTTGGAGTCGTAGCGTGAAGTTATATAGTGTATACCCTTCCTTAATGAACAGCCAATAAAATGCATAAATATTTTTTATATTCTAACTAGCAGTTCTGGAGATAAGTGCGTTCAAACAAACAATCATTTGAGCTTTTTAATATTATTTATAGTACTAACAACTCACCCCGGCTTCGCACGGGTAGCAGAGTAATACATATAACACTATTGGTTTACGCAACGCACGCCAGTAAAGCTCCCACTTGGCATGATTTTTTTCGACATCTTCAACAATCATCATCATCATATTTCAGCCAATTTACACAAAACCATAATGAAACACCTAAACTTTCCTCACGAATCACTCCGTCCACTGTTGAAAACCGTATGAAAATCCGTTCGTTAGTTTTTGAGTTTATCGCATTCAGAGATACAGACAGATGCAGCGGGGAACCTTGTTCTATAGTATAATATGATATTATAGAATGGGTGAGGTAAGATGAATGTTTAATTACCTGAGCTGCGCTTCGCAAGTCAAATGCGCACAAAAGTGCGCGTATGTGTGCCTCGGTGCGGGCGCGCACGTATTCAACAGGGCAGCCAATCCCAGCGGCTTTAGCAACGACAGATGCTGCCGCCAACGTTGATCGTCGAATTCGACACAGAACGGTGCGTTTTGATCATGTGTTAAATCTAATACCTGGTAATAATATCCATTTTTTTTTTCTTCAATCTCAAAATGTTTTTTCAACATACTTTTTAGACGCACGAAAATTACAAAATAAACTAATAGAGTTAGTGAATGGCCGTACGAGGGCGTAGTTGTTATTACATTGTTAAATTTTACTTTATGTTTTCGGTTAAATTATGTAAGTTTTACTTAACTCTTTATGATATTATAGTATCAATACACAATTTTTTACTGATTAATTACTACTAGTGGTCGCCCAATGATCGAAATTCGACCAGCGACTTTTTAATCATAGACTATTTTCTGTTTGAGATTTGCAGTATGAACTTTAACAATGAATATTATATCACTTGCTGTCACTTTTCATTTAGTGATAATGTCATTATTTTGGGGCGTCTAAGTTCAATGGCACTGGTCGGGTTAGGTTCCACAGTATTCATTTATTTTATTTAATATATTAGTAACAGATATTATAGATAAATTTTAGCTTTCTGCACTCCTTTTCCATATAAACTTTAACCATGCCAAATCTCACAGTCTTCCGTCCGCGCAATTTTCGTAAGAAGGGGTACAAAGTTTTTGCTTCACGTATTAATATAAAGATAATATCAAAGATGCTTCAGAAGTATTATAGTACAATGTCAAGAGTCTAAAAAGCGCACTCCTTGCCGTATAAGGGAGGGGATTTCCTATCAGTAACGTTTTAGGAATCGTCCTATTTTTAACTCCCTTGAAGAATGAAGTTTTTAAGAAATCTTTCTTTGTGTTCACCTACGTGCAATGGTTCCCAACCAGTGGACCACAAGAGCTAAAACATGGTCCAGAACAAGTTCCAAATTCAAAACTTTTATTCGTTTTAAACTATTAGTTCCTTATAACGCGGGCGTACTAGAATGTATTGGTGAGCGCGGATAGCTGGGGCGAGGCATGATGAAATATGTTAAAAGTTCGTTTTTACATAGACAGTTCATTTTTCTCGAACCTTGTGGTCCCTATTCCAAAAAAGGTTAGGAACCACTGTTCTAGACCCACCGGTTTAAGCTATACATTGTCTTTGAGAATTTTATTAAGTAGATCATAGTTATTACTTTAATTCTTGATTCTTTCAATTTGCAAGAGGAGGTCGCTATATTTATACTGCTATATATTATTTCTCTAAAATGATTTGATGACGGTACCTCGACTATTGTAGAAGGTTCAACATGCCTCGTTTCAGCAATCTGGTCTAGATTCATGTCGCTCTGATGTCCCATGGACCCAACGAGGCTGGTCTTGCTGGAGTTATGGGAAGTTGGGCCCGAGTTGCGCAGAAAGAAAACTTTTTCAGCAGTCGGGTTAGGCCATGACAATATACCTTTCTTATCAACGCAGCATAAAGCCTAGAAAATTAAAAGTGTTCGTACAATTTACGCAAGTATTACGAGAAAAATTTATATACAATTTCTCTTATAAGGTAATTGTAATTTTTTTTCCTGTGAATGTCCCATTGCTGGAAAAATCCTGTTCCTGAGAGACGGCACCGGCTTAATCACCAAGCCAACTCATGACGTATTAGTAATTTGAAATGCCGAGAGATTTACTGCTCTGTATTTTACTCACATACGATTGTATTTCAATTTTAAAAAAAATATAGTACGTAGTACAATACAGACACGATGGCGACTACCGAGAAATCGTAATCCATCGACGGTCAACACTGTCATGCCAGCCTGCATAAATTTAACTGATATGTGAAAACTAAAAAGGAGTTACTACGATAAGGATAATGATAAGGTCTTTTCACCATATGAATGGTGGTCGTGAACCAGTAACAGCCCGCTAACAGCGTCAATTCTTCTTTATATTATTATTTAATGGCAACTATGTTCATTCGCAATTCTGCCAACGTAACGGCTATAAAAAAGATCTAATTATTCTTGTAATCTTCAAACATAGTTTTACAAGATGGCGGCTACATTCTTAAAATCATAGGCGTAGTAAGCGATTTTTTCCAGTCGGGCAGCTAGCTAGCAGTTCAGGCACTATAATCCAATTTTTTTTTTCTAAAGATGAAAATAATAAAAACAGTATCTTCTTTTTATACTGTCGATTTTTCTAGGATTTTTGGAGCAGCTTAAAATGTCTCGAATTCCCAACAAAAACGCAATAACATCAATTATATTAGTCAAACTGCCTCATTAGCCCAGTGGCCCTGAGCGCGACTGCTACACTCGAGATCCTGGGTTCGACCCCAGGTTGAGCAAAGTGTTACTATGTTTTTCTATGAAATTTTCAGTAGCAACTTGGAGTTTGGCTTTGTGCCCGATTAAATACAGATCTGTCTAACAGGGATACAAGCGTGATGGTATTTTATGATAAATCATTCGACAACCCTCACGAAGACGAGTCGTTTTAGTTGTAAGACATTTAAAGGTAGCTAGCCCAGCTAGCGAGCACCTTCAAATTAAAATCTTATTGTCACAATCAAAGATATATTTAGACAGTAGAGAGCTAATCTTTATTTTGAGTTTAGTTCGTATTGTGTAGTGATATTAAGAATTGGATTGTTACAAAGAACATACCGATAATGAGCCCAAAACATGCACCATGTTTGCTGATCTAGATACCATGTCCTCTCTCCCTGTTAGTATATTGAAGAATGTCTTCCCCAAGGACTTGATGTTCTCCGGCTTTAGGCTCGATTCGCTGAAGGCCTGAATGAGCGGATCGCTCGCATCCTCCGATATAGAACATGACTTTGGACGGACATACTTCTGTTTTGTTTCGGACAGCATTTTGAATCTAAAATTGTATAAAATTAATTACTAAATTTATCGTGATTGAAAATCAGATAATATTCCATATTATCCGAAAACGTAAAATATATTTTTATAGATACTCGAAAAACATGAATTACAAACCATGGGAAAATTGATGAATATATTGATTAGCGTTAGGCCACACTGTGTAATCTTGTTGCAAGATTTCTATTAGAGCTGTTTATATTCCGAGTTCTGAATCTCATCTAACACACGCTGTGAATATAATACCTAGAAATTTATGTCAATTCTAATAATTTCTAAGCCGAGATGTATGTTTTAAATAGACAACAGAACTAAAAACTTGATTTGCCTTTTATTGCCGCGTCAAAGAGGTCTGAAAGGGTATCATGAACACTGGACTCATTCACACACCTACGACCACAAGGTCTATGAAAGGACTTTCCATCATAAAATATCGAGACGCGAAAATACCAGTAAGAAACTTTTCGGATATTTTAAAATTTAATATAATACAAGAAGCATTTGATAACTTATTACGTATATTTGATATTGCTATAACCTACCATCGTACCCGATAAATTTATTTAGCAATGTAGAAAGCGCCATATATCTTTATAATGCAAAAAAATATTCACGTGGATTATATCTACATCGCACCGCGTCTAACGTAGTTATATATCAAAGCACAAATATTTCATGATGATTTCATGTTACACAATTACACGGCAAAAAACACTATTTTTCGCATTGCGTTCTAGCCCTTAAGTTAGAATTTTTATGTATGTTAATCAAATTAATGTAATACTTACTTACATACCTACATTTAAGTGAGATGAACAATTGAAAGTAATAAAGTTGAAGTGTAATTTTTGAAAGTTCACCTGGCAAGACCGTAGCAATTGAGCGTGACCCAAGCGATAGGGAAAACGATCTGGAGTAACGGCAGTGAGGCGGCAATCGTCTGGAGAAAGTATATCTCTGTCCAGTGCGTAACTCCAGGCAGATGATACACATGCCTTATGAAACTGGCTATAATCACTATAGATATCACGAGAGGTAGCACTATGCCTTCCATTACTTTCACCGTACACTGAAATGTTTTAAATATGATTCATCTATAGACATTTTAGAGTGAAAAGAGATATTTTTATGATCACTAATTTCAGGCTTGTATATAATTCCCCAATTGATTAGTGAACTCGTCGGAGACTTGGCGCAGCGCGGCATAGCTACATGAGGCCCACTCCAAGTTCCAAGATTACATTTTTTTGGTGTTACCTCTAGATCTGACAATACAAAGGTAAAGTAAACAGATTGTCTCCCAAGTGGATTTTTTGGAAAAACCGGTTTTTTGATATTTGACCTTACGTATGGGGCCTTGAATTCCATACTGCCTTATTTTAGAAATTAATTAAAAAAGGTTTAGGCTTGGAGTCCATATCAGGAAGGTACTTCTGGTTCCCTATTTCCTTTCATAAAACCGCCACTGCTTTTCATATGATTCTTTATATTATATGACGTTTGGGAATTCTCAATGTATTTTCCTCTCCAAAGAATATGTGATAACTTATTCACGTAAAAACTCAGAATTAAGGATGACAGTTTGAACCAACGTCGCGTCATCTTCATGAAAGACTAGTCATTAATCCTTTAGATTTGGCAGTTCCTACATATTAATTAGAAACGTTGGGAATGGTACAATCAGTAGTTATTACATTTAATACAAAAGTTCTAAAGAGTAGCAGACTAATATTTATTATTGTCAATCTGGAATATTAGATGCAAATTATCTAACAACGATATGTAGCGTTAACGATAGCATATAATCCAGTCTTTCCTATGAAAATGTTCTCTATGTTATCATGAACTGTGTGTAAAAAATATATTAAACTAGCTTTTATTAAATACAGTGTAAACTCTTTATAACGAAACTCAAGGGACTGAGCATTTTTTGTGGTTATAGAGTGTTATCGTTATATGGATTGAACAAAAAAAACAACCAAATTAACAAGAATTTTTAATATGTATGTCTTAGATAATAAATGCTTATAAATTATTGTTTACACATGTAGTCTGATAACTTTGTCTGCCATTTTAAGCTATGCCAGTACTTGTTTTGTATTATTTTATGTATTCTATTCATATCTTCTTCTATCAAACTTTTTCGTCAACACTAATCGCTTTCCGTTTACTGGCCATGTTAACAGTTTCAAAGTAGGTTTACGACTGACAATACGATAGGTACCCAGTATGCTTGGTCGAAGACCATCACTTCCGAGAAAACAATGCGTCATACTGCACGTGTTCAAGGCAATTAAGGATAACAAAAGCTAGACCGATCTCGGATGTTTCGGAGCTTCAAAGTCTTTTGTTACCTGATAACATAACACAAACAATAATACCGATAGGTAATAAATATTTACTGTCTAAAAATATGAACACATTTCTTCGTAATAAAGAATGACTTATCGCTATAAAGAGTGTTTCAATATGTGGGTTTTAACGCAAACCAACCAAGTTGGGCTCACTTCAACGTTATAGGGAGTTTATCGTTATAAAGGATAACGTTATAAAGAGTTTACACTGTATTTCAACATTGTTAACAGCTTGTAACGCGCTAGATATTTATTTAGCTAAAATTACCTTTTCTCCGTTTTATATTTTCGCTACAAGTTTAAAAAATATTGAAATACTGATTAAAAGCTTGTTTAAAAAAAATCCTTTTCTTCTGAGCAAACACTTTCACTTGAAACCCATATCATGGGGATGCTTAAACAATAACTGGTCCGACATCTTTGGGAGTCCACCATATTGGATTTAGAATGACGTCACTTAGCCAACCATGCATTGTCAACCAACCTAAACGTGTATGCAAAATTTCAGCTCAATCGGTTGGAGATAACTGTTTTAAAATTCAGTTGCAAGATTTCACCCATACTATAAGTACGATAAGTTTGTGCGCGACCGTCCAATGTGATGACAGACGTTGGTGGTGGCGAGGTACTACAGACGATAACGAGGGCGGGTAATGTAGAGGGGAAGGCAAACGCGTGCAATAGCGTAACGTAAACAACCAAAACGACTTACTTCAAAATCTTGGTAAACTTCGGTTCACAATAATCGCTAGTGCGCTGCAGTTACGTAATTTACAATTAACGACAAATATTATATTTACTACTTAAAATTTAAAATTGTTTTTTATTTATTAAACTTATTAAAGTAAGCAAAAAATTCTATTTTTATTTTAAACAATGTATATTCTTAATAACTAAACAAAACTAAAAAGAACCCAAGTAGAAATAATTTCAATAAAAGTTGCAAACTTGCCAGTAGTATATATTGGTGAAAAGATAATTATGACAACCTTATAAAGCATTATCAAATACGTAAGTAGGTAACCAAAGAAACACAGCCTTAGTACATGTTTATCTACCGAGCGGCTGCAGGACTGCAGGTAATTATTTCAAGAACACTGCCTCAATAATAGACAGAACACAATTCGATGTTTTTGAAATTTTTGTCTGTCCGTCTGTCGGTATGTCGGTCGGTCAAATTTATTGAAATTTGGTATGATTGTAGTTTATACATAGGACGGTCGCGCATGAACTTGTTTGATAGTCGGTAGTGTAAGAATTTAAAATTTAGCTAAATTTGAAGTAAACATAACAATGTTGTTGAGGCTTACCAAGTACCTCTGTTTTTCAAAAACGGTCACAGGTCTTGTGGTGGCTTGTTCTAAGACCATCTTTAAATTCTTTATATATGGTGTTTCACACATCCTGTATGCTTTGTTCTGATGAGGCACTCTTGTACGAGGTATGCTAAAATTTTCTTTCGACTGAAAAACAAATTACTATGATTAATAACATTGCATTTAATTTATTTTAGAAAAAACAATACATTTCTTTTGTAATATACGAAGTAAAGCTTATTCTAATATGGAATGCTCTCGAAGAATCAATTAATAGAAGAATGAATGCAGCATAATTTGCAAGTCAAATTCAAAAATTAACAGCTATATACAAACAGTTTTAAAGTTATATTTATTTGCTTTGTTCCCATTTACTCCTAAAATCGTGTAATAATCTCTATATAACATTATTATGTAAAGATGTTTTTTGTTGTTTCATTCTTCATCAAAATTAATTATTTTAACATTATGTTGAACTTACTTTTAGCTTATGTTTAAAATTAATGTATTTGTTTAAAAAAGTTTCTTTCTTTCAAAAATATTCATAAGGAATGTCATTATTATCTTGATGGCATTCTTAATGAAAATATATTCAACTAACATGTAGGAATCTAACATATAGGAACTATACCATCTCCATTTTCGTTATTTTCTCGATGACAGCTCCTGTGAAAACTTGAACGAGCATCTTTTTTACATTATGTATGGATTATTTTATAAAAATATAACGTTTACACACGTACAAGGTTATACCAGAGTCGGAGAAACTGATAGGGATGGAGCTATATAGATAAACGTAACACGATAACACACCCGATATTTTTTTACAAAATTTAAGAAACTACTTTACTATTACTGCCGGATACTTTTGTACAAATTTATTAACTAATATTATATTTCATTACAAGATGTTACACGTATTAATTCTTGATTGATAATGCCAAATTATTCAAAATTTTCGAAGCTGTTGTAAAATAAATAGGTATAGATAGGTACTCGACAATGAAAGGAAATACATAATTATAACGACAGGTAATCTTTATTTATTTATTTTAATCAAAATCTGATGAATCGTCACTGTCACTCAATGAGCTCTCCCCAACATTTAATATAAGTTCCTGTACTTGTATATTATCGAATGCCACATGAATTTCCCAATCCGACGCTATAATGTTTTGGGTTCTTATCACAATTTTTTCTCAGTTTTCGGCAGTTACTTCCGCACATGTATTTGTAACATCTTGTTTGTCGTAAAAGGGGGATGGGTATTGTTTCGAGCGGCGTGTCCTTTGATTTGTGACCATATTAGTTCTATAGCATTGTACTGGCAATGATACGGCGGAAGTCGAAGAACCCAATGACCACATTCGACATTTATTTCGTCGATAACATATCTTTTAGGGAGGCTTTTTTTCGATTTTAAAATATTCACTAATTGTACTTTTAATAAAGTACTATGCACATTTTCGCCATGACGTTGGAGCCAGTCAATTATCTCTTGTTTTTTATTGGCCTGCGTCGGCATTTTATCAATTCGTCTGGAGTGATATGTAGCGTTGTCCATAATAATTATGGACGGTTCTTCCAGAGTTTGCACCATTAATTTAAAACCATCCTTCATAAATCTCCGCGTTCATTTTTTCATGGTAGTCCACTGTCCACTGTTTTCTTGGATTTAAAGGCCAGTAAAGCATCTGACACGAATCCTCTCATAGACCCTGCATGGCATAATATGATAAGGCGTTCACCTTTTCCTATTGGCACTGAACTAGCAGAAGCGGCGGTGTCGTCAGTCCAGTTCTTAGATACTGTGTGGTTTGCATTTAACCAAGTCTCGTCAGTGAAAATAACATTTGACCAATCTGATATATTTTTGGCTTCGCTCAAAAATTCGCAGCGAGCCATAGCAATGTCGTGACGCTCCATCAATATTTGAAGTTTGTCCGATTTTTTATAAGAAAATCCAATTTCTTTCATAACCAAGCTTAATGACGATTTTTGGTCAAGGAACAAACCACATTCACGTAAAGAAACAATAAGTTTTTTAAGTGTTGGAATTTCTTTGCACAAGTAATAGTGATATATATGACGGCGAATAGCATCAGCGTCAAAGTTGTCAACCGATGTCACACGACGTGGTTGGAGTTTTTTCTTCGGCTTACGAAGCTTATTTTCCTGCATGCCGCTTGTACCATAAGCTTCGGTAGTAATTTTTGAAACAGTAGGTCCAGTAATTCCTAATGCGGCCGCAACACGCTCTCGCACTTTCGACAGTGGTAATAGCGGGCCACCATTTTGATACTCTGCTTCAAAGTAATTACGAACCTTGATCACCAGTTCTCTCGCCTGCCTTTTCAGAACAGATGTTTTCGGCATTTTGATATTTGACAGCTGGGCAGCAATCAACAGGGAGGAACACAAAATATACAACGTAACGTATGGATAATGTGACAAAAACTCAGCGAACAGAAATGTAGTGACTAGCACGATCGTCTTGTTGCTTGTTGTTGTTGCGAACACAAAAATACGGTGGGCCATTGATTGTTCCCACCTTGAAAAAAAAAAATTTAATGTTTTTGTTGTTTTTGTCTTTGTTCAAAATATAATAAATATATGCGGTCGAAATCATTACTTATTTGGTCACAACACTACAACTATCAAATTAGAACTGTCATCGAGAAAATAAAGAAATGGAAATAGTATAACATGACAGCTGCTAGATAGATTGTTTAAACGTCATAATGTGCGAAATATTCGCATAAGTGAGATAGTTTAAAATATTCTATAGAATCAATAAGGGCAAGCAATGAATATTTAAAGTATAGTAAGAAGCTGGCCATTAGGTCATTATTACTCATACTTGGGAAGTGGGTTGAAATATTTGTCCAAAGAAAAGCTCCGGATCGTCTACTTGTAGACCTTTGCAATGCCCAGGCACCTCTTGACCTGGTCTTAGGATTATAACATCACCTTCCACTAGCAACGCCCAGGGCAGATTTACGATTGTTGCTGTTAATATAAATTTAAGATAACTGCTAAAATATTGTATTGTTGATACACATTTTTTTATTATCATTTATTATTGTTATGCTACATAACCCACATATCATATGTGTAAAAGTTTATGTTAGTTTAACATCACATTCATATCATATGTACATAAACTTTTATACATGTGATGTGTGGGTGATGTCAAATATAAGTCATATGTTCAGCTACCCACTCTGTGTCCGCAGTCCTGCACACATTTTTACATATTAATTATTTACGTCTTGTAATTTCAGGTTTACTTCTATTTTATGAAAGTGCAAGTATTATTGATAATTTCTATCAATATTGGAAGGAATAATATAATTATGGCCTCTCTTTACAATATTTAATTAAAATTGTTTGAGAATAAATAAAAATATTATTGGTAATCCTAATTTTAGCCTATTGATTTCCGAATGATGTATATTTCCTGTGTATAAACTTTAAGTAAATTCGGTCAAGTAATTTTTGAATGAAATCCAGACAAATAACATTTTTTTAAATAATTTATATATTTTGAGGTGGCTCATAGAAAAGATGTAGCACAAAATTTAGGAAAAAAATTACATGTACTGACGGAACTATAGATTATAAATGAGTATTTTTACAATGCATGTAAAATAATCATTCTAATAAAACAAATCGCAACAAAGTAACAAATACCACTATTACACATTTCTAGTAAGCAATAATCTTAAATTTGTATTATTCAAATAATATTAATCATGAGAATATAATATGGTCTTTGAATATTTACCATCTCTGTATGTCCACTGCAATATTACGCATGGTGAGAATGGTGCACATAAATGTGGATAGTGTTCCTCCTTCCATTTTGCTTTATCTATAGCCTCTTCTAAGGTTTCTTTATATGAAATAAATATAATTTTTGAAATGTTTACATAATATACATTACATTACATATTATCAAATAAATAATAAGAAAAATAGCAAATCTTTCTGCTTATTTCAACAATTATAGAATATGAAAAAAAGAAAAATAGAGAAATATTGAAAATATGTTTCAAAGTTCAAGTGTAAATGATATTAAGCTTTTTTACATTCTAAATAGAGTTCATTTATAGCAATAATAAAAACCACACAGATTATGGGCACATTTGTAAATGTAATTGTGAAGAAAGGGCATCCTACCACCGGACAATGAATGTGTGAAATAATGTTAGAGATCTTAGAAAACACAAATTCAAAATTAAATTAATCTGATGTTAAAAAATTCAATGACTTATAGAGTATTTGCATTCTCATTACTCAATTTATGTATTTGTTATATTAAAGGAGTCATAAAACACAAGCATAGAATAGATGTAAAAAGATTGCAATTTACCAGCAACAAGAATGACAGTGTTGTCAATATAATAAATGGTATTTTAGTCACATATTCTACACATATTTTGGTTATATCATCTATATATATACTGAAGTGCTTATAATCTCTCCTGGGGTCTCAGAAATATATCTACTGGCAACAGTAGAAAAACAAAAAAAATTTTCGTTGGGAGATAGCCAGCTATCCAATGTAAAACTGAATATAGGAAGCCAATGCATTCCATTTTCCTTAAGAGGATAATACACAAGACTATTAAGACATAGACATACTTTTAACACACCATGTGATGCAACATGAAGAGAGAATTACAGAACTATACTATAAACCAAGATAGAAGATGATTGCATTTGTCTATCTCAGCTTATAGCATAATTCTGTCCTTTTCTCTTCATGTAGCCTATATTGTGTATAGTCAAGTATTACAAGTTAATAAGAGACTCACCTAAGACTTTTCTTACTCTATGAGGTATCTCATTTCTATATAAATACTCTTCGTTGAAAGCCACTAAGAAATTAACAACAAGTATAATAAATAAAAATAGTGCTTCTAATAATAAATATGCATGGGCCTGTACAGATACCCCAAGTAAATATGTTAAAATCAAGCATATTATGTATATTACTGTGATTGTATATGCAACTCCTGAAAGCAGGACTTTTTCTGATGAAAATGATATTATATCACGAGCTATGCAGTACCTGAAAAATAAACAATAATGAATTCATTTTCTATACATATAAATAAAACATCTAAAAAACAACCTTTTTGAGGTTTTATTATAAGTGTACTAATAATTCTATAGCTATGAATCAATAAAATATTTTATAAAAATTTAACATTAGATACATAATGATTTAAAATAAATACTTAGAAGGCTTTTTCTTTTTATGTTCGTTGACCACACCACGAATATCATTACGTAGTTTTGTCAATGCATCTTTAGTTGAATTGCCTAATATGCTTTCGGTATTATCATCCATTGTACGATGTTCCATTCATTTAACTAATACCAGTGTATGTGTAATACACAACATTGACTGTACATATTTTTTACGTAATAAACATTTAATGTTTTTTTTAATATAGACAGATAAAAAATTCAAAGTTTTGTTCCGAATTCGAATACGTTAAATAATAACAAAATCAAAATTTCAGTATTGGACGTCGTTTTCTCATTTTTAGTCGAAACAATAAATTGTAATTTAGCTCAAATTAAAATATATATGACAATTATAGTCGTGAAATTTTTAATGTTTCATTAATATGAAAGCATATAATTTTTAATACACATTTCGTTATTTTGTATATTTTTTATTCAAATTTCAAAACACATCTAAACACTCATTTAGACAATAGACAGCTTTGACGAAAATGTCAAACTACTCAAAATTGACAAATCTTAGACGGAACGTCAAAGTCACATGTTATCTACGTTCGGATACAATGACATACACTATAGTTCAAAAACATTATTAAACAAATAAAACAATATTGTTTTTAATATTTTTCGACATATTCTAGGTACATTTGTTACATTTTTTGATTAGAATTATTTGTTAATTAATTTAATTTTATGTATTTAATTTGATTTGTTTCAAATTACAAATATATCTGTTATATTATATCACAATAAATAAAAATCATATTATAGTAAGACATAATAATATTGTATGAGTATTGCTTACATAATATAAATGGTTTGCATTAAACAGACTATAAATAAATGTAGACATAGGTATTAAATAGTCTATATTGATTTGTTTTCGTCAGTTTACCGAACTGAAGTTGGCGTTTCCGAGAATACAAGTTTCTTTCTGTTTTATGTAAGTAATCCTTGCAGGCGTAACAAATTTTTTGTGTAGAATAATTTTACGGGATTCTTATCCCGTAGAAAGTAGTCGTTTATCAAGTATTAATGTAACACAGCATAGGTCGTGCCTAGATAAATGTGCAGTTCGCGGAGTGAACGTGTTCAGTCAGTGTGTTGAGTGTCATCGCGTACAGCGCAAGGATCGTGCGCCATTTAGCTCGTTATATAAAAAACAAGGAATGCGCCGATCTGGTCGCCAGTTTCATCAGTTCGTAATGGAGTAGCAGCCGTCATATATTAGCTATGGCAAATATATGTTCGAACGTCGGGACAACGAAGTGTGGGCTACGGACGGTACCACATTTCGGCCAGTGGATATTGTTTATTCTATTACATATTTGGGTCGGATTCCCAAATGTATTTTCAATGTGTCAAGGTGTAAGCGATATTTCTGTGGCTGTGTACCCTGAAGGCACGGTAAAGGTGCATCATGGAGACCCTTTGGAGATATTTTGTGTGGCTGAAAAATTTACATCCAATGACATAGAGTTTGCACTTGGTGGTAAAGTAATTCATTCTGAAATTGTGAATATTACAACAAGGAGGCTATATATTCCACATCCAAAAAAGCAACTGACTACATTTTACTGCCAGAACAAGCAAACTTCCAAGAAATGCCCTAGTAGAGTGCTAGTTGATTCTCCACCAGCGAATGTAACAGATTTTTCTTGTATATCAAAGAATTTAGAAAGTCTTAATTGTACTTGGACATCTAAAATGTTGTTGAGTGTAACAAACTATTCACTCAAATTCTTTATTAACAATAATCCTGTAGAACCATGTGAAGTTACAAAAACTGGTAACATTAGTTATTGTATTTGGTATACAAATAGTAAGCCTAGATACCAGCAAATGGAAAAAACATATAACTTTCTTCTTAAATCGTGCAATTATTTTGGCTGTATCAATCAAACTTTTACAATTGATCATTTTGCAGTTGTGAAACCAGACCCACCCAGTAACTTAAAAGTACTAACTAATAATACCCATAGTGTATTACTGCGATGGAGCATTCCAACCAATATTGCAGATTTATTGCCCTGTGGTGTAGATCATAGAATTGTGTATCAAATTGCCAAAATTGACAATACATCATACTTTCGGAGTGTTGACACATCCAGCTTACCAGCAAAAAATAGAACATACAAATTTCTTCTGTCAGACCTACCATATGCACATATGCAGTATGAGGTAAGGATATACATTAAGTCAAAGGCTGCTGTCAAGGAAGAGTTTTGGTCTGATTATAAATATGAGTTTTTCTACACAGTAGGTGAAAGACCTAATAGGCCTCCAGATACAGCCATTGGGGCTTTTCATCAATCCCCATACAATACAAAAAGAATGATATATGTTTATTGGAAACAACTTGAAGAGTATGAAGAGGCTGGGAGTAATTTTACTTATAAAGTTGTTGCATCTGAATACAATAGAAATTATCAGACTTGTCTTGCTGATAAAAATAAAAGCTTGAGTTATGTTGTTTTGGAAAATGCCTCATTGGATGCTATAAATGTGTCTTTTTGGTCTAGAAATGACAATGGTTCCTCAATAAACAGTAGTCACCTCTACATTCCACCATACAAGGATACGGAAGCTTTAATAGTACCATCATTCACAAAGCTTGCTTATGAAAATGGTACTTACAAATTATCTTGGGTTGGAATTAAAAATATAGATAGCTACACACTTTTTTGGTGTCAGCACAATAGTACAAAGATATGTGCAGGTCGTATAAACTTCACCATGCTGCATGCAAATAGCACAGAACATGTTATTGATTTACCCAGAGCTAATAGATATCAGTTTGCAATTTCAGCAAATAATGGGACAAAAACAAGTGGAATGATCTGGGCTATATGTGACATATCTAAAGATGGGATACCTATGTATGGTTACCCAGTACAAATGAACCATGATGCACCTGGGAAGTCATTTGTAAAAATAACCTGGAAAATGTCTTGTACACTTCAAGAAGGAATTATAACTGGTTTCATAATATCTTACTGCCCTGTTCTTGACACAAGTACTAAGTGTGCCACCAAAAATAAGACTATTTTGTATATTCCTGATCCAAAGCGAATGGAAATAAACATAACAAACTTAGAACCTTATACAACATATTTGTTTACCTTAGCACTAAATACTACATATGGAGAAAAGTCAATAGAAAATGCATCAACAGGTGTAACAACAATTGAAGATACACCTACAAAACCAGTAAATGTTGCTATAGCCAATATTTCTCATGACTCACTTGTTATATCATGGGACCCACCTATTCATAAAAATGGGATTATAGGGAAATATGTCATTAATAACTATGGGAAAGAATTTTATTCTGTTAAAGTCCCTGACAAAGATGTATCAAGGAGACATGTAACTATTATTGGACTACAGGGATTTACAAACTATTCATGGACTGTACAAGCCTGCAATAATGCGATAAGCAGCTGCTCAAAAGTCAATCCAACAGATGCTATATATGTTAGAACAAGGATTGGTCCACCTGGCATACTAAGAACACCGATTATTAAAAATAATCCTGATATTTTGACCTGGGATCTGCCAGATATACCAGGAGGTACTGTTGATCTTTACCAAATAAAAAGGATAAGAGATGGGACTAAAACCCCTGAAATTATAGATACAACAAACACACATTATTCACTGGTATATTGTGAAGGTGGAGTTGAAGGAGAAGAATATCAAGTCCGAGCTGTGAATTATGATGAAGACCAATTTCATGGAGCTCATACTGACAGAAAAGAAGTAGAATTACCTGTTAGGACACATAAAGGTCTTTTGAAATACTCAGGTGAATGGAGTCCAGCTAGCAGAGTAGCTTGTAAGAGTAGAGATGAAGTAACCATGACACTTATTCTAATGGCTGTCTTTGCTTTGATCGGTGTAATGTATTGTTCAATAAAATGTTATAAAAAGTACAGAAAAATGGAAGACATTAAACCAGTATTACCCAATGGGTTAGGTGTGCCGGAGAAAGATATTTCTAAATATGCATTTGGTGGATGGAATCCTTCACCTAAAGATGAAAAACCATCATCAGATGAAATGTTATTGCTACCAAATAGTAGGACTATAGTATCTCCACCAGAAGTTAAAGATAAAGACATTGATAACTGTGCTTCTAGTGATCACACTGACAGTACTGCCTTGTCTGATAATTCACAAGGCCCTGTAGATCGGCAAGTATCTACTGATGATGATGGCTCCAATTCATCTCTGCACTTAGAAGTTGAGACATCGAGGGTAGACGCTAATAATGATAACCAACTTGATGACTCATCAAACTCTGATTCTGAGGTGTCCAGAGAATCTACACCCTATTTCAGTGATAAAATGTTTAAGAAAAACCTGACAAGTGGCTATGTGCAACAACCTGCAATGAATCAAATTGCTGGATATGTTCAGTCTGCTCCTGCCCCTGCGATTACCTCTCCAGCGAAAACACCGACTGTAAATGCGAGTTCCAGTTATGTTATGGCAGCATTATCGCCACCTATATTTACAACGGGTGTGACGCCCCTTAGCGTCACAAGTCATCCGTCACCAATATCAGGTTACGTGCGTCCTGAAGAGGCTCAAACTAGGTCTGCAATGAACTTTCCTAAATTAGGGCCTTCGCCTACAAAATTATTTGGACCGGAAAGCTTGCCAACAATGCCTACCTTGCCTACGCCAGCCAAACACGGTGCCGACAATAGCTATATCCAGCTACAATCGTTAGACTCCTTGCCTAGTCATAAACAACCCATACGTAATACAGTGCCATTGAAGCCACCGACGACGAGCGGTTATGTCAGTCCTGGGGAGGCAGTTATTAACAAGCACTTAAATAACATGTTATCGGGTGGACAGCTGGCCGAAGAATCGGCTATATTAGATCCAACTATGTCTCCCGATGCGTATTGCCGGTTTTCGTGGAGCACTGATCCCGCCAACGACAACTTACATTCGTTGCTCGCTGACTCGTCAAGATTAAACTCTACGAAAAATTAAAACTCAACATATTGTTATATACTAAGTGATACTTCTGACAAAATATATTAAGGACTGAATTGTAAATAATGAATTTTAGGAGCTTTATAAAGTGCTATAAAATATTGGACATAATTTTATTTCACGCAAGAATGTGGATGTGTCATCTAGTGATAATTCTTGTGCCTTATTAATTTATTTTAGGTCACTATTAAGAATATTAGTAGGTAAGAGATAGACTCTATTGAAACAAATTTGGGCGAAATGAAGTAGTAAACTTTTTATGAATTGATATACGTTGTTGCAGAAATAACCTACGTATATAAAAAAGAAAAATTATGGAGGGAATATACAAAATAAATTTGGTGCCAAATGATCTAACTACAGAAGAGGCCATTCTGCAGATTGCAGACACACTTGATAATCTCAATGGTGTTGTGGACGACGTGTTCAGCCGCCTGACACACAGAATAAAGCAGAATATGGACAAAACAGCTAAACTTAAGGATAGGATAGAAATTTCTAGAAACAAAATTGAGAAGTTGTCTGGTATGCAAAAGGCTCTAAAGGTTTTTTCTTCCGCAAAATATCCAACATCTATAACACATGAGCATTATCAGTCTGTTTTTGACTTGAAAGGATATGTACACGAACCTAAGAAGGTCACTCTGAGTGGAAAGTCTCAGGGGCTGTCCAACGATAAGGAAGTACAGGTGATATAAAATAACAACTTTATATAAATGTTTCATTAATTAACATGTTTTGCAGTATATTATTTTAATTTTAGGAGAAACTCCATTTCTACCATGTAAAAATGGCCGAACCTATAGCACCCAGACAGGAAGATTTTAAGTTGAATGCTATTATTGACAATTTGCAAACTGTTGGAGAATTACTTATTTTCAAATCTGGTGAAAGTCCTTACCTTGGTACCATCACAAAAACTTCCACTTACATTCCACAAGTGAGTTCGAATGTTGAAAATAAGAGTTTACTGGAAGCTGCACCATCTTCTATATTAAGAAAAGATTTACTGAAACGAGAAGTGGATGAATACATGTACTCACCAGGCATGGGAATGGTAAGTTTCAAGGAAGTCTCTTATTTGTACTTAGTAGATTTTTATTTTCTTGTGTATAATGTACCTAAATATTGTTATTTAAATGAAAGTTTTCATTAAATAAAATGTAAACTCTTTTAAAAACCCTCTCTAACTAGTAGTATTCCTTACCACCCATGTATGTATAATCTGTATTGGCTATTTTATAGACGTAAAGTTTATATGATAGGTCTGTATGAGGTAAACTCTGGGATCCAGAGTCTAAAACTACTGATGTGGCTTACATGCCTACATAAGTATACACTATTTTTTCTTATACAATTTTATATAGTAATCAAATGTAAACGAAGGAGCGGTTGCAAGTTAATAATAAAACATAAGATTATTACTACCTTATAATTCAAGTTTCTTTGTATTCTTCTCAGTAGCTCGGTATCTGCTACTGTAGTAGATCTGGAATAGGTGTTTGTTTAATTCCATTAAAGCATCTTTTGATATCTATAATAATAGCATCTCTATTGTTCTTAAAATAATATATGGGTTATAATTGTGCAGGTTCCTGAATTGGATATGCCACTTGATCTGCCTCATCTGCCAGGAATTGCTGGTGATATACAATTCGTCGTCACCACCGAGGGGTCTATAGCTCCATCTGTCGTAACCTCGCCTGTAACTCCGATGGTTATCCTACCAGAGACAGAATTGCCGGAACTGCCAGATTTGAAAGAACTCTCGGAAATGAAGACGGATCTATCACTATCGAAGGTGGCTGGATCTCTGCCGGATATGACTGATGCTCCACCGCCGCCTGTACTGGCGAGTGTGCAGGCTCATGCACCCCCGCCGGCGCCGCCACCACCCCCGCCTCCACCCCCACCGCCGATGGAGGCTCCCATATCAGCAGCAGCTCAACGGTAAGTCGTACTTTTTTGATGACACAAATATGAATATTTTGATATCAGTACTGCATTCACTCACTCTTGCTTAGCTCTCTCTCTGATCTTAGGCAAGTACGATTTCGTGTATGAATCTCTTGATCATGAAATGAAACAAATTAAAAGTCTATTCATGAAAAGGTGTTTGTTTATCAGAAACTTCATATAATATTTTAAATACTCCTATGGATTAGGGAAAAAACACAAAATATTAAGTAGTACTTTGGATCTAAACATAAATATATGTCAGTTATTTTACAGATTAAATCACATTTTTTATTGAAATCTGTATTGGCGACAAAAATTAGAGTTTTCTAATGTGACCACTATTTTACAAAATAAATAAATATCAATTACACACTTCCAAATTTCAATATCCGTAAATACTTTTTTATCCATCTAATATTCGCCGTGTAATGTATATAATTTTGATAAAATCATTTTTCTGATACGTTTGAGGATCATCAAATAAAAAAGTTAATGAAAAAGTAAACAGCAATTAGTATCTATAATTAAGTGAAGCTGAGGGACCATGGCATTATAACCTTTGACGGGTCAAAGTAATGTCGTACTTGATGACTTATTTTGTTGTTGTGATCGATACTGCGACGGATTTTTCGCAAAGGACAATCGATATTTATAATGCGAAATACGCAGTTATCGGATTATTTACAATGTCTTATGATTTTAACTTTAAATTATTATGAAAGTCACTAAAATGTACAGTTTTGTTTATTTTTCCATACCATATTACCATTTCGTGCTAGGGCAAGACAATTGTGTCCGACTAGATCAATAGTCTCCATACTTTTTGTCTCATAGACCCCTTACCAGTTTTTACTGTATTGGGTAGACAGGCCCCCACTAACCTTTTCTTTACAAAATTACGAAGACAAAAAAACAAGTCTTTACAAGTACAATGGGTATCGGTCGTAAAAATTATGTATAAAAATAAATTTATAAGGTCATCCCATTATCAGTCCTGAATTTTCCCATGATTGATGCAAGTAATTTAGCTTCATACCTTCATCAAATTCCATAAACATTTACCTTTTAGAAGTATTTATTTATAGGTTTATTGTAAAAAACGTATTATGTAAGAACAAATGTACCATCATATTTTATTATTCTACTAGCTGTGCCCCGCGGTTTCACCCGCATATAATTTAGAAGATATCACTGATTTATGATTTATAAATACTTCAGTATAGACAATATTTTATCGGAGATGGTCACATCGCAGCATCGCCCGGCTCGTTCGCATCACTACTACTATAGACATAGACCCGAGGCGAGTGTTGAATTATTTTCATTTTGCATTATATCTCAAACTATACGTCCAAATAAAATAACATTATGTAAAAGACGAAGTTTATCTTCATTAAATTGTCTTTATGATGAAGTAATTTTTCTTCGTAAGAATTAAGGCCATGCTTAAAAAATGCATAATACCTTATTGTGGCTTATGTATAAGAGATAGATATACGCTATAGCCAACTTTTTTTTTAGATATATTAATGACCAATATTTTTGCAGTATATTGTATTTACGTATCATTAACCATTAAGCCAGCGCACGCAGATAAAGCAGACCGCGAGGGCTTCGACTTCCGACTTACGTAACAAAAATCAATATTTAAGGCTATCTGTGAATTGCAACTTAATGCTTATATAGCCTATACTATTCTTTGTGAGACTAGCTATCATATAAAAAAGAATTTTATGAATCCGACTGGTAGTTCCAGAGATTTTTGAATAAAATCGGATTGAGTTTTCAAACATATGTCAAAATAAAATGTAATTTAAATCAAAAACACTAAGGAGTATTGATATCAACTTCGAAGCAAATCACCGCCAAAATAACTTTCTACCCCTTTTCTACCCCGTTAGAGAGTGAATTTTAATAAAATACGAAAAACGTCTTCCATCAATTCTGTTAAAAAATGCTTATGCAAAATTTGAAGTAGATTGGACCAAGGAATCACCTTGTCCCATACAAACTTTGCACCCGTTTTTCACCCCCTTAGGGATAGAATTTTGGAAAATCCTTTCTTATCGGATGCCTACGTCATACAAAAAACATACCCTCCAAGTCTCAGGTCTCTACGATCAGCGGTTTAGCCTGTGCGTTCATCTGTCAGTCATTCAGGACAAAGCATTTTATATGTATACATTTATAGAAAGAAAGTCAAAGTTTTCGTCACGACTTGCTTAAATGGAATTTACTACTTTGTCGACCCCCATTTGCAACTCGCAGACCCCCAAATTTTGTTTTCGCTGAAGTGGCCCCTTTGAAGTTCGAAATAGACTTTTAGGGGTGCATATGGACCACTTTGGGAACCTACGGAGTAGGTAGATCGATGTTCAACTGGTGTATATCTAGTAACCAAGCGAGGTGTTAGAGATCTGTATCCAACTGGTTCGCGACAACCATGCATATGGTGAGAAACCTGTCACAGTGACTATCTTTTGGTTAAACACGTGTAGGAATCAGCCAGTGTAAGCGAGAGGCTTGCAATCCGGTATGAACGACAGCGGTGACCGGTGATGGACTACTGATTTCTTGGTGGTTGGTTGCCTTTGGTTTTGAATTGTACTGTGCTTCACTTTAGGCACAGTGTAGTCAGTTGGAAACTTTACAATAAACAAAACCTATACAGGGTTCGGATGTGGAAGCAACATGCTATGTTTCAGTCCGAAGGAACAGCAAATAGCATTAGTAACTTACTTTTGCACAGCCTAAGCACTGTGTTCCTTTATGAGGTTGGTTATAAATAGCTACATATAAGCTGCAATGACAACTTAATATAAAACTGATTGCATACCTGTTTGCTATTCCTTTCAATATTAATAAATCTCTAGTTCTCTCTATGCGTTTACTATACATTTCGTGGTAGATATTTATTATAAGACTGATCAAGAAACATTACATTAATTTTGTTTTGTCTGTCTCCCTGTTTGTATTTTTATGGATAAAACTAAAAACCGTTCAAAACCGTCAGACCAGCATTAAATATATACTATTATAATGTATACAAAACGCTATAGTTCAAAAAGTAACAAATCTATTTGGTAAAAACATTGGGTGCATTTTATGGTAACAATATTTTCTGTCACCAAAGTTTATATCCGTCATCAATTAATATATATCCCCTAATTATAATAACTATTCTCAACAAATGTTTTTGTCATTGTATTAATGACAAATCTCCAAAGTGAAATGTTAAAAACGGAGATTTGTTGATCAAATCCCTAAGCTAGATGTTCAATTCACGGAAGATGTGGCTGGGTTAGGTTAAGTTTGTCTGTGATAAGAAACAGCGGGAGACGGCGAGCGCCCGGACTAATAATAATATTGAAGAAGTTTTTGGTAGGCGTTGGGATATTGTTTGGTGATTCGATTCTGGTGACACATCTAATAAATTAGGGACAAGTTTATTATTTAGGCCATTCAACGTGCATTTAGATATTTTGCGATAATTAAAACCATACCCACATTTTTTTCGTTACTATAGATATAAATATTTCAGTGCGCAACTCAGGTGTGACTATACATTTATATCAATTAATAAAGTAGAATCTCCATACGGTCATGTTGATGCAAGCAGTACGCACATGAATAATCGCTTTATAATTAACTAGTCGTAAAAACGAGGGCGCAATTCTATGAATATTAATGCTTTCTTTAACTCTTGGATGTTGTATTTTGTTTAGTCCTTGTATGGGAAAGTTAACATTGATGATTACTGATCAGTCTGATCACGTACGCTAAATTTGATTATTATTTAAACAGAAATTATTCAATGCTTTTTCTTTTTTAACGAAATTGATTTACGTTGGTAAAACGCAAAACTAAGTGTACCTGCTAGTTTTAAAACGTTTTTTATAAGTTATTATTTTAATAGTTTATGGACTAGCAGAAGTACACGACGATTGAACGAGTGTTCTGGTGAGCTGTTCAACCTAATTACATCTTCTCACTTTCATGACAGAACCACGCACGGTGGACTCCGGAGTCATAGGTTTATGAGAATTACCATTTTTGACGACTGGCGATGGATTGCGGATTCCTAGGTGGTTGTCGTTGTTTTTGGATTGCACTGTGCTTATCATCAGATACAGTGACGTCACATTGTCGTAGGCACTAGGAAAAAAACTGTGCATAAAAAAAATCGTGCTAAAAATTTCCGAAGGTAAATAACGACATGGGTTATTTTTTAAGTGAGGAAGACGTATACATCTTTAATCGGTAATTATATTGTCCAAGTTACTTTCTTTTAAACAAAATAATTCGTCCGCCTGCTACATACAGAATCGTCCAAATAAATATTTTGTAAACGACCGAGAAAGGGCATATCGAATTCGGCAAAAACATTTTTGGGATTGTTAAAGGAGCATATGTCAGGTTATACGATCCATTAGGGGTCATGCATTAGCGTTATCTTTATTCCTTTTACCTGATTTTTTGTGAACTAGAAACCCGCACTGACAATCAAACACATGTGCTTCGGTATTTTGGTTATTATTTTTATTTTCATGCCCATTACGTTTGATTCCTTTTTGATTATTATTTGAGTGCTTAGTGACACACGTTTTCTCGTGATTTCCTCTTGTACCTGTCGGACATTGTTAATGTAGTTTAGAGATTTGACGATTATTTTATAGAACAGTTGATAAGACAATTACCTATACGTATGTATATTAAGTGTGAATGCGGGCGGTGTTTATTCCATGAAAGGTATATTTTCCTTTATCTCTATAAAATATATCTACCACTGCCGTGCTCAGGAATACTTTGATTTTTTTCCACTAATTAATTATAATAGAAACTATGAACCTTTTATAATTACTAATATTACCCAGTTGTACTGCTGTTATCACACACCTTGCAAAGTAATTTATAGAATTCGTCAATGGAATCAAATGGAATCACAATTGGTTCAGCGGTTTAGACGTGAAAACAACAGTTACTTTCGCATTTATAATACATATTAGTATGGATATAAGAAAAACACAAATAGGCTTACTCAAAGTTCTTATTATGTCCAGTTTTGGAAGGAGAACCAAGAGAAAACGAGATTATAATATATACACATATATATTATATATATATATATATATATTGCCCATAGTTTCCTCTTTAGCTCGTCTCGGTATAAATAAATTAAAATAAATTTCAGATTATTCTTTTTCAATATATGTATATGTTCTGTAGTTATCAAATGTATTTTTGATCAATAATATGTCAGTTTCGTTGAAGTTTATACGGTAATATTTTCAGATCATAATTATTTATTTACAAATATTTATACATTTATATTGAACTAGGAATCGCCTGCGACTTGTAGGTACCTACGCTTATAAATGGATATTAAAACTTAGTCTATACATGAGAGATAGTAAGGAGCTATAATCTAAGCCGGCGCATTTCCAGTTTCAAATTAGGCAGGTCGACATGACAGCAGCGATTAATTGTTGATTTCTTGGTGGTCACCACTGTTTTCGAATAGTACTGTGCATACCATCAAGCATAGTTCTATCACTTTTCCGTGCAAGTGTAAAAACGCAAACGATGCTTGACCGGGGTCCGTGACCATATTATCGAATTGTTTAAATTTAATTGATTATTTTGGCAATATTGCAACTTCATTTACTGAGCGTGTGGTCAGGTGTACTAAAAAGGTGTTAGATTGTGTAAATTCAGCGCTTTGTGTTTTATGTGTAAATAATTCGAAATAGCTAAGAAAATATATACAAGATTTTACTTACTTCATAGTATTAGATAGATATGGGAAGCCAATGTAATAACTAAATACATGTAAATATCAAACTTTTATAGTAGGTACCTTGTTGTTACTTTAATACACATACAAAGATAGTATTTTGAGAATATTCTTGCAAATAACAAATATGGAGTAGTTCCTTAAATATGAGTTTTGTTCTTAATATTGTTATTTTCACAGTAACTTTGTATTATTATAGTCTTTTTACCTTTATCAAAATGTACCATGTTATCAAAATTAGATGGATACTAATTATTTATTTTTTATTTGCTGACAAGATTATTAAGAGAGGTAGGACACAGACAAATTTCTTTGGAGATTTCTCTCTACTTGAGGCAGTCCGACTATTGGAACACCTCCACCCTACAGAAGATCGCAGCCAAATAATGTAGTGTTGTGTTTCTACGGTTAGTAGGTTTTCCAGAACTCCTTACGGTATAAGTGGGTTCAAGGCTGGCAGGCAACACTTAGTGATAGCTAAGTGTCCATAGGCTACGGTAACTATATTTCGCGGCTGAGTGCCCTCTGCGCTCGCCCCCAAGTTCGGTGAAGCTGTAAAAGCCGCAGCGGCTTCAGGTCCTCTAAGGCTAACAGTGTAGTCAGATCTAAACAAAAAAGCCCCGGTAACCACTTAAGTCTTAACATCGCCGTAGGCTTGTTTACCGCCTTAATTGTTAGAAAAAATACATATAAATGGTTCAAAATGTATTTAAATATAAACAAATAGTGACTAAAATTACAACATTGACTGTAGCTTTTCTACGGAGAGAATTAAAACTGTTTTTAACAACCAAGTCTGAATTAGCAAGAAACGAACCTGCCGTGGAGCAGTTTAAAAATACAATTTCGCAAAAAAGTACTAAAGAGTAAGGTACTGATTGCGTTAAGTGCTCTATGGGATTTTGTTTAATTAAAGGTACATTTTAATTTATTCAAAAAGGTATGTTTTTTAACTCACCATACGGGCCATAATCGGTAATCTTTCGCAACATCTAACTAGTTATGACGGGCCAAGTCAATATAGGATCAGACAAAAACGCCCTACTGCGTCTTGGGTTGCATTTATCTTTAAATTATGACAGTTATCACCATATGTAATACATAGGTATGTTTCACATACCTTCGATTCCTCACATTAGCATATTGGTATAATATATTTAAACTCGGTTGTAATTACTTATTTTTCGTTTTATTGTTTGTACAGTCGGCTTCTGGGAAAGCGACTCTGAAGTCGTTCGCTAAGTAATTACTCGTAATTATGGTAATTCCTATTTTTTCTTTAAGATTATATACATTTAGAAATTTGAAGGGATATCTACTTAGGTATTATACACAATGTATGTTACCTAAGTATACATATATATGGGGTATTCCATGCCAAATCGACCACTTTTGAACCTTACCCCTTTAGATTTCGCTGAAATTTTTTTTTCTTTTTCTACTCGATGAAAGACGTTTTTCAGAATTTTTTCAAATTTTTTTATCCAACCCAAAAAAAGTTATGAAGCTTTCAAAAAACTGGCTCTTTTATTTTCAAATAGCCATAACTCTCTCAAAAATTGACCTTTCGGGACGTTTTTATTTTTCAAAATTTTTGTTTTTAATTGAATTTTTTGAAAAATTAAATAAAAAAAATTTAACATGATCGCTTCTATGAAATAATCGCGTTTTTTGTATAAAATCGTTATTTTTTTTGAAGTTCGTCGTTCTAAAATTTTTTTTTTCTCAAAAAAAACTTAATCAATTCTACAATTATCCCCGTGTATCACAGAGTGGGCCGATTTTTTTTTCTATTTGTTTTATTTAGTTGAAAAAGAAATTTTCAACATTTTTAAAATGCAGAATTTTTTTTTTCATAAATATCATTTATATAACATAGTTAATGTAATTATATGATTTTAAGGTATTATATTCTCCATATATTGTCCGAATTTACCATTATAATGACTAGGATTAATAATTGATGCTGTTAACATTTAATGACTCAAAAATATTTACATAACAAACGTAATGGCAAAAATATTTTATTCAACTCTATGAAGCACAAAAGATTTATAGGTTATGTTTTAGATCTCAATATAAAAGAGCCGTATATATTTTATAAATTAGAACATACTTTAGTAAACTGACTGTAGGTAAGTCTGTAATTATCATGCCCTAGGTTATCGATCGTATTGACGTATTCAAATTAGAATCTTAATCGTTGTAATGGTAAATTATGACCATATATATATGGAGGACGTTGGTTCAAAAGTGGTCAATTTGGCATGGAATACCCCATATATTTTAAAATTATGGTTATTAATGTCACATGTTCTGCCGTTTATGTTAAATATCTGGGCGACCAAGCTAGGCAAGTTGTATTGAAAATAAAATCACGAGTGTAGATAAACTTAAAGTAAAACATCATCTAAATATAAAATTTTATCCGAATCGTTAAAGCCGTTTCCGAAAACCCAGTTACATATCTATAGATAACTAACGGTCGCCCAATGATCGAAATTCGACCAACTACTTTTTAATCATATTATTTTCTGTTTGACCTTTGCAATATGAACCTAAACAATGAATATTATATCACTTACTGTCACTTTTTATTGAGTGACAATGTCAATATTTTGGGGTGTCTATGTTCAATGTTACTCACTGGTCAGGTTAGGATTCGCAGTATTAATTTATTTTATTTAATGTATTAGTAACAGATATTATAGATAAATTTTAGCTTTCTGCACTCCTCCATATAAACTTTAACCATGTCAAATCTCACACTTTTCCGTGCACGCAATACGCTTAAAAAGGGGTAGAAAGAAAGCTTTTGCTTTACGTATTACGTATTATCTATAAATCTATAATTTATTCTATAATAAATGTGAAAATGTGTATGTTTGGATATTTAGATGTTTGTATGTTTGTTACACAATCACGCAAAAACGGCTTAACGATTTGAATGAGATTTGGCAGACAGATAGTCTATGACCTGGAATAACACATAGGGTACTTTTTATGCAGTTAAAAGTCATAGTATAACCAGTGTTACCCTACGAATATAATAAATGGAACGTTTGTATGTTTGTTACTCAACCACGCGAAAACGGCTGAACGGATTTAAATGAAATTTAGCGCACAGATATTCTATAACCTGAAATAACACAAAGGGTACTTTTTATCCCGGTAAAAGTCATAGTTTAACCAGTGTTATCCTACAAATATAATAAATGTAAAGTTTGTATGTTTGTTGTTTGTACTGTTGTAAGTTTTATTGGGACGGTTAATGTGTTGGATTCATATTGGCATATAATGACAATACCATACAAACAGTGATAAACCCAAGTATGACTTTCTTTTGCTTTGTTGTGTTCCGAAATCAACCGGTGCATATACAGTAATATAGCGGGGTGATAGGGATCGCGTCCACCATACACATAGTGCCAATCCCATCCATAATTTTCTTTTGGTTTGTCGTGTTCCGAGATCTATCTGTGTATATCCAATAATACGCAGACGAAGTCGCGGGTACCAGCTAGACTATAAATAACATACAAATATTTCTCACTTAATATTAACATCCATTTTATTAAGAAGGTACATCTTAACAGCTTTATATGAGAAACTATTTCAAAGAAACACTTGTAAACATATTATGGAATTATTTTAAAATACAATCGGATACTGAAATCGATTCTTCATTTAATCGATTTTTAGTAAGTGAATAGGGTCATAAGCGTAACGAATCTATGTAATTAATAACATTGAAGTGTCTGTTTGTAATGTCAAAATAACAGCTTATTACTAAATGCATATTAAAATATATACGGTAGTTCTAATAAAAAACCAATGATTACAATTTTTATCCGTCTTTTTTTTCTTGATAAACTCCGAAACGGGACTTTCACTGGCAGATAGCTGAACTTAGGCTAGTACTTTTATTTTAGAAAAAGAATTAGAGTTCCGCGTAAAAAAAGCACATCTTTATAACCGGTGGGGGACATCCGTAGGTGGAAGCGGGGTTACCAAAATATTGGCATACTGTAGTCCACACGAGCGGAGCCGTGGGCACAGCTAGTAACAAATATAAACGCTAGATTAAATTATTTATTAGGTCATTATTAGTCTATGGTGCATGTATTTTGTTTTGATTAACTAATATTAGGTCCTTACATATGAAATTGGCGTTTTGTTGAACTTGGCACCTTTTATCTCAAATATCTGTCTATTGATTAGGAATTCCAAATTCAATTTTTTTTCAACTTTAGGCTTGTTTATTTGTGTTTCGAACTTAGTGATTCATTTGTTTTCGCACCATTTGATTTTTCTTTGACATCGTTCTTTTCACAAAATGTAGTAACTTAAATATCGCGATATTTACGAATATGAGTTCCACCGTGGCATCAGCGCCGAAGAAATAGCTCGAAGGATTTTGATGTCTATGGGGAAGCTACTGTAAAAGAAAGCATGGTTCGTTTTTGGTTCCAACGTTTTCGTTCTGGAAATTTTGACCTACAAAAGAAACTTCGTGGACGGCCGGAAATCCTAGTTGATAATGAAAAATTAAAGGTGATCGTGAAAGCGGATCCATCGCAAACCGAGTATGCGTTAGTGGCAGTCTTTTCGCTGTGAGTGATAAAACAATTTTAATTCACTTGAAACAAATTGGAAAAATGGATCCTTTACGACAATCGGAGACGCTCATCACAGTGGTTAAACCCAGGAGAACCGGCTAAATCCTGTCCCAAGCGAAAGTATACTATGTAAAAAGATACTGGTGAGTGTTTGGTGGACCAGTGCTGGTGTCATACACTACAGCTACCAAGGATCTGGTCAGACGATAACGGCAGATCTGTATTGTCAACAATTGCAAACCATGATGGAAAAGCTAGCTATTAAACAACCGAGACTGGTCAATCTCTCTAGCCCATTGCTGCTTCCAGACAACGCTAGACCCCATACGTCACTTGCTCCAACAGATTACCACTTTTTACGGAACTTGGACAATTTCTTGCAAGGAAAAAAATTCATTCCCGATGAAGCTGTCCAAACCACCTTCAAAGATTTTATTGATTCTCGCTCCCACAAGTTTTTTAGCAATGGAATCAATTAACTACCTGTAAAATGGCGAAAGTGTATAGATAACCATGGTATATATGCTTCGATTGATTATATCCGTAATATGATTAAGAAAATATTTTTTTACTTTTTCGATATAAAACACTAATTTCATATTATGTAAGGACCGAATATATAACATATAATTATTTTGTTGAATTTAAGGTGTATTTTTACACTTATATATTAAATCTTGGAATATGCATCAGCAATATTGTTTCTAGAAATATCGTGTATTGTTGGAATCACGTTATACTGTTCAAATTGAATTACATGAATCGTAAGTAGGCCTTACGAAAGAAAGGGGATTCTTGGAAAAATGTAAATAGCTACCTTTTCCTCGCGACTCCTTAAGTCGGGATCAGAGTTATGGGTCATTTGACCCCTATTTATTCTCCCGATGGAATATTAAACAGCTTTAATGTCATATAAACATTCGTTAACCGGTTTTTAAAGAGTAGAAAAGGGCGGTATCAACCTGTAGTCTAATGCTGATTGATAATAAAATGGATTAAATAATTTCTCACAAATTCTCCACCTTTGAAACATACGGACACATGTGAAAGCTTGCTAGTATTTACTTTCTTTGTCGTCGTTTCTCAACTTTTGAGGTCAAAACCTATTTGGGGGTTGCAATGTGTTCAAACTATACGAATACGAAACATCGTTTTATTGTAGTATTTTAATTTATCAACATACAAAGTAAAATAATACAACATAATAAAATAAATTAATAGCCGAAGCCAAATAAACGATTCTTATTCCACGATTTGTAAGCGCGTTATCACGCTTGTAGAAGTTTATGTAATTTTAAAATAAAGAACTAAATATGGAGGTTAAAAGTAAAGAGAACCATCGTATATTGGGGAAATGTTTAGTGAGACATAACGCTGTATATGGTTATAGTTTAAGGATTATCTCTGTATTTACAATTTATTACCTCTTAGAGCTGGTGAAGAATTTGGAGATGTTAGCTATCAACTCGGTAATGAAGTTGATTGTTAAACGTTTTGTTTTATTGTGGTAAAGATAGTCGCACAATGTTATGCGTCACTTAATTGATTTTGGCTATTCAAAGAAGTACTTAGTAAATTCTTGCGCCCGTACATATAAGTACACGAATCCACTTTCCATAAAAGAGAACGAGGAACGCAGAAAGTTATTTGCTAATATTTCCAAAAAAGAACAGAAATCAAGAGGTTGATATTTTTATTTGGTGTAGAAAGCGCAAATTTGATAAACAACGTCAATGAAGAGAACGTGGGTTTAAATTTTTAAGTTATACTAGCTGTGCCCGCGAATTCGCCCGTGTGGTATATATTTCGTGTATGAAAAACAGACACTAAATAAAAACCTCAATATCACGTTACGGTATTTGACCGGTATAAGCTTTGACAATACCCAACTAAAACCATTTTAAATGTTAGCCGCCCTTAACGAAAATCTACTTTTATTTAATAACTTTATTTTTATAAACCGTTTATCTAGTGAATAATAATGCTTTATAGTATGCCTGTTTAGTCTAATTTAATAAATATATTGACTCCGCAAACACCAAACACGACATCTATCGTAGAAAATTTAGATCGAATCAATATTTTTAATTATTTGAAACATTTAAAAATAATAATAAAAAGCCAGCCTTAAATTATTAATATGAATGCTTACAGTAAATATACTTAAGTGTGACAATAAATATCGAACTCAAACTCATGATAATTTTAACCAAGTCGTACAGCGCCATCTATGAATATTCCTGGAAAATAAAAAAACGTACGATTACATTTATTGCATTTCTTGATAATTATGTACTTAAAGATAATATAATTTGGATTAATTTGGTATCTTTCCACTTCGTTTTACTAAACATTTTAAATATATGTATTACAAAATTACTTATACATACATACATTCATTTTTATATGTACATAACCTAAACACAATTTATAGACCTTACAAATTTCCATACGTGTACAAAAGCCTCGGAAATGTACCTTCACACTATAAAGTACAGTCATACCAAATTACATTAAATTCGGTCCAGTATAGTTTTTGCGTGATTTGCGTTCAAACATACAGACAGATAAAAATTTCAAATACTATCGAAATGTGTACTGTTCATGATTCTAAACCCCCCGTATTATTTTTTCTCAAATATCTTCAATGTACAGATTTCGAATCCTTTATTATAAATATAGATAACTATACATTCCCCCGAAAGATATTCCTTTAATTAAATCCTTTTCTTTAATTGAGGAACCCTGAAGGAAATACTTCAATAAATTGCCTACAAGACTTCTCGTCTTCTATATTACATTTTATATATGATATCTTTGAATTACTTTATTATGAATATATCTCTGAGAATGAACAGTATTTTGGTGGTTTGTTGCTTTGTGACTGTCAATGCCATACAAAGATTTTAGATATTTACAGTAAAGGCTAATTAATGGGTTTTCGGCTATATTTATCTAAATGTAAGGTTATCATCGCTTAGAATGTGAAATTATACAATAATAGTATCAGCACACAAATTCGTTAGCGTTAATTAAAATATACAATTTAATAACAGTAGAAAATAGCTAATAGCACTAGATAATGTAGCTTCGTATATGTGCAAGAATTTAGAATCGGATTAGTAGTTCCAGAGATTTACTCCTACAGACATACAAACTTATCTATTTATAAATATGTAGTACCTAGTTTAGACAAAGTCAGATAATAAGGGAAAACTTAATAATACTAAATAGTAATGTGTGTTATGTATGTCGTATACTCAATTACTTTAAGCATACTCGTGTGATCATTGTAAAATAATAAAATTAAACTTTCGTATTTTTATGTTTACTGAGAATAAATTGAATTAATTAATGCATATAAAATATTTATAATGAGTTAATAAACTCTTGGGAAATAAATCGCTAATGTGATAAAAAGAAATAAAGAAAACAACGGCGAATCCTGTTTATCCTTTAGTAGTCCTGCGATACGAACGAAGGTAACGAACATTTTTAGACATCCATTAATGACCAGGTGTTCAACTAAGATCTAGTTTTTAGCTTCGATTACTAGTGAATATTGCAAATTCCGTTGATTTTTTGTGTTAGCTGCATTCTGTGCCTTATTGCTCAGACAGTAAACTCCTAGAAATAAATATCTAAGATTTATATAAGTGGTTCAGTGTTAATGTACTTATTAGAAATTGATTTTCGTATTAACCACTAATGCTTTTAAATAAAGTGCTAGAAGGAGCAATCCTAGGCAACAGTTAATTTTTTGTTTGTTTTTGTTGATATAACACATTTACGTCTAAATGAAAAGTATTTATTTAAATAATTAAGAAAAAACAAATTAGTATTTTGGAGGAGTACTTTTTATACCTAATGTTTAACTTTCTGTTGGTCAAGCTAGCAATCTTAATAAAAACCCGTTATGTTTGTAACATTTATTCGAGCAGCTCTTCACCGGGCTCCAGGCAACGCATTCTTGTAGCCTGTCGTTATCTCACTTTCCGTACTTGCTTAAAGCTTGCCAGGTTGCTTGACATTCATGGATACTACTCCGCTTATTCGTAGTGTGAAGTTATATAGCCTATAACTTTTCTCAATAAAAATAGGCTATAAAATGCTAATAGAATTTTTCAAATCTTTCTTTTTATCACGTAAAACGTCACTATGAGTCTCTATGTAAGCCTTTTTAAAGAAGGAAAGATCTGATAATACATAAACATTTTTTTGAATGTTTAGTATGGTCTATTATTTTGTTGTACATGTTGGTAAATGCGTATTCATGGCAATCTTAGTCACCGTATTTACAGACAATATGACGAAAGAAATTAATAATCCAGACTACTAATGAATATTCTAAGGCTCTGATGAGAACTATATGTGATTCTGAAGACTTTTAAATATTTTTTTAAATATCTATGGACATAACTTGTATGTAATTTATACACGAATTCATAGACCTTATTGAGTTCTTTTATTACAGTAATGAATTTATAATGCTTTTACGTAGGTTTAATTTAAAAAAAAATGTTTATTATAGTCTACTGTCCCTAAGAGGTAGCTGTTTTATAATCGAAGATTCCCGCAATGCATGTACATTTTTAATTAAAACAACATTAACATTTTATGATAATTTTCAACGTATAAGCTGGTGTGGTTGAGATCTGTTACAAATAGATAAACCACATCCGGTAGTCTGTCTAAATATAAACCTAGAACAGAATATATTACTCTTTTTTACATTTTAATCAAATATTAATGAAGTATATACAAAGTAAAATGATACATTAATAATAATATTACAATGTGAGTGTCCACGGCTGGGCGAAGGTCGGGAAGAGCCCGGGGGAAGCTAAGGAGTTATCACCATGTATCAACGATCTATTGGCAATTTTCTCAGCGTAAGCCATTTAAGCGCCCGAGTTGATTCACCATAACCAGTTTTTTTATTTCTGCGGAATTTTAATTCCTTTTCTAAAATAAAAGTAGTCAAAATTGGTCCAACCGTTTCGGTGATTACCCGGAACAAACCGACAGACAGACAGACAAGAATTTTCATAATTGTTTTTTTATTATAGGTGTTACGTACATACTTTCATATGCATTTAGTAAAAAGCGGTTATTTTGACATTACAAACAGATAATTCAATTTTATTAATTTTATAGATTATTCTCACATACAGTGGTACTACGAGACCAGTTTTCAAGCGTGCCGGTTCCCTTACGATGTTTTCTTTCATTGTCTGACGCTGGTGTTACCGAATCTAATTATGAAATGTACGCAAACTGCGAAAACATGCCGAGACTAGAATATGCGATTATCGAATCTATATTGCACAGGTCTAGAGTACTCGACAGCCATTATTATTTTTGGATGATTCATTTTTTATTGGATGGCGGATAGATACATCAAGGTTAGTTCTATTTTAATACTTTAATATCGTAGGCATTGGACCTTCAACTTGAAAGATACACTAAGGAACTCTTTAAAATCATTGAAGTTTTCTTGCGATTTTTTTTTTTTATAATTAGATATGAGCAATATTGTAAAATAATGCAATGATTGCACTCTTCTAAATGACACAGAATGCACATAAGTTATAGAAAAAAAACATTATGCGGTACAAAAACTGAACAAACTAATCCATAATAAAACTAAGATATTTTCGAAAAATAAGTTAATATTTTTCAATACAGTATTTCACTGTTGGTTTTAATATACTCACATACACTACGTAAACTAATTTTAAATTTTTGTTACTCTATTGAAAACCGACAAAATTTGAGGTTTGGCTGAATATAAATAGCGCCTTTTGATGTTTTCCGTTTACCAACGACAGAGACAATATGCATGTGTCAAAACTATTTGTCTTTTTTTTCTAATATTTTGTGTTTTATGCTATTTCTTTTTTTCTATGATTAGTTGCGACAATAAATCATTATCATTCTTTCTTTGATACTGACGCTTTTAGCTGTATGATAACTCCCTCCATACATTCTGAACACTGTAATTTATGCAAACAAAATGTTAACAACTCCTTAATCTTATATTGTTTGAAAAGCATACATCTAAAGTAACGTGTTTAGCTTCCGCAGTACCACCAATAACAACGAATTGAATCGAATAATAATATAAACATTACCTGTTTGAATTTGAAAATTTCGAGTGCACTCGACGCTCAATAACTAGACCCTGAAGTATTCGAGTATAAGGAACTAAATATTTACAAACCATACCGGTTTCTCGGTACCGTGCACGTAAGTAGAAATAGCCGTTTTGAAAACAAAGCGCGTGCGTATGTTCCTCAGAACGCGTTGTATTCTACAAATAATAATAATAACCATAATAACAAATTAAACAAGTTACTGCAATAGGTCAGATATCAAATTATATGACAAAATCAGTAAAACCGTTTATCTTAGGTATAGACGTAGCCATACTTTATACACACAATTTATTATGAATTTAAATTGAATAATGCGAATTACAAATACTTATCTATCCTAATTGAAAGTTAATAAAGTTATAACAGTAGCAATAGTTATTCTTTTCATTGGCGTCCTCCCATACACACTTCATAATAGTTAAAAAACACTTAACATATATCCCGTCTTTGTTCTGATTTAGAAGTCTGTTTGTATTGAAAACATGCAGAATTGTTACGATTTTTTTTGTCTATACGAGTAGATATGTAACTAGAACTACAAATACCTTCGCTATCTAATCAATTCCTTGTTTCTTTACGCTGTCGTTTGTGAAATAAAATAAATATAACAAATTACATTACAATAAATTAAAACATAATAATAATAATAAATCTTTCATTTTGGATTATTTAAGACTTCACAATCCACCCTCATCAATCTCTAAAACTTTTATTATAGGATAAAAGGCTTGGATACTTGGAAATTGCGAAGAGTTTCTTCCGAGAAATAACACTTGCCGAGTATTATTACACTGTAGGTAGGCCTTTCTGCCGCACGTTCGATTACTATCTTGTTTTATTTGTATTTTCATATTGACACGTACGTTTAGGCAAATGGATTTGAAATGTAAAAACCTTTGCAATTTATTCGTTTAAAATGATAATGGTAACAGTTAAGAATTCTGGTGCTGGTGTTATTAGAATGAATAAGATTAAGAATGAGTATATCATAGAAATTATAAAAATAGCACCAGTGACAGAAATTGACGGAACAATAAATAGATTAGTGTCATGATTACGGTTAAAGTCACGTTAGTAAGACGAGTGTTGAATAGGAAGGTGGACGCATATAGGAGTACAGGAAGACCGAAGAATATATGGATGAATTGTGTGAGCAATTATATGTGTATAACGAGATGACAGCTGATAGAGAAAAGAGGAAGCGGAAACATATCCTGCAGAAGAAAAAGAGTCTTTGCACTATTTTCAGTTCTTAATTGAAATCCATATTATTGCGGATAATATGTCAGGGTAATTTAATACTATTAAGCGAGCAATTCTATAAATATGTATTTGGTTTCTCAGAAACGGCTTCAATGATTTATGTACAAATTTTGTATTTAGATATTGTTCTACTTGCCAAGTTAACTAGGTAGGTGTATTTTTTACAGACGCCGAGTACCGCTTAGTTTCCCAAATATTTCATAATTATTGTCTTTGTCTACCCAATACGTTGTGATTTTTGAAACTAGTTTGCAGTATTTTTATTGCATTCGTTTTCTTTGGAAAACGATTGACGCGACCCTATTAAAAGTTTTTTTTTCTATATTTAATAAAAGCGAAGGTATCGTGTCTCATCTCGTGTTTCGCATTCAAATCGTGTATTTCTATTTTCCAATTTGTTCAAGCCGTCTGTACCTCGAGTACATTGGCATCATTATTAAATAAACTGTTCGACTGTTAGTTATATTGGCTGCCGACGGATATGTGGGTGCGATCACTTTAGGTCGTTCCTTATCCGCAATCGGGCTTCGTCGTTGCCCACTTTATTTGATGGATGGTATAAAGAATTTTCGAGAACTTCAAACTTACGTTATATGCATATCACTCAAATTTCGATATAAGTACCTACATCTAAAATTAATATGTTATTAATTCTTACACAATTGGCTTACTCTTGTCTAATAACAGTGTTATCGAATCTATGCATGTAAAAATGGATGTCGGTTGATAAACTACAACATCGTCTGACCGATATCAATAAAAGCTAGTAAATCTAAATGCTATTTCACAGATAAAAGTTTTTATGATATCCCTGAATACGATAGATGACACTTTTGAGATATTGACTACTGGAAATGGCAGAACGTCGTCTGCAGGGCTAGCTAGTCTAATGTATTTAGAATCATTGTTATAGTTTTATTGTATATCTAACTATAATACCCTAATATATTGTAGAAGAGTTCTTGATTTATTTGTTGATATTTATAAGTACCTTTGAACGAAATTGTATTTGAATAACTTCTTAAATGGAATGAACAATATTTCCTCTATTATGAATTTATAGCTAAATAATTTCTTTGAACAAATTGTCAAGCCCTCCTCATATAGCAAAGATAAGATAAAACTTTATCTGTAAATAACTATAATAACTGTTTTGTTATCGTCAATGACAATAATACATTCAGTTACTTAGCTATAGAAAATCGTGACAATTTCGAAGATATAAAAACAAGGAACCTAAGATATATTTCATTAAACTCATAATTAATTTAAATTATAATAAGAAGTGTTTTTCCATTAATTTTTTTTTTGTATAAAATAAATACAACTATTAAAAACAGTTAAATATTTAAAATCGCGGCGATCGAGTGGTTAGACAGGCGGAATGTTGATTGAATGCCAACATGTTCGTGCCCGGGTATGTATCTACGAATTTTGCGGAATTTGCGTATATTTACTAATCTAAATTGGTAACATTATCGGTTGACGGTGAAGGAATATGAGGTACATTGTGAGGAAACCGGAACGCTTGAAAAATGTTGAAAAACACGCACATGTGGGAAAATACAGAACTATGGATCTCTCGGCGTTTGAGATTGCCAATAATACGTCATAAGTTGGCGTGGTGATTAAGTTTGTGATCCCTCGGGAAGAGGTCTCTGCGCAGCCGTGGGATTCTTGCAGACTAGTATTATTATTTTATATTGTGGTCGTCCATCAATATCCACATCCAAGAGAGCGGTAAGCTTAATCAAATGTTATTAATTTTGTTTATTTGCTATAATTCTTTAACTCGGTGACTACACAATTCTGCAAAACTTCGCATTGTCATATCTTTACATTCTTTAACGTATATTGAAAGTGTGGAACCATCTCCCGGACGTTTTGTTCTCGCCTTATGACAACGGGTCCTTTAAGCTTTTAAGTTGAAGAGATATTTGACCGTCGATGGATTACCGATCTCACGGTGGTTGACGTTGTTTTGGATTATGCTTAAAACAGTGAACAGTGCCGTCCTTCAAAGTATAAAAAAATGTAACTAAAATTTATGATCATCACAATGAGTAATTGATTTACTAAACCTTCCTAAACATAATATCCCTAAAAATATTATTTCCTTTGTTGTTAAATGTTGACCTTAAATTTTTTGCTATAACTGTTACGGATTATAAGCGTGTTACTTATCTAATGACCTCTAGACGTTTGGAGCATTATTATTGTCAATTCACACTACTTTGAATTCTTTTGATCGTTTATTTGAATGTCTGATTTATTGTTTTCTTCGCCAGAAACGAGTGCTAATTGTATTTCTAGATATCGACATGTTTGTGTATTCAAAAACATTGCCTTATCGAGAATACGGTACAAGATATTATTATAATAAAAACAAATCATCGTCATCATACAAATTATATTCGCAAACGTCCTTGTCATGAATTAGCATTGTACATTATAATAATATGTTAATAACTTCCCATAGTAGGCATGTTCGTCTCTTGTGTGTAGAGTTTATCGATATTTTCTAAATACATATATAATTGTTGAAGGTCAATAGTTATGATATATATAATTATAATTACTGAGGGTAAATATGATTAAAATATCGGAATTTCTATAATATAGATAGTTGTGTATTTGTGATTACAAGTTTATTTTCCAAATTCCAAATAGAAGTGTCTGTAATATCAAAATAATAGCGTTTTATTAAATGCATATGAAAGTGTATTCGGTAGTTATAACGAAATGCTAATTTTTAGAATTTTTATCTATCGGTCTGTTTGTTCCCGGTAATTTTCGAAGCGGTTGGACCGATTTTGACGGGACTTTCACTGGCAGATAGTTGATATTATAAGGAGTAACTAGGCGACTCTTATTTTAGAAAAAGAAATAGAGTTCCGCGCTAATTAAAAAATCTGGCCATGGTGAAACAATTCGGACGTTGAGTAAACCATAAGAGATATATTAAATTAATGTACTTACTACAAATTGTAGACGTTAAAAAGACCTACAAAAAAATCAACTAAAGTCAGATAGAAAGGTATCTATCTTCTAAAGATCACCCACAATGAGCATTTTTATCTTTAAAATAACCGGGAACGAGGGTAGTACGATTCGCACGTGTGCCTAATCGACTGCATTATGTACTCCACACGAATGCAGCCGCGGGCACAGCTAGTCTATTATAAAGGACAGTAATTACGAATATGACAAATTTTTTGCCTGTTTGTGTCTATGCCCGGATGTAAAAAGAACGTCTTGACTGACTTTTATTACATTTTGTAGTCGGAATATTTGTCCTTCGTCAATTGAAAGATTGGCTAAAAGAATTTTTAATAATAATTTTAAAAATCCTGGAAAATTATAATTTTATAAAAAAAAGTTATTTCTCAATTAATTATGACATTTTGCATGGGAAGTATATTATGTCATGTCAAAATTGACAGCTTATTAAAGAAAACAAAAATAATTTTATTTAGTTAAAAAAGATAATTGCGAAAAGTTCAATTTATATTTATTAACGTTCGAATTTAATGGCATTGATAAAATTGATAGCCTATAACATCATAACTTATAAACAATAATATTTTTATATATCATAGAATATTAGTTAATATAAAATTACGAGACGAAAATACTTACGTGGGTCCTGTAAAAATAAAATAGTAACATTATTTTGTCACAGTTTGAACACACCTACAGGTGTTTGGCGATAGATTTTCTACTTGAAAGTAAGTAAGTAGTAGGAAGGCTTTAGAAAAAGCTTTACTTACCACGTTGTACAAAATTGCCAAATACATACATTTAAGGTAAAAAAGATTGTTCTAGATTTAATCCCACATTTTTTTTGTTTACTCGGTTAAGTAAGTCTACGTACATTGTTTGTATTATTAAAAAGTTGAATATAGATTATCATTTATATCGATATTTCATGTAGTGCTTCCCTATTGGTGTGTCGTTTGAATACAATACGAGAGCGTTGCAGTTTTCCTTGATCGGCCCGATTTGAGTTACGACGCGACGCAACAACTTATTTATAGGTTCCTGAGAACATGAGCACCGTGCATCTGGTTGATTTCTACGTACATCGTTGCACGTAGAAAGTCTATTAGTGGTAAACCTTAACTGGTACTATAAAGAAGCCCTTTAAAGACAAATATTGAATTTCCGGGGAAAAATTTAGAGCGAGTAACTGAAAATAAGGCCATACATTATGTATTGTAAGTGTATTCCTTTTGAAAAGATTAACTAATAGCTTTTTCCAGAAACTTTGTCTGCGTATGTATTGTACTATATCCTTTTCCAAGTCAGAGGTTGATTGAGATCGCTTCACAGGTTTAGTCGTTAAAAGTTAACAAATTGAAGGAGTTACATAATGCTATAAGAAAAGTACTAAAACATTCATAAAGAGAAGAAGTACAATTGAGTATTTATAATTGTATATTTGTGTTCCGAGTTATGGACACAAGTCCGTTTATATGCACGTTCATAATGTGGATTTCTATTATATCTAATGCATTAGTTTTTAGGCACATTTAAGCAAAGGTTTTTTAAGTAACTTTCAAATTAAAGGTAAAACAAGCAACACCTTTGTCCTCGCCTCTTCCCGTTGTACGCTGTCGGTTTTGTTAATCAAGAGGCCCCATTTTCTTCTTTGTACAACAACTTCAATTGGTCAGGCCGAGACGCTTGATCAAATGGTCTGCGTTTTGCCTTTTCCTCTCTTTCCTGTTACGTTGAAAACATATTTTCAATATTAGTCTGAACTGCCTCATATAAATTCTTTACGCACTTTATCATTAAGTGTGACTCCAGCGCACGTAACGTAATATACGAGTTTCAGAGGTGTGCAGTTTTTTTTCATGGGTTTTCTTTGAAGGACTACCTCCACCCTTATTTCTAACGTAACACATACTGGAACCAACTCAAGGTGTGTTAGGTGTTCCAACTCAATTCTCAGGAGTAGCAACTAATTATGATTATGCTCCGGCCTATGGTACTTTTAAGGTTGCCTGGTCACAGCTTTAGGCTGCAGTGACCACTGAATATAAAGCAGACTCAGTAACAAAAAAGAAGTTTTCATGGTATTTAACTTAATCTTCAGTGTCTGGACACAGAACGTAAGGTTTTATGTATTTAAAGTCTTATGCCGTCCATCAAAATAGTTATTGATTCTGATATCGATTAATAAACACGAAGGTAAAACGTCGGTTGACCGTGTACAATCACCTTGCACTTCAACTTTACTCGACCTGCATTTTGAATTAAAAGATTCCAAAATGTATCGGCGGGCTCCCACGCGAATATAATTATCGCGTGTATGTAAATTATGTATTGTTCTATGATTTATTTTTTACTGACGATATAATATACGGCATTACGCCGTCATACGAAAATGATGTTTATTACTTATGCATTTGGTTTTATATTGGTCTTGCTATAATACTTCTCGTGTTTACACCTCTTCGTTATGAAAATGATTTTCGTTTATTACCAACTTTAATGAAGCTGTTCTAACAGTCATGAAATAACTTTTAAACTGGTTTAATGCTTGTAAATATAGGTTTATAGTTTAACAGGTTTAATTTACAGTGGGTTCATATGAAAACCTTGATCACTTCTTTTAAGTTTAAAAGTTGACTGGCTTCCGAGAATGTATTGCGGATCTTCCTCATATTCTTAAAGCATACTTATAACTTTACTTAGTTTAGCAAGAGTATGTTTTAATATATGGAAGAGTTCTTAGGATTGTTGTCCTGTTGAACTCAAATTATTTCTTAGTTACATATTGTGGCGCCTCATTCGCCACTATTTTTGTACTGGCTGTTTTAGAATCGATATATTAAAATACTTAACGAGATGGCAGATATCAATTTAGACTGTTGGTTTCACGACACGTTACTTTGAATTGTACTATTTCTTACCAAGTAAATATGCTAGCTCTACTGATGTAGTTTATTTTCATTAAAACATACCAAAATATTAAGTTAGTCTACATAGAGCAAGTTTAATAAAGGTACAAGGTAAATTGAAAATTTAATAAACCCCCGGCACAAGTAGCCTGTTCATTGATACCACTTTAATGAGTGCAAACACGATATCTCTGCTGTAAGTTGGTGAGGAGTTAGGTATCCTACATATTCGCTGCAGCATCAGGTCAAGGTTTTTTTAATATTATTGAAGTAACAGAATACCAAATCTCGATTCAATCAGCAGACATGTGGAAGAAGCTCACATCTATTTATCAACTAAAAAAGATCTGATTATCTTCAAACGGCTGAATAGAGTTTGTTGAATCTCAGAACACTCGATCAAGTCACCTTTCAAACAAAATAAAATAATCAAAATTGGTTCAGCCTTTTGTGAGTTACGATGCCACAAACAAGACACACAGGTACTCACGTAAAATTTATAATACCTCTCTTTTTGCGACGGGAATTAAAAATACAATAATATGAGCCGTGTAACAAATACAATCTGCTAATAAAACTCTAACATTGACCGACAACCCACAGCTTAAACTGATGGGTCCAAGAAAGTGTACTACGAAAGGATTTCTGAAAATTCATCTCCTAAGTGGGTTAAAAATAGGATGACTCCTGAGATAATGTCGGTGGGAAATCAAATCGGATTTTTAAATTCTAAGTAAAGATTGCAACGAAATAAAAAAGACACAAAACTATATACGTTACGGACGTATAATGAGTTCCTTGCTGAGATTTTCTTAGTGGACAACAGTATGGGGCTCATCAAGATGGAAGTTAAAAGGTTTTTAAGGATGTGCTGCTGGTGTTGCAAACGTTCATACACGACGGTGACCAAGTACCTTCAGGCGGACCGTACTTTTGTTTGTCATTAAATTTCATTGTAAATCGTTTGTACAGTTATTAATACTAGCGGTTCCCCAATGGTCCAAATTCAAACAGCGACTTTTTCATTATAGACTATATTATCTTTTTACGTTTTCAGTATGAACGTAAACAATGAATATCACTTGCTTTTACTTTTTACTCAGTGTCAATGTTAATGTTTTGGGGGGTCTAAGTTCAATGTTACATGTCGGGGTAGTATTCGCAGTATTATTTAATTTAATGTATTAGTAACACATATATAAAATTAAGCTTTCTCCGCTCATTCTCCATATAAACTATAACCATGCCAAATCTCACAGTACTCCGTGCGCGCAATATGCTTAAAAATGAGTCAGCAGTTTTCTCCTCATATAATAATATATAGATTCCCCTTTATCGACGAGTGACGTATCAAGTGAAGCAGCTTTTGTAATGGGTTTATATGGAGGCGAAGCTTACGTCAGTCATGACGTCAGTTTGTATTTTGTTGTAGTGAATGTACGCCTAATTGAACCTTTTGCGTGGTATCTATCTATACAATTAATAAAATTGAAGTGTCTGTTTGTAATGTCAAAATAACAGTTTTGTTACTAAATGCATATGAAAGTATATACGATACCTATAAAAAAAAGCCCATGTCTGTCTGTCTGTCTGTTTGCTCCGGGTAATCTCCGAAACGATTGGACCGATTTAGATTGGACTTTCACTGGTAGATAGCTGATGATATAGGGAGTAATTTAGGTTACTTTTATTTTAACAAATAAAAAAAAACTGTTTATGGTAAATAAATTCGGGTGCTTAAATGGCTTATGCTGAGTAAACCATAAGAGATATAGAAAATGAATGTACTACATAATCATAGGCATTAAAAAGACCTACAAAAAGTCTCGAGAGTATACGTCTATCTTCTAAGGAACACCCACAATAAGCAATTTTGTCTCAAAAATCGCCGGGAATGGGGGAGCATGATTCGCGCGGGCATTCTGTAGTCCACGTGAACAAAGCCGCGGGCACAACTAGTTTATAATAAATATGAGTTATTCGGTTTTGTATAACTGTGTAAACCGTTACACAAAACAAAACCTATGATAGCCAGATTCACGAGGAATAATATAGGCTATCTAACATTAAGCTACACCTTTCGGCTAGATTTTAATATTGATTTTTGTTATGTAAGTCTCAAGTGGAAGCTCTCTCGAACTGCTTTCTCCGCGTGGGCTGGCGTAATGGTTAATGATACATAAATACAATGTTCTGTAAAAATATTGGCCCTTAGTATATAAAAAAAAAGGTCAGCGATAGCATATGCCTATCTCTTATACATAGCCACAATTAGGTATTGTGCGATTATTTTTTTCAAAGATGAAACATTTTTTTTTGAGCATTATTTTTTTTATTTATGACATATTAATCCTTACGAACAAAAGTTACTTTATTATAAAGACAATTTTATGAAGTAAATATTATATTTGTTATTTGGACACATTGTTTAGGAGATAATGAAAAATATATTAGGTAGGAAATTTTATATTATATTTCTCTTTACTCGCTCATGCATTTAAAAAACTTCCTTCCTGTTGATACAAAGATTTCCCTAGTAAACACCCTTCTTCTCGCTTTCCTGGATTATATGGACGTTGCTCATTTGAACTTCTCAGATTTCTTAAATAAATTTGTTCGTCTACTCAATAACTGTATCCGTTTCATCCTTCGTATTCGGATGTTTGATCACGTATCTGAATACCGAGCCAGATTGAAATGACTATCTATTCGGCAACACAGGGATGTAAGTGTCTTCTTTTCTCCGTACATAATAATCCCAACCCCCCTAAATTCCTTCAAGTATTCGCTACGTAGGTTTTACTTGGAGCAGTTGAATATTGGCTAGATTTTTTTCAAATAAATATTATACACACCTTGCATATTTGCATGACCTTGCTTTCTCTTGTTCCCCTGGAAGACTGATAGAGAATGCTTTTGAGCATTAAGTCCTCCAATTGTACTTTTTTGTGCCCGCCATGTAATAGGCTCGCCCCCTATTACATGGGACCTATAAACATACACGGCGAACTGTGGGTGTACATTAGTACATCTCTGCCTAACTCTTCGGGGAAACAGGCGTGATGGTATGTTATGCTATGTGCACATATATATATACATTAAAATAATTTGTACTTACGGGTAGTGAGATCAATTATTTATGATAAGCGACACCTGGTGCGTTGACGGCGCGATGTTTGTCGGATAAAATTTACACGGGTGAAATCATGGGGCACAACTAGTTAAGACATAAAACGACAGCAAGTGTTTTGCATTTCTCTGTTGGGACATACGATAGCTTGGATTCCACGTAAACCGATCAAAAATTTTCTTGAGAGATATGTTGTTTTTTTCCCCCAACTTATTCCTCTCCTCTGACGTATATAATGAAATTTATTTAAAAACATATCTCAGTAACGATTTGCTATTGTGGCCGGTGTTTGTGTTATGAAAGAAACTTTAACTGTGGATCTTTTCCTCTTTCATAAACATTTAAAGTAATAACTAAACAGATTATTTCAGAGTTTACAAAATTACGACGTCATCGAACGAGAAGTTGTAATTTACGGTAAGCAGTGAATTCTGGGGAAATACATCATCAGCTATGAAATAATATTCGACTATGTTTATATTTATCCTCAGCACTTCATTATTAAATATTTCCCATAGACTCACTCAGGTTACCATCTAAGAGTTATACCGGGAATATGTATCATTAGTTTCGTTCGCGGTAATTACAATACATACAATATTTCATGTCATTTGGGGAAACCGTAGCTTTCTATCAGTGAAGAATTTTTAAAACCGGCTCAGTAGTTTATCTCTTTCATAGTATAGATATGGGGGATTATATCCTATCATACACGTGCCTTTCTGTCACAAACCCACACATAAAATATATAATATACATTAGTATATATATTACAATATATATAATATAATATAATTATATATTAGTATATACATTATATAGTTTGGTATGTCCCAACAGAGAAATGCAAAACACTTGCTGTCGTTTTATGTCTTAACTAGTTGTGCCCCATGGTTTCACCCGTGTAAATTTTAAACGTATGCTGCAGTCGACGCAAGCGTAGCCGCGGTCACAGCTAGTTTGAAAATAAAAAAGGTTATTAAACTCAAATGGTTTTCGTGTTAAAGTATGTAATTACAGAGATTTAGTAATTTTGTTTATCAGCTTCACGTTTATCTCGATCGTTGAAACTTTAGACCGTTGCATGTTTTTTAATAATTACATCGTTGAACTTAATATGATTTCTTCAATAATCTAGCAAAAGCTGATTACGTAAGTGCGTGATTAGTAATTATAATGCATCGAGCGTAATTACATTGTGTGTAATTACAATATGCGGTTTTCATGATACTCTATTTTTTCTATATTCTACACCATAATATTAGTAAAGTAGTGTCAGTGTCAGTGACTCCCTAAGTACACCTGTTCTAAAAGGATTCTTGGGATGGGGATGTTTAATTCAAACCACTACAGTTGTATTATTTTTGGTGAATAGATATCTAAATTTACAGATTTACAGAAGGCTTTGTTCGTTTATAATGTATAAACCATGGTGATGGGTATGGCAATAGATTTAATTAAAACTGAATTCTTGCGTATGCTTTAAAGAGAATTTGCTTGAACTCCGGAAGGATGACTGCGTCTTGCACGGAATTACGATGTAATCTGTGTCTGAGATCCATTACAAATAGGCGGCCATTATAGATAAGTAGTATTTATTTTTAATTTATTAAGGACACAGGATTCGCATCCTTTAGGCTTGACTTAATACTAGTTTTCTTAATTAAAGAACGTGCTAAAAGTAATTGTTCTAACTCACTCCGCTTTAAGTTCTGTCACTAACATAAGATGTTTTATGTAAAATTTTTGATAGTGGCAATAGTGTTGCCAAGGGAAAAATCTAATGAGAAATTCCACTGTGTAGCGATGTAACGGAGATTCCTATAATGCGCATACAATTAATATTTATCAGTACTAATGAGGTAGGTAGCCTACTCAAAGTAATTATGCGGGCTATATAATTAGATGCAGGATGCAACACAGTTTATATTGCATCGGGATAATGAGATGAATAAAATAACTTTGTATCTGATCTATCTCTCGCAGTATTTTTTAATAGCGTTACTGGGAATTGTGACGATGTTCTTTATCATTTACTTAAAAAAAACACTGAGATATTAAATTAAGTTTATTGACCGTCAACGCGTGGCTTAAACCGTTGGGTTTTTAGAACCATGAAATTTTTGCAGAGGGGTTCTAAGAAGGATTTTTGAAAATTCGTCCTCTAACGGGGTTAAAATTGCTGAAGTGTTACCGGTGGAAAATTCCATTGGGCTCTCACGGTTAGTAAAATTTATAAATATTAATATTAAAAAGTTGTTGTGGAGTAATTAAAAACAAACTCATTTTATGTAATTCACGTAATTATTATTCTTCCTGCCCTTATCCCACACTGGGTGGAGTCGGCACAGCACGTCTTCTTGCTTTCATTCCAGCCTATTACCCGTCTTCTCTCCCTCTTCTCGCATTACCGCTTACTGTCACCTCCATTGTCTTTTTCGCCAAATGGCTGTCACCCCTTCGCACAACATGTCCGTACCAGCATAAACTACCACTTTTTAAATTCTCAGTCACTAGTGCTACTTTCAGGCTTCCACTAACATACTTATTCTTTATTCTATAGGTACATTCTGATCACTTCGCACATCCATCTCAACATTCGCATCTTTACTACATATACTTTTCTTTCATTCACCGCTTTCGTAACCCAGCACTTTGGTTCACACAAAACGATAGTTCTTATAGATTTTCCCCATAAGTTTATGTAACAAGAGATTATAGGTAAAAATTATTAGAGCAATCGAACAATTAAAAAAGTTTTTGTAGGACCACCTTTCTGTGAGGAAAACAAAAACTATAAATTTTCTTTAGCGCCACTGTGATTTGAGAAACGATGAAACTCAAAAAAAAAAATTCCTCAATCCAGCATCCCAATTAGTTATTTTTTATTGGGTCCAAACATTCTTTTGATATTGATGAATTATAAATATTATTTAATTATTTCGCGCTATCTGCATCACATTTCAAGTTCATTGTCCCGTAAAGTATACCAGAAGTTTTCGATATAAAGAAAAGTGTATTAATTGTATCTCATTTGTGACTTAACGCATGATAAAATATAACAATAAAAATCAATAAAATTCGCAAAATAAATAAAAAATCTTTTAAACGTTGCATTCCTATTTTATTTTGGGCAGAAAAAAGTGGCTATCACCATTATAAAGTCGACAGACTATTTTCAATAACACTAGATAATATGCATAGAACCATATGGCTTGAGGGGATACATTACGAATACTTGAGATATAAAGAAAAAAAAGAATTCATGTCAAAGAAATCTAAAAAGTGGGTGTGAAGCGTTTTAATCGTTAACAATCAATATTTATGTGTTTTACTCGAAATGGGCATACAATTTATACCAATAGGGGTTTCATATTTATCTCTTAGCTTTATATGGCGCTGATAAATAAAGTGGACTGGTGTGATCCCGCTATTATTGTAAATTATTAGTCGGGCCGCGCAGAGTCTTGCTTGACTAGTTGAGCGCCATTAAAATCTTTTTTGATGTTAAGAGCAGGGTTTTTATATAATTTTATGCTACTTTGCTACGAGGTCTGCGAAATTGCAGTTTTTTTTTTAAATTATAACAAACAATAATTGTTGACATAAACTTTATACGGGCGAAAGAGCAAAATCATAATGCGTTGGGGCTGTCTGCTTTAGTATTGTAAAAGTTTGAAACATGAAAAATACTTTTACATATTATGCATTATTGTTTTTATGGTTCCATTGGATTTTTTATTGTAGTTGATTTATTAAAAAGGATGGCCAGTGGCCAGTGCACTACATTTCACTTATATTTATATACTAAAAACATTTTTCAGTGTATTTAAGGCCACCACCGCACCGCATGCTTCATACTCAATAAATAGATTTTTATTTAAAATAAAGCAATATTAGACATGAAAATGATAATAAAAAATATAAGTCACAAGGTCTAACAAACACAAGAAAGAATAACGCTCATCGATGCGGACAATTTGGGTTTAATTTTATTGATCAGAAATTCATAGTCGCGAATGTCGTAGTGTTACCGGTTTAGACATATTTTTTATTTTGTTACACGAATTAAAATTGTTTATACATTCAGACGTATATTCACGTTGACCAAGTGTAATAAGGATAAAATATAACATTATTCGAACGACGAATATTATGAAAACATTCGTCAATATACATATATTTTTTTTTAAGTTTCAAATTTTTTTGTGTTCGGTTTTTAGTACGTGTGCAAAATTTCAAACCATTCGAACTTGTAGAAGTGAAAATTTATTGGCAAGATTTCATACATTCATATATTAATAATTGTTATTTATACACCTAGCTAGTTTAGGGGTGTTATAAAAAAATATAGTACCTATTTGTAAAAATAATCTAATTGGTAAGTGTTTTCTAAGCGCGTTACAGGCGCCGAGCTTCGGTCGATACCTTGCAAAAAATTGTTCAACTAATAATATTATTAGGTTTGCTACATAGTCGTTTCATGTCATGTTATCTCATGATGTACAAACGACTACTAGATAAAGATTATTACGCAAATTTTTACAAACGCCGACCCGTGATAAATCTTGTACTTATAACAAAATTTCAAAAACATAAAAAATAAAATAGATGTTTCATTAAAAAATCTGGTATTTGTTTACAGTACGTAATATAATCTTGTAAATTGAAGTTCATGTCAAAGTCACATTAGATCGTTTCAATTATCCACAAAAGCTTTATCTAGTTTTCTTCACACAAATTACTTGGGTTACCATTAAATTGTAATAAGTCTGATTTGGAGTCTAGACGTGCTAGTCTAGACTTGATGACCTATGTAAGTATTTGACTACGCTGGAAAATCGATGCGATTTGCGACAAGGTCACTCGGTCGGTTCGCTCACGTAGCCCGGTCAATTAACTAATTAAATTGTTTGCATATTTTCGTATAATTATGTAGGATAGTTTGGTAGGCATGGCTTGCAAATTGCGCAATTTCGAAATATTATTATATATACTATATTTCACAAAAGTACAAATGGAGGACTTAATGCTAAAAAGCATTCTCTACCATTCTTCCAGGGAAGCAAGAGAAAGGTATGCATAATATTTAGTAAAAAAATATAAAATAATCTAGCCAATATTCAATTGTTCCAAGTAAAACCTACGGAGCGAATACTTTCCAGATGACGCTGCAGTTTCAGGTCAAGGTTTTACTAATATCATTGGAGTAACAGAATACCAAATTTCGACTCGATCAAACCCGTGGAAGATGCTCACTCTATTTATCAAGTAAAGAAGAGCTGATTACTTTTAAAAGGCTGAACAGTTTTTTTTTAATCATAGCTAATAACACTCTCAATCGAGGCACCTTAAAAAGACTAGACCAAAATCGGTTCAGCCGTTTGTGAGCTACGATGCCACAGACAGACATTCACACGTTCAACTTTTAACACCCCTCTTTTTGCGTCGTGGGTTGAAAATTTTAAGTGAAATACAAGCTACCATTAAACTTGTAATTTTCAGTTTGCCTACTATTTCAACTTTGAATTTAAAACGTTGCTATTAATTACACGTGTGTTTAATGATTAAATAGAAAAATTTACATGTGAAAAAGCGACAGCATGATCTAATTAGAAAGCCATTCAGAAAGTTTGTACCAGTTCTACTACCATCCACATAACACAATGATTGAGGACGTCAACAGTGTCATCTGGCGACAAATGTAGATTTTTGCTTGTTGCTATTCTCCGTGGCGAAATTTCTAGAGTCATGAGATTATCCGAAGCTAGTAGATTAGTCACTGACATAGTGTTGAAGGCTAGGAAGTTGAATGCGCTGAAAAGGCATGACGTACGCTGGGAGGTCCAAAAGTTCGTGTAATGTAGGGCTTGGAGTGGGAATAGGGGCGCTCGCTTAGTGTCGTACTAATTGGGGACTCATCATTAAAATATAAATTGAGTTTCAGCCCTATTGCGTCATTCGTTTACGAACACTCGCCTGCTAAACAAGTCAATCTGGAAGAAAACGAAAACTATGGAGAAAATTGAACACCGTGCTGTGATAAAACTACTTACCAAGCAAGGAAAGAACGCTCAGACCATTTTGAATAAAATGGAAACCGTTTATGGGGAACAGTGCCCTAGTAAATCTATGATTTACAAGTGGCATACATGGTCGGGAGTCGATTGAAAACGACCCCCTATCAGGAAGGCCAGTTGAGGCCACCACATCAGACATCGTCGAAAAAGTGGAAAAAATTGTACTGGAGGACACCCATTTGAAGAAAAAACAGTTATCTGCATTAATTGAAGTATCAGATACAATCATTTTGCGAATTCTACATGAGAACATGGGTATGACAAAAGTGAGTGCGAGATGAGTACCGAGAACGCTCACGCCGCGCCGCCGCTTCAAAGACAGCAGCGCGTCGATGCGTCAAAACAATTTTTGGAGTTGTGTGGAGACGAGAACCTAAACAGATTTTGGAGCGGATTGTTACCGGAGATAAAACATGGGTTCATCACTTTGAGTCCGAGTCAAAACAAGAGTCCATGCAATGGCATAACAAAGAGCCACCACCGCCAAAGAAATTCAAAGGATCGGAGTCGGCTGGAAAGTTGATGGCTATTATTTTTTGGGATTGTTAGGGGATAATACTGATTGATTACAAAGAAAAGGAAAGGATCATAACCGGAAAATACTACGCAACGATACTAGAAAAATTAAAGGGGGCCATCTAGGAAAAACTTCGAGGAAAATGGACCAAGGGTGTGTTGCTCTTGCAAGACAACGCGCCAGTTCACAAGAGCAGAGTTGCAATGGCTGCTCTGCACACGCATGGCTTCGAATCACTAGTCCACCCACCCTACAGTCCAGATCTGGCCCCAAGTGGTTTTTATTTGTTTCCCAATTTAAAAAAAGACTTATGGGGAAGGAAATTTTCCGACGACAAAGTGGTAAAGATAAAAAATATTTGTACGATGGTTTAGAAAAATTAATTCATGGATCTAATAAATGTATTCAGCCCAAGGGTAATTATATAGAAAAGGAAAAATAGATTTATTGTTTCATTTTAATTAAAACCCTTCCATTCCACGAACTTTTGGTCCTTCCCTCGTATAATAACTGCGGTAGAGAAGTTCTCGAGTGGGACCGCGTCTTCATCTTGCTAGATGAGGTTAAAATCTTTTAAGAATACATCTGAAAGCAATTGCTTACAGAACAGCTGAGGATCGGACTAATTGGCGATGATTGTGAGGGGACAAGTTATTGCATAATACAACAGTTGCCTAACAAAGCCTGATAATAATTATAACATATAATTTAATCTTTTCAAATTATTGATAAATTGATCAAAACATTTTTTGAGGAAAACAACCTTTACATTGATTTTAAGTCTGGCTTGGTGCTCGAATACATTTAAGTATATTAATTATTAACTAGCCCGGCTGACGATCTGCCCTTTTCAAATCTATACACTTAATAAAATTGAAGTGTCTATTTGTAATGTCAAAATAACAGCTTTTTACTAAATGCATATGAAAGTATATACGATACCTATAACAAAACACCCATTTTAAAAATTATTGTCTGTCTGTCTGTTTATTCCGGGTAATCTCCGAAAAGGTTGGACCGATTTTGACAAGACTTTCACTGGTAGATAGCTGAATTTATAGGGAGTAACTTGGGCTACTTTTATTATACAAAAAGAATTAGGGTTCCGTACAAAAAAAACACTGGTCATGGTGAATCAATTCGAGCGCTTAAATGGCTTACGCTGAGTAAACCATAAGATATATAGCAAATTAATGTACTAAACTATTGTAGACATTAAAAATACCTACAAAAAAGTCTGGGAGAGAATCCGTCTATCTTCTAAGAAACACCCACAATAAGCATTTTGTCTTTTAAAATACCCGGGAGCTGTGGAACAAGATTGGCGTGGGCATTTTGTAGTCCACGTGAACGAAGCCACGGGCAGAGCTAGTAGTCAATAAGTCAACCACAGCGCCACCTATTTCGATTTGTTTTCTGGAAACTTTTCCAGGACCATAACGTAGGAAAAAATAAGAATTACACATATCGTTCGTATCGTGAGTTATCATGGATTTTGCGCACATAAATTGAGTTCAAAAAAGCTATTTCTGTTCTTCTAAAAAATTACAATATTCCTTGTAACTTTTAAAAATTTGATTAAAAAAAAAATCTTTTTTTAGACTTTTTTTATCACTAATAGGTTGGTCACAATCTCACCTTATGTTAAGTGACGATGAGGCCGAAGGTGGGTGACACGCTAAGCCTAGTGGGGACACGAAAAAAGAATTAGCCGAATCAGCCCAGTCTTTCTCAAGTGATGCGATTTTATTAATAAGCATATCTATATATATCTTATTATTAATTTGTAGTTGTGTATGTATAAGTATTTAGATCTCATATTATACTAATTAATTACCCTTACATCTTTCTACACATGGACTCTAAATAGGATATGTTAATCATTAAATTCTTTTCAAAAAATATTATTTGTACGTTACGTTTCTCTTAGTTTATTAATTATTAATTTATTTATAAATCATATTATTTAATAATTTTTTTGCCATACAATTTATTTTGGTCTTATAAATCTATTCTATTACAGTTTTATAGACAGGTTAGGTATACTATTTATTTCCGTCAATATTATTCTATACAGTTATGTCCTTCATAAAGTTTATAATATGTATGTACTATGTAGTCCTTTCAGGTTGTTAATTATTGTCTATATTTATGGAGTAAACTGAGTGATGTCACAGGCGGACCCGTTGGAATAAGATTGGTTGACACATGGACGACTTTATTATTTTGTTTTATTATAATCGAGAGGTGACTTTTTATGCATTTTTGGAACACTGTTCCTCGGAATGCGTTGGTGTTATGTATCTTTTTAAGGCACACTTGTATCATTTTTCATTGTAATAATACTTGCCAATCGCACCAAAAGCGAACACATCCTAATATGTATTTCTCAAATGTCGAAGCGAATTTTGTATAATGTTATTATAAAATTCAAGGAAAACTATCAATCTGAAAAAGATTTCGGAGAAATGAACTCGTAAAAAAGATGAAGTGATAATAATAAGTTGGGATTTCCAAGGTGTACGAGTTATTTGCGGTTACGTCGCTAAGAATACGTAAAATGATACAAGTATTACAAATTTTTATCGAGTTCCGATGAGCATTTATAATGAATGACTAGCGGTCGCCCGATGTTCGACATTCAACCAGCGACTTTTTGATTATAGACTATTTATCTGTTTTACATTTGTTGTATGAATGAATGTAAACAATAAATATTATATCACTTGATGTCACTTTTCACTGAGAGTTAATGTTTAGGGAAGGGGGGGGGGGCACTGGTCAGGGTAGTATTCGCAGTATAATTTAATTTAATGTAGTACAATAACACATATTATAGGTATATAAATTTTAGCTTTCTCCACTCCTCCATATAAACTTTAACCATGCCAAAACTTAGAATCCTCCTCCGTGCACGCAATATGCTTAAAAAGGAGTCCAAAGTTTTCTCCTCGCGTATTAATATATAGATTTTGTATATGAAGAAAACTTTCTACATTTCAATTAACCAGAACTATTGATAAATATACTCCTTCAATTTTTATCGTCCCGACTGAATGGGAGTGTGGACACAGTACACAACTTCATCTTCATTATGCGTGTCACGTTGTCATTTCCTTTTGCCTATAATTAGTTGGAGATTAAACATCAAAGAGTTGTCTATGCCATTTTTGTCGTAAAATGTTTTTACGACTTTGATACTGTGTTTAAATTTTTTCATATCTCGTGACGTATGTTCGAATGTATCATGAATTGTTAATAAAATATGAATCAATATTTAATATTAATTTAAAAGTAGATCCAAAAACATCAAAATTACTAAAAATAATAAATGTTAAGGGATATTTAAAATTCATATTTTGAGCTGAAATTTGGTGACACTTATTTATTTTTCGTCTATACTAAAATGAACCGTATCGAGAAGAAATAAATAAAACAAATTCGACCATTGTAAGGATTTTTGTATTATAATTCGTAAACTACCTCTAAAATATTTTCATACAAGAGTCAAAAAATAAATCTTCGATTTCGACATTAAACATTTATGTCATTAAATTAACTTCATGTTGGGTATTATCAAAACATACTTGTTTAAAAAAGTACATGATATTTTCCATCGACGTAAACTTAACTAGCAGACAATACAGTCGTAAAGTTATTTATCCTGGGAGCATAAGCCTTTTACGTAAACACTCGATTCTTTAAATATAGTATTGCCGTAAAACTTAACACCGTATGTTTTTTAAAGTTCAATGTAAACATTGTTCAATAATAGATATAATTTACCTGCTTTCTTTGTTCCGCTAGTCCCAGGTTTCTATAAGTAATTACCTAATTACAAATTATTGTTAAACTGCCATGAAAGATATGTTATTTTTCTCGATTAAAAAAATCAACAATAATTTTTATCTAATAATAGCTATATAAATACCAATTATAGATTTATCTTTAAAAAATGATTGATTTTCGTATAGTGCTCGGAGCACCGGAGTGCTCATCTACAGTGTAAAAGGAACCTGCATGTAAATTTTCACGGTCCTAGCTCCAGTACTTTGGGCTGTGCGTTGATAAGTCAGTTACTCAATTATCTTTTTATTATGTACAAAAGGTTACAATTCGTAGATAATAGTCCTTAATTTTAAAATTGATCCTTAGTTTTAAAACGCCGTGCAAGTATATATTTAGTAGGCTTAAGTAAAATTTCGGCCACGTAATTAAAATTTGTTTAATTCCGTTGGTTTATTTCTTTACTTTTATACTACAGACCAAGGTATGTCACGCAAAATGCTAGTAAAATCACAAAGGATAAAATAAAGGAGATTTAAAAACAAAAAGGCATATAAAAATCCAATGGAAGTATGTTTTATTATGCAGGAAAGAAAAGCCGTCTTCGAGTGTTCCACCGCGCACAGGTGACGCTCACGCCGACCTCATGGCCGCGATCAGGAACGCCGGGGGCGCAGGTCGAGCTAAGCTTCGACCGGCAGCCGACACCGATCCGGCAAAGGTATGATCCTCAATCAATTACAACCACGTGCATTGCTATTTCTGTTTAAAGTAACTTTGGTGATCGCGTGGGAATCATAACCTACGCAAGTTGAGGGTAAATCGATGAGTATAATTTTATTATTTAAATATAAAATATATTTCATCTTATTTTAAGGGTACACAGACTTCCAAGGAGTATTTATAAGTTAATCAATAGGTATTAAAGGTAATATTCGCTATAATCGCCTTACTTACGTACCTTACACGCGCGCTCAAAATCAAGAATACTTTATTTAGTTTAGGTCCTAAGAAGGTACTTATGAACTTTACAATGGTACGACCAGTTCGGAAAACTCCTAGTTATCGAGAAAAGCTAGCAAGAAATTCGATCGATTTTAATTATTTTTTGTTAATTATTTGAATATTGGTTTTAATTAAGTTCATCTTAAAATATTGTTGGCTATGAAGCTTGTCAGATAGCATTCATTATTTGATATCATAGATGACAATTTAAAATGATATTAAAATTTATTTTAATTCTGACATTCAGCGGCATTCGCGACACTGAGTCGTTTGATAGCAATTTATTTCATTTCATGGCAACAAATTGCTTTTCTTTCTTTATGTTCTCTCCTTCTGCGTTCGCCGCTCCATGCCTTCCCAGAAATAGTACATTTTTATTATGAAACACTGTACACGATGTAATCAAAGTTAATTATTTATACTCTTTCCGTATGTTCTGTATTTCATTTAAAGCTCACGATATATATTTTTTATTTAAGTAGCTATCATATGGAATTCAAAGAAATATATGATTTTGCTGCATCGTTAATAAACTTACGTAATGTTTTTTTTCTGCTCTCGCATACCCTCATTTTTCATTTCATTTTATTTTGTATCGAACCATTATTACGTCGTGAGTGTTTGAAGTAAGTAGGCAGAACGACGCGCAATTTTTACATATTCATTGTAAACAAGTTTTTTTGACAGCCTTAGCTTTAATATTACTTCAACAATTGTGAAGACGTGTTTTATGTATACATATTTGTAATGGGATTCTATATATTTTCTAAAGTTTGAACGGTAGGCGGCAGCGGCGTGCACACAGTTTTTTGATAGGGTAGGTAGAAAATTTTAAAAGCTATTATTAAATTATCAAAAATAGTACATATTTTGGTTAGTCGTATGATGTAGGTAATTCAATTGCCGTAATTGCAACCTGAGTTAGGTAGGGTAGACAGTGTCTTTCTGTGTTTATGAAATGCACGCCGGCGCCGCTGGTAGACGGTAAACCTAGAAAGAGAACTGGCCCAATAAATGAGCACCAATATGTGTGTGGCAACAGATTTTCAGGAAGTATTAGTGTAGTATTTTATACAATTTTATAAAAAAATTTAACCGTTTTATACATTTTATATTAATATTATGAAGCTGTAGAATATGTTTGTTTGTTTGGTTGAACGCGCTAATCAGGAACTACTTGTTCGTATGGAAAAATTATTTTAGTGTTAGATAGCCCATTTGTCGAGGAAGGCTATAGGCTTTATAACATCACGCTACGGCCAGTAGGAGCGGAGCATCAATAAAAAATGTTTCAAAAACGGAGAAAATTTATTCCTTTTGAGAGCTTCGATAATTTTCCGCAGAGGAAGTTGCGAGGGTCAGTTAGTAAATATATATTACTTTAGTACTATAACCCACCCGAAACATCGAGCAATTAATAAGTAAGACGCATTCTAGAGCCTTATTGTATATATATGTATTCATATAAATAAAATGAACGCTTGTAATACCGTACATATCAATAGTGCGTTACCGACCTTGAACTCGTTTGACCCCAAAGAGCTCTGGAAACCTTTCTCACCGCAGGAACACAACATTAGGTTATTTGGCTGCGATCTTCTCTAAGTCTGAAGATTCCTCCAGTCGGACTGTCCCAAGTAGGAAGAAATCTCCAAAAAAGTTTCTCTGTACCCTACCTATCTTAAACATATATGTAAATGCAATTGGCCTTTGAAGGTCGGCCTGCATTGATAAACATATTATCTAGTGAATCGATAAAATTACATAGACAACAATAAATCACCAAAAGATAATTTTACTGTAATATATTGAAACCGGCTATACCACGTGTTTAATTTCTACTCAACTCCTCAAGGTCTTAGTGTGATGTTTATATAGCCTAGAACTTTATGCAATAAACAGGCTATCTACCACAAAAATATTTTTTCATAACAAACTAGTGTTTAGAGATGGGCGATTATGAATGATTTACATAATCGAGATAATTCGATTATGACTGATCATTAATAATCGAGCCCTTTAAGTATACTCAGAGGTGGGGACGATTATGAATGATGATTGAACTGAGATTTATGTGCATAATAAAAATGTAATGTGGAAAGGTAAAAAAAGGTCGTTCGGTCGTAATAATTACTAATTCTATCAAATTAGTAACTATGTACTAATATTAGTAATTACTAATGACTATAATCGAGATATTTTTAACGAATGATTCCATTAGTATATCTCATAATCGCCCACAGCTACTAGTAGTTCAAACATACATACTCTCTAGCTGTTTATTATTATATATTTATTTTATTTCATAAGGCACAAATACGGGTAAAGATCAAAATGTAATTATTAACAATAATAAATTAACTCTAAATACCTCTTTAAATGTAAAATACCCTATGACATATTATGTGCACAACATACATTGTTAACAAGAATTGATTTTAAATAAATAAGTGGACGGTGGAAACGTAACAATTAAAATGAAAACAAATACATATATTGAATTTTTAAATTTAGCAAGACTGGTGAAAAATAAATATGTCGTGTTGTAAATTAACTTCATGATAACGCCCTACACATACAGTTTTACATTCCAAGTTTAGCTATATATGTGTTTTTTCGAAAATGAAACAAAATTTGATATTAAAAAAGAAACAATTGTTAATAATTTGTATGTAATAGAAAATCTTTATCTTGTTTTGTAATGTCACGGCTTATTTTAAAGTAAACTACTCAAGGTTCCGCCTATTTCAAACCCGTCTCGAATTTGAATATCTTGTTTCCCCGCAAATCTGAGTTCCATAGTTGGCAACCTAAGTTGTGACCGTGAGGAAAAAAGTACTGGAGGCTTACATCGTGTGGTATTGTTTATTTATTAGGAAATCTGTAATAAGAACTCCTTTCGGTGGGTTTCGTGTTTTTATTACCCCTTATTGTTTCGTACAAAAGCTTTTATGTTTAGTCACGTGGCTCGACCCGTTCGTCTAAGTTCATAATATGCGAAAAAAGGTTCAATGTATTTAAACAAAAATGCCAAAACTTTCGCGGCTGAGTGCCCTAAGCGCTCGCCCCCAAGTCCGATGAAGCTGTAAAAGCCGCAGCGGCTCTGTTTTAGGATAGGGCCCCTAAGGCTAACAGTGTAGTCAGTACAAAAAAAAAAAAAAAAGAAAACATGTGGTGAGTAGATCTCGCGCACTGAGGGTTTCGTATAGTTATAGGTACATTAGGGTAATTTTTTCTACCAAGAGATATATTTAAGAAATAGTTTTTATTTTTTGGCATTTTTTCCATAAATTATCTGTCATAACGTTAAATTATTTCTAAATAAAGTTATCTGACTATTGAAAATCTGCCTTCACGTTAATATTGTTTGAATATTATCTTTACATTCTGCAACTTCTTCGTCTTTATTTCACAAACGCAGCAAATATAACTTTGTCGGTAATTTCGAACAATTTTTTTTATAAACTTCTGCTAAAACACCTTTCTTCCGCGCCAAATTTCAAGACTGCAGCTCCCCGGATAGTAAATACATTATAGGTTTTAATAATAATCGGTAAGTGAGTTAGTACTTTTTTATTAATGGCCATATCTATTTATTATGTTATCCTAAAGATTTTTTTTTACAGTACTACTCATTCAAGACAATACAAGACTTATTTTTGATATTTATTTCAACTTTATACATGAAAACATTTTCGAGAACACAGCAACAGACAGACAACAAAGCAATCCTATAATGAAGCCTTTTTTATATTTTTAAGTACGGAACTCTAAAATGTCATCAATCATAGTAAAAATTCTAAAGATAATTAATTTCCTGTAATGTTTATAAATATTCAAATACGATCCAATTGACGTCCACTTGTGCGTTTCGTTGATAAGAATTGCGTTTAATAAAAGTTTAACCGGTCGACACAAATCACAACATAAACGTTTATGCCCTTATAAATCTAACGCTTTCGAGGAAAAAACTATTAATGTCGCGCGATTGATAGCCAATTAATATTTCACAGTCTCTCTTTCTCTCGTAATGGGATGTATAACGCGTTTGATACTTATATTTTTGTTAGCAAATGGTAAGTAATACGTACGCTATTGATTTTCATCAATTATTAATCGAGGAACACCCTTTGTCGTTTTACTACAATCTACAGTTATTCGTTCGGTGTCTTGAAAAAAAAAATAAACATGTTTTATAGTAAATTTGTAAAGTAAAACATTATCTAAATAAAAAATGTCGAACAAATTATTTTAGCCGTTTCCGAAATTCGTGTGTTTAGATTTTTTTTATTGTTAATTATATTGGCAGTGGAAAGGCTAATTAATGGACATTGTCCAATTTTTTTACATTTTTTTTTTTTTATTTTGGGCACTATTAAGAATTTTGACACAATAATTGAATATTTTGCTTTTTTATGGCTAAACACCAGACATTATTTTTATGAGGACGTCATCACTTGCATAAATTTGTGATATCATGTATTTTTTATTTTAAAAAACAATATTTTAATGCTATCTGTCGATTGTCATACAATGTGCTTGTGACCATACCGCAGTGTGTATACCAAGTATTACTAAGTGTTACTAAGTAATTTTTGTAATTAACGCGATTTACGTAACTTCTGGATAAATTCAGCTTTTATTATTAAACTAAATTTGATATTTTACCAAAAATCGACACCCAAGCGAAGAAGTTATTACACATTATCCTTCAAATTTAAAAACAGTTAATAGTGGCGAATATATCGCAATACTAACAAGGTTTTGTACGGTTAAACAGCAACCTATATATAACTTTGGTAGGAAAAATATAACATCTCAGGAAACTAAATATAACTTTTGATTCAAGTGTCCTGACAACACTCGCGTATTCACATCGTACGCATTTAGTCTATGGTATGCATCTTTTGACAAACCCAACATTGTTTGACATTTGACAGTGAGAAAATTACAACAACAATCCATAATACTACGGCGTTTTTTGATGTTCGGGTAACCAGGCAAAGTGATGACTTTATGAAGGTCAAAAAAGAGCATATGATTTTCTTCAAAAATATCTTTATTTCTATAGTTATTAATCAATTAGGTATATCATAAATTTTACGTAGAATGCAATTCCTCGAAATGGTGTTTGATTAAGACCGGATAAAAATAAATAAACAATCCCCATCGACTATCGTGCGTTTAAGAAACTTTGCAAATTTGTAAACTAGCTATGACCGCGGCTCCGCACGCGTTAAGTACATAGTTATAGTTTATGAAGATATCGTGATAATTTTTTGAAATACAAGTATCAAGTACTTAAGAAGTAAAAAAAAATATAAATTGATCAAAATCGTAAAATAAAATAAAAACGTTGTGATTTCCTATCTCATGTTTCAACATGCTGGCAAAAAAAAATTGTAACGTTTTCAAATTGCTTTTAGTGGGAGAATAACGTGTCTATTTTTATAAAACGTCATTGGTCTAAAATGAGTTCATATTTTATGTATTAACTGAGAAAATATATCATTTTTTAATATAAAACAGAGATGACCTGAAATTTTTTAGTTTATTTGTTCTCAGCGCGACTTTGTTGCCATTGTTTCTGAAATGAAACGACACGAGTGTTATCTGTCTAATTTAAAGCGGTTGTACTACTATGAAACCTTCGTGGGTGTACGCAAAACAATACATCAAAGTTTCATCGCAATCGCATGAATAGCTTAATTAAAAACGCTTATGAGACAAATAAACAAACAAAGTAACATTTATTTATATAAAGATTTCCATCTCTTAGGTATAGATTGTGATATACATAATTTAAAATAGATAAACAGTTTTAAATTCTTGGAAATTGTGATTAATTAAGACAATTAAGTTGGCAAACTCGGATTCTGTTTATAATGAGATAACCTCTATTATAGAATATCGGGTTTCTAGAAATTGTTTTTAATGTTAATTCTAAATACATAAATAAATTGTTGCTATTAAAATTCACAATTAATATACATATATCAGTTTTAATAATTATCCACTCGTATGATATAATATATTATTTTTCAGATGTATTTTTTCTTGACAACGCCATGTTATTATTTCTGTTAATTATTCATCAAAGTTAATTATTCAAACATCATTTTAAAGCATATGTTTCCCCTCATACTCGTACCTATACAATTGGTGCCATAAATTAAACATATGTACATCACTAAACCCAGAAGCGGCCATTATTTCGGTAACAGTTCTGTTTATATCGACAAATTCCATCGCAACCTTAGGCTAATTTGCTATTTGAAATAAAATGCAGTCTTTCTATGTACGTAGTACTGCTGAGTGTCCCTCACTTGCGCATTATTATTTTGGGCATATTCTGGTATTAGTACCAAGCTATGCAAACTGTCAGATTGTCACCCTTTTTTCCAATTATCAATACGTGATTTTCCTTTGTAGCTCTTATTTCGTTATTTCTACGTTAGACATAATTAATGACATTTTAAGAAGCTTTATAATAACGGAAATACTGAAATTAGTATTTATTATCTATTATACTCTTGGAATTGTTAATGATTATGTTAATTAACTATCCAGTTAGGTAGATCCAATTTCGAAAAAGAGGTCAATCCAATTCGGCTGGGCTGCATTTGGGAAACTACGTAACATATTCTCGTCCAAAATACAGAAATGTCTCAAAACGAAAGTCTGACCAGTATGTGTTGTCAGTGATTACATATGGTGCTGAGACGTGGTCGCTAACTATGGGCCTCATAAGAATGCTCAGGATCACTCAAACGGCAATGCAGAGTGCTATGCTCGGAGTTTCTCTGCGTGATCGAATCAGATATGAGGTGATCCGCAGGCGAACGAAAGTGACCGACATAGCCCTAAGAATCGCTAGACTTAAGGGGCGGCGGGTGGGCCACGTAGCTCGTAGAACGGATGGCCGATGGCGCCGAAGAGTTCTCGAGTGGTGGCCACGTACCGGATGACGCATCGTGGGTGGACCTGGACGACCTGGTAAAGGTTGCAGGAAGCCGCTGGATGCCAGCACCAGAGGATCGGTCGTTGTGACGATCTTTGGAGGAGGCCTATGTGCAGCAGTGGACGTCTTTCGGCTGAAATGATAACTCATGATCTAATATCAGCTTAAAGCTAGTACAAATGCATTGAGCGTGTGTTGAATATACATGCGTTAAAATTTATAAAGTCCTGCTCAAAACAAAACTTTTCCATTACACAGAGTTACGTATGAAAATATTTGAATACCTAAAAATAATATACATAAGTAATTTCATACAGAGTATCGGGGAACTTGTTTTGCTTAAAATATGATCTATTATTGTTAAAAAGCTTTTTTTTTTGTTGTTCGTGATTCTTTTGGAAGCTATCAAGCGCGCCCACATACGTAATTACGCTTAACATAAACAGAGATGTTTCATGGAAGTGATAATAATTATTTATGTTCTATAGTTGGTTCTAAAAAACGTCGCGGGTATAAAAATGATAAATCTGTAACAGTAGGCTGCTCATTTATTTCAGATTTTCATTTAAATATATATTAATGATTATAATTATTCAAGACTGCTTGCTATTTATTTATTCTTTTTACTTTTTTAATTTTTAATATTTATCATTAGCGATATAATTTTGATTAATAAAATCGTTTAGTAAACTGTATTAATTAATTATCCCATAAGCAGAATTAGTTTAAAATATTCCTTTTGAATTTCATTTCATTGTATATTTTATTGGTAACTGTCAAAGCATTCGGTGTTAAATATTTAATAAAGATTTAAACATTCGAAAATTAATACAAATCAAGAATACATATATTAAAGTAAGAACTGAACACTAAACATTTATAATTATAATATGTATTTGAAAATATTTCTGCATTTTCGCATTTTCGAGATGTTATAATTTCATTAGAGACGGAGATAGTTATGATATCTTTTATGTTCGCACGTTTTTCATGTGTTTTTTTTTTAAATCTATAAAGCGGCCACATCTACCTTACCGGCCAATTACATTTTCCCTACTTATATTATCGTTTGACCTCTATGATCGCGGAACACTAGACGCTGAACAATATTCATGTTCCTAATTCAAAACACATTATATAAATCGTTTGCATCTATTCAAGATTAGGCTACAACTCTGATGATAGCCTTAAATATTGTTTTTTTTTTACGTAAGTCGGAGGTCGAGGCCCTCCTGAACTGATTTAATCGCGTGCGTTGGCGTAATCGTTAATGATACGGAAATACAATGTCCTATAATAATATTATCCTTAGTATATGTAATAAAAAGTCAGCGATAGCGAAGTATGTAGTTTAGGCCCGGCTGAAAACCAGCGCTATAGTATTTTACTATAGCATATGCTGAGCTGTCAGTCCTTTTTGATCTTGCGTACGGCTTTGTATGTATAAATTTAATTAGTAATATTTTATTGTAATCTCTTGTTTAATGTGTGTTGTGTTAATTATGTCCGTATTTTCATTGTCAAATAAATGTTCTTTCTTCCTTTCATATTCCTGTCTCTTATACATAGACACAATAAAGCATTTTGTGACAAAGATTAGTCGAAAATTAAAAAGTGATTTATAAGCATTATTTTTAGACATGGCATATTAATCATTACAAACAAAGTTACATCACCATAAAGAAAATTTTATGAAGTTTTTTGCTCTTTAGAGTATGCTATTTGGACACACATAGTTTAGGAGATAATGTATAATTAAAATTATTTGTATTTGCGGGAAAAACAATTATGATAGACTTCAAGAGCGCGTTGGCGGCGCGATTTTTGTCGGATAAAATTAACACGGGTGAAACCGTGGGGAACAGCTAGTATCTTTATAAAGATAAAAACCACAGATCTCTAAAGATTTGATATGGACAGTGCCGCTTAAACAGTATAGTGTGGTTCCCCTAAATCTTTTATTTTTACATCCCACCGTTGGGCAATGATGTTCATAATGAATGTTATTGAACTGAGTTATTAAGTACATACTGTCTATTTTGATTCGATACCTATCACATAGCGGTCCACTGTATACCCTAAAAGCACAGAAGCTTCTAAAAAGGCAATACTGCTAAGATAAATTAAGCTGAAGTTTCACATAACAAAAGCATACCGTTTCGGAAAACATAACAGGAAATTTAATACGAGATACCATATTCAATGAAATAATCTTTCCAATTTTATATTCATTATATTCTCTAACAATAAAATACTAATTGATGTTGCCGGATGAATTCCGTCAACGTGAGTAATATAAAACTGTATAATTTACATTAATGAGATTAAGTAAGATGTCATTGTGCGTGTGTCCCCGGCTTCGCATGCGTTTTTATTTTTATTTTCGTCTGAAAATTTTGTTTTTACTTTTTTATATTTTATTATTTCTTAAAGTATTATTGATAATTTTTGTTGTCTTTCCATTTGAAAATGATAGGATTTATTCCATAAAAATCATTTTATTAAAATAAAGAGAGAAGTTTTTTTTTAATTTTTAAAAGTATTATTGACAATATTTCTTTTATAGCCTGTCAATTGGGGATTGACGTTTACTTCCCCTGTACAAAATTTTATAAAAATCGATCAAAGCGTTTTTGACTTCAATCCTGGAATACAAAAAATATTATCATAGATATACGACAAACTTTTACAGGATAGTATGCGTTCCTTGTTAGTTAGTGTCTTGGGCATTTAATATACCTAACAGTGTTTTTATTCAACAGTTTGATGTAATAATTTCACAACTTGCTTACACAATAAGTCGTTATCTCAAATATTGGATGAAAACAAAAAAAAAATTATTAACGCAGGGAAAAAAATAAAAAATACTTGGTGTTTTTGTCGGATAAATTATCTAAACTCACCAATAGTTCATGATTATAAACATACGGATGTTTCATGGAAGAGGTGATTGCGCGCTCAAGCGGTCGTTCCACGAAACGTAGTTATGCGCGTGGATGGATGGATGGATGCGTATACGGGATGATAAGGTTGTGACTGCCCGTTACATTGTGTATCGCAGGCAACGTGGCTGGCTACGTAAATGTACTACGATACTATATATATATATATATATATACAGTGTAAACTCTTTATAACGAAACTCAAGGGACTGAGCATTTTTTGTCGTTATAGAGAGTTATCGTTACATGGAGTGAACAAAAAAACAACCAAATTAACAAGAATTTTTAATATGTATGTCTTAGATAATAAATAATAAGTTGGTTGGCAAACTTTTCAGCCTTAGCTTTTACAATTGGCCCCGAGATGGGTACATTATTCTGGCGCTGATTGTTAAACCACGACAACATTGCCTGATCTTAAGTTTTCGAATTTTGGCTTTCTTAATTTATTAGAAGAGTTTCCTTCCAGCGCCGCCTGTAGAATTGTTTTTTGGTTTTTCCAAATGGTAGCAACAGTGGATTGACTTAGTTCAAAACGCCTTGCAACGTAACTTTTATTTTCTCCCTTTTCAATCGCACGTATCACACAAACTATTTCGTCAACACTAATCGCTTTCCGTTTACTGGCCATGTTAACAGTTTCAAAGTAGGTTTACGACTGATAATACGATAGGTACCCAGTATGCTTGGTCGAAGACCATCACTTCCGAGAAAACAATGCGTTATACTGCACGTGTTCAAGGAAATTAAGGATAACAAAAGCTAGACCGACCTCGGATGTTTCGGAGCTTCAAAGTCTTTTGTTACCTGATAATAAATAATAATACCGATAATAAATATTTACTGTCTAAAAATATGAACACATTTCTTCGTAATAGAGAATGACGTATCGTTATAAAGAGTGTTTCAATATGTGGGTTTTAACGCAAACCAACCAAGTTGGGCTCACTTCAACATTGTAGGGAGTTTATCGTTATAAAGGATAACGTTATAAAGAGTTTACACTGTATATGTAATACGTACCCACACATTCGTACTAATACTCGAACCTATAAGTGTATGACGATATTCGGAAATTAATATGCAAAGTTTTCACAGCATTCGCGCTTTTCCAAAATGTGTCGGTTTTTTGTCCACCCGTAGTTCTAATATTTTCATACGCCACTCACGCCAGTGAATAAGTAGGTATAGGGAAGAAACGCAAATGAGTATGCCAGTAAACATGACATATTCGCTGTGTATGCGAATAACATTGCATATTCTCTGAGTATGCAAAAGCCATTGCATATTCGCTGAGTATGCAAATAAACATGGTATATTTTCGCATATGTGTAGGACCTGGGTAAGCATGTATAGTAGTGTATGGCCTCGAACTGAACACTCGTCGTCTATATAGATGACTAGCTATACCTCACAGTTTCACTCGTATAAATTTATTCGAAAATCTCTCCACCACACCACCACCAAGACATCCTACATTGTTCTGACATCCCGCACTTGCCTACAGGTCACCAGACTTTAACGTTCATGGTTACTACTTCACTCTTTAGGATCGTAAAGTGAAGTTATATAGCATATAAACTTCTTCAATAAATAGGATATAAAATATTTTTTCTAATCTGAGTGGTAGGTAGTTCAAGAGATAAGCGCATTCAAAAAATCTCTTGGTCTTTTAATGTTAGTATAGATAGGTAGGTATAGATTATGGAGTGAATGTGTGATTTGATCTGTTATTTAACAAGGCGAGGTTTATTTATAGAAGAATATTTCTGCATATCGATAAAGCGTTCGCTATATTTCTTGAGGCGTAGCTTCTCTGCCTTCAGGTGAATAGTATTGGTTTTGGACCAAGTCGTATGAAAAGGCATTCGCCAGCGCTTTCGTCCGCTTTTAAACGCTGCAAACATAATATTGTCCATTTCTGTTTCATTTAAATTTTTTGGTATGTATACGGAAATTACGTAATTAAATTAAACACGTCATACAATAAAAACATGTTAATTAAAATAAAAATGATAAATACGTTTGTTAATTAATACACAGCAGAACATTAATTTATTCACGCATTCGTGAAATGCAATCATTTTAAATAAAACTTCCAGTCGGTATGTAATGCAAGTCAAATTCGATTGCACGCAAGAATTACTTGTCTCATTTTGATCTGATACCTAACCCTAAAATACAGTATACAAATTTTTTTTTCAAGTTAAAATACAAGCACATTCACCGGCAGAAACTAGTACGGAATAAGAAATGTGCTTCTTTTTTTCGCAATTTCATGCACGGCCATTTAATTCCAAACTTACCAAAGCTATTATAGTATTATGGTAACTAGACGTTTGTTATAGGTACTGTCTATACAATTGGGTTCATCATAATATGGAAGCTAACAACTCATAACTCTGACACGTGTAGCAACCATGGCAATAACAACGAAGACGCACATGCGCAGAAGCGGCAAGCGAGGATGACACATTTTCTGTGCGACCATTTAGGAAGGGGGGCTCGTTAGAAATAGTTTCCCATGTTCACGTTAGAATTTGTATAACCCGACTGTGGAAAAGGAGGGTTATGTTTTTCGAGCGTATACAATGTATGTATGTGTTTACTTCTTGGGCACGCTCTGTAGCCTAAACGGCTTGGTGGATTTTAGAATAAGAGGTATCGTCAGATTCGTGTTATTTGTTGGAGTGACATAGGCTATATAATATTTAAGTACCACTTCTAGGAATCAAATAAAAAACAAAAATAGAAAAATATATCTTTTAGTCCAGTGTTTTTTTTTGTTGCAGTCTGATTTTTTGTTTCCTTTTAAATCATTTTTTTATTAAATTTTGTTACGTTCTATAGAGACTTTATTTAATCCTACGGGAACTCCTAAAAATACATATATAGATATTTAACACCCAAACGTAAGTGAGAAATATGCTCATCCTACAAAAGTCAGCCATGGGCGAGATCGAACCCGCGACCACTGGACCCAATTTAGGCTAATCAATTTACAAATGAAATGGTTTAACTCTTGTGTTTTATTTGAATGAACTCCTTATTTGGCTACCTATTATCGTGGATGACTCGTAGACGCATATATATACTCCGTTTTATTGTAATGAGTCTGAATGCGTCACATTGTTTCATATTGTTATGTATGCGTGATGACTGTATTGTTTTGATAATATTTTCCTTATTTTATTTATCAGTGATGAAATTTTTACACTATCTGACGGAGGGATATTCTTGTTATTTCTTCTATATCACTCAAATATGGTAGTAATCTCATTTGATTATCTTTGGATAGGTTCTATTCGTTTTCTTTATATATTTTCACCTTAGAAGCATAATGACCTAAGTGGCTAGAGTTGTAGACACGGTAACTTCTAAAAAAGGTTTGGTATCGTTGGCGTGTAAAGTGTAATTCAAAAACTTTTTGTCTGTTTTCAATAATCAATCATCATTCATAGTGAGTGTGAACATATTTATCCATTAATTTTTATTTTTGTGTATTTTTAATGCGTCAGAGAGCAAATACATTTTGGAGCGGTGACAAAAAAAGTTCGGCACCTGGTTTTTATAAATCGTTAATTTTTAACTATATAGGTTGGCTTTCAGTAATTTCATAGGACTATTTTAGACATACATAAAAAAAGACATTAAGGGTGGCTGGTGTCAAAACTTTAAATTTAAATATTTAAATAAGATTTATAAACTAATAGTTGCAATTAATTTTTTACGGGTGCATGAAAAGTCCCAACTCCAATTCACTGAATGGCCAATGATTTCACCACGGCCCGAGCTATTTTATAAAAAAATACGAAAGAGAAGAAAAAAAATTTATACACAACTAAACTGAACTTAAGGCTAAAAGTAAATTAAACTTTTTGTTGCAAGTGGCCCTTAGCTATATTTTTAAGAGCGATAGAAAATTAATAATAGGAAAATTTAAAAAAAAAAACCGTAATATTTTTCATCGGTGACTCATATTACTTAGTCATTAAGTTGCTTGTTGTGCAAAATTTATGTATAGAGAAAATTTTTGTCTACGAAATTTTATTGTCTGTTTCTTGTCTGGTTTTAGTGCTCGTCTGTTCTTTATGTTTAACATCCATAGCCTAGTAAATATCTCAATTTAACCTTATTAATGTAAACCTATTTTATTAGTGAAATTAGGATAGCGGGTAAAGGCTTCGACTTTAGAACGTAAAATTTTGTGGTTTACTTGTCACAGTATTTAGATGTTGCGAAAGTATAATATTTGTATTTGTAACTGATAAAACTTTATGTTTGCAATGTTCATCGTTTTCTTCCTCGTTAATTAATATCGATATTTAATATTATAAAGCTCAACAGAATGTTTTTTGTTTCTTTGTTTGTTTGAACTACCAGTGTGATATATTGAAAAAATATTGTTGCATTTTATAGCATATTTATTGATTAACGTTATATACTAAATAACTTCACGCTACGACCCTAATGACCGGAGCAGCAACTATGAATTTAAGGATTCTTTCAAGCTGTAAATAAGCATGGGAAGTGAGAACACCGATAGGTATCTTGGTGGTGGCACGGTGGAGAGTTTTTCGAATAATTGTAACAGTAGGTGAAACTGTAGGGCACAGCTGTTATTAGATAAAGGTAATTCCTCATCGAAGTTCTTCGTTATCACAATACCGGGCACTCACTTGCACTACTGTCAGCATTATTGTGACGCGTCGGTGCGTCCCGACCTGTCCTAAAAAACTTGTTGTTTTAATATCCATTAGATATCCACTGCTTTCGTTAAATTGTTAGTTTTTTATAATAACCTAACCTGTTTGAAGGACAATAAGTTAATGACCATATCAAGCCGGTATTATTAGCAGGTTATTATAGTTTGGATTATTAAGTGAACGATGGTAATACCTGGATGTGACTTCATCTCTGTACATTAACTAAAATAATATAGTTATTATATAGTCTATAAACATTATTTATAAATAAAATAACAATTGATTGAGTTTCTTGCCAGCTCTTCTCCAAGACTGGGATGTTTGTCCGAACAGGTAATAGTGTTTTGACGTACATAAATACCTTCTTAGAGCCTAAATTTAACCGTATTTTTATTTTTATTTCCTTCCCATTTGAGAGGTTCATATACTTACAACACGTAATGAAAAAATTAAATGCGTTTACTAATCTGAATACTAATTACAGTTGAGAGTATCAAATGTATCGATCGGTTGTTTACTGTTAATTGGGTTTACCAGAATTCGCATAATTCTGCTTTGACGCTCGATTCCAATGAAATGCAAACACGTTGTGGCTGCATACGTTTATTCAGCAGCTATGCTCGAGAATGTATGTGTTTAACTACACTAATATTTATCGGTTTTAAATATAAAACGTGTTTTGTTTTGTCGTTTTCATAATGAAAATAATATAGCGATATAATCAAATTAATAGGGTTGTCATTCTCTGAGTTTACCTGACAAGGCTAATAATTACTCTCAAGGCGAATGTGTCGCCAAAGTCGAGGGATGAGTTTGTCCACTCCAAAAAATAATCGGTAGAATTAAATCAATTTGTTTTTATAATATAATTATGTATAAGTATATGTTTCTCTTGTAGGTATGTATTTATTTAGTATCATTATTATATCTTTTTTAGTAATATTTTTTGCTTCCAACAATAACGACCATAACCGCTGGTTAGCTGGAAGAAAATATCTTGTGACATTAACATCGTTAGTGTATAAATCAAAAGTTTAATCAAGTATTAATTCGAGAGAGTTAGGGCGCAGTAATTGCTACTTACTTGGGCAGATCGCAGCCAAATAACCTAAAGTAAAGTTTCCAGAGCTTCCAGAACGTCCAAGGTTGGCAACGCGATAGTGATATCTTTGGTATTACAAGCGTCCATGGGGTACGTTAGCCGCTTACCACCGACCGTATGCATATTTGCCACCCTATTTGTATAAACATTCTTGAACTTGCATAAGAAAATTAACATTTTGTTTATTAACTTTTTATATTGGATAGGTCGATATACACATTATGTAACTTATAAAAGACCTGAATAGAGAAGATCGTTTGATCGTGTGCCAGCTGGCGCCTACGATGTCGCCCTGATGAATATGGATTTCAGTAGTTATTTTCAGACGCGCACATGCATACTACGTAATAAACAAAGAAGTTCATGTCTACAGATCGAATCCGTTTCAACAAATAACAAGATAATACAGTGATGCTTTTTAAATTTAAAAATGAATTTATTTAACGTACGTTTTGCGGTTTTCTTGAACTTATTTGTTTAAATTCTTTACATGTTTATGGTGTCGTTACTATCATACCTGTATTAAGTGACAATGTGACCCATGATGTGAACACGCTAAGCCTACTGGAGGAACTGTCTCTCAAGTGCAGCTGCCGGAAGCCACCTACCTATAGGTGCCTGGCGACAGATTTTCTAGTTTATGATGATAGCTAGTCAGGCGGGTTTTAGAAAAATGCTCTACAACCATACTATGGTTTCACCACGATATTTTTCTACATCGATAGCTCGGGCTCATTGCACGGATTCGAACTCGACGCAGTGTCCGTACACGCCACCACTGAGCTATCATTGCTTCATAAATCACTTATAATATTGAACTTTAAAATGTTAAGGGCGTTAGTTAGAACTTGTTTGTTCTGACTTAGGCCCCTATACATCTGATGTGACGAAATTAGCTTTTAGCTTTAGATGTGACGTCCGGCTAAGCTGACTATTACTGATGCTCGTCACATCTTTTTTGTATATAACTGATTCCTAAAGTGATTCTGTTTTGACTTAGAACCAGTATACCGGGAAGCCTTACAATTGTATTGAACATTTTTTATTATTGACTCGGTAAACTTCCTTCATTATATATTTATAACTAGAGACGTCGCTGCCATACTGACTTTCAAATCGCAAGTCCTTTGTTAAATAACAAGTCACTATGACGGGAATATTACTCTGCGTATGTTGGTGGCAACAATGTCCAGTACTTGTGTAGTATTCCGTGATTATTATTAATTTTGGTCATAACGGAATAATAATAGTCATAAAAAGCCTGCTTTTGTGCTATATAGGTCTATGACACTCAGTTAAATCCGAAACAAAAGTAAGCGGGAGTGAATACTAGTATTATTGAATGCAATTACATTATGTATAACAAGTTACATAACATATACAATTCGTATTATTATAAAAATGTTCTAATATATACTTTTTTGCGCGTTTAGTGGAAGATAAAATTTGAAATTGCGCGCGCGTCTTGTGACGGAAGTGCAATATCATGAAGTTAGCCACCAATGATAATAGTGTGAATTCCTTGTACTGACTAACTTCATCTTGTTGTAGGAACGCTGGATATAAATTTTAGTGTAATTTTGTTTTGTTAAACCAAAGAAGTATCATTCTGACGTAATTACATTAATTAGAATACACGATTCTTTTTCTGAACGAAATTAAGAAGCAGTCTAAATTACTTCCTTAGACAATCTACGTGTTAAAACTTAAGTTTATTTGTGAACGTGAATACATTATAATCAAATTAGATATATGTATTTTAAAAACAAAATAATAATACTCGAAGTGTTTCTAAGAAAGATAGGAAGAGCTTTATAAATATTTATGTGGACTGTGGAGTGTAGCAGCGATTGTATACGAAGAGAGAGATAGGCTTCAGCTCGTCTTATCTTTATCTTATCCATGTTATATCGTTTAAAGTCGAATGAATTCTTTGTTGATTTTCATACGAATCAAAATATTGATAATGTTATTATATTTATTAGTAAATATTTTATACAATTTTATTTGTATACTAGCTGTGCCCGCGGCTTCGCTTACGTTGATTAGAGAATATCCTCGCGAATCTTGCTACATGCTCCCGGCTATTTTAAAGACAAAAATGCTTATTTTGAGCGTTATTTAAAAGATAGACATCTCTCGCTACTCTCGCTGACTTTTTTGTAAGTCTTTTTAAAGTATACTATAATTATTTAGTAAATTTGATATATCTCTTATGGTTTACATAACCCGGTTTTTTTTGCGCGGAACCCTAATTCTTTTTCTAAAATAAAATTAGCCCAAGTTATTCATCATAGCATTACAAACAGACACTTCTATTTTATTAATTGTATATAGATATTTTGATTTAGTTAGCTAAGAACTACGGAAAATTTTATTATATTATCCGTAAGATTTACTCTCTAGTCTCTACAGTGTACATGCCAAGAGTCATAAACCTTTCGCGAGTTCCTTCACTCGTCTCTATCAGCACCCTAGCGGTATAATGACATAAGTCATAGCAAATTAATTCTTACATAAGCCATAATGTGTTTATAACATAGATGTAATTATGTGTATTTGATTTATTTCACTGTAGTCGTTGTCCGTCTGCTACAGTTACAAACAGAATCCTATCAGTCTATAGAATTAATCGACTTATATGTCAAACTAGCTGTGCCCGTGGCTTCGCTCACGTGGACTACAGAATGCCCGCGCGAATCTTGCTCCCCCGCTCTCGGCTATTTTAAAGACAAAAATGCTTATTGTGGGTGTTTCTTAGAAGGTAGATGTATACTCTCCCGGACTTTTTTGTAGGGCTTTTTAATGCCTATGATTATGTAGTACATTAATTTGCTATATCTCTTATGGTTTACTCATCATAAGCCATTTAAGCGCCCGAATTGATTCACCGTGGCCACTTTTTTTATTTGTGTGGAACCCTAATTCTTTTTCTAACATAAAAGTAGCCTAAGTTACTCCCTATAAATTCAGCTATTTACCAGTGAAAGTCCCGTCAAAACCGGTGCAATCGTTTCGGAGATTACCCGGAACAAACAGACACAGACAGACAAAAATTTCAAAATTGGGTGTTTGTTATAGGTATCGTATATACTTTCATATGCATTTAGTAAAAAGCTGTTATTTTGATATTACAAACAGACACTTCAATTTTATTAATTGTATAGATGTAATTTTAATTTGCCCAGCCGTTTAAGCGCAATTGAAAGACAAACATTCAAACATATGTCCACGTTTATAACATCTTAGCTTTCGTAAGCGAGCTTATTCCCGCTGTTTTGAAAATTAAACGACTTTCACGTTATCTGTTGTAAACAAAATACACTCATACAGAAAATTACGCGGGCGTGCGCACAAAAACTCACCAAACTTTTCATCGTATTCGGATGAATGATTACCGAACACATTGGGGACAAACAAACGAAGATACATTTATTTATATATATATATATAAAGCTATATTAGATATGTATAAAAGTGTAGTAAATTATTTCTTAACTCTGTTTGGAAATTTGATATCGCAATCTTATGTTAAAATTGTACACGTCAGACGTGCGAGTAAATTTATTTCGGTTCTATAAGTAATTAGAAATTCAAATTAAGATTCCTACGAGAGATACCAAAGTAAAAGCAACTCTATAAAGTCATGCCGATCTAAACATAAACCGCCGCAGATTATCTGTGTACAGTTGCGTTCTTATGTGTAAGAAGAATGTTATGCACACACATAGATGTGAATACCTCAATGACCGCAAAATCAAAAAATATTTTGTTTAATTCAGACCCTATGAAGGTATTTAAGAGCGTCAAAACACTACTACCGGTTCGGAAAACATGCCGGTCATCGAGAAGAGCCGCTAAGAAACTCGATTAGGTTTATCTTATTTTCTTCAACTCTATAAATTATATTTATTGTTAATAATCATAGCAATAATTTAGTGGATGCTCTAGAATGGGAGTCACTTACAGTCATCACTATCATTCACATAATGATCCACTATGTTTGTCAGAAAAATATCTTTGACATGGTCCTTGAACTTATTGTCCGGCAAATCAGTAATGTGCTTCGGGATCTTAATATAAAACCTAACATTATTACCTAAAAAAGTTTCTTTCTATTATAAAATTACTGATTTTCCGGACGATAAGTTCAAGGACCATGTCAAGCCGGTTTTACTGTTAAAAGGTTATAGAATACTAGTGATGTCTGGAAGTGACTCCATCTCTGTGCATCCACATAATTATTGATATGATTATTAACTGTAAATATTAATATTTAACCCTCATTTACTCGTACGAAGAAAATTACATAACTGCTCGCATGGGGTCTCAGCTGACCCCAAACTATTGAAATTATTTTTATTACATATTAAATAAATATGTAAACTAATTTTATTTTTAAAGTGCTTTATTTGAACTATTATATTTTCAAGAAACAACATGATTAATGAACATGAATATCTTACTAGACAAAAAAAAACTAAATTAAAGTAATTAGAAAAATTAACATTTTGTACCTATTTATGATAAGATCAAAGTTATAAATCATAATATTTTACTGTCATCACACATTACACAATATATCTCAAAGTGATTGTTGTTGGACAAATCTTTGTGCATTTTATGGCACTACATGAGTTAGACGTTATTTTTACAATCTTAGATGTTGCATTGACTTGGAGTCGTCGTTTTTTACTAATTTTCAACAAGTACGACAGATAATTGCTACAAGAAATGACATCTAAAAATGACACCTCACGTGAGTTCGTAAATTATCTATATTTGTTTTATTATTATATTATATTATATTTGTTCTATATTTCTTCTTCTCATAATGCGGCTTCTTAATGAAATCCAATGTGTCCAGTTGCGAATATCAAAGTTTTAATGAAACATTAGTTTTACTAGACTAAACACAACCGGAATAATTCACGGGTTTTGTTACGCACCGTATGTTTTTGTTTAAACCAATTGATTTCTTAGAATCCCGAGATGATATTAAATTTATTATACGATGTTGAAAAATCGTTGCGGTCTTGTAATTATACGTTTTGACAGAATTATAGTGAAATATTTTATATTCATACGTTCTCAGTATTCTGTAATTAAAAAACTTGTCTAGGTTACACATATAAATATCGTTCGTCAGTTGTATCAAACTGTTTAAAAAATCAGTTTTTATTTACTATCATACAACCAGTTCTTGCGTAGAATTTATATGTATGTATAACATAAATTTTTATCGTAGTTTAACGTTTTAATTTCCTCAAATATATTCAATTTTTTATATTAATTTTAGTTAGTACCATAAAATAACGAGTTATGTTTTATAAAATACTTAGGCATGTCTTTTTACCCAATAAATTATTATAATATACCAAATTATTTCGGGTAAATTTCCGTATAGAATTCAAGGATATTAATAAATTATACCAAACTTTATGTGTCTCAGTGCTGAGCAAAGGCCTTTTTCCAAGGAAATGCTTGGGGCTTAATCACAACGCCAGCCAATGACGTTTTGTTAATTTCAAACGCCGAGAAAAGCACAGTTCTATATTTTCCTCGCATATAGTAGTATTGTAAGAACATTTTTAAAGTGTTAAAGGTTTCCTCACGATATTTTCCTTCACCGTCTCTACTGATAGTGTTACCATTTCAAATTCCTCTGGTTGTATTCACTCGACCACCACTATTAAAGATGTTACTTTAAAAAGGCAAAATTAAAATCTGCACTGAACGACTAAATAAGGCTGTGTATATATTTATTTACGTGTAGGTATGCGTGCATTATCGATATTAAATATTATGCTTACAAACACATGGTTTAATGAAGTACCTTTGAACTTTGTTAACGTTCATTGCTCTAAACTTGGCTAAAATGGTCCTTATGGTATTCGCTATTAGTTAAATATATTGAGTAGATAATTATAATATGCAAACATAGAGTTTTTCAAATTATTCATTTATATTCTATTCAAATTGCACTATTTCCATATTGAGATTGTTTCTCGTTCTGTTTCTATAATGGTGTGAGATTCTTAGCGAAGCTTTCCTTTTATGTGAAGCCGTTCCCTACTTGACCAGCGCGCGAAGGGTTGTCCGTTTTCGAGTATGAAATATTTTACTTACTTAATATACAGTCGTACATTTGAAAACTTACACTAGAGTATTTTATCATTAAAACGGTGTCTAGACTACAGACGTGGGCGCTGACCTGCGACCCGACGTGCCTCGCACTCCAGAGCCCTGCCCTCTCAGGATGAAACGCCCTCGGTTATAAATAAATTTACCAAATGATTATGTTTTTTGCCTTTCATGCCACCAAGTTTCCGTACATTATTTGTGAGTATTCCACTAGTATTGAGCAGTGGCTCCACTCAGAGTGCATGATACAAAACATATAATTTAAATTAACCATACATATGTATTATACATACATATAACACTCAGTAGTTAAAATTCCATTGTATCTTATGTTATCAGTATTCTTGTGTACCTATTCAATTTTATTATGTAAACCTAATAATTGTGGGACGGTAGGTCGTTCAAGTTCGACTTTATAGTAACTAAAAACCATTATACCGTATTTATGATGAAGGTAATGGTTCATTTCAGCCTTCGTACCTGTCACCATGAGTTCAGTCCGATTACGTAATGACTTTCCTCGTAATACTCATTGACTTGGTACTTGATCTTGAGTTACCTAGTATCTATAGTGTAGTTGTTTTACCAGTTCAAGAAAAAAAAAATGGTTTGATAGATGAAATACCGAGAGAGAATAATAGTAAAAAAATAAATAGTGCTATTATTCTATAAGTACTAATATTATAAGTATGTGTACGTCTGTTAACCTCTGGAACAGTAGTTCAGATTGTAAAATCTTTTTCATTAATAGGAAGTTATATTTAATTTAACGCGTACTATGTCGCGGACGGTTGCTCGATCGCTAATCGTGTATAAAAACGTAATGAACGTTTCGCTGTCGACGTGCAACTCTCGCTTTCAATGCACTCATTAAATTACTTCATTTCCTCGGATTTCATTAACTTTTTACAATATTCTGTTAGCATTAGTGATAGCTCATTCCTCTTCATCGCGTCTATATAAACAGGCGTTGGACAGCTTCCTTGTTAGACTTTTTATGTCCTTGGCCCCCGCATCTGGTTTCTCATAAGGCCTGGTCGGGTATCCTATTTTGAAATGAGAATTTTAACTTGCCGCATTGATTTTATTATCGTGTCCCATATGTAAAATGCATGGGTTTCTTGTTACATAAAGGCTAGTTCCCCATTGTACGTGAAATAATTTGTGCATTATGTTGTGGTGATAGAGGTTAGAATACTATATAACGTTTTAGATTGTCCCTTCGCTTCTCTTCGACTCTCCGTCAATGGTGATCGAGCTTAAGTCGTGATTCAATCCCAACGCTCCAACGCTAGGCCGACGCTCCCGTTTTTTTAAATTAAGCTTATTGTGCACTCGAAGCTTGGAATACGTGATGTATTGTATTTGATCGCATTCGAATCGGATTCATTCGAGCCCGATTATATTGTTCGGTGTAATAAAAACACCCGTATAGTCCTTATGCGGGGTTTGTTGCGCGTTGCATTCTAATTTTGAATGCTTGTCTGAAACCCTTTAGAGGATTAAAAAACCACGTGACGCAATCGTCAAAGGTCCTCTGTACTTTGAAAAGGTTTTCGAGGGATCTTAAATTTTGTTAAAATATTTTTTGAGTATTAAAAGGCGCGTGCATTACAAAGGCATGGTAACAAAGTTACGATTTCAAGGTTCTAGAATTATATTATGTACTTTTATTAGTCCTTTTTAATTATCCCTCATTTCTGAAATTTCAATTATAAACTCATCATCTTAGCCGAAAGTCGTCCACAGCTGGACATGGGTCATTTCAATTAAAAATGGTTTGGTTTTAATTCGTGATATTAATAGATATTGTAATTTATAGAAAAATATTCTCTCTAAGGTAGGTTTATAAGAAATTCACGACTCTGCCTTTTTTGTTTATTTTATTTTTTGAACTAATAAGCTGTAAGGCGTATTACGTTACAGCTATTGCACTGAGTAAAAAATAACAACCTTTTTGTTTTAAGCACAATAAAAAGACCGTCTGTTAATTACTTTATAAGTAATGCTAGTAAGAATTTACTATATTTGATCGGATGAACATGAGAAGAATGTGCAGCATACATATTGTTACAAGGTCTAGAAAAAAAGTTGCAATTATTTTAATTCCCCACATTGGTCCGTAGACATGTATAGGGAGCAATAATTGTCGAGAGTAAATCAAGTGTGTGTTATTATTAGACTTGTTAATTAATCAGCTCTGATGCTCGCTAGCGACAATAACTATTCAATTCAGCTTCAATGTTGTCCGTCTGGAGACTTGCGAGTTGACATTCTTCAGTTTTTTTCACTGGATAGTTTCTAATACCCATGTATATGTTACCATAACTCAGCCTTCATCACATATTAAAGGAATTGCTCTCACCCAGCCCGTGGAATTCAACATTTTTTCCATGTTTATTTTTAAATGTAAAATAGAAATTTGAAAGAAGACTAGAAACGTCCAATGTTTAGAATTTAAAATTTATGGAGTTGCCTTATTCACTGGACTATATTTACAAATCTCCTTCTTTTAAATTATTTTTGTTATAATAAACTACATTTTGATATACATATAACTAATAAGTATATCAATAACAATAATTTTATAAGACTTGGGTTGAAATATTGTCTCCGAAATAGCCACTAGACATGCACTCCGGGTGACACAAATAATTTTATTTATAATTATGGCGTGTGGGTTTCCTCGCTGTGTTCCAATATGTTTGTCCATCGCTAATTAATAGATAATACCAAAGAAAAAGCAGTACGCTAGAGTATTCAAACCTGCATCACTTGTATAGCTAGCAAATACACTTTTAACTGAGTTGCAAGCTGTACTGTCTCCAGCCCCTTTAGTGCGAACAATAAAGTCTTATCTACCAAAGATAGAAACATGAAATTTAGTCTGTAGATTGTGTTCGTGACGTATTTTCTTAACGAGGAACGATTGTTTTAAAAAGCAATTATTAAGATGGTGCAAAGGAACTTTAATCACAGTTTATTAAAAAAAAATACCGCGGGTGAAGCCAATGTACGAGCAAATTTAATAGAATAAGGCCTTAGAAAAAAAAAAGAATAAATATAGCGTTATTTCACTCAGTCATTACGCTGAGAGTGACTGGTTCGTGGAAACGCAGCTCTTTCTTGTTTCATTGTCAACCTCGCGGAGATATTTTACTGGGAAATAATTCATGAGGCTGAATCGCCGGAATGCATTCCGCTTGAGGTCGGCCCGGGCTGTTAGCATGGTTACTGGTTTGGTAATGACATCTTCAGTATCCTGGACTTGTGCTTTGGCTTATATCAGCGTTTAATTACCGGCCGATGGAGAAACGAGTAATGTACGCGGAATCGACACGAAAGATTTTTCATGTGACTTTAGTATTGAGCTATTATGCCCAGTGGGTCATCGTGCCATCGAGTATATACCCCCCAGCTGACTACTTTCATTCTCCCATAGACTGTTAAGACAACCGCAAATATCCGTACATCTTTACATATACGTATGTACTGATTATGAACTGAGTTATAGTGTTTCAAGGATCATAAAACTTGATTCGATAATACTATTTAAGAATACATTCAAAACGATTGTATATAATTGGTTATATTTGAACCCTACGCGAACAAAGCGGCTACTAAATAATATGAAAGCTTTGTATCAAAATGCAATACTTAGCAAAGAAAAAAAGTTACTCGAATGTAAAAAATGTTTCCAATCGAGTTCGAAATAAACACAATACATATATAAAAAAACAATATGTCAGGCCACGAGAACCAAACTCCAGAGTATCCTATCTGCTTTTTTCGATAAATTCACCTAAAATGTGCTTTTATAAATCTATAATGTTTTAAAATTATAAGTGATATTTACATAGATGGCAGCAGAAAGTTAATAACTTTTAGTCATTGTGGTTTTGTTAAAGTACATTTTTAGATTACAGATATGTTTTGTTAATAGGTGAATTTATCGAAAAAAGCAGATAGACCGGTACCCGTGGCCTAATTTCTGAGAATGATATTATATTAAACATATATTTAGAAGTGCCATAAACTGCATGTTAGTAAAAAAAACCCGATATTATTGAAAAGCCATTCAATTCAAATTATTATATATTTTCAAATTAAATGTGACTGATCATTGAGAAATCATAGAATGTTATTGACCCGTGACTTCTACGTAGAGCGTAGATAAACAGCCTCTAAGATAAACGACCTTTGATACACAATATCAATTTCTCAGTAAAACAATCAATTTTATATATTTCTGTACTGATAAACTTAGCATAAAAAAATTATTAACTTATCAAAAGAATTACACGCATATTGTACGAGATTGTAATATTTATTCGAATGAATTCGCTTATCTAAATTAATAATTTAGTATTGAATAACTTGTTTATCTTTATACATGGAAGTTGTTGTGCAAAAATATTAATACAAATGATGTTCGTTTAATATTTGGTTCTACGTTGCAAAAATAAAACCGGTTTCGGCCGTATTGCGTGCCTTGGCCTAAACTTTTTTTTAACTATGTTTTTAGGATAGCAACCTAATATAAGGATGATTGACGTAGATTTCTTAGAATTGTTAGAAATACTAGATCCAAATAAAAGTGAGAAGAAATTATTACATCTTAAATATTTTATAAACTTGTACTTTGTATTGCCAATAAAAAATATTTATTAAAAATCTATTATACAGACAATCATTTTATCTCCATTAGATGTCTATTGGGCATAAATAAACCTTTAATATCGTAATTTATTGTGCAGAGCGCGCAACCGGTTTCGACCGGGGACCTCATGGCTGACCTTCACGCCAAGCTGTCGATGCGTCGTCGAGGTATATCGGGTGCCGAGAGAACCGGTGGCTCCGTGCTTCACACCCTTGCTAGCGTCATACCGGAGCCCGGAGACCAGTCGCCACCTCAGAGAACGTCCGACGAAGAAGATTGGGAGTGAAATACATTATAGCCAAAACTCATCTAAATATATTATTTTATGATGAGTACAAACAGTTTGTATAAAATTATCTCAACGTTGTTAATGGGTTCGATATCTAAGTAGGCGTTGAAGGAGGTTATTCGCATAAAGTGTTCATTAAAATAATGGCCCATCCTTAATAAATTATATAATATTATATTTATTATATTAACAGGGTTGTCACTATCCGAAAGCGATTAAACCGTAAATCGTGTATTCTAATTCAAATGTGAAGAGTTGTAGCTGAAAATTTAATTATCAGTTCCTTTGTAAATCAAAAATTATTAAACTGGAGATCTCAGAAGAACTACGAATGGCGTGGAATGAAGATCTCGTCTCCTGTTTATCCATAATGCTATTATAAATTATAATAATGAGGTGAGGGTTCCTTATACGTAAACTTTTCGTGTGATATCCTTTCAAGGTATTGAAACAGTAAGTCTTTTTTAAATATCCCAGTGTAACAACTTAGTTTAGGTGAAACAAAATTTTAACTCCATTTGTTGTATAAATATTAAATCGATTATAGAAGCTATAATTGAGTGAAATTATACCGTCTCTTAATATACAATATGTATATCTTTTACCTCCAATGTTGGGTTCTGTAGACCACTTTAAAGTTTGAACAAAAGTTCATTATTTTCAGTAGTTTCATTAAGTTCGAGTTATTCAAGCTAAGCGGAGTAACAACTAGTACTGTGGATGAATCTACATCTAAGCAGTTACGCTTAAACTTCTTGACTGTGTTTGCTATCACGTACGGTGCTATTATATTGCATACATTAGAAGCTGATGTAATCCTTGTGCTTCAATTTGAAAAAATTGCTTCTATCGGCTATCAGGCTGGAGGTTTATGGTTACAATATAAACTAAATTTATCGGGGATGTGTTTTGTATTCGAACTGTCTAGGACAGGACGGATGCGATGTTACGTCAAAGTTTCACAACAAGAGTTGTTATGTGAACTTTCAAATAATTATATAATCTGGTTATATATACTAATAATCTAGAATATGTTTAATTCTCTCATTCCTGGGTCGATAAGTTTTTGTTTACATCCTGGGTGCAATTAGGTCCAAAACGGTTTTTCTCTTACGCTTCATTTCTAAGCAGTGGTCTGAGTCAACATATTATATGGCCTTTTTTAAAGTCAACGTCATATCAGATAGTAACGTCACTCGCCAAGCAATTCGCAGACTAAACACTTTTGAACACGTCTTCATCGTCCAGAGAAACTTAACAACTTTTGTTAGTAAAAAAAAAGAAATTATCTCGTTAGATCTTCTAGAAAATTGTTTTCGATAAAAGCGTTCTTTTTTGCTGATAAAACTAAGAATTACTGGGATGGACTTGACGTAAGATAAGTTTGCTGCATCTTCAAACTAGTTTTGAAAATTCTGTTTTTGAATCTTGATAAAGAGTTCTTTTTTCGCCACTTGTCAATTTCGTGCGTCTCTTATTTGGTATTCGCTGTTATGAATTATTTAATTTTATAAAAAGAAAAAGAAATTATTTTCCATATCTTGAAAAGTGACGAAAGTTAGCAGAATCTTAATAATATCCAACAACAGCAATGTACAAGATTTTGTTCTCAATATTTTTACTATGCACTTATGAATAAAAAATAACAACTTTTATTTAAAGATAGAATTCTAAAGATGCTACTAGTTTTGTATCTTTATCTTACGATGTGACAGTAAAAAGTTGGCAGCATATAATTCTCCCTGCCTCGTAACGGTACTTTGAAAAATAAAATTAAAATAAACAGTTCTCGGAGAGTTTAAATAAGATCCTGTCAGTGCGTATTTACAGATAATACAATTTTCCTGGTATACCCCGTCGGTACGTGGACTGTATGTTCTAAGTAAAAACATTAATTTATTCTCGGAAGCGCAATTTATATTGATTGTTGCTTATAACCACATAAGGTAAATGTCTCTAATGCGGCAACATCAAAACTCTATAGTGTTTTTTTTTCTATTACTTTTAAGCATTATACCTTCTTAGAACCGTCGGTATTATTTTAAATCGATTAACTCGGTCATTATCTCGCTTGCTTCCGAATACTCGGAACGTCTAATCAATTAACCGTTTTTTTATTCTATCGTTAAAATTTATCGTCGTCATCATCATTCGATTTTCAGTTCTACTCATCTTACGCAAATCTTCTCTAAAGTCAGATTTCAACATTGATATTATTAATTAGTAATGCTAATAACTATTTAATTAGATTTGGATATAATGCTTCTTTTCCTCCATTGTAAATACTTTTCACAGTAAATCCTTGATACTTGGAAATGAAATTACAAAATTCCACGTCTATGTTTATTCTGTTCTAAGTAACATCAATCTCGAGCTGTCTAGCTCGAGTTAGATGGACGCTTTTCGCGGCATTTTTATAATTTCCCGATAGTATGTGGACCAAAACTAAGAATATATTGTCAACGTTTGTTAGTATGAAATAACTATTCTGGGAAATGAAACCATACGTACACACAATTATGTTTTCATATACTAAAAAATAATACATATACTAATCGACTCTATAGCAGTAAAACTTATGTCATTTATTTCCCAGTCTTATCTGGAATGTGAAAAATTATGTCGGCAGTTTTTTTTTTAATGAAAAAAAGCTGTTAGTTTGTACGGTTTTTATGTTATCACTGGACGATTAACGTTGCTATTGTGTCATGATATCAAACTTTGTATAGGTTTGAACGTTTATTGCCATTAAAATTAAGAGCATTAGAAATGAAAGGAATATACATACAAAAAGTTTATCAGTCATTAGGCGCATGTAACACCTGTTTATGATAAAATAAGTTGTGTTTACAAATCAGAAGGGCCCTCGTTTCGTGAGAGGTTATTACGATAATCGCATTTCTCACTAGTCGCTATCTCGCTTTCGTTTCTCGGAAGGTGTTCAAATGCATAAACAGTCTTCCCCGCAAACCAGCGACCGGTTCTTGGATTAGCGTTTGCCCATAAATGAGGGAAAAAGTAGAGCGCGATCAATCGAATCTTTCATGCAATTTGAAATCACTATGCGTATATAACCTATTATACTATTTAGGTGCAAATAAAATTACTCGTTGATCAAAACTTTGGTCGTAAAACGTGAGAGATTCGGGGAACCCATTGCGTAGGTTTCATAAGATCTGAATAAGTGTTTAAGAAGTTAAATACGTTTTGTGTTGTTGTAGATTACGAAAATAACTTTGTTCTAATAAGAGAACAGGATAATATATAAGTCGTTAAGAACTTGTGATGCAGTGTGCCTATTTAGCTTGTTGCTAAATATAGTGTAAATGAAGATGAATTTCTTAAACACTAGGTTTTTTTGTAGTAATAATAATTAATAGCGTCGTTTTAAATTCCATAATGTAGCGAACCAAATTTATAAATGTTTCAAATTAATTATTATTTATGAAAATTTAATTGGTAGTTTTCCTGCGTTGGTGTACATTTATTTACCTTAACATAAATAGAAGTTCGCGAAACCGTTTTAAAATATTTGAGATATACTAAAAATCGTTTAAATTAATAAATATAATTACTTAGGTGGTCGTTCAAATTAAATAAAAATGTTAAAATTTAAGAAGTATTGTAACGTGGCGAGTTTTTCGTACGTTAGATAAAGGGTTAAAAACGAAAATGAAGCTCTAAAACAAGCAAAATAAAAATAAAAATTGGTGCTTATTCGCAACGAATAGAAAAAAATATTTTACTATCTAGTTAGCAACGTTATCGAAAACCTTACAGTAAAAAATTGCGCAAATCAATATTTATAATTATGGAGTTGACCCCCCCACGTAGACACAATACAGACTTGGAACTTAAATAGAAAGCTTTTAATTAAGGTATTATGTTTGGCTCTATCCTCTTATATATTTACGTTCTTATAAAAAACTTATTTCATTTATTGGTTCTAAGTCGATCGTCAAATATTTTTATCCACACCCAAAATTTTAATATGCCTTTAAAATATCTATCAGTTTTTTTGACCCGACTTTTTTTTTTAATATAGTCATTTTATCACTTAATTTTTATCATTTAGTTTTAGTAAAACAAGTAATCTCATTATAAATAGAAAATTAATATTTTCTCGCTATTTTATGATAAGTGGATTATCAAGAAATATTTTTCATTGTATCGTGATCACAACTAGTGACCTCTGCTCGCGATAGTTGTAATAAATTTTACATTTATAACTCGATATAAGCCATATACTGGTAATATTCCAGTAATAAAATTCTGTTATTAACCTTTTTATATAAGTATATTGGTATTTAATAAAAATAAAACTATCAGTTTTAATGCAATGCTGTATTTCAAGTCAAAGTAACTCTGTAGGGTAAGCCTTGCTTTTTTTATTAGGATTGTCATAGTTTATTTATTTATGATCTAAGTCACGGACAATCATTTTCCTCGGTATTTACATATTATTTATAAAGATAATCGTGTAAACATTGTTATTGTATTGAAAGGATTAATGAAAAATGCGGTAAAATGTAAATTCGGTCACCTGCGCAGGTTTAATAAATTGCACAGGTCTATTACGATACACGTTCTGGTCTACTTGTATAGGTAAAAGAACTCTTTGGTAGATCGTAGCATGTATGGCCAGCATTGCACATTATTCACTTGGCCTTTCCACAGTGGATTTGATCATTGGAATCTACATTTAGTTTAGTTTAATAAAATGATATAGAATTGTCTAAATGAAATTGTCGAAATATTTTATACAATTATTTTGTTACTGTGGTTACATTATAAAGTTGAACGTATCATACGGTTCGTTCGTGGAGCTCTCTCATGCGTTTGGAATAATTACAGGCCACTTTTTTGACTAAGGCATTTTATCTCCCTAACGCAGTCCAGTACCAGCTGTTCTTACCGAAATAATGTTATTGTAAACATTGATTAATTAACGCCTTTTTTATTTATTTATAAACGAGAATCCTTCTGGCATAAGCTCTCCGATCGGTCTTGATTTAAAAATACATTTTGTTTACACAAAAATATTTGAGATATTTTCTGCTTTCACTGACAAGGTTGTACTGATTCAGTTTTAAATTAGTACAAATAAAACGAAAGACGTTTGAATGTGGATAAGCAATCTTTATACCGTTCCCGGTAAACATTTATAACAGTGGTGACTATTTGTATAACATTGTATTTTGTACACAACTTGCACGTTAATGTCATTCAACACCGTTCCCAAGGCGCTCTATTATACGTCACGCCATAGCGTGTACCTACAAGACGTGCGAATGTCCACCGAATGTAGGTATGGGAATTTATAATTCATTATATTTAGACTTACATTAGACTAGCCACGACTTTATTCCCGTTGCCTTCGAAATGAAAAGATTCCTGCGCCATCCATTGTAATAAATAATTCAGGTACCTTCACAGGCGTACAATAATAACTCACCAAAATTATATTATAACGCATACGGGACAAACAAGGAAACATTGTTATCTATGTACCTAATTAACTAATTCTAGCTAATTCAATTTTGTCGAGCAAAATTTCTGCGTTTGCATTAATTATTATAGAAAAAGTGCTTTAAATTTTTATACATATGTAATGCGTCAATGAATTAAAATTAGATCTCAACGTCAATTTTCTACGTATTTCTGTTTAAAATTAAAAACTCGTTTTGCCAGTCAGTAAGGTAGAAAGTGCAAACGCGAATATAAGTGTGTTCCGAAACAACAAAACACTAGTAATTTATTAAGAGTATACCGATTTCTAACTTGACTAGGGCTGTCATCAACTGACGCCGGTCAACAACTTGAAAATACTCTGATATTTGGGTGAATGACAGGCCTCGTGGCGCAGTGGTAGTAAACGCTACTATTGAGCCGAGAGGTCTCGGGTTCGATCCCTGCCCATGACTGACTTTGTGTGATGAGCATAAATGTCAGTTGTGTGTGGCTGGCTGTTAAATATCTATATATGTATGTTTATCAGCCGTTTAGTTACCATATTACAAGCTTTGCTTAGTTTGGAATTAAATGGCCGTGTGTGAAATTGTCTCCTCATATATATATATATCGACATTTTCCCAGGACTTCATTTCCTGTTTTTATTCTTATAAACAGCTTGCTATCAGTTTATTTAGTAACGTTGACATCATCGACACATATACTACAGCAAAAACAAATCCAATACCTAACTACTCTACCTGAGGTACAACCAAAACAAATCCGGGGAGCCTGGACGGATGGCTGCCCTATTGTTTCTAGAAAATAAAATAAAAACGTATTGTTATTATGAGCCACGCGAGAGCGTTGTGTTTATCTTAAATCAACGTTTATAAGGGAATTATTTTCGCGTGTTAACTACTAATGCGGATGACGCGTGACATGGTTATGAAATGTACGAATTAGGTAAATTGTGGGCGGTGGGCTCCTTTTTATTTCGGCTCTGTCCTATTTGTATGCGGGGCTGTGGTCTCGCGCACTGGACAGTTAAGTTCCGATGAATAGCTGTAAGCTTTACCGTGTTCGGTTCATACGCTTGGATTAGGGACACACTTTGACCGTGTGCTAGATGTAAAATAGTCATTTTGTTATACACTTGCGTCTGTTAAGTCTGCTTAAATAAGTCAATTAATTATACATGTTTTACAACTGTTTTCTATAACTTCTGAGAACGACTTGACGAGTTAAGCTGATATTTACATAACTTATAATATCTGGGCGACTGAGCCTAATTCGGTATTTAAAAAAAAACACCTATCAAGGTAAACTTGGAATGTAAAACATTATGTAAATACAAAATTTCATCCAAATCGTTGGATCCGTTTCCGAGAAATTTTGTTTTACCGGGACGATGGTTCATGACTCTGTCCGGATCCGATAGGTGTCGCTATAGTCGAGCCACTAACTATAGGAAAGGATCTTAAGAGCAAAGTCTGGCGAGCCAGCTAGTGATTTATAAAACATACGTTAAGATTAATTTTTGTTTTATGTTAATGTACTTCACAACCTCCAATTTATCGTCTCGTAACCTTTAAAGAATAACTAGTTTATTATATTGAAAATTCAAAATAATACATACCTTATAGATTAAATCATAAACTTTTATGTTTGTGTTTATCGGAATTCAATTTACTTGTTTCTAAAATACGACATATATTCACAAAATTTAAATACTATAGAGATGAGCCATAAATAAATTACCTTGTTTTTTTAAAGTAAATTAATAGATAACTACAAAAATAGGTTAACTAGTTTATGCAAAAGGAAAAAGAAATATTTCGATATCAAATCATGTAAATGAAATAAATATTTTATATTTAAATACAAAACAAAACCTCGTAACTTGTAACGCCGGTATGTATCAATGATTGACTGAAATAAAATTATTTTAACTCAAAATAAATCTGAAAAATGTAGCTACTGCTTTAAAATATTTTTAAAAGTGAGTCAATTAAATATTGTATTGTTATTTAATTTTCATTGAAAATATTTTTTTATTTTATCGTATTTTTAATGAAACTTAATCAAAATATAAACTTTAATTTGACTTCTTGAGATAGTCTCGATTTCGCCATTTTCTTTTCAGTAATGCATTTAAACAAACTACTAAACATTGCATACAATGATAATTTAAAAAATGTGATTTAATTTATATTTAATTTATAATAATTATATCCTAGTTGTGCAAAAACACCGTATGATATGAATAAATAAACAAAACATAAGATAAGTCCAATTAGCTGGCGTACAAATTCATAATTTTGCGATAGCTAATAATCTCTATGGGGATTTAGCCGTGTACCTACCGTTATTATCCTCTTGCTTTGTTATTATGTACTCGCGTGGCTTGAATAATCAATATGCTTTACGCATTTTACTGGTAACATTGCGATTTGTATCTTATATGCAGAGAATAAAGTTTACAATGGTGTTATATGTTCAACGATGTTTTGTATGGTTCAGCTATGCTTTTCATAATATGAAATTCTATGTAAATGAAAACATATGTATATAAACATATATTCTACATTTACTTAATCAAACAATTATATTTTATAAAGACGACTAGTATATGATTTGTTTAAATTAAGCATGACATAAAATATTCAAGTTACTTCATGAGTTATACCAATAATATACTAAAAATTTTAATCCCATAGAGAAAAATGACAATCACTAATGTCATAAATGAAATAATGTTGCCACATTTATTTTTCTAGCTTTGTCTTACCTTTTATTTTACACTTCGTTTACTTGTTCTGTAATCATATTAAATATTAAATTTGGCGTTTATTTATTAATTTTGTATTATTCAACATACCCGGTAATTAAACGTTTATCATTACATAATTGAGAAAATAAAAAAAAATACACATATAATTTACTTCTCACAAAAAATAATACTTTGGTTGGCTCATGAAAATCGCGATACTGTTAACCTTATTCGGTGTGGACCTTCGAAGCGTTATATATATTTTTTTAATGAAAAACAATAAGAATAATATCTCGTACGGGCTACAATTAGTATTTTTTAAATCCAGTTAACTAGCGACACATGAAATGTAATTTTAATCCACGGAGTTAAAAAACGAACTTTTATAGTAGACTAAATATAAATAACTTAAAAATGTTAGTCTTAAAATACTACTTAGAAAAGTAATATTTTATTTTATTTTAAATTATGTTTACAGCCCAAAAAGAATAAAAATATAAAAGGTAAATGTAAAAGTCAAATTTATATCTATAAGTTATTGTACGTATACATTACTGTAATTTGCTTTAGAGCACATAAAACGAAGGGATACAATGATGTGAAAAAAATTACTTCTAACATTGATTCTCTTGTAAAAACAAAACAAAACTTTTCAAGTAGATATAATTTTAAACCTAAAAGTTGATTTGTACAATTTTTACAAAGATGACTGCTTATTACATTATCACGTCGCCTTCAAAACGAATAAATCCATATTTTGTATTAATAATCACAATTTATGTTTGCGTTGCGGGTTCTGCTTGAATCAATATTTGTGAGACGACTGGCACTTGAACTCACTAGTCCGCAAAAAAGATCCTCTAATTTAGGTAATCCTTCGACTATATTGTATTTTTTAATATAATCAATACATTTCAATAAGGTTATCTATATCATCTTATTAAAAAAAAAAAAAACATTTTTGATAATAATCGATAGGTTGGTATATTAAATTTATTTATATTTATACTGATGGAAATACTTCCCTCCTAAATAGTTCAAAGCCGGGTCTTGCCTACAAATACGCCAGACCTCAAAAACTATTTCCTGTAGTTTAGATATATACGTAGCATGATCAACAAACCCGCTGATGACGTATTTCACAAGGGCAAAGGCTGTAGAAATGGCTATATATATATATATATGCATGGCTGATGAAACCGATATATTATGTAGCAATTTTTGACATTACTTTGCAATTGCGAACTATGTAATATGGGTCCAACGTGGCTTCTAAAATTGAAGTCTTTGGATTTGAATGTACACTGAGTGACATCAGAGATTATGGACATTTATGATTCGCAGCTGTTATTAAATGGGTGCTACAGTTAGGGCGCGACCACACGGTTATTATTTATTAAAACTTTCGATAATGGAAAGGCGCTCATCGTGTTTGTTGTACATTGGTTTGTTCGACAAAGCAAGCTATATGTTTTTATACATATATGTATAAGAGAAAAGTAAATAACTTTTGTTAGGAAGCTATAAGTTGCCGACAATATACGACTTGTTTATTATAATCTAATGGGATTCTCATTTGAATCTTTCTATGAGAACAATAACGATGAAAATATTTTTTAGATAATATATGGTTAATCTATAAACTAAGAATAGTATGAAATATTTAAGAAAACGTACATCGTTTGGTCGCGCTCGAATGCCATTCTTTAGTTTATAAAAGTTAAGTTTTAAAATCCGCCAATATATTCTATAAAATAGTAAATACATGTAATATGAGTTAGCAAACAGAGCGTGTTTGTTTAAAGAAGGAAAGGCGAAATTGAAAAGCTTTTTCGAAGGTTAGTCAAGGCAATATAGTTTTGAAAACCGACCAATACTTTGTTGTCAAGTGGTTTTGTGTCTTTGAAAAGTAAGTGTAAATAGCTTGTTGGCACCTGCTTTTTAAACTTTACAAATAAGTATATCACATTTAAGCTTTAGTAGAGTCGTTGGCTGTTTGCTAACTCTTCCTTAGCTCGTAATTATAATATTAATGAAATCGATTGAAATCAAATTTTGCAACTATACTGATATTATAATTGTTAATGAAATTATGTAAATATATACATAGAGTTATTAATATAGGTTTTTTTTAATTGTATATAAATTTTAGATTATTATGTACTAATAAATCTAGTAGTACCTACTTGCCTTTCGTAGTGTTTTATCTGATTAAGTTTTTTGACTGATTGATTTTAATGATCTACATGTTTATTTACTTATTTTACAAATCCATGCATTTCTTTTTAAGTCAATGTATGTTTTTAACACTATTTAGGTATAACAAACAATAGTCATATATATTTTAAGTCATTAATTTATTCGCAGCTAACTATTATCCATTTAACTAGTGTAGTTAGTGGCTGTTTGGCCACTAATCCGTCTGATACTGAGTTTTATTTAACTATGTAAATAATAATAATTCAGACGATACATACGACACATTCATGTTATACCACGTCCATAACTAATACGAATTGTACGATTGGATTTTAAATGTAAGGTAATTAAATATACTTATGAAATTTAAATATATCATGTTTGATTTTTACTAAAACCTATCCTACACAACTTGGGTACATATTGCGCTTTATTTGAAATACGCAAGAGATATTTCGCGGTAAGTAAAGAATGGTCCGAAATAAGGGTCAGTGACACTTCTTTACGCATTCTGAATATAACGGCTGGCAGAGGCACCTCGCTAGAAAGCTACGTGTTTCGGGTTTTACACGGCATTGCCCCAGAATAACGCCTGTCGAGATTTCTTGGTACTACGACGTTGAGTATTTCGGAATCGGAAATAAGGATTCTGGGAAATCACTGGCCTCTGTTCGGTCGCGCGCGCCGATGCGCATTGGAGGACGCGCTCGACGTATATGCTCCATACTCTTCATAATATTATGATTAATTGGTTTTCATTTTACTGCTACTTCGTGAATCGTGATATTACATCATTTACCTACGAAATATATTTTTATACATCGTTTGTAATAAGGTACTTGTGACGCAAAAATTATTGACTAACGCTTTATAGCTCGTAAAATAATCGGAAATCAAAGACTTCTAAGAAGTATATTTCTCTTCTCAATTTTAACATTCGATTCTGTTGAATAAAAATTATTATTGCCATTATGTGTCTGTATGAAGTAAGTATGTGATGTTAAATTAAGTCCCGTCATATCTTAATAAAATAGCGATCATTGAAAGTCAAACCGAAAAACGACATTTCTTACATAAGCTTCTTAGCCATATTATTCTGAGTAAAACGCCAATGTAATATTGTAAAATACTCTTAGATTTAATATATACTTACATCTTTAAAAATACTTATATAAGTAATTCGCTAAAATAAAAGAAATAAGTACATAATTATGCAACTGCTTCATTAGCCCTAAGCGTCCTAAGCGCGACTGCTATGCTTGAGGTCTTGGGTTCGATTCCCAGGTCGAGCAGTGTTATTGGGTTTTTCTATTAAATTCTCAGTAGCAGCTTGGAATTTGACTGTTTGTCCGATTAATGGTAATAGGCTCGTCCCCTATTACATTTTACCCAAAAGCATACCCGGCGAACTGTGGGTATACATTAGTGCATCTCTGCCTAACCCTTCGGGGATACAGGCGTGACGGTATGTTATGGTATTTTGCGAACTGACATCAATAATTTTCCATCAAACACGCTGCGCCTAGTGAGGACGGGCTCTCAAGTCCACCTGCCTGAACACGCTTAAAGGTGATTGGCGACAGATTTCCAACTTAAGGGTGGTAGCTAGTCAGGCGGGTAATAGAAAATGCCCTACCACCATGTTATGGTTTCATCACGATGTTTTCCCTCACTGAGCCATCATTGCTTAATTGCGCTAATCTCTAGAACTACCAGTCAGATTAGGAAAATTCTTTTATATTTTATAGCCTACCAGCTGTGCCCCACGGTTTCACCCGTGTTAATGTTTTCCGACAAACAACGCGCCGCCAACGCCCCCGTGTAGTCAGTCTATCATATTTGTCCTTCCCGCAGGTACAAATTATTTTAATTTTTCATTATCTCCTAAACTATCTGTCCAAATAACATTCTATAAAGAGCAAAATTTAACTTCATAAAATTGTCTTTATGATGAAGTAACTTTTGGGTTAATATGCCATGTCTAAAAATAATGCTTATAAATCACTTTTTAATTTTCAACAAATCTTTGTATAACAAATCTATCGCTGACTTTTTTTAGATATGCTAAGAACCAATATTTTTGTAGAACATAGTATGTCCGTATCATTAACGATAACGCCAGCGCACGCGGATAAAGCAGTTCGAGAGGGCCACGACTTCCGACTTACCTAACAAAAACCAATATTTAAGGCTAACTGAGAGTTGTGCTTAATGTTAGATAGTCTACAAAGAAACAAAAATACTTTTCCACTTTATTATATTAGTATAGATTTATTGAGAAAGGCTAATTTTAATTAATAATTATCTAATTAAGGCTAACTTTACGCTACGAACCTAAGGAGCGGAGCAGTAACAATGAACATCATCTAATCTGACAAGTACGGGAAGTAAGAACAACGAAAGGCTACATAGGTGCGGATAGTTTCTCGAATACATTGAACACAGGCGATACCATGGGGCACAGCTAGTAATTACTGATATAAATTAGTAATTAATAAAGTCCCGTTCTATATTTTGTTACAAAATATCTCCCTGGACAATAGGTAATTATGTATTATTATTGAACGTAGTTCTTTTATTTTGTTTTAAATTAACATATATTAGGTAGTAATTCTGGTGAAATTGTACCCACATTCTGAATATTACAAAGAGTTTGAGTGTAGATAAATAATTCAGTAGGTATATAATATTAAAGCAATGATGGCACAGTTGGTAGCGTGTACGGACTTCTTGTCGATCGACGTGAGTTCGAATGCCTGCAATGAACTTGAGCTTTCAGTGAAGGAAAACATCGTGATGAAACCATAGCATGATGGTAGGACTTTTTCTCATAGCCACCTTACTAGCTACCACCCTTATGTTGAAAATCTGTCTCCAACCGGGCACCAATAGGTAGGTTACGGCAGCTGCACTAGCACTAGGCTTAGTGTGCTACCATCTTAAGCCTCGTCCATCGCCACTTAAGATCAGGTGAGATTGTGGTCACACCGCTAATCCTATACCTAATAATAAAAAAAAAAGAGATTGAGACTGGCTAATTAATATACTTAGGGCACCATGTGAAGTATGAAAATGAAATGCCGCTGTTTGCTGTCACTGTCAAATTGACTTTTGACAAAAACTTTTTATGGGTCTGTCAACTGTCAAGCAGTGATGCCAAGTCAGAGTTTTTATAGCTAGATTTAGCTTTGAGTCGACTCCATCGGCTACAAAAAATTCAATCTAGGTGATAAGCTACTTTTCTTTACAATTTTAGCTTTCTTTTCTAATTACACTTTGTTTCATGCAGCGTCCAAATTATAAAAAGAGCTACAGACAAAAATGAAATAGACACCGTGTCTGATTCATTTATCGTCAATATTTGGACTACGTCATAGCCGAAAGTATTATAAAAAGAACAGTATTGTGCACTTCCAAACTTTTGCTAAGGTGAAACGAATTTTGTGTCATCAATGTAAAGTGTACTTTCATAAACCGTCACTAATCGGATTAACGAGCCGAAAGAGATGCTCTAGGGATTATGTTCTTGTCTAATGTATTGTGCTTGTTAGTTTGAAGTAGAGTGTCAGTGTTATTGAATTATATTGTATACAATATAGAATCACTATATATTTCAAGCAATATGTCGTACAGCGCGGAAGTACGAGGATTGTGCGGATAGGTGACGTACAAGTACACGTGGCGTATCCTAATATTAAATTGATGATGAAAAACAAAGATTTCACAATGCCCTAAAAGATTATAATTCAACTTTAAGTTTTTGGAAGTAAAAAATGTTTTTAAATTTTGTAGGGCAGATCACGAATAAGTGATTCAGAGCACCTGAAGTGCTAAGAAATAAAACAAATAATCCTAAAAGTGAATAATGCCAGAATTAATTATCGTATTGATAATTAATGCTTTCTCGATGTAGCATAATCTTCATCTTCCTAACTTGGCAACTGGTTCTCTTTAGTGAAGACCATTACTGCCATTATCGAGTGAATTATAGTGTTATGTGTTATATCGTAGCATAATCAATTATTGCCTTTAGGTTATCTAAAAATGAAGAAATTAAGACCAAAATTGGGTTAACGTGGTATCAGAAAATTCACTTATTATTCATCTGTTTGCGGCTTGCATTTCAAAACTGTAGATTTTGCAACCCGTTCTATTTCGTCAAGAAAAACGTTCAGCTTTAATAGTATATAGTATTTATAGTAATAAAGTTTAAATTTTAGCATTACTATTCTTTTTCAAAAATTATCTATTTTTACTGCTCATTTAAGTTTCTTTCGTTGGCAACACTGCACTCTATTGTCACATCAGAATCAGATGTTTTAATCCGGATCAGGATGTTTGTATAGAAAAAGTTAGATTATAATTGTAGGTTATAAAAATAATACATTGGTTTTCGTTAAAAAAAATTAAATGGCAGCGGCATTCCAACAGCAGATTTTCGCTTTAGATGCCCGTTTTAACGCTTACAGAGCACCGAACAATCCAAACTTCAGTAAGTTTGCACTTTACAATTTGTTACTTTACTTTTTGTTTAAACTATATTAATTATGTTAATATTCTTTTTAAATTATTTATCCTCCTAATAATTATAATTATACTGTATAAACTAAATTGAATTAACTATTAACGAATAAACAAAAACTTATTACTGAAATAAACCTCTTCAATGCAGTCTCTTACAAAAATGGGTTCTACAAAGATTTAATTATTCTATGTATCAGTTAATAGTTGTTCCAAACATTAAATAAAGGCTTGGACGTTGTTTATGTAAGCCCGGTATTCCCAAGTGTATTTGTCATTCAATATTGAATTGAATTTATCATATTATACATAAATTATGCAAATACAATGCAACATTTAAAATGTATGTCTGATTCTTTATAATAAAATGTGTCATGCAGCCTCTATATAGTCTTATTGTTTTGGTGACATGGAAGTAGAAAAAAAATGCAACACTTTTACACAAAAATAAATTTGGATATGTAGGTATGTACAATATATCTTCACCCTATATGAATAATATCCTAACTTTCAAATACATCAAGCAAATGCAGAAAAAAACTACATGAATCAAAAAAAAAAAATTAGTTACAACTTACAATTCACAAATATTTAGCTGAAATAACATTAAAAATAAGTAACTTCCAATGTACATTTGAATCATGATAAAAAAAACCATATGGTGGATTTTTTTTAAACAGCTGTTGTGAAAACCATGGGTAAATGAGTTACAGTGTTATTCATATAATTATAGAGTATTGATAGAAGTTATCTTAACTCCCATCTTACTTCAAACATCTGTCACTTTTGCAATAACTTTCGTAAAACATAATTACCTACTTCTAGTACTAATAAATCATCAATATTAATGTTATCTTTTAGAGACCTTGTATATACGTCGTCGTAGTCAACTTTTGAGAGAAAATGCTAAGTTCAAGGTATGTTAATGAAGAAGATTTCCTATATATAATTTTGACATTCTATCAATGTTATTTAAAATAGTTGGTATTATAATTTTTGCAGGATAATATTGGTTATTTAATATCGGCTTCCAAGATACAGGCTCTGTATAAATGTTGTGCAAAACAAATAAATTTTTATTTTGATTTTTCCCACAACTAAAGTTGCAAAGCAGACTCAGATCTAAGGTCATGGAGGTCATATACCACATCCCCCTGCTCAAAAACTAAAGTTCTTTTTAATTATCATGGAAAATTTGATTTCTTTTTTTAAATGATTAATGTATTTGATTTTGAATTTTTGAGAAACTTCTATGTATGACTCTCTCCCCAAACTTAAACCCTTGAATTGTGCCTGGTGCACAGTTTCTTAGGTTTAAAATAGTACCATGATAAGTAGTTTAGGGGGCTCAAAAGAGCACTGCCCACATGACAAAAAATCAACAGCAATAATATACAGCTTTTATTCTTTTTATTTTGAGAAAAAAATATTGTTTTATAAGTACAGTAGCTGATCAGCTGACTGACTCAAATAAACACAAGTTACTTGAGTGTCTTTCTTATATTTAAAAATCTGCATATTTTTTTTGCAATCTGCCTATGACACTGTTATCCTGCTGACAACTTCATATTCTGTGTATCCCTCACATAGTTTTATAAATTTACCCAATAATATTTGTGTATATTACATTAACCATCTATTACAATGTAAGAATTTTTATTTTATCAATGGTTTTTTAGGATATAGAAACAATTAAGAAGTATATTAACATTAGAAGCCAGTTACTTCAACGTCGGTATGGTGTACAGGATAATATCTCCATCAGCTCTTCTTCATCGAGACCAAGATCTAGTAGTAAGGTATGTACAAATTATATAGTAGTAGTAGTAGTACTATCTGATGATATTGTTTAAAACAATTTAAAATGTTCTTTAGTTAAATTATTTATTTAAAAAAAATTACCACAAATCTATCACTCCACTCCTCCTTAGCCTAACTTAACTGCCTCATTAGCCTAGTGGTCGTAAGCGCTGACTTATATGATCGAGCTTCTGGGTTTGATTCCCAGGTAGAGCAAAGTGATATCGGGTTTTTTCTTATGAAATTCTCAGTAGCAGCTCGGAGTTTGGCTTCATGCCCGATTAATGGCAATAGGCTCGCCTCCTATTACATGGGGCCTAAAAACATACACGGCAAACTGTGGTTGTATGTCAGTACACTTCTACCTAACCCTTCAGGGAATACAGGCATGATGGTATGTTATGCTATCACTCCAAGATTCTGTTGTTATGCCTATAGTATGTATATAACATGCATATATATATATATATATACATAATATGAATGTATATAACATGTCTATAGCTAAGTTGCAGTATTCAAAAAATTTTGTAGATATTCTGAGGATTTAATTAGGACTTTTAAAGTGTTCGATTATTACGGTATATCAAATATATTTAAAAAATTCATTGTATGTTTTATTTCAGGCAAGCATTGCTGTTGAAGAATCTCCATCGAAAAGAAAAAGTGATCTGACTATATCAGAGAATTATGCCTTTTCAGGAGTCCATCACATATTTGATCAGGTTTTACAATGAAATACATATTATAATATTATGTAAAAAATATATGGGGGAACAATCAATGAAGCTTACTGTATAAACTCAACTAACAACCTTAATGTGATGTGGTTTTACTTACAAATATTGTTTTTGAACAAGTGATAGTAATAGTAGTTAATTGTTTGTTTTTAGTATAGAATATATGTCAGACAGTTCTCGAAAAAGACATAAGTACGTCAATTGTTTGGTTATCATAGTATAAGCGTAGTTTGGAAACGGAATCATACGAGCAATTCTTAATCAGCATTCTTAATCTTAAATATTATTATTATTATGAATTGAACAACAGCATACGGAACAAGTGAGCGTGGTAAAGTTCGCGAACAACGACAGATCCAAGTTATGTTGCGCATCGAACGACGGTACGGTGTCAATATGTGACGTCACAGCGACTCCGCCCCGCGTCCTATTCGTTCTCGATGGACACACCAAGCCCGTTACTGGTTAGTTATTACTAAGAAGATTTATTTTAAAACAGAAGTATGACCTTGGGTTACGTACAATCGGGTGCACTATATAAAGGTCACAAAAGGTTTCACATTTCACTCAGAAGTCTGACACGTCGTGCTCGCTTACTCATTGTGATTTTTTCGAACAGTTACGAGCTAGCTAGAAACGCCCAGTCACAATAGTAAGCCCTACTATTGAGTCCAGAGGTCGCGGCCTGAATATCCGTCCATGATTGACTTTTATTTGATGAGCATAATTGTCAGTTGTGTGTCTGGGTGTTAAATATCTATATATATGTATATCAGCTGTTTAGTTACCATAATACAAGCTTTGCTTCGTTTGGAATTATAGCAGACGGTAGAGTGAAATTGTCATTAAAAGAAATTAGACTTGAGTTTCCAAAATATTGTGAATCCAATATTACCTAGGTGTTATTTATATACAAACTAATAAAGTCGTTATGATTCAATAAAACATAGATTTCAGAAATATTTTATCATCACACCATATCCATACCGATTTCGGTAGGAAAAACGGAGCGTTACCTATCTCTCTATCTATCCTTGTAAAAATTTAATATCTCAAAATAAATCCACGCCAGTTCCGATAACTTATTGCTTTCTCAATGTTCACTATTTGTGGTTACTATAGTCTATGGTCGCTTGTATCACTCTTTCCCAAGGAGTTTTGGAAACCCTACTCACTGCAGGAACACAACACAATGTTGTTTGGATGCGATCCTCTGTTTTGTGAATTTATTCTAGCAGTCGGTCTGTCTCAAGTAGAGAGATTTCTTTGTGCCCTATTTCTCTATAATATTTCTCTATTTCTAATAAGTTGTATTTTTAAGACTTCAAAAAAAGATGGTTCTCAATTCGTATGTATATTTTTTAGCCATAATAACTTGTTTGTCTATGAACTGATTTAGATGATGCTTTTTTCATTGAAAAGAGGGATATTTCAAGGGTGGTCTGATTTTAACTTAATTCGCATTGGACCTTCAACTTTGATGATACACCAGGGAACTCATAAAAATCATTAAAGTTGGTTTTGTTTTTGTTCAAAATTGTCTTGTAATGACAGTGTTTCTTAGTGAAATTGAAATGTGTGTATGTGTGGGCTAAGGTTGTGACTGGTCAGCGTCTAACGAGCTACTGGTGACATGTGGGCTGGACGGCGCGCTCTGCTTGTGGGACGTGACCGCGCGACGGCGTCTGCGACACGTGCCCGACCAGCTCGCAGCTCCACTGCTCTGTTGTGTCTTCCAACCTGCTAACAACAACATGGTTATTGTATCCTTTTTACCCGACTGCGGAAAAGGAAGGATATGTTTTTCGTGCGTATGTATGTATGTTTAGTTAACTGTTTTTGTTGCATCGGGCTTTTTGTTTCCCTTTTAATAATTTAGCTTGTTATCATTTTTATTTCATTTACCCGTTATGAGTTTGTTTAGTAGATAATGAAATTTAAAGCTCCACCAAATTTTTTTATGGCATAGATAAAATATAAATTATAATCACAGACTAAACAAACATTGGGGCATCAATATTCTTCCGTTGTAATGTAGCCTTTTATCGTATAATTGAATAGTATAAAAAGGTATATTATGAAAAATGTTCAATACTTATTTATTTTTTTAATAATAAAGTGATACGGTATGTCATTGTTACATAATAATTACATCATTTATGGTGTAAAACGGTCTAACTGTAGGCACTAGAGCAGCGCTTCGCAGCTTCGTTATTTTGTATATCATTGAAGCAATAATGACTGAGCTTTTGTTGAAGGAAACCATCGCGCATAGTGATGTTACCAGCCTCAGGTTAAAAATCTATTGCAAAGCACCTATAGGTTGTTTTCCAGTAGATTAATTTGAGATCCAACTCTTTCTAGGTCTAACATGTCACTATATTTGGTCACACGGTAATTAAACCCGAATGAAATTGTGTAGTTATAACGAATAAAAAATATTGTTTATAATTTCCTTAAATGAATTATAAGGCTGGGAACGCAAGAGGAATGGTGGAGGTACTCAATGTCTCAACCGGTATATACCCGAGAGGTGAGCATTCTTATCTATATAATTCTACTATATTTTTAAATGTTAATAATTCCAATTCGTTATTGGTTATCGGAGAATTTTATTTCTTTAAAAAAATATTTATTTTAAATCTAACATCATACATGCCCCAGTCGGCATTCTAAGGAGATGCCAGGAGTATTCCCGTCGTTTCTAAAAGTCTAAAATGCTGGTAGAAAAGAATGCCATTGCCTTGTTTTTGAGCCGGTTTGGAAGAATTGTAAATCCCGGTTTGGGTACATACAACAGTTGTACTCGGGACTGGTTTAACCATATTGCAGTAGTAACAATTAATGCTACAAGCCCGGTGCCTAGAGCAGAAAATACTTAGGTTTAAAAAGTCTCCTCTGCCGTTAACATATATCGATCCTTCGAGTCTCAAATGTAGAAAAAGCCATTTTGTCCAAAATCAATTTTGAACACTGTCTTACTTACTTTTCACGAGCTCTCAGTTTTTCTTTTATTTGTTGTTGTACTTGACATTCTAGTCGTTGGTCAATTGTCGTAAATGAAGTCTTTGTTTGAACATTGCATAAACAACATTTTTTTGTATGAAAATAACTCTAAAAAGAAAAAAGTTATAAACATTTTTATTTCAACTTATTCGGTTTTTTGCGATTCCTCTATAGTCGTGTTTTGGCTTGTACTACATTTGAGACTCGAAGGGTCGATATTTTTGCTTACATTAAATCGAGAAAGAATTGTTGTAAAAATTGTTTTATTTTACTGTCATACAAAACCTAGGGCCTTCGGCAACATTTGATACAGCGCCTGCGTTGCCTTAATCCACATCTGCTTTACTTCAACAAACTTTGTCTAGGGAATCAGCCCGGACAACAATTTTTATATTCTTTGTATGTCATCACAAAGAATCCTGATAAATCTGTAAATACTTATTAAAATAATGCTTTACCAGGTGGTAGCAGTATTTTAGGTGGAAGAGTTATGGCGATAGCTTGCGAGTCCAGCGGCAGAATGTTCTGGGCGGCAAACGATAAGGTGAAACTCTTTTAAATACCAAAATTACACTTAGAAGGGAATTTCCCGTTGAGTAGTGTCTTTGAAACATATGGCTGATTAATGTAATGAATAAAGAGTACATTTTAACAAAATAAGTTTTTTTTTTGTTAGCTTAGAAAAATTACTGCGCCGTATCTGAAATTAGGTAAGTCCAGTCCAAAAACAATAGTTATTGTCGGTGATGAAATTTCATCGGCAGTAATCGCCGTGATGCTGGCTGCATGCTTTCTGCAACTGCCTTTTCACGTCTCGCTTAAAGGGCCCGGTATCGTAGAAGGGAGAGAACACGCTGGCAGAAAAACTATTCCAGTTTTTAACAGTACGGCAAATATAAGAAATTGCAAACTCCTTTTTTTCTCGAGATATCATATACTACCATTCATTATCTTATGTAATAACTCCTATAGTCGACTCTGTCTTGTAAATCTTTACGTACTTATTATCTGTAAAGATTGGTAATCTTGCTAAAGTTGGCCTGTTCCAGATTTTTTGAAATGTTGTATAGGCACGTGATTGTCCTCGACCTTGCCTGTTGGTAAGTAAAGTTTATGCCGACGATGGATTGTGTTTACCCAACAAATGCCTATTCTATGTTCACTTGAAGACTCACAGGTTATAGGTTTATGTAAAAGACTGTGTTTTTTGTTTTAGGGTATAATAATAAGCTACCGATTGGAAGGTGCTGGAGGAACATTGAGCAAGTTGCGGCGATGTTGTGTGGGAGGCGCGATCACGTGTCTCAGCTGGAGCCCCTGGCTCGCGAGACATCCTGCACTCCTTGTCAGTGCGGCGGATAACTCCCTTTATCTGTTCAGGTGAGCCCAAAAATGTATTAATCAATAATTTTAATTATTATTTATAAAATGTAGTATTTTTAAGTATTGTTATTTCATTACTATTGTTGTTTGGGCCAAATAGTACGAAGTCTTCAGGGTTTCCTATCATGGTAAAAGCTGGCTATGAGCTCGCTTAAATTACGCGCACAGTTGTTGTGTCAAACATATCTCTCTCTCTCTCTCTGTGTATGTGAACTCCGGCCGCACGAACCGCGTTGTGAAATTATCTCCGTAGTAGTCTAAGTCGAGTTCACTGCAGCCGCGTTATTCGTTGGTTTTATAATATGAAAAACTTTACCTTTTAACTTTGATAACGGTGTAAAGGACTTATTAACCAGTGAAGCGTCTGGATTAATGTTTTTGAGTGTGGACTTTGTGTATTGCAAGACTTGAATGATTGCCGGTTGGGTGAATAATTATGTGGTGCAGCACAAATAAATATCCAGGTGAGTGGGCAACCACCTATAATAGTACTCCCAGAACCCCAAACGTCTGAATTGGGAATACTTTACCTACGTATAATATATCATTCAAATGCTGATAATTTTGCCGGTAGCCGGTACAATTATAATTTTTCACATTATGTTGTCTTTTGTTTCTTGCACACATTTATTAATTAAAATATGTATTTACTGTTCAAACTTTTTATGTTGTAGAAATACGAAGAATGTTAATCTATTGCAGGCGGAAGTACCTAAGAAATTACGAATAAATTATTTTAATTTAAATTGTATCTTAGGTCTCCATAATACAGGTGTAGCCTGATTTGGAATATTAGATAGAGCTAAACATGTTATAATTGTTTTTGGAAATAAAAATATCATGTATATGCATACACACAAAACTTACAATATTAACCAACTTCTAGGCTCACCCTTTGTGGTTAGAATTCTAAAATATCAAGTAATCTTACTATTAAACGCAACCACAATGATTATTATGAACGAGACGAGACGTATCGCGACTGAACGATTTTCCGAACATCTGCTGGAGCAGACAAGTTCTATCACCAGAAATGTTTCAAAAATTGTATGAATTAAAGAGATAGGTAAACCTATGAACTTGAGTGTGTGGATGGATGTCAAGCAATCACGTAACCTTGTTATAACTTAAATTTAAGTGTCATCTTCTTTAAAAATAAAATTGTTGAGGTTTGCCGTTGTGTGCGTACTACGCTGGTGCGCATCACGGAAAAACTACTAGATAGATTTTGATCAATTTTCTTTTGTTTTACTTCCTATATACTTGCCGTTTATCAAAAAGACAATTATGAAGATATCTTAATTTAATAAAAATATGTATATTAAAGTTTTAAAACTATTATTTTTATAAGCACTACGCGTTCAGTGATGTTTTCTTGCCGTAGTGTTTATGGTATAATAAACACAGCAGACAAAGTCGCGGGTATCAGCTAGTATTTATATAAATGTGGCTGTGTGATGACTGTATGATGTCAAATCAATATAATGTGTTTAGTGGGGATATTATAGCTAGAAATTTTATTATATTTCCATTAGGATCGTCGACCGGGAAGGTAGCCTGGTGCTGAAGAAGCGTTTTTGCGTGTCCCAGAGCGCGTACAGCGTCAAGTCGACGTTCTGCCCGATCATGTCGTTCCGTCGCGGAGTGTGCGTCGTCAGCGGCAGCGAGGACTCGTGCGTCTACTTCCTCGATATCGAAGGTCATCATGATCAGCCCGTCGTCAATAAATTGCAAGGTGATATGTATTAACCTATCGTTTTAAACTTTAGCTAGTTTCTTGACACAATAACAATAAATAATAATAATTTATATAAGCGAATTGCCAAACTAGGGTTCCCTGTATCTTAGCAGTCGGTTTGCCTACAAAATAGATATATTCATGGTTGACGTTCCCATTACTAACAAGTTCTGTTGATACAAAAAAAAAGAGAGAAACACTAAAATGATAGTAAAAGAAAAAAAAAAAAAATTATTATACAAATACTACTACTAACAGTAGATTCTAGAATAAAGATTTTAAACACATTTATAATTGATTATTTAAGTAAGTAATGCTGTCCATGTATTATATGTTTGTGTGAATGTATCTATGTTGAAAGGTTATATTGAGTAATTGTATAACAAAAAAAAGAACTATTTTGACGTAGGCAAGACATTTATTGAATAAGTGATGTCTGCTTGAACAATAATATCTACGAAACCCATGTAATTTGAATATTCCAGGACACGCTTCCCCGGTGCTCGGCGTCAGTTTCAGTTACGACGAGAGTTTGCTCGCCACGAGCGATGTTTCCGGGCTTGTTATCATATGGCGGCGGAGTTGACCCCATTCTGTTTCTCGATAATTGAACATTATCATTTGGTGTAACTCTTCCCATATAAATAAAACGACCGTTTTATTAAGGCAGTCTCAATACAGAGGACCAGCGGACGGTAGATAAACATAAAAAATCATGATACATCTTCTTAGCACTAATCAATAATGTTTCTCTCTACAAATCTTTACTATTTAAGCAGGTTATAAATGCATACGTAGAATCCATTGCGATAGATTTTTATTGTTTAGTAGTTTAGTTTGTATTGTTAATAGAAATAAAGTTTTTTCATCGAAATGTCAACCTTTTTATTGTAGTTTAATCAGCAGTCTTTCATAAAAAATATTATGCATATATAAAAACAATCAATCAATCAATCAATGGACAAAGATTTTTTGGATTTTTTAATACTTATTAAATTCTGTTCATTTATTAAAGTGCCAGCCACTTCCACGAACGAGTTTATCGCGGCGATAATATCGTCCGGCCACTTGACGACGAGTCGTTACGGTACGCAAGCGGAAGAATAGTAAGTCTAGTAGAGATCACCCGACGATAGTAAGACAGATTTGTGGCGACACGCTCGTGGAGATGGCGCTTAACCTTTATGTAATACATAAAACTATGTAAATAAAAGGCATTTGAATCACGTTTTATTTATTTATTAATTTTTTTCATAGAAATACTTTTAAAAGACTCGACACAAGTCACAAATTGATAATAACCTTGCAACTTATTTCACATTCATCAATTAACTGCCGACGCTTCGACTCTTATATAAATCAATAACAACTTACAAACAATAAATACCATAATTATAATTGGACATTTCATTAGAGTAATTCTTTTGCATTATTTATTATAATAATATCGATGATTAATTATATATAATATTTTGATTTACTACGCGTTATACATCGAACACAAACTTGTATTTACTTTTGTCTAACTGTAAGTGTTCACGCAACAAAGTTACAACACAGCGAATATTATTAATACCTAATAAGCTGATTTACAAACAAATGTAGCAAAATAATCGTAACGCCTCTTTAACTACATTATTGTAACAAAATGAACATCAATCTATCGTATTTACAATCACTGTACATCAACGAAACATTCTAAATATATTAGGAAAAAAATTATGTTCAGAACAATATAAAAACTTGTGGTAAAATAATTTTATTATTCATATTAAAAAACCCTTTTTAATTAAGTTTCAAATACACATAACATTAAATTATATTTACAATGTAACTAAACAACTAAAACAAGACGATATGAAAATGAGAAAAATTGCACATTTGATTTCCTTGGACGTCTATAATAATAAAATTTTATGACGTTTAATTTCAGTGGCACATGCTTCATGGGATACAACAATCAGCAACAGTCTTCAAAATATTACAAAAAAAAAAAACTGGCATTTAATAACCTAATACTAGTTTATGAGATACAGTGGCTTTATGGATAACAAGTAATTCAATACTAAGATTTGCTTTTTGCTTCTACAGATCCTATTACTATTTTATCCTATTAACGTTTCTTAAATAACATAATATTGTCCATTATATAGAAGTGACAAATCAAAGATTCTAAATTCACCAAAATAAAATCGTCGACATTATGAGAAAGTGCCGTTTTGTAATTATTTTTGATAATTTTTTTAATGCATCTTCTTTAAGCCTAACTTAATACTATTCAAACATAACTCTCTGGTTCGCTTGTTAGAACTGTTAAGGAAGCTTTTGTGGCAACGAAAAAAAAAACCTTTCTAGTTATTTTTTATAATTCACTTCACTTTTGCACGATAACCAAACTATATCCATCACATAAAATACCACCAATATTATAAGGTCAAATAACGTGAGTCTATGAACTAGTATAAAACCACCACAATAACAGATTCAAGATCCCGCCAAAAACTGCCCTGTTATGTATTTTCCTCTTGAATCTCAATTGGCACTTTTCTCGGTAAAATATGGTAACATTTAGAGTCGTAAAAAAAATTCATATTCTTTGAGTTAACACTTCAATACTTAAAAGGGGATGATGCACTAAAATTTATTTGTCAAAATCATCATCAAAATTCATTTATTCTGTTGCTGAGTGTACATAGACACGCAATGTCGGTTTCTCACCACAATTAATACATTTATTATCTAACTCTACACTTAACTAATATATATGTACTTACACTAACAATAATTGGCTATTTAAACCTTGAACATTTATAAGATCTAGTTATAAGTAGCTTTTTCTCTTTTTGTCTCAAAATCAAGTTCTTTTGAGGTTTAGAAAGATGGAAGATGTGTACTCATTTGTGCGTAAACATATAAGTCGTCACAAATAAGACTAAGATTTATAATAAATTTGGTCTAATACACGCTACAAAAACTTTTAGTTCAATGCATAATAATTAAAATTCATTTTTTGTAAAAGAAATACTACAGGTATTTCATCGATCTTAAGCGGCTATTACACGGCAGGTTGATCGTATCCGATTTTAGTGCGGGGGGGGGGGGGGGGTACGGCCGAGGAATTGAGCCATGCAGCCGTACTGCCCCCCTCCCCCGCACAAAAATCGGATACGATCAACCTGCCATGTAATAACCGCTTTATTCTTGTATCAGGGATGTAAAATAAGTATCAACATGAGGCGTGACAACTATCACCATTATAATGATCTCAGTGAAAAAAAAATCACACATAATTAAAGCAAACTATTTGAGTAATTTCTGTATCGTGTATTGGAAATCGGACATTTTTTATCTAAATAACTACGATAATATACGAAAATTAGAAGTAAAAACATTACGTATGAAATTGTGTACTAATTTGAAAATGGCGGTGTTTTCTAACGTATACATTACATCTGTATCGAATTTGATGATTCAAGTTACTCAATTGAGCAAATCTTCTAAGTAAATTTTACTTTCAGCAATATCGATATAAACCTAACGTATATTTATTTATTTAGTTTTATAGATATACTGTATAGGCCTCTCATTCTAAAAATACCGTATAAAAACCTTCGTCATGTGAAAAAAGTAAAAAATCTAACGTTTTATTTTCTAATACTTTCCGACAGAGCAGGTGCTGATGCAGACTTAAGTTTTAATTTACATAAATAAAACTTTATATCAATAAAGTTCAAAGATGACTTAAGCAGTTTCTTTTAAATTTGACTACAAAGAGTTAATTTTCAGATATGCAAATGTTTTGAAAATTTGTTTTTGTTTTTTTTACTAATTTCTTTGCATCAGCGAATGATCTTGTGTTCAATAAACAGAGTGTTTCATTTACCGTTTTTACAAAGTAGCATCAAATTATTAGGCTTTTAATGTATAAAAATCTAACAATACAAATTAGGCAAGAACAAGGTAAGAAATGCGACTACTACATAAACTGTTATAGTTCAAGTATTTTTGTACCATAGTTATGTTATCACCATATTAATTAGCTGTTAAAAAATAGCCTCCCATTGAACCAACCGATGAACTGGCTGGACTAAGTGACTATTCAGTTAAATAAGTTAGACCAAGGTAAATTGTTTATAGTAACTTTAAATTAAAAATTATATATGTATTTTCTAAACTGCGTTGAAACTTTTAGTAGCGTTTGTAAACATCGACTTTTAGTTTCACGCTGAACTGTAAAACGTAAGAAATTTTATTAATTCAGACAATTTAAAATTAACAATATGATTACAGATTATTAATTCATTTATCGATAGCGCAGAGAAAAGTGACGAAACAGTTTACATGAGCTCTTTGAAAACAATATAGCATCTTACCGATATGTATATAGAGTTCGCAATTTCGGCGATCACTTGGAATCTAGACACTATTACTAGACGCTAAGGATCTATCGTAATGGCATTTATGTGACACCGACGCGACTACTCTGCTAAGCGCCGGCGTCTCAAAACGATTACCCCGACCTGCGTTTTCTGCATGCCATGCACATTTACTATATTTTATTAAGAAACGTTATTTAAAGGTTATTGAGAATGACGACTTTAACACATTCCATGATTTATAATTCGGCAATAACAAGTTTTAACAAATTGCATCGGCCGACTGCAGCAAAAAATAAAAAGTTTACTTGCACTTTCTACATGATTCAACTTATAATTCTTTATAATAGAATGATTTTTTCCTGTTTCATTCATACTATTTATTAATTAACTTAATTTTGTAAAATATTGGAATATAGCTTTTTTGTCCTTCAACACAGTTTTATATTAAAAACGCTCACCTGTAAAATTGCGATTTTGCAAATAACCCGCTTATTATTTGCGGCTGTCGACTTGCTTCCTGGGAGTAACACTGATACACGACTATGTCCACGCTAGTAATCAATGAAAATTATCTTCACAAATTGACACTGAATTATTAGATTGAACCAAGGATCCAGGGTTCAATTTTTCAATATATATATAAGCCACCACAATTGCAGGCAGTAAGGTAATCGCTAAGTTAAACAACATATTACACACACCATTTGTTCTAAATTACGACACATTAGAAGTTTTGTTTCTCTCGAGGGTGGCTTTGGAACTGCTCTCGATACCAGAGTCCTCGTCACCACTGTCGAGGACGGTTCCCTCTCCTTTCACCGCTTCCACAACTTTGGCACTCTGCTCTTGGAGCACTTCCTTCTGGGCTTCGATGTCCTCCGTTAATATGATCTTCTGCTCGGGTTCGACCTTCTGAACGCTCTTGCCGAACGTCGAGAAAGTTGGTTCCGGTATGGGTAAATCCTCGCAGCTTTTTTGCAAGGGTAGTGATGACGTTACGACCGGGGTTTCGTCGGTCATGACCAGCGGTGTGCTGGTCACATCAGCGTCCTGGGAGCGTCTCTTCGGCTTGTCGAGCACGAAGTTGAAGACTCTGTTGAGCCTCGGCGAAGGGATGTGTGGACTTGGTGGTAGATCGAGTTTGAGTTTGTCCCTCGTGTGGCGGAGCCCACCTAGCGCTTCGCCCCCCGGGGAGCTCGGGCTAACGGACTCGCTGGAACTCGCGCTGTCTATATTCCTCCAAGCGAGTTCAGTTTCAGGCGGTTTCTTCGCCTTGAAATCGTCGTCCGTTGTTGACCCAGGTGTGATGTCCTCGACGCCGGAGTCGGGCGTGGTGAAGTCGAGGCTGGGGGCTCGCGTTTGTTCGAGGGTGGCGGGGAGGGGCGACGGCGGGGGAGGAAACTCCTCGGTGATATCGTCGGATAGGTCTCGCTCGAGCAGAGCTGGCTTCACGTGCATGCCCGGGAAGAACTGGCTCGTCGTCGACATTATACCGAGGCTCTCGAAAGGTCGCGCCGACGACGATATAAAGAAGTCTTCGTCATAATCTGTTGACAATAATTATCTTATATCTCTTACCTGAAGAGTTATACAAAAAAAAAAATATCTGGCTTCAGTATAAATTGACAGTTCGACTCCTATTAATTTATGAATATAAATTAAGTATGTTTGCAATTTCAATTCCTTGGCTCAGCCAATAGAACATATAGAGGCAAAGGCCTCCAACAGGAACACTATCCAAAATCTAGATTCAATCCTCAGAGTGGGAAATTGTTTCCGTTCATTCTATTCCGTAAATTATAGAGTATAAACAGTATAAATAATAAATTGTGCCTTGTGTATGTTAATTGGATAATTATTAGAAATTACTTTAAACAATATTAATATTTAAATTGATTTCTCTGTTTCAATAAAAAACGGGAAACATAAGCATTAATTGCAATGAATGATTATGAGATATGGCGTTGCCACGAAAAATAGATACACCTTTGAGAAATAACGTATAGAGATGATACATGACATAAAAAGTATGGTTTACCTGATCCGAATGCGATGCCGGACCGCAAGGGATACATGTCGAGCGGACTCGGCCCACCGAACAACTGCCCGTAACCTAACTCTGCTTCTTCAACACTACTCGGATCCCAATCTGATACAAACAAACGAAACATCATCAATAATGTTGTATAAAGCGTGCTCGGTGCTTGTAACTATATGATAGTTATAGGGTATAGACTAGCGGTGAACGATTATAGAATCATCCGATTATGAAAATATCTAGTTACTAATTTGATATAATTAATAATTATAACTACCCGACTATCTTTTTTTTAGATAATTTGTATATATATCCTCCGAACTTGGAACTTTACGATTGAACGACCTTTTTTTAGCTTCCCACTCCTTTTTTAATAAGTACATATCTCAATTCAGTCATCATTCATAATCGGCTACCTTTGAGTATACCGTAAATGGCTCGATTATGAATAATCATAATATTTAAATCATTCATAATCAAATGCCTCGATTACGCAAATCATAATAACGTAATAACGAGTGACAAAGAGAAAGGCAAGAATATTCATGTTCAAGGACAGGATGCCGCTTTGCACAATTCTAGCCTAAACATCCCCCCGGGCTTGACAGGATATAGTCCTTCAAGATTAAGAAGTAAAAGTTGTATTTATTTCAATTTAAAAATGAGCCATACCATTGAATGAACACATATTATTACGTAACTTAGGTAGTAATTTATTAACAATCTAATATTTAATAACCTAACGATAAATTTTGTGGACTGTAAGTTAAAAATGAAAATGTTATTATTGGTTGGGTAATGGAAAAAACTTCACTACGGGTCTGCGGTAGACTCCAGATTTAGTCCTGACATCTACAACGCGTGGAACACCATCTTTTCCGGGAAACAACGTTCTATGATACCCAGTGGCCAATCCAAAGGAGCACTGTTCTCTGATTCAAGCAGTACAACAGCACCCTGTTGGATATGAGCATTAGATGAGAGCCATTTATTTCGGACTTGCAAAGTGTTAAGGTATTCGACCTTCCACCTTTTCCAAAAAGACTGCACCAAATGGTCAATAATGCGTTTCCGTTGAAGTAGTGTGACCCTCTTAGTGGTCAAATCCTCAGAAAGTAAGGACTTTAAAGGCGTCATTACCAAAAAATGAGCGGGAGTCAATGCCAGCGGTTCAGATGGATCGCTACTTAGCACTGACAATGGGCGCGAATTTAAAATGGCCTCAATTTGAGTGAGGACAGTATTCATTTCGTCGCCAGTTAATAATTGAGAACCTACGATTTTGGCTAGATGATTTTTAATGCTTCTAATATTACCTTCCCATATACCTCCAAAATGGGGGGCAGAAGCTGGGTTAAATTTCCACTCTACGCGGTTATCTCGTAACTCGAATTATTAGTGGGTATTTCATATTAAAATTATTAACAGAAACATAGCCTCAAAACGAGTATTATTGAAAAGAATGTTAATCAAAATTATCAAACATGTTAAATTATTAAAAGGGAAACACGACTCATAAGATTTACTCATTCAATAATCGCCCAGTTCCTGTAGAGGGATTTACTACAAAAACAAAAATTAGTATAATACAATTCACTCTTAGTAGAAGTGAAAACTTTAGCGTAAAAAGAGGAGATCGAGGTAATGGGAAACACTGTATTATTTATTCTATCTCACTCTCTCGCAAGCTAAATCCTATAGGATGTATGTGTTTGTCTCTTTTTAATGTCGCTTTTTCGTGTCATCGTGTTACAAATCACTACGGTAATAAGGAAGTTTTCATTTAAAAAAAAAAGAATCATTACCCGAGTAGGTGGAAAAGTCAGGAAGATATGGTGAGGGCGAGAGTGCGTCTGCCGCCTCGCGCGGATACTCATACACGCAGTGGTACTTCTGCCGTTTGAACACCACACGTTTCTTGCTGTCCTGATAAACAATAATATACATATACATTATTAATACATCTAAAAATTTCCAAAGTATCATTTCAATGTTTTGAATATATCTGTATTATAGTCTTCATTTTCCTAACTTGGCAAGTAGTCCACTGTATTTAAGACCATCTGCCATTATCAAGTGAATATAGAGAATCCCAGTGTCCTATGATTTCAGTATTCTAACAAAATTGCAGCTCCCGTCACAAAAGAAGAGGCTCGTTTTGAGGCTATTTTTAGAAGAAAACTAATTAAAATTATAAGAGAAAGTCCACCACGCCAGACCCTATCAAAAGCTTTGGTTATGTTGAAAATAATCGCCAAGCGGTGAAACACGTACCCTAGAATATCACCCGTTGATCGATTCTGGTGAAAGCCATATTTACGATCATTAATCAAAGAGTGATCGTCCAAGTAGGAAAGCTGGGTGTCGATGATCCGTTCCATGATTTTGCACAACACTGAAGTTACGGAAATTGGGCGGTAAGTGTTAGGGTTCGACAGGTCCCCCTTCTTGGTAACTGGTTGTACATATTTAGCCTCTCTCCGAACCGAAGCACGAAACCGGAGAAGTAATATAGCCGGTATAGAAGCGTTAATGCTGGTGGCAATTCAACTGCATATTTTTCCCGTCCTTACTAACTGCCTCGTTAGCCTAGTGGTCGTAAGCGCGACTGCTGTGAGTTAGGTCCTGGGTTCGAAGCCCAGGTCGAGCAAAGTGTTATTGGGTTTTTCTCAGTAGCAGCTCGGAGTTTGGTTTCGTGCCCGATTAATGTCAATAGGCTCGCCCCCTATTACATGGGACCTAACAAACATACCCGGCGAACTGTGGGTGTACATTAGTACACCTCTGCCTAACCCTTCGGGGAATACAGGCGTGATGGTATGTTGTTTTTTTTTTACTACGAACTCTGAAGTAAGAAAACTGCTCCTGTATTTCGGCTGTCGACCTGCTGATGTAATCGAGTAGCCGGCTCGTCTCTCTATCCCCGTTATGGGATCGTTAGATATGGCTTTGAGTAGGTCCACTCGGTACACAAAGGATGGAGAAAAAAAGATCCTCCATACACCACAAACGGCGATAACACACATACTTCGGTTTTTGCTTAATAGTTTTCTTCAAACAGGTAGCTGGGGTAGTGCAAGTAAGATGTATGAGCCGGACGGCTAATCTGAGTCTCCATTAAGAGCATTGCTGGTTGAACTGTCTCAAGATATTGGTGGATGGCATTTAAGTTACAGTGGGTGGTAGACGTAGTAAGCTCCACCATAAAAGTTATAATATCCACTTTTTTTTTTGTTTTCGCAAGGAATCCGAGTTATAAAAAATGCATAGGGGTATGCGAATAGCATTGAAATCGAATGGAATCAGTTCTAAATTGTAATCGAAGAATTCGTGAGTTCTCTAAGTACGATTCCTTTTAACTTTCGAATATTAAATTTCAATCCCGAATAATCGATTCCAATTTCGTGTATAAAAATTAAAAGAAAACTTATGAATTATTTTAAGGATGAATCGAATAGTTCAAAAATTACAAAATATTCGAGAAACATAAATATACCTAATAATTTGACATATTCGAAATATTAGCATAACACGAATAACGCGATTTGACGAGTGATTGAACTAATTCGATATTATTACGACGTATTATTCGCACACTCCAGAGCATAAAGAGGGATTCTCTACATCCAAAAATGAAAAGAAAACTATTTAATATGCTGACTTCTTCTGGACTGGGTCATGACCACCATCCGTATTATAGTGATAAACCCGTCAGTGACTTTCTTTTGGTTTGGCGGGTTTCGGAATTAACCAGTATATATCCAGTTGCCAACAGGCTTGCAAGACAACATGACAGTGATGACCAGCTCTGGATTCCCGATCTCGCGATAGTCGTCGTTGATATTGGATTGTACTGGGCTAACCGTATATATGATACAGTACCGTCACTATACCGTACTACTTTTTAAAAGGTATATAATATACATACAGGAGCGGCTTGCTCAAGACTCCTAAGCGAGGACTTGGAGGGTGCGGCGCGACAGTCCCACGACGAGGGTACGAACTCCACCTCGTCCCCTTCGGAGCCCGAGCCGGAGCCCGAGTCGCCGGAACCATCCGAGAGGCCACCGCCCTCCGATCCCCTCTCACTTGACTGCGCTGCTCCGGATTGGGAGCCGCCTTCCCTCTGCTGTTTGTTGCGAACCAAATTTGAGTTTTCTTTTACCAATTAATTAATTGTAAGTGGCAGTGAATTTTTTCTAACCATCAGGAGATCTGAAACCGTTGTAGTGGACGAGTTCTCGAGTACTAACATTTATTGGCAGCAATTCTGAAGTTTGAAATGTGGAAAACTTGTACGGTAGGACCACCGGTAGGATTATTTCAAGTTGTCTACGTTGAATTCGTATAAACAGTACCGACCAACAAAATGCAACCGAAGATAAGTAGATTGATAAAGGGGGCATTCAAGTATTACGTAACGCAATTTTTGAAGATTTTTCAAGCCTCCCTCCCCCCATGTAACGCGCCGTAACATTTTTCTGTATCCCCTCTGCCCCTCTTTAAAGTTTACGTAACACCCAAGTCAGCATGAGAACTTTTATAGGTCAAGAATAGCTGATGATGCTAATCTACCTATTTTGAGAACATTACAGTATGAACACACGTTAACAACACCGACTACAGCCATACAGTGAGGGATTCCCCGTAAAACAAATGAAAAGGATTACGATCTAAAAACAATGTTACGTAACGCGTTGTTCGACCCCAAAAAATTGCGTTACATAATACTTCGAAATCAGGTGATCAAGTTGTAATGAACATTTGGAGAGGATCTATTGTCGAGCAGATTAGTACGGCCTGACAATAATGATGGTGATCGAAGTTCTCCACTGTCAACTGTCGTGTTCCAGTAACCACCATTCAGTATTGTAGAATGATCAACCAGGAGTAAAATCAGTATACATATTACAATAACCTGTATATCAATGGACAGTCAACCTATACTCCGGTAAAGAAAACAAGCTATATACAGGATATTGAGACTAGAGACGTTGTAAGATATGCAATTTTGAAAACCTCATATATGTGTTTGAAACTAAAAATATTCTTTATTATGAGTTTTGCGTTGATATTCAAAATATACGTATTTGGTGTAGTAGGTAACTAACTTATTTTTTTAAAATACAAAATGGAAGGTGAACAAATAAAATGGAATATGAAATAGAGTGTGATGGTTATTTTTTAAAATACTGATTCTTTTATTGAAAATTCTGTCTATATTAAAAAAAGGAAAATATTTTATAGAACCTTTTTTTATAATTTTGTGGCAACACTATATCTCCTTTAATTCTTCATTAACATTAATTATTCGAAAATCATTTTAAAGAAGATGTTCCTTAGTATTGAAGAAAAATAGACAACTGTTGGTGTTGTGCCTAATTAAAATAATTTCAATGTATAGGAGGCGCTATGTAATTAACAATCAGTTTCTAACATGACATCTGTCAGATTCTTTACATATTTTTTAGTTTAAGTTTTATATTAATAATATTTTACGAAAGCTTAGAGACTTACCAAGTTATATATTAATCACGAGATGGCATTAGTAAATAATTTAATCAGTATTTCAAAAATAAACACAAAAGATAATGAATGGTAAATAATAATATAGGATATAGACTTACGTGTTGGAAATGCGTCGTCGGTGCGACAGAGGTCTCGAGGCCGTCACCGCCCTACGCGCACGCACAACGCACACATTATCATGCAAGCACACACCAACACCGATACCGACGTTATATTATATTTATACACATGTACACACACACATACAACGGATTATTAAAGCTCACCCAAATCACATGTTTATTCAGATAAATTATTATAAAGCCGCCGTTTTTCGTTATGACTTTTTTTTTCTAGTGTATCTGAAGGTAAGCTTTCATTAGCTGGATATATACACTGACTGATCCCGAAATGCGACAAAACAAAAGAGAGTCTAAAACGGATTTATTACCATGTGCACGATGGTCACGGCCAAGCCTGATATGATCATCCTCATCCCGTTCAATTAATGGATATTTACCGGATGATCCCGAATACCGAGACGCTTAAGGTAGGCAGGTATATGGGTATATGGCAGGCGTTATTCATACCTACTACGCTATGGTGAATAAAAATCGTATAATTTAGAACGGCTATACGAGTACTTCATATGACTTGTTTTAATGAATTAAATGAAATAAAAATTGGATATTTGTTTTCATATTAATTTGGGTTTAGTAACTAGATTTAGAAAATGTTTAAAAATGTTATCTATGTTATATTATAATACCCCGAACATACGTAGATCGACGTGGTGTCCTAACACCACTGAACCTATAAACGCCTCAGAAAAGCCTATTTGGCTACTTCGACCAAGTGAAAAATCCGTCGCCAAACATCTATTACTTTGTTCAGACAGTCGAGATTGACAACCAGTTCATATCTGAACTTTGTGTATTAACCATCTTCAGCTGCTTTCGATAAGTTCTAAGAGTTTATAGGGCAAACTTTAGCTTTTAGGTAAGCATTTTTACCTATTGGCCTCTTGATTCGTTTAGTATTGTATAAAATGTTATCTACTGAACGGTTTCAGCAGTTTAATCTGTCTCTATCGTTAAAGTACGCCTGTTCGAATAAAACTTAAATTAATAATACACATCCCAGTTTCAGGTGTACGCACGCGTTTCCACAAAAGCCCACCGGTAGTTACATGTGTGAATAAAAATCTATACTGTAGTCAATAAAAACCGGCATTGACAATATTAATTTTACTGTTAGTCACATACCCAAATGTAATACATATGTATAAATAAAATTCTCAATTTAATTATACAGGTTGTTATAAATTCATGCAAAAAATACTAATAACGAGGCACTATTCTGTGCCATAATCTGTGATCATAATTGTAGTAAATGGAATAACTGTTTAATGTATAAATTTTTTGCATTAACTATATAATAACCTAAATATCATAAATAGAGTATTCTATGTAAGCAGGGCCATTTTTAAAGGGGGCGAGGGGGGATGCGTCTTATCTACCTAGCTTTGTAATTCAATTTGAGTCACAATAAGTAATCACTTTTCAATCGAATAAAAACAACAACAAAAAATCTTCCAATCAGTCTCAAGTTACTGTTTAAAATTAAAATGACAGTCAAATTAAATTATTTAAGGAGAGTCCAATTATACGTATTATTAATTAACCAAACCAAGGTAAGGTAGAACACCGTAAACATTAATCACAAAGAGGTATGTATAGAGACAATTCAGTTAGGGAGTGAACACATATGATATCCATAGGGATATTCTATATTATAATATAAGCTGCGTTATTTATGCAAAAAAAAAATCATAACCATTTACAAGCATATCAAAATAAATTTCCAATACACTTCGGGCTTTCAAATGAATATTTTGCAAATAAAATTAACAATGTATTAGACACAACACTACCATTTAAAATAAAATACAGTATAGAGCAACCCCTTAAATATACATCTCCTTTCGATATTTATTTTATTGATTTTATATACTCAATATACAATACAACTTCATCTTTTATGAAAAACCTACCTTCCAGATAAATTCACCACTGGACGAGTTACTCGTGTCGCTATCGCTGTCCCACTCTTTTATTAAGACTCCTACGGTGTTATTTGGTTTTCTGTCTTGTTCGCACTCGGGCGACATGGGTTCGGTGGGCGAGTCTTGTGTGAACGAAGTGCTCATTATTTCTGTAGCCGGTCCTGAAGATTGTATTATAGAAACATTTAAAGTTTTTGAAGTGAAACTCCTTAAATGGCGGTTCGATAATTTTTTAAAGTAATTCTTGACATTTTAAGGTTGCGTCACGTTTAGGCACATATGTTAAATGAGAAAGAAGAAAAATATAACGTAGAGAGAAGGAGAAAGAAAGTTTTCCAAACTATCACTTATAGGGATTGTTTTGTACATAGGGACTTTAACTGTCGAAATTAATATCAAAATTACTCACCAGTAAAACGTATGTCACTCAACAGAGGGAAATACGAATCCAGTTGACAGAATTTCTTTTCATTCTGTAAAAAATTATCAGTAACTGACGAAATTTTCTCATTGTTCATCTCCGGTACACCATTGACTTTCATCTCCGGCTGGCTTTCTTCAGTAACACTTTGCTTAGAAGTTTCTGGTGCTATGTCATCTGAATTTTCATTTACAAGGACTTCATCTTTTGCTGGATTTAAATCAGCCACCTCATCTATTTTATTGTCTTTTATATCAGTGTCATCTACATTACTCTCAATCAATTCTTCAAATGTTTCACTCAAGAAATTCACAGTCGCGTAGTTTTCACTTTTTCCATTATCACTTGCGTCTTCATTTACTCTATTTACGTTTATCATCAACGACTTCATCCTCTGCAGACTGTTGTCGATTCTCTTCAAATTTATTAACTATAGCAGTTTGTAAACCATCTATTTCTTTTTTGGCAACAGACTGAGTTATGGACTGTTCATTGTCCAAATTAACTTCACCATTAATTCTAGGTTCTAACAACTCGCCGTTATTTTTAGTATGTCGTGCATTTACGTGCGAATCGTAAGTTTGATTCAGATCTATAATTATTGCTTCGGAGTGCGAATTAAACGTCAAATTTGAATTGTCTCTAAGCACATCCAAAGGGGCCTCAGTTATAATTATTGAGTGAGGTTGTTCAATCTCATCATCTAAATCAAAATTAATTAAAAAAGTACTAGTAGGTTCTCTAACATTAACTAAATCGTGAGATTCTATTAAATTCGTAAAATTAGGCGGACTTATATTTAGAGATTGCATTGACTCGCTCGTTCCACTTTTAGATTGGCTTATCAGATCCATATCACTGGACATCCTCTCACTTTTCAAAAACAATGAACTGGCATCAATCAAGGAAGACAGATCCTGAGGCCGGTTCCTCACGTTATCTTCGAAATTGCGGAATTCTTCGGAACTGATTCTACTTTCGATTTGACTAGACTTATCTTTTGAGTCTTGCTGTTTGATTACTGCAGAATACTCGAAATCTGAGTAGGTAGGAGTTCTTTCTGACCCAAGAAAACTATCTTTATAGTTATTTTCACTAAAAGTTCTGTTTACGCCATCAAGCAGTAATTCAGTATTTTGCTGGTCATTATATGACGATAAATCCTGAGGCCGCCCCTCTACAGACAGTTGGAAAATGTCAAAGTTTGGTATGGCCATCCTGTTTTGGAGGTTTTCTTTCTTAACTATAGGTAGATTCATGGGTATCGCTTCGACATTATCTGAATTATTGTCCAATTGTATAAAGGGTGTGCTTGTAACAGAAGGCACCATGTTATTTATGTAATGAGCGTTTGAACTATCGCTTATGTCGTTTTGATTTTCAAGTCTGTCGTGACTGTCTACGAAACTGTCTTGCAAACATATTATTTCAATACTTTCCATTTTTTTAAATCGCGGCTCTGATGGTAACTGTGGACTACTGTCTTCAATTTCCTTATCTTCAACCACATTTGGAGGTGTTATATCAATGTTTTCGATAGGCGATCTTCTTACTAACTCCGGTTGAGGAAGTTTCCAAATGTCATCCAATGCTGAGGGGATATCAGTGGTGCAATTTGAGTAGGACGGTAATCCGGACATCAAAGTCCCGTACGCCAAGTCTTTAGTTTGACTGTTCTTCGTTGAATCGTTTTCATCGGATTTTGTTATAACGGACGGTGTTGTACCTGTCGGTTCAGTCTTTACTTTCGTATATGTATAATTATCGTTGACAGTTATTGAATCAGGTGAGAAAGTTTCGCAAGCTTCTGATTTGCTGTCATGTATGATGTATGTAGAACAATGGCTTAATTCTTTTTCATCATCGTTATGTGTTAAGGTGTCGGTACTTTCGCTATTGGCTTCGTCTTTTTCCTTAGCGAAGTCGATAGGTAATTCGGGATCCATTGCGAGGTCGTCGAAATTTTCCTCGACGTTGTAAAGTGTATCGTTTGAACACCATGAGTCGATGCTCGTCGCTTTTGAGAGACATTCAGAGGGTTTCGAAAGTTTCGCATCTGTGGGCTGGGTGGTTTTGGACAATGTTGATACGCCCGTGGCGTTGTCAAAATTGTCCGAATTCTCCGGAGCGGACGTATCGGTTACAGGACTGAGTAAAAATGGCGAAACCTGCGATATTCTTTCGCAGGTTGATTCTTTCTCGTCTTCGTTTTTGTTATAAGCTGTATCGCTGGCAGGGGAGTGCGCGTTATCATTAACATTTTTGAAAGGGATGCCGTTCAAGCTATCTGCACTCATTGTCATTCTGTAATAAGATACTTTATATTTATATGTAATGCTCATTCACCGTATTCACTTCCATTAGAAGCAAAATATTTATTTCATACTGATTATATGTTGATAACATGGAGTATATATAATACTGAAGAAATTATTAAACAAAAGTAATAAAAAGAAAAATTATATTATAATATAAGATTATTTTTTATGATAAGAATTCATTCTAATTCGTATTTTTCTATGTTTTGACTAAATTTAATTAGGTGGACAATGAAGTGGATTATACATAGTACAAAAATACACACCATGTTATGTTTAGGATCAAAATAGATCGGTTAATATTAATTTACACTTACTCCTTACTGCTCTCTAGATCTTTGTGCACAGTATAGGTACGGGGTGAGTGTTCCTTCGAGCATACAGTGTACGTGGATTGAACGTGCTGTTCGCTGCGTGCATCAGTATGCGAGTTACTGCACGGGTCGGCTTGCTCGCCGCTGTGCTCATTGTTCTGTGCATCGCTGTGCTGATTGTTTGGATCGCTATGTGTGTCACTGCATGGATCGCTATGCGCGTCATTGCGACGATCGCTATGCGTGTCATTACGTGGATCGCTAAGCGCGTCACTGCGTGGATCGCTAAGCGCGTCACTGTGTGGATTGCTATGCGCGTCACTGCGTGGATTGCTATGTGCGTCACTGCGTGGATTGCTATGCGCGTCGTTCCGTGGATCGCTATGCGCGTCGTTCCGTGGATCGCTATGCGCGTCACTGCGTGGGTCGCTATGCGTGTCATTGTGAAAGTCGCTACGTGGTTCACTATGCACCCCAGTGGGTATATCTGTGGCTTCGTCAGTGGAATTGTTGCAAGGTTCCGGGTAGCTTTCTGAAGAGTCCGTGCGCGTTGATGCATTCCCTGAATAAATTAAAACTACCAATGCTTACGAGTATCGAAAGTTGATGGGCAATTACTTCTTAATTTCTTATCCCAGCTAAGTACATGAACTTTGCTGTTTTAAGGTTAATTTAAAGTTTATTGTGGTCTTCAATTACTGTATACAGTGAATATTGAGCAAATAATATGTATAAATACGCTAGTAACCGCCCGCATTTTCGTTCGCGTTGTGATCAGTAGTTTCAACAAATATTACCACCTATATCATATTCACAATAGCAATTTATTGGAATTTTCATCATAACAAACGGTTTTTTTTCACTATGCATTCTTGAAGCACACCGTGTCGATCGACGTGAGTTCGAATCCCTGCAATGAGTTCGAGCCCTCGGTGAAGGAAAACATGGTGATTAATTTTTAATGCCCGCTAGCTACCACTTTAAAGTTGAAAATCTGTTGTCAAGCACCTATAACACCGGCTGCACACGTTGTTACCAACGCTGGCACCAACATGCGAATGATAAATACGCTTAAAAATGGGGGGTTTCTCGAACGTTGATGCCAACATTGGTGTCAACATTGGGGCCAACGTGTGGTGCAGAGCTTAGTGTGTTTCGACAACTGCCCTTAAAAGCCAGCCAGCCATAGCTATACATATATATTACTAATCGTAAGGATTACTATGATAATGAATGGTTTAACTTACAGTTAGTATCGTTTTCATAAGCACAGAGTTGTTGACCCGTCTCCTCGGCGATAGGGCTGAGTGCGCCCGGGTAGCTGACCACTAGTTCCGGAGGTGGCGGCAGTTCTAACGACCATTCGTTTTCGCATTGTGGTTCTATAGCTGCTACCTGCAAATATCAACCTATATGTTAAGTATAACCATAAGTATAAGCAATAACTACGTACAATCGAAACTCCTATGCAAAAGCTGAGAAATAAATACCAATGCTGCGTTTTTCCCCCCACGGAGTAAATTGATAATCATTAAGTAAACTTTTAAAACAATTTTGCTGTATTTATTTTTGTAGTGCATGCTGTTGTAGTTGTTGTAAGGTTGTTAAATATTGTTTCGCTAAGAACTGTTGCACGAGGTTCGATGAATGCGCTGGCAAGTTATATAGGGGCCGTTCATGTATTACGTAACAAAATTTGGAGGGAAGGGGGTCTTGTAAAACGTTACGATGCGTTACAAGGGCGGGAGCGGGGTTCGAACAAAGCGTTACGTAACATTGTTTTTTTATTTTTTAAATAAGAAACTAGGCAATTTAAATTACCCAAGATCGCAACCCTTTTCGTTTATGTCTTGCGGGGAATCCCTCGACTGTATTGTTGTAGTCAGTGTTGTTAAAGTGAGTTCATACTGTAATGTCCTCAAAACACGGAGATTTGCATCATCAGCTGTTCTTAGCCTATAAAAGCTCTCATGCTGACTTTAGTTTTACGTAACGTTTAAGGAAGGGGAGGGGAATACAGAAAAATGTTACGGAGAGTTACATGGAGGGGGGGGGGGGGGGAAGGTTCAAAAATCTCATCGGTTGCCATAGTAGCCGATGATTACGTGAAGAATCACCTGTTATGCTCGTACTTCATAAACGTCATTCGGTCGATTTAGCGCGAAGTTATGGGTACAGGTCGGATACTTTTGGGACACATCTCGTATGGCAAACTAAAAGAAAATTGAATGATAAAAAGAACGCTTCGGTTGACCCAAGAGAAACGCGTATTTGTCTCCCTTATCCGGCACTCACATTTGTAGGGTTCAATGTTTTTTCAGAAAAAACTTATCAAAAGGTATAATTAACTCCTACGGTTTTACGATTAGCTCCGATCGGTGACATCACTATTTAAAAAACACAATAAACTAGCAACATATGAAGACGTGCGCATTTTACTCCGTGGGAATAAACCTTCCTTGCGGGCCTCTCGTAACGTATAGGATTATCACAACGCAAAAATATTATTATTTTAATTGTTAATATTAGATAAAGCACCCACTATTATTGTCATTTAAAATTAAACCCTTTTTTGCAAAAAAAAAACAAGAAGTTAATTTTTTTTTCTCTACTTCAATTAATATTACAAGAAAGAGGTTTTATTAATTTGACGATGTATTGGTACCTATGTTATTCCGAATTTAATTTTTTAATTAACAAAAGAAATATAATGATTATTGTAAAATTGCTTTACTAATGGCGCGAATTGCTAAAACTGTTTTTTGCTGATTACTAAAGTTTTATAACTTTTTGGATATTTTTTTGCAAATTAAACAATTTAATCTTTCTGTTTACATTAAATACTACTTTCTGATACGACTGATAAAGCTAAATAAATTATAGCCCTATTTAAAAAAAGTTGTTCGCAAACTTTTTCTCAGCGGATAAGTAGTGTGAGTCGTTCAACTGTCGAGAGAACTTGACAACGGTATCAGGAAACCGGTTCGGTCAAAAGAAGACTAGATTCTGGAAGAAAACGATTCACAGAACCGCGAGATGGCCCCTTTATGGTGAGTCAGGCGTTGCAGAATCGTAAGGCGTCAAGTGTGTACCTAAAGAAGAGCCTAGGAGAAGTAAGAAGAGTATAAGTTAGCTTGTGGACGGTCAAGAGGAGGCTTTTGGCTGCCAATACCAGCAGTTACCGCCCGGTCCGGGGTCCTAAATTACTCCGTGAGCACAGTGTTGCTCGACTTCAGTTTGCTCGAAACTGTGCTTCATGACTCTGGAGGACTGGAACAAAGTATTGTTTTCTGATGAAGATACAACCTCTTTGTGTGGAGGCGACACCGGCGAGTGCTGCGAAATCCACGAGAACGCTATGCGGAAGTGTGTTTCGAAGAAATCACTCCATACGGCGGAGGCTCCGTTATGTTTTGAGCAGCAATTAATTCGGCAGAGCGTACGGAGTTAGTTTTCATAGAAAAAAACCCATTAAATGCACACCGGTACATAATGTAAGTACTAATTCCACATAGATAGTCCGCATTGACTACTCATGAGTAGATTCCTTTTTTATGAACGACAATGCTCGTCTTCACCTTCTAGCTGCGTGGAAGAACCGTCGTTTATATTGGTCAGCTCAAAGTCCTAACCTCAATCCAATTGAACATGTCTGGGATGTTCTAAAGAGACGGGTAAGATCAGTGCAACCTGCTCCACAAAACATGAGGGAGCTAACAAGAGTTATTGCAGGAGAGTGGGAACGTATTCCTCAAAACGTTACTAAAAATATCGTGGTAAGGATGCTCAGATCGCTTCAAGCTCTTGCCAAAAGAGGAGGTCACACCCGGTATTAGGTGTCTACATTTGTAAATTTATTCAATTTAAAAAAAATCTTTTTGTCTTTATTGCTAAACACTTCTAATTGTTTGGACGTGTACATCGGTTTTATGGAATTCATCGAAATTAATGAAACGATTGCCAGAATTCACTTCACGCATATTAATTTACACGATTATAAGTATACAGACTAAGTCAAACAATTAATTAAATTAAATTAAATTAATTTCCATGGGTGCCCGTTTTTGATTGCAAAGTCATGTATATATCGAAATAAATATATGATTATAAGTAGTGTGACTATGTCATGGTAATGAATGTTAGAGCTAAAAAATCATTTAGAGTAATTTTATTTATATGTTTATAGAAAGTAGTACGTCAGTAGATACTAGAAACACGAGACGAAACCGGCGCACATAACCTGTGTTCTCACTATTTAGACTTTACACCATGATTGGATTTAAATTTGAATAAGTTCGATACGAAATTGATGTGACAATCCAAAACGGCCGCTTTAGTTCCTCAAATTTCCACCGCCAATTTAAACGTGGCACTATATTTTATAAAACTCTCGCTCTACGCATAAAATAAGAGTATAGGTACTCAATATAGTGGTGAGCTAATTTGACAGCTACGTTCGTAGCCTCCATAGCTCAGGGGTTAGAGCACTGGTCTTGTAAACCAGGGGTCGAGAGTTCAAATCTCTCTGGAGGCAGGAAAGTCACAAAACTTTTTCTAAAAGTTTTAATGTTTTTCTATCAGTATTAAACGATACAGCACTAAAAGATAATTATTTGACAATGTGGACCGGCAGCGCACAAAATTTACAAGGTCTTGATAATTCGCCTTGTAGATGTATCTGGTGACCAAAATGGTGGCTGGCACATATATCGCACAGCGTATTAGTATCGCTATTCATCGCGGAAATTCTGCCAGCATTTATGGCACTCTACCAACTTGCATTGGCCTAGTCTTTTTGTTAATCTTTTTTTTTGTTTTACTACCCCCGCGTCCAGTTATTTTAAAGCCAAAAATGCTTATTGTCGGTGATCCTGTGCTCTTTTATTTATTTCATAATTTCAGCCGAAAGACGTTCACTGCTAAACATAGGCCTCCTCCAAAGATCTCCACAACGACCGATCCTGTGCGGCCCGCATACAGCGGCTTCCCGCAACCTTTACCAGGCCGTCGGACCACCTTGTGGCGGGTCTGCCCACGATGCGTCTTCCGTGGATGATTTGTCCCAGGTAAACATAATCATCAACAATTCCAAGCGCATAATCTCTAATCTTTAAGGGAGTTGGTGTTACATAGACGTTTGACATGATCTTCGTCTTGTCCATGTTCATTCTAAGACCAACTCGTTTAGAGCCTTTACTAAGGTCATTGAGCATTGTAGGGAAGTCCTCAATGGTCCTAGCCAAGACCACAATGTCATTGGCAAACCGAATGCGAGTGATGTACTCGCCGTTGCAAATGTCTTCCAGTGCAGCGGTGAACAGTTTAGGAGAAATAACGTATCCTTGTCTGACTCCCCGCTACAACAGCGTACATTGGATAGGATAGGCGGATTCTGCAGTTGAACTGACATAGTGGTGTTTCCTATAAACACTTCAACTCTTCTATGTGCCGGTAGTCAACTTGGCACTGCTGGAGGGACTGCAGTACAACCCAGGTCTCAATTGAATTAAAAGGCTTTCTCATAGTCCATAAACGTTAAGCAAAGGGGCAGGTTATACTCTTCGGCCTTCTGTATAACTTGCCATAACGCGTGTATGTGGTACTGACGCCCTTTCGGAAAACGGCTTGCTTGGGAGGCTGGAAGTCGTCGAATATACGCGCGAGACGGTTCGTAATAACTCTCGAAAACAGTTTATAAACATGGCTCAAAAGTAAGATAGGGTTCAATAGGGTATTTATTGTAGAGTACCACCCACCACACTTTTGTTGCATGCTTGCGGCTTTTTACCATCGTGGATACCGGGATTGAACCTTTGTTCAAGAAGGACCCTAAGTACTCGATTACCCGCCTTCAAAAGTTCAGCTAAGATTCGGTCATCTCCGGGAGCTTTGTTGCTTTTTGAGTAGTTTGAGAGTCATACTAATCTCGCACAAGCTGATGTCCGGGATCTCTTTTGTATAGTGTCGAGTCAATTTAGCTCTTGAGTCTTTAGCTAAATTTGTAACGGGTTTCGGCTTCGATGTGTATAACTGTCCATAGAACTTCTCAATCTCTCTCAAGGGCTCAGGTTTTGATGACACGATTCTGCAATCGTCAGAGTCTTCAGCTTTGTTAGCTGACTTTGCCCAATAGACAGATCTCTTGCGAATACTTTGGAGCCTATGATTCGCTCTATCGCCTCTTTAATACGATTTGTACTTAATTGGCGTATGTCAGTTTTCGGTGATTTTAAGATCCGTCTATTGAACAGCTGATAAGTACAGGCATCACTTGTAGACTGCAGAATCATCTCAAGCCTCCATGAGCTTAGGAGTAGAGTCTGAGACTCGTGAGGGATTTTTGGTCCCGTTTGTACGGCAGGTCTTAATGAACATCATAATTTACCGCGCTGCTCTCGCCCTTCAAACGGCAAGCGATCGCAAGTCGCTTGACGCCAAAATGGCCATAACTGGCTGCCTCTCGACTCCTACTCGATGTCACCTTGTCGTATTTAGGCTTAAGTTGCGTTAAAAAGTACATTAAAAAGTGCCGACACTTGCGGTGGTCGTCGCGATAAATGTAGTGTTAGTTATTGTATTGTATGCGAAATTTGTTTGTTTCTAGGATTAAAATCATCAATTGGTAAGTAATATTTAATATTAACCTTTTTTTATCGATATGAGTTAGGTTTTCATCACATTCCTACATCAACTCGACGGTCATGTCGAGTTTTTTTTTTATTCTAATAAAGTAACTTTTGATAGTAAGAGTATAATTAACATCTATAATATATCAAAGCATTAATGTAATAAGAATTTTAATTTGTTACAATCACTAATTCATAAAGAAGATGAGTTTAAAACTGTTAAAACGAACATGTGTTATCGCTTAAAAGGTCAACGACCTTGCAAAAAACGTACGATCGTAAGATCGTGAATCTTTAGAGTTGATTTGTGAAATGTAATTGTACACATACTATTCTTTTTTTCATTTCTGTTAGTAAATTTAATTTAAAACTAAAATATAAAGTTTGATTCGTAAAATATAAAGTAGAACTTGCTAAAATCAAAGGTTTTCCCATACCTTTTATTGTACTGATTTTAAAGTGTTTTTTTTTTTTAATTGTTTATAAAAATGAAACTATAAACTTTTCTTAGCTAAATCATTGTGTCACACATTATTTTAATGCAGTTGCATTAAAGCGATTTAAATAAACATTTAACAAAAGGTCTGCGACCTGCATTGTTATCGTAGTTTAATCTCGTGCCTCGTACCATACGGCTTCCGGTTTTGTCCGCATTGAGACTATATTAATAATAACTTACTTGTGCCAGTGGTAATTTCAATTCCAGTTCATTTCTCAGAGCCTGCACGCATTCTTCGTCCAATCTGAGATCTCCCCTTAATTCTTCTACAGACCCAGAATTGCCTGCTAAGTATGTTTCTGGTGTTGCATGGTTCGTTCCTTCTCCCACACCTTCAACATTCATTGGGCTGGAGTATTCAATATTTAAGTTATTCTCATTCTCCGCCATGGCTAATTTTGATGTTATCTGTAACTCTATTTGGTTCAAGTCGATCTCGTTTTGTAATATGTTTAGTGGTTGACCAGCAGTTTCCGTCGGAGCGTTTAAATCAATTTCAACTAAGTATTTTTGTTGTGATGTTGATGCTGGAAACACGCCCGGAGAGTTAGGCGGTGTCGATGGCGATACATGTTTTTCCGTCACAGACTGTCCACTCTCGTCTGTATTTGTCTCAGTCTGTGGTTCGGATTGTTCGGCTTTCGTTTCGTTATCGACATTTTGTGATTCTAATTTTTGAGGTTTTATTTCACTTATAGTAGCAATGTTGTCAAATACAAAATCATCATGGGCTATATCAGGCACTTCATTCAGAAAATTACCGTCGCGTAACGGTGATGGTGTTTCGAGATTAATCTCACTAAAATTCGAGGAAAATGCTAACACCTCTTCTCTTGGAAAATCAATAAATTCTGCAGTCTTTAAACCTTTAAAGAATTCCAAAGAACAATTTTCGAATGGACCTAACACAACAGAGCTATTCTCATCAAATGTGTCTGTGTGATGGCTCTTTGTAGGCGACTCAAAAGGACTTATGCTTTCTGGAACACATGTTTGTTCTAATTTCGTTATAGTCACACCTGGACCGTAATCAGGGACATTAATTTCAGAAAGATTTTGGGCTTCATGTTCTGCAACAGAGTTTTCAAGGGCATTTTCTGTAGAGTTGTCACTTACTATAGGAGTGCTAGAAACAAAAGTATTCTCTACATTTTTACTACTATTCATTCTTTCCATGTGCAGAAAATTATCCACAAACTTTAATATACCAAAAGTAGGCAAGTCTAAATATACAGTAGATTCATTTTGAATTAAAGAAATACTCCCTAGGCATGATGAGTCCAAGCATGGTTGAGAGACTTCTTTAAAATTGTAATTAATTGTATCTTTCATTAGAACTTCATTACTAGTACTAATGAGATCCATGTAAACAGTGCTGTTGTTTGAATGTGTTTCTAGTTTAGTATCAAATAATACTAAACTAGAATCTTGTGGGTTCAACAGAGCTTTGTACTTGTTCTTTTGAATCAGAAATGGTTATTTTATTCCAACTTTGTTCTATTTCAAACGGAGCTTACATTTGATGGATTCTTTGCAGCGTCCAGGCTATAATACAATGGCTCGTCTTTCAAACTTGTAACAAGTTCAGATCCTAAAGCAGAATTATGTACAATTGTTTCACTATTTGAACATGCATTCATAGCTTGTATATTGTTTGGTTGTATATTCTCCTCAACCATTGGTTCTTTTTGATCATAAACTAATTCTTGGATCTGTTCAGCACTTTTACTGGTTCTGATCATATCTGTCTCTATTTTGACTTTTGCTATAGTTGGTAAATCAATGGTTACATTTTTTTTTACTTTATCTGAATAAGTTAACAAAATTGGTTCCATGTTTGCCTCTTGATTGCACACTTTTTCCTGGTTGTGCACAAGACTACAGTTCGTCTCGTTTTGTATTAGTAATTCAGTGGGTCCAGTAACTATTTCACTGACATTTGCTTCAATCAAGTCTTTGTGTTGAATAATTTTATTTTCACTTTGCACTTCTGTTATACTTTTATCCATTTCATCAATATTTTCACTATCTGAATTTTGTGGAGATTCTTCTTGTAGAAATGTAAATACAGATTCTACATGCTTTATTTCCAGTTCACTGTCATTATCAAACATAGGCTTTTCTATAACAGCATTGTACAAAAAATCTCCTGTATCTTCATTTGCTATATGTTCAGGTACTAAGATACTTATATTTGATAGGCCTTCTTCTAATTCATCGATTTTAGTATCAATTATTGTTCTTTGTTCAGAATATCTATGTTCTATACTATTTGGAGTAGAATAACTAAAGTTTTTGTTATGTTTTAAATCATATTCTTGATTGGAATCATGAGGAACAATTTCACGTTTATGGTCACTTTCTACAGATATATAGGAAGTCTCGATATCTTCATGCTGGCTTGTTATTCCTAAAACTGATGTAGATTCAATTTCATTGCAAATTTTATTTTTGTCTTGTGAAATTTCTGCTTTCTGATCAAAACACTGTATTAAACATTCTTCTTCGTCTTTATTGTTTGTTTGTGTTTCTAAAACATTATTTTCATTTTTAACATCGACTTCTAATGTGTTTGTCCAAGTATGGTTTTCATTATAACTATTTCTTTTTAATTCTGGAGTTTTCCTTAGAGATTCTGTATTATCTTCTTTTTGTCTTTCCTCTTTTTCGATTTCTATAAATGTATCACTCCTAACTTTGAGAGTTGGATTATTTGTACCATACATTTTATTCTCAATGAGATCACTAAAAACAGGTCTTTTAAGACCTTCATTACTTGCATATTCTGCACAATTAACATTGGAAATAAGTTTTAAATTACTCAATTCTCCTAATTTAGGTGGACTACTTTGTCGAGATATGGCATATTCATTTTCTATGGCTGGAAGCACGTCAACTTTATCTTTATTTGATATATTTTGTACTATCAAATTAGGCAAGATATCTTCTGGAATTTCAGCTTTTACAATGAAATTAGATTGTTTAATATTTTTATTTGAGTTTTCTACATCATTTATTGACTTAGTTTCTTCTCTAATATCAGTTCTTTCTATTAATTTACTATCACACGGTATTCGACAGTCTTTATTTTTTGTTTCTTCAACATTAATACTTACACTAGATAATAACACTACACATAATTCCTTCAACTTGGGTACATTATTATCACTAGCCATTGCATTGTTTCCTTTTGGTAAAACTATATTTTGATGGTCAGACTTAATTTCTCTATCTACAGTGACATCCAAGTTTTTTTGCGTCTCTGTTTTTTCATCTGTAATAATAGGTACGGTGATTTCCATATCTTTCATTGGTGTGTCTGGAGTCATATTTTCTAAAGTTTGACTACTCGTATCACTGTGCCGTTCAAACGAGTGGCTTAAAGTTCCAATAGTATCACGGTCAGTATCATTCTCTGAACATGGTTCATTCTCTTTGGATTTGTTTTGAAAACCGGTTTCTAGAATATTTTGGAAATTGGTTATTCCAGGCGATTTGACCAAACTCGATTGCATTGGAAAATCTTTTTTACAGTCTAAAATAAGGTTATCTCGCGACGGACTAGCATGATGACTGGATTCAGAACTGGAAGTTTTCTCTGAATTTAAAATATTATCTAGATTTTTTATAACGTCGCTAACATCTTTATAGTAGCTGACATCATCTTGACTTCCAGCCATAATATCTTTCAACCATGGATCTACAGAGCTGTCTGATTTATCATGTTCCTGGTCCTTGCTTTCTTCGAGTATAATATTACCCTGATGGCAATCTAAAACAGCAGTTTCATTATGTGTGAGGTAGATATTTCGAACATCTTCCAATGATCCATGAAGATTTGTTAGACTTTCGGACTTCATTTGCACTGAAAGAGGGTTTTTATCAGACATAATACTACTGGATCTAGAGACAGCTGTGTCCATATCAACGCTAAGAGTATCGTGGATTGTTTGAATATTATCAAGTTCTTGGTCTGACCCGGTGAAATGTGTAGCCATGGAAGTGGACGGTGCGTGAATTATCGCGATATGTTCGTCTACTTTAGGTATGGTATTAGGTTTTAATCTTTGCCATCGCTCTTCAAAGTCGCTGCTTCCGTAGCCGTCGTCCTTGGAGGGTTCATTGGATTCCGTGTGTGTAATATATAAATGATTGATAAGAGCCTGGACTTGAACTGCTGTGGGACGGGCTTCTTGATTTGGATTCCAGCAGAGCTGCATTACTTGATATCTGGAATAAAGAAAAATATTAAGATTAAAAAGATCAACAAACATTGTGAAACAATATGTAAATTTATAGGTTAAAATCACAAAGACTCATGGTAAATAAAAGCCATTACAAGAGCTTTATGCAGTATTTTTATGTTAAATGTCACATTATGCTGCATTATGTTGCATTCACTTACAAATGGTTTCTGTAGGGAAAGGGAGATCCGGTAATGGGGGTGGATGTCGTGCAGGCGTCGATCCCCACGCGCAAACTTCCCATATTAATGTTCCTAATGACCACACTTCACTGCTACCCTGTAAATAGATAATAGTCTGCTCTAATATAGACTTCACTTATATATAAACACGGACAACCTATGTGGTATTATTTTGTATAGACGTGATAGATATTTTAATAAATACTGCATTGTAAATAACTCATCACTATTCAAAGACCTTTTTCCGAAGTAAGGCACTAATTTAATAATCTCACCAGGTCAGAACGTGTTTGCGATTTCAATTGCGGATAATTTTTCCGTAATAACTCAAATACATTATCGTGCTAAGAGAAAATGTTATTAAGCGTTCAGGTTTTTTCCTTCACTGTCATTCCAGTGATGTCAGTAATTTTTTTAGTAATAAATGCAGTTATACATGGTGTCCGTAATGAATGGATAACCTTGAAATGGCTTATAGCAGAACTTATGGCCGTTCAGAAAAAAATGCGAAACAAAACATATCCTAGGTAGTACCTAAGATATGATTTTTAAAAATAAAAAACTACAAATTTTTCCTTGTTTTACATTCTTGTACACTGCGACCACAAATGACTGAATTCTATCGGTTTTTTGTTGATCGATTATTATACGCTAACTATGCCAATCGATAAGCAGTAAATAGTTTGACTAGCTATGGTACTATTAAATAAAAACGAATTCATTTTTCTGTGAGAAATTTGCTAAAATATAATTTTTACAAAGTTTAAGCTTCTTGGGTATAAAAAAAATGTATGAAAACATGAGTGACCAATCATTTTAAAATAATTTCGGTTTGAGTAGATTTCATAATGGTATAATTCATTACTGTATCTTATGTAAATAGTGAGTTATTGCTATTAAAGTAGAAAAGGAGAAAATTTGATTAAATAACAAAATATTTAATATGGGAATATTTTTTACATTCAACTGCACCTAACCATTTGAAGTTTAATAAAAAACAACATTTAACATTAATAGTACTCTATTTGGCATTACATAATTTATAATAAATGTTCAAATTGTTTGCCATTCAATCTTATGCAGGCTCTGCATCTACGGATAAATTGCTCTTTTGAGCAGTCTCGTATATCGTTGATTACTTATTTTTGATGCGGCTGCTCTGACACGGATACGTAAGTCTTCTAATGACCTGATCGGCTTACGGTACAAGTCTTCTTCGAGGCAGCCCCAATAAAAAAATCCTGTGGATTTAGGTCTGGTGAACGTGGAGGCCACAAAATTGGCCCCAGACGCCCGATCCATCTGTTTGGGTATGTATTATTTAAATACGTACGAACACGTAAAGCATAATGCGCAGGACAGCCGTCATTTTGCAACCAATAAGATTCCCTCAGCTCCTCGGGCACCTCTTCTAATAAATTAGGAAGATCATTCTGCAGAAACTCCAAATTACTTTCGCCAGTTAGATTCCCCGGTAATTCAAATGGGCCTATTATTTTCCCATTAAATATTCCAGTCCAATAATTTATTTTAAATTGGTATTGTGACCTATCTTCACGCATAAGATGCGGATTTTCCAGTGATTGAAGAGTTTGCACACGTGTCACATGAAAAGGGGGCAAATTATTCTTTTTAAAATGTCGTGCACGGTCGATTTTCCAATGCCTGTGCGTCGAGCTATTACTCGCGTAGAGGTCGAAGGATCAAGCTCGATTTCCTCGAGCACCACATCTTCTAGATCAGCACGAGCTATTCTTCCAGTGTTAATACCACCAACACCACCACCAGGCTTTCTTCCTTCTGACCGATCAGGTCCTTAGAATAGAAGACTTACGTATCCGTGTCAGAGCAGCCGCATCAAAAATAAGTAATGAACGATATAGGAGACTGCTCAAAAGACCATTTATCCGTAGATGCAGAGCCTGCATAAGAGTGAATGGCAAACAATTTGAACATTTATTATGAATTATGTAATGTCAAATAAAGTACTATTAATGTTAAATGTTGTTTTTTATTAAACTTCAAAAGGTCAGGTATAATTTAATATAAAAATATTACCTTAATAAATATTTTGGGATTTAGTGAAATTTGCTCCTTTTCTACTATAATAGCAATAATTCACTATATACATAAGATATAATAATGAATTATACCATTATGAAATCTACTCAAACCCGACATTATTTTAAAGTTATTGGTCACTCATGTTTTCATACATTTTTTTATACCCAAAATACTTAAAACTTTGTAAAAAAAATATTTTAGCAAATTTCTCACAGAAAAATTAATTCAAGTTTTTTTTTTAAATAGTGCCATAGCTAGTCAAACTATTTACTGCTTATCGATTGGCATTTTTAGCGTATAATAATAGAACAACAAAAAACCGATAGAATTCAGTCATTTGTGGTAGCAGTGTACAAGAATGTAAAACAAGGTAAAAATTTGTAGTTTTTATTTTAAAAAATCATATTAAGTAGGTACTACCTACGATATATTTTGTTTCGCATTTTTTTCTGAACGGCCATAAGTTCTGCTATAAGCCATTTCGAGGTTATCCATTCATTACCGGACACCCTATATGTATGTTTTTGTTTGTTTCGTGTTCAATAAAGTATATAGTATTGTATTATGAGTAAATTTGGTAAAAATTGCTGGAATACGCAAAAATTCAAACCTAGGGACATTGCATTAGACATATATTCAACCGGTGTTAACACCTTGATCACCTTAGCGGCAATGCACTATTATGTGTAACAAGCTGGTTCTATGGAATTATGTAGAACTGTAGAAGCATGTTTTCCAAAGAACAGAAGCGTTAAGATTGAACCTTTACATATGACTGGGAAAATATATTAAATGTTTTATGACATTCAAATAATCATAACACTGACCGTATATAGAGGCGGATTTCGCCTCGTCTCCGGCGCAGTATAATCATGTTGTGGATCAACCAGTGCGTATCTGCCCAACACTGCCCGTGCGTTATCTGTGCTTCCGCGGACTAATACTCCGCCACTCCACAGGTTTCTATTCGACAATTTATAATTTATGATATTATGATTTTTAATTATACTAAATTTGAATTCCATATTCAACAATTTATCTAGTTTACAGATGAAAATGTAATGTATTTAGAGCTTCAACACAACATAGAGAAAAAATAATTAAGTACTAGCGACCCGTCCCCGCTTCGCAAGGGTGCAATTTACAAAGCGATGTCAATTGATGTTAAAAAAGCATGTTCACTTGATTTAGAGTTTATCGCTTTAGTATGTTCATAACTTCATAGTTACGAAAAGTGCAGTTAGCTTGCGACGCGCAACTTATGAATTAGATAGGTATGCCACATATGCCACAAGGTTTAGGCAGCGTAAACGCCTGAAAATCGTTTTTTTGCAATTTAATTTTTTGATTACAAAACATTGGATTTCCTCTACTATACAAAAACTTAATAGGAATATATTATATAAATTAGGATTTGCATTCCCCCAGTATTTTTTCCCACCTAGAAATTTGCGGTAACTTTGCTTTTACAGCGGAATATGGCAAACAAATGATTTTAAAATGTATTAATAAAATAATAATGCTTTTATTGTGGAATGCTTATATTTAATCAAACGAAATATTAATATTTGTTGCTTTTTTTTAAATCAAACGGGTAAGTATTTATGCATCAAAAACCAAGTTTTTTTTTATAGTAAAGCAGCACATTGAGAGCACTGTCTCTGATGGTAAGCACAGTACAATCCAAACACAACGGCGACCACCGAGAGATCGAAATCCATCGGCAGTCACCGCTGTCATGCTGGCCTGCATAAATATCTCTTCAGGTTATGCTTAAAGGACCCGATGTCGTAAAGAGGGAACACGTTGGCTGGAAGAAGGTTCCACAGTTCAACGGGACGACAAATATAAGTCATAGAGAACTTTTTAGTTCATACCGAGGTGGAGGTTATCGTAAAACTGCTTATCTAATCGAATACTATTAAGTAAGCAATTCTTGTATATATGTATGTACAAATGTTCTCATACATAGATATTATTGTGTCTCTTTATATATTGCTGTTAAATTACTAAATTTATAAACATCTAAACAAATTAAAAAGATTACACTGTTGAGACTGATCAAAGAGATCGATTTAACCGACTAGTTATTATTATTAGTTATTGGTAATATTTACTTAGTCTTACTATAAATAATTAACGAACTTATTATCGTGTATTTTATAGTTGTACATATAAAAATCAGAAAATAGCTTCTTGTTAAGAAAACGAAATAAAAAATCACAAATCATGAAAATAAAAGTCATTTATTGTTCTGAAAATAAGAGCGCAATAACAAATGGTATCTATTGACTTGTCCGACAGCTTATTTCTGATTGCAGACATAAACAGCTGCAGAAAATGAAAATTAGTCCAAAAATTTTGTCATTTTGTCATGCGGGAAACGTTGGAATGCGGTAACGCGGAATGCATGATTCAAACCCTAATACAAACCTTCCGTAAAAAATTATCTAAAAGACAGTGAAAACCGTACAAATATACATTGTATGGTTTAGGAAAAAAAGTAGCCAAACAGACAGACGCATATAGCAACTTTTTTATATTATATATTGATTCATTGTGGCACTATATAATATTACTTTAGAGGAGTATAAAACAAGTGTTTGTAAATTATTTATACTGTATTTGCATATAAATACAGTACCATAGGAACCAAAGAAGGAAATCACATTTATTAAATATTGAGAAGACGAACGTAATTACAAAACCGAAATTAGGAAAGCAAAATTACAATAACACCCCAAGTGTTACTTATAATTAAAATATAGCAACTTTGCCAAATTGACATCGCATTTATCTAAGATGTCTTGTTCACAACTTTTTTAATAAAAGTAAACAATACGCAACTACATTATACTGTCAACCCTGAAAAAACAAACAGTTACATGAATATATATTTTTTAATTAGTAGTTACTGTTTACACATTGTTTTTGGTTCAAATTTTCATTAGCACTTACCCGTACAGGTAGCCTCTCGAGTGCAGATGAGCGAGAGCTGTACTGACGTCACACATGAGCCGCAACGGCACTCCGCTCTCGTTCAATATTGCCATCTTCGGACGGTTCACTATCAGGTACTGCTGAAGATCCTGTAAAACAAAACAACCGTTTTGATAATATAATATTATCGTAATAAATCTGCTCGTCATCGTTTCCTCGGTAGACTTTTTCCAATCTTAAATAACGGCTCTGAGTTAAGTCAAATTAAACATGTTTTTATAATTGTGTTAAGTTTTAATATAAACTTTCTAAGCACATTACCGATTTGCCGGGCAATACGTTTAAAGGTTGTTTAAACGGCGGGCTTGCGGCAAAAAACGAGTCGTCGCGGTCACAACTGAAATTATATGTTTCAGGCTTACTTCCGATTCCTACGGCATATGTCGGCGACATACTCGTTCGGCAATACCCCGTCGGAATAGTGTGAAGAAATTTTATTCTCGAAATAACAATAATAATAATTGTAGAAAATACAAAAATGAAAGACTTTGACACACTCGATCTAGTTTTTTGCCGACACTTCTCGAAGACTGGGATGTTTACCAAACCGGTGGCGGTGGTAGTGTGTTTACATTCATAAGCGCCTTCTAAGAGCCTACATTGAATAGATTATTTTTGATTTTAGAAAATTAAATATCGACTTTGACTTTGACTTATCTTTGTGATTCATATCAACTCCTAAGTGACATCGAGTACTACAAATCGTGTTTTTAGATTTAGCAATTTAATTTACAATATCTGTAGACAAATCCATTCAAATGGATAGACTTAGTGCACAAAAATAATTTTACCTTAAAAATTTATTCGCGAGTTTTGTACCGTAGAGTTGCTTTGGAACCGTCTATTCTATTTATTTTTTTTCAAAAGTATTTAAAACAATCATACAAATAGTAAATAATCATACATCAAGTATACAAAACATTCGAATGCAACGTTGTGTCAAACTATAAAAATCTTATTTATTAAATCATCTTACCATAGAGCAAAACTCGAATATCAATATCCAAGGGTCCTCTTGCAAATATTTGTCAATGAAAGCCAGTACGTTCTCGTGGCTGACGTCGCGGTACATCTTGGCTTCGTCCAAGAATCGTGCCTTTTCCTCGAGACTGACGTTCTGGTTAAGTATCTTCACCGCTACAGTGGTGGTCGAGCCTGACTCTTCGATTTCGCCTTCCACCACCTATACCATAGGTTTGATTGGTTTTCATATGACATTTAAAATCTAATTTAGAATAGTCTATATAAATAAAATTGTATGTTGGTATATAACATGACATTAATAAACTCCAAAACCGTTTGACCGATTACCATGAAATTTGGTATATTTTTCACGGAGAAGGATTTTATGCTAACCCTGAACGCGATGGCGGCGCTGTAGTCCAGGTTTTAACTACTAGAAAGAAAGGGCTAGTTAAAAATAAAAAGGTTATATCTAACACATGCAACTTATAGATCTTCGAATGTCTGATAAGTTTAAAGGAATTTTCACTTTGATAATGCGTTTTGTACATGAAATTTGGCGCACGTTCGTCCTCATATACGGATTTTCCTGTACGCAGTGCATATCAACATTTCCCATATGTAAATACTGGGTATATTATTATACCAAATTCTTCTGAATTAGGCAGCAAGGTTAAAGCATAATCTCTCGCTTAACAATAAGAATCATGAGAAGCAATTTTTATTGTCAAAATGGTATTTATTATAGGGTAGTTCATTACGTGAATGACAGTGATGTCTGGGTGTGATTCCCTCTCTATATCTACTAAAAATGATAATAACTGTATACAATTGAATACTATAAAAAACAAATAAAAAATAATATGTTGATAAACCCGATCGAGTTTCTTGCCGGTTTTCCCCGATGACTGGGATGTTTTTCGAACCGGTGGTAGTGTATTGACTTTCTTAAGTGCCTTCATAGGGCCTAAATAAAATAAAATATTTTTGATTTGATTTCCATTAAACCTTAGTTTGATATCCTAAAAATAAAAAGGCTTTTTCTTATTTCAGCTAATAAAATATTAAGGTAATCGGAGTCTAAATTTCAGCGGGTGCTTTCGGGATGGCAGTTTTTTAACTAAAAATGAAATCGCTGGCAGAAACTGGCCTGTTAAATATATAGACACAGTAATAGAAATATACAAACCCTGCCGAACCATCCTCGACCTATTTCACGAAGGTACTGCAAATGATTTCTCGGAAAGTCTTCGGTCCCTGCAAATGAAAGAACAACAGCGTTAATGACAAATCGATTCGCGGTAATTAGAACCATTTAGAATTAAAATATTAATTAGCTTCAAGAAAGCGAATATGTTACTTTGCCATTCAACGAAACAATGCTTACTGGGTACGTTTCTTTCTAGCAGCGAGTTGGGTGGGATCCACTGTTGGTAGTTTTATTTTGATTTTGCTTAAAAAATAAGTTTATCATTGTGTAATAAATGATTTTAGTATAAACTTATAAGGGTCAATCAACTATTTTACCCACACTTTGCTGTCCCTGACATATTATTATAATAAATATGTATTAATTTATAATCGTCAAATACAAAAGTGCAAACTTGGTGTAACGTAAAGTGAACGTAAGTTCTCAAAAATCTTTTGTTTCTATGAGTTGATATCACGGTAACTCAGGATACGAAATATCCGTTCCATACAAAATAATTTAAAATATCCCTTTCCGAAGATTACATTAACTTTCATTATAACTGAATTTTGTACTTGCCACTTGCGGTTAATTTTTATTAAACCTATGTATAACAAAAATGCATCATATAGTTTATCGTGTGTAATACAAAATAGCAATAAGGTAAAATATTCTACAAAAAAATCTCTTATTTGTTGTGTCCCTGGCAAAATTCGCACACTGATTTACCTTGAAGAACTTTGCCAGAAAACACGTCGGTGGGTTTTTTCGCCGTAAGTAGCTTCCACATTGTTTGGCTTCACTCGCACGAGCACGATGATACGCTATTATTTGGCCTTTGATTAGAATAAACGAAAAGCAAAATTTATTTTGTCGAAAAAAAAAAGAAACGTTATCTAACCTATCTGAAATGTAGGTATATTAGTTGATTGACCCATAAACCTGTTATAGACCTACAGAATATAATAATATATGTATTTTCACAATAATAACAAAGTAGGTAATAGAAAAATTATGTCTTGTCAAACTGAACTGATTTTTTTGTGATTATCTATACAATTAATAAAATTGAAGTGGATTTGTAATGTCAAAATAATAGCTTTTTACTAAATGCATATCAAAATATATGTATACGACACATATATCAAAAAACCCATTTTTAAAACTTTTGTCTGTTTGTCTTCTGTCTGTATGCCTGTTTGTTTCGGGTAATCTCCGAAACGGTTGAACCGATTTTAACGGGACTTTAACTGGTAAATAACTGATATTATAGTAAGTACCTCAGGCTACTTTTATTATTTTAGAAAAAGAGTTAGGGCTCCGCAGAAATAATTAAAAACTGGTCACGGTGAATCAATTCTGGCGCGTAAATGGCTTACGCTGAGTAAACCATAAGAAATATAGCAAATTAATTGTACTACATAATTGTAGACATTTAAAAAACCTACAAAACAGTCAGGGAGAGTATACGCCTATCTTCTAAGGAACACACACAATAAGCATAAGCCGGGCGCGTGTGCCCGATCGATGGCATTCTTTTGTCCACGTGAGCGAAGCCGCGGGCACAGTTAGTAGTTAATACAAATAACTCACCGAACCAGTCGGCGCAACGTTCCAAAGGATCGACAACCCTTATTCCCGTGGGCAACGGTTCAAACTCAACGACAGATTCGCGGCTGACTCTGTTCCGCTCTTCGTTCTCGCTGACAATATACGCGGCGGCATTGTTGTTGGCGATGTTCTGCATCTCGCGCAACGATATCGGTCCATTGTTGTTGTCCTCACTGATGTTGTTGTTAGCTGGCTCAGAGAAACCAGAGTCCGGTGGGTGGGAACGCCGCGCCTCGTGCAGGTGACCGGCGCTTGCACTGAATAACTGTTAACAAAATATATCCTCTATTATTAAGTTACAGTGAAAACATATATTGAAAAAGAAATAAAAATAATCTTATTAAAAAAATTGTTGGTAGATTTAGCTAAAACATGCTTGACAAACATGCTAAAAGGAAACAAAATTTCCGACTGGAACAAAAACGCTAGACGACAAAAAAAAATTTTCTTTGTTTGATTCCCACAAATACTCACTCCCAGAACTAAGAAGAACCTAAGGACACCTCGTTTTCTAAAATCGTTTATGCTACAGAGCGTGTCAAATAAATACACATACATACATACGCTCGAAATACATAACCCTCCTTTTTCGCAGTACAGCAAAAAGTCAATATAACCAGCCAAATAAATATAAAACAGCCATAACTTTTCAGATCATATAGAAATAACTGACTTTTAGTCATAGTTAGCAATCAAGTCAATATCGTTTCATAAACCATAGACATGAATCTCTTTCAAAACAGTTTTCTCAAACTTAAGGAGACTCATAACATATTTGATGATACATGATTTTAGCATACGAGATGTCGTTAGATTCGTCTTAATTGTGAGAGTGACATAGGCTATATAATATTTAAGTACGACATATGGAAATCAAATAACGAGCAAAAGTAGAAAAATACTTTTTTACAGGGTTTTTGTTGCAGTCGAGTTTTTTGTTTAGCTTTTAATAAATTATACATATAAGTAGTAATTACAGATGCATGAGAATTTGGAAAAACGAACACAAATATAAAAGGTCGGGGAAAAAGTTTCTTCGTATTTTTATATGAAAAGTCAAGACAATTTTTCAAAGTTTATTTACAGTATGTGCCGTTTTGTTCGATGACTTTCTGCCATTTTGTAGGTAGAGACATGATCCTGTTGCTGTAGAAACTTTGGGACTTAGTTAGTTTGGGAAATAGTTTTGGCAGTCCTCTCTTGATGTTAACCTTAGAGAACCTAAAGAATTCTGGAAAGACCGAAACAGGTGAAAATTTGACCAGTGCAAGGTCAGGGCTATATGGAGGATGCATTAACACCTCTCAGCCAAACTCTCTTAATTTTTGCTGAGTGGCTAAGGATGTGTGCGGTTTAGCGTTATCGTGACGAAAGACCACACACACCCTTCCTGTTGATCAATTCCGGCCGATTTCTCTCAACTGCTTCCTTTAATCTCATCAGTTGTTGGC